>OX387666.1:9083574-11583574 GCA_947568875.1 Fissipunctia ypsillon | reverse complement strand
TGAGAAAGGTACCGTGTAATTTTAAGACCATAGACTACTCATAGGTTTTTCTGTAATCTATAAGTATATTACCATTTTTCCGTATTTTTTTCAAAATTTTAGGCTCTGTAGTTTCGGAGATAAAAGATACGATCAATTTTCGTCTATTTTCTTAAATAGCTTTAAAACTATTAATTTTAAAATTATAAAAAAAATATATTCGAGACCCTCTCAGTAAGCCATTTTATTTGATATGTCACACGGTGTAGTTTGCAAAAGTTTAATTTTTTTTTATTTTCGTTTTTACTCCCAAAAGTGACCCCCATATTCAAAATTCATTTATTTACGTTAGACGTCCCCTTTTGGGTCACAGAAATTCATATATGTAACTACCAAATTTCAACTTAATCGGTCCATTAGATTCGGAGCAAATTGGGTGTAACAGACGCACAGACAGACACACACACGAGTGATCATATAAGGGTTCCGCTTTTCCTTTTGAGGTACGGAACACTAAAAATGTTAAAATTATAAACATTCTAGTACAATTTTAACAAGAATGTCAAGTCCAACCTATCATCCGACATAGCCCTTAAAAGGCTCAACCCAATAAATAGGTCAATGTACGCGCCTGCGAGCCGGCTTTCAACCTGTCACTATTTATGCGGTCCAGCGCAAAACAATGCGTTATTGATATCTTTGACTTTGAGCGACTCTTACGCACCTTGTATGCTTTATGAGTAGGACACAATAGTCTTGTATTAGTGGGGGTGGACATCTGCTTATCTTGATAGTTGATAGGGGCATGATGTGGGAAGTTATGTGAGTGAGCTTGGAGTTTAATTTTTAACTTATTTAAGATAGGAAAGGGGAAAGTGCTATGAATGAATGTGTGGTTATAAGAAATAAGCAGAGAAAGGGTGCATTGATTGTGTGAAAGATGATATGGCTTTGTCTAAGGAAGGAAGTGAACACTGAGATGACCACAGATAGACCTATATGGACGAGAAAGACTCACTAAGTACCCTGAGTCTCGATTAAATTAAGATTAAGGAGAATGAGGATGATTATGATAATGATTATGATGCAGAGCTTTCTTTAGGAATGGTTAAATAAATATTGTAGTGGTCATGTGCAGGAATTATCATACATGAGTTCTTATTTAAATCAAACAAAATAGAACTTCAGGAACAACAATCTCGTCTGCATACCTTATGAGTTTATGAGTAGACTCCGCTACCACATCACATTCCAACATAATACGGGCACACCACCAATTAATAAAACAAATCTCTACCAAAAATCTCCAATAAAAAAACATGATGTCCCAAAAACAGGATTGAGCCACTCAACAATATCGATCATGGCAACCCGTATTACATAAACATTGGTGCATTGTTTACCAACACATAAAGATATGGCCAATGTTTGTGGGTGGTCTGAAGCACGTGCGTTTTCAAGACACCCCTAGCTTCCGGAAGCGTGGTTGTGGTTACAAGGGTACTTAATAAATTATTTAGTGAAGTTAATCAGTTTATCATAACAGGAAAGATCGATGGGAAAGCAAGATTTGATAGGATAAAAAAATTGTTTGATATTAGATTAGCTTTTTGATTATAATGTGGTGTGGTGAGTTTTAAAATTGAAATATCCACGCGAACTATTATTTCTATGGAAAATGAAGGAAAAAAAGAAAAATTAAACTATACGTTTGAAATAGGATAACACAATATTGAGAAAAGTGGCTCTAGCTATCAGCTGCACGTAGCTAATCTAGCTAGTTCATTACTTGAACTACTTTTTGTATATAAATTATTCCCGGCAAATCCTCAGTTTTCGGAACTGCCGGAATGCTTCAATAAATAAAGCATATACAAGGTGTAACAAAGTTATTGCACAACCTCTTAAGGGGTCATTGTACTCATCATTATGAACAACTTTTACTATGGGACCAAACCTGAAATCGCGAAAAAAATCAGCTGTTCCCTACATTTTAGGGGGAAGTGCAAGGTAGCCTGCGAAATTCAAACTTTCTTATGTTTTTTTGCAATTTGCAAGTCAGTATTAAGTTGTATGTTCATTAAAGCGACCGTAACAAATATGAATTTACAGAATTATAATTGTCGAAATCGGTAATACAACTCCATAAGTTTGTATAATCCTAATTGTCAAGATTTCATGAAATAGTCATTCAATAGAATTACCTGGTCTTAAAGAGTTGTATTGATGACTTTAATTAGTATAATTATGTAAATACATACTTTTACGGTCGCGAATTATATTATGATCAACATACAACCTAATACTAACTTGCAAATTGCAAAAAACGTAAGAAAATTTGAATTTCCCGGCCTACCTGACGCTTTCACCTTAAGGGGCTGTCTCATTTTGTCACCTCTATCGCTCACACGGGACCAAATTTTTAAGAATGTTAAATGAAAAGATGTTTTCTTGGCGAACTACTAAATAATATTAAGGGGGAACCGCTAAGGTACCCCGCAAAATTCAAATTTTCTTACGATTTTTGCAATTTAGAGCTCAGTGTCAAGGGGTATGTTGATTAAGGTATGATTCGCGACCGTTACAAATATGTATTTACAGAATTATAATCAGTAGAATTAGTAATACAAATTCTAAGATTAGTGTAATCCTCAAAATGTCAAGATTTCATGAAATATTCATTCTTAGAATTACTTGGTCTTAGAGAATTGTATTGATGTATTTAATGATTATCATTCTGTAAATACATATTTGTTACGGTCGCTAATCATATTTTAATCAACAAACAACCTCTTAGTGACCTACAAATTGCAAAAACGTAAAAAAGAATTGAATTTCGCGGGCTACTCCGGCGCTTTCGCCTTAATTTAAGAAATTATTAAAACATTTATATTGTGTTATCTATAACCTCAGGCCAATATGTATTATGATCTGTTTTAAGATGAGTTAAATAAATGCCAAAATAAAAATTTGTTTTTAATAATTACCTATTAAATTAATATTATTTATTAGTTCGCTAAATGATTACATTTGTCAAAAAAACATCTTTTCATTTAACATTCTTAAAAATTTGGTCCCGTGTGAGCGAGAGAGGTGACAAAATGCGCTCTAAGTTTGAAACATCCAACACACTGCAGTTTTATAAGAATACCACAAAATTCTTGCGATTCGCGTAAGACCTTAGAAAAAACAACACCATCTTTAGCTCACATGCCTTGAACATAATCCTAGGCTTCAAGCAGCTGCTCAAAACCACTATCATCAAAAATATTCATTTCACGCGGTTATTCCAAGAAATCACGTGCGCCTACACCGCTTTTTTCCCAAAAGGTGTCGCATGTCTACTTGTACGCGCTTGCGATTTTTTTCAAAGCAGCACGTGCTGGTTTTTTGTCGGCTTCCATGTCGGTGCCATACATCTGTCGCGGCAAGCTGTGGTTTTGGGTATAATCCGGGCAAAATCAGAAGCTTCCCAAAATCTTCGACGTTGTGTGAGAAGAGGTGGTACTTAATTTAGTAGGGTGTCGTAATTTGCAACATGATGCTGTTTCTCGTACCTGCTATGCATCTGGTGGTTTTTGGTGCATCAAAAATAGAACGCTAATGTTAAAATTTTGCAGCCGGTGGAGAAATTTCGGCTTTCTTTTAGTTTTGGCACTTATTTCCGCCAACTGCTGTTTCCGCGGGCTCTGATTTGAGGCAGGATAATTTGGGTCGGGGCCAGGATAACAACTACAGGATACTATAATAATCGCGATCTTGAGGTTATTTAGACTTTATTTTGACGTCCGATCAAGCGATACTCAGATGTTTTTAAAATGTTAAAAAGGTGTGCTCTAATAATAACTGCAATTACCAAATCAATTGCAAAGCTTGTCAAGGAATGGCAAAATTGTCGTGATCCGCGATACACAAGACTCATTTTGCAGGCTCTGACGTTTCCGGGCTTAGTGCTTCCTCTGATGCCTAACGTTCTGGGTTCCATTCTTGGTTGGTTTGTGACCTTTCTGTTCAAAAAATCCCTGAAACTACTTACGAAATAGTGGCAAATGGCAATACGAAAGCATTCTTAGCTGTGTTTAACTCTGAAACTTCGAAAATATAGCGGCGCGGCGCCTCGACTTCGTTTGAACAAACATAATTAAAGAGTCAGTAATAAAAATGCTCATGCATAATAAAAAGAAGAAGTCAATCAAAGTAATTACTTCTAATGCCATCAGTAGTTATTGAAGTGTATTCCATCAATTCGTTTATTTATTCTTCTTTTATGTGTTAATTCAAGAAAGAATGCCCATATTATAGCCATTGAATCACAAAACTAATATGGTGGAGAAATTTTACCGTTTCTCGATCACAATCGTAATGATCTTGTATAGATGAGTATTCACGTCAATCCACCAATCGTAACTCCGGCGTACGGTTTCTTTTCCATACAAAAATAAATTCCAAGCTACATTTCATTTTAGCTTGTAACCAATTATTGATACCGTCTAGTCTCCGTCTATTTACACAGAATAATTATAGAAATCACAAATATATTTAATTCGAACAAAACTTATCGATATTTTAAATTAAGGGCTGATTTTTCAATCGTCAGATAACTTTTATCTGGGAAATATGTTTGACGTTTTGAGAGCTTTTGTATAGAAAATATGTCAAACCACCATATTTATTCCTCAGGTAAAAGTTATCTGACGATTGAAAAATCAGCCCTTAAAATAATAGTTGTAATTAAGTACAATTTGCTATCAACTTTTCGTCCTGTAATACTTACAAGAATGCTTCAAAATTCGTTAGTTTTGCGTACGTAACGGAATCCTATTTATTTAACTTTGCAGGATATAATTTTGTATGGACAAGCAACAAACTCGCCCCTACAAGAAAACCCTTCACATTACCATCACAGAACTAGTGAATACCATAACAATACCATGAATAATATACTAAACCGTTACGCATCCATTCAATTTTTTCAAGACGCATCCTGGGATGCACAATAGTCCATAAAGATCATGTGAAAACGATATGATCTCTAACCAACTCTTGTTGTGGTGGCCATTGTCCCACCGAGATATCTATCGATGTTGTATCGAGTAAAAAAATAAATCGATTCAGCGACATTGATCGAGTTCAAGCTCAATGAGTATAACGATTGTAATGCCATATTAGATTAGTTTTTACCTTGTTCGGAGTATAATGATGTGATTATTGATTTGAACCTAGGATTGTAGAAATATAAGATGTGGTATGTCTTTTAGTAACTCTTCATCTGCATGAACTTTTTCTCTAGGGTCGACTTAGAATATCGCCGAATCTAATAGCATAGCTTCTGCTTCCTAGAACTTTATCAAAAGCAGCTGCTTTTACATTTTAACAGGAGTGACTGCATCTGATCTGGTCTTCATAATCAGCCTATAATGTTCTCACTGCTGGAACACAGGCCTCCTCTCTTCGAGAGGGAGTGGGCCGTGGGCCACGCGGGCCCAGTGCGGGTTGGTAGCCACATGTCTTCGAGTTTTTGGTTCTAAGACACGCCGGTTTCCTCACGATGTTTTCCTTCACCGTTTTGAGAGCAGGGGTGATGAAATAATTCACACAATGTAAAGTGCCTGCTTGGGTTCGAACCCGTGACCTACCACTCGTAAGTCGCAGCCGTCACCACTGGGCCACCATTGCTCTTCACTTCCTCATTATTGGGACCTGTTTTCTAAGACTAGGTCAGATGTTCGACTTTCAGGCTCTGAGTGTCGGTAAAGTATATCATACAGTGGCGAAGCCTTCATACAACCCGATTCCTATCGGCTTCCCTTCGGAACCACCGCTCTTCTTAATGTCTACTATTGCCAAATCATGCACACCTGTGTGTGTAACTGTGTACCACATCAGATTGTATATATTTAATACCAATTTAATACAGTCATCATAACATTAAAATCATTACAAAAATGCCTAAAATTTTTTTGGCTGAGTTTGTGAGAAATGAACAATTTTTCTTCGGCTTCCCTCTAATGATAATTGTAGCTGCACCACTGCTATCATACATAGGTAAGACTGCTGCTGATAAAGAAAGATTGGTTATCGTAGATTTAAACGGTCAAAATGCTTTATACGACAATGGTGATCAAGTTATTTTCCGAAGCTACAATAGAATAAAATTGACAATAATATGATTCAACAAGGTTGACATTAGATTTCTAATAATAGTGCAAATAGGTAGGTACCTAATAGCACATCTACTTTGTTTTTACGACCTATGTCGAAGCTATTGAAACTGTATAAATACCATTTACTGGCGCTGAGAAAAGTGTTTTAAGAATTAACACTACCAGTTTAGTTATTGATAGAGAATAATAACTTTGTAAATACTATTCTTGAACGTAGCTGTTTTTATGTGTGAAATGGAGCTTGACTTTAAGGTACTTTCTTGGAAATAAAGAAAAAACCTGTATCTCGATTGTATCTTTGCTTATAAAGACTTAAGGGGGAAGCGCTAAGGTAGCCCGCGAAATTCAAATTTTCTTACGATTTTTGCCATTTGCAGCTCAGTGTTTGGGTGTACGTTGATTAAAGTATGATTCACGACCGTTACAAATATGTATTTACAGAATTATAATCATTAGAATCATTAATACAACTCCATGTTAGTATAATCGTCAAACGTCAAGATTTCATGAAATAGTCATTCAATAGGATTACTTGGTCTTAGGGCTGATTTTTCAATCGTCAGATAACTTTTATCTGGGGAATATGTTTGACGTTTTGACAGCTTTTGTATAGAAAATGTGTCAAATCACCATATTTATTCCTCAGGTAAAAGTTATCTGACGATTGAAAAATCAGCCCTTAGAGAGTTGTACTGATGACTTTAATGATTATAATTCTGGAAATACATACTTGTTACGGTCGCGAATCATATTTTTGTCAGCATACAACATAATACTGACTTGCAAATTGCAAAAAAAGTAAGAAAATTTTAATTTCTCGAGCTACCCTGGCGCTATCGCCTTAATAGCTAAGATTGTGTCTATAGGACCTAAGTCGTTTCTACAGTTATCGTAGGCTTTTAGTCCTACTAATTACATCTGAGGTCTCTCTTCTTTTGTTCTAAAATAGATTCTAGGATGTTTTTCTATTGATATGTAACGTTTTGTAGGCAATCTCTAAAAAAGATGTCATCTTTAAGGCTCCTCCCGCAGACAGGCGCGACGCGACTCTGGTGGAACAATTACTATGAAAACTTCATTGCAATTGTTCTACCAGAGTCGCGGCCCTGCCGCGTCGCGCTCGTCTCTGGGAGAATTTACCCAACTATATAAAAGTATTCTATAAATGAGCAATAATATGAACCTTGTGATGAATGAGAAAAAAAAACGAATATCATTTAAAGTAGATCAAAATTCAAAGTAGAAGATTCACTGACTCCCCTCGTACGAGCATCCCGTTAAAATATTTGATCTATATAAATAAATTATCAAAGAAAACAGTAAACAATACGAAGACCATCCCGGCAGCATTGTTTCACATTGTCATACAAAGGATGATAAAATAATTCCGTTACAAGAAATAATGTTTAATACCACAAACTGGGACTATTGAATATGAGCACAATACCTTAAGTGTACACCCAACTTTACCTATGACAGCTGTCAAAATTGACGTTTGTCAAATTTCAGCCTTAACTTTAACAAAATAAGGATCATTGGTTAGGTGAAGAGTGGTGTATATAAAGTGGTTTTTATATGTAATAGCATTTTAATAGAGTGAAGTAAAGTCGTCCTTGCGCTGTCCCATTGTGTGCAATGATAGCAATACAAAAGATTGCATTCTATTTCTCAAAGATTTGTTCAGCATTCCCTTGAAGTTTTTGATATATTGGTGGCCAGCTGGTCCTATTATGTTCACTTATGTATATTGCAGTTTGAGAAAATTTGGTACATAAATTAACGTTAATCGAGGTTAAGAGATTATGTAAGGGTAGTTTTTTAACTTTAATTAGAGGTGGACACCGGAACAAAAAAATATAAAGAGCGATTTATTCATGTATGTCATTTGAATTTCTTGCAAGTCCATTCAATATCCAGACTAGAAAAATCTCTCAATCGTTGAGCTCCTTAACTTTTAAGTTGAGCTGTACGATTACTAACAGATGCTTGCACTGACTGGCCAGGCCCACTCAATCTGTGTGGTTCTTTCCTCAAAAGACCATTTCAGAAACCAACCTACATGGTCTTCACATGATCTGACCAAGATTATGTCTGGACTTTAAAAGAGACTGTGACCTCTGAGTTTGTTTCGGCCTTCTCAGAGTAGTCAGATAGGAAACACCGGCCTCATCTAGTTTAAAAAAAAAAATGTTTGACGTGTAAAAGTGTTTGTATGCTTATAAACCTACTTACAGAAATAAAATCATTCATCATCATCAATCAATCATTCAATCATTTATCATTTAACATTTATCTGAAAATAAATCCCATGCTACGCAAGCTCGTCTGTACAATACACTTAGTCAAATTATAATACTGTTTATAATATGCCTTCTCCAAATTATAGACAGTAAATTAAATGGAAGTGTAAAATAAAGAGTGACAATAGCAATCAGTTTTTGTGTCAAAAATTACTTAAGTAGGTATTTATAACCTCATCATTATAAACTCATCAGTTGTCTACATTATTTAAATATTAACTCAAAAATAAAAGCCGGTATTCACCTCACGTCCCTAATAAGAAATTAACACTATTACACTTTCAATTACGATAAATTATATGATACAGTTGACAGTTTTATTAATATTAAAATGACATTTTGCATATTTCGAAGGCATGCTATTAAAAGTTAATGCAATATAATTGGTATCTGTTCATTATCAAATATGTTCGTTATTCATTTAATGGGGCTTGGAGAATGAAGCAATTTAGATAATTTTATGAACATTTAGTTATGTCAATCAATATGTAATTTACAACTTAATGATTTATACATAATTATGTTACGGTGCCTTGGTGCCTATGGTGGCCAAACTGACCCCTCGATATGGCATGATGGATTTTCTATTATTCCCTTATCGTTGTTTTCAAAGTTATTGAGGCAAACTTAGTTATATTACAGAAAAAATATGTTATATCGTCAAAACCCATGATAAAGATACAGCATTCTTTTTTACTTGTTCTTTTTCTAAATTTAAACCGATTTACGTCTGCTTACTTCAAAACCTTAACAAAGATTCACACATTATATTAATTAAACCGTCCATATATCACCACTAACAACGTAGACATAAGGGTGATAATCACTTATCTATCAAACCCGGAACATATCGTGACTGTGACCATTTCTTCAGCGATTTAGCGTTAAAAGCTAACGCTAAACGCTATTTAACGATGTTACACACAAGACCATGTCATTCATTAATATGGCACGCGACTGAATGCTCTTGTCTAGTCTGGAGATCCTTAGTAAAACTTGAAAAACCTTTTCTAAGTATTATAAGCTGATTGTATTATGATATCATGTTCTGTAATCAAGCGGCCAAGAGTCTGGGAGGTCGTAGATACAGCGGGGCAATTGCGTAACACATTATCAATCGGAATCGGTTTCATTTAAACAGTTCAACAACATTCATTGCGTTATTTACGTGTTGAGCAGACAAATTTTTCGAACATATGAAGCAATGCATTAGCAATTTGCTTCAAAATTATTCAGATTCCGATTGATAATTAAGCAATTAAGGTGCAGGAGACCGAAAGGCTGTTCTTGCTAGTTTTAACCTGTTGCAGTATTTTCGTCAACTCGTTCTTATCACAAGCTTTTTGGGTTTTTTGAAGACGTTGCTGCCCGCATGATGAGTTGATCTACCTATGAAGATTAAATGATAAATGATTTTATTTCTTTATACAAACACTTTCACACATCAGTCATTTGTTTTTAAACTAGATGAGTTTCCTATCTGGCTACTCTGAGAAGAAAGCCCGATACAAACTCAGAGGTCATAATCTCTTTTAAAGTCCAGACATACTCGTAATCTTGGTCAGATCACGTGAAGACCATATAGACTGGACCCCAAATAATGCCCATAATCTATTTAAATATTCCTTTTTTTTTTTTTTTTTTTTTTTTTTTTTTTTTTTTTTTTTTTTTTTTTTTTTTTTTTTTTTTTTTTGTGGATGGGAAATCATCAAATGACTTCTCCCGCTCTGGGCGGAGCGGGAGGGCATATCAGACTTTTACTGACTAAAACCCACCCGTGTTCCTTCTGTTGCCTGTGCCGGGGCCACGGTAACTCTTTCGAACATCCCGCAACCCTAGCTGGCATCGGCCCTAGCGGACCCCGTCAAATTTAAATATTCCTGATATCAGTATTAAAATTAGGACTTCGACACATACATACAGCCAAAGCAAATATATACAGGCTGTCAAAAAACTCAGAAAAAAAAACATCTTGCATAATTTACAACGCAATAAACTTGCACCATTTAATTCAATTAAGTACAAAAAAATGCGCAGAATAAACCATACAATTTAATGAAGACAGCTTTTAATTCCAAGTGTTATAAGTATTATTAAGACCTGCACAATCACTTCCCAGGTCTTTGTATTGCAAAAGATATTTTTTCCCACAATTCGGAAGGATTAAGTCAGCAGGATATTGCCTAATCTCCGCTTATGTAATTAAAACGTAGATATTTAAATTAACGAGATACACAATTACAATTTATGTAGGGTTCTTTATCGGAGTTAATGTACCGAACATTTAAGAAATGTTTGGGCTAATGTTTGGGGTTGTTTTATTTAATGGTTATTTTTAAAAGAAACTTCAAAAAGTAATGATGAGAATATGTAAACACGTCTCAAATAATATGTAATCTGCAGGAGTGATCTGGTGGATTTGTGCGAACCGGACATAATATTATTAACCCATCCTTTTGATAAAATTTACATCGTTCTTATCGTCGAAAACGTATTGCTATCACCAAACCGCCAAGCATATTTATAAAGAGACAAGCTGTTGTGTACCCGATGGGATTTCCTATCAACGAAAATGACAAACTTCCACAGTCATTTTTCTTTCGCTATTAAATCCCTTTATGAATCCTTGAATGATGTAACCAATATTTTGTAACAATATTTTGATTTAAAAGAGTGTCCGTGAAGTTTCTTGCCCGTTCTTCTCTATAGGAACCTACTACGCTTTGGAATGGACAACTAGCTTCATCTTTATGACTGACTGACCCCTTGACAATTCAAAAGTACCTGTAATTGGTTTATTTGAAATAAACGCTTTGAGTTTGAGTTAAGTTTGAGTTTATGAATGAATTTTCAAAAATCTTTCCTTCGTAATCACTTTCGTTATCCAGCCCTCTGTGTCCCAAAAATCCTCTGCGCTGCCATCGGCGATGTCGTGGAATTGGCGAAGTTTTGGGCCAACAAAATTTAACTCTGCGTCGTGCCATCGACAGAAATACGTCGACTTTCGTTGTATAATAAACCAACTCTTGTGCTTTTCACGCTTGTGGACCCAGCGATTTAGACTGAGCGTTGTCTGTCAGCCAATGAATGAAATTATAATTTTGTAGAACCTCATCAAGTACGATCGTGTGGCGGCGAGATGGGCGGAACGACATTGTTGCCATCGCGGCCAAAACTTGGAGGCTGGCACAGGAGCGTGGGGATTGGCACAAGAGAAGAGAGGCCTGTGCTCAGCAGTGGGTGAAGTCCGGCTGTGGATGATGATGATGATATAGACCTCATCACGGTCTTCTTTTGTAGCAGTCCAGAAAGTATATTTCTAGCAGGAGATCCTACCCTCGACATTTGATTATGTTGTCAGCGTGGGGTACCCTCAGCAGCCCTGCTCTGACTAGCTTAGCTTTCAATCAGCTCAGCCTATCGCAGTCTACTGCTGGACATAGACATCTCCTAGACTGCGCCGAAACACTCTATCTTCCGCCTTCCGCATCCAGTCTGTCCCAGCCACCTTCTTAAGGTCGGTCCATCTAGCTTGGGGTCGTCCCACACTACGCTTGCCGATACGCGGTCTCCACTTCAGGACTTGTCTGCTCCACCGGCCATCGGTCCTTTCGTTTAACTATAGCTAAAGCCATTCTCGGATCGAACAGCAATGAGTGCGAAAAGACGGCATAAAAATCCCTACGGAACTACATATTCTGTTCGCATAATCCCACTTGACGCCACATTGATACAGATTCGTCACACGAATTGTTACAGTTTTTATTATCAATATTTTTAACGGTCATAATAAGTAACGTTATTTCTAAATACTCTAGTATTGTTCTTACTTATTGCTCCAATAGTGTGAGGTGTAATAAATCGATAAATTCCATACATCACGTTACACAATGTGTGGTTCACGTTGTGTCATTTCATCATCATCTGCCTAGCCTTTCCCCAACTATGTTGGGGTCGGCTTCCAGTCTAACCAGATGCAGCTGAATACCAGTATTTTACACGGAGCGACTGCCTAAATGACCTCCACAGCCCAGTTACTGGGTAACACGATACCCCTTGGTGTCAGACTTTCGGGCTTCTGACGACCCGTAACGACTGTCAAAGATCCACGAATGACAGCCGGGACCAACAGCTTAACGTGTATTCCGAGGCACAGAGGGGACTCGGTATGGAAAGATGGTCACCCATCCACGGATCAGCCGTGGCAAGCGTAGCGTAACCTGATCGATCGACCCGTGCGGCTGTTATTACTTAGCCACATTGTGTAATTTATGGTCATGCTGTTAAAAGAAATGTTCTTGATATTCTTGGGTTTGTAAATGGATGAACTTGGATGGCATAGGTACCACGGAAGTAAAACGTTTTATTCATATTAATATTCATAATTATTTATTTATTTATTTAATGCACAATGTACACAACCATAGTTACACGCTAGGCTTAAACTAGTGAGTCGGTACATGACCCTGTTAGGGCGCAGCAAGACAACTTAAAACTAATAATATTTATTACATGCAGTGACTACTTATCACAGTATAAACTTTCACAATTAAATATTATATTCAACCTATATCTATACATAAAATATTATAATTAACACACAGATACACATTTGAAGTCTATTTTTACAATAATTTATCTTCCATAAATTCTTGGATACTGTAGTAACATTTTTTTAACAGCTTTTTTAATTATCTTTATTTGCATTCTATAATGTGTGAAGATCTTACAATGAGCTTAAAGCTAGGTACAAATAAGGACCCTGTAGAGCACAGCAAAAAGTATAACATCAAATAATAAATCTTGAAATTAATCTTGATATAATTAATCTTGAAATAAAATTAATATTAATCAATTAACAATTTTAAAACATGTCCATAATATTAATTAACTAAATTATAACATTTGTTTTTATTGAGATCAGTCATAACATAATTATTATTTGATAAGATTAAATTAAAACATATTTTATAATAATAATAATAAATATTTATCTCTATGGAAGGAAGTAGTCCAGTAAGATGCTGGTAGGGATCTTGACCGTACTTCCGGGATTGTCCTGATAGCCGTGGAATACCTCTCCACTCCTTTTAAGCACCTCAAGACATGTTGCCCCCTTGTCGCTACGACACTATGTGCTAGCGACCGTTTCCGGGGGCCCATTGTTGAGTGTGCAAGTCACCCCCTGCCATTTTATCCGTGTATTGTATTTATCACACATTGGTCAGGCAGGGGCCATAGTCCTTCCATAGTTTTAGATAACCAGTCCACTTTAGCCATCCAAACCCATAGCCCAATTTTTTTTTGTCTCCATATTCTGCAATAGTCCTACACCATCCGGGGGTTGTCCTTGGGTGCACTTGCATAGTACGCACAGGGATAATCGTCGGTTAGTGCCTCATTTCCATTGAAAGCGTCTAACGGGCCTCTGCGAGTTGGCTTCGGCCCCTCATATGCCTTCTAAAGGTCCGGGACCCTGGGGTCCCGAGAAATATAAAAAAAAAAAAAAAAAAAAAAAAATATTTATCTCTATCATTTCTACAATTGTTGGTGCCTGTCATATTTGTTTGTCTTGTGTGTATTCGTTTATTGTGTAGTATGCTTTTTCGATTAATAATATTGTTTGAGTCTGTTCGTAAAAGGTGGTAAAAATTGTGTCGCTAGTTTCATTTTTTATTGCACCTGGTAGTTTATTAAATATTTTTATGGACATTACGTGGGGACTATTTGAATGTAATTTCACGCGCGAAGAGGGTAACATTAACATGTTTTTATATCTGACAGATCGGTCTCCATGTTTGTCACCGCAGCTTATAAACATTATAACTCAAGAGAGGCTACATCAAAGGTTAGCCAGGAGTGGCATAATGAAGGATGAGAGTTCTTTGCTAAAAAAACACGAGCCATATGAAAATATCTCACGTCACTCATGGAGGCTACTGTAATGCACGACGATTAATTTTAGTTTCGCAATGGACCTACTTATCTGTTTCGTTTGTACTCGCGCTAATTCGGTTTTTCGCCATATTGGATAATAGCAGAAAGCCCATTCTGCTGACGCACTGAGGTCAAATAATTACGAAAAGGACTCTTACAAAGACTTGCGAATTTCATAGCCATATCTTGCACGTGTGTACAACCTTTTTAATTGTAAGGCCAGCAATTGAAAACACTCCAACAGTTCAAGAAATTGTAGGTTTCTTGTTCCTAATGCTTGATGTCAAAAACCTTTGTCACCGTTGGACGCCAATCAAACTTGTATGAATCTGTCAAAAATACTCATTGTCATGACAACTTAGTTTTTCTTCCGATTCTTCAAATCTTCAAAATGGTTTTCGAAAGTTTTTTTTGCGTAACTCAGGTAAGTAACTGTTAGCACGTGTTACGAAGATCTCGCTCCCACGGTCCTTGCGCAAGCGCAGAAAAGATTTTTTTTTAGATAATCCTTAAGAAAAAATCGCAAATACAACCTTTCATGTGAGCGAAGCCTTGGGAATCAGCTGATTTGATCCATTTGACTGTGTGATCTGAAATGAACCGTATCTTTCTAGTAATTTGGTCGATATTTGAATGATATTGCTTTGTATGAAACGTTTAAGTAATGCCATGGAAAAATATTTCTTCAAGTTTCGATTAATATTGGTAAGTCCTATGCAAGTAAAACCCACGTGCACATATATTATTATTATGAACACAAGTAGGAAGTACCTACAGCCGATTTTGCTCATACAAAAAAACTTTTTTTGTCAAGGATTTTCTAAAATCCAAGTGAACTGAATTCCCAGCTGAGGACACAAAATTGACCGAAATCAGGTGAGAATTTATAGGGATTTTAAAATAATAGAAGAAGCAGAAGGAAGACAAAGGGACACTGTATGGAAAAGACAGTAAAGAAAATAAATAAATGGCTCCGCGTTTTTGGTGTTTATAGCGATCACACAATTCAACTAGGTAAGAGCAAACAAGTCCTTGATTTGATACCATAAATCGATAATTGATATGTAGATATGGCTTCAGATATGTCTAATAATAGACCTCATACATGGATTAATGATTTAAATGGATTACGACTAGTTAAATAAAAATCTAATAATATTTTTATCGTACTTGCAAATGTTCTTTATTGGAATCGCTTTTCGATTGATCGATAAAGTAATGCGTTGAATCCAATTGATTTGATTGCTCGCGATTATAAACGCTAAGATCTCGTAAACTCTATAAATATGGAAAAGATATTTTTTTTTCTCTATATTTTATAGAGTTTACGATATGTCTAAAGAGTAGTGTTGGTAGTAATAAAGACAATGGTAATCCATTATCTTTATTATTATTAACAATGATAATACCTACCATTTCTTTTAATCTAAAATCCATTGCCCTCACTGGCTTCGCTAAGTTAGTTTCGAGCACATTACAAGTTTTGATAGAAAAAAACTCCTTATTAATTTGCCCAAACACAGCTTACTTTTCCTGAAATATACCCCCATACGTCCAACTTTATCAAACTTGAATAACTTGACTTGAGCACGGAACTTTTAACTGAAGCTCTCTCATCTCCCAAAACAACTGAAGTAAACTTGATAGTTAACGTTCGTTAGCAGTTAGTTCCAAACTTACTCGTTAAGAACTTCAGAACTTTACCTGACTACGGAATTAATTGTTCTTACTTCTTAGCTCGTTAAGGGAATTAGCTCAGAACTTAGTGCTTCCTAATGAAGTCCCAGTTAAGTTCCAAGTTATTATTCTTAAGTTTGTTCAGTCTCTAAGGCATCTTTCAAAAGGCAAAGGACTGTCCTCAATAGTCCCACTAGGAATCTATGGGAGAAGTCTTCATTCAGCAGTGGATGGTTTATGGCTTAGGTAAGGATAGGGAATTCCAATTAGCGACTGGTGGTTCTTAACTCGTCTCTTAAAGCACAAAAACTCCTGTCTTTCTCGAACATGTATGCTTTATACTTGTTTCCAAAATCTTTCAGAGTTCACGATTCTCATGCTAGGCTTTTGATAACCCACTGTTTGACCTACTTTGTAGTTTTGAGCCGTTTGCATCTAGCAGATTCACATTATTTTCAGAAGATAAACCATTCATTTATGCAAGAATTCTATAATGTATCTAAATCCCGAACTTGATCCGCAGTCTTTGAAGACTACTTGTGATCGCCCTCTCAAAGACTCAGATTGACAAACTCGGCCATTGATTGGTTACAGACAAGGATCGGGATCAAGATTGGGATTGAGATATATTATAGAAAGCGGCCGTTAGGGGAGATCTTGTAAAGGTTTTCTTTCTACTCCATGGTTCTAAACTCCTGGTTCTAACGTACTCCATGGAGCAAAACCTGGCCAAACAGTCTCAGGCGAATTCTGCCCGCGTATATAACATACTTATTCGTCCATAAATCTACCTAGAACTGAATAAACACGAAACACAAAGACTCTTTCAACAGAACATCTTAGATTCTCACAACAATCAGCCGTTTCTTTAATTTTTTCTGTCACCTTATCTAGAAAGGGACGGAGAGTATATTCTTTGGGTTTAGAAAGAGATGCAGATATGATCGATTTAAGTGATGCAGCTGCCTTAGTGCCAGGTAGCTGTCTTTCTTGAAGAATCTAAGCCTATTTATTTTTTGAGGAGCTTTTTAGATAAATGAAATTCGGAATACTTATGATAATATTGGGAAAGGGTGAAGGGATAAAGAATGACGGTACGGTTGGCAGATGGTCATCAATATTTTTTGAATTGGAAGAAATAGATTTCTGTTAAGAGAGCCAGATGACGCCCTATCTGATCAGTTAAGATCTAATTATACCAAGACCTTCATAAATTAACATGCACATGACATATCATCACGCCTTGTTTCCCCGAAGGGTTAGGCAGAAATGTACAGGCCTATAGTATCTACACCCACATTTCGCCAGTTATGTTTAAGTCCAATGTAATAAGGGGTGAGCCTATTGCCATCAACCGGGCACAGATCCAGACTCCGGGCTGCCACTGAGAAATTCCAGATAGAAAAACCCAATAACACTTTGCCCGACCCGGGAATCGAACCCAGAACCTCATTGCTCAGCAGTAGCGCTTGCGACCACTAGGCCAACGAGGTCAATAAATAAATACCTAGCCATAAATTAAGTACCTATTTTAACCAGACATGAAATGATCTTCCAAAAGGTAGGTTTATTAACCAAGTCAACATAGAAGATAGAGTTACAAGAATTGCAATCAATGATATTTGCTTTGAAATTTTTCGGGTAAACACGATATCACTTTCTAGCAATCAACAGGCGTAGGTACCTACAACTTTAATTTAAGTCCAAGAAAACTAAGCAATAATAATATTTGGGACACCACACGTCATTCATGATCAAAATATTTGAACAACTCCACGTAAATATGATACGTAGGCAATGATATTAAAGTAAAAAGAGGTAGATGGTTATCACATTATTAAAAGACACGTGGAATTAGGCATGTCATAATTATCGGGAGCGGAAAAGAGACAAGAAGAAGAAAGCTTGGCTAATTAGCCAAGTTTTGACGTGTCACTAGCGGAGCCGTGTCACTTGTGGAACCTAGACCTGAATAACGCCTCTGACGCCGCAACAAATGTAGCCACCTTCTGGGCCCAAACAATAATTATAATTGAAACACATGGGTGTACCGTCTAAATGAAAGGAAGAAGACTTACGGAGCGCGTCAAACTCAAACTCAAAGCATTTATTTCAATTAAACCAATAACAGGCACTTTTGAATTGTTAAAGAGTCAGTCAGTTAGTCAGAAAGTTGAAGCTAGTCGCCCATTCCAAAACGTAGATCTCTATGGAGAAGAATGGGCAAGAAACTCCATGGACACTCTTTTAAATCGAAATTATTACAAAATCCTGGGTACATTGTTCTTGTTGCTTCTATATGTGAGAACAATGTAAAAAATAAATAATTAAAAACAATTCAAAATATAAGATTAAAAATAAGCCCTGGCAGTTAAGAGATAACCAGTCTCCACTGACTGCGATCGTTCACGAACTGGACAACGACAGAACGCGTGGACCTATCTACCACTTTTTACTTATAATAATATAATTGTATTTACCTATGTATTCTGATTCCTGGACTATGAGCAATGAATGGCGCATTAACTGAATCAAATATTTCTCCCTTCGATAATAAATCGATACACGTCAACGCAAATTAAAATCATTAAAGATTTAAACGATATCAATTATTGTCCGTAAATTGGACCATGGGAACATGCACTCTTATAAAAGGAATAATTACAATAAATGATTGATATCGCGAAAGTAGAAATCATAGGAGATCAATCGAAGACACTTTCTATGTCAGATCATCAGTCAACTACAAAAGAAATTGCTTTAAACGGACCAATTGTTGTCATACATTCATCGCGACAATTGCAAATGGCTACTTTGAGAAAATAAATCAAGCTGTCCGTCTTAGAGCCGACATAAGTCATATTCCTTATCACGCTATTGTGCGGAAGTTCAGAATTCAAACACCACCGACCAATCACGCCCGACCATCTGCCGCGAACGGCGCGTGCGCCGATCTTTGATCGATCGCGCACTTTTACGCCTGTGTGCGTGCTCCTTTTACCATTTTTTGTGTGTGAGCACGAATCTATCCCTTTGTGTGGACGTTTCTAAGATTTGGCAGATGGCACGTGCCCGCCTAGATGCTTCTTTTCGTACATCTGTCGTTTCTTCGACCTTTTTTTCTTAATATTTGGGATTTTTTGTGATTTTCCTAGTGGCATGTGTCGTTGACGCTGGGATGCAAATATGACGTTTTTGGGGAAAAAACTTTGGATTTAATTCGTGTAAGTAGCACATGTTGTTTGAAAAAATAAATCGTTCGGCACAAGTGCTTTGTTATTTCGTTCGCCATCTGCTTGCACCTTATTGTGAAGGTCTGTGATAAACATTGAATCCTTAGAAAGGTAGATCAAGTAATCGGACACAAATCTAAAGACAGGTAAGGTACGTACTAAGTTTTCGTTGAAAAAAGTTAAAGGTGTACAGTACGTGCTTTTTTAACGCAATATGACCTTTCAATGAGAGCTTTGTATGTGAAGTAATGCACGACAAAAGGCTTTAGCTATGCAGTCATACCTTCTAAAGATCGTCTTTACAGTTACACGTCTTTGCCATGACGGAATTAATCTAGAAATATACTAGCTCCTACACGCTCTCTCTCTCTCTTAAAGATTATGATCCAGAAAGGAATACTTGTAGATTAGATACTGAAGATAGCTTTTACTGAAAAAAAAAATGTTAAAAATTACAATATAACGACAGCGAAGCGTAACAAATTAATCTGCTTATGTTCTAAAATCAAATTATCAAAATCATCACACTACCCACTAGCCAGCTAAAATCAAAACACAACACCGGAAGTACCCACACGCACTTAGGCTACATTCAGCGGAAACCAGTCCCATCCCCGTCCCTTATGAAATACGAGCCCAAGGTCATAATGCACCTTCCACACTACCTGAACGAGCAGGAAGTGACACAAAGCATCGAGCTTGCGCAAAAACCTACCGAATCTCATCTGCTCACTTCCGCAGGATACGGAACCGTCTGCGAGCGCCAGGAAGCGCGCAAAAACTTAGCAGCGCGGGCGCAGGTTGTACTGCGCTCCTCTTTGTTTATGGTCTGTTTGTATGCCGTTGAGTGAAATTGCAGGTGATGCCGTAAGTACCTCCATGTTTGTTTTGTGAAATTACTTGTAAATGTTTTTAGTAATTTAAATGATAATTTGAGAGGTTTTTTATATGTACGCGGATGTTTTTTAAAGTTATGTTCTTTATCTTCATGTTTTATACCTTTTACATTTTAATTAAGTACATATAAATATCTAATAAAGCCAGAATTCGCGGGGATAAGAATAAAGAATAATCAATAGCCACACAATTTGCTCTTATTTGTTGTACAACGAAAAATGCAACAAACTTGTTAACTTACACTTAAAATACACCAACTTATTGCTGCATTAAATGCCCGCCTCCTTTAAAAATAATATCAACCTAGTTTTCTGACAGCTCTACCATGCAATTAGGCCTATAAAACCGACAATTAATATAGATTAATTAAAAGAGCACATCACTAGGAAACGCACAGTGCTACCAAGTTACTGAAACAAAATGTCAAAAACATTACCTAGATATACATAAATGGACCGCAATGTCGCCACAACTAAAAACAACGGTCATTTACATTAAGTTGCAATTTTATAAATAACTGCAAAATGCGAGATGGGAGTGTGATGCCGGGGTTCTGTCTGTTATTTTTGCTACATATCTATATTCTGTTTGTTTCCCATCATAAAGATATCTTGCGACCTTCGTTCAACACAAGCTGTAGCTTACGTCCTCGTAGTTAGTGTTAATTTAATATACCGGCACTAATCCAGACCAGCAGGGCAATTGCGTAACACACTTACAGTAGGAATTGGTTTAATTTTGACAGTTCAACTACATTCATTGCTTTATTTACATTGTTAAGAGGGCTGTCACATTTTGTCACCTCTCTCGCTCACACGGGACCAAATTTCTAAGAATGTTAAATGAAAATATGCTTTTTTGAAAAATGTGATCAATGGGCAACCTACTAAATAATATTAATTTAATAGGTAATTATTAAAAACACATTTTTATTGTGGCATTTATTTAAATCATCTCAAAAACAGATCATAATACTTATTGAGCTAAGTTTATTAGATAACACAATAGAAATCTTTTTATTAACTACCTATTAAATTATTATTATTTAGTAGGTCGCCCATTGATTACATTTTTCAAAAAGCATCTTTTCATTTAACATTCTTCAAAAATTGATCCCGTGTGAGCGAGAGGGGTGACAAAATGTGACAACGCTCTAATTTTTTAAACATATGAAGCAATGGATTAGCAATATGCTTCAAAATCATTCAGATTGTGATTGATAGTGTGTTACGCAATTAGGGTGCCGTTTAGTGTCTATAAGGTGTTCATGATCACAGTTTTGGAATTAACTCTTACAAACGAGGTATTTTGGAACCATCAGTACCTATGTGTCTTCTTCTTTTGGAGCATCACCAATTACTGAAGGTTCGCCATCAACGCCGAATACTCTCTCTTAATATTTTAAGGTTGAAATGGTTCCAACTTGTTCTAATTAATGGAACCAAGCTGTTGGCAGTTCTCTAGTTCACACTGATCAAATCTTCTTCACAAATCCTCATCTCCACTAAACTAATCAATTCCCATACTGCTTCAGTAGACTTTATCAGTATATACCAAAAAACATCCAGTGCTCAAGGATGTTCTTATTTAACTATATAATATTAAATGATAAGGTAGGTAGGTACACACGCACACCATTGAAAAAGTTATACTGACCGGGATTAAAGTCTGCTAGATATCCAGGCCATCAGAGCATTTTGGCTAAATAAGTGACCAAACAATATGAAGCCTACTAAATTTCATTTGTGGTGTTGCCTTGAGATTGCACATCATCAAGTAGTTGCATGACCTTGCTCCATTTTGATACCACGCATGATTGAGAGCGACCCATAGTGAAAAGTTCATGGTTTTTCTATCCATCAACGGACCTCTTAAAAATGGAATGTGATCGTCTCGCGGTAATGATGGCCGGTGTGCACGCGCCACTGCCATATATGGCCAAAGGTAGCCGAAGGTGGCCGAACGAGCCTTCGTAAATGATCGACACCTAATTCTTATAGCTTTACCGAATTATTATGAAGGCAACAGTGTTGCGATCACAATCGTATTGATAAAATTTTATTAAGATTGCTTGGTAATTGTAATTTGCATGCTGCTTTAAAATTGAATGTTCACCTGCTTGTTAGCCTGTTGTTAAGCTGGAATTTGCTTGAAAATTGCGGATGTGTATTAAACGTACCTACTACTTTGTGGTTGGTACCACGTATTTAATTTGCACTAATAACAATGTAGGAAACTGTATAATGTTTTCGTAGAACATAAGTAGAGTATTTAAGTTAGTAAAATTTCTTTCAGTAAACGTCTCAATCTTAATTAAAGCAAAAAATATAGTACGAATATCCGTCATGTGTGTAATATTCATAGGTTCTAATAAAACCGACATCATTTATGTTTATTCACCATAGATTTCGGCATACATCACAGAAGAAAAAAATAAGCAAAACAATACAGCATTTAAAACTATTTTCGACAAAACGTGGTCGTGACATCCTCACTTTAAAATATCGTTCCAAAATGAAATATTTAAATTGCTGTCATCGCCGCCGATTTGAAAAACGAACGGAAGTACAGGTGATTGTTTTTTTTTCTTAAATCAAGTTACACGTAGAACAGATTCATCGGTGGTCGGCCATTACTCGACTAAATCGAAAAGCGACAAAATCGAACATGATGTCTACGAAAGACGGGAATATTCAAAATAACAGGTCTGTGAACTGTTTTTTTACATTAAACTCAATCGCATAGTACGTGACAGCGTTATGCTTAATTTGACTAAAATACGAGTGTGATTTTTTCATCTTTTTCTGTGGGTTTCGGAAGTTTTTGTAGACATTATACAATTTTATGAACGCGGTAGGTTGTTTTTATATTCAAATAAGTCTCTAGGCTACGATACACGTCGGATTTAATTCGAGAAATAAGATTCTTTGTTGAGAAAAAAATGGGGCATCGCGTTATGATGTCTATAATGATCAATAACCCTTCATCGATCGTGATGCAACGGAGTGAGAAAAAAAACAAATTACTGCGTCGTGATTCTACCACTTAATAATCGTAGTATACACAGTATCTCACGACTACTTTAAAAATAAAAAATATGGGGTGAAATAACCAGTTACGAGGCATCATTAAATGTTAACATTATTAAGTTACGATGGGTCAGACGGAGCGCATCATTGAAGGCTTTAAAGCTAGCTAACGAGAGAAGTTTATAATTGCTGTAGAGACAAATTGAATATAATGTAAAGGTAAATTTAACTCTTGTTCCTTGTAATTTGAGATACACTCAATTCGCAATTAATGGACATTCAAAAGAATTACCAAGAAGTAGCATGCTTTAATATAAAATTTTTATGCATGTAACCAATGTATCCGACACCGAACGAACCGATCAGCCCTACTCATAAGAATATCGGCCGAACGATAGGTCCATTCGAAAAAAGAACGCACTGATTTTTTTATCGAAAGCTGCGAACGGCTAGCAGGTGTAATCCACAATGAGGATTTGAAAAAAAGAGTTTGGAACAGAAGGCCTTTTTCCCACGCCCCTATCGATATTTTTGAGTTTCGAATTCAGTACATATTTAAGTTTGGAATAGCTTGTAGATACGATTCGTACATGAAAATGAGGTTGATTGTGAAAAATGTAGTAGGTAATCGGAGTTCTCTAATATTTATCTATCAGTATAATTATGTTTACATTTATTACAGGTTATTTTGTATTATCCAAGCCCCAGTATCCATTATAATTATATTGTTTAGAAGACGGGCTACTTGAAATATCAAACTTATAATTAGGCAGATTGTGAAAAGATTCTATAATGCTTGGTTTCCAAACAAAAACTAATCGTTTTTCTTACCAATGGTAGCATTTTTATTGCCAAACGGGGCATATAATACCTGTGATAGCTACTTCCATATGGGAGGGTCTACTATGCAAAGCTATGAGGTGTTTGCAAGAGTCTTAATTTTAACCAATAACGGTCCGTAAATTATGGGAATCAGTACAGTAACGCTTGCTAACAGAAGTAGTCATCGTGTGCACGGAATTTTTTTTTCACGGTATATAAGGTGTATCTATTCATACACGAAATCTCTTAAGAGGTCATTGTACTCATCAATATGAACAACTTTTACTATGGGACCAACCCTGAAATCGCGAAATAAAAATATGCTGCTCCCTACATTTTGACGAGTTATGCGAACATAAATGTACCGAACAGATGTTTTTTTTTCGTGATTTCAGTTTTGGTCCCATAGTAAAAGTTGTTCATATTGATGAGTACAATGACCCCTTAAGAGATTTCGTGTATGAGTAGATACACCTTATATAGATGTTCGTTTCTCCCATGGTAAGTACCTACCGATAGTAAAATGGTCGATACTATCTTTGATGGGAGGAGTCCTTTGTCCTGCAATGGGACAGAACAAGCTTTAGTTTGCTTTGATGACGTCTAGACTAGGTTGAAAATAGAAGCCACTACCTAAATAATTAAGTAAAATTGCCCATACTTACTTAGTTTCAAAATGTCTTTATATTCAGTTTTGTTACAATGAAAAGTACTAAGTACCTACAAATACAAGATCTCAGATAGTATGTAACACGCTAATAAAAGACTAATTAAGTCATAATAATGCATACTTAAAGCTGCTAAAAAAATGTTTGCAAACAAAAGCTATTACGACCATTTTATATGTAAGTCGTCATAAAAGTGAACCAAACTCTCAATGTTGCCAACATCCCGTTATTTCATCGTCAGTGTTGCCATATATGTATACAGAGTGTATCAGAAAGGTGTAGTCAAATTTAAGGGTGTAACCATCAAACTGAACGACTTTCTCCATCGGACCAACATCATAATGGAGAAACAATTTTCAGCCATCCCATACATTTGGGTCGAGTAGGTATTGAAGCTTTGTAATGGACAGCTGATAATTTCTTTGTGATTACGATGCTGGTCCCGTGGAGAAAATTGTTCAGTTTGATGGTGTGTACCACACCCTTAAATTTGACCACACGTTTCTACACTCTGTATTATCCGCTAAACAAATATGTATTGTGAAAAAAATATGTCATTTGCACGCACAACCGTAAAACAGTTGGTGTTTACATTCCGATGTGAATTCGTAAAGTGATCGTCAATATTAAGGCGCTTGTTACACCATGGTGTAACACGTAGGTTTGTCAAGGTGATATTCCGAAGACAAGAAAAATAAAACCCTACCATACCAAAAAAGAGGTTTTGTTGTAACATCATGTTTCTTTTGTATTTTTTGATATGAACTTTGCTCACAGTCATGTTGAATTTATATAACTATCGTCTATATGTATTTTATTTCCGAAACACAAATCTCTACAAATAAAAAACCTTTTCATTTTGTTTCCTTTTCTATGTTTTATTGCTTTTCTTGGCTTTTCTGTTGATTTTCGCCAAAAGCATGACATACAACAATTGATTTACATAAAAGCATATTCTTTCCGTTTCTACAAAAACTTTGTCTTTTAAGAACCTGAAAAAAATTAAACTTACAATAATCTCACCGCGGCTTGCGTCACTTTCATTCATTTTTAAGCTGCCACATAATTATAACAGTTCGGTGTAAAAGCCCGTTCGTCTCCAACGACATCTTGTACATGACAAGACCCTGACATTTGGCCGGCGACGCAAAAACCGCAGGCGCAGGCCGGTGCTCTATCGCATTTCACCGTTATGCTCGCTCATTGTTTGGGTTATCGCTTTTACGGGTTAAAAGTAGGCTTTAACTACCCGTTTGAGGGTTTGTTTATCATGAATCAGCCTGCGGGTTTATCTAATGGCTGTGTGCAGTGTTGAATAACAATGAGATAATTTAATATTATAGGGAAAAATTACGTATTAGTACTTATGTACTGAAAACGATAAAGTGTGACGACCTGCTGAACGTGTTGACCAAGTTTAAAAGATGACAGGTGACTGATGATCTAAGACAGTTAGGTCAAGTGAGTTTGAAGTGAGCTGTCAATAGTGTCGATTCCTAGCTTTAGGTGGAATGACAGCTCACTTCAAACTCACTTCACTTAAGCTTTCATGGTGAGATTTTTAGAGAATAACCCCGGCTGGGTATCATGGTATGAAATCTCTAAAAGAGACGTCTCATATGCAGTGGGGTCATAACTGGCTGGAGCTCAGTGGCGCGGGTGTGCAATTAGAGAGGACTATGTGCAACCGTCTACAATTACATGCTTGGTTAAGTAGATACGTCAAAAATGTCGTGTACCCATTATTCTCTAGAAAATTCTTCAGTGAAATTATTATCGAAAGTAAGGTGGATGCGCAAAGGTATCCCGCAAAATTCAAGTTTTCTTACGTTTTTTTGCAATTTGCAGGTCAGTGTCATGATGTCATGAAAAATTTAATTTGAGACCAATTCTAACTTAGAGATATGTATTAAAGATTCTAATGATTATAATTCTGTAAATAGGTACATATTTGTTATAGTCGCTGAGCTGGAAATTGCAAAAACCGTAAGAAAAATTTGAATTTCGCGGGCTACGCGGCGGCTTGGCGCATCCACCTTATGCACGAAATTGATAAGTGTCAAACATGCCATAACCATAGACGAGTGACCAACTTGATGTAAGTAACAACTAATTACCCTGCATTGGCTAATAACTATGATTGTTATCTTGTCCAGAGACCGATGGACGTTGAAATGTGACCGACACATGAGCATTTATGTACCGTGGTCAGTTTAAGGTCTACAACTGACATTTGGACTTGTAAGAGAAATTCTCTCTTTTTCTTGATTGGTGTTCTTTAGTGTTATAGTAGAAACTTAAGTGTGGTACCATCGCGGACATTTGCAGTGAACCACCTTTCGACCTTATTACTAAAGCAATAAGGTTGAAAACTGGTTCACCGCAAATGTCCTCGATGGTCAAATAGGTACTTACTCAAAATGAACTAAATGAGTGCTTTTTTAACTTCATGACTAGTTAAGCTTTTTGATGCTCCTAAAATTGCTCACCCTAAATACGAATGGGAAAGAATCAATCATCGTCATTGTCGAATCCTGTTGATCCCGTATTTATGACGCAAATATACGCCAACGGTCTTCAGTGGTTTAGTGTTCTGTGCTGATCTCACGCAACGCGTCGTACGTCTACCCAGTGATAGGACTGGTCCATCAAGGAGCGCTGTCCCAAATTAGTCGGATTATTAATTTATTGTACGTAAAAAAATGTTATTATATTAAAAAACGTATACTAAAAGATAAATAATTAAATTATCTTTAAAATGGTGAAGGATTCATAAAAATACACTTTGCAGTTTTTACGCGATTATCAGTTTTTTATCCTCGTTAGACATAACTTTACAAATTAATTAGACTACGGAATATAAACTAAAATATTCACATGTTAAGTTATTAGAAAAATGCTCTAATATAGCATATTTTTTTTTCGAATCATTACTACCCGTTTATACGTGATCTTCAGTTTAAAATCATTAAAAGTCGTTTATCAGTGCTTTAAGTTGGTTAAATCACTACACTGGCTCACTTCCAGACCATGTCTCTTAAGCAGGGCCACTTCACTTTTTACCTCTTCCCGCCATTCGTAGTGACTGACAGATGACATTAGTGACAGCAGCTATCTGACTACTGGTATGAATGAGACAGTGTTTACTTATCTATCTATTAAGGCGAAAGCTCCAGGTAGCCCGGGAAAATTCAAATTTTGTTTACGTTTTTTGCTATTTGCAAGTCAGTATTAGATTGTATGTTGATCAAAATACAATTCGCGACCGTAAAAAGTATGTATTTATAGAATTATACTAATTAAAGTCATCAATATAACTCTTTAAGACCAGGTAATTCTATTGAATGACTATTTAATGAAATCTTGACAATTAGGATTATACGAACTTATGGAGTGGTATTACTGATTCTGATGATTATAATTCTGTAAATGCATATTTGTTACGGTTGGGAATGATACTTTAATCAAAATACAACTTAACAACTTCCCTGTCCAATGAGTCATATATGACTCACGAGAGAAGTTTTCGCCCTACGTCCATGAGTCACATATGAGTCATTAAATAACCAAAATAGGATAAATCTACATGTAATAATTTATGAAAATTATATTTTATGGTATATAAGAATGTTATATATAACTCATCAGAAGAAAAAACTGTGAAAAATGCGTTGTATGGGGACAGGGAAGTTGTTAATACTGACTTGCAAATTGCAAAAAACATAAGAAAGTTTGAATTTCGCGGGCTACCTGGCGCTTCCCCCTTAAATGGATACACTACAGTCATCACTGGCTGCCTCTCTTTCTTGCGTCTAACTTTCTCCAGGACAACAATAGCCATAATTTACATAATTATTATCATTTTGTCAAGTATTGACGGCAAGTTCGTTATAAACCTAATATATCGATATGTATAACCGCCACCTCTATACTTACAATCCCGTACGATCAATCAATAAGTTTCCGCGCAAAATATCCATACTTATCAATACACCACACTATTATAAAACTAAATTATTCCCTACAGCGAGAAATTAATCCACTCTCCAATGATAAAAGTGTTCGTTATTAAAATCTACCACGGAGCATGGAATAGACAAGTACAGAAGTATCACTCCGTTCATGATTACTCAGAAATTATAGAAACACGATGTTCTGCCATGACTCGTTTGTTGGTCTAGTGGTTCTTTCTAAATGTGATTACTGATCATGATGGGGTCCTGCCGACCTATTTTGTAAACTCACCGTGAAAACTTTATAGGTGAAGTGAGCTGTCAATAGTGTCAATCCCCTAGCAACAGGGGGCAGTTTTTAAGAACGTTCGAATTCTAATCTCAGTCTCAATCTGTCAAAAATACCTGTGATTTCCCTACATTTTTGTTAAGTTTTTGACATTGATTGACGCTGAGATGAGATTGCGACTTGAATTTGAACGTTTTTAAGTACGAGAATTGGCCTTCAGATGGAATGACAGCTCACTTCACCTATGTTTTCACGGTGAGGTTCTTACAGAATACAGGGTTATTTTATATTAGCTAGCTAAACTCCGCAGACGCGATGGTTATCGATATCTAAACATAATAAACCAAAAAATAAATTAATTTGATGATTTTTTTTTCTGGGGTCATCGACCGCAATTTATTGTAGTCGCTTGAAATATCAGTTTAAAAAATCTGTTTTTTTTTTTGTAAAGTTCACAGACGTGCTGGTTATCGATATCTAAATTCGATAAAACATAAGAGAACAGTATTTTCTCAATTCATACTTCAAGTACAACCAACACTAACGGCGCGGCGGTCGTTGACCTCCCAAAAAAAAAATCAAATCTTTTTATTTTTTATTTTATCGTGTTAAAAAATATCGAAATCCATCGCACCTGCGGAGTTTAGCTAGCCTATTTAAAATAACCCTGTATATCAGTAGGACTCGATCCCTAGGTCGACAGTGTTTTTAAATAAATGCATATGAAAGTATATAGGATACTTATAACAAAAAATCAATATTTAAAAATTTTGTCTGTCTGTTTGTTCCGGCTAATCTCGGAAACGGCTGGACCGATTTTGACGGGACTTTCACTGGCAGCTAGCTGATGTTATAAGGAGTAACTTCGGCTACTTTTATTTTAGAAAAAGTATTAGGGTTCCGCGCAAAAAAAATAAAACCCATGTAATTGTGTACAAAATCCGATTCAAATAGGGAAGTACTGACATCCACGCGGGAAAGCCGCGGGTAACAGATAGTCCTAACTAATATTATAAATACGAAAGTGAGTTTTTTTGTTTGTTGGTTACGCTTTCACGCTAAAACGACTGAACGGATTTGGATGAAATTTGGCACATGGGTAGACCATGACCTGGGTTAGGACATAGGATAGATGTTATCCCGGTAGTACGTTCCCGTGGGATAATTTCCGACCTCCACGCGGGCGAAGCCGCGGGTAAAAGCTAGTAGACCATAAATATAACTGGAAAAATCTGTTTTTGGGGATTACACACGTGCTGTTACAGTTCTGTTACTGTGTTGTGGCAGTTGAGTGATTCCAATGGCGATTATTTTAGACTTCTGTCTTCTGTTCTTACACTATGGTCTTACTACCATAATGGTCTAAAAAATGAATGTACACCAATATATTGCGTTAATAATATAGCTGTTATAAACACGTTGTTTACAATGTTTCGTCGATGGCGGCGCCATCTGCCGACGTCCCGTTAGTCTCAGGGACAAGCGCACGCGCAGCCTAAGTGAAAACAGATGATGGATACTTTTACTAGCTGAGTTCATACTTTTGCGTGCTTGCTAATTTGATAAAGACCTTGTAATTAAAGTCTCTAATGTTTTTTTTTGTTTTTTCTGTATTTGGAGAAGGTTTTATATGTGCGTGCTGTTGTCAGGAAGGGGCACTTTTTTAGTAGGTCAAGGTTATACGGGGTCAAATAGAATTAGCTAGCGAAACTCCGCAGACGATCACGTCTGCGGAGTTTACCCATCCCCATCAGGGTATCGATATCTAAACAAATGATCACACAAAAAGAAATTAATTTGATGAGTATTTTTTGGGTTATCAACCGCAGATAGTGTAATCACTTGAAATTAAATATCAGTTTTAAAAATCTGTTTTCTTTGTGTGAACTTCACAGACGTGATGAGTATCGATATCTAAACACGATAAAACAAAAAAAAAAACAGATTTTCTCATCTCATACTTCAAGTAACAACACAACCACCCCAAAAAAAATCGTCAACTTTTTATATTTTTTGTTTTGTCGTGTTTAGATATCGATACATACCCATCACGTCTGAGGAGTTCCGCTAGCTAATTTAATTTGACCCTGTTCCTATGTGGTATAAGTACCTGCCAATAAATTAAAGTATTGTTCTAACCAGTTTACATTATTTTTCATAGTGAAATGGCCTTAGCTGAATCATCCAAATTCGGGGTTATTTTTTTTTTCAACGTAATAGCCAAGTTTTCTTTGATTTTTCGCTTAGATGTCGCTAAAGATACGAGTCTGTCAATATAACCAATAACAATACGGCCAATAAGTACTAGAAACCGGGCTTTCCCCATCTCAGAAACCATGGGAAGTGTTGAAATAGTCGCTCAAAGTTCAACACACCATCGAATAAAATCAATGTTACATCCTGTCCAAACATAAAAGATTATAATGATGACGAGAGTTTTGGCAATAATCGTAAAATTGCAGGAAATTGAACCTGATGAATATTATTACTTCCTCTTAACAATTACCTATATGGTCTGTAATTACTTCTTCTTACATTAAAAATTACAGTAACAAAATCCGATTTAGAATTACTATTGTAAGTCGGATTTGGTTGTGAAAATCTGTTTGGAAATGTCAAACAAACGACTCATGTATTGTGTGGCCTTATATGATATTTTGGTAAGGTCAATAGTAGAAACAAAAGAACAACAAATTGGACTTATTTGATGACAAAAATAAACATTAAATACAGATTTTTAATTAAATATTATTTTTCCTTAAATTAATCTAAAGCTATATGACAAATGCGTGCACTGACTGGACAGGTTTACACAATCTGTGTGGTAGACCATGTCAGACATCAATCTACATGTCTTCACATGATCTGACCAAGATTATGTCTGGACTTTAAAAGAGACTGTGACCTCTGAGTTTGTTTCGGCCTTTCTTCTCAGAGAAGTCAGATAGGAAACGCCAGCCTCATCTAGTTTAAAAAAAATATGATTGACATGTAAAAGTGTTTGTACAAACCTACAAACTTTTATACCGAGTTTATGGCTAACCCAGAGAATAAATATTTAATTTTTCACAGATTTTATTCCGCGGATAAAAGATATCTGACTGGTTATATCAGCCCTTACAAAAAATAAAATCATTTATCAATACAATACCGATTTCCGAGTTTTCCGATTATGTATCGACTTTTTGAGATCTGGTAACAGACTTACCAACTTTGTCTCTACATAGTATTAAGCACTGGAAGGATGGAAATCAGGTATGCTCAGGTTAATATTTTTATTTATTTATTACACAGGCGTTGCTTCCTAAGCACCTGACATAATCCTCTAGTCGTCTAGGAACGAGATAGGGTGCCCTTTGCGCTATTTTTAGCACCACATGTTAGCGACTATGATTATAGTTATTAGATTATAACTAATATTTGCTTCACATGATCTCCTCCTCTCATATCGACATGCATTGTAAAAAATGTCGTGGTAAAAATATTAGTCAGCCAGCAACGTGACAACGGGTCTGACTGGTCCAGTGCCTGGAGTTCCCCGAATGTATGTTTAAGCAGACGTTTGCACGGACGTAAAAATATCGCGGCGATTTTATTTCGCGCACTGGATTTTCAACGCTCAGCTTAGCGCCGAGAGTTGAAAATCCAATAGTGTGTTTTTTCGACGCGCTAGAATGCCTCTGTTGGATTCTCAATGCTCGGCTCAACACCGAAAGTTGAAAATCCAGTGTGCGATAAAATCCGGCCGCGATATTTTTACGTCCGTGCGAACGTCATCTAAGTATACCTACTTGTGAAGGCTATTTTCGTATCTTCTGCAACTAAAAACATAACTCTCGATTATCAAAAGCATTCTTTCTAGCTCTGTCTGTAATACCGATGTAACGTGAACTCCGTTTTTAGCCACGTGGAGTTCTAAACACGTGCTTTCTGAAAATGTGTTAGGTACTTAAAACGTTGAATGCAACTGTGCACGGTTAATTTATTGGGGAATACTAGAAATAATACCATTGTGTTTGAAAAAAAAGCTCGAAAATTTAGGAATCACCTTTCTAATGACGAAACACGTATCTAGAGTGTGTAGAAGTAACGAGAAGGATTCAAAGCGTTTTGTCAGAACTCAAAAGTAAACTTTAAAAACTGCAAGATGCCAATTCCAAAGCTTGTGTTTGAGTAGAAGTGAATAGTTCAAAAGCCAATGTATAATAAAAGCCCTCATTAAACTCACGAGGCTTTTAAACACAGGTTATGTAAGCCAATCAACAGTGGCGCAGCTACAATTATCATTAGAGGGAAGCCGAAGAAAAATTGTTTCAGTTCTCATAAACTCAAACAAAAAAGTGTAGGTTTTTAATTTTATGATGTATTAAACTGGTATTCAATATAATTACGTAATGTGATGTGATACATAGTTACACACACAGGTGTACCACATTATTTGGCAATAGTAGACAGTAAGAAGAGTGGTTGTTCCGAAGGGAAGCCGATAGGAATCGGGTTGTATGAACGCTTCGCCCCTGCCAATCAACAACTAAAACCCAGAAACACATCAAATATAGAGCTTCCTGATGAGAAAGTAGCAAGAAGACACTTATGGCCGATTCCTATAATTTAAGGACCGTTATTGGTTAAAATTAAGACTCTTGTATCTTTACCAATAATGAAGCAAAGACCTCATAGCTTTGTATAGTAGACCCTTTCTTAGAGAAGCTATCACAGGTAAAATTAGCTTACAAATCTATTTATATGTCCAATTTGGCAATAAACAAATGCTACCATTGGTAAGACAAACGATTCGTTTTTGTATCCTATAGGAACCGAGCATTATTGGACAAAACATAACCGAATGAGACTTGCACTTGCATGACACTTTCGAAATTGTCTTACGTTTTTTGCAATTTGCAGGTCAGTGTCAAGTTGTAACTATGTTGATCAAAACATGATTTGCGACCGTAACAAATATTTATTTAAGTACAGAATTATCATGAGAATCATAATTACAACTCCCTAAGGACTTTCGTCAGAATTAGCTTGACCAAAAGACAGATTAGGAAGCTTCTCAATATCATACTCTTGGAGCATGAAGTCTGTCTAGTAAACAATAGCGTCTTGTAAGGCCACCGCAAGATTTTGGCGGGAGTGGGCAAGGCTGTGCGCCTAGTATGGCGTTCACCTGCGCGCGCGCCACCTGCCGCACATCTGACACAGATGCAGAGTAGTGATGGGTCAGTGGTGATGTCGATAGAAATTTTTTTTGAGAAATATTGTAAGTTTTCTATTTAGTCATAAAAAGGGAAGATGCTGAACTGTTTCAGTTGTGATTGACCTAATAAGGGAAAATAAGGATTGAAATTGTTAACATGAAAGTCTTAATGCACAGACAATGCCATTTGCCTGTTCATAATTCTAACCACCCACGCAGAAACGTATGTGTATAATAATATAATCAGGAATAAGGATAAAAGCTTTATAAAAATAAGTACCCATATAAATCATTGTAGGAAACACGTTAACATAAAAACAAATAAAATAAAGGACATACTTATGTATGTAAGCAGAGTAGTATATTACGTGATGCTACTATAAATTGCAGATTCGACGAAAATTTTTGTTGTTTCTGATTTACATCTGTATTTGCATAGATATAACACAATTCTAGACGATTCTAAAGGACACTCAATAAATAAGTCGAGCTATTTGCATTTCGTTCTCAGAAAAATAAAGGCCTTATTTTTTTCATTGTTTTTGCAAATAAGACCCGAACATAAGACTATTTACTTCAAAGACATGATTCTCAAGAAATATGGTTATATTGACTTTGTTAGATTAAATTAGAGGTATTTGAAATAGACGGTCTTAAAGACAGTATATTTCAGAAAGAATATTCAGATAATCTGTCGAAATAAAACTAACTCATCGATAAAATTTGTATCGACACTCACCACCACTATAAACTTCTCTTCGCGCATCTCAACAGTTGACGAATGCGCTTTACGCTGCACAACTAGCCTAATTATTACGTCGAGTAGACGATACATATCAAGAAAGCGATGCAGCCGCTTTATAGTGTTACACAACGATTCATTAATTGTGTTAGGAATACTGAATGTAAACAGTAATTGTTTTAAAGAGATGTGTGGTCACAAACAGTTACGAATGAGTTTCCTATTTATATTTTTATTGATTGTTGCTGTCGATGCTTTGTGTTTTAGGGTTAGTTGGGTAGGTGATAGAACCTTGATGGGCTTCTTACTTGGGTTATCCTTTTAATCTGCTTCACAGGCTTGCGACACATTGGCATGCATTACAAATGTGTGATTTCTGTAAGAGGATGCTGCCTGTCCCCTTTTTTCTACTCCATTTACAATATTAACGACACCTACGGTTCGGGATGGTGTGGCCTAAAGCCTATGGAATCACTTATGTACAACAACAATGATAGAGCCATAGAATATAAGGTGTAATCTAAATAACTGCCAACCTCTTGAGGGATCATTGTACTCATGATTATGAACAACTTTACTATGGGACCAAACCTGAAATCGTGAAAAAAAAATCAGCTGTTATAGCTGTGTGTTGTAGCTGTATATTTTGACGAGGTATACGAACATAAATGTAGGGACCTGCTGATTTTTTTTCGCGATTTCAGGTTTGGTCCCATACTAAAAGTTGTTCATAATGATAAGTACAATGACCCCTCAAGAGGTTGGCAAATTGCACCTTATATATCAATGTAACATGATATAAATCAATAAACAAGTAAATCAAACGTACCTACCATTTCAATATGATAGGTCTTTCATAAAGTTTGAGGACATGATTAATTATCAGATCAACATCAGTTTCAGGACAGCATGTTTTATAATATTACACAGACCTTTAAAATGTAATGGCTCAAAGCTCGAAGATGAAAAGCTCGTATGGATATTCCATGTTGTAACAGCACAACTCACACTTGACCATTACGAAACACGGCATACCATCCGATATAGTTTTTTCATTGAATGCGTTGCATATTTTAATTTACTTTGTACACGAGTATTTTAGTTCGTCGTTAATATGGGAATCGTGCGATGCCCAGACGCCGCTCGCATCCAAATGACTTTACAAAGTTGTGTTGCCACGCTTAATATGGCGTTTTTATATTAAATTATTATGTGGTACCTACATTTATTAGACTGGTAAAGTAATTTAAAACACTTGGAGATACACCATGTTTTATTTAAAAAAAGTTAGGCATGCATAATATTCATATTAATCTAACATGACTTTGTACTTACCTTATTCTTTACCCACAAAAACAATTAAAAAGTAAAAAAGAGGTTTTTATTCCTTTCAATTTTGAAGGACGGGCCGTGGCCACAAAGAAATTCCGAAGCCACACGTCAAAAATTTCAAAACTAGAACTTTTCCTACACTATACTTGGCAACACCATTCCCGGTAACCTACAGGATGAGTTATAATTGCCCGTGTGTACAGGGTGTATAAAAACACAAACAGGGTAATTTTGCCTAGATCTAGTCGATGCGACGAATCGAGTCGGATGCCATTCGTGTCAACTCGGGTTGTGAATACATAGCACCTATAAATAGGTCCGTTAGGGGCTTACACTAGACACGAGACCCACGAAGACTAGACACCTTTTGAAGTTGTGCTAACCTGTTAACTTAATTATGAAGTAACACGGGATTTCTGGAGTGAAAATCTAGAACATTGGTTAAAAATGTGAATGACCTACGTACTTATTTCAAATATTATTACGTTTTCTCTACGTTGTTCGAGGCTTCAGTTACTTAGAATCTTATGGTAGTCAACAATGGATAAATTCCCTCTTTTTATCATCATCTGTCGAGCCTTTTCCCAACGACGTTGGGGTTGGCTTCCAGTCTTAGCGAATGCAGTTGAATACCAGTATTTTACATGGAGCGACTGCCTATCTGACCTCCACAACCCAGTTACTGAGTAATACGATATCCCTTGGTAAGACTGGTTGTCACACTTTAGGGCTTCTGACGACCCGTAACGACTGTCAAAGATCCACGAATGACCGTACTTTCCAAGGCACAGAGGGGTCTTGGTATGTAAAGACGGTCACCCATCCGCGGACCAACCGCGGCAAGCGTAGCTTACCCGTGCGGCTGTTATTACTTAGCTACAAGCCCCTCCTCAAATTTCTTCTTTTCGTGGGTCCAGTAAAAGATTTTATCAACTTTTCAAGAGATAAGAGCGAATGACCTTTGCTTTGATTTGGGTTACCAACTTATTGTGATGTCTCATGACCTAAGTGAGTATTACTTTGAAAAACCTATGAAGAACTATATGTAGATAGATAGATAGAACATTCTTTATTATGTATACCATAAAAATGATAGATATAAATGTAGAAATTTTACATAGGGTGACACAATGGGCGGTCTTATCGCCAAAAGCGATCTTTTACAGACAACCTTTGTATGGATTAGATGGAAAAAGAGAGACAATACTGTGGGTAGTCAGTGATGTACCAGTTACATATACAATAAATACAATAATAAACATGAAACAATAGCAAGGAATTTTATGTAATGATGATGTTTAAGGAGTGAGGAAGTGTTTTTTTACCAGAATTTTAAAAGTGGACAAAGATTGAGTACCCCTTATCGACACGGGCAAAGCATTCCATAACCACACTGCTTGAACTGTAAAAGACTTGTCATAATAGCTGGTGGAATACATCGGCATCTCTAGTCTCAAGTTTCTCGATGACCTTATATAGGTATCTATTATGTGAGTCATGCAGGAACTTGAAACGTTTTTTTAAGATAAGAGGGAATTGTATGTATTTTCAGATGAGTTCCAGTTTCCAGACGGACCCATGACTCCACCATAATATCAAACATTTCGCCAGTTATGTTTAAGTTCCATGTAATAGGGGATGCCAATCTCCAGCCCATTCGAGCATTGCCTTTAACCGGAAACAAATCAGACTGCAACTACGAAATTTACCACTATACCTCCACAAATCCGTGGGAAACGGTACTTAAAACATATAAATAAAACAAGTCAAGTTAAACGCATAATCTTTAAACCGGTTTGATTCAATAAACTGACGTGATATGAGACATCGTTAACATTTAGCGTCTCGTTCAGCTGCTCCGCATTCCGTGTATGAAAACGTCAGGTTTTTCTCTTCCGGGCTCCGTAATACTTGGAGAGGCTACTTTAGCTAAATTACTGCTAAATATGACAGATGAATCCTGGAGTGGAGACCACGTATCGGCAAGCGTAGTGTGGGACGCCCCCCAGCTAGATGGACCGACGACCTTAAGAAAGTGGCTGGGACCGACTGGATGCGGAAGGCGGAGGACAGGGTGTTGTGGCGCAGCCTGGGTGAGTGAGGCCTATGTCCAGCAGTGGACTGCGGTAGGCTGATTGATTGATGACAGATAACTATTATAGTTCCCTTTTGGATTTCGAGTATTAATAGCGCCATCATCAACCTCCTGGGGCCATCTCTTTCTCACACTGAAGTAATATTAAAATAATACTGCTTTAAAATGTGGTGCTTGGCCCCCAGACCTTAAGCCGACGCCGACGTTTGCACGGATGTCAAAATAACGCGGCGGGATTTATCACGCACTGGATTTTCAACTCTCCGTGTTGAGCCGAGCATTGTGAATCCAACTGAGTGCATTCCAACGCGTGGAAAAAACAGACTGTTGAACTTTCAACCCTCGGCGCTAAGCAGAGCGTTGAAAAACCAGTACGCGATAAAATCCCTATTACCTTTCTTTGCCCTAATTGCGTAACACACTTTCAATCACAATCTGAATGATTTTGTAAGATATTGCTAATCCATTGCTTCATATGATCGGAAAATGTGTTTGCTACATAGATAACGCAATTAATGTTGTTAAACTGTCAAAATGAAAGCCATTGCTACTGTAATTGTGTTACGCAATTACCCCGCTGCCCGCTACACACACACATCTCTATTAACCCGTCATCTCAGTACTCACATCACGTGACTACTGAAAGTGCCCCGTTGTTCTACTGGTCGCAAGCGCGACTGCTGAGCGTGGGCTCCTGGGTTCGATTCCCAGGTGGGACAAAGTGTTTTTGGGTTTCGCCCTTCCATTTCATTATGAAAGTACAGGAACAGAGATTGCACCTATGTCTGCGCACACACTTGTATACGAATATGTCTCCTGCGTACATGGCGAGTCCCTATTGAGCCACGTGGTCGGGAGGATATTAGTGACACCACAGTTGCCTTTCTAGCCATAAATCATCTTTTTAACCGACTTAAAAAAAGGAGGAGATTCTCAATTCGTCGGAACCTTTTTTTTATGTGTGTTCCCCGATTACTTGAAGACGGCTGGACCGATTTGGAAAATTATTTTTTGTTTTAAAGGTTATATGTACTTACCAGTTGGTCCCATTGTCATCAGGTCAGGATCTGATGATGGGATCCTGGAGAATTCGAGGAAACTCTTCAATTAATAGGCACACCTATAGCGATTTTGGTATTTTTTGCAGTAACTTTGGTACTACACATTTGCTCTCCGAAAGCACCATTTGGTAAAGTGGACCTGATGATGAGACCATAGATGGCCACCGGAACTACTCAATAATAAGTATTTCACGGGTTGCTTTCCGATTACTATAAAATTATTGGTAAGCAAATTATACTCGTCACAATGCATATTAGGTGTAGTTCCGTGAAGTACCAGGAGAACTCCTCAACAATTAACGTCCCTATATGCAATATTTTGTAAAAGGTGATGAGCAGTTGTCATTAGTCTATTGTAACTTAGATAAATTACAAACCGACTTCCAAAAAAACACTACAAAATGAAAAATAACTTTAATTTCGGAAGTCGGTGGTAAAAAAACTAAAATACAGATCAAAAGACACCGATTTTCTAAATTAAAGTTATTTTTCACTTTGTAGTATTTTTTTGGAAGCTGGTTGTTTATTTTGCAAAAAAACTTTTTTTCACAATCAAGTCATCGTGGCTAAGACATAATCAGCCTGCAATGTTCCAACAGCTGAGACACAAGCCTCTCTGTGAGAGGGAACGAGCCGTTATCCACCATGCGGGACCAGTGCGGGTTGGTGGATGGCACGTGTCATTGAATTTATGGTCAAGGACATGCTGGTTTCCATAGATCGCTTCACACACATACATACATAAATTTACGCTAGTTTCCCATGGGGTAGAAAGAAACTACAGAACGCCACCTGCTACAAGGCGCGATTCCACCAAAATTTTGTTTAGCACATTTGTTCATAAATATTTTGTGCAGAACTCCAACAGTGCACGTACTGAGCTGCAGATCCGTTAGTCTCTGTTTCCACGAGAAAAGCTGTACGTTACTTTTGTACGTAAATGTTTACTTGAGCGAGTCCACCATTAACCAAAGAAACATTGGCGGCACCACTGTACAGTACAATGTCGCACAGTACCACATACTGGTGGAACCGAGCCTTTATATAATATACCAACTCCTTGTGCTTCGTTGACGTCGTCGTGGTTCTCTCGTTCCATCACCATTTTCAGAACAGTGGTATTGAAAAAAATAGTGAAGTGCACGCCTGCCTGGGTCGAACCCATGACCTACGACTTGGAACTTGGAAAATAAAAAAAACAAGTCGGGACGTGTCATGCGTGGGACACCCGGTTGGAACGAAGTTCCTTTCGCTGTATATCATGTACTAGCAGTGCCCCGTGGTTTCACCCGCATAAGTCTCGATCCCAAAGGGATATCGGGATAAAAAGTATTACATTTGTTAATCCAGGTTATAAACTATATGTGTGCCAAATTTCATCAAAATCCATTTAGTAGTTTTTGCGTGAAAGAGTAACAAACATCCATCCATCCATCCTCACAAACATTCGCATTTATAATATTAGTAGGATTAATACAGAGCCATCTAGGTTCAAATTTCTAGATGGCTCTGTATTAAAAAACAAAAAGTTTTGACACTTGAAACTGCCGGCATAATGCTTTTTCGTTACGTCACAATTTCTGCCAGTTTACTACAAGCCGCGTTAAAGAACTTCGTTCCAAAAAGATTCCTTATTCAAATCCCTAATTGAATTCTCACCACCACACAATGAGTACAATTTGAACAAATAAACCAATTAATCAGTGAACAACTATTGTTTGATCAAACGGCCTAGCAAATGCCGGAAGCGAAGGTGCAATCATACGCACCTGACCAAATATGGCTGACATCTCAATGTGTTTGGCAGGTTGATAAGGCAGCATTTTGGTATTACCTACATAATGATTTACAAAGTTTAAAAAACGGAGGAACAGATACCTTACCTGTGATGTATAAAACAGTTTTATAAACCAATTCGACTTTTTCCTTTTGGAAATCCTCATATCCATGAAGTGGATGAGATTTACATTTTGGAAGAAGCAGCTTCTTCAACTTTCTGTCTAACTGACCGACTCTTTGACAATTCAAAAGTGCCTGTTAATAGTTATCTATAAACTTTTCTCGGATCGTCAAAACAAAAAGATTAGCTCCGGAATATATGATGACTTTATCTAATCAATAATCATAGAAACCAATAGCTAGATAGATTATGTTATTTCGTTAAGATTTTCATAAACTGACGGAAGACACTTACCTATCTTTACAACAACGACGTAATTCACATACTCTTCTACTAACTGACTGAACCTAGCACACATGTGGGTACTCTCACGTCCATAACATATGACTTAAAATTATCTGAACTTCGATAAGGTTGGGCGCAAATCTTTGTCGCCAATTGTTGGCCCAATATGGTTGGCAAATGTTATAATTTTACGGACATCGGAAGCGAAGTCTACGATAGTGATAGTACATTCAAACATGGTGGATATCTTGACTATTTTTATAGCTTCAAATTCAAAGACGACTGGATCTAATATTTTTTTTGAGTTCATTATGATATAATGAAACTGCTGGATAACAATGATTAACAACTTATAGTCTGTTTAACCTCCGGAAAGTTTAAGTTAATTTACTATATTCTGTTCCACTTTTCGTCAAGTTTACCTTGTAGATTGTTTTTTTTTTTACCACAATGGGGAAGCTCTTGGCCTGCATCTGACCTGATGGTAAGTGATGATCAGGCCGAAGGTGGAAGCGACCTTCACCCAGAATCCTCAACTACAGAGGAACTGGCTATCTTACCTCTAACTGCCGAAAGACAACAATGCTGTTAACATTGTTGTTATGGCGACAGACTTAGATAAAGATGGTGGCAGCTAGCCAGGCGGCCTTAGAACAAGCCCTACCATCAACGAAACCGAGCAGAAAATTTTACCCCCGCTGGGAATCGAACCCGGGACCTCTGGGTCTGAGACGGGTGGTCTTACCACTAGACCACAGAGACGGTTAAGTCATTGTACCTGTACCTGATCACGGTGGCTTTCAGAAACAAGCTTCCGATAATAATAGGAAGTAATCTCATCTGTGATCTTGTCAAATTGTCGCGAAACAAAAGGGAAAGGTCAAACTTAATTTACAAGATAAATTAATATTATAATTGATACTTACTGCGATTTATAAGTGTAAATCTGTCAAGTAAAGCCTAGAGGCAAACTATATAATATTATATACATTGGAAGACAATATCAGCATGTCAAATATATAAAAATAAACAGAATAATGTAAAGGAATTAACAACTTTTAGTAGATAGGGCAAAACTTGGGTAATCGGTGATAGTTTTGTTTTTTAATTGTAAAATTCGATTCATTGATCAGATTATTTTTTTAATTTACTGTGATACAGTAGACAAAAGAAGCTTTGCTAACTTATATCTAAAAATGTGGCAAATACTATAATGATTGAAAAATATACATTTATCAAGTCAGTAGTAACTTGGTAATAAAACACATATTATCTATCACCGAATAGCTACATATCACGGATTAGCCAAGTTTTGCCCTACATCTACTCTTACGGCCGAATCCAACAACCTATCTATCACCAGTTTTGGCATACTGGAGATAGAAAACCTATCTATATATGGTTTTAACGTCCCAATAATCTTTAAGAGATTATGGAATCTTACCGGCCTGACATAAAGACAGATAAAATTATACTGTCGACCATCAATAGCGATCTGCCTTTTACTGAAAATAGGTTATTGGGATCCACCGTTAATGTAACAGTTGACTATATTCTTAACCTTACAAAAGGCTGTTGTTAGTGCATGGTAATAAATTCGTAATTATGAATGAAAAATCCGGCGGCGTCTTGTTGACGAATTAATATCAACCAGTACTGAATTATCCTACGCTGTTCTTTATTTCAAGTCATTGACGTTCAAAACCAACAAAAACATATACCGTCGGAGAAACGAACACCTATACACCGTAAGGACTATTGCACTTGATTGCAGCGCTCGGCAGCTATAGTAACGCTTGCTAACAGGTGTAGTCATCGTGTGCACGGGATTTTGTTTTCAAATTGGTGAGATGTAAGTCCGTCGATAGTACATAATTTCAAGTCTGGCACTTGCCGGACCTTATAGAACTTTAATAAAACAGATTTTTTCAGAAACAGATGCAATAATTTTTCCTAAATCAACATGGAAGCATTCCAACAAACCGCATCAGAATTCAGCAAAGATTACACACACGTCAACCGCTTAATTTGATATGTAAAGATACTCGATAACGGCTATAAAAGCAATTTTGCATACAAAAAGGAAGAGACTAATTAAATAAGTATGCACATTGCATATTCAAGGTTCGTTTAGCACTTAACAGACTGCGACCAGTGTTGCCAGATTATCCTGAACTGATAGGTGGACATACGGAATCCGAGGGTTGTTATTGGCAACATAGTTCCGGTAGAAGGACTGGCAAAATTCGTTAATCAGTATCGTTGATGCTTGCAAGTTGATCTTGTCAGTTTTGAAAAGCAATTTTATTATGTGCTTACAGGCTCCCACCATTTTTAGGAGAACCCTTTGTGAAGGAATTCGTCCGGCATAACACCATTAAATATTCTGTCAAGCACCATTGCTGGCTTCGCTTTCAAAGACAGGTGCTACATGTTCATGTCAACTTTGTTCATTAGGTCCGCAACGGATCAGCGATCCCTATTTGCAGCAAGCCTACAATACGACCATTCCCCATCAGGCGGGCTGTCTGGCAGCCTGATAGCCAAGGTTTAACAAGAGAAAATCGGGTTCTATAATGTAATCAGTTAGCTATAAAACGGTACCAAACGAAACGAAATCTAAATACTAATCTTCTGCATTTCAATTTTATACAATTTTTTTTAATCTCCAGCATATATCCATGGCTTCAGAGTATACCAATAGAAATGGCTCGGCAGTATTGGACTATAGTATAGAAAAACCTTCAAATAATAATTGAATACCAACCAAAATCACTAAACCCATCCGTAGCGACTAATTGTCCCGCTACGTGTAGATCATTCCACTGCGCGCGCGCACGCGATGCTTGGCGTGGCGATTATCGCGACATCTACTGGGAACATCGCGTTTCACACAACGCTTGTTATAATTACGCTGCTGCATACAGTGACGGGCAGCACGCGAAGACTTTGAAAGATGTTGGTGCAAGAATGTTAGGATTTACAGTAATCTTGGAATTTATGAAATTCAATGATCCACTAAGGTGAAAGATTTAAATGAGTCCGCTAATTAGTAAATAGAACATATGTCACTTGTTTTGTAACGGGGGTCTTTTGTTAAGAATTTGACCCTTTTGCAGGAATATGTAGATGATGAAGAGAGCAGCAGTTCCCACCAATACCGTCTTTTTCAGGTGACCACTGAAAATCAGCGCTGTGCTGTGGGTCCCTCATAGCACAGCATCATGCTGAGTGGAAGCCTTCTTGTCACAGTCATGACGTGCAGCTGCCGGCTATTTCTGTTTTGAGCTCGTGATTATAATGTGGATCTATTTCGTTTTATTTTTCGGATTATTGTTATCTTTTTGTATGCACGTGTTTCTGTGACAAATAAACCAATTTTTCTTTCTTTTAATAAGCAAATGCAAGTGCAGAAAAATAACAGAACACAAAACAAATGAAAACGACCATGGCGCTCTAGTTTGCTTGTCAAAAGTCACGCACACACTAGTACGCAAGAGTCAAATTTTGCCTGGATTTCATGATTGTTTTTCTCAATAAATGATATACTTAAGTTAGTTCTTAAAAATGTAAGACGCGACCACATTTCATTATTTAAATATTGATAATATGATTCGTTTTAAACAAAGAGTGTCTATGTTTAGCGTATAATCTGAACCAAAAATGTATGGACGGCCCATCGGAGCAACCTCCTTATGACGACAGTCGTAACACACGACACGTCAAAGAAGATGCTAAACCACAGCAGGATGGGGTAAGAAAATGACCCCAAGGGACAAGGTCATACCAGGTCGTTGGTGATCAGAGCGCTGCCACCAATTACTTTGCCCACCTAATGGTATTATAAAACAGCTGATATTTCAGGTTATCACAAGATACAAGCGTAACTCGCATTCTTCAATTAATTAACTTTACGGATGCACATAATTTCCAACATTTCCATATTAGTGAGTAATTAATTATTGTGAACACATCATACAATTGCCTTTTACTCAGCTTTTACCCTCTTTCTATCGCGTGCATAATTATAATTCTCCTAATTAGATTCCCAGGGCCTTAAGGTTATAGTGAAAGTGTAAAAAGTAGCATAGATATGGAGTAATTATGTTATGCCACAATAATCGGGAAGTCGACGGGTGTTTCAAACTCCTTTTAGATTGTTGACGTGAAATTGTAGCACCTAAGTAATATCGGCCAAACTTCCGCATGCTCACCTTTAAGGTGATAATTGCATAGCACGGCTCACGACTCGATCGGCCGATGCATGCTTTTTGACCAATAGGATGCTTGTTTGTTTTTGATTTGATTTGTTGCTAATGTTTGTTGTTATCTTCTGGTCCACGCCCTGTACTCACACAAATGCATATTGTCTCTAATCGAGTGAAACCAGGAAGGAGTGTGGTCTGTCGCTTAGTGCTTCCGCAGAAATATTTTTTAAACTGAGCCGATAGAAATAAAGATAAATTATTTAACTGTCACAGAAACACGTGCCTATAAAAAAGTGGAAAATTGACTTTCTCAAGTTGCATCAAAAGAAACGAAGAATGATAGAAAAGATATAGGAATAGAAAGTTGCTGTAAAAGCAGTCGTCAAAGAAAAAAATCGTGGCAGCATTTTGAGGATTGGACTGGAATCTCTTGAGCTGAACGTACTCTTCATCTGACTTGGTTTCCCTAAGTCGAATTGCACCAGGTAGTGAAGAAACACCCAAAGTTGACCGGTGAAAGTTCCTTCCCTCACCTCCTCTCTAAATACGAGACTGTGTCATTTTTTTTTTAATTTTTCTTTCAAGTTTTTCAATAGTTTCTAACCCAAATCAACTGAAAAATATTGCAAAATATTACCCACAAAATACAAGTTCAGCGGTACATTACGATAACCAAATTCACGCAGGTTGTCGGTGACCCGATATTCATATAAACTATCTATCTATAGATAAACATATCGTTATACAAACATAACTACTTGCCGACATGCTACTTATGCGTGTTTTGACAATTATTATTTATTTGGGAATTTGGAGATATTATTATAAATGTACGAAGAAAAGTAAGGTATCACCTGGCGTAGATTATTTGGGCTTAGCTATGCCAGATTGCTGACCGATCGATAATGAACTTGAAACAGGTAATACTCTAGGTAGGTCCTGGTACTGTCCGCGTCTAATATAACAACGCGTTTAGGAAGCTGGTGGGGCTGCCCCGTTTCTGTAGTGCTTCGGGCATGTTCGCAGATGCGCATGTGAATTGCTTTTATACAACGATGCATAAAAGGTGCGCATCCCTGGTGCACAGGGTATGGGGCAGCTCCAATAGTGTCTTAGATATGGTTGCAAGTCGCCTGAACTGTATTTATGTGGGTCGCTGTTGTGTCGCCTCTCATGGGATGTCACAACAGTTATCGGCCATTCTTGTCTTGTTTTTTTCGTCTTTTTGTTTGTTTAATGTCTGTGCTTACTAACATAGTCGTAAATTTTACTAACAGGCTCGTTGTGTCCAGGTCACTCATATCCTTATGATAGCTCTAGACACTGCTGAATGTGGGCTTCAAACATTTCCTTTCACACGTTTCAATTGTCATACAAACACCTATAAATTATGGGAATCGGCAGCCCGATGTAAGACACTCACCCTAGTACCTATATCAGTAATGGTCCAATTTATTGGGAGTCAACCTTACCTTTTTGGCATGGGGATAAAGTTTTGGCACAGATTTTCATATTATTTACGAGTACCTATTATGATAGCACGTATCAGTTTAAAAAAAATAACAGATTACAAAGTACTAATAACAGATTAGTAATACTAGACACAGATATAATACAAGAAAACATAGTAAATATATTAAAGAAAGATATATAGACAAATATAATAAATAAAGTTAAACATCACGATACAACATTTGGTATTCAAAAATACTCATAAATATCTAGAACAAACAGTCCCGGTCCCACACTTAATCTAGTGCCCTGAATGTCACATCTGCCCCATACATGTCCTCAATAAGGATCCCGACAAGGCAGACAAGCCCACCTACTGCGCAAAATTATAATTATAAAGTAACACCGATATTATAAAAAGAAAACTATATTCTTATTAGTACACGAACAAACAAAAGGTCTGACTAAAAATTCAAGGCAAGTAGGTACCTACAGTATTATTTCGATTGCAGCGATGCTGGAGCTACGTCCAACAGTGGCCGTCTCTTGGCTGAGATGTTGAAGAGTACGTTTATTATTTTGATTACCATGGGAGAAACGAACATCTGTACACCGTAAGGACTATTCTTGCTTGCAGCGCTCGGCCGCTATAGTAACGCTTGCTAACAGATGTAGTCATCGTGTGCACGGGATTTTCTTTTCAAATTGGTCGATGTGAGTTTCCTCGATAGTACTTGTTTTCTTTCGCAATATTTGTTTCCCATTGCATCATCATCATTCCCTCGATAAGTTAAGTCCTAACCACTTTCAGCAAAGTAAGTACTTCATTCGCATTTCTCATTTCTATAACTTGCCCTAATGCCTAGTTACTGAGGTATGACCGGAGTTAATCTATTCGGCAGTGCCTTTGGTTCTATAACACATCCCGGAATTAACGCACTACCTCTTAATGGGTCATTGTACTCATCATTATGAACAAATTTTACTATGGGACCAAAACTGAAATCGCGAAAAAAAATCAGCGGTTCCCTACATTTTGACGAGTTATGCGAACATACGCGTATGCGTTCTGTTATGGATGGTTAGTTGTTGTTGTTGGTGGTTGGTTGGTTGTTGTTGTTGGTTGTTGTTGTTGGTTGTTGTTGTTGGTGGTTGGTTGGTTGTTGTTGTTGGTTGTTGTTGTTGGTTGTTGTTGTTGGTGGTTGGTTGGTTGTTGTTGTTGGTTGTTGTTGTTGGTTGTTGTTGTTGGTGGTTGGTTGGTTGTTGTTGTTGGTTGTTGTTGTTGGTTGTTGTTGTTGGTGGTTGGTTGGTTGTTGTTGTTGGTTGTTGTTGTTGGTTGTTGTTGTTGGTGGTTGGTTGGTTGTTGTTGTTGGTTGTTGTTGTTGGTTGTTGTTGTTGGTGGTTGGTTGGTTGTTGTTGTTGGTTGTTGTTGTTGGTTGTTGTTGTTGGTGGTTGGTTGGTTGTTGTTGTTGGTTGTTGTTGTTGGTTGTTGTTGTTGGTGGTTGGTTGATGGATTACTTTGGCGAATTAATAGTTATTGAGAGTTTATCTAAAGACCTCAAAAACTGGCAACTGGACATAAGAAAGCCGCTCTACATAAAATTTGTGTCTCAAGGACGAGAAGCCATGGTTGATTGGACCATAAGAAACGTACTAAAAACCACAAAACGAAAAAGAATCCCCTTTTCAAAATGTTATTAAGCTATTTTAAAACACAGGCCGTTGACAAAAAACGCAGAAACCAAGATAAGTGGTGTTTAATCTATAAATAAAGGCATAATAACGTAAACTGACGCTGTTTCGCAAAGGTCAGCCATTTTGATTGATCGCCGGTGAGATGAAGAGATTTATGTGGTGCACAATTTCTGGACTTGAATAATGACGGTATGTTTTCATGTTCACTTTTATTTTCTTTTGGTTATTATTGAGTAAAAAGTGTTCTTATTTTCCTGAAAAGAATGGTAATCTGTAGGTACTTATTATTAAGTCGCTTTTCGTGTCTGTCTGTGTGATCGCGTTGTTCGTCTAAACTACACATCGAATTTTGATGCAGTTTACAACATCATTTAGAGAATTGATACTTTACGCCTGGACAGCTTTTAACTCTCTACAAAGCGCAAGTCTGATCCTGCATGCCACCTTTGGGATGGCTCAGCTAAATACCAACTTGCCGCGCTTGATTCGGTGGAACGCAGAGCTAAGAGGCTCATTGGCGACATAAGACTGGTGGATGCCAAGCTTCACAGCTTGGCTCATCGCCGCAAGGTTTCCTGCTTGTCGGTCTTCTACAGATTGTACTTCGGTGAGTGTGCTCGAGAACTCCACGACCCCATTCCGCCAGCCCCCTTCTACCATCGGACATCTAGACGCACTGCAGGTTACCATCCCTACCTAGTTGCTATTCCACCAATTCGCACTAAGCGTTTCCAAATGTCTTTTGTGATGCGCACAGCAAAGGAGTGGAACTCTCTGCCTGCGTCTGTGTTTCCGAACGTATACAACCCCGATCTCTTCAAAGTGAGAGTTAACAGGCTTCTTCTGGGTAAGCTCGCTCCATCGTCGACTTTGTCTCTGTCATCTCTGACCTAGACTAGAGTCAAGAGCAAACCTATCTTAAATAAATAAAATAAAAAAAATTGATTCCGGAAGCTTTAAGTTGACTTATTAAGCTTATAATGAAAACTGAACATAATTAATGTGTTTTTAAACAACACTCGTTAGATATATCTGCTCATTGCTCAGGGCTAATTGCACATGAAGATCAGTAAAACACCCTCTAAGGAATATATCCTCATAATTTCATGTAATCATGATTGTGTCTGTTTCTTCTGTCAATCACTGACTTAAATGGCATTTTTCATTGATTAACTTGACCTAGATCTTTGTATGGGGACATCCATTAATAACGTGAGATGATTTTTCAAAATTTGACCCCCCCTCCCCCCTTCCACCTTGTTGAGATTTGGTGAGATTTATCCTATAATTTTTAAATAATAAAATTTATTTAATATTTTCATGTATTTTGCTTCATACCACTTTAAAATACCTATAAGCGTTAATATCGGGGAATCCGGGGCATAAACAATATTTTATGATTTAATGTTTCGGCTTTGTTTAATTATCTGTATAATAAATGTTTATTCTCAAAATTACAAAGTGATTTTCCCTTCAAATGAGATTTGGTGAGATTTTGCTGGACCCTTCCCCCCATTTTGAGCTTACGTCATTAATGGACACCTCCTATGAGGTTTCAAACTTGGGGCAGAAGCGATGCAATTTAAATTATACAGTCCTAGTTCCTTTGCACGTGGATATAACTAATTCAAGACTAATTATTCTAGTGGCACTGCTAGTTACGTGGACACCTACCCTTCTTCAGTTTGTTTTAAAACCTTAGCCTTTTCAAATTCAAGTGGTTTTAAAATTGTTTTTGGCAAACACGAGGTGTTTTAAAATTGATTGGAAAATGTATTTTCGACGGATTATGCCTCCGTCCCACCAACGGCGATTGACGAGAAGCGAATAGAGCTAGCAACTAGAAACGAGCAGCGAGTGCGCTACGACGACGAGCGATTAGTCGCTGGTAAACATTAGTACCTAGCGTGAGTCTCCTCAGTGAGTATTCTGCCCGCCATGCGAGCGTCGCTGAGCGAGTAGGAACTCTCTTTGATAGCTCTTGTCGCTGCGACAAACGCGTACTCGCCGGCGGGTGTGAACAGTCGCGATGCGCTTTTTCATACATGGGACCACCTTTTGTACGTTTCTTGAGCGAGAAAATCGTTGATAGCTAGTCGCTTCCTTGTCAGTGGGACAGGTGCTTAGACCACCATTAAACTCACCCCTTTTCAACCACAACCTTGTTTAATGCCAAGGGGTCAAGGTTAGGTTGAGAACTAGATATAGGTATAAGGATTTTAAAATTTACCAAAAACGTGTCTATTAAACGTTAATCGACACATGTTTCAACTTCCATCACAACAGCAGTGTATGTGCTTTCCAGTGCTTTCGTAATAGTAATATTTTAAATGTCAACACAGAATTTAAATCATGAAAGGTTTTTTTTTTAATTCATTAGCAGTCTTCTACAATGTTGAAACATAGTTTTATAGGTTAGTCACGAAGACGAATTCACCTTTTAGGCATTTTAAAGGGCAAAAAAATTATTTCATCCTTTGCATACATATGCATAATCAGCCTACAATGTTCCCACTGCTGGGACACAGGCCTCTTCTCTATAAGAGGGAGTGGGCTGTAATCCACCACGCGGGCCCAGTGCGGGTTGGTAGATGTCACATGCCTTCGAAATTTTGGTTCTAGGACATGCCGGTTTCCTCACGATGTTTTTCTTCACCGTTTTGAGAGCAGTGGTGATGAAATAAAATACACAAATTGAAGCGCCTGTCTGGGTTCGAACTTACGACCTACAACTCGTAAGTCACGGCCGTTACCACTGGGCTACCACTGCTAATCCTTTGCAATAATTAGAAATTGCCAAATGTTACTAGCAGGTATGGCAACTGGTTGAGAGTAGCCAAGGAGTGTCAGCGGTGGACTGGTACTCTGCACTCCGGGCTGATCAAGTTACAATTACCAATATTATGCTGTGAAACAAAACAATTTTTGGACAGAATATAAAATGGACATTAGACGCTACACTATTTTCCATTTCTTCGCGTTCCAAACCAAAATTCGATTTTTATTAAATCATCGCAAAAAAAATAACGAAATCATCAACATCCCACAGACAACAATTTTTTTTTACCCAATTAACCGTCATAAAAATTGCGCAGTCTCTGATTAAAGGTTGTTTATCTCCGATAACGATCTCCTTTCTCGAAAATTAAAAAATTAAAAGTTTCTTGGCACCCCAAGTTTAGTTAGTATCGTCTACAGCTAGGGGGCGTGGCGACATCCGGCCTGTTATCACTTCCTTGGTAGCCGTGTTTAATTACGAACAACTTGTGGAGATGATAAGGTTTTTTTTTAATACGTTATCTGTTGATTTAAAGAAATAATGTTTGGGTAGACGTGATATGATTTTGTGGTGATACTTGTGTTGAGAGGATTGAATACTAATTTAGTAAAAGACTGTAATATAGAATTTATGAATAAACTAGCTGTTGCCTGCGACTGCGCCTGCGTGTATTTTATTTATATTTCATCATGTTTTAATACAAAAATACAGGAAGGAAGCGTATGTCCTTCTCCATGTCCCAGGTTGATTTTTATCTAAATTCAGAACGATTATTTCAGTGATTACCGTGTTAATGTAACATACAGACAGAGTTACCTTCGAATGTATGTAATATTAGCACATATTAGTATGGATCTTATGTTAATGGCGCTGTTCATAACAACTACTTTGGTAGGATAATAATTATGCAGTTGTAGTGCTAGTCCAGACAGTAACATTCGATCATTGATAAGAAAACAACAGGAAGATAAAGCATAATAAACTTGTTAGATAAAATGAGTTCATGAATAATAGAACCAGCCATTTTTCTCATTCTTATAGAGAAAGAAAGAGAATTAAGGCTCCTTCAGACAGGCGCGACACGCTATGCGAATCGCGCGCACGTGGTGCCTTTATGTCGCGTGCGATTCGCGTCGCGTGTCGCACCTGTTTGTAGGAGCCTTTAACAATCGCCACGTTTCACAGTTGCTTTTGGTGCAGTGTCTCAGTGAACAGCATCTGTAAGTCTGGACTACAGCGGGGCAATTGCGTAACACACAGTAGGAATCGGTTTCATTTTGACAGTTCAACGACATTAATTGCGTTATTTACGTTGTTGAGCAGACAAATTTTTCGAACATATGAAGCAATGGATTAGCAATTTGCTTCAAAATCATTAAAAATTGTGATGTCACTTGTGCAAAGATTGGTATGTTCCGGAACTGGGTGTAAGGCTGCGGGCACGAAAACAGCGGCGGGCGAGCGATGGCGACCCGCCCCGCTCGGTCGCCGCTGGTTTCGTGCCCGGGACCTTACTTGTTAGATTTGTGTCAGTAAAGGTAGTCATGATTCAGGAACATTCACTTACGTACATAAAAACAAAACATCACACCAGTGATTCCCCGAGGGTTAAACATAACTGGCGAAATGTGGGTGTGGGTAATATTCACTTACCTACTACTTAGTTAACTTACTATTGTTTACTAAAATCAATACGGATATAAATCCTCGCAGGCTTTATATAATACATTATAATTGTAATACAGATTAAGATGCACGATAAGGTAGCAAGGAATAAATTACAAAAAATATGTTATTCTTTAGTACTTAATTAGGTACTGAAGCCTTGACATTTACTTATAAGCCGAATATTTTTTTATAGTTTTGCTTAATATTAATAACCCTTTTTGGGTTGGCAGTAGCAAATTAGGCAGCAATACTTATGGAAGAAGGATTTAAAGATTCATGCCTATGGCTCCTTGAGACAAGTATTTTTTTATAACCTTTTCTATTCTATTTGTTACAGGAAGATCCAAAAGTTAATTAGTAAGGACCAAACCTCTGACAAAATCATCATAGTAAATTATGGTTACAAAATAAAAGTTGCCAAAATGAGTACCTAAAGACATTGTTGTAGGAAACTGAAACGAAATATAACACTGCACAGACACAAATGTGCACGAGGTTTTATAAAATAGACACAATAGGTAAAGAATTTTTCTACGTTTTTTGTCAGGATTAAATTACTTTTCTGCTCACAATAGAAATAAATAAATGAAACTCTAACACCACAAAGCAATAAAGGCTTTTGAAAACACAGTTAAGGCTCCTGCAAACAGGCGCGACAAATAACGCGAACCGCGTGCGACCCAAAGGCACCGCTCGTCGTGCGACACGCGGCGTCTTTGTGTTGCGTCGCGTGTCGTGCATGTTTGCAGGAGCCTTAAGTGTGATTTCAAAAGTGTTTTTCAAACTCCGCTATAAGTTTGACCGAAAGTTTGAATTGCTTTGACCTTTTCAATGTTCAAAGCATTACTCTCACTCATGTGCTCTGCCTCAACTTTAGCCTATAGTAGTCCACTGCTAGACAAAAATATCTTGTAAATATAGGTATATTCGATAAAATAAGAAATGCAAAACAAATTTTAATTTGTTCTATGGTAACTTTCGACATTCATATTATTTACGAGCATGTGCTGCCATCTAGCGGCGAGTAGTCAAAGCTTCAAAATAGCAACGCGTTACATTTTATTTTTGTTTTATGTAAAGAAATAACATACTTTTTCATGGGGAATTTTTGTAACTGGATTTTAACATGATGTCATTTTTTTAAATAATTTTATAATGTTTCATTGAAACGTTTTGTTACGTTGCTATATTTTATTTTGCATGAAAAATCCTGGCAATTAATGAAATAACGAAAGTTATTTCTAATCAAGATTCATAAACAATTACCGTTTGTTTATAGATTGATAAACAACGTTTACGTAGGATGGTATTGAATAAGCAATGCATTTGTCTAGACAATAATATATTAATAGGATCTCTATTTTAGGTTATGACATAAACTTATTTACATGTATTACGTAATTAGGTAGTATGACATAACTATGGTGGTCAAAGGGTGAGCTATGCCTATAGTTAACAACTATAAATCATAGATGACGGCATCAAGGGCGAGTTAATCGATAAGAAATGCTTATTATCGATTAACTCGATTAATTCTCATGGCACTTCTGGACCTCCGGTATGCACCGGACGTCCAGAAGTGCCATTGTTTCGCAATAAATTCCATTCGAACAATTGTTCAGTCGACTTTCCATTAATCGAACATATGACTCTCGAAGTTAAGTTACGGACCCCATGAGAATTGAGAAAAGTTATAATTACACAAGCCGTGCCGGATGGGATTTCTCACCGAACATAAATATCGAACTTCTATCCATCCATTAGCAAAATTCATCCCCTAAAGGGGTTAACAGGCCCCGTTAGGGGATGAATTTTCTAAAATCCATTCTTAATGCTCACCTTCGTTATCTTATGCAAAACTAGCAGAGCCCCGCGGTTTCATCCGTATAAGTCTCGACCCCGAATATCGGGATAAAAGTATCCTATGTGTTTAATCTAGGTTATAAACTATCTGTGTGAGAAATTTCATCCAAATTCATTGAGTAGTTGTTGCATGAAAGAGTAACAAACATCCATCCATCCATCCTCACAAACTTTCGCATTTATAATATTATTAGTAGTTTAGAGGCTTGAGGAACAGGGTGTAAAGTTCACTCATCCTCTATGAAAAGGGAGGATCCTCCGACCAGACGGGTGTTGTGTCTGGTGGGCTACTGCCCGACGGTTGATGTCGGGATGTTGTATATATGCTAGTCACGCGGTAAACTCCGATTGCGCGATGCAGGATTTTGCGTGACGTCAGTGTGACGCGTTCCATTGTGGCGATGTAGATATGCCGCCACAGTAGGATAGTAGGAAGTAGGATATTAGTATCTAGGATTAGTAGGATTTCATGCTTCTGTACAGCTTTAGGCTGCATGTTGTCTGTCAGTGAATAAAAATCATAGATTTAATAAATTTTAATACATTGCAGTTTTACCAGTAATTGGAAAACCCTGAAGGTGTCCACTGTCCAGCAATAGACTGCGTTAAACTTAGTAGATTGATTGTTGATTTAAGAGCAGGATCCCTTAGTAAAAAATGTTTGCGAAAACTGCATGTAAAACTACACCTACCCAAGAATACCCTACTAACATCATTTGAAAAAAAAATCTCGACACTAAACTAGAACAAATACTCATAAAACCCGCACTAAACGGACAGTATGTAAATATTTACGTCCCCATTGCTATTACATCAAGTCTGTTTTATTACAGGAATACGTCCTATATTGCGTTACAATTGCATGCGTACGATAAGTGAATTGCATGCAGTGACGCACCTGCACGCAATCTGGCCAGGTGAACGCTATGACCACAGAGTAGGAAGATACGGAAGGCCAGCTCTACATAGTGAGCAAAAACGCAAGCACTCATGGGGCCAGTTTCCGAACGAAAATGATAGCAAAATTAATGTGACAAATTGTCAAGCTGCGTAAATTGCTGCAATTGGCTGTTGATAAATCATTCAACTAATCACAGCAGCTGACGCGCGCTTGAAAATTTGTCACATTAAGTTTGCCATCATTTTCCTCCGAGAAACAGTACCCTAATTGCGTAACACACTTACAGTAGGAATCGGTTTCATTTTGACAGTTCATTGCGTTATTTACGTTGTTGAACAGACAAATTTTTTCGAATATATGAAGCAATGGATGAGCAATATGCTTCAAATCTATTCTGATTGTGATTGATAATATGTTTCGCAATTAGGGTGCTGGCCCATAGACGCGTACCTACGGCTAAATATAGCTGGTGCGATTTAGCATTACAATAGCAATCATAGCCCCTTTCCCTAATATCTCTTCGTAGAATTACGCACAATTAATCTAAGTATCGTTTTACATTTGTGAATAATGTTACGACAACTATAGATTTCAGGATTCAGCATGTAACATGACTTTAATTGCTATTTTCATACTAGAATCTGTAAATATAATTAAGTAGTTGAGGCAATTACCGCTATTGCCATGCTAAAATGCACCAAATGTCAAATAAATGCCAGTCACAAGTGCACTCGCTTTGCTGTCTAAAGAGGTAGACGCATACGTAAACATAGACACATGTTCTTGCTCGTATCATAGAGCCCGCCTTCTGTACCTATCTATTTTGTGGTCGGAGCGGTAAACGCACGCTTTGGGACGTAAATGCACGCATATTTTATTGGCTAGCTGTGTTCGCATCAAAGGGTTATGTCAGTATAATTCGTAGAATGTAAATCTTGTACAGTGGGTGCTATATTTATTGGGGAAGTTTGCCTGGGGCGTGATTTGTATCAACTATTTTGGTTTTAATAGATTTGCAGACGATTTTAAGTCCTTATAAATAAAGTGCATATCCACTACACAAAACAGTTTGTACTTTTTACTGCATTGACTGAAATTGATACTCACCTACTTTATGATGGATACTGGCAGAATAGTCGACATCGGCTCAGTTGACAATAAGAAACAAAAAAGCTTACTATTGACATTACTTCTTTCAAACATTACCATCAGATATTATGCTTCCGGTAGGATATCACATATTTTTGGAATATTGGGAACAAGATACTGTTAGGTTTTATTGCTGCCAAGGTGATGTCAGATATTTTTGATGACCATGAGGTGTCACATTCTTCCAAATTCAACTGAATATACAGATATTTATAACATGTCCGCTAGTATTGCATTCTAAGAGGTGATACATTTTGTTGAAGCCGATGCAGCATCTATAGTTTGGCTCGACAGATAGTTTTGGTGTTCCTTCTATGTCACATATTTGTGCTGCCACTTTATACCTTCCATAAATAATCACATATATTTGCCGTCATCTTGACGATATATATTAATGGATGAATCATAAAATCAGATATTATTGCCGAGCTGTCCATAGTAATGTATTTATGCTCGTACGTGGCTGTACACTTAATTATTTTAACCTATACGAGAAGTGGTCACAAAATCACTAACAATGTTTTCCAGAAAAACCTACTTACTAAAAACAAAATGAGTTTTGTTCAAAATCTAGTTTTGTACAAACTGAAACGATGTGATACAAGCGATAATCTTCCTGACTCCTGACCTGACGTAGTTGGTTAAAAAAGTGCCTAAGTGAAGTAATTAATGAAATAATATCTCATCATCATTCATAATTTCAGCCAAAAGACGTCAACTGCTGCAAATAGGCCTCCCCTAAGCACCGCCACTTCGACCGGTATTGTGCTTCCCGTATCCAGCGGATTCGTCATCGGTCACCTAGGTCTGCCAACGCTACGTCTTCTGGTACGCAATCGCCACTGCAGAACCTTTCGGCCCCATCAGCCATCTGTTCTGCGAGCAATGTGCCCCACTACCGCTAAAGTTTGGCAACTCTTCGGGCTACGTCGGTTACCTTGGTTCTCCTGCGGATCTCTTCGAGTAATATCTGTACTAATAAAATAAAGCAGAAGAGTTTGTTTTCCGCTGAACAACTTTCTGGCACTCATGTTTGCCTATCGCCGCCAACCTTCAAGCCGCTGGCACTCAAGTGTGCCACCCGTTCCCGCGCTTTTTAAATCTCCATTTTTAATTATAATTCAAGGCTAATATCCTGTGCAGGCAATTTTAGTCTGTGGTCCGGTAGATATTCACGTCAACTAAACGCTTCAAAACTTAACCGACGAAAAAAAATGGATGAGGTTCTCAAGTCGACGCATATATATGTGTATATATATATATTTTGTAAATAAAAACTGTGTTGGTATCTAAGTACTTTACTTTTAAATAGTTCGCAACGTGTACGTTATCTACGTAAGTAGGTACCTACTAATTATGATTGTGTGCATGACTTTAGTTGGACCATGTGCAACTTGCAAAGAGTATCACTAAAGATCCAATCAAATCGTTAATAAATCGATAACACTCGAAATTAAACTCATTATACAGGACCTTTTTTTAATCACTATCCAAATTTTAGCAGGGTGTTCTACCCATGAATATGAACAACTTTTACTATGGGACCAACTCTGAAATCACGAAGAAAAAATCTGCTGATTCATACAAAAGTTCAATACCTACTCGACCAAAATGTATGAAACAGCTGATTTTTTTTCGTGATTTTAGAGTTGGTCCTATAGTGAAAGTTGTTCGTATTCATGGGTAGCACACCCTGCGAAAATTTGGATAGTGATTAAAAAAAGGCCCTGTATAACATTCATTAGGCGAGATCTGGGTGCTTTTCAGTCTCATAGCGAAGCCATGTAGCATAGAAGCTATTAGAATTTACAAGTTTGTTTACAACTCTGTTACCTAACATTGTATTAGTAGTTTTATAGTAGTAAAGTGTTTATTGTACTGTGTATGTGTCATGATGGGGCTGACATGGTTATGTATGTATGACCAAAAGCCTCTAAATTAAATAAAGGTTATGAAAAAATATATACTGCATGATTTTTTTTACCGTCTCGAAATTTTTACAGGCTGTTCTACCCATGAATACGAATAACTTTCACAATGGGACCAACTCTGAAATCACGAAAAAAAATTCTGCTGATTCATACAAAAGTTCAATACCTACTCGACCAAAATGTATGAATCAGCTGATTTTTTTTTCGTGATCTCATAGTTGGTCCCATAGTGAAAGTTGTTCATGTTCATGGGTAGAACACCCTGTAAAAATTTCGAGACGGTAAAAAAAATCATCCAGTATATATAACATACATAACATAACATCACGCCCTGTTTCCCTGCAGGGTTAGGCAGAGGTGCACCTACAGTACGCCCACATTTCGCCAGTTATGTTTAAGTCCCATGTAATAGGGGGCGAGCCCATTGCCATCTACCGGGCACAAATCCAGACTCCGGGCTGCTGCTGAAAAATTCCAAATAGAAATACCCAATAACACTGCCCGACCCGGGAATCGAACCCAGGACCTCATGCACAGCAGTAGCGCTTGCGACCACTAGACCAACGAGGCAGTCAAAAAAAAAATATACATATAACTTACATACCTAAAAAAAATTAAAAATACTGTAGATAATAAAATTGTCGTAGGTCTGTACAAAATATTACAAAATAATTTATAAGTACCAACAATAAATATACAAAACAAATCGATCATAAAACTCCCCTACAATAAACAAAAATAAAACGTATCATATCACTATCATCGTCATCTTAACATCTTTACCTCACCCCTTCAAGACATTCAAAAACTAAAAAAGAAAAGAAAATCATAAAGTTAGTTGACCATTACCAACGGTCTTTTTTACGACAAATTGTTTATTTCGTCGTTAAGTTGTAAAAGACGGCTGCATCGAAAGGGGTAGTGTCCAAATTACGCTTCACCCTTCACGCGAGAATTCGGTGACTGGAGTGGACTGAATTACGCGCAAAGGTGCAAGCCAGAAAATGTGCGAGGCTACCGTAAAGTTGTAGTTTTATGACACTAAATTTGTTTTTTTATAGAACCCGGAGAGAGGTTTTTAACGATCTTTTTAGTGCTACTTTTTATAATCTATTTATTTTGATATTACAACCATTATCGACAGCTTGTGCTGCGTATAAATTGTCTTTATTTATTTATTTAAACTTTTCACACTCAAAAAAGTACAAAGGCGGACTTAATGCCTTAGGCATTCTCTACCAGTCAACCAAGGGTGGTGAAGAGATTAGATGGCAGGTGCTCTGTTTGAGAGGAACAATGAAAAATGAAACTATTAGTCTTTTATTTAATATTTATTGTGATACTCTTGCCTCTGGCAGTTGTCGCATCCTGTGGTTTGCTCTAAATTGTTCCACCGTTTAACAACTGCATGTTCAGCAATTGTTAAATAATGTATCAATAAAAGCCTTTATTCTTTTCCTAAAGTTATGGTTCATTATCTGGCCAGCTGGGAGACGTCCAGTTCTGGAAGCAGATCACTAATTATAGTGCTTTCAGGGAACGGTCATTTACTTCCTACATCTTACCCAGTACTAACATTGTATTCTTACACAACTGTATTTTTACTATAACTATGGCTTATTTATCATTCTTTAAGCCTAATTACATTCGGTTTGGTCAGTTACCTGCAATTATCATACGTCCTATATTACGTAGGTATAAGACAGTATCGTTTTGCTTTAACGATGTTGTAAATATTGTACTCAATATTTTGAAATATACAAGGTGTAACATGAATAACACACCACCTCTTAAGGGGTCATTGTACTCATCATTATGAACAACTTTTATTATGCCACCAAACCTGAAATCGCAAAAAAATCAGCTGCTCCCTACATTTATGTTCGCATAACTCGTCCAAATGTAGGAAACAGCAGATTTTTTTTCGCGATTTCAGTTTTGGCCCCATAGTAAAAGTTGTTCATAGTGATGAGTACAATGACCCCTTAAGAGGTTGTGCGTTATTTATGTTATACCTTGTATATGTATAATGTATTCATATGTGGTCAGTGGTGATAAGGCTTTATCTACTATGTCATTAGAAAACTGTTTCCTATCTAAACCAGGGTGGTTTCTTACTGCATAGCCTCTGTCACATCCAACAGGTTGATGGGAATCTTTTCTTTTTGCCACTCGTAGTCGTAACGAACATGTCCAGTGGCATGTTATTTTGACACACCTCTATTTTCCATACATTTTGATCAAGACGTAAGGTTAGGGGCTTGACTCTACATTAGATTTGATAACTTTTTAACGGTGAAAACGCTAGGTGAGTCTTGGCAGCCTAATTTACCTACATGAAATGTTTTTGGTGGGATTTCATTTCCTTTTGTTGGTAAAAAATACAGACCTGCACCCTCCATTACGGGGGTGGAGGGTGAAAGTTACAGACTTCTTATTTTTTGTTGTTTATGTGCAAATCCTAACCTGCATACCAAATTTCAGCTTTCTAGAACTTCAGGAAGTGTCCTAAAGGTATTGATGAGTGGGTGAGTTTGTAAGTCTGCTAACCACATCTTATCCTGAGAATTTGAGTTCTCTAGCAGTGGCGCAGCTACAATTATTATTATAGGGAAACTCAAGTTCTAATATCTTCTTTTGCAAAATATTGTAGGTGTTCTTGAAACCGTTTCTTGATGTCTCTGATCCAATAGGTTAAGAAATTGGAACGCCACCGGCACAAATGTCTTACCTATTTCACAAATCTCAGGGTGTTCATATTATACTTCCATCAGGCTTTTTATTATGCTGGTTACCTTTGCCAACAAAATTTTGCCATGTTAAAGAATTCAAGTCCTCTTTCGATAGACTCGAAGCAGCCACAAAGGACATTGAAATTGATCATCATCCAGTTCCTACTTGAGAATTAGATGATGATCAAACTAATATATGTACATCAACTTTAACTTCCTTTGTCTCATGTCCTGCTCTAACCATACTAACAAAGTAACAACCACCCATATTTCTCGCAACTGGTAAGGTGTTCCAACGCCATGCGCCATCAATACGCAACATCGTGGGCACGTGCTCACGCGGTCGCGCGGCTGCGTATTACCATGCGCCTGCGCAGTGTGCTGCGCCTGTGCCGTGACGCGCGGCTAATAAAATAATAACGTATGCGCTTGCAAGGCATGGGCGCTACGGTCGCCGGGACAGGGATGGAGTTGAGGTGGTGAATTTTATGTGGCATTTCTGTTAAGTACCATATTTTTTTAAAGGTTTTTGGCAGTAGGTACTTGGCGTTTTAAAAACATGCAGAAGTTTGATTAAAATTAACCAGTTACAAGTGTCTTCGAAGCTGTCATCGCAAAATGTGCAAAAAGTAAACAGGCAACGTCCATTTTCCGAAATAACTGAGTCGCAATTATCTAGTTACATATATTTCACTTATTTATACATACATCATAAAATTACGCCTGTTTTCCCCGAAGGCAGAGGCATGTTTTACAACTCGTCAAACAAACTCTTAGGTATTAATTTGATTCACAGTAGATTATTTTATCTGGTATTAGCTTTGCATTAATGCATCAACTTAATGTAGTTTTGTATGTATTCTAATAAATTCGAAAGAAAAATGAAAAATCAATCCACCCAAATCCGTCCCCTCCTCACAGACCAACAGGCTAACAGCGGGCCGCATTATTTTTTCCACAAATTGTAACACACAATAGGACGGAACTCGAAGGTGTTAAAGATACAACCCTTTATCTAGGCGATGGCCGATAGCCGACATATGCCGCCGTTTCCAACTGCGACTACAAAACGACACAAATGATCGGAAGTGATAATTACTGAGGAATTATTGTCGTTAATGTAGGGATACTTTGTAATGAAGTTGGAGTGGGATTTCTGGAGTTTTATTAAAATTTTAGTACAAGAAAGGATGTCCAACATAGCTCAAACTCAGTAGTAGAGCTTTTAGATCAAAGAAAAATATCTGGAAAATTTCATCATATTTAAGGTCAGGAAAGAATGCTTATGGCATTAATTGCAACTTTCTACAATATTTTTATTCGTGCAAAATGTGTTGCAAAATTGTCGCCAAATATAACATTTTTAATAAAAACGAGTTATTCCAACAATTATAGAGAAAAACTAATTCTACAAATTCCACCTTTTCAAAAAACACTATCTATCCGTTCAAAAGCACTTTCGCCATTTTCAAAGTACCAAAACTTCAAAGTAGTATCCACCAAACAAATGACAACCACGCTGTCCTTACACTTTTGTGCAACGGTGCATGTCATTCTCTTTTCAAAAGGTGCACGTCAAATGTGCAACTGACGCATGACGTGTGCGCAACAAATCTGCACAAACGCACATTTTGGCGCAATTATTTGTATTGTATGACTAGTTTTTGGTGTTCGGGATAGTCCAGGAAATTGTGGTTATAAAGGATTGATTGATGGTACATCGCCATGTGTTTCTTTTTGCGGTAGTTCGGGTGTTTATCTTTAATTTGTAGGCAATGTGAGATGAATGCACAAGGTGCGTATTACCTAATCTGTGGTAAGGTTTATTTGACGTGCAGCATTTGTTAAGAATGCAGTCTGTTTTCATTGTGATTCAAATCTATTGTGAAAGTCTCATTTGTCTTCAGAACATCTAATTGCAACCACCAACGTTTTTATTTTAAAGAGTCATCAGTACAGACTACATAGAGATACTACGTATGTCATCAGACTGATTGAATGGCAGATATTCAAACTATAAGATAAAATTTTTTAAAGATCTTCATCAAAAGACATAACTTCAAAAATTACGAAATCAACAAAACCTTCAACAAATAACTCTAAAACCATAATTTTCAAAATCCAAAGTCACAAAATCTCTGGTTCCCATATAGTTCATAGTGAACACGCCATAAAGGCGATTACACACGTCAAGCACCGAACATTAGGGCAGTAACACAACTTCTAATGGACTGGCTCGTTACTGAGTCTTAATTATAAAGATGGGACTACACTAAGATATATAGTTTATGTTCTGTGATGAGATTTTATCCAGAATTTATACACCTACATATAACGTAAGGTAGGTGTGCGGCTTAATGACAAAACATGACAAAACATCTAAAAGAATCGTCGTAATTGTCTTATGTGGCTTTCTCAAAAGAAGTGAACTTAATTTAAGAAAGTCCACGGAATTCCATGATCATGAACAAAAAAATAATAATCTTAGTTGCTTTCATAAATATTTTCGAGCAAACTTATCTCCTGCTACGCTTTATTGCTATTCTATTTCAATAATTATTCTATTCTACATCGAGCACTGTCAAAACCTACAGCATCACAACGTATAGCTAATTTATCCATCATAATTTGGCTTCATAAAGCACTCCACAATTCCAAGGACTTTAAATAACCCGAAAACTGTCCAGAGACGATTTTCAAACACATCACAATATATCAAAGTAAAATACTACGAATAAATATACAAATATTAATACTGGAGATCGTAATAAACGTCAGAGATACGTTAAATGGTTGTTTAACAAACTATTGATGCATTTTTCTATGGTAATTTATAGCTGTATTGATGGAAATAAAACCGTAATGAGTAGTTTGTTTCGTAATCATTTTGATTTTGTACCAATAGGAACGTAGGAGCAGTGGTGGCCCAGTGGAAACGACCGCGACTGACGGTGTAGGTCGTAGGTTCGAACCCAGACAAGCACTTTACTTTGTGTAAATAATTTCATCACCACTGCTCTCAGAACGGTGAAGGAAAACATCGTGAGGAAACCGGCATGTCCTAGAACCAAAAATTCGAAGCCATGTGACATCTACCAACCCGCACTGGGCCCGCGCGGTAGATTACAGCCCGAGAGAGATCTCGAAGAGAGGAGGCCTACGAATCCCAGCAGTGGGAAAATTATTATAGGCTGGTTATGCCTCTCACAAAAAGGAGGCCTGCGTCCCAGCAGTGGGAACAATATAGGCTGATTACGATAGGAACTTTACCTATTTGCCTTATGGCTACAGAAGATCTTCTGTTAATCTTACAGGAAAGATTCTGAAAAAGATAACATGAATAAGGATGACAGTAAACTGTTATCTGATAACATAGATGAAAGAGACGTGCGTATTGTTCGGCCCCAAATAAAAAGTGTTAGTGCAAAAGAATACTTTCAAACCAACTGAAATTTAGATATGTTACGGCTAAAATCCGAAGTGCGGTTACACCTAGTTTTAGCCGGATACAACTAGTTGTGGCCGGTAGCAGTTGGATAAACTTAGATGTAGGCTGAAAGGTTGGTTAGGTTAGAACTGTGACGACACAACGGCTGCCGTAGCACCGCTCGCTCCGCTCGTTCGGCTCGTACGTTGTGTAGTCAGGTCACAGTACTAACCTAACCTAACCTACTTTTCAGCCCACACCTAAGTTTAACCAACTGCTACCGGCCACACCTAGTTGAAGCCGGCTAAAACTAGTTGTAGCCGCACTTCGGGTTTTAGCCGTAACAGATACACATAACAAATTAGACAAAAACTGCCGTTTAATCAAAAACGGGTTTAGACAGCAGGAAAAGTGACAAGTTTTACGAAAATTCCCGACAAAAATAGCACCAAAAATAAACCTGTTAATTATTATTATCATATTCAACTATATCACTCTTGATTGCGTAACATATTATCGAAGACCGAAAAATCACGACATATTACTTCAAATTATAATTCTATAAACAACTCAATCAGGTATGATCTGGTGATTAACAAAATAGGTGATTAACATGCTAGTGAGGTCGATAGGCTCGTGCGACGACACATGTGGGCGAGTGCGCGTGCGCAGGTTACATGGAAACGTGGCGTTATGCATTTTTTATGAAGAAAGTGTTATTATTTTGTTATGTTAATTGTATGTTATGGTTGTAGAAGAGAAAAAATACTGATTGTGAATAGTGTGTGTTTCATGGGATTAAATTGGATTTTCTATATTCAGTTTTTTTCTGTAAGGTTACTCTGGCTTAACATAGCATTGCTAGTTGTACTATCGAGGAAACTTACATCTGACCAATTTGAAAACAAAATCCCGTGCACACGATGACCACATCAGTTAGCAAGCGTTACAATAGCGGCCGAGTGCTGCAAGCAAAAATAGTCCTTACGGTGAATAGATTTTCGTTCCTCCCATGGTACAAGACATGCCTGCTGTGATCTTGCTTTGCTGGCTGTAGTACAGTGATCCAAGGTGTTATAGTTACGCTTAAGTAAATGCTAATGGTTCATTCAGAATATTACGGTTTTTTTTTCAAGAACCAATCCCTCTATCTGCATCTGTACTTTTTCAAAAGAAAAAAAAGACCGCAGACGTTAGAAAATATAGCTAAAGATATTTGATTTATTTACAAAAGCTTTAAAATTATCTTCTTCAAAACCTCTCCATATAAACCCACCACGTTACCCACAACCACCGAAAACCAATACATTTTTTATTTAAATGAAACAAAACCATTTACATTTTGATGAGTCGCGCTTCAACCAAAAGCTCCAGGTAAGTCACGGCTCGCGTAAGGCACGCGACAAACGCACGGCATCACGACAAGTGTGCGCGTGCCCTTATGTCGTGCCGTTCGTGATTCGAACAGCTATTTATGTTGTATTGTTTCATATTATTTTATTGCGTGTTATAATGATTAGAAGGAAAAAATAGATTGTGGTGGTTGAACCTGGCCTTTCAATGTCGCCGACAGGATCTTTTCATAGGATAGTTCTTTTAATAGACGAAATTTTAAACATGAATAATTATGGCACCAGAGAGTTTATGCCTCACCCACACTGAGCAGACAACGCACCGTTAGCAACCATGCTTATTTCTGGGCATATGAAACAGTCGTGATGATTTGGTACTTTTAGGACCTAAATACTTATGGGCAAATTAGCTTTTGCTAGCGGCTTCGCCCACATGGGGAACGAAAATTATCCCAAGAGAACGTAGTACCCAGCAACCTAATTGCGTAACACATTATCAATCATAATCTGTATGATTTTTAAGCAAATTGCTAATCCACTGCTTCATATGTTTGAAAAATGTGTCTGCTCAACAACGTAATGACGCAGTGAATATTGTTGAACTGTCAAAATGAAACCGATTCCTACTGTAAGCGTGTTACGCAATTAGGGTGCTGATAAAAAGTAGCCTATATCCTAAACTAGGTCATGGTCTATCCGTGTACCAAATTCCATACAAATCTGTACAGTCGTTTAGCCGTGAAAATGTAACAGACAAACAGACCGACCGACAGAGTTCTTTCGCATTTATATTATTACTATGGATCTGATAGAAAAGCAATTATCGAAAAAAAGCATGCTTAATGTGACTGGACCGCCACACGTGTCCACGGGTACAAGGGCAGTGCGACTATCCTTATTTCCGTTGAAATTACTATCACTAAAGGTCAGTAGTTTAGGAATACCTACTAGAAATTGAATTATCTCCATTTGGTATTTACACTTAAGCGTATGGTGAATATGTAACGCGAGCATTTGCAGTATCTAACGCAACCTAAAGAGCCTTTAATGTCGCGGGATTCTCAGGGCACATGAATGTTTACTGAATTATGCTGAAGCTACCTTGAGCATAATTCAGTAAACATCCCTCCTTCTATCCTTTGATGGTGATTAGCCCAAGGAAAAGAAGCAGTTAAGTCTCATCTGAATCCGAGTTCAGAGACTGTAACACCAAATGTTGTGTTGATAGAAAACGTTGAGAATCTCATGTGCCGCGAAATTCAAATTTTCTTATGTATTTTTTTTTTTTTTGCAATTTGTAGGTAAGTATCAGGTTGTATACTGATCAAAATATAATTAGCGACCATACCAAACATTTATTTACATAATTATAACCATAAGAATCTAAGAAATCTAACTTAGAGAGATGTATTGATGATTCTCATGGTTATAAATATGTAAATACATATTTCTTATGGTCGCGAATCATATTTTGATCAACATACACTGACATGCAAATTGCAAAAAAAAACGCTAGGAAATTTTAAATTTCGCGGGTTACCTTTGCGCATCCACCGTAATTTTTACTTTCATTTCGGCCGAAACATAACATAAATAGGAATAGTAGCCCTTCCCCAGATGAACTCTTATTTATTTATTTAATATATTGGTACACCGAAAGCAGTAGATAAATACAAAATTTTATTGAATATATAAAACAAAATTAGGATAAAAGTTCAACTAAAGGTAAACGTCCACTGGTCCGCACCGGCCGCAACGCACGCTCGTAACGCAACGGATTTTGATTTGCTTTGTATGAATTCATATAGCACTGCGTCCACTATCGACACCGCCCACACCGAGCGCTCGGTTCAATTCTTCATACAAACAAACCAAAATCCGTTGCGTGGCGTGCGTGCGTTGCGGCCGGTGGACGTTCACCTTTACTCTTTCACGACAAACTACAGGAAGACATGACAGTGACAGGTCTTAACTTTTCGAACCTATAGATGTCAAGTTTTTATGACAACACAGGTCTAAGGTCAACTAAAACCCCTGAATTCCAGGTACAACTATTTTCACGCATACGGAAGACATGATAAATCTCTTCATCCCTTAAGAGGTGACGAAGTTTTACCAACATAACCTCACCATTCCCCATAACAAAGCCCATTCAAATTCAAACCTTAGACATGTGAGAATTGAGTTAGTTCTTAATAATTGGTAAGCGTGTTAGTAAGTTTGCAGGAATGGATGTAAAATTTCAAAGATAATTAGGTGTGGCATCAATCAGAGAGGCTCAACATGTGTGAGACGTCATCACTGTTGATGTGAAGTGATTCAATGGTGAGGGGAAGCTTGTAAGTAGGTGGGAACATGACTTGTAACGTTGTAACGAGTGCATTTGAAATCAATGCTGCAGAATAAGTAGGTATATAACTAGGTACTAGGGCCGTATTATGAAGAATTAATGACATAATTTGTCCAGTGTCAGAAAGAGACGGAGCTATACTTGACCAATAGCACCATCCCTTTTTCGCAACGGAACCATGATGGCATTAATACTTCATAATAAGGATCCTGGTATTTCGACTGGGGTGACTGGGGAAAATCTAGTGTTTTTGCAGTAAAACCTCATTTACTGGCTGGGGTAAAATTTTAAAGGATTAGTAGAGAGAGAGAGAGAGTAATTTAAAAGCCAATGGTCCACACTAGCCTCGGACCAAAGCAGCTGGAAGTGGATGATGCGGGCTGACAGTAGAGAGAGAATTCAAAATGAAATTCAAATTTAGAAAACATTTTCAATTAAGAAAGAACAAGAACATTAGGTAGGTGCTTATTTTAGTCTCGGATTTAAATAACGAAATGTTTACATTCAGTCAAAATAAATTCTAAAATTAAAATTAATGAATTTATACCGACCTAATTACGTCAACTGAATATAAATCTCACAGCAAACAACATTACACACTAAACAACTCCTAAATCTTGTAACATTCACCAACTTTTGACAATATTTACGAGTTTACAACCAATAAACAGTTCACACGTCGTATTTATTGTGTCAGGAAGCAATTACGTAACAGACGAGCAAAAATATGGGATGTAGTCTGTGGCAAATCGCTTTCACATTGTGAATCTGTGACACAGTTATGAGGCAAAAGTTCAAATTGAACAATGGGGTTGTCTATGCTTCACGATGGCGCGCCTGAAGATGCGCTCGAGACTTTCGTTGATTAATATTTATGGTTATACTCGGTTGTAGGATTTTAAGTTAGCCCACAAAATTTTTCCTTGCATACCTACAAGAAGACATAGAAACTTGGACATAATATGTCCAAGTTTCCTTCTTATTCTTCTTCTGGGCGTAGTGTGCCGGCTGGAAAAGGCGTCTCGAAAAAAATACAAATACTTAACTCATCTCTACTATTTTCTTAGATATTTCTTAATTTATATGAAGAACAACAAAATGCAAGCTCTAACAAAAAACACATGGAGATCCCAAAAGCATCTTGCATAATCCACGTAATTTTTAAAAACACAATTCGTTCAAGAAACTTATAACAAAACTAAATAAAGTCACGTGTGGCTACACCACAGCTGCATATTAGCCAGAGTCGGGAAATTACTCAGGCGTAATGCCAAAACATTCGTATTACTTAAAAACCGACCACAAACCGTCGAAAAACGCGATTTTTCACACTCCAAAAACAAATATGTGGGGCGTACAAAAACTGTTATTTTTTCACGGTGACTGTGAACAGCTATTAATTCATATTAGTGTTCTATTTGTGGTGTTTCGGAAAGGTATCCGAACGTGAAAGGTGAGCGGCTGACAGAGCGTCCCTTTTGAAATTCGAACGCGTTTTACTAATTGCCATGATTATATTTGTTTAAAAAGCTGTTCATATTTTTGTGATTAATTTTAGAAATATTTAAATACAAACACACCGTTACGTGTAAACCGTCACTAGAACAAACATAGCCTGTTTTTTCTGTTCTAATTATAATAAAATATTTTTGATAGATTGATTCTTTCATTTCAGGATTCTGATGTCGGCTTAATGATTTTTTTTAATTTTGATTTTGACTGATTGGGTGCCAGAATTCATCGTAAACACTCTTTTTCCCTAGTGGTAACGCTGCATAGTGTTTAGATAAGTGTTTCTTGTACTTACATACAATTGAAGTTAAATAAAAACTTATTTTTTATTTTATTTATTATTGATTCTCCAACCATGATAAACAAAAATTAAAAAGCAAAAGACTAGCACTAAAGAACATAGATATTCCCATGTTCCATCCAAACAAATAAATAATATTGAAGTGTCTGTTTGTAATGTCAAAATAACAACTTTTTACTATATGCATAAGAAAGTATATACGGTATCTACTTATAACAAAAAAGCAATTTTTAAAATTTTTGCCTGTCTGTCCGTCTGTCTGTTTGTTCCGGCTAATCTCCGTAACGGCTAATTCAATTTTGACGGGACTTTCACGTGCAGATATCTGATGTTACCGGGAGTAACCTAGGCTACTTTTATTTTAGAAAAATAATTAGGGTTCCGCGCAAAAAAAATTAAAACCTATGAAATTGTGAACAAAAAGACGGATTTGAAAAATTCTTCTTGCATTTGGTAGCCAGTCGCGGGGCACAGCTAGTTCAATTATAAGAAGTTACCTCAACAATTTTCTCTAGAAACAAAAGCTTACAATCAAATTAAAGCCAATACTTCCAGTGTAATGTACGTTTTAACAGACGTTATAATCACTCTATTATGCATGTAGTATTATGCAGATTTTCCACAAGGAAGAGAGTGCGCGTGACTGCTCATGGGAGCGGTGAGGCAAGTATCGACCACTATTGTTGGTCTTGAATAATGTTAAGCGATTCGCTATAACGCTGAACGCGGGCTCTATAAACAATTTCGTGAAATAAATCCTGTGCTCTCGACGGAAATGTGGGAAGGTTTGTGTGGAGTGGCGGATGTTTTCATGGCTTGCTTTATATCTCGCTTTTTTTTTCTGCTACTAGAAAGAACTTAAACCCGATGGAAAAAATGGTCAAAATAGAGAATGTGCTCAAATGTCCCCTGGATCCCGATAGTCTTTCGGATTGCGATTGAGTATGTTACGCAATTCTTTATAACATTGGAATCACTGACAGTGATGTCATAGATAAGGTATACACTTCTGTTTACCCATTTATAGACAAAAGACGCTTGTGAATATATTAGTTTTGTGGATGGATTTAATCTACTTCGATTGAAATCTGAAATTGCTTAGTACCTAATTGGATTGTGGATGTCAGAATCAGAATGATGGTAGTCGCTCCATGAATGAAACTATGGATTTTCAGCTGCATCTTGATTCACTGGAAGTTGTGGTAGCAGATCAACAGAGTTGAATGAAATTAGATTTTATAAATGAGAGACGTCACGATATAAATTATTTTCACTGGCCAATACTCAACTACGTACTTGGGTGTAATCCCTAGCGGTAGAGATAGCATCGACAGCGGCGTCTCGATGCGACACGAGCTCTCTTTACATTGTACACCGTACTAGTCTATGGCATCGTCTATGGTACCACAGAGTAATTGGTATGCCGAACGTTTTTGTACCGCCAATTCTTATTTATGGTTTCTGTTTTTACTTTGGTGGTTTCGGTTTATCTGCAGTTAGCTTTGCACGAACGTGTATTGATGTCGACGTGACGTGACGTTATAGTCATGCGTTTACCTATTCTTACAGAAATCTGCGTTACATGACATTGTGACTTCTTTATATAAAACACTTGCATTTCCCGCGCGATTTCGTCCGCGTAGATTTCGTACTTTAGTACCCCGTAAGGAGTAGATTTTCAAAAAACCCTGATACCCGTTATTCTTTATTTTCGGCCTTAAATATTGAGTTTCGAGTTAATCGGACCGCGCGTTATAATTCTTCCATACAAACTTTGACCCCCCCCCCCCCCTCGTAGGGGGTAGTTTAGAAAAACAAAAAATTATATACTTCATAATTTACTTAGATAAGTATTAGTGCCAAGTTTCAAGTTTATTAACTTATAAGAAAAGCGACAGCGATGCGGACGAGTACTTCGACGCCTAAGTTTCCTTTTGTTTTGTATATTTATTTCTATAGTTAGTGGTAAAATATGTTTTAAGTGTTTTATAATTTGAATATACTAAAATAAATAGTTTTAAAGTTATTTTAGAAAATAGACGAATCGACTTAAAAAATAAGATTTTTCACAAAAACAAAATCCCCCTTTTCACCCCCTTAAAGGTCGAATTTCCAAAAATCCTTCCTTCGTGTGGATGCTTACAACATAATAGGCATTAACTGCCAAATTTTCAAGTTTATAGCCGCAGCGGTTTAGGCTCTGCGTTCATGAATCAGTCGGGTCAGGACAAGTAATTATATATGTATACATAGATTTTGTCGCTATTGACAAACGGTCTTTTGTGGCAATGGCAACCGCAAAATATAAGGTAAACTAAAAATAGATAGAAGATATCTTTATAGACAGAACAGAAATATCATATTCTACGTCTGTACCGGTACAGACGTGGAAAAAATTTATCTGACTTGCTTTTAATCGTACACAACTACTCAATCAACAGGTAGAAAGTTGGATACACTGATCACTGAAAACATGCATTTGCAAAGTTTTCAGTCTTGGGTCAACAACAAGATCACCTTTTCGTTAATTTCCATATTGTTTATTTCCACTTTTTTTTCAATTTCTTCTTAAAGTAGAATTTCTAATACAGTGACAATGTGAAACACAGTCGTCTACTTACCGCTTTAATACTAAATTCAAATATAGTTTTTCTACAACAGAAATAATGACTAAAATATTTGTTCATTCATCACAATATCATCAAGAAATAATTAAAAAAAACATCTCATTCGGGCTCGCAGCATGCACCACAGCCAACCACAGCTACGCAACAAAACATCAATTAATAATTGTCTATGCACGATAAATAAATACCATACACACACAGTATTAGAGTGTCGGTGTTGCCAGCATTATTTATGGTCCACTGGCCAGCATTTGTGTAATGCTTAATAAATAAACATTTAATAAATAAAGAGGAATAAGTCGTGTTATTGAAAACGCCTGCTCTTGCGCCGATGACAAATGAATTAATAAACTATAATCCAGTTGGGTTCCGTATTTGTTAGTGGATTGCATAATGAGTAAGGGACGACTTGTACTGGGACATAACTCCGGTAAAATAGAATGAGTTTATTGTCTATGACAAATAGATAAGTTTATGTTATGTATAAGCTCATTTCTCCTAGTCTATATGTATAATCGGACGTTCACATAAACAAAATAAGTTTTGCTATAGGTACTAACTTGAACAGAAACATGCTTACTTACCTTGTAAATAATCAGGTTCTATCGGCCATCCGCATAGACGATAAGACCAATGGCGCAATGATAAATACAAAATTTGTCTTAATTTAACAAAACATAGTTACATAACTACATATGCTTGTGGTTCATAAACTTATCCAATACGCTTTACCGTTTGAAAGTAAAACTAACGAACAAAATAAAAAAGGCAATCTGCATACTTCTAATAAATCCATAGGTAATCTATGAAAACATCTTTGCATGTTTAAAAAATAAAATTAAAAACTTAGATGTTATCAGCCGCCGTCAAGTATTCCTATGTAAATTGAAATAATAATAATAATATTTATCATTTTGAGAGTTAATTAACATCTTTACCCCTGTTTAATTGAAAAACTTATTACTTGCGTTAATAACTTAATATTATTCATGTGTTATGATAAATGTGTTATTCACGTATTTTTGGAAAGCAATGCAATTGATATTAAACATGCAATCAATGTCATAATCAGGTAATTTTTGTGGGAGATAAAAGTAACCATGTTTATAATAATTTTCAAGCCTCATTAAAATTCTGATGGTTTAGGTAAGTAATAACAGCTGTGATTTGAAATGTTATCTTCACTTACGGTATAAGTTATTAATAAGCAGAGATCGGAATAGGTATATTTACCTAAACTTCGAGGGAGTAAGTAACATAGAGTGGATAATACCTCCTCTAGCGCGATCTCAAAAGTAGTTCACTGGTTCAATGTTAATAATTTACTTCTTAATGAAAAAAAAACCAAATGCCTTAAGTTTATGCTGCCTCACGTTAGGCAGGTGAAAACTAAGGTGTTGATAAAGGGCGAAGAATTGAATCCTGAAGATAGCACAGTAGTATTGGGCTTAACTTTGGATGCTAAGCTTCAGTGGGGCCCACATATAGATAAATTGTCAAAAAAACTAAGCTCTGTAGCATACGCTGTTAGAAAATTCGTAATGTAACCGACATAGAAGAGACAGCCCGTTTAGTGTACTTTAGCTATTTTCATAGTGTCATGTCATACGGTATTCTGTTGTGGGGAAATGCCGCCGACATTCAGACTATGTTTGTTTTGCTGAAAAGAGCTGTTCGATCAATTTATAAATTAATTCCAAGACACTCTTCCAGAGAGATATTCAAGGAAATTAATGTAATGACTGTACCTTCTCAGTATATTTATGAAAATATTTATATGCCCATAAAAATATGAAATTCTTTAAAAAATACAGTGATATCCATAATATAAATACTAGAAACAAACACGTTGTACCTACAACAAGGCTCAAGAAAATTGGTGGCTCGTTCAGATGTCAATGTATAAGTCTTTATAATAAACTTCCAAGCCACGTTCAAGATCTCATTCATTAAACGTAAGTTGTGCCAGAAAGTCTTTTATATACTGTTAAAGATTATATTGAAGACAAAAAGGCTTGGGATTGAGCTGCTTCAATTTCTTTTCTTTTTTTTACATACATAGTGAATGTTTTTTGACATTGATGATTTTTTTATAAACAATGACATGAATATTTACTTTGTAAAGTATTAAGTATACTTTGTAAGTATATTTTTTTAAATTATTGTGAATGTGAAGTTTATGTCCTTGTTTTTTTTTCAGTTAGTTTTAATCATGGTCTGGCAGTTTGAGTAATTTATGCGGCCTACCCAAATGTCCTTCCTTTGGTATTGTTTGTCGTATCGATGAGGTCCGTAAGTTCTGAGTTGAGCTGTATGCTTAGTGACAGATGCGTGCACTGACTGAACAGGTCCACTCAATCTGTGTCGTTCTTTCCTCAAAAGACCATTTCAGACACCAACTACATGATCAGACCAGACTACATGGTCTTCACATGATCTGACCAAGATTATGTCTGGAGTTTAAAAGAGACTGTGACCACAGAATAGTCAGATATGAAACGCCGGCCTCATCTAGTTTTAAAAAATATGATTGATGTGTAAAAGTGTTTGTAAAACTTACAGAAATAAAATTATTTATCATTATAATTTATGTTCAAAAAGTTGTCTGATCAACAACTTAAATAACGCAATGAATGTTGTTGAAATGTCAAAATAATGGGCAGGTGAATGATGAACCACAAAAACGACAACGTAATATAAAGTCACCACAGAGATTTTATAAAATCTATCCAAATCGCACATCTCTTGAACAATTAATAGTTTCATTAGTTGTGCAGTGGAGATAGTTTAAAGAAATAAGAAACTGCATGAAACAAAAAAATAATTGATAAAATTGCATCAGTAGGTAAGCCGGCTGATGCAAAATTTTATACCTTTAAATAAATTACTACCTAAAACTACCCAGTAACAGGAATCTATTAAAATCAAATAGCTAATAGAAATCCATAAAATCCAAAGAATGGCCGTTACAAATAATTGAAAACATTTAACGAGAACGTAAAGCGAAAAATTCCATTATACTTAAGTACACAAAATCCGACGTAAAAATGTGACATAAAATTAATTTTACTATCAATAAAAGTAACGCGAGAGGGAGCCACGGTCGTGACGGATGCGCCGACGCAAGGATTAACGCTTTAATGCGCAATATGGCGTGCGCAAAGCGTTGACAGATCCGAATTTAGATATTATATTGTTATTAATACAAAGGAAACTATGAATGAGCATAACTTTAGGAAGATTTATTTGTATGTTGTTTGAAAGTTTTTTTTTATATCATGATAATCTTTTGATGTGACATTTATAAGAGTATCATAAATATCCATCAAAGTTGTTTTCTGGGTGGATGGGACTGGGGTATCCCGAAATGTATCTATAGTAGGTAGAACCATTTTAACTGGTCTTAGGGCCGTGTTTTAGGGTTCCGTACTTCAATAGGAATAAAACGGAACCCATAAATAGGATCACTCGTGTATCTGTCTGTCCGTCTGTCACAGTCAACTTGCTCCGAATTTAATGGACCGATTAAGTTGAAGACATACACATATGAATTTCTGTGACCCACACACGGACATATAACGTAAATAAATGAATTTTGAATATGGGGGTCGCAAAAAAATAAAAAAAAAAGGTTTTGCAAACTATACCATGTAGCATACATACATAAACTCACGCCTTCTTCCCATGGGGGTAGGCAGAAACTACAGGACGCCACCTGCTACGATCCTTACATACTCCTTTTGCCTCGTTTACATTCATACATCTGGTCATACACACACTACGAGTACTACGCACCTGACCTTTCTGAAGAACATCACCAATAAGATCACTATATGTCTTCCTAGGGCGTCCCCTTCCGGCGTTTCCACTCACATCTGCCGTGTAAATACCTTTTGTTAGTCGACTTTCATTTATCCTCTCAACATGACCAAACCATCTAAGCATACTCTTTTCAATTTTTGTCACTACATCTTCTTTTAAACCGCACCGTTGCCTTAAGACTTAATGTGAGGATCTCGGATATTATTTTTTTATAACATAACATAACATCACGCCTTGTTTCCCCGAAGGATTAGGCAGAGGTGTACCTATAGTGCACCCACATTTCGCCAGTTATGTTTAAGTCCCATGTAATAGGGGGCGAGCCTATTGCCATCTACCGGGCACAAATCCAGACTCTATTTTTTTTATAATTTAAAAATAAATAGTTTTAAAGTTATTTAAGAAAATGGTCGAAAATTGACCATACCCGCCTAATCTCCGAAATTACTGAGCCTAATATTTTGAAAATAATACAGAAAATAGTTATACTTATAGATTACAGGAAAACCTATTAGAAGTCCATGGTCTTAAAATAACACGGTTAATTTCTCAACATTGTGCGTACAAACTTGCAGTTGGAATGTATAGGAGAACATGTTTCTCAAGTACAATGTTAAGTTTGTTCTTGGGATGATTCTGTTTCTTCTTTCTTCATCTTATCTACTGAACCCTTCACTGTACGTGGTCCGACACGCACTTGGCCGATTTTTCAATCGTCATATAACTTTTAACTCTTACTCTATTTTTACAACTCAGTTTGACAACTTTTGTATAGAAAATAAATATGTTAAACTATCATGTTTATTCTTCAGATAAAAGTCATTTGGCTATTGAGAAATCAACCATAATAAAATAATTGTTTATGAACTATTTGAAACTGCTACATTGATTAAATACTAATGGTTATAGGCTCTTACTAAGAGCCTATAACGAAATGAGTCGACAGGTTTGCTAACACTATCCAACAGGACTGAAGCCACATCTAGAAAACAATGAACTAAGCAAATAACTTCACTACACCCACAACTCACAAGCACACTTTTGCAACACAGATCCTCAACTTTCGACATCGATAACTTAAACCAAGGCTGCCCAACCAATTTTGAAGGTGGGCCATAATTTTGATTCCATGTAAATAAAACTTACCTACAGTTACGGTAGATTTCCAGCTATTAAAATTTAGGCGAAAGCGCCAGGTAGCCCGGGAAATTCAAATTTTCTTACGGTTTTTGCAGTTTGCAAGTCAGTATTAGGTTGTATGTTGATCAAAATATGATTCGCGACCGTAAAAAGTATGTATTTACATAATTATACTAATTAAAGACATCAATACAACTCTTTAAGACCAGGTAATTCTATTGAATGACTATTTCATGAAATTTTGACAATTAGGATTATACAAACTTTTGGAGTTGTATTACTGATTTTGATAATTATAATTCTATAAATGCATATTTGTTACGGTCGCGAATGATACTTTAATCAACATACAAATTAATACTGACTTGCAAATTGCAAAAAACATTAGAAAGTTTGAATTTCGCGGGCTACCTGGAGCTTCCCCCTTAAACAAAACTTTAAGTTACTCATAGTTTGAATAATCTAAAAAAAAACTTCACTGGTTCCTTTGAAGCAGTTTTTATGCTAATAACTTATCAATATTTGGCGACAAATCTGAGATCGATAGTAAAATCAAGTCTGAAAATATTATTTATTATTGGCTAATTGAGAATGGGCTCATACATACATACATAAACTCACGCCTTCTTCCCATGGGGGTAGACAGAAACTACAGAACGCCAACTGCTACGATCCTTACACATACTCCTTTTGCCTCATTTACGTTCATACATCTGGTCATGCACGCCGGTCGCGAGTTCTACGCACCTGACCTATGTGAATGAGAATGGGTTCATAAGAAGTTAAAGATTTTTTAGACCTGGTTTGAAGTCCTGAAATATATTCTCAAAAGACTATCGCCAGCTGAAAGCTTTTGGCGGGGCAATTGAAATGCGTTGGCGGGCCGAGAGTTGAGCAGCTTTGACTTATAACAACGTCATTGCAAAACGAAGCCCTTAACTTAATCCAATCAAACACGCCCATACTCCACACACTTACAGACCCTTATTAATTCGCTAATAGAGAGATGAAACGTGACAAACAATAGTAGACTACGCCTTAACCATTTGCACAATAGCCCAAACATTACAAAATTACAGAATTTGATCGCTTCCCCTTAAAATTGCGCGATCACTATGCAACTGGAGATTTAAGGCATGACCATAAATGGCAGATGTTTTTAAAATGGCGCTAATATGCACATTTGTATTCTGGATAGACAAAACAAACTATGTAGGACACAGATGACTTGTTGGCATGTTGAAATATTTGGAGATGTCTCTTTATGTTTGTAAAAAGAAACTTCAAACAACATAACATGGTGTACCTAATGTTTGGTGTCATGTGTAGCATTGATAATGCCATGGATTTCTTATTTCAAGATAATGATTATGATATTAAGCAATGATAAGAGCTCTTTGGGAAAATCAGCAACAATTTTACTGCAATAACAAAATCCCTTAATTGAAAAGACTGCAAAAATTGATGCAGTGACAATACTAAGGTATGTAAATACCTAAGTTTTAGATAGCAGGTATATGGTAGATAGAAACAACAAACTGAGACACAGAAAATAAACTATTAAAAAGCCATAGCCGATTCTAATTTAGACACCTAACATAAAGTAGGTAATGAAAAAAAACAGTAACGAATCATTACCATAGCCAAATTATTAAATCGAAATTATGCGCCTAATAGAAACAACATGTAAAAAAAAAATTAAAAAAATTAAATCGACTTCCAAAAGAAATAAACTCAAAATTATGAAATAACTTTTATTTCGGAAGTCGGGTGGCAAAAAACTAAAATACAGATCCCAAGGCACCGGCTTCCGAAATTAAAGTTATTTCATAATTTTGAGTTTAAGTATTTCTTTTGGAAGTCGATTTAATTTTTTTTAAATTACTTTTTTATTTCGTTACTTTTAGTTTTAAGTAAAAACTGGAATATTTGTTTGTATTATGTAGTTAATAGTTTTTTTGTAAATATTGCACTAGAATTTGATCAAGGAGATTTTAGAATTTGAGATGTTTTCCGTTTGACACCACACACCCGTAGCTCGTATCAATAAGCCAGGTCACACTTATACAATATATACCTATATTGTATAAGTGTATTATATATATAATATAGGTATTATATAGTCCATATCTTGAAAACTACTGAACCGATTTTTATGAAACTTGAACTGTTCCCTAAGTTGAATTAAATTTAAGCCAATAAAAATGGTTACAATCCGATTAACACCTATAAAATTTTGTATATATGATTGGAAGCCATAAAAGACTATCATTATGTCAATATATTGCAATTCCAATAATAATTTTATATACAAACGTGTCGAATTGATAACCTCCTTATTTTTTTAAGTCGGTTAAAAATAATCTCTATCCAAAGCCTTTTCAATGAATAGCTTTAACGGAGTGCCTCGAAACCTTTAAAACTGATTAAAATACATGAACATAACCGATTTCATTCATCCAATTTACTCAGGAATTGCATGTTAAATCTATACGGTCCAAGCAAGCCACGTATACTTCTTTGGTTTTATGAATATCGTCCATACTCACGCCAAGCTACACTAACTATTTTATTACAAGACTAGCTGTTGCCCGCGACTTCGCCCGCGTGGATGTCAATACACGTACGTACGTGGTGGCGGGTATGGATGTCTATATGAATCGGATTTTGTTCACAATTTCATGGGTTTTATTTTTTTGCGCGGAACCCTAACTATTATTCTGAAATAAAAGTAGCCTAAGTTACTCCTTACAACATCAGCTATCTGCCAATGAAAGTCCCGTCAAAATCGGTCCAGCCGTTTCGGATATTAGTCGCAAACAGACAGACAGACAAAAATTTTAAAAATTGCTTTTTCTTTATAAGTATCGTAGTTGTCATATGTATTTAGCAAAAAATCTTTATTTTGACATTACAAACAGACACTTCAATTTTATTTATTTGTATATAGATAAAAAAACTCGTTCTAATTCCGTACATTGATATTCATACTTCAAAATTGATTTAGAGACTTGGAATTATGAGGTAAGCTAGGCCAAAATGGGGATGTATTTCGCTGCCTATAATTTTGCCCTTATCTGCAAGATTGATCATGTAAGAAAGATTCAAAGTAAACTATGGTATAAGTATGTGTATGTAAAGTTGACTATTGATTGCCTAGCTGGTCATTCTAAATATTTAGTAGCTACTAACTAACACACATAATACAGAAAATATTGAACTAGAGCTAAAACCTTCTCACGAAACCGTCTGAGGATTCAGATAGGCCAAATCCAGTGATAGTTTTCATTTCGTAAATTGTTGGGGAATAGATAGGCTACTCCATCAAACTACTTTTTGACTGATTTCTAGACGAAATTAACAGATAAATATTTTTGTAATTGCTGGAAAATTTCAGGGGAACCGCGTAAAACACATGTATGTAACTTGCGACGGCTAGCGTGGGCTGAAACTACTTACTTTGTAACTTAAATCTGAAGCATACTGAAACAGACTTACAAACTAGATACTTACAACATAATTTCACGCGCAATCCACAACACTAGCACCACAAACTCTAAACACCGTACATTACCCATAACATGTAAATTCACTCCCAAAAGCGTCCATTAATTAGAATTTGCGTCCATAAGTCAAAAGTTGCCGCTACACCACACATGTTCAAAGTTCGCGTGACAAAAACACATCGGCGCGCGCCATATTAGCCGCCATGGATGGTCGTTGACCCCTTCCTGAAATAGGCAACCTTGACCGCTTGGTGCCCTCTTTCCTGGTGGTACAGACTAGCGTTTGCCTGATTGAACGAACGTTTTCTTCGGTAGATGGATAGCTGTTATTGGTCCTTTAAGTGTGTGATTGCTGGCTTGAAGATTGGTGGATGATGGATGGTGATAGTGAACTTGAGTTTCAGTTGTTTTAATTGAAATTGCTTTGACAAAATTTTACGTTTCAATTTTTTCTGTTGACACCTACGTGTTCATTTCTACGGCTATTTTATTCTTTACTTTTAAATATGGGAAGTTATTTAGTAGATAAATTAAACTTTGAGGCCGTGGCTGAAGTTTTATATTCAGGAGTAGGTAGGAACAGTAGCGGTCATAAGTCAGCTCCAACTCCATCCTGAAGACCATAGCGGGGAGGTACGATTCCCCTTTGTTAGGTGATGTGGTTCAAAGATGCCTTTTGAACCACAGCCTGGTCTCCAAACAGATAGTATATAAGTTTACTAACATAGATATAAGTTATCCTTTTTTGTTTACTAACCCATATGGATGTTGCTTATCCGAAATAAAGATTATTTTATTTATTTTATTTTATTTATAAGTGGAGTAGCAATCTCACAAAGCAATAGATTGACACTTCAGTTTAACTTACGACCTTCTTATATTAAGTCATTTGTATTTTATACACACACACACACACACACACACACACACACTGACATTCGTTTGCGACTGACTGTATCTCAAAAATTCAACCATTACCCCCTTATTCATAAACGTTGCTTAAAGTTAAGTAATGTTTAACAACTGGTTATCCATAGATTTTTTGACGTTTAAACATCATTTAACTTTCAGCAACGTTTACGAATAAGGGGGTTAGTGTATAAGGCAACCGTGCCCATATTTGTGTGCGTAGTGAGCTGTGGGTTCGAATCTCACGCGCAGTTATAGTTTTTTTAATGTTTTAATAATTACTCGAATAATCACGCTATCACGTTCCTTGTTATGTTCTCGTAAAACTTTATGATTATACCCACAGAAACCTAAATAAATTATAAAGTAGACAGATGCAGTTAACTTGCGACTCATTCACCGCGACTAAATAGAACGCTAGTTAGATTGCGTGAATTGGCTAGTTGTGGTTTGTTAGAGTACCCACACCCAGCACAATATTATTATATTTACTAAGACAATTTTTTAAGCCTGATTGATATCTCCTTTACTTCAATAAATTGTTCTTTATGAGAAAATATAACTACATGTTTTGTAATCACATAATAAACATTTTTTTAACCCTGTATTTCATTTCAGTAACAGTTTCCAACTGTTTAATTGTATTGTATTCGATTATTTATATTCCTCTTATAATTTTAGAAGGCTAGTACCTAATTTAGTTGAGTTTATTTCTCTAAAACATTGAAAGTTTTGTTTGTGGAGTGAAAGCGTCTTTTTGGTTCTGCTATTTGACGATAGGTGGTGTATTCAGTAAACAAAAAATATGTATTTTGAACTTCATAAATTAATTTTTATTTTATTGATAAGAAGGAAATTAAAGCCGGCTTCGCTACGGTTTCTCTCATCCGGATTTGACCGGACCAGTGCAGCTTTTTGACCTCCCGGACTTTTCGTTCGTTTAACTTAAATACTGAAAAAAAAGTAAAATGTCCGGACGTTTTCTGCAAATGTCTTTTTTTTTAGGACTTTTCAAATTTCGAAATGGTAACCCTACCGTAGCAGGCGTTAGCCAGACAAACCTATTGAGCTTATTATTCCGCCGCCCGTGGTGGTAAATATTTGGCAGTAGACTGGTTGACGTACCTAATTACATTACATTGTGTCGATGGATCACGCCCAAACCTGGAATAAATAGCTCTCGTGGGAATACAAAACTAATTTCATTAAACTTTTTATATGAAATTGGTGTTTGTATTATAATTTTTCCTACGTTTCATACTGAAAGGTTTGAAAATTGGCCTGGCTCGGACATTGGGCAATGGACAAAGAAATAAATTTGTAAACTCTATGCGGATTGATTATGAGGCTTTTGGATACTTTATAAGTGCGTACTTTGTGTCATTGTTTTTTTTTTTTTTTTTTGTAATGTGCGTTTTGTTTGTGCAGAATAAACAATTTTCTTTCTTTCTTTCTTTCTTCTTTCAAAATAGTGACTGTATAAAGCAAAACGCTTTTAAACTTTTGAGATAAAATTAGTAGGTAGGTAGATTTATTTTATCTGTGTTTTTATCTGCAAGCTTTAACGCATGATGCGTTAAAAGATGCAATAAAAATGAAGTAGCTATGGGCTGGTCATGTTGCCCGTCTAACAGACAATATATGGACCATAAAAATCACAAAATGGACCAGAATGAAAGAGGAAAGTTGGCAGACCTAACAAACGATGGATCGAAGATGCATGATAATAATGAAAGACCGATCTAAATTAAAAATGCTAGAGGACGCCATCACCCATGATGGGGTCCATATTTCAAACCCAAATGTTGAAACTTAAAACTAATAATACTAACAACTAGAATGATGTAAGCAAACTACTAAACCACAAACTAACATTAATATTTTTTTAAATGTCATCTATATGGCTTATTTATTATTATTTATTTATTATCTACATGCAAGCTTTATAATAGTTGCCGTAAAAAGTCAAAAATTTACACATCACTTATTAAAATAAAATAGGTAGGTACCTAATTATTAATTCTCTTCATCCTTTTCTTTAACTTGCTATTCCTCTTGTTATACCAAGCACAATGACCCCTGAAACTTCTTCTACCCACTTCAAAGACAGCTTAACAATCCTAAAATAACAGCATAGGTGCATCAGACTCCTGAAGCAGTAATTTCAGTGGGATGTTACGCTTATAATTCAGTGCGACGGGCGTCTCGTTGGCGCCATTCACCGGGGCTCCACTTTATATACAACATGTTCAAGTATATAGGTACTTATGTATAGTGCATGCTTTTCCCCATATGTGGGAGGATGACAGAGCAATGAGGCAGGTCCTAATTATAAGCTGGGTCGGAAATAAGTAAGAGCCTTAGATATAGCTTTGAAGAATACCTACGCAGTGAAATTGCCAAAGAAAGAATGAAAAAGTGTGTCAAAGCTACAATCATCATCTTACTAGATAAATAACACGATCTTGTAAAGATAACAAGGACACACTTACAGCATCTACTAAAAAAATAAAACTTATATGTAAGTAACTAAATAAACAGCTGCCTTGCTCATCTCATGTAAACAATGCTGTAGCAATATTCTTAGAAATAGATTATGTACACCATAAATATTACAGACATAAAAGTAGAGAAAATAATAATTTAAAAAAAATTAAAATCTCCAATGGCGCGGCCAAATGGAGCTTTAGTAGGTATTCAATATGAAAGAAAACACAAGCAAAATCTCACTCTTTACGTGAATGGAAAACAACTGTAATTAAAGGTTATCCCTATTTTTCCCCGTTGTTAGCGAATACCTTACAATCACCGCGATCTGTTAGTTATCAACAATATCAGGTCAATCACTCCCAATAAAAACAAAAACATGTTTATTCCTAATCGGGACGCGAGGAATCTATGGATAGGGTTGGTCTTACTAACCGATGGACGATTGTTTTGTTTAGAAAATTAATATTTATATTTGTAGTTTTTCAGAACTTATTTGCTTTACAGTTTTTTTATGAACTAAACAAAACAGTCAACGAGGTGAAATGAATTTTCTGTATTTAAAAAATGCTTTATAAATGTTATACATAAGTATGTAGTAAATAATAATACACAAAATAATTATTATGCACTATTTTTCTAGTGTCTTCTTTTCATTTTTTAATGTTTTTTTTATGCTTAGTCAAATACGTAGAATATCACACTTCACATCCATAAAATATAAACAAGGGTTACCCTAATACTTTTAGGCTGATTACCTTAAGATCCACACTTAATGAATCTATAAATACCTTCACTTCCTCTTAAGTCCCAGCCCTGTACGTACCTACTACCTACCCAGCAATGTGGAGCAGATAGACGGACGTGTCGCTACTTGCGCAGGCGCAGGCCGCGGTGGTCGCCACGTGGTCGCGCTCCCACGGTCCGCGGGGGGCGCGCCGACCAATCACGGGTCACCGCCATTTTTTTACTGATACCCACAAAACAGACCTCCACTGATTTTTTGGGAAAATAAACATGTTTGTTTTGGGTGGGTTCATTTCATTGGTTTTATTGAGAGGTGTGATGATAGAGCTTTCAACACTCATCATCTACGTAGTAACGTAGCCTTTTCCCAACTATGTTGGGGTCGGCTTCCAGTCTAACCGGATGCAGCTGAATACCAGTATTTTATATGGAGCGACTGCCTATCTGACCTCCACAACCCAGTCTTGGTAAGACTGGTTGTCAGACTTTCGGGCTTCTGACGACCCGTAACGACTGTCAAAGATCCTAGAACGACAGCCGGGACCAACGGCTCAACGTGCTTTCCGAGGCACAGGGCTTTTAACACTGCAAAAGGCAAAATAAATCTCATAACAAACAAAGATCTTACAGGCGCTTACAATTGATTTGAACCAAAGTCTTGCTCTGCTACTACTTGGACCCAAACCAATTGCACTTTGATCTTCTGAGACTACCCATTTAGGTACCAATACCATGGTTTCGTAATTTGTAAAGTGTTGACAAAAAGCTGGTCATTTGTAGTCCAGACATTTTACTTGTGAATCTTTCTCAGTTCAGTATTATTATTTTTTTATATATGTTCTAAAAGTAATATCTTCTTGGGTCGAAAAGCCCAAACGGGGGACCAAAAATCCGGACACATTCGCACAAACCCGGACGGATGGTAACCGAACACCCATGCCACATAAGTCAAATGAATTACCTAGCCTTTATTTGCCAAGAAATTACCTCTACCTGTAGCAAGAAGACGTTGCAAAGGCTACAAAATAGTTACGCCTTCACTAAAATAGAAAAACAGAGCCGATATTGATATTCTTAAGTCCATACAACTTTTCACAAAACCAACCACTGAGTGCAATAAAACTCTGCTTATAATAAATAGTTTTTCTACGAGTTTAGTTAAAGGCGTCAATAAATCTCTGGAAACGCGACATTATCGGCAGTCAAATCGAAAAGTTTTATGCGGTCGGCGAACTTTTCTTCAGCAGTCATTGATTCTACCCGCAAGGCCACAACTCAAACGACTAACTAACTAAACTAACTGTTATCCTTTGGATAAAAGTTTGATATTAAGAATAGGTACTACATTATTATTTAAGAAGTGCACAGAATTAAGAGTTCCTGAACTCTCTGGTCTCTCATGAACTTTTAATGTCCTGTCACTGAAATGGCTCTTCAGTAAATCAACCAGTATGCAAAATCCATGACCAGATCAATCTTAGCTAATTCTAAAATCCAACCAATCAGATTGTTGAGCAGAATTTACTACACAAAGAACATTCAAGATTTCAATACTGATATCTATTCAGTTCAATTCTGTGGGATACTAACGTTTCGACTAATGCAGGAAGTGTTTACATGCAAATAGTTCACTAATAGCTGTACTAATAAATTCAATCATCAGCCTTAGAGCTCTGAACAACCCAGACCAACCGAGTCGATGTGATAATACCCAGAATTCATACAGACTAAGACATAAGGAAGGGATTATTGAAGAAATTCGTCCTAGAATATCTGAGACTACTAGGAAACTTCTATATTCAATATCTTCGTTTATCCAAGTGAATCCTACTCATAATATTATGCAACGCTAAGATCTCTAGACAGATGAATTATTCTTGAAATAATAATCCACCAATAACAGCTTTCAGTATTCGATAATCCGCCAAATAAGAACGATGAAACAACAACGGTGTGAGTGGCGCCATCTTGTATCGAGTAGAGGAACTAATAATTTTCAAATTTAGGACTAATTACAAGTATGGATGTAATTTCTTTGTTTGCTCATTCGTAAATAGAACTTTTAAATATTTAAAATGAAATATAATATTCGCTAATAAGAGGAAGAAGAAATTAAAAGTTTGTTGACAACTTTGTGATAGGTATGTAAAAATTTCGGAAGTAAAATAGAAAAGCGGAAGTATTTAACATAATTATATCGTTAACTAGTATATTAGTTCAGTTATAAATATTTTATAGCTCAATAACTTCGAAGAAATCCTTAAAAAATAGGCTAATAATTATTTTCTTCGCTACAAGTTCAGTAACAGTCATATAAAAAACCAATTATATCAACCGCTTATATAACAAACGCAATCAGAAACATTTGTGCGATCACTTAAGCTATTTATAAGCTGGGAGTCATCTTTGCAGCTAAAATAGCCCAGGAATAGAAACATGCCTGCGTTTGTCTGTAAAATAGCTCCGCACAATGTGTCCAATATAACTTGACACATTGGGGAAGCGCTGCATTCGCTAGCCTGTATGACAAATTCAGTACATTTTATTTTAGATCTCAATTTCGCCACGGGTCTAATTATACTGGTCGTAATGTAACTTTACAGCAATGGCGCCAAGTCTTTTTTTGTACACAATCGTTTTTTATTAGATTTGCTAAGTATAAATAGTAGTAAAAACCGCTTCATTTGTGTATATTGGGATAATTTTGAGAGCTTTAAACTTAAATTGTGCCTAAGCTTGATGGAGAAAATCGTACTAAGATTTGGATTTATAAAACCTGAGTTAAACGTTTAGCTAATTATTTTTGTACTAAGCAAAGGCTGTCATACAAATTGCCGTTTTAGTTAAAGAATAACTTACCAAATCTCATAGCGTGAGTGTCATAAGAGGCGAGAAACCATCAAATTCTCAAAACACAATTTTATTGTATTTTATGTCGCCGTTAAGTCTCGTCCTGTCTTTGAGAAGAATGTAGCAACGTAAAGACAAATAAGATCATTTTGAAAAGTTAAGTCTAATTTGAGAATTCTGAGGTAACAGATGGCGCCCAATATTTGAATCCGACAAGTAGGTAGACCTAGGCAGGTAGGTACGCTTAGGATTTGAAGCTTATCTTCCACATCCACCTAGTTACTGCCAGACCAACCAGACAATTATAAATCGATTTATTTATCAGTTATGTAAATAAATAAGTACATAAAAACCACCTGATCGTCACATGACGTAACAACACGATGCACACAACATGCTCAGGCGCTTCGATGTGCAGGTATTGGCGCCAAAAGGTAAGGGAAACAGAAGATCCACTCATGTCATGTAACTCGATTCATCCTATTTAGTAAGTATGACAGCTTGAACGTGCTTATATAAGCCGAGGGCTCTTTCTCATATAAGGAAAGAAAGAGCATTTATCAGCATTTCTTACTGCGTGGTGCTGGTTTCAGAGTACAGACTATTGTCAGGGGGCTATTGGGTAAATAAAAACAGCCGCACGGGAAGATCGAAGGGTAAAGTACGCTTGCTAATGTCCGTCCGTGGATGGGCGACCGTCTGTTACATATTTAGACCTCTCCGTGCTTCGGAAAGCACGTTAAGCTGTTGGCCCCGTCTAGGCGGTTGCCATTTGTAAATCTTTGACAGTCGTTACAGGTAGTCGGAAGCCCGAAAGTCTGACAACTAGTCTTACGAAGAGGTATCGTATTACTCAGTCACTGGGTTGAGGAGGTCAGATAGTCGCTCCATGTATAATACTGGTATTCTGCTGCATCCGGTTAAACTGGAAACCGACCCTATCATACATGATTGGAAAAAGGCTATGCAGATGAGATATATTTGGGCTTCTTCACGATGATTTCCTTTACCCTACCGGCCGAACCCAATCCCAAACCTATCTATCTCTAGTTTTGGCATACTGGAGACAGAAAAACCTATCCATCTATGGTTTTAACGTCCCAATAATCTATAAGAGATTATGGAATCTTACCGGCCTGACATAAAGACTGATAGGATTATACTGTCTACCATCAATAGCGATCTGTCTTTAACTGAAAATAGGTTATTGGGTTCGGCCGTATGTCAGTAGGGTAAAAGTACGTATTCCCGTTAGTGTACTAGTACCCGTTAACAAGTCAGTTTTTTTATTATTGCATTTTTCTACCAATAATAAAGTAAAATTTGCGAATGGCAATACCTTCTCGATAATATTTTGTACAATTGTAATGGCAACATTGTCCAAAAAGTTTAATAGCGTCAAAACCATGCGATGACAAAAGTTTGCTTTGTGAAAATATTATGTAAGTTCAAAGTTCTGTCAGGGAACTACGAAACCACCACGTCGTATTGATGAGCTAGCCATACTGCGACGGATAACGTTAAGGTAAGAGTGTTAATTTTCTAAAATATTTGAGTATATTTTGTTGCGATATAACTTATAAATTGAGGTGAATCTAATTGAGAAATAAATAATTTTGCCGTTCACATCTATTGGTACTAACAAACCCTTCTTGACCTAGTACCCGTTAAAATCGTATTTTTTTTACCGGATATTGGTACACGATGAACCCGGTAATACACGTTGTACCGAAACCCGTTATTGTGTACTTATTGCCTTGAAATAGGTCTCATTTTCCTTTAAAACTGTAGAATACATTGCCGGATGTTGGGACTTGCATTAACAGTTGCATTTAAACCCGACATCGTCCTTATTGCCTTGTGTTATGTTCTCTTTTCCTTCGAATCAACAGAATGTAGTTTCTATGTTCCTTGTTTGTGTTGTAATCACCTGGATTCGATTGCCTCTTTAGTTTTTGATGTGTAACATCTTTACTATCGCTTCTGGGAGTGATTGATTGGTAGGTGAGTGGTGAGTGATTGGTCAAATTGAATTGGATTTGGACAAAGACATGGACCTGGAGTCGAAATCGTAGCCGAAGTCAAAGCAAGGTGAGATGTCAGATGTTACACATCATATGCGACTACTGTAAGGCTCACTCGTTTTTTATGATTTCCTAATTTTTGCACATTTCGAGTTACTGCTGTGCTGTTCTGAAATCAGCTTTTTCGATGCACATCATGTGACGCGCTGCTGTTTTAGTATGGATATTGATAACCACGCAGTAATTTGAAGCAAACTTCAGACCGACAAACTTACATGACTCGATCTGTGGATACCCGACTAATTTTGTTCGCTTGCTAGCATTTAGTAGAAATACCTATTATTTCTACTAAATAAACTTGTTCCTTTTATAACGCTGGCCTGTCTGTGTTTCTATCATGTAAGCTCTTGAGTTAGTAATTTATCGTGTTTATGACAATTGAGGCAAGATTTTTAATTATACTGCCCTGGGAGACAGAAATCCATACCATACTCCACGTTTCTTTTTCACAATTTGTAACCTTTAGGTTTTGGTTTATTTTTAAGTAATTGAATTACTACCATGTTTTAATGTTCGGTCGTTAAAATATTTTAAAATTATTAATATTTTCCTATTGATACGGATTCAGAAATTTTCAAGAACAGTGTTATTTTTTTTTCAGATAGCCATGACTGATAGGCAGAAGGCCATATTAAAGGCCATAGAGGCAGTCAAAAAAGGAGCCTCAATTTCAGCTGCTGCCAGGCAGTTCGGTATCCCACGGTCGACGTTGGATGACAAATTACGCGGCCGCTATTCTGTCGAATGCTCCAAAGGACCGGCTACAGTTTTGACGAAAGAAGAAGTAGAACATTTAAGCAGGTGGATTATTTTTATGGCAAATAGTGGGTTTCCCGTAAATAAGGCGCAGTTATTGGATAGCGTGAGTTTATTGGTGAAAAAGATGAAGCGAGATAACCCATTTCGAAATGGCAGACCAGGTCGTCATTGGTTTGAAGCTTTTATAAAGCGACACCCTGAAGTAGGCCAGCGAGTGGCCCAAAATTTGACGCAAACCCGTGCTTTAGTCAAAGAAAGCGATATAAGAGCATGATTTAAAGAAGTGGAAGAATATTTTATAAAAACACATCTCGAAGAAGCAACTCGAGATTCACGTAGGATTTTTAATTGCGACGAAAGCGCTTTCTTTTTGTCACCGTCCGATAACAGAGTTCTGGCAAAACGAATACATTTGAAAATTTTTCATTAATAAAAATGTTTTTTTTTTGGATAAGCCCTTCTTTATTTTACACAGAAATGCAAAAATAGTATTTCTGTGAACTTTGACGTAAACCAATAGAGTTGAAATTCGCATTGAAAATTACCGGATTCAGGGACAATTTAACGTTTACTAGTACAAATCTACCGGGTACTGGTACAATTAGCCCTTTATTTTATATTTTTCTATCATTGTTAAAGAAAATGTGTACTAAATAAAAAAAAGAATATTACAATAAAACTTGTTTAAATTATCTCTCTAGTCATGTAATTATTTTTTTTGTAAGTCTTCTAGTTTTAGCATAGCATACCTGCAAAGTCAGTGAAGTTCAAAACTTCACGGTTACTGGGCCGTTTACCTTACCGTCTTAAACTACCAGATTTTGAACCTGTCACAGTGTGATTTAAGCACCCCCTGCCAATAGTTAACATTCAATATCACGTAGGTAAACCTTCTGTCTCCTTTTCATAATGCATTATAGTTACCACGCTACTATTGTGAAGGCCGGTTGCATCACAAACTTAAGTATTTGACATTATGTAAACTTTTACAAGTATTAGAAACGACTTTTAGATTGTTGTCCTGTATGTACCTAATCATGAAAAAATCGATGCAAATCTTCTTGATGTAAACGATGCAATTTGTGACAATGGCTAATGGTATTGCGAAGGTATCGAGCGGCTTAGCACGCATCAGCTATTTTTATTCTCACGGACGTTAAAATATCGCGGCTGGATCTTATCGCGCACTGGATTTTCAACTCTCGGTGTTGAGCCAAGAATTGAGAATCCAACAGAGTGCATCCTAGCGCGTCGAAAAAACACTGTAGGATTTTCAACTCTCGGCGCTAAGAAGAGTGTTGAAAATCCAGGGCACGAAAAAATCGCTCGTGCAAACCTGGGCTTAAAGAGCATAGCTCATCCTCAATTCCTGATGCCTTGGTAAAAAAAATAGAAAGTCAGCAAGGCGATAGCAGTGGGAGCTGATTACCCATGGTGCGCCATTTCTTTACCTAATAATTAATCCTGTTACTGCCAGAATGACAAAACATATCTCGAATTTTCTTACAACCCCATACAAATTCCAGTGTTTCGGTGATCTATTTCTTGCCCATGTAATTTTTGCTAGGCTATTTATGACTGATCGCTAGATTTATAAAAATTTATTGATAGAATGTTGGTTTTGGCGAAATGTGGGTACACCTCTGCCTAACCCTTCGGGGAAACAAGGCGTGATGTTATGTTGTATTGATAGAAATGCAGGCGCATTGAGATTTAGGCATGCTTTTCAAATCTATTTCCATTCAGTTAGATGCTCTATGGGAATTAGGTGTTGGTGCATAAAGATATGATTGCATGAGTACCCACGTACCTACTTCTAGAACCAAGAGCACAAAAAAAAACTTTTTTACAAAAAATCAAACCGACTTCCAAAAATAACACTACAAAGTGAAAAATGACTTTGATTTCGGAAGTCGGTATCTTTGGTTTGTATTTTCGTTTTTTGCCACCGACTTCAGAAGTCAAAGTTATTTTTCACTTTATAGTGTTTTTTTTTGGAAGTTGGTTTTATTTTTTGAATAAAAGGTTTTATTTTTCACTTTTTAGCTATGGTACAAAACAAAATTCGAAAAAGAAAAGTTTTGTGTAGTCATACATTAATATATATATATATATATATATATATGTGTGTATATATATACGCGTCGACTTGAGAACCTCCTCCCTTTTTTTTCGTCGGTTAAAATATAAACCTTCATCAACATCAGTGTACAACAAGAAAAAAAGTCACACGCCTCTAGAAACATTATGCATAACTTCAAAAAAAGAGCACAAACTCTATGAATCACCGCATACATTAGGGCCGGGAGTCATGTACAAAAATTGCAGCTTCTCAACTAAATCATGTAGGCTGTATGTTCATAGTTATGGCAGTTTTGCAACTCCACGGTATTTTATAAGGTTTCCACAATCATTTTTATTAATACACAAACTCGTATGTCTCAACTTTGTCTAGATGATTGTGCGTTTTCATTATACTGAACTATACATAGAGATTCTGAAGTTAATTGCTGAGACATAGGGACACAGAGCTCTGCACAGGGCTCTGTGTGACTGTCACTATAGTGACAGGCATGATCATACTGACCACAATCACGTTGGCAAAATAATACCGTTAATTCATCATCATCCTCCAATTTATTTGAATGAATGATCTCTTTATTTGTTAGAATATATAGCTCTGTAGTTTTTGCTCACAGCTTCGCCCGAGTGGAGTTCGAAAATTATCCCACCGGAACGTACTACCGGGATAAAAAGTATCCTGTTTCCTAACCCAGGTCATGGTCTGTCCATGTGCCAAGTTTCATCCAAATGCGTTTTAGCGTGAAAGCGTAACAAACAAACTCACTTTCGCATTTATAATATTATATGAGTAAGGGTTAGGATTTCATGGTGGTAGAAATTCATTTTTAACGTCACAGTATATTCGACGTTTCGGTCATGCAAATAAACATATTAAAAAAAATATTTAAAAAAAAAAAAAATATCGAGGATTATTATTTGGTTCGGCGCATGTTTTCTTCGATAGCCAACATCTCCAAATTATGCACTGAGCTGCCTTTGCAAAATCGGTGTTCCAACTTTTTTTGGGAGTCAAAGGAGAAGAGAAAAAAGCAGTGTGGTACGACAAGCCAATTATAAAACAAAATCTCACGACACTTTAATACTTGGCCGAAATATTATTTTTAACTATGTTAGCTTAGTTGTTTACTTCATTGTGCATGCTGTGGTCTCCTATAAGTGAAAGAGTACACCTACTATTAAGTAGCTGTACTCCTTATAAAGGGCAACATCAGGAATTAACCTGATGTCGCCCTTTATTTATGTGTCATGTATTGTGTACATCTTTTGTTGGAGACCCTAAATCAGTAAATAAATAATACATCCGTCTTAGGCTAAGTGACTACTGGACCCAGATTCTGCCGAATCGACCTCTGCATCAAAATCGTAATCGGAACTAACAAGTGAAAAGAGGCAAGAGACATTGCACGACCATTTTACGGTATCAGCAACACAGCATCAACAATTGGTTGAAATTGCAGGCCTGAAATACAGGTGTTCATAAACCTAGATCAGGCTAGTCTACATTACAGCTAGAATTAAATGTTCCTCGATTGTAATTAATCTAAATCATTATCATACTTTATACTTGAATAAAATTTTATTTATTATTTATTTATTAATTACCGTACCGTCAAAAACATTGCAAACTCACACAAAATCTGCATTAGTATGCTAGAAGCGGCCGCAAGCGCACGACCGAGATTTACTGTTATGCCGTGCATCTCAGACTCGGACGGGACGAGGAGACGCGCCTGAACGTCCACACTTACTTATCCTAACTGTAGGACTAGTTAGGTAAGCAGATTGGTTGGCTACCAGACGACGTACAGCTTATTTTCAGCACTATACGCGAAGGCTATACAGTCATAACGATTTAGCAATCGGACAACAATGCTAAATAGTCATGGTCATAGATTATTGGTAAAAAACTCTGTTTTTTTTTTAATCTTTTTTAATATTTCGTCAGTGATTGATAAAGTCTTCAAATAGCCTTTGTTAAACCATAGAATACCAACTTGGAACGCAAATTTTGTTTTTTAAGCTGTAAAATATGTTGGTAAGAATCAGCCTTTGCTTTATAAAGGGTACAGGGCAAAAATACACATACAAGCTACTTGCGTAGTTTTGTACAAGCTACAGGCATGTGTATTTTCGCCCTTATTCCACAACTCTGGTCAGACACCTGTCTAGATAAATTTAAAAGTTTTTGCAATGTGGTCGACTTCCACTCAGACAGCGACACCAACGCCATTGACATAAGTCGTCACAGATTTCTTCTTGGATACTGTCGAAAGGTTAGAAGAAATAGATTGTCTATTAGTGGAATTCATAAAAGGGTAGGCAATGTTGTAATTATTTGTTCCACATAACTTAGCTAGATGTTGACAGTTTCAGACGATAGTGAGATTTATGTATTGATTTTAGTGCTTGGAAAATTTGTCTTTTAACGCGAAACTATTTCCAACTGTTCCCGCCACAATCCGCGCGCTACTGGCGGAAACACCTCTCGTAGTCTCGTAGATACCCGCTCGGCCAATAAGGGCGAGTCGAAGCTTCTAGAACATTCTAGAAGCTTCCTTAAAAACAGATGACGCGCAGCCTTGTAGTTGACATTAGCCGTCTGACATCCGTTAACTGGGCTGTGACTGTGCACGAAGAAGGGAATCTTTGACACAATTTACAAAACTTTATCTTCGCCCCGAACCCTATTGTCTTAATTAAGCACTTAGATTACATAATATGTGTTTATGTTAAAGTCTGAACATCATTTTAACAAATGAACAAACGCATACTTTCCCTCTGTTTCCATATAATATGACTATGTCATGTAATAAGAAAATACTATGAGCTATAGACATCACTTTTCGTGACAGCAACCAAAACATAGTGATAATGGAGATATCTCCAAGATAATTCGACATAGCTGTTAACATACCAATTACCTATGTTCAACAGGTTGTTAGGAAATATGGCAATTTCATTTCGGTACTTATAAAAGTTTGCCTCATACGTATACAACGCATCTAAGTAGGTAATGCCACATTAGACCAAAACATTGGCTGCCTCTAGCAGAATTGTGAAGAAAATTAGACATAATAAGGTCTTATACACGCAAATTCACCAATTCATATGGAAAGACAACAATAGACAAGTATATTTTCAACCTTTGTTAGGAAACAACAAAGTAATTTGGTGTCGCCAAAATTTTCACCGCAATAATAAATAGAATGGTGAACAAATTGAGCGAGCCACTCATAAAGCAGGTTCAATTGAACCATTTGTGATAGACGGCCAGACGGACTGCGGGCCCGCCCGTGAGGTGTATAGGGTAGCCAAATTGACGGGCGGTAATGAAGGATATAATAGTGTCATGGCTTTAACCAAAAATGAAAGAGAATTTTGTATAAATTACATGCATATACAAATGAAAATGGAATTGTATGTATAGAAAGATGATGAAAAGCTGATTTAGATTTTAATAACTTAATTAAAGGGTTTGTCAAAAATATTGTCTACAGATGAGTGATTTAATAGAAGTCTAGCTAGAGCGTCCATTACATACTAAATATACTCTGATCTACCAACCTGCACTTGGCCCGCGTGGTGGGTTACAGCCCACTCCGTCTCACAGAAAGGAGGCCTGTGTCCCAGCAGTGGGAACTTAATAGGCTAATTATACTATATATTGGTTGCCTCACAACACAACCTCTTAAGCGGTCATTGTACTCATCATTATGAATCACTTTTACTAAGGGACCAAACCTGAAATCGCGAAAAAAAATCAGCTGTTCCCTATACCTATATTTATTTATTTATTTAATCTTTTCACACTTAAAAAAGTACAAAGGCGGACTTAATGCCTATATGATGTTATATGGGTGTATATTTATGTTCGCTTAACCCGTTAAAATGTAGGGAACACCTGATTTTTTTTCGCGATTTCAGGTTTGGTCCCATAGTAAAAGTTGTTCATAATTTTTTATTTTTTATTTAAGATAGGTTTGCTCTTGACTCTAGTCTAGGTCAGAGATGACAGAGACAAAGATAATGATGAGTATGAGGTTGCCGGGAGATGTTGTAGGTATAGCAATCTGTCTACTGAACAATGATATAAGGTCTCTCAAGCTAGAACTACCAACATTTACGTAGATTTATATCAAGTTCTCTTCGTCCATTGCCAATGCCATACAAGGTACGAGACGCTTAAGAGTGGAGAGCAAGTTGCAATCGATTACCAAATTCATTTGCGATTTGACCACAGGACTATCTTGATCCCGCATGGTCACCGTCTGGGAACCACCGAGGCCCAGTTCGCACGGTGACTCATTAATAATAACATGTCACATACGACCATTGTACACTGGGAACTAATAAACCACCAACCCATTATGGTCCATATTATTATATACTTCAAAATATACTAGAGTAATAGGTAGGTAGCTAACCGGTTTTAGCTGGTTTCGCCGAAAGAGCCATCTTTTTGATAGCTTACCCAGCGTCAAACGATATCAATGGTGGACTAAACAATAATATTCATAAATGAAACGAATTGGATAGAAAATAATTATTACATTGAAGAGAATGCAGAATTGTAGAGTTACTTAACATAACATCACGCATTCACGCCTGTATTCCCCGAAGGGTTAGGCAGAGGTGCAAACAATTATTTTGATTATTTAATTCTTTATAGCTGATACATCACATCTGCTCATAGTCCCAGGACTGATCGCCGATATTAATTATAAGAACTATTTTTTTTTTAATTGTGCCACGATGTTTTTGAATTTGGTGAATTTAAAGTTCATAGAATTTCATCGTAGTTCACCTTCACACATTCAGACATTTTTTATCTTTATAAACAAACTCTGACTTTTTTGAGTGGTATAAATATTTACCTACGATGTTTTGTTTTTATAAATTCAACTTTTTAAAGATCGGCTTTGAAATGTATAAAATTACGTTGGTATCGTTGGAATAAATATACTTACTCGACAGTGCCTCATTATTTGTAAACTCGTTCATCTCCGACGAATCATAATCACCCATATCCTTCATTAACACATTCTTTTGAAGTTTCGACGGAAGGTAGCTACTTGATCGATTTATTTTTAGTTTTAAAATAACACGGAAATCGCATATCATCGCAATCTTATTTAAATAAATTAAGTAGCAATCCAGACGGACTGTTACGTTTACGGGAGGATTTTAGTGTGCTAAGTAAAATACTATTAATAATATTCCTATATTAAAATACTGTTACATATTTTCACAATAAGATAACCGCTTGTCAGGGCCGTGGAGGACGGACAATCAGCTTCCAATTGTTTTTTCTACATTCTTTATTTAAATCAATGTTTGTCTTTATAAACTACTTAAGTAATCATCATTTATACCCACGAAGGTTGCATGCTGCTAGCACGCCCGGGTAAAACCTCTATAGGACATTTAACTTTAAAATTGAGGATTCGCTCAACAATACTGAAAAGCTTTTCGCACGGTGTGCAACTTAGCGAAAAATGTGGACAAAAGTAAATACATATGATTGTGCCAGTGTTGACGAATTAAGCCATTTGTGGTCATTGTGCCTTTATTTATTTGTCAGTGACCAGTGATCTGATAAATAAGTCTGGTTACCAGTTTTGTATGGTCTCGATTTATAATGTAATTTGGCTTTTAATGGGACGCGCATGAGAACCGATGGTTAATGTCTGTGTAGTTGTTCGTAACTTTTTGTTTTTGTTGCGAAAACTTCACGATTTTATACCAAAAGTTAAGGCTACGTTTAAGGTTTTTATAGATTCACCATTAATTTTTATTTACTGCATCGTTAAAATTAGTACTCGACTATTGGCAATAAAGTCAGAAGTTTAATATTTACCAAATGAATATTTTTATGAGCGCTTAAACCTTGTATGTAGCGCTAACACCTATTAAATATCGAAATCTAATACGTTACTGGGTTAATAACGTGTAACTACAGCATAATGCCAGTAAAATAAAACCTCATTAATTTAGGATACATTTTTTTTACGAGCGCTACAATTATAACATAGGCTTAATTTTTATGTATTAGGTATTTCATGCATTACTGAATGTTTTAAAAAGGCGAGGACCATTCTTTAAACTGTAGTAGAAGTACCTACTAAGTAGTTGAATAAACAATTTTTTAATTATTTTTTTTATTTGAGATAGGTTTGCTCTAGTCTAGTCTAGGTCAGAGATGACAGAGACAAAGTCGACGATGGAGCGAGCTTACCCAGAAGAAGCCTGTTCACTCTCACTTTGAAGAGATCGGGGTTGTATGCGTTCGGAAACACAGACGCAGGCAGAGAGTTCCACTCCTTGGCTGTGCGCATCACAAAAGACATTTGGAAACGCTTAGTGCGAATTGGTGGAATAGCAACTAGGTAAGGATGGTAACCTGCAGTGCGTCTAGATGTCCGATCACTGTCCGATGGTAGAAGGGGGCCGTAGTTTTTGTCTGTTGTTTAGTTTTACTTTTTATGCCGAATTATTAATTTGAGTTGTATTGTTACATAGGTGTGTATTTAAAGATTCAATCCTTTTAGGGCTGATTTTTCAATCGTCAGATAACTTTTACCTGAGGAATAAATATGGCGGTTTGACACATTTTCTATACAAAAACTGTCAAAACGTCAAACATATTCCCCAGATGAAAGTAATCTGACGATTAAAAAATCAGCCCTTAAATAAACTAATAATTATTATTATAATCAATATTTTAGTGCAACACAGAGTTTGCATTCAATTCATAATATAATTTAGTAATAACAGCGAAATATTTTACAGCCATTTGCGACGTTGCCAGCTTTGAATGTTCTCGTTGCAAAGCCTTAAATAGTTATTAATGCCTTCTTTTAGCTCAGAAATCGAAATATTTAAAAAAGAACTAATAAAATCATAATAATTATGTAATACACAATAACGTAGAAACTACCTTTCTAATTATCCAATAGGTACGTAGGCGAACATTCCCAGTTGACCACTTTTCAACCTTATTACTAAGGGAATAAGGGCGAAAAGTGGGCGACCGGGAACGTTCGTGGGGTACATTTAAAACAAATACCTAAGTGAATAAAACAGTAAACAAAAAAGTGTGCGTAGGAGGACCCCCTTCAGGAACGAATTTCCTACAGGCTGAAATACACATGCTATTAAAAAGCAGTTTGTTTGCTAGTAAGTAGTATGTTCATTACAGGATGCTCTCTGTGTGTTAAAAATGATCATACGCTTTTCGTACTATCGAGAAAACTTACATCTGACCAATTTGAAAACAAAATCCCGTGCACACGAAGACCATATCTGTTAGCAAGCGTTACTATAGCGATCGAGCGCTGCAAGCATGAATACTCCTTACGGTGCGGTGTATAGATGTTCGTTTCTGCAATGGTATGTACATTCTGCTCAAAATTAGCATGCTTTTGTGCTACTACATAGCATGTGTATTCCAGGCTTAATGCGATACTCTTACGCACACACACACACTCGTATATAATATAAATAGACAGAGAGATAGAAAGTCGATCGCATGGAGGGGGCATAACGCTTTTTCCTTACGTGACGATTTCTACCAGTCAACTGTTACCGCAAGCCGCGTTAAATATTTCCAATAAAGAAGAAACTTGCTCAAACACTCTCTCTCAATCCAATTACAATCAGAAACGTGAAAGAGCTAATTTTATGTACAAGAATAATTGCACACAGTGGGCGGCAGCCATATCGTTCGCGTAATCGACCGTGAAACTACTTTCTCACGCCGTCCTACCTACTCTGTACTTTGTCCACATAAATAGAACTAATGGAACACTGTGCAATATAAAATTGCATTAAAAAAAATGCATTATTCGATTTTGAATCTAGAATATCTTCTGCCAGAAAGGCAATTTCAAAATTGTACCCTGCTGAACGAAAGTCGACTAACAAAATGTATTGACACGACAGATGTGAGTGGAAACACCGGGAGGGGACGCCCTAGGAAGACATATAGTGATCTTATTGGTGATGTTCTTCAGAAAGGTCAGGAGCGTAGTACTCGCAACCGGCGTGCGTGTATTACCAGATGTATGAATGTAAACGAGGCAAAAGGAGTATGTAAGGATCCTAGCAGGTAGCGTTCTGTAGTTTCTGCCTACCCCCATGGGAAGAAGGCGTGAGTTTATGTATGTATGTATGTATGTACCCTGCTGTGAAATTCAATTTTATTTTTTATATTTTTTTTTTTACAAATTTGACCATAATTTAGGAAATATAGTTTATTATTCATATTTTAAATCTCATTTATCTTCTATCTACATATGTATACGTATGTATCTGTAAAAATAACTGACAGACTCATCAACGCCCAGCCCAAACCCTTGGACCTAGAAAGCTGAAATCCACAGAGAGGGTATAAAGTAGACAAGGAATAAGGAAGGATTTTTTTAAATTCAACCTCTAAGGGAGTAAAATAGGGGATGAAAATTTGTATGGATAATTGACATTTTTGTAGTTTAAACCATGAAAATTGGTATTTAGCATTCTGGTTAAAAATTAAAAAGCACGTGTTTCAGCGTTTTTGGATAACCATTCTCTAAGGGGGGGAAATAGGGGATGAAAGTTTGTAAGGAAAGAATTGGTATTAAGCCTTTTGTTTAGAAATTGCGAATGACGTGTTTTGGAAAATCATCCCCTAGGGGGTTAAAAATCCTTACTAACTCATCATCGCTCATCCCGACTTTTGCCATCGCCAAAGACACTTCAGTAAATCAGAGAACAATAACTTTACTAAGTTCACGTGCAAGTAGGTAATTTTCCATTGGGTTTAAAATAACGTAATTATAATATAACATTTTGAAAAAATCTTAGGTTTTAGTATTTTTATCCTCCCGCAATCATATTATATCAATCCGCGTGCCGCTCCTCGGATATTATATATATACTTAAGCAGTGCGAGAAGACATTTTTTACCTGGATTAACACATAGGGTAATTTTAATCCCGGTAGTTCGTTCCCGTGGGATATTTTCCGAGAGTCACGCGGGCGAAGCCGCGGGCAAAAGCTAGTAATGTAATACCTTTTTTTTTTTTTTTGTGGATGGGAAATCATCAAATGACTTCTCCCACTCTGGGCGGAGCGGGAGGGCGTGTCAGACTTTTACTGACTAAAACCCACCCGTGTTCCTTCTGTTGCCTGTGCCGGGGCCACGGTAACTCTTTCGAACATCCCGCAACCCTAGCTGAGTAATGTAATACCTAACAGACCGACTCTTTACCAATTCAAAAGTGCCTGTAATTTGGTAATAAATGCTTTAGGTTTGAGTTTGCACAAATCCAGATTCCAGGCGCGTCAAAACCGCTGCTACTGATAAAATTCCAGGTAGAAAAACTCAATACCTAACACTTCTCCCGACCAACAGATTGAGACGCGCTTGCGGCCCCTAGACAAGCGAGGCAGTCCACATCAGTCACTGAAAAAGTACACCTGCCTATACAAGGTGGAACAGGACGACTGACATTCCTTTAAACCACGTAAAGGGAATCACATTCTTTACTCGTATACAAAAAATCAATCAAATCCAACTTTAGCCAGAGGAAATTAGTTTTCATTTTCTTATTTTTCAACATGATATAGATCTCCGCCCCGTCCCACAAAATGCTACAATTAGAAGTAAAAAGAAATATTACTTACGCAATTGATGCATTAGTTGTGCATAGACAATTGCGAGTGTTTGTGTGAGAGCAGAATTTTTTCGGCAAAAACTCTCGGACTCGATAATAAAATTAGGTCAGTCCGTGCGCTGGCGCCCTTTGAGGAGAGCACGTGCTATTTTTTTTATCACGAGACGAGCCGCGCGCGCATTGTCGTGATTTTATGTAAAGTTTTTGTTGCTATTGACCTGACACCACTGGATTTCTTTTTGTGGGGGGGGGGGGGGGGGGCGTAAAAAACGAGGAGTATGCACGAGAAGTGTGAACGATTTAAAAATTAAAATAGTTAATGCCTTTGACAAACTAAAAATAATGGCAGATGGGAGACTTGTTACGTTACGACGAGTCCGTGAAAATTTAATAAGACGATGTCGCTTGTGCATAATCATCAACGAAAACTTTGAAAATTTAATAATTTGACTCTATTGATTATGGAAATTCTGATTGTGATTTGATATTATGATTAATCATTCAATCAGTGATCTTTTAATTAACAACACGCAACTTTGAGTTTGTATTGTTCTCCGACTAAAATATGCGCCTACCTACCTGCGCCCCGCACCACAACGTTGGTCAGTGACTTTTCGTAGATAAAGCGTGTTTACTTTTTATGTTGATTCTGCTATTTATTTTGTTTGAAAACTGCAATTTTTAAATTTTCCCTTAGCTACTAATCTTCGTGTTTTAAAACGTTTTGATGGATTTGTACTGTGCTCTTTTTCATTTAATGTCGTATGATTAGTTGTGTACGTTTCCCTGCCAACGACTTTTTAACCGACTTCATAAAAAGGAGGAGGTACTTAGTTCATTCTTCAGGAGTACATAATATGTTCCCCAATTGCTCTAAAATGGCTGGACCGATTTGAAAAATTCTTTTTTGTTTGAAAGGGTATACTTTTCAGGTGGTACTGTTGTCATCAGGTTAGGAGCTGATTAGCGATTTGGGTATTTTTTATAGAAATTCGTGCATTTGCTTTCGGAAAGCACCATTTGGTAAAGTGGAACTGGTGATGAAGTCCACAGATGGCCACCGAAACTACTCAATAATAAGTATTTCACGGGTTGCGACTCGATTACTTTAATATGGTTGCTATGTAATTTATGCTCGTCACAATGCATAATATGCTGATGGTGAAGTACCGGGAGAACTCCTCAACAATTAACGTCCCTGCATCGGGAAAAGCAATGTTTTGTAAAAGGTGATGAGCAGTTGACATTAGGCTATTGTAACTTAGATAGATTACAAACCGATCCACTAAAAAGTGAAAATAAAAACTTTTTTACAAAAAAAAAAAACACTATGAAGTGAAAAATATCTTTAATTTCGGAATTCGGTGGCAAAAAACTAAAATATAGATCCAAAGACATCGACTTCCGAAAGTTATTGCAGTGCTTTTTTTTGGAAGTCGGTTTTATTTTTCTTGTAAAAAAGTGTCTTTGTTATGTTTGTAACTTCCTGTACCTACGAATCCCTTATACATTTTCTTCCTTACTTTCCTTTTCAATTCTGTCTTACAACTACACATCTAAGACATCACCTGTTTTCAATGTCACCCCCACACCTCCAGCTCTGCCTACCCCACTACCGCACAAACATAACCACATACGTAAACAACTCGTTTCCCTGCAACAGGTACTCGCCGGTTGCGATCGCCTATTACCTAACACTACCTTGCTGCACTAATAACTTCGTGTACACTTGCAGACAGTGGCGAAACTTGTGTACTTACCCTATAATAATGTAGCGTGAAGGTACGCGAGAGGTGTAAATGTTTTCTGATGAATATGGAGTAATTAATTATGAAAGGGCATTGCTATAATCACCAAAACTTGCTTTAGTGATACCGCATATTGTGACGCCCTTTGTTTTAATCGCGGGCCATACTAGGGCCGATTGCAGCCAGGGTTGCGGAATGTTCGAAAGAGTTACCGTGGCCCCGGCACAGGCAACCGAAGGAACACGGGTGGGTTTTAGTCAGTAAAAGTCTGACACGCCCTCCCGCTCCGCCCAGAGCGGGAGAAGTCATTTGATGATTTCCCATCCCAAAAAAAAGGCCATACTAGGAACGAAGCTAAGATCATTTAGCTTCACTCATGTAGCTACCGCGTGTTTGCATACTTTGGTTCACACCGCGAACTATGAACAAAAGTATGAAAAGACATGGTAGCTACATGAGAGGAACTAAACGAACTTAGCTTCGTTCACAGTGAGCCTGGCCTTTTTTTTGGGTGGGAAATCATCAAATGACTTCTCCAGCTCTGGGTGGAGCGGGAGGGCGTGTTAGACTTTTACTGACTTAAACCCAACCGTGTTCCTTCAGTTGCCTGTGCTGCGGCCAGGGATACTCTTTCGAACACCCCGTGACCCTAGCTGGCATCGGCCCTAGCGGACCCCGTTAGTACTGACATCTCTTTTGAGACGCGCGTGGAACACAACGCGCCGTCGACCCGGGCCTGCCGGGCAATTGCGTAACACATTATCAATCAGAACCGGTTTCATTTTGACAATTCAACAACATTTATTGCGTTACTTACGTGTTGAGCAGAGAAATTTTTCGAACATATGAAGCAATGGATTAGCAATTTGCTTCAAAATGATTCAGATTCCGATTGATAGTGTGTTACGCAATTAGGGTCCTGGTCCTTACCGGACGGCGAGCTACCCATTCCTCGCCGTTCGCAAGCCCGCGAGTGAGTGTGGCCTTTTTTTTTTTTTGTGGATGGGAAATCATCAAATGACTTCTCCCGCTCTGGGCGGAGCGGGAGGGCGTGTCAGACTTTTACTGACTAAAACCCACCCGTGTTCCTTCTGTTGCCTGTGCCGGGGCCACGGTAACTCTTTCGAACATCCCGCAACCCTAGCTGGCATCGGCCCTGGCGGACCCCGTCAATAGTGCTGACATCTCTTTGAGGCGCGCGTGGAACACGACGCGCCGTCGACTCGGGCTTGGTCCTTACCGGTCGGCGAGCTACCCATTGCTCGCCGTCCGCAAGCCCGCGCCTACGGTGGCCGGGAATCGGCTACCAATTCCCGACGCCCAGGGCGTCTCCTGCGGCGACTAGGGGCGTGAGGGCGCAAAGCTTGCCTCTCCCTCACGCGTCCCGCCTCCTCCTTCACGAGCATTACTGCTTCGCAGAAGGAGGTAATGGCTTCCCATGTACTCTCGCTCCGTACCATGGCCTGGACCAGGGCCGGACGCGAGAGATCGCCGCCGCCGATCGCTTCCGCGAGGACACGGCGGTGCTCCGCCCAAGCCGGGCAGACCTCCACCGTATGCTCCACCGTGTCCTCCGGGCGATCCACACAGTGGTGACACCCGGGCGTTTCCTCCCGCCTTATCCGGAACAGGTACCTCCCGAAGCACCCGTGTCCGGTGAGGACCTGCGTCAGGCGGAAGGTGAGGACGCCGTGGCGCCTCTCCAGCCACTCCTCAAAGAGGGGACTTATCACCGCAATTGTGGCGTGCCCAGCGCTGGGTTGCGACAATCGCACTCTCCATGCCGCCATGAGATCCTGAGTGAGTGTGGCCTGCGCTTAAATCTCAAAAGTTCTATTGTATTTGTTATGGTGTATAATATAAAGAGTATTCAATCTATTTGGTCTGATGGATTTAATTTATAGATGCACTGCTGTATATCCTCTTTAATTCCTTAATCAACTCTTATGACACTCATGGAGTGCGGAGGGATCTTCATTGCTAAGAGAAGCACTCGGAATTGTACTATAGTAAGTAGTATGAAAGTGTATCTCACCCACACAGAGGCTTCGTTCTGTATTCACTGCAGAATGCATTTTTTCAGTTCTGTTAATGTGTTCGATAAGCCACAACCCCACAAAGATTAGGCAGTGTTTTCGCAAAACATGGATGTAGTCAAATTACAAGAGAGTTCAGCACGAAATTTATAATTCATTCTTTCTTTGGAATGCATTTCCTCTGAACGTCAGTACGGCAACCAGCCGGTTATCTTTTAAAATAAAGGCACGTGAACATATTCGTCAGAAGTTGACGGAATCACCCCAGCGCTGATTTGCTGGAGTCGTTTTCTCTTCTATCGATCGTTATTTCTTCTGACAAAGTTTATTTTGTTTATATGTATGTATGTATCTAATTATTAATATTTATTATTGTATTTTATAGTTATTTCCGAGCTATCTATCCCGTATGTTGCACCAGTACGCGTAGCATGACCACCATAGGAACAGGTTTTGTCGACGGAAGAATAGACAATATGACAGATTGTAGAAAGATTTCTAACGGGTAAGCATGTGGCGGCATCGCCACAATGGAATGCGTCACACTGACGTCACGCAAAATCCTGCATCGCGCAAACAGAGTTTACCGCGCGACTAGCATATATACAACATCCCGACATCAACCGTCGGGCAGTAGCCCACCAGACACAACACCCGTCTGGTCGGAGGATCCTCCCTTTTCTATGGAGGATGAGTGAACTTTACACCCTGTTCCTCATGCCTCTATAAGCATAGCGATGTGTCATTTTGTCTATTCTTCCGTCGACAAAACCCGTTTCTATGGTGGTCTGCTACGCGTGCTGCCATGTTTTGTCTCTGCATCATCCTAAGATTGACTGATAGAAAATGCCTCAGGCGTTGAGTCCGCCTTTGTACAGTATTTTTTTACTTGTGCATAAAGTTTTAATTTAAAAAAAAAAATCAAACCTTCCCATTATGTTTCAACTAACTTACAAAGTAACAACTTGATGGTAAACAATCTCTTACAATCTACTTCTAATAACCATTGACCTGAAGGTAATAATACCTATAGGTACCTACTAATTTATCTTTACACAACCTAACATGTAAGTTACCAAAGTTTTTACTCATGGCTGTTTTTTTATTTAAAAAAATAGCTATACAGGGTGTAAGGGACAGCCCTCCGCAAACTAACAGGGCGCATTCAGCTCCTTATTTTGAATCATATTCCACCGGAAATATTCTCAGGAAAATTTTCATTTTTTATCGTATTTTCAGTTACTATTACTTTATTTCGATGTAAAATTACATTATCTGTACACAGTATTCCATTTATGTAAATAATACAGCTAAAATCAAAAAATCAGCAATGGATGTTGAAATACGCGGCGGCCGAAGGCTCGCTGCGCTGCCGTTCGCTACGCGCGTTTTGCCACGGTAACGATACATTGCGTGTGAGCTAATAAAACAAATCAGGTTTTTTGGGTTCCGATAACGTTCCTGAAATAATTTCATGTACCGGTCATCTTAGTATGATATACTGAATTCACCCCATCAGTCTGCGGAGGGTTGTCCCTTACACCCTGTATACTTTATGCACTAGTCCCAAGCGTGCCTCGGCCTTTCAGAAAAGCTTCTAGTTTTCTCGGCATGAAAACCTCACGAGTAGGTACTATGATAAAAGGAGGAAACAGCGCACCCTCGTGCACCCTCGCTGAAGGTCATGTCTATAGGATTGCAGAGTTATTTTCAAAATAAATAGCGTAGAGCAGGGTTTCCCAATCTATGGGTCGCGACCCACTGGTGGGTCGCGAGCGAATTTTTAGTGGGCCCTGTCTGTAGAACGACGCACCAACCAACCGTGCCAACGGCCGATCGGCGGGCGACTGACAGCTAGCTAGACAGATTGCAAGCGCGGGCGCCGCGCGTGGCCCTTACAAGCACGTTTATTTCAAAAACTGTGTGAAGAAATGGGTAGTCTTCATACATCTCTCCTTCTGCATACGGAAGTTCGCTGGTTATCCAGGGGAAAAGTACTGACACGATTAGTAGAATTACGCAATGAAGTTATAATTTACTTGGAAGGAAAAAGTGAATATATTGAACATCTGATGGATGAAGAATTTATTCTTAAACTCACTTACGCAGCGGATATTTTTTCTAAGTTAAATGAACTCAATTTATATTTGCAAGGTTCAAACGGATCAGACATTTTTGCAGTTCACGATAAAATTCGCGCGTTCATGAAAAAGCTTTTGTTGTGGAAGAGTTCTATTGAGGATGGGAAGTATGATTGTTTTGAAACACTTGAAACTTTTATTGTTGAAAACCAAGTGCAGCCAAAGATGAACGTAGTGTCTGCAATTTCCACCGATTTATCATTGTTATAAAAGAACTTTGACGACTATTTCGGTGAGGAGATGAAAAAGCTCGAATTATTGATTTGGATTTGTAACCCATTTCAAGACCACCTACTAACTGGTATGTCAACAAAAGCAAGTGAAGAACTAATTGATTTATCAGAAGATTCGTCACTTAAATATAGTTTCAATCGTAAGCAATTAACAAAATTTTGGCTCTCGGTTGCTGGTAACTATCCATGCTTGTTTGATGAAGCTATGAAAAACCTCCTCCCTTTTACTACCTCATATCTATGTGAAGCCGGATTTTCTAACATGGTGAACATTAAAACTAAATACCGAAATAAATTGGACATATCAAACTCACTGAGATTAAAAGTAACTCGAGTTGAAGTTGATGTCAAAACTGTAATGGCGAAACATAGGAAACAATTTCATCCTTCCCATTGAAATAAATGTTTGATGTAGTTATTTGATTAATAAAAAATTGTGTTTAAACTTTGTTTTTTATTTGAAAACCCCCTTTATTCATATTGGTAACGGTTAAATTTCCTAGAGGTGGGTCGCGAGTTTGATAACTTGTTTTAGATAGGTCGTAGGCCAGAAAACTTTGGGAACCACTGGCGTAGAGTACCCTCCTAGAAAACCTCTCTCTCTCTTGAATTTGTATATATATACTATAGGTATATATTATAGTAAATATGTATGTATGTACGTGTATTATAAGTTTATAACCTATTTATGTACTTGTGTACCAATTATATTTATACCTAATTCATTATGATAAATATTTTTAATAGTTTTTTTTTTTAAATACTTAATTGTTCCCCTCAAACAGAGCACCTGCCATATAATCTCTTCACCACCCTTGGTTGACTGATAGAGAAAACCTAAGGCACTAAGTCCGCCTTTGTAATTTTTTTGAGTGTGAAAAGTTTAAATAGATAAATAGAATAGAATATTCTTTATTGTACACCACAAAAATTACAGATATAAATGTAGAAATTTAAATTAAATATTAAAAAAATAATAATAAAAAAAAAATATTACATTATATAGCCAGGTAAACAGAAGCACAACCTTGCTAGGTAGACCTGCGAGGTGTCATCGAGAGATGTTTAAAAATGATGTTCCTGATGTTCCGGATTTTCACAATGGCGGCTAGGACGTCGCTCACCATACTTAGGGCTGCCACACAACACTGCGATGCGATGCGAATTCGCAGTTTTGTGAGGGAGCCCTTACCTACAACGTGTCGCTCACCATACTTAGGGCTGCCATACAAAACTGCGATGCGATGCGAATTCGCAGTTTTGTGAGGTAGCCCTTACGTACAACGTACGTCGCTCACCATACTTAGGGCTGTCACACAAAACTGCGATGCGATGCGAATTCGCAGTTTTGTGAGGTAGCCCTTACGTACAACGTACGTCGCTCACCATACTTAGGGCTGCCACACAAAACTGCGATGCGATGCGAATTCGCAGTTTTGTGAGGTAGCCCTTACGTACAACGTACGTCGCTCACCATACTTAGGGCTGCCATACAAAACTGCGATGCGATGCGAATTCGCAGTTTTGTGAGGTAGCCCTTACGTACAACGTACGTCGCTCACCATACTTAGGGCTGCCACACAAAACTGCGATGCGATGCGAATTCGCAGTTTTGTGAGGTAGCCCTTACGTACAACGTACGTCGCTCACCATACTTAGGGCTGCCACACAAAACTGCGATGCGATGCGAATTCGCAGTTTTGTGAGGTAGCCCTTACGTACAACGTACGTCGCTCACCATACTTAGGGCTGCCATACAAAACTGCGATGCGATGCGAATTCGCAGTTTTGTGAGGTAGCCCTTACGTACAACGTACGTCGCTCACCATACTTAGGGCTGCCATACAAAACTGCGATGCGATGCGAATTCGCAGTTTTGTGAGGTAGCCCTTACGTACAACGTACGTCGCTCACCATACTTAGGGCTGCCATACAAAACTGCGATGCGATGCGAATTCGCAGTTTTGTGAGGTAGCCCTTACGTACAACGTACGTCGCTCACGATACTTAGGGCTGCCATACAAAACTGCGATGCGATGCGAATTCGCAGTTTTGTGAGGGAGCCCTTACGTACAACGTACGTCGCTTACCCTACTGCCTACTTCATAATTTTCGTAAACGTGTATGAAAAACTAAAAATAATTTTATAAGTTTATCATGAAATACAAGACATAATTATGGGTAACTATTATTATTCCTCTAGGTTTTACTTGTTTTTTCTTAGACTAAGGATTGGATACTTAATTACTTACCGGTTTTATTGCCATACTAGCTGTGCCCCGTGACTTCGTTTGCGTGGATGTCATAAGATACACAATATACTAAAATAACAGCCACATTTTAATAAAACTCCCTCGTCCCTCGACCCGTCGCATTGAATCCCCCCCCCCCCCGCGCTATTACGTCATTTTCGCTTAGTGTTCTTTCTGGCTTTTTTCGTTTTGCTCGGCTCCTAAGGGTCGTAGCGTGATATTAAATAGCCTATAACTAACCTCAGGAATTGGGCTACCAAATGCAAAAAGAATTTTTCAAATCCGACTTTTCATTCATAATTTCATGGGTTTTAATTTTTTGCGCTGAACCCTAATTATTTTTCTAAAATAAAAGTAACCTAAGTTACCTGCCGCAATATCAGCTATTTGCTAGTGAAAGTCTCGTCAAAATCGGTCCAGAAGTTTCGGAGACTAGCCGGAAGAAACAGATAGACAGACAAAAATTTTAAAAATTGCTTTTTTGTTTTAAGTACCGTATATACTTTCTTATGCATTTAGTAAAAAGTTGTTATTTTGACATTACAAACAGTCACTTCAATTTTATTTATTTGTATAGATTACATTATAGAACTTGTTTCATTAGTATTACATGCCTCCAAAACATGTTTTTCGACGAACTTTAGACTATTTAAGGTACCGTTCTCGAAGCCATCTGATTAACATAAATAATGATCACTTTAATACTCAATAAAATGAGAATAAAAGTTTCTGAAAAGACGAACGAATGAAAGAAACGAAAGACGATGAACGTATGAAGAAAGCTTGATTGAACTGGATGTAAGAAAATTAAATCGTTATCTTGGTAGAAGAGCCGCGGACATAACTTGTATATCATTGTATTGTATTAATTAGGTATGAAAACACATTTACAATAGGTGTAAAGATCTTCATAAAAAGTTCAATATAATAAGTACCTATAACACAATATTCGAAATGGGAAAACAAACAAAACGGAAATAAACCATCAAAGCAGCTAATTACCTAATTATACACTTTTTGTTACATCCCAAGTAATTAATAATACATTTGCAAGGCATTTCAAATGGCTTGGGACGGTTTTTCCCTTGACAATCCTAGATAAATTGCAATGCTCGTCCGGTAATCTTCAAGTCACGTTAGAGCTGTAGACGCATGTACCATTATGCGTTACTTAACTACTCTTATGCCATAGATGACGGACTAAAGGTCGGTCGCAAACGACTTAAACCAGAGTTTCCTACGAACTGCGATTTTATGCGCAATTAAAAGTCACAGTTTTATTGATCTTTAATTTTACGACGGTATGCCCTCGAACTAGACCTCTGTGTTAAGTTGTAAACATATCGATGCAGTGAAGGACACAATATTATGGACTATAAGTAATGAACTCATGACATGAGTTCATAAATTTTATAGAGTTTCCCCAACAAAAGATTTTATGAACTATGTTTACGTATAGTACTGAAACCGTAATCGATCCTGCAGTTATATTGGAAGTCTACAATAAAACGATTTGCATAATTATGTCACAACACAGTTACGACACCTAACTGCGTGCGTGTAGCAACAAACAAACGCACGAGCGTCGTCGCGTCTGCGGCCTTCTGCGACTCCGTCGTCCCAATGAAATCACACCTTAAATCCTTGAAGTGTTGTTTAATCACTACGAAATTAAAGATCTTTTAGACAAGCAGCCAGTGAACATTCGTGTAACAGGCTTCGTATACAACAGAAGTGCGCTTTGAGAAAATACGTGAAGAAGAAAAATAGTGAATTAAGAAAATGTCGTATGGACACTATGTGTTTGTAGTGTTGAGTGTTTGTGTCTATGGCAGCTGGCAGTTGCTTCCTTTGCGTAAGTTCTGTTTTAAATAGAGCGTTCGATTTTAAATGTAACCGTTTCTTCATGATGTTTGAACTTGATTTATAAACTACCAACTGTTTTGGTGAAAATTTGCGTTCGTACAATTTATTAAAAGTTGAATCCTTCCGGAACCTTCTTACCTACTTTTCTTTCGTTTTTGGTATGGAATAAACAGCTCCTTAACTAATTAACTGGGCGATTTACCTTTTTGGAATCGCCATTCGTCCCGGAGTCGTAGGTTTGAATTACATTGGAATATTCATGTGCCATTTTATTTATTTAAGGATCATCTCAATACATTTTAATAGGGGCTATTAGATTCTTAAAAATACCTAATGTACTTTGTGCTATTCCATTTACAGCTGACTACATCCACCCATGCTCAGAGCTCAGCGATGAATGCTTCACAAAAGCCACTCTGGATGCAATCCCGGGCATAGTTCAAGGGATCCCGGAAGCCGGAATCCCATCTCTGGACCCGCTGTACTTGGACAAGAACATCAGCATGACGCTCCCCGGGAATCTGAAGATGACTTTCCACAATGCTAAGCTGGTGGGATTGAGTACGTGTATCCCAGATAAAGTGTCGTAAGTATAGAGGTGTTAATTTTCATTTTGTTATTCTGGCGACCTTAAAAAGGTGGATGGGACAGACTGGATGCGGAAGGCGGAGGACAGGGTATTGTGGTGCTGCTTGGGAGAGGCCTATGTCCAGCAGTGGACTGCGATAGGCTGATTTGATCGATTGATTGATAATACATAACATTATATTATGTACCGACATAGGTACTGATATTAGGTCAGACTGAATGAAAAAGTCAGAGAATCAGGTGTTATGGCAAAACTTGGGAGAGTCCTATGTCCAGCATAGGTGACTGCAGTATACTGAATTGTTTTTATTTATAAATCTTTAGGCAGGAAAATAAGTACCTAATCAATGGCCTATAAAATTTGAATTGAATGAAAATATTTGAAATGGAGTTGGATAATGGATCAATTTATTGTATTATAATCGTATCGATATCAGAGCAGTGGTGGCCCAGTGGTAACGGCCGCTACTAGGTCGTAGGTTCGGACCCTGGCAAGCGCTTTGTTTTGTGTAAATAAATTATTTCAACACCACTGCTCTAAAAACGGTAAAAGAAAACATCGTGAGGAAACCGGCATGCCCTAGAACCAAAAAATCACCAACGTGCCAATGTACCAACCCGCACTGGGCCCCCGTGGTGGATTACGGCCCACTCCCTCTACCGAGAGGATGCCTGTGTCTCAGCAGTGGGAACATTGTAGGCTGATTAACCTTATGTACTCGTATGTATCGGTTCAGATCATGTCGTTAAAGAATTGTTCTAAGGTACGATCTACTGCTCTAACAAAAGGATGGTAAATATACGTAATTTAATCTAGTCATGATTAAGCAATCACATTTCCATTTCCATGATAATTAAGACCTTTTCCTTGTTATTGCAGGGTTTTTCCATAAGGTTTTTTTTTTATTAGCAGCTCGGTGTCTAGATTTGTGCCCGGCAATACGCTCGCCCCAATTAAATGAGACTTAAACATGACTGGCGAAATGTGGTGTGGTGTTTAGGTCACCTCTGACTAACCCTTCAAGGAAAACAAGCGTGGTGATATGTTAAGACCGAAGCAGGAACTTTTAACAGCTCATAGATCATAAACTAACATGGGCAATACAAGTTCTTCGTAACTTGGAAATAACTTCGCAATTACGGAAATCAGCAATTAATAATTACTCATTTTTGCAAAACAAAGAAAACTCTATATCCAACGATAGTACTTTACGGTCACGGCGATAAGATTTAAAAAAAAATTATAAAAGTTTTTTATTTTGGAATAACAACGAATTGACAGAAAGATGCTTTATAATTACTGACTTTTAACCTCGAAAATTATTGTTCTCCTATCTTTAGGAATGATGTTTGCGAATGTGTGAGGTTTTATCCGTCAAATGGTTTCTTTGACCTCCTCCCAAATAATGAAACTTGTTTGTTTGCTTGCTTTTTCATAATCTAATCTTGTCTATAAAGTTGCTCGATCACAATTTAATATTAAATTTCGGAATTCAGATAAAAATGAACCGGTTTCCCCTTGCCTCTCTAAATAACACTATAAGTATTGCACATTTCCAACGATTTTGAAAGCTAAAATTGTTGAACTTTAGCCTTCAATTTTCCAAGTCCCAATATCAATGAGAACAATCCAAAATTCCAAATCAAATCTGACACCGCCAAAAATTCACTCTTCTTCCTTTTATATATTGATGACAAAAAGTAATGTAATATATATAGTTCAAAAATATTTATAAGTATGTATGTACTTATATTTAAATATTAATTTATCCTGCAGTCCAGAATTAACTTTGTACCTACGACAAACATTTCGACAACATACCTACGCGTTGAGTTTCTTCACCTCTTGCAAAACTCAGAAACTCGAGGTCGCAGTTAAACTAACTACCACTTACCTAAATCAAGCAAAAACAGATATTTAAGACATATTGGCTAACTCATACATTATTCTGATTATTTTTGGCGACAAGACTAGAACGGTAATGACAGGTTTGAGTATTTAGGATAATAAATAGGTAACTAACGGCCGATTTCTCTGCGGAGCCTCATACATACAGTCACTATCACTATAAAGTGTACAGTAAGTACTTAGCGACAGAAAAACTAAGAACGTCTGACAGTTTATTATCGTTCGAGAATAAATTCTGGAGTAAGGATATACAACATGTCCCGGAATTAACGCATAACCTCTTAAGGGGTCATTGTACTCATCATTATGAAAAACTTTTACTAAGAGACCAAAACTGAAATCCCGAAAAAAAATCAGCTGTTCCCAACATTTATGTTCGCATATCTCGTCAAAATGTAGGGAACTGCTGATTTTTTTTTCAGGTTTGGTCCCATAGTAAAAGTTGTTCATAATGATGAGTACAACGACCCCTTTGTGCATTAATTCTGGGACATGTTGAATATTTTATGTTTATATCAGAGTCAGAGACACGAACACTGAGCCCGGCAGGCCATGACCCGGAAATAAGCTTAGCATAATGTTGCAAGATGCCTTAAAGAAATCAGAAAACCTTGGGATACCCTATCTTTGTTTTAAATATTTTTAATGATTGGATCTAAGCGAAGGTCACATGAAACTGGTACCTATATGTGAAATATTAATAATCAGACGCATCTAGTTATACTGAAAGTCGACCCCAAAATAGCTGAGAAGTCGAGGCGAAATGTTGCAAGTGTGTGGTTGCGAGATCCCAATCCTTCGATGATATCTTCGTTAGAACACGGTCTTTCACAGACGATTGTGGGAAACAATACTGGAAAGATGCTGACATACTCATTGCTTGGCAGCTTGGTAATACAGTATGATATATTATCATAGTTGTAGTTGCTACTATCGTTAAATCTATATTCAACTCTTACGATATCGGGTTCGACTGAAAGGGTTATAAGTTCATTATAATAACTAGAGACACGGTAGAAATTGACAAGTGCTTCGTAATGCATGGTTGATAAAAAAAACTTTGCTGCATTTCAAATTCCATGTGACATGAGGTGTAGGTATCATATTTGAACCAGATTGCGTTCCGAAAATTACTTGGTAGTGACAAACCGTAACTCGCAATTTAAGAACCAAAATAATTTATTTAAATTCTAGGGCTTCAAGGCATCTATCGACCATAACAATGCAATAGGACGTTTAGAAGTACCTACCAATTGTGTTATTTTTTTTTTGTGAAACCTAAATAATTATCGTAGGTACCTACACTCTATGCAATCACGCTACATCACGCAAATCTCCGCTATTAAGCACTTGCCGCCTGCATCGTCTTAGTACCTATAAGATATTTGTTGCAGCATACCTCATACACACTACGTAATAGCGTGCGATTATATGCGTAAATGTGCGTAAATATGCGGTTTGAAATATGAGCGGTTACCGTACGTCGGTTACAGTCGCAAGGTTGATTCTAAATATTGTGACACAAAGACATTCAGGTATTCGCCCGTCTTGCAGATTCATTAAAGGGCTGTCGAATTTTGTCATATTCTCTCTCGCTCACACGAGACCAAATTTTTAAGAATGTTAAATGAAAATGTGTTTTTTTTTTAAATGTAATCAATTGGCGAAGTAATAAATAATATTAATTTAATAGGTAGGATAGGTAATTGTTAAAAACACATTTTTATTGTGGCATTTATTTAAGTCATCTCAAAAATGGATCATAATTCTTATTGAGCTGAGTTTATTAGATACACAATTGAAATGTGTTTGTAATAATTACCTATTAAATTAATATTATTCAATAGTTCGCCAATTGATTACATTTTTCAAAAATGCAACTTTCATTCATTCTTAAAAATTTGGTCTCGTGTGAGCGAGACAGGTGTCAAAATGTGACAGCCCTCTTAAGTTACATCCTACTCAATAATTATTTTACAACGTAGGTACTGCAACGGGATCTTTATTAGTAATTGACGTCATAATCAGGATTAAAGAAACATCATTAATTATATCAAGATTGTAAATAATTGTATGATTGTGCCAGAAAAAAGCCGTATGTTACATTGGTGCCCATTCATCAATACAAATAAGTGTCTGTTTGTAATGTCAAAATAACAGCTTTTTACTAAATGCTTCTGACAGTTTATATGACTGTATAATTATGTGATAATATATGACTGTATACGGTACTTATAACCAAAAACAATTTAAAATTTTTTGTATTTCTGTCTGTTAGTTCCAGCTAATCGCCGAAATGGCAGGACCGATTTTGACGGCACTTTCACTGCCAGATAGCTGATGTTATAAGGAGTAACTTAGGCTACTTTTACTTTTAAAAAATAGTTAGGGTTCCGCGCAAAAAAATTAAACCCCATGAAATTGTGAACAAAAATAATAACTCTGGAACTACCAGTCGGATTAAAAAAAATTTTTTTTCATCTGGTAGCTCAATTCTCAAGGATAGTAAAGTTATAGGCTATTTAACATTACGCTACGACCCTACGGAGCCGAGTAAAAAGAACGCTAAGCGAAAACGAAGTAATGCGGCAGGTCGGGGGAGGAGGGAGTTTTATTTAAATGTGGCTGTTATTTTAGTATATTGTGCATCTTACGACTTCCACGCAAACTCAGTCGCGGGGCATAGCTAGTACATATTATAAATTAAAGTCGCTTTTCGTGAGACTGTGTGACTGACTGACTGCGTTCTTCTTCTAAACTTTGCAACGGATTTTAATGCGATTTTCACCATCATTTAGAGAATTTATCCGGAAGATTTCTATACAGAATACTTACTTACGAGAAAGAAATCTTAATGTTTTGTCAAACAGGGGCGGGTCGCTAGTATTTTATCATTTGGTTTTAGTTTTAACTATTTTAAGACCACTTTGTCGTTTCTCGCAGATCTCGTCGCAAGAAGCGTACCTTCGTGTTTGACATGCACTGCAACTTCACAGTCAGCGGTCTGTACAGCTTGCTCGGAAGACTGCTACTCTTCAACCTGGACACCGACGGACACGCCAAGATCAAGATTTGTAAGTGCATAGATACATTTTACCTACTTATTTCTGTAGAAGATCAGGCCCCAAATTGCGTAACACTCTTTTATTCACAATCCGAGAGTTTTTAAGAAAATTACTAATCCATTGCTTCACAGGTATGAAAAATTCGTTTGCTTGGAAACGAAAATAACGCTATGAACGTGGCTGAACTGTCAGATTGAATGGCATTCCGATCGATTGTGTGAGTTCATTGCAGCTGCCCGTTTGTTTTAGCAGACACGTGTTTAGCAATAGCGGGGCTGTACTAATGATGGGTATGACAGGTCTCGTGCCTTCTCTGTATGAGAAGAGGCCTTAATACAATAACTTTAGACAATAATAGGCTGGTATTATTATTATGATAGATTGGTGGTAATGATGATAAACTCCTTTAACTAAGATTTGAATAATCCGTTGAGCACTCGCTTCCACGGATTCCCACGACGGACAATACTCCTCTCTTATTTTCTGTTTGTCCGGGAAGTTATAATTGTCTAAATATTAGACGGCAATATATCAAGCCTTATATTAATACAGTCCACTCTTTCATTGGGTACCTACAACCCGTTACCCGAGCTAACAGGGGCTAAATAATTCAGTAAAGACTTAAGTACCATCGGAGAAACGAACATTTACCTATATACACCGTAAGGACTATTCTTTCTAGCAACCCTCGGCCACTATAGTAACGCTTGTTGCCAGATGTGGTCATCGTGTGCACAGGATTTTGTTTTCAAATTAGTCAGATGTAAGTTTCCTCGATAGTACGTCTGAACCTGACCTTGATCCTTATCGAGGGGTCAGTGTCTCGATTGTTTACCATTCATTACTGAAATTGCTGTTAATTCAAATTGACCCATAGGCGGTTGTACTAAAAACAAGTTTACAACCTTCGTTGTACGAATATTCTTAACCTTGGACCAACGATTATTTCTGTCCAAGTTTCCTTAATATCTTAATCAACGTGTTATTATTACGTATGATCCTGAACTTTACCTTACTTAACTTACTCAATTATGATCAGCATAATAATCTTTAATATTATATAATAAAATAGCAACGAAGTCAAAACTGTACAATGAATATTTTTGGGAAAAAAAGTAACTGCTACGAAGCGTGGAAACGAGTCTGATGCCGAAAATATAGTTTTTAGAATGTTTGTCCGGTTGTCTGGATGTATGTTCCGGATTGGCACAAAAACAACTAAACGGATTTGGACGAAATTTGACACACAGACAGTTTACAACCTAGATTAACTACTTGCGTACTTTTAATCCCGGTAGTACGTTCCCGTGGGATATTTTCCGACTTCCACGCGGGTGAAGCCAGTTTGTTCTATATTATTATTTACCTTGTACAAAATGACTTCCAAAAGGATCCTGAAATACCCGGTTCAAAATAAATTACTCTGGATTTATCCAAATTAAATTCTCGTTTGTCTTTACCCAGACAACCAGCGCATCCGATTGGAGGTGATAGAACGCGTGATCCTGAACGACAAAGGCGAGGGTCACTACAAGATCAACTCGTACAAGTACAAGGCGGATTACGGTACAGACCTCAAGCTGAACCTGACCAACCTCATCAGAGGAAACCCGCAGATCAGTAAGTATTAGAATATCATACCATACCACCACCACTTGGCTAATGTACTGGGCGCAACTAATCTTAAAAGTATCACGACTCCAAAAGTAGATGAAGATCACTGGCTAAAAGAAGACCGCGATTGTCCTTGAAGGAAAAAAAGCTAAAACAAGAATCGGCAACCGTAGCAGGATATAAGAAGAATTTTATATAAGTTAAAAGAAAAATTAGAAGCCCTTAGGCCAAAAGTCTTTGAGTAATTACATAGAAGATCTTGAACGAAAAAATTGCCAAAATGGTCAACTCACAAAAAAATTGAAGCAAGCTGGATTTATGTTATAAGGTTAAAATTACAGTAAAACAGTGAAAGGAAGCCTCATCCAAGATGTAGTTGTAATCAGAGTCACCTATCAAAGTATTGAGGTTAAATGATTATTAGTAGACTGTCTCGTTGGTATAGTGGTCGCAAGCGTTACTGCTGAGCATGAGGACCTGGGTGCGATTCCCGGGTCGGGCAAAGCGTTATTGGGTTTTTCCATATATGATCTCTCAGTAGCAGCTAGGATTTGTGCCCGCTTGATGGCAATAGGCTCGCCCCTATTACAAGGAACTTAAACATAACTCGCGATATGTGGTTGTACTATATATACCTCTGCCTCTCCTTCATATACAAGCGTGATGTTAAGTTATGATTATTAGATAACGAGGAAAACAAGCCAATCCAAACGCTTGCAAAATGAACGTAATGTTTAACTACTTCCGCTGAACTTGACTATAACTGCCAAAGGCGATGTAACATCGCATCAATTATAAACAATACTTACAACAGCAATACCTATTTACAACAATACGTTTTCCTATTGACAAGAACATTAACAAAATTGGTGAATCACGCAAAATCGATAGCATTATTGATCACAATTATAGTTTAACTGCAATATTAATCTATTATTTTTATATGTTAATATTAATCGTCCTTGGTAGTTGTTATGACCAAACACCTTTAACGCCATCGTGAAGGCAAAAAAGTGAACGGAATTTGGCCCATTATTGTCATATATTCCTTTGCAAACAGGTACACCATTACCCCGCGTTTATATGTACAAGTTGGAGATACTTATTTTCAACAAGACTTGTCAAAAACACGTCGTGGATAAAACATCTTCCATGTATTTTTGTAACCATTTTGTTCACCTTTTTGACAGTTTCGACAAGTTTTGTATGCGACTAGTCTGTCGATGATGCGACAACTGTCTTAAGTGTAAACGATAAACGAAACTAATAGATAGAACATGTAGAATACAATGTTCTATACCTTGGTGTAAACGCGGGGTTAGTGGCAATATTAGAGGCCAGTCTGTCACATACTGACGTCATAGTGAAAACGCCATTATAAATCTCCTCTTCCCAGTATCTGTTTCAGTTAACTAGAATGGAGAATTCGCCTCTACAATCTTAACTATACATATATACAAAACAAAAGGACATTTAGGCGTCAAAGTACTCCTCCACATCGCTGTCATCCGGAAACATGCCCAGAAGCCTGGCAGCACTCTGCCAGCATTCTTTAAAATAGGTTAAATACCGTTAAGTTCTTGTACATTTTCCAAAGCACTGTCGCAGTTACGTTACTTGCAAAAATAATGTCCAATTCAGTGTCCTGCCCTTGCTTGGTACGCTGCATGCCTTCAATATTGTCGCCAACTACCGCCCTTGACCGGACGGTTTCATCGAACTACTAACGACCAAATATTGACCAATGTTCAATGCCAATGTTATAGCTAAAGGCAATGTTGTGGAAGCTCTGGGTTTTCCTAATGGCGTAAGGAAATAGCTAACATTAGATACTGTTAGGTAAATTGTGAACTGGTTATGTGTTATTGGGACTTATTTGGTCATCCATGATTTGATTAAATGGTGTTTCGTAATTATTAGGGTGATATAGTTTTTATTGTGGACTGGTTTTTGGTTATTCATCATTGGACATTAGTAGACATTATTAGTAGGTTATTAGATCAAATGAAAATAAATTACTGTTGGTGCGACCCATTCGTCTCCCATTCTCGAAAATCGTTAACTTTAAAACCGTTATCTTTTGTTAGTTTACACTTCACATTATTAAAATTAAAAGAATTTAGGAAATATTTTTTATTCTCTTTATCTTTTCCAGGTGCAAACGTGCTCCAGGTCCTAAACTCAGATTCCCAAGCTCTAGCCAAGGACTTCGGGGGCCCTATCCTTGACTACGCCATAGACTACGCCATGAACGTGACGCAGAAGTTCTTCGATGCCTACACTTATGACCAGATATCACACGTGCCTTTGACTGATGACTTCTTTGAAAAGGAAAATAAGTAGAAGATGGTCCTTGTGGAGACTGAGGAGGGAGAGGGAAAATTAAGTGATAGTGAAGAAATTAAAGTTACCTATATTGTGAATTTGCGAAATTGCGATTGACTGTTCTCCAAAATCCTGACTGCTGGTTGGGGTTGAAGGTCAAAGCACACGGTGTTTTTCGACTTGCGTATACGCGCCGCAAACGCAACGAGAACTGTTTTTTGCTGCTGCTTAGTCAACGCGCACTCGTGCACAGGTGATAAGGTCCTTACAATTTAAAATTCGGTTTCCAATTCTAAATTTGTCTTCGATGGCATAACCAAAAATATCTGCTGGATCTTTAATATATTGCTTAAAACATGACACAAATGCGATTTGCAGTTTCGCACATTACAAGGTTTTTTAGACATTTTCAATTGATAAGCACATGTTTTGTGATAGTATTTAGTTTTATTTATTAATTCATTTAATTCAGGTAAAACCCATATACATATAATAAAATAAAATTTTAAAATAATATAAAACTGACACCTCATTTTTTGAAAAAAAAAATCATTCATCTTCATTTAAAAAAAAAATTAAGTGTCAGTTTTAATTAATAGATTTAAGTTACTGCTAGAACTGTTCAAATAACTGTAAAAACTTAGCATTTCGACTGTAACCTACACTGTGTACTGTGTACTTACAGGAGTGAGCAGAAAATTCAGATAGCTCAGAACAATCCACACCTCCACACCTTATAATAATATAAAGCTCGATCAGTGATTTAGTAAAGCTTAAGTTATTTCAATTTAAAGGTATTTGTAATTGTAAATTATAAGTAAATATAGTATTTGAATAATTTTATAAACGAAATTGTTTTATTACGATATTACTTGTCACGTTGTTTACCTACGATGAAGATTTTTCGGAGATATCGGGATGAGACGTTTATTGATGATTCGTTTCCATATTTTAAGTGTACTTGAAACCACCACCACACACCACCACCACCGCCGCCATACACTTAAAGTATGGGAATGAATCATCAATAAACGTCTCATCAATATCTCTGAAATATCTCCAATCCGGTTTGACTTCACAGCATCCAGCTCAACAACTCACGCTATACAAACAATCAGAATCCAGATGGAAAATATAGGATTAACAAGAAAGACCTACTCATCAATGCTATCATAGATCTCGAAAAAGCTTTCGACAGTGTACCACGTAACCTGATATGGCAGGCTTTTCGTGTCCAAAATGTACCAGAATATTATATTGAGCTCATTATAGATATGTACATCAATGCCAGCACAAGAGTTCAAAGCCTAACAGGCGTAAGCAAAGCATTCGAGGTCACAGTGGGTGTCCATCAGGGATCTACTCTCAGCCGCATATTATTCAACTTGGTGATGGATTACCTCTCCAAGGACATTCCTTATCCACTGCCGTGAACTATGCTATACGCTGACGACATTGTTCTGGCTATTGACATCGCAAGACATCTGCAGGATAAATACGTGGACACAGGCTCTTGAATAGTACGGCTTGAGGGTTAGGTGGAGCTAGACTGAGTATTTGAAATGACCTTTTAGTGGAAATGCAACGCCTGAAACCATCTTTATTGGGCAAATGCCTATTCCCACAGTAGAGAAGTTCAAATATTTAGGCTCCATGTTCACTACAGACGCAATGTTGATGCTGACGTGACTCATAGGATTAGCGTCCCACCGTTGAAATGGCGATCACTTACAGCAGTACTGTGCGATCCACGTATTCCCATTAAAACAAAGATAAAGTCAATAAAACAGCAGTTTGTCCGGCGTTATTCTATGGATTCGAATGTTAAACGACAAAGAAGACGAATGAACAAAAGGTCCATACCAATGAAATGAAGATTGATAAAGTCCACAATAAACACATACGAGGCAGCTTTAAACTCGCGCTAATTACTGGTAAAATTACCGAAAACCGCCTAAGATGATATAAACAAATTAAAAGACGCAATGAAGATCATATGGTACAAATTGCACTAAAAGAGAGACAGAGGTTGCCCGCCATTGACCTTGTGGTCAAATATAAAAAAGACCTCAAGAAAGCCCAATTGTCAGAACCGACAATCCAAGACAGAATAACTTGGTGCAAAAAATTAAGGAGACCTGACCCCAAATAACGGGACCAAGGACAGAAGAACCTACCTACGGTAAACAATGTGACAAGATTTTTAGTTAGAGTTGCGCTTAACTTCAACTCCTGTGAAAAAATTAAAGTGCTTTGGTGCTATTCTGTAAAGATCCCACCGTGAAAATTTAGGTGAAGTGAGCGTGATGTGAACGATCCGACCTTACTCTACTAGGAATTGAGCTCACTTCAAACTCACTTCACCTAAGTGCTCACGGTGTGATGTTTACAGAATAGATTGGCTGGTTTTGGTTTGCAAATGAAAAGGCCGATGGCGAGAAAACTAAAGCGACACAAATATTGATACAAAAAAAAAACCAAGATCAAAAAGAAAAAGATGAGATCTTGTAAAGTAACAAGAGATATAAAATAATTTTCTTTATTTGGAATAAACTCATTACTAGCTTTATTTGATATCAATATTGTTGTTATTTATTTAAAAAAACCTTCCCCACCCATTTTACTCTTTCCAGATGCAATTTTATTAAATAGCCTATGTCACTTCCACAATTAAGACGAATCTAACGACACTTCATAATGTCCATCAAGCCGTTCAGGCTACTGAGCGTGCACATACTCTCGAAAAACATTACCCTCCTTCTGGGGCAGTCGGGTACAAAGGTTTTCACAGCGCAGCCTGGACAGTGGAACAGTCAGCCCCGCTACCAGCTTGCTGACTGGCTAATATTTTTAATACAGCAGAACCTATTTTCAAACAAGTCGTTACGATAGAAAGAAAAAGGCTTGGGTAAGATAAAATACCTTATTTATTAAGTAAACATTTCTCAAAGCCTCCATCGCAACGTGCGAGTAAATCGCAGACTTGCGCAAGCGCAGCGATCCTCCCAGCCTATGTTACGTTACGTAACAGATATGCAGATTGCATCCAACGATACGGATGACTCACATTCGTGTGCATTTATAATTAACTGGGCAATATTTATTTAAATAAATATACGAATGATATTAATCTCATTAATTTATTGATATACAAGCGCGCGCCCCTGCTTCGCACGCTTTTTACTACTTGACAAAACTTAATTAATTTTTGTTAGTTAACTATTATCAGTGCTTATCATCAATACCTAAACTAATATCATAAAGAGATAAAGGAGTTTCTTTGTAAAAGGTAATCTCTGGAAGTACTGTTCCGATTGTAAAAAAATTTCACTGATAAAAAGCTACACTATTACCGAATGCCTTATGGTATGTTTCTTCCACGTGGACGAAGTCGCGGGCAGGAACTAGTCTGGCATATTTCCCGTGCTGAAGATCGCTGTCCGATATAATATTTCGTACTGTGATGTTATCAACGTAAAAGGTATCCTCCTAACTCGAACATAAACTGCAGCGTTAGTCAACACAGTCACGGGGCCTGGGTGAGCTACTGAAGTTCACACATTATCGAAACATTATCGTTGGTAAGTGATAACACATTTTCTGCACAACTTCAATGAAACATGAGGTCTAATAGCCTTCATAGAGGCCACACACGAGGACCTGGACAAAGTGACATATTCTATCAGCGATAACCAAGATGGAAAAGGCCAAAATGTATGGGACTATTACATGGAATTAGTATGTATTTCAAAGGTCCTTGGACTGACATAAGCTACCGAAAAGCTTATGTCAATCCTGTTGAAAGTCGTTGTAAAAATATTAAACGCTGTGAAAGCGGTTGTCACGTCTTGTCTAAGCCCGTAAAATTCAAACTACAGTCCGGCCGTCGAGAGAATGCGTTCCCGCGTTCAGTTGATCAAATTCGCAACACACATGTCTACACACATATATCGTTAGTATGAAACTGACAGGTGTCAAGAACAAATTCTCTCAAAACGCCGGACTGTAGATAGCAGACATATAACAGAGTTCAAAGTAACGATGCCACAAGGATCCAAAAACAGTTTCAACAAATTTAATGTAGGTACTACGAAGTGTACTATCCCCATTTAGAACCCACTTTGCAACATTTGATACAACTGACCCAATTACAATTTCCCACAATCAGCTCACTACAACTCGCTCGTCATCAGACACTGCTGTTCATATCCAAGTCCACCCACGGCGCACTTTCTCCGCGCATCGACTCTTGCGCATTATGAAAGCTATGTACCCGCCCGCGCAATTGGGATCAATTTGCCTGTAGCTATTGTGAATTATTTGCGACTGTTATGGTGGATTTATAAGCTTACTAAACGGCTCATTGGGATAGGTCTAAATATGGCAATGGATGTTGTAATCATGGGTTTAGATTTTCCGTTTTTGAAGTTACAATTTCATCAAAACGTCTGGAAATTGATTAATCTAGATTTTACCGACGTGAATATTTCAGGTTCAGCCGACGTAACGCAGCGAGGCAGCAAGCAAAGAGTATATTAATAAACTAACTTTTGCCCGCGACTTTGTCCGCGTGAAATTTCTTGTTCCCCCGACCCACCCCGTTGTATCGCATCGCCTGCCCGCGCTGTTACTTCGTTTTCGCTTAGCGCTCTTTCTTACTATTTTTCTTTTTGCTCGGCTTCTAAAGGTCCTAGCGTAATGTTAAATACGCATTTTTCTTACTTGCATTTTATACTCGTCGTAATTTCTAAACGAAAGGTCCGATTCGAATAATTTAAAAAGGAATGTACATGTGCTTAATCAACCTTGATTATGAAATTATTTATATGGATAAGAATTAATACCATATTTATGAAAACACCTTCGCAAATAGTAATACATTATTTTATAACAAATTTGATTACCATTAAAAAAGTTATAGTGAGCCAGCCTTAAAAGATAGACATATTATATTATGTGATAGTGGAGTTTGCGTAGTTTTTTTTTTAGAACTTTTTAAGAGGAACAATTTTATTCCGTTATATTATACATGATTGTTGCGTAACTATAACCGTTTCCGCAGCGCACGCAACGGAAGCTCTCAAAAGGAATAATTTTTTCCCGTTTTTGCAACATTTTTCATTGATGCTCCGCTCCTGTTGGTCGTAGCGTGATGTTATATAGCCTATAGCCTTTCCCGATAAATGGGCTATCCAACATTAAAAGAATTTTTCAATTTGAACCACTGGTTCCTGAGATTAGCGCGTTCAACCAAACAAACAAACTCTTCCGCTTTATAATATTTAGTGTAGATTGCTAACTAACTAACACTTCTTTTATTAATGAGTTGGTAAAAAAACAGTGAAGACTTTTTTATAGCATGTAAAGCGATAAGTTAATAACCTACAATAATTTGCATGGCGCCTTAACTGTGCTGACAGAACATCATGTTTAGGACCAAGATGATGTTCAGCCAGCGTCAAAAGTCGATGAACATTACGGAATTTTGATTGATTATACCATAGAACCTAATTATTATTTTAAATCTATTCTATCTATACTAATATAATACAGCTGAAGAATGTGTTTGTTTGAACGCACTAATCTCTGGAACTAATCGTCAGTCGGATTTGAAAAATGCAATTGCATTTGGTAGCCCAATTCTTGAGGAAGATTATAGGCTAACATCTACGCTACGCTACGACCCTTCGGAGCTGAGCAAAAAGAAAAAAAGTCAGAAAAAACACCAAGTGAAAAAAAAGTTACCTATATGCGATGAAACGCGGTGAGTCGGGGGCCCAAGCCGGCCGCCCGACGTAAACGTTTTCTGCTGAATGTGGTCTTCTACCCAGACTTTAAGAATCAGAATAATATATTCATTTGCATAAAACATTACGATTTTTAATGGTCGATGCAACTTGAATATTGAATCCACTGTCCCAATCTTCATCAGATGAGCTGTCAAGCAGCTCTAGTAATATTAAGTTTTGCATGCGCTTCATTACAAAAACTGAACAGTCTGTACAAAGGACAAAACACGCTCTCGCGATATATTATAGTATCTCAGGTGTGTGTGGTCGGTTAAGATAATATATCTTTACGTTAAGCGCTATAATATATATTATCTTCGGTGTGTGTTATCCCTTTAGGTGTAGGGTTGTATTTAATTCCAGCAGCGCCTCCGTGTCGTCATAGGTACATGGTTTTATCCAATTATTTACAATTTTTTTACATTCATTTTGACATCTGAATGAGCAGTTCCTAAAGTCTTCCCTTCCAACTGTATATTGTCCTGTCCTTCCTTACCCTTATTGGGTTGCCATGACAGATTGTTCATGACAGATCGCGACCTTGTCGCAAGCTTTGTCCCTCTGCTATATGTAGAGATGACCCCGGACCTTCCTTTCCTACATTGAGTCTCCTCGGCTCATCATAATATCAGTTCCAATCCATCATTACATACGAGTACATCCTTCATAAAAAGAACTCAATAGATACTTACCCTTACTTAACTTTACTTGAACTAATATGAAAACCGTCTTTATTCGCCGCACAAATCTAATTTCCCTTTAGAACTGTCATCAAAACTAGTTTATTTGTTGAAGCAACATTGAAAAAGCAATTTGTTTCTGTCAACTATTTACTATTGCGGAGTCACGCAAGTCGCGACTCGGTCGGGATATCGTCTGAAAACTTTTCAAATTTTTACGTCTCATTTGGTTTTAGGTGGCTAAGTTTATGCTGCGGGTTATTATGGTGGTTTTTATTGAGTTTATTCAAGATTTCTTCTTCTTTGATTGATTTATTCATGGAACTATTTTAATTGACATCTTGATGGATCAAAAATGGTGATCTGGTGCCGTTCCCTTCCAACTGTATATAATAATGTCCTGTTCTTCTGACCTTAATATTAATGTTTTTAATACTACCATTAAAAATAATATTGTTAGAAGACTGAAGAAGAAAACCATTTTTTTTTTTGTCTAGATGATACTGTTAGCGTCATCTAGTAACCTAGCAATATATTACAGAATTTCGAGTTATAGAAATACAGAAAATCTCTCTAGCAAGTTTTGTACAATATGGATGATGCCTGGGTAAAAAAAAGAAATTCTATTTAGTCCGTCAGTCAGATAATAAAAAAATGTTAGACACGTATTTTTTGCTTTATCATATTAATAAAAAATTACTAGATAGAAGATAAAACGCAGTAAAGTTGGGGGGAGGACATGTCGCTACGTCACAGCTAAGTATAAAATCTAGCAAGGCGTGACGTCATGCCACATTTTAACTCAATGTGTCGCCGTAATCTTTTGATTACGTAAAAAAAGAAAAAATACGAGTCCAAATTTTTTTTTAATAATGTACCTTTTTTTTTTGTGGATGGGAATGGAATTAATAATGTACCTGACGGACAAAAGAAAATTGTTTAGACATCATCCCTATTTGTAAACTTGTATTGTTGCCTCCAGTCCTCTCCTATTTCTGTAAAAATCGTATCTACTAAAAACATCATGAACTAACAAATGAAATCAAACCGTTCCATTATTCCATTCGACGATTGCAGTTTATTTTAAAAGTAAATAAAAAAGACATAATTCAAAGCAAACGGAGGCTGAATGCAATATAACTTGGCTTCACGAAACTTATTGCTGAACGAGCGAATAAATCGAGCGATGAACTTTGTGTATCACGAATATTATCAGAATAATATGCAATGACATTATAATAAGGGGTGTTATGGAATAATTCGACAAAAATGTAAAAGAAAATGTTTATCGCATTGAAATAATCAGGTGGGAAAAATTTGCGGAAGCATGATTGGTCATATACTAACACACACGAAAAGTTTAGGTACCACCGTCGTATTTAAACGAAACTAAAGGCAACCTAAAAAAGAGAATGATCGAGAAGAAAGTACATATTATACAAATTGAAGAAGCAGACAAAAGTATGGCGATTGGACAGAGCAAGGCGGCAATTGCTGCACTGACATGTGCCTATACAAGGTGTAACATAATTAACGCACAACCTCTCTCTCGCGAAAAAAAAATCGGCTGCTCCCTACATTTATGTTCGCATAACTCGTCAAAATGTAGGGAACAGCAGATTTTTTTTCGCGATTTCAAGTTTGGTCCCATAGTAAAAGTTTTTAATAATGATGAGTATAATGACCCCTTAAGAGGTTGTGCGTTATTATGGTACATCTTGTATATATCTATACAAATAAATACGCATACATATACACACATACGAATAAATAAAACTGAAGTGCCTGTTTGCAATGTCAAAATAACAGCTTTTTACGAAATGCAAATGAAAGTATTACGGTACTTTTCACGAAAAAATAATTTTTCAAATTTTTGTGTCTGTCTGTTTGTTCCCGCTAATCTTCAAAACGGCTGAACCGATTTTGACGACACTTTCATTTAGAGTTCCTCGCAAAAAAAAAATTGAAAACCCATGGAATTATAAACAAAATCCGATTCAAATAGGGAAGTTGTTTTCCGAAATTAACTCGAACGAAGTCGTGGGCACAGCTAGTTTGTATGTATAGATTCGACCCAGTTCAGAAAACTTATGTCAATGCTTTCAGCATTGAATTTTATGCTCGAGTCTGCATGGCTGTTCAGAATAAAATCTCTTGTCCATGACATGTTCCTTGGCTTGGCATATTTTTTCCATTCAATTGTATTTATCGTGCATGAGTAGCAGTTTCACAAGGAGTCTGAAAAATGCAAATAAAGCTGTTTGCTTTATCTTAGATTGTTACATAACAGTACACAAATGGCCTTCAGTTGCAGCTTCAAGATGCAAAATAGAGATCCAGAAAAACGCGCTTAAACGTAATAGCGTAAAGTCAATCAATCTGCCTAGCCTTTTCCCAACTATGTTGGGGTCAGCTTCCAGTCTAACCGGATGCAGCTGAATACCAGTATTTTACATGGAACGACTGCCTATCTGACCTCCACAACCCAGTAACTGGGTAATACGATACCCCTTGGTAAGACTGGTTGTCAGACTTTCGGGCTTCTGACGACCCGTAACGACTGTCAAAGATCTACGAATGACAGCCGGGACCAACAGCTTAACGTGCTTTCCGAGGCACGGAGGAGTCTCGGTATGTAAAGATGGTCACCCATCCACGGACAACCCCGGCAAGCGTAGCTTAACCTGATGGATCGACCCGTGCGGCTGTTATTAGTTAGCCACGAGCTCCTCTTAACGTAAAACGTAATAGCGTAAAGTATTAAATTAAATTTAAAACATACGTATAGGTACTCAGATGCGACACCTTTCATTTTGCCAACAAACTCACTTTTGTTTGTCAACCGTAATGTATATTTTTCCTTCAATCTTAGCCAAAATCTCCACCTAGTCCCTGCCTAATTCGGTACATCATGACAGACATATCCGACGATTATATTTTTAACCGCGTCAATGGGGTGCGAAATTTTGGTGAAGATATATTGACGAACGACGATGGATACTTTTTTTGTGTGATAAACTAACGATCTTCTGACTTTTTAACGGAAATGCTAAAAAAATTAGAGGAAATATCCCCCATGATTGTCGTTTAGGTAACACAAATAGAGGGCACATGTCGTAGTAGGCGACAAAACAAGTAGTATAGGTACAGTCAGCAACAAAACTAGATTAACCCTTCAGTAATTATTGAGCCAAATATTTCATTTAAATCGGAACAGATTTTTTTTAAGAATCTTATAAAAATTGTATGAAATACAATATATCAAATAATTTTGTGACAATTTGGAATAGATGATGTGTAAAAATAGTAACAACTAGCTGTGCCCGCGACTTCGTTCGCGTGGAAGTCGGAAAACAACTTCCTTAATTATATCGTATTTTGTTCACAATTTCATAGGTTTTAATTTTTTTGCGCGGAAACCTAACTCTTTTCCCAAAATAAAATACGCCTATGTTACTCCTTATAACATCAGCTGTCTGCCAGTGAAAGTCCCGTCAAAATCAGTCCAGCCGTTTCGGAGATTAGCTGGAACAAACAGACAGACAGACAAATATTTTGCAAAATTGTTTTTTTGTTATAAGTACCGTATATACTTTCATATGCATTTAGTAAAAAGCAGTTATTTTGACATTAGAAACAGACACTTCAATTTTATTTATTTGTATAGATTAAGATTATTATGTTATATTTTCCCACTATTTTCTCGTTTCTGCTGCTAAATGATTGAATTACCACAAAATATTTTTGAGAATGGGGTGTAGTTAAATTATGCGGATCATCGGACATCTCAAGATATAAACATAGAGGAAAAATTTTTTTTTTTAAATAATCGCGTCCCATCCTTGGAAAATCTATTGAAAGATGAATCGAAAATGCTGTGGGAATTAACGAGAATGACCATAAGCATTCAAATATCCTTTTGTGTTCATAACATTTTTGGTCACTGTCCTGCCTGCCAAATTATAGCAATAATGAGGAGTGTTGCAACTAGCACCAGTTTGTTATGACGGGGGAATACCACGAATACCCACACCCATAGATATTATGTCTACCCCAGACATATCTATGGGTGTTGGCATTTGGCAATCTATATCTAGGTATACAAATAAATAAAATTGAAGTATCTGTTTGTAATGTCAAAATTACAGCTTTTTACTAAATGCATATGAAAGTATACATATAGGTATGGTATATATAACAAAAAAAGAATTTTTTAAATTTTTGTCCGTCTGTCTGTCGGCCTGTCTGTCTGTTTGTTCCGGCTAATCTCCGAAACGGCTGGACCGATTGTGACGGGACTTTCACTGGCAGATAAGCTCATGTTATAAGAAGTAAATTAGGTTACTTTTATTTTAGAAAAAAAGAATTAGTGTTCCGCGCAAAAAAGTTGAAACCCATGAAACTGTGAACAAAATCCGATTTAAATACGGAAGTATTGACATCAACGCGGGCGAAGTCGCGGGCACAGCTAGTATTACAATATTATAGGTTGGTGTAGCCATATCAATTAGGTTGGCAAAGTAAATTTGCTGTCTCTTGCCTATTAATTATTTATTATGTGTTATTAGTTTGTAGTTAGCCTGTTATTAGAGCGGGCAACATTCAGGTCTAGTCCAATCACTATTTGATTTAGACACTTTACAAATACCTTATATTAGGGTGTTCTTTATGTGTGAAATTATATAAAACTGAAAAGTTAACAAATAGCCTGGAATAACGATATTTAAAGAGTTCTAACGAATCAGAAGCTCGCATCTTTATAAAATATGAAGAAAAGTTGTCCAAATAAGTAAATGGAAATACTACATCTCAAAAACACTTATATTGGCATTACACATAAGTGCCATAAAACCAACACCACACAAAACATAACCATCACACCATGGTGTCCACAGCTCTCCCATAACGGACGCAAATTGCTCAATAATCCAGGCGGGGAGTGTAAATTTAGCCAGATCAATAGCTTGGAGTCTGGCCTGGCTAATGGCTTGTGTACCATCGCGCACAGAGTGCCGACAAATTGAATTAAATATGCATGGGACAGCGGTGAAGCTTTTAGCGACTAGACTTTCAGGATGTTTTCAGGACTTTTTTGAATGGGAAAAGCTTTTAGGTTGACAGCAAATCTAGGTAGATATGAAATATGGGATACATTTATGTATACTGTATTGGTGCAAGTGAGATTACTAGCACGGCTAGCACTTGAGACCTTTCGAATGTGTTCTTCTATTTCTACTTCTGGTATTGGCACAACCTGTAAGATTAATTCATGTCGATTAAGCGCGGATTTCACCAATGAAACTGAACGCGATCAGCACGTCTAAACTACGTTCAGGAGCTGTCAATGTCATTAATCCGAAGAACATAATGACACTGAGAGCCATTAAACGTGGTTTATGTGCTGATTGCGTTCAGTTTAATTTGTGAAATCAACCCTAAGTAGGTATGATCATTCCTGAGCCCGGCTCCCATGGATAGGCCATACATTTAGATTTAAAGAAAAACTTTCAATGGAACATTTAACAATTTTTCTCAAATCTACTATCTCGGTGTTTATGAAAACACTTGAGTGGTTTCACTTACAGCAGTTACACAAAAACGTATCTTTTACTTTTAATAAATTAAATTGCACCGATCACCAATAACTTTTCCCTATCACTGTACCGATTCAAAACAATATTTCAGGTACAGACAATTGTCTGGCCGGTACTTTAATTAATAACGGCATTCAAATTAATTACCGGACAGTTCGGATAATAACCGTGAGTTATGGCACTTTACCCGCAATTCGGTTATTACCCGGTTATTACCCCGGGTGAAGTGGACAATGGACTTCGAAGTGGTTAATTTTATGGCTCTTGTGTCTAATGAAATATGATGGTGTTTAGCTAACTTAAATCTAGATAAAATAAGAGAAATGTTTAACATAAATTTTTCATCCAATGATCTAAAAATTAAAAGCGCTTTTGCCGCGGCTTCGCCCCCGTGGCGGTTGCGAAATATCGGGAAAAATCTATTCTAAGTCCTAAACATGGATACATAATTTTATTTTAGGAAGTTATTATAATAATTATATGTTAAAAAAAACTTAAAATATCTTTTTCTACTAACTAACGAACTAACTAACTATACAAATAAATATACAAAACAAAAGGAAACTTAGGCGTCGAAGTACTCGTCCGCATCGCTGTCATCCGGAAACGTGCCCAGAAGACTGGCAGCATTGCCACGTTGAATGGCAATGCTAATTCTTTGGCCAAAGAACGAGCCAGCCCTCTGGTCACGAGAAGTGTCGACCAGTCGGCGAGAAATTTCCTTAAAAAGGAGACGCGCACTCGGGCCCCATGACCCGAGCGTTTCGACCCCAAACGGCTCAAAACTGTAGTTACCGATAAGGTTACAGTATTTGCGCCGCTTAAGGGTCTCAGCAGCCGCAGCAGCAGCGCCAGCACAGCTCGCCGTGCTTGGAACATGAGATGGCGCAAGGGTGTCGACACAGGTTGCGTCCCACACCAGAGGTCTACCCACCTTCCAAGGCAACAACGTCATGCCGTCTGGTCTCTTCCCATCGTCACGTACCAAGCCGCTTGGTTCTAATATCGCTGGTACGCCGGCGGTGACAAGAGCTCGACGAATAATATCGTTAATGCTGGCGTGTCGTGCTATGCGGCCTGCACTCCTGCAGCAGGACAGGCCATGGTGTCCGAGGTTGTCGACAGCTTCACCGCAGTGACACCGATGCGGAGCAACACAAGGTGCGCCTAAGCGGAGACACGTAGCGAGCCGAAACGAAGAGTCATCCATCATAGTGCCTATGGTGGATGATGGAAGCGCTTGAAGCCACAAGCCTGACTCCCATTCTCCCACAGCCAGCAGACGGGCACGCTCAGCAATATTAAATGACGTATTTACTAGGGTATTCCGTATAATACTGCAGAGCGGCACGTCCCACCGTTTCTGGGAGGCTGGGTTGTCAGGTAAATCCGTATTGGGACAAGCCATCTTCCACGCGTTCAACGCATCGGTCAAACACGGTACCTCAAAATCGACCAGTGAGGAAGATAAAATTTTCCTGGTTAATTTGTCGGTACCGTGGACCGAAGAGAGGAAGGCCGGTAAACTTATACTTGAAATTTTGCGGACGCCGAGACCACCCAGGCGAATGGGAAGTGTAGCTTGCTGCCACGCTCGGTCGTCCAGGGCCACATTTAGAATAGAAGTTAGTGTGTTTCTAATAATTTGGTCTACTTTTTCTAAAAGTTGTGGATGCTTCCATAGATGGGAGGAGCGAAGGCTATACGTAAATTTTGGTCCAAAGCAGCAGTATCGAATTAGTGTGAAGGCCGAATGGATGTTAATTTTGAATAGTCTTTCCGAGACGTCATGAAAATTTTGAATTTTTTCCTCAACAAACGTTGGAAAGGATTCGTCAAAAATTGGGGACCCTAGGAGGTGAAGAGAGTTTCTTTCCGTAATTTTGATATTTGGTGCTATTGTATTAAATTTTGCTATGGTAGTCTGTCTGTCAGTGGTTTGGGGAAGATAAATTTCACATTTTGAAAGGTTAAGGTCTAGGCCGATGGAACTAAATTTTTCTTTTATAAAAGCTAAATCTTTTAAGACTGTATCTACATTACCTCCTAGGGTTCCGTCATCCAAATACCATACGTTGAATTCAGAATTTAGTTGTCGAATAATTGGATTTATTGCCAAACTAAAAATGACTGGCCCAAGAGGGTCACCCTGTTGACATCCAACGGCTGATTTCAAAAGGTTGTCTTTATAAAGTAATTTAGAGGGGTGCCTGTAACATTGATATAGGAAACTGTAAATTTTGGGTAGTCCTAAACCAAGTCATGATCTGTGCCAAATTTCATCGGAATCAGTTTAGCGGTTAAGGCAAAACAGGTAACAGACAGACAGACAAATCAGACTGACCGACAGACAGCGTTACTTTTGCATTTATAATATTAGCATAGATGGGTTGGCCCACTTGAGGGATGTTAAGTAAAGGCTTGTTTATAGTGACTCCTAATAAGTCGTTTAACTGCTTATTTAAGATTGACAACTATGTACTCAATATTTTTCAAGTGCTCATTTCACATACCAAAGAAGTTCCAATAGACCTACTTTTAGAATAGTTACAATGAAACTGGGTCAGCAGAACAACTTGAAAGACTTCTGAATGAAATTGCTGAAGCCACATCAGTTACAAATTAAATCTTGTCCCCGCAAAAAATGAGAGAAAAATAACCTTAGAAATGTCTTCTCTTTCCCTAGAGGACCCATACAAAGTGACCAAGCAGTTCATTAGTAGGTAATTTTATCAACAGCACTTGTATCATCTTTCGGCCCATCGTCCACGACGCTACTGAAAAATAACATTATACAAACTGTGTACGGACCGCAATAATAGGAATGATGCGGGTAAAAAAAAAATTATATTTATTCCGCCAGTCAGATAATAAAAAAAATATTAGACACGTATTTTTTGCGTTATCATATTAATAAGAAATGACTTAAATAAAACGCATTAAAATTGGGAAGTGGGGGTTCGCTACGTCACAAAACAGTATTAGATTTTATACAGGCGTGACTTCATGCCGCATTTTAACTTAATAAATCGCCGTAATCTTTTGATTACGTAGAAAAAGAAAAAGTACGTGGCCAATATTTTTTAATAATCTACCCGACGGACAAAAAAAATTTTAGTCTTCATCCCTATTGATATACTAGTGCTGTGACATTCTGGCTACTCATTGGTGATTTGAGTTTGTAACTGGGTTACTTTTGATTAGCGTCGTGGACGACGGTCGTAACAGATTTCTCAAAAGCTGTCAGATTATCGTTAAAAGAACAAAGTGAAAATGTGTAACAGACCTTTTTTAGGGTTCCGTAATCAACAAGGAACCCTTATAATGTCGCCAATCTTAATGTCTTATAATGTTTTATGTACGTCTGTCTGTGTGTATGTCTGTCCACAGCTTAACTCAGCGACTCTTAGTACTAGAAAGCTGTTGTTTGGCATGGGTATACATATTAACCACGCCGACAAAGTCGTAAAACAAAATCTTGAAAAAAAAAATTTTTTAGGGTACCTCTACCTACCACGTTTTTTTTCGTCTATCCCATGGTGTGGTGGGGTCTCGTTGAATAGGTCGTTCCCCCGTTCCAGCTAAACGGTTGTTTTTGGATATGTGGAAAAATTTCCGGCAGTTATATAATTGTTATAACGAAGTTAAAAGGAAAACTAAGTAGGCTTCATAAGTTAACGAGTAATAGTCGACCAACTTACATTTGCAGTTGGAAGGTATTGGAGAACATGTTTTTCAGCAGTGTCAAGTTGTTTGGGATAAATTCATCCCAACTACGGAACACTCCATTGTGCATAGTCCGACACGCACTTGGCCGGTTTTTTAACATTAGCTGTTGCCCGCAACTTCACCTGCGTGTATTTTGTAATTCATAATTTTTAACCGACTTCAAAAAAAGAAGGAGGTTATCAATTCGACACCTATGTATGTAATATTATTGGAACTGCAATATATTGACATATGATAATCTATTAGGGCTTCCAATCAAATGTACAAAATTTTATAGGTGTATGTAGGTACATATGTTTGTATGTTAGTATGTATGTTTGTCCACGCATTTCTCCGAAACTTTTTGTCGGATTGTGATTGTTTTTTTATTGGCTTACATTTACTTCAACTTAGGGAACTGTGCAAGTTACATCAGAATCGGTTCAGTAGTTTTCAAGAGATGAACTAATATGTGTAAGTGTGACGGCTTGGCTTACTGATACGAGTTACGGGTGTAGTGTCAAAGGGAAAACATTTCAAAACCTTGGTCAAATTCTAGTGCAGTATTTACAACAAAACTTACTACTTATTACAAACAAATATTCCAGTTTTTACTTAAAACTGTAAATTACGAAATAAAAAGTAATTTAAAAATTTAATCGACTTCAAATAGAAACTAACTCAAAATTATGAAATAACTTTAATTTCGGAAATCGGTGGCAAAATATTAAAATGCAGATCCCAAGACACTGACTTCCGAAATTAAAATTTTTAACATAATTTTGAGTTAATTTCTGTTTGAAGTCAATTTAAATTTTTAAATTACTTTTTTAATTCAAATATCCAGGATGAAAAGAAACCTCTGTATCTTTCTTTTAACGATCGGTTCTGCGTTTTAGGCGTGAAAAGGTAACAGACAAACAGACAGCTTCTTTCTCATTTATAATATTAGTATAGAATGAGCTGGATATCAGTATTTTGTATAAGCTAAATAAAAAAAAATACGGATATTTGTGACTAAACCAAACCATACTAAACTCAAACTGGTCTTACAAAAAAAACTCCCTTCAAATAAAAACAGCTCAAAAATAAAGTATCTACATCATAACAAAATCATCACGTAAATGAAACACACGTTTTGCGTTATTTTAGTGTCACGGCACGTGGTACTGACATTTGACACGACACTTTTTATGCCACGGCACTTCTGGTGCACCCCTAAAGATTTGATTTCACCGTAAAAAAATTGGATGAGGATACACTTATCTTTCGCGCGTACGATATGTTATCGGTTATGAAGATGTGGTTCCCAACATTGCGTATTTTCTGTAGCTAGGTAAAAGCACCGTGAACATAAACATAGGAACGAGAATACAACGTGAAAACGTGAAACGTGAAAATAGGTACTGGTTTTCAGTCGCATCTGGGATCATCATCTATTTAATAAAAACCGACAGGCGACAGGTGGCAAGCGACAATCCGACGATCTGACAATTTTGTAAGTTTTTCATAGTTTTCTGCTTTATTAAATAGCACTTGCCGTGAAAATATGACGATTATGTCAGTCTTTGACAACTATGTCGCATTGTCAGTTATATTAATAACTTTGGTGAGAAAATGACATACGACACACACGCTAGGCGGAAAATGAAATAAAAGTGCCTATTATTTATAATTTTGTGTAGGAACAGCTGTTTTCTTATAGAGCTCAATCTACGCTAGATCTTCACAGAGGGTTTAAAATTTGCTTTCAGTTACCTTATCTAATGGAGCAAGCAAAGTTACGTTGTCATTTTTGTTTGCTATTTTTAAGTTACTGAAACGATGCCTATGCGAAAGATATCAATTTCAAAATGCGTCAACCACAATACCTACAGGTACCTAAACTCTGATTTTTAATTTGCTAAACTAAAATGACATAACATAAATCATGACTAACATGTCAAAATTACAAAAAAAATGACGATCGCAGCTGTCATTTTGTTCTAGCAACTTAAAAATCAGAGTATAGCTAGCTGTTCAGCAGCCGCTGCTAGCTAAGCTACATACATAAAAACCTAGAGGAACAGCTGATCGATTCTGTAAACGTCACACCGTGAGCACTTAGGTGAAGTGAGTTTGAAGTGAGCTCAATCCCTAGTAGAGTAAGGTGGGATGACAGTTCACATCACGCTCACTTCACCTAAATTTTCACTGTGGGATCTTTACAGAATAGCACCACAGGATCCATACGTACATATTGTGGAATGCAATAAATGATTGACAAAATCTTTTCTGGTGTAGAAATAAAAAAGTAAAACCAAAAACTGAATATACCAGGAACGTCCTTCACAATATCAAAACCTTGTTACTGTTCCACAACACGGCATTTAGCAAGGCGGGATGCCGTTTAAACCCAATATCCAGACTGAGGCCCAGCCTTTCAATAGTGATAGTGTCAGAATTAAAGACTTTGTTATACTTTGATAGTGGAAACCAAAATGGCGTTTTTATCCTCTACGAGTTGTTTAAAAAAAAATTAAACCGACTTCAAAAATAAATTAACAAAATTATGAAATAATTTTAATTTCGGAAGTCGGTGGGATAGCAATAAACAAAAACAAAACAACATGACTATAAATACCCCATACAACAGAAATTCATTAAATTATCATAAGTATGTAATATAATAACTTATGTTTTAATTATAATTTACTAACTAATTAATAACGGGTGACAGTGTTCATTGTGAACGAAGCATGCTAATATAACGTGAAAGCCGAGAAAAATAAACAAAGCAAGTATCTTGACGTGACTCGCGAGGTTGTCGACATGTGGGATGTGGACTCAGCGAGCATTGTGCCGAGAAGAGTCGTAACAGCCAATGGCTTAATAGCCAAGAGCCTCGACCAACACCTGAGGATCTCGTTGGGCAGCTGGTTTCAGAAAGCGTTACTTCTGGACACGGCTCGCTTTGGTTCCTCTCTCTGGCGCCCTGCACCTCCACGCCGCGCACTAGCGCGGCAGGGTAGCGTAGCAGGGTCCAAGCTACTAAGCTTGGACCCTGTTCGCAATACCGGTGAGCTACTATTTTCTATATTTTTAAATGTTTTTAAGGTTCCGTACCCGAAGAGTGCCAAACGGAATCCTATTACTAAGCCTCCGTTGTCCATCCATCTGTCTGTCAGCGGGCTGTATCTCATAAACCGTAGTAGGTAGACAGTTGAAGTTTTCATAGATTGCGTATTTCTATTGCCGCTATTACAACAAATAGGTAATAAAACTAATTAAAGGTAAAACTTAAAGTACCCATACAAGAAACGTATTTTTTTTACTAACATAAAAAACATAGTGTTAAGTATTGTACGGTGGTACGGGACCCTTCGAGTGCGAGTAATCTGACTCGCGCTTGGCCAATTTTTATATTCTCATATTTAAAAATATAATATATAAAGATAGACAAATATATAGTTATATAAAGGAGAATAATAATAAGGTACCCATCTAATAGCCATAATAAATAATTATGTAAATAGGTAACCATTATTTGCAAGAAACCTATTTATTTTTAATTAACACTTGACTGTTATAAGCCTCTTTTAATAAGTCAATTTTTTCGCCTAATTAATTAATATTTATGTCGCAGTAAGATGGTTGTAGCCGTGATATAGTTATACCCCTAGGGATATAGCTATATATCGTAATATAGTTATATGAAAGCGATTCTTAACTGTCGGAAGTGCCCTAATTTTGTGAGACCAATTTCGACGCAGCGCTCGCCGGCCGCTGCCGCGGCACCGCTCGCTTCGCTCGCTCTGCTCGCGTGTAGGTAGTCACAGTTCTAACCTAACCTATTTGGTCGGAGTGCCCTAATAGCTATATTACTAGATCACAACCATCTTACTGCAACATTTTATACTATTTGAAACCATGATTTAAATGTTGAGGATGTTTTCATCGCTACATAATTTATTGAATATAGTTTAATGACATTTTTGGTAAACGCTTAATATTATTCTAATCAAATGTTAATCTCATTCAGATTAATCATCAGTTAAGTTAATCAATAAATTATAATGGATTTAATCCGTTGATTGTTGTATCGGGGTATTAATAATGAATAATGGAGGTAGGATTCCTTTCAAAATATTTTTATGAGCATGCTAAATGAACATCTGCGCTAATCGAAGGCCTTCGTCCACATTCAAAAGTAGTAAATAATAATCTCTACTATGTTGAAAATTGCCTTAGCTTTTTTACGTTTATCAAAGTAATCATGATTCATGAACACCATGCAATGAAAAATCCAATCAACAGATTCGTATTTATTTTTTTACCTATGCTTGTTTCAGTTATTTCCTGTTTAAAATCATTATGCCTGTACCCTACAATCCTACGTGAAAATAATTTATTTCAATTGGAGACAGCATCCTTCCTTAATAATTATCTTTTGTATCTTTAAAGCTAAAAGTTTGGCATCCTCAGTCCGTCAGTCCCCACTGACAAGTCGTCTAGCTTGTAAAGACATCCGTCATTCCACACCGCGCGACTATTTATCCACCCTTGTGTTTTAACATCGCTACTTATAGCCAACCAGTTTAGGAAGACCCCAACCTTTGTCTTATTTGTTCAAGAATTGTCTTGCATAGGGAGGTCTGCTTAAATTTGACAGGTATCATAGGGGCGTAATGTGCCATTTCCGATAAAGATTTCCATATTTTTGTGTGATTTTTATGGATTTTAAAATGCTTGAAGGGTGTCTTGTTCTATTTTATAAAGAACATGAATTTTAATTATTTAATTCGGTTATTTATTTATGAATAGGTACTTTAAGATTTGATTTTGGGTAATTAAAAACTTTATTGCTTAATAGCGATTCAATCAACGCGGATTTTTTGCCCAATCATTTCAATGGTGGATAGATGTGTCATCATTAGGTCATAACGATAACCATAAATTATTCATAAATAATAATATCCTAATAAAAATATTGCCTACCGTTAAGTATAGATTATCTGCGTTATTATTTACGATTGATTTAATTTAATTCTAGATCTGATTAAAATTCCAATTAAAGAATTCATTTCATTGAAAAAATCATTGCTTTTAAGGTCAACACCTGTTGAAATAATTAGATACCAAATGGTTCCTGATTTGGTATTATACATACAAGGTGTAACAGGACGATTGACATTCCTTTAAACCACGTAAAGAGAGGCATGTTCTTTACCCGTGTACAAAAAATCAATCAAATCCACAGAATACTTTAGCCACAGGAAATTATTTTTCATTTTCTTATTTTTCAACATGATGTAGATCTGAGTCCGTAATAATAGGTAAATATTGCCGCCGCCGCGCCCCGCACCCCGCACCGCACCGTTGGTCAATGACTTTTCGTAGATAAAGTGTGTTTACTTTTTATGCAGTTGATTCTGCTATTTATTTTGTTTGAAAACTGTATTTTTTTAATTTCCCACTATCTACTACTAATCTTCGTGTTTTAATATGTTTCGATGGACTAGTACTGTGCTCGTTTTCATTTAATGTCGTACATCCAGATACACGTTGTATAATGTGTATTTTATTAACCTTTTCTAACTCTTAATTGTGTGTAGAAAACAAACAAAAATCGTAGACACAGTCATAATGTGATGGTCATGTAAATTGAGTTTCCTTCCAGCAAACCTTCCAACTTTTATAATTTCGTAAACTTATTTTTACTCTTTCAACAATGTGCCAACCAACCAGTTTCATTTCACGACTCAAATGAAAGGTACTAATTGTCTACACGCCTAAAGAATTTCAGAAATGTCACAAATACTTGCAAAAACGCCCGGAAATACCGAGTTCTTATCCTGGGGCGTTCTGTGATGATGAATGATCGCAAAAACTGACACATCACCCGTTTGTAGCTGTCATCAGGTGATGAATGACCTAGAGAGCAGAGGTGGAACATCAGAACGTTTGATTTATTTTAATGGGGCTGGTAAATATAGAAATTACACCCTTTTGAGATGATTTAATGTGTCGAAATTCTTATCTAGTTACCTACTGACAACTATCTCTCTAAATGACCAGATGTATGAACGTAAATTTATTTATTTAGGTTAGCCAACAATTGTTTACACAATACATTTAAAATATTTACAATTAAAGTTATTCAATATTTTTTGATAATTCATGTGCAACAATAATAATAACAAAATTTCATTCTAAATAATTTAAAAAAGTAATAACACATTAATATAACATTAACAAATTAAAATAATGTTAAAAACCTCATCATTTAATTCAAATATACAAAGAATCTTAAAATTAAACATTCAGTACCTATGAGATATTTGGTTGTGAGAATAGTGCTCCATAATTATTATATAAAATTTCCCTACGCTGTCATGATGAGCAGTAAGATCACTGCAAATGTTTAGATTTTTACACAGACGTGAAATCGGTGAGTGAGTTAGCACCACGAACCGTTGTCCATGGGTGGTTATAGTGGTAAACGAAGCAAAAGGAGTAGATATGTAAGTATCATAGAAATATAAAATATATCTGTGGTAAGAATCACAGCAGGTGGCGTTCTCCAGTTTCTGCGTAGCCCCATGGGAAGAAAGCGTGAGTTTATGTACAAGTATGTATCTATCTATAATCTGATGGCTCATGATATTATGAACCTCCTTAGAAAACGCAGCAGAGAGAAGAAACAATCATTTTGAAAGAATAACCGAAGAAGTGAATAAGGAAAACCTTTCAACATAAGGGGGCTATAATATGTATTATTATCTAGTCGCTGATAAATAAGGCTATTGGAAACCATCAGATAGACCTTCGGCTATATACAACATGTCCCAGAATTAACGCACATTTATGTTCGCTTATCACGTCAAAATGTAGGGAACAGCTGATTTTTCTTTTGCAATTTCAGGATTGGTATCATAGTAAAAGTTGTTCATAATGATGAGTACAATGACCTCTTAAGAGGTTTTGCGTTAATTCCGGGACACGTTGTATATTTATAGTAACCACGACTTTCAAGATAGCAAAAACCAATCTAGAAATAGTTTAAAAATAATACAATGGATTAGGTTAGATTACCCTACAAGGACAAAAAAAACTACTTACATTTTTTTTTAACGTGTAAATCAGACATTTGTAAACGCTCATTGCAAATGCCCCTCACTGATTTTGCAATCGTAATAACAAAACAAAAGAGTGTCTTGACTGACCACTGACCCATAAAAACGACATGCGAACACACGTCATACAGAAAGCGGTGCGGGGAGCGAGAAAATAAAATAAGTACCTACATACATCCGGTGCATCTTACCCAGTCCAGCAATTAACTTGCTGAACGGCTATAATATATTTACCACTGCATGAGCTACTTTCTAAACTACAAGTCATAGACAAAAGAGCTCAATTTTAAAGAAAGTAAAAGTGACAGAAAATTTAAAAATGTGTGATTTGTTAGGTATTTAAGTTTTTTAATATACTGGCTTCGCACACGCTAAGCCACGCCATCCCCATAGGATGCAGACCCTCCAGAACCGTTTCCTAAGAAAGGTCACAGGAGCCCCCTTCTATGTTCACAATGAGAACCTTCATATAGATCTCAGAAAGTCCACGGTCCAGCAGTTCATGAAACGCCTCTCGAAGCGTTTCTTCGACTCTGCTATAAAGCACCCCTTTCCCCTGATTGCGGCGGCCGCCCGATACACTCCATCCCGCATAAGTAAGATTCGCCGACCGATGCATACTCTCTCCATTCCCGACGACGCTACAACCCTCCTCCAGGAGATTAGTAGGGCCAGGACTAGACGAAGACTAGGAGACTAGTACCTACTGTTCGCAAGTACAGAAACAGACCGCCGTCCTTCGGTCCTCGCCGCCGAGGCCCGCCGCGACGCCACCGTCCATCCCCACCCCGACCCTTGCTCGAGCCAGTCCGCGGCGCTGAGCCTGTAGCTTTAAATTCGTCCACAAAATACTTGATCCGATCCACCCTGTCCCTTGCTGACAACGACGCCCAGCGACGCCAAGGTCTGTACCCCACAGGGGGTGCCCTTAGTGTGTAGTTGCTTAGTTTATAACTTGTATGCCCTGTCCGGTTAAGCAGCCGACAACCTAGCCTCCTAGGTTGGCGTATGAGACGCCTTTCCCAAAAACAAAAAAACCGTTTGTCATAAGGCATATCATGTCATATTTTTATACTTTTGTGTGTTTTTATCATATCAGTAACAATTTTTTTTTAAAGTTAATTTTGTACTGACTTTTATTTACGCTAAATCAGACACCTATTCATTTTAACAATTTTATTCCGCTTTTCTGCCTTCAATGGGACTTTGTCTTAAAACCTTTTGTTAGCAGAATTACAGTACCTACATATCCTTAGGTTAAGACGGTCAGTAAAAAGCGAGTAATTGAAGGAAACGTGTGGTGGATTCACATGGCACTGCGCTAATTTGTATGGGCGAGGGGCGCCGTAATGACGGGCTTCGAGCGCCATTCTAAGTTTAATCGACTTCGATAAAGTTTATGAAAATAGTTCTTGTTTAAATGTCATCAAGACTTTATGAAAAAGACATACCTATTGGTCTTTCAGTTCATGTAGTGTTAATGTTCGTATTACTATTTCTGTCTGATAGTCCATGTTGAAGCTCGAATTCGTAAACCAAATTAACGTAAAAATAATTATTCACTTTAAGGAAGCTGCTATTGTAAGAAGAAAATCGAGGAAAACTTGCTTTTATTCAAAGACTTCCTTCCCAAAAATGTAATTTTCAAGAGCTCTCGGCTCTGCTAAAACAATCTACTTTTCTCCTATTATTGAATTAGAATTGCCCGAGGCGTTTCTTGCCCATAAAAATTTATAAAATAAATATATTTTATTTTTATTATTTGTAGTTATAGCGGAAATACACAATCTGTGAAAATTTGAACTGTCTACCTATTACGGTTCATGAGTTACTTATAGCCCGCTGACGCCGCCTACCGCTGCCGCCGCTTATAGACGGACGGACGGACAGCGGAGGCTTAGTAATAGGGTTCCGTTTGGCACCCTTCGGGTACGGAACCATAAAAAGACCTCCTTAGGTATAACTAAGAGTATATAATATATGTAGGTAATCACATGGCGGCCGTGTCGTCCAGTAGGTACGATCTGTATCGGGGTCAGCGCATCAGCTCACTCACTCGTGTGCACTCGGCTTCAGTTCACTGAAATTACTCCCAAGCCGACATCGCTAATGATGTGAAACTAGCCGTATGTGGATGTAGATCAATGTTGTGTAATAGGAATAGATGAAAGAAGAGCTTAAAAGGTCAAAGACGGAAAGGACATCAGCATCGTAGATCCATAATATGTACTTACATAGGTAGTTCTGTAATATTATTTATTAGGACAAACATCATCTTCCTGCCCCTGTCCCATATACACAATATACTAAATTAGCAGCTACATTTTTATAAAACTTCCTCGGCCCCCATCCGCCGCGTCGCATCGGCATCGCCCGCCCGCGCTGTTACTTCGTTTTCCCTTAGCCTTCTTCCTGACTTTTTTCTTTTCGCTCGGCTCCTAAGGGTCGTGATGTTATAACCTCCCTTAAGAATTTGGCAATCAAATGCAATTTTTTTTTTAAAACCTACTGGCAGTTCTAGAGATTAGCGCGTACAAACAAAAAAACAAACTCTTTAGCAAAATATTAATAAGGAATACAGATTTCAGTCCAAGTGATTCCTGTGGGTGAAGTCAGGATCTAAGAAGTATTTTAGGCGGAGCTACTGTATTTTGAAGCAATGTACGATTCATTGGAATACTTAAACGCTTTGTCTCTATGTCGCAGCCAACTAGCTTAATTAGCCGTTTAGTTAACAGCCAAGCCTTTAGATGTAGCGCTCGCCGGCCGCTGCCGCGACACCGCTCGCTTCGCTCGCTCGGCTCGCACGCGGTTAGGCACAGTTCTAACCTAACCCATTTGGTACGGGTGCCCTGACTTAGTTACTGCGACCAATTCAGATCGCACCTCGTTGGTCACAGTTCCAAACTAACCTATAATTGAATATCGTTCAGGCTGCTAGTTGAACGGCGACGTTTAGATAAAAGGCTAGGCTCTTAACTGACAGGCTGCGACGTCTATATCATATCATAGAATAACCAATCGTAACGTGTCATACCTTGGGATTGTGCTAAGGGAAGGACAGCCGCATTTCTATTGCTTTAAAAACATACGTTATAATAAGTCCTTTTTGCTAATAATAACCAAATAATACAGGGTGGCAGGGACATCGACGCGAAGCCGGTTACCATGGATTCAATACACGATTCCGTAAATTTTTCGTCGGTTATTAAAAAAAAATCTGCTGTTTCCTACAAAAGTGGAATATCTACGCGGTCAAAATGTATGGAACAGCAATTTTTTTTTTATATATCAATCAATCTGCCTAGCCTTTTCCCAACTATGTTGGGGTCGGCTTCCAGTCTAACCGGATGCAGCTGAATACCAGTATTTTACATGGAGCGACTGCCTATCTGACCTCCACAACCCAGTAACTGGGTAATACGATACCCCTTGGTAAGACTGGTTGTCAGACTTTCGGGCTTTTCCTTTTTTTTATATATAACCGACGAAAAATTTCAACGCATGGGGATCCAGAATCATCTATTGAATATTTGAATCCATGGTAACTGGCTTCGGGTCGATGTCCCTGCCACCCTGGATATCTGCTAATCTATCTAACATAATAAATATCTGCCAAGCGCGGTTGTTATGTGGCAATAAGTACCACCTCGTTCCTTTGTTGCGGCCGCCCAGCCGTCGGGGTTATTGCAAAAGAGTCATTTATTCAGCAGACATTAACTGATAAAGATAAGCTAGAAAAACAAATAGTAACCAATGCCAGAATCTCGGTAACAATGTTGTACGGAAGCGATGTTTAACTTAGTTTCGTGGTAGCGCCCGCGTGCGAGCCGCATCGCAACCATGCGCCTGCGCCGACCGGCCTATGCAGGTACAAGTGATAGACTGTAGCGATGCTGACAGTCTTACAATAGGTACTCGTTTAACCATTCCACTGTTTACAATTTGCAATCATATTTTAAACCGCATTAAGACCAGAAGTATGGGAGAAAAAGACGTGTTGCGCTGACCCCATATAAATGGAATAAGAGGAAGAGGATGATGGATGAGAATAATTTATAGAAACACTTTATTGTACACCATTTAATGTGTTAGCTTACTTCGTAACGATTCCAACGACATAAGTTTTATAGGTACCTACAGCTCTCATACAAAACTTTAGACACACGACTAAACATTTCTGGTTTTAATCCTTACTAGCTAACGTACGAAAAAAATTGCTCTGAATATTAATTCAAGGGTACTACCCTTTTTCGTACACCCTTTTTTCCTACAATTTTTTCGTATGTTAGCCAATAGGGATTGAAACCGGAAGTATGTATTTTTTATTGCATTTCCAAAAAACTAAAATCTGCAGAATTCACTAAAATATATATATTACCTCTGAACGAATATTCAGAACATTTTTTTTGTATTTTTTGTATAGCCAGTAAGGATTATATTATAACCGGAAGTATATTTTATTTTTTAATCATTTTTAGCGATTTTTTGAGATACTTCTCTTTGCTGTCAGACGTGGGGTAATTTTCCATGGGAGATGAGACTTCTTCTTTAGGAACTTAAAAAGAGTTCGATATCTTTAAGACAGAAAAACATCAAAACATCTTTCCTGGTATAGCCGCATAAGTCTTTTGTTTCTCCTAGTTTCCACATCTCTCGTCCAGATGTTTACTGCCTATTCTATCTTATTTAGCGATGTCGTAAGCCCAACGTGGCAAACGTAAGGTAGGACGTCCTCAGACTAAGTGGAGCGACGATTTTCGCAGGGTGGCTGGTAGCAGCTGGATGACAATCAAGCTGAATGGCGTGCAATTGGAGATGCATGACTGCCGTGGGCTGATGATGATGATGATGATGAGCCCAACATGCCTTCGGAGGGATGGAAGGGAATGAGGTTTGAAATGACATAGGTTCCTACTCAGCTGAAGTAGGTACCTATGTCATTTCAAACCTCATTCCCTTTCATCTTGTCCCACAGACAATAATGAGACGACAGGGACTGGCAAATTGCTCCACGTCGTGTTTTGAGGAAAAGTTACCATTCACACGATGACTCACTAGTATGATGAGAACTATCGCTGTGTGTGTGTGAAATTCTAATCGGTAATGTTCGTGACAACCGATTTATTTCGAGTCATTCCGATTCTGGGACGGTTTACCGTATAACTGCGCTTGCGGTTGCGTATCTGGATCTTTATGCTGGCTGTTTAGTAAAATTAAGGATAAAACAGTGTTTTGAGGTGAAGAAAATGAGTCATGGTTGAAAAGGTTGATTTTAAAATCGCAAATCCTTGGTTTTTATGTGGGGTGTTTGTCTTGGTACTTAATATTATTCTCAGCAATCTGCAATGACTATGGGATTCAGGGAACCGGTACCTCAAAAACCATGTGATCGTTTGGCCAAAATATCAAAGCGATATTTCGCTTAAATATCGGCCCACAACACAAATCAACTTGGCATTTTCCGGAAAATTTCTACGACACCAGCCTCTCGTTTTTTATCCCTAGTTTAATCAAGGACCACACTATAAGTACTAATAAAACAACAAAGAAACAATTAAAAGCCTCATACAAAATACATAATTTCAAATCTCTTCACAAACCCATAACACCATACAAATGGAGTATTAACCTTTTGAACGCCAGAGCATAAACGCACGCGCGTGCCCTCCACGCCAAGCCACACTTTTTAAACGTTTAATTTCTCTTTTTTTGTCATCAAATTTCTCTATATCCATGGTATAATTTAATTCGTTTCAAGCAATTAAATATGGACAAGAGCTTAAATATTTAAGGTATACAAATAAAAACACACAAAAGTAATGATTTAATTGTTTATTTCGTGATAAAGTGCACCGCATTTTTTGTCACATATTTGTGTCGTTGGCGTACAGGGCACGCGCTTGCTTGTCACGTATATGTGACAATGGCGTTCAAAAGGTTAATAACAAAGCAGTGACAGAGCTGCGCGCGGCGCACGCATGGCGCAGGCGCACCGCGTCACTAATTAGATTGTTTAGCACCCATCCGTAACGGACCTCCCTGACTGACAGAGGTGGAATACGAAGCTATGGTGCCGTTAAGTTATTTCCTTTCTTTACAAAAAGCAGTTGATATTGTTGAGTAGTATAAGAAATGAGTTCTAAAGTGTATAATTATGTCAGAGCCATTGGGATATATGGGATTCGAGTCCCTCGATATATTTTTGTAACTTACGTTCCGGTGCTGACCATTAGCACCCTAATTGCGTAACACACTATCAATCACAATCTCAATGATTTTGAAGCATATTGCTAATCCATTACATAATATGTTCGAAAAATGTGTCTGCTCAACATCGTAAATAACGCAATGAATGTTGTTGAACTGTCAAAATGAAGCCGATTCCTACTGTAAGTTTGTTACAAAAATAGGGTCCAGAGCCTAGACCACCACCTCTTAAAGCAGTATTATTTAATCTTACTTGAGTGTGGGAAAGAGATGGAGCTAGACGTCCTGTATAGCTCCATCTCTTTCTCACGCTGAAGTAACATTAAAATAATACTGCTTTAAGAGGTGGTGGTTGGCCCCCTGGTGCACCTAAGATCAAACACGACCAAGTGAGAATAAGTATAGGTAGATAAAAAAAAAACTCTTTGGTTTTCGGGAAAATGATTTGCCCCTAAAAAGAAATTAGCTCGAAGGCTCGAATATCCTCAAGAGACCTGATTTTATTTTCAGTAGGTATTGCAATTCACCAGACTATACATAAACAAATCCAAATACCGAAGTTCCAAAGTGATGGAACAAACAACATTTTCGTGCGATTTATGTATGACAAAGCCTGGGCTGATCGCAGGATATAAGCTTGTAATTTTATTACAAAAAAAATTACGGCAAAAAAACAATATTAGTTACGGGAGCACAACTTTTCAATAAATTACCGGAGGATTTAAAGAAGTGTGATAATATAAACATATTTTTTGTAAACTTAAGAAACATGAATGTACCCTGTGACGTCACCGACACCCCAGAGACAAATATGATAATTATTACTTTATACACCTTGTATCTCATTTTAAGTGAATTGTTATCTAGTTCTTATGAGAAATAAAATTCTTTAAACGTAATTGATTAGTATGTTCCACTAAGCTTAGTGAAGGAACTACCTACTTAGCTAATTGGAGATCGCGTGACTTGCTCCTTCAGCTATCCATAACTTTGCGTTTTTATTTTCCCAGGAAAACAGGAACGAGACTGCAGAATGACTGCTACACCCTTAACATGTTCTAGATGTTTCTTCAATGCGATTTTTGACCCCATATTAACAAACTGATTGCATGATGCATGCATCAGACTCCAAAGAATACTTTTTCTTATTAGAAAATGAAAGTTGAGAGCCGGGTACCAAAATAACGTTGAAAAAATATCTAGACTTCAGGCACAATTTACGCTACAAAAAATCTAACCGTAGGTATATAAAAAAAGTAAAAAGTAGGTTGTACCTGTCGCGGGATGTTCGAATGAGTTACCGTGGCCCCGGTATAGGCAACTGAAGGAACACGGGTGGGTTTTAGTCAGTAAAAGTCTGACACCCCCTGAGCTCCGCCCAGAACGGGAGAAGTCATTTGATTACCCAGCCAAAAAAAAAGGTAGTTTGTAACTATTGTTTGCAAAGACACCATTATGATAATGTAAAGAATATTGAGAAAGTTATGTATTGTAAGATATAGGTACATTATAACGAAGAATGTCGTGGGAAAAAGAGAAAATATGTAACACTGGCTTTCATGTAAAGCACGTAGATATTACCGGTGCGTCGAGCGAGCCAAAGATGAGAACTTGATTAAATATTTCTGCTTATCCCGGTGGACAACGTGCGTTATAGTAGTATATGTAATATTATTCAAATCGTGCGTGTGAACTTTGATAAACTGTTGAATTATGCAATATGTTTTGTTTCTCATGAAGCTTGTCAAAAGGCAGGAAAGTTATGGCAAGCATTAAACATTTGATGAGAGGTTTGATGAAAAATGTAAGCTTTTTAAAGTCCTTCATCACAAAATTTCAGGTAGAGAGCCTCTGAAGACTAAAGAAAGTAGGTACATGCTATATTGACAAACCAGTAATCGCAAAAGGTATGAAAATTAACTACAAAATTCTAGCTGGATGCTGCTGTGAATTTCGAAGAGACTTGGCTTAGAACTCGTCCTAAGTTGAATCAGACATTTGGGGTGTTTGATCGATTCTTGCTGAATGACCTGAGATTCCAGTTAACGTAAAAATCGTAAACTGACCAAAAACAAATAAATCTCTGTCACATAACATTAAGAAACCAACTACTCACGCCTACACAAATGTCCGACATTTATTTGATTTTAGTTTAAACTGGTCGTTTTACCCATAAATCCGTAATGCAGGCCTGCGGTGAGACACTTACCAGAATATTAACTTACTCTTGGTTCTGCGTATTGACAATGTTGGCATGTATTTACTTATGGATCTTTATTGAGACAGCACAACTTAGCTATAAGATTTTTTATACCTCATCTGAATCATGTTCTTCTTTAAAGGCTCCTGCAAACAGGCGCGACACGCGACGCGAATCGCGCGCGACACCAAGGCACCGCTCGTCGCGCAACACGCGGTGCCTTTGTGTCGCGTCGCGTGTCGCGCCTATTTGTAGGAGCCTTTTTCCTAGTTTGTTTCAAAAACTGTTCGACGTTTGGTTTTAGGAAAATAAATCAAAAAGCAACAAACACTTTACCTAACTATGTTAAGAGGATGGGCAGCGCTCTGTATGAGCAACTAATGCGCATTCCGAAATTCGATACGGCCTTCAAGTTGGTCAATTTACGAGTAGATTTGAGAATCAAATATATCAACATATTCTAGAGAAACAATAGCATTTCAATATAAAGCACACCATTAACGCCACACCTACGATTTAAAACACCTATTTTTAGCCACACCTTATAAAAATGCGTAAAAAGGGCGAAAACAAACTACCTATTCGTAGCAAGCGCAGTTGCGTGTACGCATCGGGATGGCATTCGTATGCGCAACGCAGAATGTAATTGATACCGTCTCATTTTGCATTATGTGGTCCTCTTAGGACAGTTTCTGGGACTATAGAGGCCCTTGAGTCCAGCACGAACACACGGAGTAGGTAAACGTAACTTAAATCCGAACGATTTTAAAATTGAAAATATTCGTTCCGCACGTTAATTTATTTACTTTCTTTTAAGACTTTATTCATATCTATGAATGATATCTATAATGATAAATTGTGCTTATCACTAAAATGCTAAAGGATACGTAGTTATATTTTCGATTCAAAAATCTTTCGAATTTTCTTTACGTTTAAGTCACGCGTTCGTGCTCTAGGCCTACTGAGATTAACTGTCGAGGACGATTGTGGACCAGGATGATATCACAAAAGGTACCTACTTGTCTTGCATTAGGTCGTAAGTGCCTATTGTTGATGAAGGTCGGTGCTTGGTGCTTATGTTAACCCTTAGATAGCCACTGCTGATGAAATAACCCTGCTCTTTTGTATGCCTTTACTGCAGCTATGAATCTTGAAGTTCCTCCTTTGTTGCTATGTCTTAAGTTCCTTTTGTACCTATTAGGTACTATGTTCTATTTTACGAGATTTGGTTTCCGCACTTAAGCCTTCATGTGGGCCATGGCGGCCGTCGGTGGTCATTCCAACCAGCCCACCTCCCTCCAAAAGTTGATTGTCTTCTGGTCTGATCTGGGTACTTATATACTAGATAGTTCAAGCTGCACCTAGGCCTTTCTCTGCTTCTTTTTCTAGGCCTTTCTTTGCTTTTTATTATAAATTACTAATATGTACTAACTAGTCTTATAAAATATATCACAAATCCACATGACTGGCAGTGTCCCGCATGTTCATTGTTTATTAATTTAATCCAGACAGACCACATATGGTACGAATGAACGTAAAAACTATTTTCATCTTCCTTAATTTTCTCATAAACCTATTGTAGCCGGCTGCTATAGAGAATTAGCATTGCGACCGGGCTGGCAGCATACGAAGCTGAAGAACAACAAAATAAACTGCTACTTTACGAGGATTCTACTGGACAATTACCAAGATGTCACCATTACGCCATATACGGTGCTTTATTGAGCCAATGCTGCTATAAAAACTTTTTATTAAAAGTTCAATTTCATTTAAAGTTGAAATTAAATTAAAGGGAAACCGTTTGTTAAGAATATGAGACACAGAAATAAAAGGTTGTAGGTATCTAGTACGTCTTCACAAATGGCTACCAGCAATAAATTCAAGTACCTACCTAGGCTATGAAATAGGAATGCATCGGACTTTTATTTATTTATTTAAACTTTTCACACTTAAAAAAGTACAAAGGCGGACTTAATGCCTTAGGCATTCTCTACCAGTCAACCAAGGGTGGTGAAGAGATTAGATGGCAGGTGCTCTGTTAGAAATGGAACAATTTGTACATAAATAAGTTACACGGTTAGTTAGTTAGTTAGTTAGTTGTTGTGTACATTTCATTCCCATTTCTTAGCCTGCAGGCCTCTAGATATATAAAAGAATTGCGTCGTTAAGACCGGCCCAAAAACCTCGCCGAATAGGTAGAGGACCACCCAGGAACCGGTACCAAAGGTACAGGCTCTGTATCGGTACTTAGCGGTTCTTGCCATTTCGGTACCGGTTCCAGACAGGTACCGGTACTCCACCTAACAAGTACCGGTATCAAATTCAGGTACCTTTTTTTTTTTTTTTTTTGTGGATGGGAAATCATCAAATGACTTCTCCCGCTCTGGGCGGAGCGGGAGGGCGTGTCAGACTTTTATTGACTAAAACCCACCCGTGTTCCTTCTGTTGCCTGTGCCGGGGCCACGGTAACTCTTTCGAACATCCCGCAAAATTCAGGTACCTACCACAAGTCTCATATGTGTACGAGGAACCTCGTACGGTTGGCAACCTTGAAGTTATTTTTCTAATGCCTAATTACTATCCTTTTTACTTACTATAGGTATTTGTTTTCTCATTCTAAATACGGGAAAATTAGTTTGGTACCGGTGTCGGTACAGTACCGATACTGATTAGAAAGACCAATACTACGTCTGGTACTAGTAGTTATAGTACAGGGACTATGTCTGATACCGGTATCACACCAAAGCCAATGGTACCGGTACCCAAAAATACCGGTATTGCAAGCCCTGAGATCACCTCCTTTTTAAGTCTACCAGATATAAACAGCTTGCTCCAAAGCTGGTACATATAACGAATCAGAATTATTATCATGTAGGTTATTACATGCCCCCAATATTATAGCACGACGTGAATCAGGCGCAGCGTTGATTGCTCAGCCGTTCACTAGCTTGACAAATTATTTGTTGATGTCGTGTCGTTGGATTATTCCGTTTCGCTTGATCGCGCGCTTGCACACGTATGGCCTACAAGATACGGTTATCATATCCACCAGTGGCGCAGCTACAATTATCATTAGAGGGAAGCCGAAGAAAAAATTGTTCAGTTCTCATAAACTCAGCCAAAAAACTAGCTTTTTAAACTTATGATGTACTGATATTAAATATAATTATGTAATGCGATGTGATATACAGTTACACACACACGTGAATTCAATCATTTGGCAATAAGAAGAGTGATTGTTCCTAAGGGGAGCCGATAGGAAGCGGGTTGTATAAAGGTTACGCCCCTGATACCCACTACAAAAAAGAGGTTACGCTGTGCAAAGCTTATATTGGTGACAAAATTTCATGTTTTCAGGGTTAGGCAGATGTGTACCTTTACCTATATGCTGATGACGTACAAATCTACATCTCTTTTAAGCCAAGTGAAAAGCCAAAACGATGATCTTGTGATGATAGTGTGTTGGGCTGAAAACAACGGTTTGAAACTCAACCCCACTAAAACAAAGAATTAATTTAACTCATTTATTTAGTTATCTCTTCGTCAAGTTACAGTCATATTGTTAGAAGGCCAGTCTATTTCATTGAACACTAGTTATTTGTTCTTTAGGAATCCAATATTTATCACTTTGAAGTTTGGTTTTTGGCAGTACATGCTTATACAAAACAATTTAACAATTAAAATTACTACTATTTCGTTGAGGAGGGTGCAAACACCTATACCTATTCAAATAAAGAAGGTACAAAAAGCAAAAGGTATTTATTTGTTTGCTAGATTTTTGGGATGCACTAATAAGGTATCCCGCGAAATGAAAATTTTCTTACACTTTCTGCAATTCAGTGTCACGTTGTATGTTGATCAAATTATGATTCGCGATCGTAACAAATATGTGTATTATTAGAATTATAATTATTACAATCCCTTACTGCCTTCTTGTCACAGTCACGACGTACAGCTGCCGACTATTTCTGTTTTGTGCTCGTTATTATAATAAGTAGATGTTTTAATTTTCTGATGACTCGAGTTAACCGCTTTCTAAACTAATCTTTTTGTATGCACGTGTTTCTGTGACAAATAAATATTATGTGTTCCGTTAGACGTCTGAAGTCCTTTAAGAGTACATCGTCCTTTTCACACTTCCGTCACATGACTTAGGCTCAGCACCACCTGTGACCTAACCTAGAACTAGACACCGCAGAGCAAGCCGGCATACCTTATGTCATTGTTGCGTCGTTTTCCTAAGTACGCGCGTATTAGTTCGTTAGATTTTTTTTTAAAAACTTAACAATCTCCATTTTGTTTAAGTTTTACTTAATAAATTCTTATAACTTTCGAGATTAAAGTAGAAAGTTAGTATTAATTCCTTTCCGTTACGTGAAAACAAGTTGATGAAAAACTTTTCATTTCCGCGAGCGGTCATCTTGCTAAGTTTGGAAAAAGTTTGTTTCAAAGAACTGTTAGAACTAGTACCTATTTCATTTCACGATACCAGAAATCTTGTGTGATCGTTGTGAAAATGGACAGTGATAAAATAATTGAGTCAGTGGTGTCAACCACTGGCTCAATTATTTTAACGTCCGCGAGATTGTCAAATCTCGCGGACGTTTTTAGTGATCACAATTCCACGCGGTTACAAAAAAGTGTAAATACAAATGTGTCGCCTGTGCCGGCAAGATAACGAATGATCTCGCTTATATAGCCATAAAGTGCTAATTGTGAATATTTTTATAAAGCCAAATATGTCTAGTTTTATATAATAAGTAAAATAATTGTGTTAATTTTAAGAAATATTTTTGTTGATTTTTTATTTTGACTTAAGAACATTTTGTTAAATTCACGGAAAGGTTATGTGACTTTAAAGTTTTTTTTGTAATAAATGTTTAATTTGATACATTTTTTATTTTATTCATCAACTTAGTGATGTACTTATATAAAAAAGTCATTCAAACTTATTGCACTTGGTGCATACATAAAGTAGAGACAATCTCTTGTGGGGTTAATTTAACCCCATGTGAGGTGATGGTGAGGATTTTTTTCCACCTTGTATGCCGAAGGTTAAAAAAAAAATACGGATTGGATTGGTGTATATTTTATTGCTATTGGGCGCCAAAAATTCCTTAACTTCGGTGCCCTGTCACCTATTTAGTTCATTAACTCCGAACTGACTAACAATTGGCAAAAGTCGTGTTAGTAGCAAAGGTTCTACATGAAAAGCTCTTTCCATTGGTATACAACGTGTATCTGGACGTACGACATTAAATGAAAACGAGCACAGTACTAGTCCATCGAAACATTTTAAAATACGAAGATTAGTAGATAGTGGAAAATTAAAAGATTGCAGTTTTCAAACTAAATAAATAGCAGAATCAACTGCATAAAAACTAAACACGGTTTATCTACGAAAAGTCACTGACCAACGATGCGGTGCGGGGTGCGGGCGCGGCGGCGGCAAAGTTTACCTATTATTACGGACTCAGATCTACATCATGTTGAAAAATAATTTCCTGTGGCTAAAGTATCCATTGGATTTGATTGATTTTTTGTATACGGGTAAAGAACATGACTCTCTTTACGTGATTTAAAGGAATGTCAATCGTCCTGGTACACCTTTTATATCTTATGGCTATTGAGCTTCAGGGCAGAAACCCACAGTTCGGTGCCCATTCTCCTTAGCAAAGCTTATATGATGTTTCTAGACGTACTGCCACTATACTGTTGTTGGCTTCATGTCGAAGAGTACACGACTTGACTCTTTTACATTTGGTGGACAACGGGCATTCAATAACCCTGCATCCTATTTTTGGCTCAAAAACTGATTCAGTGTCATACCAACAATCAAGTTGGACGTTACTTGCTTCACCAGATAGAAATGCAAATGATTTATTTTGGTTAAGAGTATTGATTGAAATTTCAAAAAATATCAGAAGCACTCTTACAAATTTGTTTATCACCACGAGGGAGCCTCGTAAACCAGCTAGTGCCGTAATTATACGATTTCATTCAGAAGCCGGAATACAGGCTTCACCTGGTAGTTTCAGGTCAGCAGTTTCATCTCTTAATTGTTTAGAAAAATAACCAGTTCATGATATTTTGGCTAAGGCAAATTGGCGCTATGAAGATACCTTTTAGAAAATATTACTACAGAGAGGTAGGAAGTACAGGCCACAACAATAGTACTGAATCAGAAAAGTCACTTTCTCAATAATTCTTTGTAGTTTCTAATTAAAAACCTTTGCAGTTTACAAACAGTAAACCTATATTACTAATTCAGCAATGTTAATCGTTCACTGGAGTCAAATTCCTGGGGAATTGTATTATTGGTTTTTCTTTAAATTACATAACATGATTAGCATTGTGGCGTTTTATGAAGCAAGCCACCAGGAGATAACAAACAGGTCTCTCATAGTGGACTTCAGACGTCTAACGGAACACGTAATATAAAAAAATTACCTTAAAAAAGTATTGTTTCCTATGACGTCTGAAGTCCAGATAATTTCATCCTGGTCCATCATTATCAATATGAGCCGAACAATTACATAAAGTATGGCGGCTTGCTCTGCGGTGTCTCGTTAGTTCCAGGTTAGCTCACAGGCCTCTGAACGCTCTGCTTTGCGCCGAGAGTTGAAAATCCAATAGTGTTTTTTCAATGCGTTGGAATGCTCGGCTCAACACCAAGAGTTGAAAATCCAGTGCGTGATAAAATCCCGCCGCGATATTTTTACGTCTGTGCGAACGTCGGCCTTACGGAACACATAATATCTACTTTTTTTTCTTTCAATACAACTCTCAAGTTAGAATTGGCCTTAAATGTCATGATTTCATAAAATAACAATTCAATAGGGCAATTTGAATGTAAGAAAATTTAAATTTCGCGAGCTAAATTAGGCTTTCACCAAAAGCCCGTCTCGAAGGATTAGGCAGAAACACATTGCACAACCATAATTTACAATACAAATTGAGAACTGAAAAAGTTAAATGTGACTTAGAAATTCATAAGCTTTACCTTCTTTCTTAGGCCCTTACGAGCTAGTAGTCACTAAATAAGTGATATAATACATGTTAATTAGTAAACTATCTACTTTAATTAATATTATTGACATTACACGTTCCCGGATTTTATAACAACTACCGAACCAATTCACAACGGCACAACACGACCGTTCAAACGTCATTACATGCAGTGCGTTTTTTCTTTTTTTTTTTATGTGGTAAACAAACACTAATCTAAACTGACAACACTATTTTTCGAAACAATCATGTAATAACCGTTTCGAATTAAACACTATTTTAAACACATTAATTCTCCGAAAATCGATATCTCAGTAGGGCAAAACTTGGCTAATTCGTGATATGCAGCTATTCGGTAATAGATAATATGTGTTTTATTACCAAGTTACTACTGACTTGATAAATGTACATTTTTCAATCATTATAGTATTTGCCACATTTTTAGATATAAGTTAGCAAAACATATTTTGTCTACTATATCACAGTAAATTTAAAAAATAGTCTGATCAATGAATCGAATTTTACAAGTAAAAAACAAAACTATCACCGATTACCCAAGTTTTGCCCTACGTATTTATTTACCAAATAATTATGATAGAAAATGGAAAATACACTTTACATATTTCATTTCACTTACAAGATTTTTAGCGTTAAATAATATTAGTGTTATTCGTTAATATTTACATTGTTACTAAATAACGTAGCGTTCAAAGTTAAACTTTGCCTTAATACTTGTATCTAAAAGCGTTATTTGTACATTATCTGTTAACTAGTTTGGCGACGACTGACTGACCAGTATTTCTTGATACTTCTTGGTTGCGCTGCTTTTGAAGGAAAATGTAAAAATTCGGTACATTTAGTTCGGTGTTTTGTCGTGTGTCAAGATGTACTAGCCACTCGGTGATTACAATAATAGCACTAGAGGTGGGTAGATTGTTGTAAGCTGTGAGCGCCGAACCGCGATTATATGGCTTCTGAAACAATGTAAAGATAAATAATTATTTAATTTGTTTGCAAAAGAATGACTAATTTTATATAATACAGAGGTTTTATTTTTGGTATTAATTACTTTTACCTCCTTACTAATAAACAATTATTATATCAGGTAAATAGTTACATACCGATTTCTCTCTTTCAGTCGTCAATAATTTGACTTTCGAAAGAAGAAGACAAAGCGTTGTGTAACTATACAGACAATACAACGTTCATTAGTAAGGAGGTTCGGGTTTAAGCTTGTTATAAAATTCAGGCTGAGATTTAACTGATACTTTACTCAAGTTTCAACGAAAATTAATCTAATTTATATCAGTTCATTTTAGATTTCCATCGACATGACATGCTTAGACGAAGAATGCTCATATTCATATGAAATGCTCGATCACAGTTGCTTATAGGAATATGCACATTAACTTCCTCAGAGGCGAGGCTGAGCTTGAGCTCGGGGGTGCATTTTAACGTTTAAAAAGTGTTAAATTCCTTATCATAACAAGGAAAAAATATGTTTATTTAAAAACAAATGACACTAACCTGGTAACAGGCGTACAATAACAGTACATTATCCAGTAGGCTTGGCTGAGGCCAGCCCGCTGGCTAGCTATGGCGGCGGCGCGAGCGGCACCAGAAGCGGCTCGCGCGCTCGGCGCGGGCGCCGGCTGGATGCGCGCGGCGTGCCGGCGGCGCGCAAGCGCGGACGCCCGGGCCCGCGCCGCCCGCGTAAACCGCTGGCGTCTGGGGTCGCAGGGGCCGAGATTGTTTCTAGTGGTGCGTCAGATTCTAAGAGGGCAGCACCTGACGGAGAATGAAAATAATAAAATATTGCGGCTAAGTCTCTAAGGCAACATAAGTCTTGACGACAAGCGACAGCGGGCACTTTCTATCACCCATCATCACAAGACGATTATTAAATATTAGATCCTTACATATGAAATTAGCGTTTTGTCGTACTGACCACTTTGATCTGAAATATCTCCTCTTTGGTTAAGAATTCAAAATTCAAATTTATAAATTCATTTAGCTGGTACATTTGAGTTTTGAAAACAGTCATTCATTTGTTTTTTCCTCATTATTTTTTTCTTTGGCGTCGCTTATTACCACACAATGGAAAACATGAAATATCGGTATATTTACGACTACGAGTTCTACCGTGGCACCAGTGCTGCAGAAAGGTCGCTGGTGTCGCAAAAGAAAGCACGATACGTTTTTGGTTTCAACGTTTTCGTTCTGGAAATTTCGACCTTCAGAACCAACCCCGTGGACGGCCGGAGACCAAAGTGGAAAATGAAGAATTAAAGACTATTGTGGAAGCGGATCCATCACAAAGCACTTCAGAGATAGCTGCAGGCTTCGGGGAAAGTGATAAAACTGTATTAATCCACTTGAAGCAAATCGGGAAAGTAAAAAAACTTGAACGATGGGTACCTCATGAATTGAGTGAATCGAACTTGCAAACACGCGTCGACTACTTTGCTCAACCGACACAATAATGAAGGGATTTTAAATCGAATCATTACTTGTGATGAAAAGTGAATACTGTACGATAATCGGAAGCACTCGTCGCAATGGCTGAACCCTGGAGACCCAGCCAAATCCTGCCCTAAACGAAAATTGACTCAGAAAAAGTTACTTGTGAGTGTTTGGTGGACTAGCACCGATGTGCACTAAAGTTTTCTAAAATCTGGCCAAACGATTACGGCAGATATCTATTGTCAGCAACTACAAACCACGAAGGAAGAACTAGCTGCTAAACAACCGAGATTAGTCAATCGCTCTAGGCCACTGCTGCTTCACGACAACGCAAGACCACACACTGCACAACAAACAACCACTAAGTTAGATGAGCTACAATTGGAATGTCTGCGACATCCACCGTACTCCCCGGACCTTGCTCCAACAGATTAACATTTTTTCCGGAATTTGGACAACTTCTTACAAGGAAAAAAATTCTACTCCGATGCGGCAGTCCAAACCGCCTTCAAAGAGTTTATCGATTCTCGTCCCCATGGTTTTTTTAGTAAAGGGATCAATGAACTACCTATGAGATGGCAAAAGTGCATAGATAACAACGGTGCATACTTTGATTAATTAAATATATTTTACAAAAAAAAACCACCACCACCTCCCACCACCATCACCCACCTACAACCACCCACCACCACCACCACCCATCGAATTCTTCTTCATCTTCAAATCTTATTCATGATACACTATGTCTATGCAATATAATTCAAAACTACTGCTACTAAAAGACTAGTACTAGAAAAATGTCCTATGTTACTTCATATTTCCACTATCGATAAGTCATTTCAGCGTGTCTCTAGGAAGGAAACATATTTACGGTGCCTCTGGTGTCGCAATGGCCATAAGCGGCAATGACCACGTACCAACCTATCAACCAAAAACATAAAAAAGTTGAAGCGTTAAGCGCCAGCTGTCGCTGAAAACCAGCGCTGTGGCTCTGTTTCAGATAGTGTCACAGCATTATACCATTATGCGATAGCCGTTTTGCGTTGATGTGACGCATATTTTCCCCAAACTTGATTTTTACGTGTTTGTGTTTTTCTACATGCGTCATCTTTACTGCAAATAAATGTATTTTCTTTCTTTTTTTTCTTTATTGTTGGTATAGCTAAGGGCTGATTTTACCGACGCCAGAGATCTTTATCATCCGAAAAATAATTTTGATTTTTCCATACAAATCTGTCAGACAACAATTTTATTCCAATGATAAAAGATATCGGACGTTGGTAAATTCAACCTTGAATAATGTTGTAACATACCAGCAGCCACAGCAATCGCGTTATCAGCAGGTTGCGGCTCCGGTCTTCTAGACAGCGCGTGTCGCGAGCCGCGCGGCCGCCCGCGCCTCGCGCCGCGCCCCGGCCGGGACACGCCCCACGCGCCCGCGCGGACTGCGCCAGAGTACGAGGCTGAGGGGTATACAGGAAAATTCATTATTGAATTCTTATTATCACATAGATCTTTTCCGCCTTTTTCAGGTCACCAGTAATAGCTAAGTAACATTCGCATGTTACATGCATCGCGTAAATGATGACTTAAAAATAGGTGGGGGGTTCAGTAGTTTATGCACGGAGTATGTATCTCGCGAAACATTGACTAACTAGGTTTGAGACTGATTTGGTTCTTAAGAAACCTCAAGGCACCCTAGTCTGACCCTATTCCAAAAGTTTTTAAACCAGTTTTAACCTCGGACTATTATTGAACCTTATTTTGCAAGACGGATTGAATTGTATCACCAACCGACTTTGGCATGGATTCCGGAATTCCGAGATTTCGTAACTCCGGAATTTTGGATGATTTTTTACAATATTACAATTCCGGAACTGAAGTAAATATCGCAATCCGATACTCATATAATTATTTGTAAGATAAGTTACCACAATAATAAAATTTGCATATTTGTACTCTCTTGCGAAATGTACCGTACCGCGCGCGAAGTTTAAATTCAAATCGCCGCCATCGACGCTTGCGTTTCGTTCGTTTCGTTCGCCATTTCGCCAACCAGTATGTAAAATATAATTGTATGCCTGTGTCAAATAAATACAATTTATTTGACACAGGCATACAATTATATTTTAGGTGTTCTTCCTACAAGTGTTGAGAGTGAAAGAGTATTTTCGTGTGCCGGGTACTTTTGTAACCGCCTACGAAGCTCGCTCTCAGACAAAATGTTAGATGATCTGATACTCTTGAGAACACATTATCAAGAAGAGCGATCTTTTTTGAAAAAGTGATTCTTGTCTTATTTACTTTATATTTCTTTTTAGTATAAGTTGATTTAAAGATCTCAATTTCCAAAAAATACGACAACGTAAGTTTAGAGTTTTTTAATTATTTTTAAGTTTTGTTCTTTAAACCTATTTTCATGATCTCAGAAGAGGAGAACTTGTTGATTTTGTTCATTGTGAGTTGTTGAATCTTATATACATCATAATTTTATTAGATAGTTATTTAATAAGCTACATTGCAATTGCAAATAGCTAGCACACGTTGATTTTGCTATAATGTATATTATTGAAAAGTTGATTATTTTTTGTTATATTTATTAAGAAAAACCTAATAGAAGGCTGTTTAATTGATCTCAGTCAAGAGTTTTGTCGATTTATTTAGTTCTTTAATAAAGATTTGATTTAACAAAACACTTAAATGTCTATTTATTGTTTTTTTTTTTATTTCCTATACTTTTTCCTAATTCCGGAACCGGTTCCGGAATTCCGGAATCGATCCAGTAGTATCGTAACTCAGCTCCGGAATCGAAAATCATCCGATATTACATGCCCTACAACCGACTAAGAAATATAAACATCAATAAATCAATATTCGCTGACAAGTCAGACATTCGGAATTCTATGTTTAACCTAAAGTCCAAGGATTTATTGCCGCGTGTCAAAATCGGAACAAACGCCGCCATCTTGCTTTTAGGGTTCCGTACCTCAAAAGGAAAAACGGAACTCTTATAGGATAACTTCGTTGTCCGTCTGTCTGTCTGTCTGTCTGTCTGTCTGTCTGTCTGTCTGTCAAGACCCTTTTTCTCAGGAACGCGTGAAGGTATCAAGATGAAATTAACATCAAATACGTAGGTCTACGGTCCCTTGGAGCTATAAAAAAAATAAAGCTTCTAAGTCAACACAATAAAAAAATACGGCCATTTATGCGACATATTTTAGTACGCGCAAATAAATCAAAACATATATGGAACTTCCCGTTGACCTAGAATCATGAAATTTAGCAAGAAGCAAGGTCTCACAGCACAAGTAAAGGAAAAAGTCCGAAAATCGTTAATTTGTAGTTTTATCACTTTTTTTTGCGATTACAATCTTACATTTGTAGTTGGGGAATTGCCCGTGCCGTAAATTGGTGTATGGGAGGAGAACATGTTATTCAACTACAATGTTAAGTTTGTTTTTGGGATAAATTCATCCTAACTACGGAACCCTTCATTGTGCGTGGTCCGACACGCACTTGGCCGGTTTTTTTTTTTAATACATTTCACAAACGTTTGCTAACAGCGCTTCCCTGTCAACGTCACTGTACTTACGTATGGGCGCAGGTGAGACCGGTATGTCCACCACTAGTTTGTCTCCATCGTCATCAACTTGCAATGGACTGCCTGGCTCCGACGCGGAGTCCCGAGCTCGCTTGGCTTCTACTGTCACTGGGGCTTGCTGCTGTTGAATCATGTTATTGTTGGATTAAATATTTTCTAAGGCAGGCTTTGTTTTAAGTCATGGGCCCTTTTTCCAGCAGTGAGATGATACAACCTAACAGTTTGTAACTCGCTTTGAAAATATTTTTTGTTTATCAAATCAATTTTTTTTTGTTAGTCTACACTGTCCCGTTGCTAAGCAAAGACCTCCCCCAAATGTCTAGGACCAATTAACATAAATAAATATAATTTATCGTTTAGGCACTATCTACTAAATTAACTTAAGCAGAATTTGACCTGGGAGAAGTAAACTGGTCGTAGGTCTGACCAACGCGCAACGGTCTAACCGGACAGTACATTAGTCATCGTTGTGTTTCGTAATACTTACAACTTGAGGCAATATGCCCAATTTCCTTTTGCGTTCTCTTTCTTCCATTAGTTTCTTCTCTTCAGATTTCTGGCGATCTGTAAGAGAAACACAATTTTATTTTTTTATTACGACTTGGGCCTGCTCTTGTTAACCACATTATATGTATAAAAGTCTAGAGCAGTGATATTTTCACGTAAATAATAATCTATACTTATTTGTACTTACATTTGAGTTCAATTTCTTCATCATCTAACAGTAAAGACACCACTTCTTTAGGCTTCAATGTGTCTGGCTTGAAATTGCCTCCGCTGATCACCATCCTTTGGATCTGTAAAACAGTATTTTAGTCACTTCATACATTTAGAATTCTACTTTAATTAGTTGGGGAAACATCACAGACATGAGGGGTATGGATTCGATACCACAATCACAACACACGTTCCACAAAGTAATTACGAATTTCCTGTAACTCTGAATAATTTGATAAACAGGCATCGCCACAGAACATAATATACTCTTCGGCATCGCACCCTTCGCGAGGTAAACCATCAAACCATTTTTGAATTAAGAACTTTATTCTGACAACCGAACGAGTGCACGCGTAACCAATGGGGAAGGTCGGGCAAAGCTAATTGTAGATGGCGTGATCATAGCTAGGTCCCCACGGCCTACAATAAGTTTGACATTTCGTTCAGTCATGAGTTTACTTTTATTTCGCTATTTCGTTATTTTCGGTGATTTCAATATTTTAAATCAAGTAAATGATATGGAAAGTGTCATAATTTAAAACCATAAATATATCCTCCAAGTCACTTTCATCAAAATGTTTCTACTCTGTTTAATTTATAAAACATCTCTACGAATAGCTTTAAGCCACCATCTTTTAATTTTAGTATCTCTCGGGAAATGGTGGACTCCAATTCCGGAGTAATTAGTAACACAACAATGCATCATTTTCGCAAAAATAAAATAAAACCACCTCACGCCTTGTATTGTTGGCTTGTGTTGGGAACTAGCTACGACAGCGCCATTTTGACAGTTGACTTCCCCATTGATCACACCTGCGCCACAAACTGTCATTGCCCACTGTAACACATTGGTTACACGAGATTCATGCGGCTTAAAACCTCAGTTATTAATATAAATAAGGGCTAATATGCTGTATGTTAGTTTTTTACTCTATGGTAAGATGGATATTCTCGTCAACTATACCCAGAAATCGAATTCGAGATCAAAAATGTAAACAAAGAAATGTCAATGTCAAAGTGACAGTTCAGGGGTAGTCAACATTTCCCTAGTAATTCAAAATATATATTTTTTTAATTTCGTGTTTTTGGAAGATCGCTAATGCAGCGTGTCAAAATTAAAAATATGATAGCCTAAGGTAAGTCCCAATATTATAGGTAAGGTAAATGAAATGAAATAAAAGATTTATATTCTTATGAACAAGTTGCTCATGTTTATTTGAAATTAGGATTTATATAATATTATTATTTATTCACTTTGTGATTCGGACTCTGATGTGCTTGATGAGGAGTCCGAATCAGTTACACTAATTATGAACTGATCTGTCACCCTGTCTTCTTTTATTACGTGTTTAACGCAAACACTCCACCGCTTCGGCGTCACTTCTTTTTTTTTTTGTTATTTTCATAATAATGTCAGGACAAGGTTTGTGTGTAAGAAAATTATCATTTATTTCATTACTAAAAAGCACTCATGCGAAGCCCGCTTTGCTCGTTTGGAGCTCGTTTTGCTACTAGAAAACACTAAATGAAGTCCAAATGTTTAAGACTACTGCCTTATTGCCAGTAGCATAAAAATAATTTGCACGATTTTATTTCAAACAGTTATATTTTATTCTTGGGTCGTAGTTTACGTCACTTTAAAGTTGAAAACTATGTGCAATATTATATTATACCTGTTTAAGATATGCCTACAATTTTAGCACTATGTTATAGTATTTTCTTCAAACTGCACAATTGAGGTTATTATTTAAAATTGGCAACACCTTTGTTTACATTTTTGATCTCGAATTCGATTTCTGGGTTTAAACGATTCGAAACCAAAAATAACGTTCGGAAACTTGAAAAAAAATTAGTAAAATGTGACGTTTCGACAATGACATCTAGCGTGAGTGATTTCTCCGCGTTCTTTTAGTGAAAATAAAGTGTTTTCGTGTCTAATCGACGGTAAGTGGACGAATATTCATTTATAAGTAGTTATTACATCGTTTTTAGATAATATTTGCACGAAATAACATAATACACTTCTGGACACATCTATTGGCCCACCTTGTATTTTCAGTTTCGTTTGGTCCTAGCTAAAATTTTATATTAGGTCCAGCAAAAAGTTTTTATGCAGTTTTGAACCTGGCACATTCACAATTTCATTCAATAGTCTTTTTTTTGAATTTCGAACACAGAATTTAAAGAAACAAAAGACAATTTGGAGCCTGTTTGTTGATATCAAACAATCGAATACTAAGAAAACTTGGTTTTATTGGTTTACTTGGATTTAATTCTTGAAAAAGTGATTGATATCTTTGGTTTTGCAACAAACATTGCTTATTCTTAACATTAAGGTGAGGTTCTATCAATAATCTATGGATACTTCACCTGAAGTCGCCGCCCAAGCTGTGGCACTTATTCAGGCCGGACACAGCCAAAGAAACGTGAGTGCTCAACTTAATTTAAGTCGATCTGCGGTCCGAAATGTTTATCGGAGGTACCTAGAGACTGGCGGCTTTGTTCGTCGCCAAGGAAGGCCACGATCTCGGGTCACAACTGAAAGGCAGGATCGATTCATCGTGACGACCAGCTTGAGAAATCGTCACCTTACCTCCATTGAGATACAAAACCAACTTCGCGACTTCCACGGAGTATCTGTGAGCACTCGAACTGTTCGGAGAAGGTTAAAAGAACGCGATATGGTACCACACAAGCCAGCTAATGGGCCCAAACTAACGCGAGCCCACCGAACAGCGCGCCTTCATTTCGCACGCAGTCATTTAAATTGGACACAGCAAGTTTGGAGCAGTTAACTCTTTTCTGATGAGTCTAAAATTGTGTTACATGGCAATGATGGAAGGAAGAAGGTCTACCGACGTAAGGGAGAGCGTTTCGCACAATGCTGCTTTGAAGAGAGGGTTGCTTATGGCGGTGGCTCATGGACTGTCTGGGGCGGTATATCCGCGTGCGGCAAAACTCAACTTAAGGTTGTTACAGGACCACGGCTGCCAACATTAAATGCTGAAAGGTACATTCGTGAGTGCTTAGAACCTCACGTGATACCATACGCGAACTATGTGGGCCCAAATTTCCTTTTTATGCATGATAATGCAAGAGCCCATGCGGCCGGCATCGTCAGGGAATATCTTCGGGATGTGAACATCACAGTTATGGACTGGCCAGCCAGAAGCCCAGACATGAACCCCATTGAGCACATGTGGGACGAGCTAAAAAGTCGTGTTAGGGCTCGTCAGCCAGTTGCCCAGACGATGCAGGAGTTGAAAACTGCCAAAGAGGAATGGGAGATGATCCCTCAAAATTTCATAGAGCGGTTGATAAACTCTATGCCTAATCGTATGAGAGCTGTGGTAGATGCCCATGGAGGCAACACGCGTTATTAAATTAAACCTTTATTTGATAAAACATGTTTTTTATTCAAAAATCAATTGCCTTTAACAAGGCGCATATCCGACTTGTTAGGCGTAGCTCCATGTCGTATGGTATTCTGAATTCAAATTTAAAACAATACGATCGAAAAAGATGGTAAAATGTATCAGGTTTAAAACTGCATCAACAGTTTTTGTTCAATCTAGCAATCATATTTCGGTAGGGGCCATCGAAACCTAAACTCTAAGGTGGGCCAATAGATGTGTCCAGAAGTGTAGATACATTTTATTTGGGCAAATAATGTTACGTAAATAAAAGACATTTTTGGCCATACTCTGTTGTCATCATATTTTGTTTATAAATACATCTCTCGTAACAAGAGTATTGTATACGAGGTGGAGATGACAATAGAACAAAAAATTAATCTTCATATACCTAATGACGTTCCCAGTCTGCATACAAAATTTCAATTAAATATATCCAATAGTTTAGTCACTGGACATCATTTTTCATTTTTATGATTTTCTATATGATGTATCTGCCAGCACCAACAGACATCTGCAGTAATGTGCATCTGTATAAACCCAACATGTTGCCAGCTCGCTACCCCTTCGCCAAATTTGTTCTTAAGTTTTATTTCTCGATGCGAAATAATGCATATTATACCTTATGCTAGAGGCATAAGAGTCTTAAAGCGTGTCATTAGATAATAAAAGAATGCATGCGGAAGCTATTGCTACAAATATTACGCACTCAGGTCAATCGAAAATTAAGTATGTGCGAAAGGGATAGATGATAGATAATAGTTCGTTTGTTTCTACTTCGCTTTCTTGCCGAAACCTGCCAAAAATGGTGTAGGTCACTGCAATGGTCAGTGTCGCGGCAATCCTGTGACGTCATACGCGTCATTGTTTTGCATCGTAAGTGCACGTGTTCGGCGTAAGATGTATTGTGCAAAATTGGACGCTTTATTTTTATAGTGACAAGACACGTAACGTAGTAATAGTAAGTAGTAGAACATACCTAGTTTAAATTGTCAAGTGAATTGTGCGAAATTAGACGCTTAGTACATTGTGTGTAATCGTTTTTTTTTTTTTAAATAACAATGCCTCATTTTAGTTACACAGCTTAGGAATACACCGACATGATTTTAATTTATAGGGAATGTCACGGAAACGCCGAGGATACGGGAAAATGTATCCTTAACGCCGCATTTGGATAGTGCTACTCTAGTCTGTAATAGTGACCCAAAACGAACGAATTTTAAATTATTTTGGACACAACCCAATAACTAGTCTGCATAGAGCAGCTCGAAATTTGAAGACTAGTTAAGTGATTGAACAGTGATTATGATTTATAATTACTCGAGGGTGACTGAGTATTCGGTTAATAAACTGTGATTCGTAATTGTTTTTATTGAGCATTAATAATATTAAATATGGCGCTAAAAGACCACGTCGACGCGCGTCTCGTCAACGCGACACACAACCGATACGCAATACACAATTGACAGCGCGCTGTAGCCACTCTTACAAGTTAGTAAACCAATATTTAAATGGTGTTCTATTTTGTTTACACTTGAAAAAATCACTTTTTTAATTTCAACGTGAGGATTTATTTCATAGTTCCTAAATACTCTTATGCATTAGTATTGCTAGTGTTTTCATTTTTTGTTGTATTGTAGTATCCACCTCGTATATTTTATAGGATGATCTGTTTATTCAAGAACACAAAACAATTTACGTTAAGTAACTGCAGTTGATAAAAACATTAGTAGACCATTTTTTGTGAGTGGGGACATATGATTTAGGTCACGTCGCGCGTGTTCTGCACCCGCCCTTGTCGGTGCTTTACGTATTTTTTTTCGGGCGCTTGATCGGAACTCTAATTAGAAAAACTGACTTGAAACCCGGAGTCTAAGGGTGCGTTTCCACTAACGCGGAGCTGGGCGGAGCGGAGCGGAGCGGAGCGGAGCGGAGCGGAGCGGAGCGGAGCGGAGAATAGCAGTGAAAAGTGGCAAGTGTTTCCAGCGGAGCTGATAGGACCGGAGCTGCATTGAGCCGTGTTCCTATCAGTCAAATTCATAACGATAACGTGCGAAGCTTATGATATAATATCGTAAACTAAAATGCAGCACGCGAGTCCTGTTCTGACAAGTCTACCCTCCGCCGCCGCGCCGTACCGCCCCGCTGCCCTCCGCTCGACACCACCGCCCTGCTCGACTCCCTTCTGTCCAGCTCGAGGCCGCGTGTTCATATATTTTATTTGAAAGTCCGCTCCGCCCCAGTTACACTGTTTCTACTGACGCGGAGTGGAGATTTCGAGCACTGTGATTGGTCAATTCACGATCCGCTTCTCTCCACTCCACCCAGCTCCGCGTCAGTGGAAACGTACCCTAAGCCGCATTTGCACCACATATCACTAATTACGTGCAATGCTAAACGAATTTCAAACACTGTTTCATGTCTGTCACATCTTCACACGATTGATAGAAACAGAACGATGTTTTAGCATGCTACTAAAACATAATCCCTCTCATTACAAAACGAGTTAAAACTTTAGTGCAAGCTTAAATCTTCGAGCTAGTTTTTGTATTTCGAACCTTATTCCAACCGAGTTCAAGTTATGAATGAATGAAATGCACCGACCCCAGCGTGGTTTTTAGCAGACTCGATAAATCGAATGGACCCAAAGATTTACACTAGCCCCTGGAACCTCATGTTTCATGGGACTACAGAGACATTGCATATCAAGGAGTAGACCGGGGGGCACGATGAAGGTAAGGGCGTACCCTTAGGATAGGAAGGATTTGTTAGCCGTACCGGATATGCATCCTAAAGTAGGCAAATCCAACTGAGTTCAAGTTTTGATTACAAAATTCACAACTTAGGCCCACTTGCATCACAAATCACTAAATGTGTTTCGCGCTAAACGTACTTGAAACATCATTCTGTTTCTCTCTTTGTGTGTTGTGTTTTGAATACGTTTTTAGTAGCATGCGTCGATGTTAGTCTCAAAGATTAACAATGTTCTTTCTTCTAGCTCTTTCTACTCACCTCTGACTTCTCCCTTGCGCGCTGCATGATCCGCTCCTCGATGGTGCCCTTGCAGATGAGCCGGTACACAGTAACCTGAAGATGTAAATAATTTTTACAATATAATTGAGTGTCCGTTAAGTTTCTCCATAGGAACCTATGGTCTATCGGTTTAGGTAGTTAACTAAAGGTAAACAATCTTGGTATGTCTTTTTATATTAAAGTGGTCGTATATAATATACACAAAGATTATTTAAATTTAGTTTATTAGCTAACATCGATTTAGTAAATACCTAGTCGCAAAGATTTTTATATACAATTTATAGACAACTTTTAGATAAAAAGACATGCCAAGATTGTTTACATTTAGTTAACTACCTAAACCGACGGAGTATAGTACGCTTTGAAATGGGCAACTAGCTTCCATCTCATTTTTCTGAATGACTGACTTCTTTGGAAATTCAAAAGTTCAAGAAAGTCATATATAAATCCTAATATACATACCTCGAGAAGTCAAATATATTAGTCAAAGAACAGAAGGGGTTTCGTAAACAGAAGACAATTAATATGGCCATACATGATCTTCTTCTGCCTATTCTATCAAGCGTGGACAAAAGAAATCCTGCTTGTGCTATCTTTATGGATCTTACCAAGGCTTTCGTTTATGTAGATTACGCAATACTGTTAAATAAGCTTGAAAAATAAGGTATAAGGGGGAATACACTTAAACTGTTACAATCCTATTTGGCTAATAGAAAACAATTTCTAGAAATCACACTAATATGCGCAAATACCGGTTACGAGAAGACACATCAATCCACATGTAGGACAATCAAATACGGCGTACCTCAGGGCAGCGTACTCGGACTTCCCCTCTACTTGCTGTATATTAATGACCTTCCCAGACAGATAAACTATCCTAATAGGTACTACTTACTATTAGCTGACGACAGCACAGTAGTAATTAAATGTGACGATCCTATGACTTATGAAAATTAAATAAATATGACATTAAATACTATTATATCATGGTTTGACAAAAATAATCTTATAATAAATTTAGAAAAAACTATAATTATGCATTTCTATCAGATAATTCCAAGTAACATCATTGACATTCATTATTTAGGAACACAAATAGAGACAACTACTGTCACTAAGTTTCTTGGCATCATATTAGATAATAATTTGACCTGGAGATCCTAGACATTCGAAATTTGTAAAAAATGTAATAAATTTTTGTACGTATTAACAAACTATCAAACATTGTCACCCTAGAATCAGTTCTAACAGCTTATCACGGTTATGTTGCATCAATACTTAGGTATGGCATAATGTATTGGGACAACTCAGTTGATAGAGAACTTGTACTTAAAAGATGTATCAGGACTATGTGTGGAATAAATAGCACCAACAGTTGTCAACCGTTATTTAAGTTTGAAAATCCTTACCCTACCGTCGTTATATATCTATGAAAGTAACGTAAGTATTTGTAAAAACACACATCTCGCAATACAAAACAGCTTTCAAAAGTCACTATAGAAAACTTGGGACAAAAATAAGCCAGAGCTCGAAATTTCACATGGTAGAACAGCCTTAATGAACAAAAGCACTTTCTGTATGACCGCAAAAATATTCAACAAGCTGCCTGACACATTAAAATTGTTAAATCTGGGCAAATTCAAAAGTGTATTAGTAAAAATTTTAATCAAAACATGCTACTACTTATTAAAAGAATATTTGGATGACGATTCTATAATTCCTCCTCCTAAACCTAAGTCACCTGACCTGTTTTGACATTCATAAAATTTAAATTGGTAATAATATTTGTACGCCTAATGGCAAAGCATAGAGAACCTATGTAAATGTTGTAACATCTCACACACTGTGTAACTCTACCTATGTTTACAAATAAAGATTCTGATTCTCAAACATAACTGGCGAAATGTGGGTGTACTATAGCTACACCTCTGCCTAACCCTTCTGGGAATAGTGAAATTATGTTATACTAGCTTCCGCCCGCTACTTCATCCGCGTGTAATTTATTGTTCCCCCGACCCACCCCGTCGCATCGCATCGCCTGCCCGTGCTGTTACTTCGTTTTCGCTTAGCGCTCGTTCTTACTTTTTTTCTTTTTGCTCGGCTTCTAAGGGTCCTAGCGTAATGTTACATACCCTACGTCCGCAAGAACGTCCCTTAACCTTACCTTAGGCTAATATTGAAAAAATGTTCAATGGTATTTTTCCATAGAATTTTATAAATAGTTAACAGAAGGGATGGGTAGGTAGGTATCTTTCTTGTGTTCTTTCATAATGAATGAGTTCCCTATAATGTAAGTTTATAGCGCTGCGTACTGTTCCAAACGCCATTAATCTTTATAATTTTTTGAACTGGGCAGTGTTTGGATTTTAAAGTAAACATGCAATTACGCACTTTCTTTTTGTCTGTTGAAACATTTTGCAGGGATAAGGCCTTTTTGGTGATGTTTGTGTGTAAATAAATAATTTAATAATAATAAGCTAGCAATTATTGTAGGGAATCATATAACTATTAATAATATTTGCTCATTGAGTAATAATGTGCAAATAAACTATAGCTATTTGTTTCGTTCCAGAAAAAAAAACTGTTTACCCTCGAAGCCCACGAGGGCGGCAGACGATGCGGCTATGGTCGCTGCACATTGCCGATGCGTTTTTCAGCACAGGAGTAACCTCAACTTCGTACAGCGTGAGTCCGTGTATATCTTTTTATCACACTTATCACCCTAACTTATTCATCATTTTTTTTTAGTTTTACGCGCGCCGCGCGGCTTGGTTCTAACCATACCTAATAATTGCGGCAGTTCTGACGTTTTAAACTGGGTGAATGTTATTACTATCAGTATTAGATAAATCTTGTTCTTTGCCACCTACCTCGACAAAGGTCAAATTCTCAATTCGACGGATTGTTTATTCGTGTATGTTTAAATTTTGAAGAATAATTTTTAACCATCTCATACTCATTAAGGTGAAAGCGCCAGGGTAGACCCGCGAAGGATTTTTCAATTCGAACCAGTAGTTCCTGAGATTAGCGCGTTCAACCAAACAAACTCTTCAGCTTTATAATATTAGTATAGATGAAATAAATGCTTTGAATTTCAATTTAAATGTGTGACCTGCTTGGTCTGCCCCAGTCGGTGAGCGCGGTCCATGGCTTGCTGGTCCACGGTGGGGTTCCAGTCGGAGTCATAGAAGATTACTGTGTCAGCCGCTGTAAGATTGATGCCGAGGCCACCGGCTCGCGTTGAAAGGAGGAAGACGAATATGTCTGAGCGGGCCTGTGGAGATAAAAAATAAAAAGTGTAACTCTTTTGCTCTTCTGAACGCATATTCAATTCAATCAGCTGTCTAATATCTTGTCTAATAAATAATATGACTGGTTTCATAACAGCTAACATTGACATCATTTATCATTTCACATCAGCGTTTTGGCAGAAGATTTTTACACTAACGAACGACCCAGCAGAGATGATCTACACTCAGTTGAAAACATGACACACCATATAAATAATACAACTGTTACATACCTGAAAATCTGCCACCATATCTCGTCGAGCGGAGATCTTACTTGATCCGTCTAACCGCATGTATTTATGCTTTCTGTGCCACATGTACTCCTGAAAGGTAAAAATAAGGTCATTATTTCATCGACGATTCGAAATTTTTAGGCCTCGATAGAACTATAACTAAGATGTACTTAATAAAATTGTATTCTACAATACAGTTACCTATATCTATATCCAATTCATGGAAAATGTTAACATACCTCTAATAAGTCAATCATCTTGGTCATCTGGCTGTATATGAGCACTCTATGACCGCGTTCCTTCAGTCTTCTCAGCAACGAATCCAATGCGGTTAGCTTGCCTGCATCGCTTACAAGTTGGTTCTTGTCTAAAACACAAATGAAATTATGAAGACTTGTTGAACAAAATAATGATGACTTGTAGAGAAACAGAGAAGTCAAAGTCTGTCGATATTTTATAGTTTCAAATTCACCTATGGGTGAATTTTTAAGGCACTGATTTAAAGCGGCAATTGTTTATTGTTAAAAAAAAAAAATTACAAAACGCATGTTTATTAACAATTTCGGCAGTAAAAACTGAGCAGTAAACTAACTAAAAATGAGTCATAACAAATATTTAAATAGTCAGTTCATTAAACAAATAATTAAGCAGTAAAATTACTGAACGGGTAGTTACCAAATCGAAATTAGTCGGTAAGAAATCTAACTTGGAAATAGCGCTCGCCAGCCGCTGCTGCGGCAACGTTCGCTTCGCTCGCTCGCTGTGTTTTGGTGGCGTTAAAAGAGACCAGATTATCATCACCCCACTGGGAGACAAGGCTTAAGGTCAAATCTGTCCGCTCTACCATGACCTCTGTCAAGGAACGAACTTCAGCCCCACTGGTTTATGCGCTGGACAAGTAACTCTCTAAAACTGTACTGTCATCAGCGTACCCAACAATACCAGGTTGAAGTAGGTCATTGATGTGCAGCAGGAAAAGAGTTGCAGAGAGAACAGACCCCTGAGGAACTCCGGTATCAATAGCCATAAGGTCGGAAGAGCAGCCGTCAACAACTACTCTGATCGACCGTTCACTAAGGAAGTCTGATATCCAGCTACAAAAATCAGCTGGGATACCATAAGCAGGAAGCTTGCTGAGTAGACCAGCGTGCCAGACCCTGTCAAAGGCCTTCAAGCGATACAGCAAGTGCTTCGCCGTGCGTCTCGATGGCCTCGCCCCAGCAGTTCGTGACATACACAAGAAGATCGCCAGTTGACCGTCCCTGGCGAAAGCCATATTGACGGTCACTGAGGAGATCATTGTTTTCAAGGTAGGTCAGCAACTTACTGTTCAGTACCCTTTCCATAACCTTGCACAGAATGGAGGTAATGGCGATCGGACGATAATGGGCAGGGTCTGCACGGTCGGCCTTTTTGGGCACTGGTTGCACATTTGCAAGCTTCCAGGATTTTGGTACCGTCCTTTTTTTAAGAGAGAGGCGGAACAAACGTGTCAAGACAGGAGCCAGTTCAGGCGCACACTGCCTCAACACTCTCGCTGAAATGCCGTCAGGCCCGCTGGCCTTGTTCACGTCTAGACTGCACAATACTTTTCGTCATGGGTGTCAATTTCAAAGCTTTCGAGGGTGTAAGCCGCTAGTGACGTTAAAATGTAAATCCAAGATGGCGGCTGCGAAAATTTTGTTTTTGTTTAAGTGATATGTGAGAACAAACTTCGTTCTTGACGGGTGTCCCACGACCGCACACGTTTTTTTGTACTTACTGAAATTGTAGGATGAAATAACGGACCAATTTTATTTTTATTACTGTTCATGTTTTACTGTCACACTAATTTACCAACCGCCGAAAAATTAAATTACTGCTCGTTCAATTTTTCAAGTGATTTTAAAATGTAAATCAAAGATGGCGGCTGCGAAAATTTTGTTTTTGTTTTAAGTCATATGTGAGAACAAACTTCGTTCTTGACGGGTGTCCCACGACCGCACACGTTTTTTTGTATTTACTGAAATTGTAGGATGAAATAACGGACCAATTTTATTTTTATTACTGTTCATATTTTACTGTCACACTAATTTACCAACCGCCGAAAAATTAAATTACTGCTCGTTCAATTTTTCAACTGATCATAATAACCTCCCTAATAAAAAAGTTCAATATTACCTACATGTAAATTTTAAAATCATCCCATATAGGGGTAATTTTACTAAGACGCTAAAACATATAACTCTGTATTTCTTACCAAAAGCTTAAATTTCAATTTTCATATCCCTAACTTCAGAAATCATGCGTTTCCCATACAAACTTTCACCCGCTGCAGGATAATTTTTAAGAAAAAAATTTGCCTATGTCCATCACCGGGATGCCATCTATCTCCTTGCCAAATGTTATCGAAATCCGTTCAGCGGTTTAAGCGTGAAAAGGTAACATACAGACAGACAGATAGAGTTACTTTCGAATTTATAATATTAAGTATGGATGGATAATTACCCATTACATTAATTAGGACAGTTTCTATGTTATCCTGAGATTTATCTGCCCTCAAATATGTGCGTCTTGTCAATCGCGCCCCTCACCGCTCACATACCTCAGGCTGTACCTAACGCGCGGTGTTACGGAACGGAACAAGTCTGTGATATGGCTGGGAGCCACATCACTCAATAAATCAAATATTTACTACTACAAAGTACATCTGTGTTTTCTTTTCCCAACTAAAATATTTTAGGTTATGCTTCCAGTCTAAAAGTATGCAGCTGAATACTGCATCTTCTGTGTTTTCATTAGTCTTATCTTTTATGCAGAGGACTCTGCTTGAGCGTGTATTGAAGAAGTAAATTAGCTTACCTGGTACCTGCAGCTCTGCCCATCCCCAAGGCGGTCTAGCAGCAGCTGTAAGTCGCGCCACATATCGCCAGCCTGTACCAGACTCAGCTTGCTGATGACGAGTCACGTGGTATGCAAAGCTCCGAGATGCCGCGAATGGGGCGCGCGAACATGTGCACACCTGGGCAAGAAAAATAATATGATTAAAACATGACACTAAAGTTCGACAAATAATCGTATTCAGTAACTTGACAGTACTAATTTCTGACAAAGTAGTGTGGTGTGAGGTGGAAAAAGAATGAGCGATATGAACTTTACAATAATACTTATGCTTAGGTTTGATTGAATTTCATTACTTTAACTTTGAAACATATATTCGTATATAACATAACTTTAACAATAAATAATGGCCGATTTCAGACTTTTGCAAAGTCAATAAATTGAAAATAATGTTACGCTTGGCCAGTTTCAGTTAAAAATTAAAGCGTTCTTTTATTGTAATATAAGGTTAAAGACTGGCAAAATTATTGTTCGCAAAATTCCAATAGAACAACACATTATCAACCAGTTGGTAGGCAAATAATTACAGGTTGAGAGGGCAACACAGAACTTACGTACAATAATTTTATACTTACAAGACTAACAGTGTGATGCCCTTGACATATCTATTTAGCCATGCTATACTAAATATGTTGGAACAAAGATATCGAAGCCTAAAAATTACACATATCTATAACATAACAGCTTGCTTACCTTTTGTTGAGCAAAATACAAGAAGGTAGGCAGAGGCGTGGGCATCTCGAGGTACGAGATAGGCTGTCGTTCCAAAAACGGCACGTCCGGCAGTTCCAACTTAGGCACCGCGATCACTCCGCCCTCTTCAGTCTTGATTTCGCTTAGCATTTCCGTCTACAATTAATTCCATGTTAAATATGGCAATTACAGGTATACTGGTTATGTCCCTACTTGAAAACCAATTCCTGAACTGATGCTAATGTTAGAAATCTATCTATCTTCTATATAAATTAATAAGTCCTGACTGACTGACTGACTCATCAACGCCGAGCCCAAACCTTTAGAGCTACAAAGCTGAAATTTTGCAGAGAGGTTCCCTTTATAATGTAGACAAGGAATAAGAAAGCATTTTTTGAAATTCAACCCCTAAGGGAGTAAAATAGGGGATAAAAGTTTGTATAGAAAATCGTCATTTTTGTAGTTTAAACCATGAAAATTGGTATTTAGCATTCTGGTTAAAAATGAAGAACCACGTGTTTCAGCGTTTTTGGAAAATCATCCCCTAAGGGGAGGAAAATAGGGGATGAAAGTTCGTAAGGAAGAAATTGGTCAAATCAAATCAAACTTTATTTGTGAACATAGGTATTTAGAAAGGTAATATACATTTGGTATTGAGCTTTTTGTTTACAAATTACGAATGGCGTGTTTTCGCATTTTTGGAAAATCCTTGTTAACTCATCATCGGTCAGACCGACTTTCGCCATCACCAAAGACACTTTAGTAGGTAATTCAGAGAACAATAACTTTACGAAGTTCTGTACCTGTAATTATTTAGGTACTTAACTATTTTTTTCGAAATTCCAACGGGATAGAGATTAACGAGGATTTATATTTTCGCTTTAAAGTTGCCTTCAAATTAGGAATGCAAGTAGGTAATTTTCCGTTCCGTTATATATTGCGTTACTATTGTTAGGTTTTAGGATTTTTTGGACGAAGTTCTTTTTCGCGGCTTGCGGTAGGAGTAAACTGGCAGAAATCGTCTCAAACGAAAAAGCGTTCATACTTGTATGATGATGATGGCAGCTGCGAATATTTTCAAATTTTTCATCATGGGTGTCGTTTTTATAGTCTTCGAGGGTGCTTAAGCCGATCTTGAGGTCAAAATGAAAATTCAATATGGTGGCAGCGAAAATTTTGTTTTTGTTTTAAATCATATGTGAGAAGAAACTTCGTTCCTGATGTTCCCCGACCGCACACGTTTTTTATCGTCCAGCAATATCAATCCGCGCGCCGCTCCTCGGATACTATATAAGCAGTGCGAGAAGACATCGTTTACCTAGATTAACACACAGGGTACTTTTGATCCCAGTAGTACGTTCCCGTGGGATATTTGTCGACATCCACGCGGGCGAAGCCGCGGGCAAAAGCTAGTATAGGTGAATCGCTATATTATTATATATACACGTTTCAAGGAAATTACTCACTTAGGCACTCATTTATTCTCTTAACTTTAAAAACTTTTATACAAAAAAACGACCAACTTTTTAATTGTGGTACAGTGGTACCTAACCCACACCAATTCGTATACTTCTACTTGTTATGTAAACAACAGTGACAGGAAGTTTTAAAATATCATCAACAATTCAACATACACCAAGTGGATTTATATGTATTTTTGAAGGTTGTACGTTGTTTTACAGATAACAGTTTCATAGAATTTCGTACATAAAATTGTTCTCTTAGTATCGTTGCATAGAATAATCAATACGAAGAATACTTACTTTGAAAAAATTTAAATCATTAATTTTTGTTACAAATAAAATTTAATGTTTCGATACTCATATCATAGAACAACAAATCATTCATACATTTGACAAAATGGTCTCAGTTCTAACCAAACCTACTATTCTGGTAGCAGCTCGTTTCTGATGGCGATTCGTTTTCTAGTGGGGTCGCAGTTCTAAACTAACCTACTTTTCTCGTAGCAGCTCGTTTCTGACGGGGTCGTAGTTCTAACCTAATCTATTAATTATTGACTATTATTGTTATTATTCTGATATTTTTTTTTTTTTGTTTCGGGGTGGAAAATCCTCGTCGATGTCCTCCGCCCTGGGGCGGGCAAAGGGGTCTGTCAGACTCTTACTGACTAAAAACCACCCCGGTGTTCCATCTCACACCTACCTACGCCGAGGGTCGCGGGAACTTACGATCCTTCCGCAACCCCCGGCTGGTGCCGGCCCGCCACGGCGGGCTTCTCCTCGTGTCGAGGGGGGAGTGAGGTGTTTGACTCCCCCCGCGACGTCTAAGAGGGGCGCGCGTGGAACACTACGCGCCGCCACGTCGGGTCCGATGTATGGGGGCGACGGACTCGAGGGGGGTTGGAAGAGGGCGTTGTCCGCCCTCCGCCGACGCCCCGTACGCCTGTTGCGGGCCGGGTGAGAGGATGTATCTCCCTCTCCCTTTCCGCAGCCTCCTTCTGCGAGATGACCGTCTCGCAGAAGGAATCCACCGCGTCCCAGGACTCCTCGCTGCCGACCATCGAATTCACGACAGCCGGCAGCGACAGGTCACTGCCTACTCCAGAGATGAGGGCACGGCGCGGCTCCTCCCAAGCGGCACACTCTGCCAGCGAATGCCGCGCCGTGTCCTCCCGACAGTCGACGCAGTGGTGACACCGGGCGTCCGGCTCCCTGTTTATGCGACACAGGTACTTTTCGAAGCAACCATGCCCCGAGAGCACCTGCGTCACCCGAAACGACAGGGAGCCGTGCCTCCTCACGAGCCAAAGGTCGAGCACCGGCCGGACCGCCTCGATGGAGCCTATCCCGCCATTCCACCACCAGGACCTCGCGAAGCTGCGACCGACGCTGCTCCATTTGTCGCTGCATCGGTCGCTCACCTCGCGCCTGCATTTCCTCGCGCCACCGATACAATGACGCGAGTAATTTCGCCTCCAGGTCCCAGGGCGGGGATCCGGCCAGTGCGCAAGCCGCCTCGTAGGAGATCGGTGCGTGCAGAAAACCTCCTCGTGTGCCTGATACCTGCTGGTCCCTTATGGATACGTTCGAGGGCAAGAGCAGTTGTCGGGCCGGTGCACCCTGGGCATGGACAATAATCTCTTTTTGAAAAAGGTGTAGGAGTTTTTCGGAGAGAGTATTGTTTGTGGCGAATTTCTGCGGGCGGGGGAGCAGTATGCTCCACGTCTTTCTTCCACGTGTCCCTCTGATTAGCAGAGGGCACAGTGGAGGAACAAGGGAGGTGGGTCACTCCTGATCTATCGACGGTCATCGATTGACACTGGATGTGACCTTTTTTTTTTTTTTTTTGTGGATGGGAAATCATCAAATGACTTCTCCCGCTCTGGGCGGAGCGGGAGGGCGTGTCAGACTTTCACTGACCAAAACCCACCCGTGTTCCTTCTGTTGCCTGTGCCGGGGCCACGGTAACTCTTTGACGATGATGTGAACTTGCCACCACGGTGCAGGCGCACCAACGTGACTATTGTTTCTTCCTCAAGAGCATGCTTGAGGAGAGAAGTTTCGACGGGTTCGCTGAGTCGGGTTAGCCGGACAGCGAACGAAGGCATGCTTAATGCCGCCGTCGGGGGCTTGGCTTAACCGCCTGGCCCAGAGGAAGGATACCTCTAAGATAAAAAAAAACACCTAATCCTAAGCTTTGAAGCATGGTGAGAGGATGAGTGGGTGGTGAGGGACCAGTCGCTAGCGCTTCCCTTGTAGATACCTGCCGCAGTTCTAACCTAACCTAACCTACTATTCTGGTAGCAGCTCGTTTCTAACGAGGTCGCAGTTCTTACCTAACCTACTATTCTGGTAGCAGCTCGTTTCTGACGGGGTCGCAGTTCTAACCTAACCTAACCTACTATTCTGGTAGCAACAGCAGCTCGTTTCTGACGGGGTCGCAGTTCTAACCTAACCTACTATTCTGGTAGCAGCTCGTTTCTGACGGCGATTCGTTTCCTGGTGGGGTCGCAGTTCTAACCTAACCTACTTTTCTAGTAGCAGCTCGTTACTAACGGGGTCGCAGTTCTAACCTAACCTACTTTTCTAGTAGCAGCTCGTTACTAACGGGGTCGCAGTTCTAACCTAACCTACTTTTCTAGTAGCAGCTCGTTACTAACGGGGTCGCAGTTCTAACCTAACCTACTTTTCTAGTAGCAGCTCGTTTCTAACGGGGTCGCAGTTTTAACCTAACCTACTTTTCTAGTAGCAGCTCGTTTCTGACGGGGTCGCAGTTCTAACCTAACCTAACCTACTATTCTGGTAGGAACAGCAGCTCGTTTCTGACGGGGTCGCAGTTCTAACCTAACCTACTATTCTGGTAGCAGCTCGTTTCTAACGGGATCGCAGTTCTAGTAGCAACTCGTTTCTAACGGGTCGGGGGCGCAGTTCTAACCTAACCTAACCTACTTTTCTGGTAGCGATTTATTTATAAAATTATGTATAACATAACGTCTATTTTTACATTTTCGTTGAAATAAAATACCATGGAAAAATACACCGAATAAACAAAATTCGTTAAAAAATAATTCTACTGTTTGAGAAGTTTGTTTTGAATTCTGTTTCTGTGAAATATGTTTCATTCAAGTAAATAGTCATTGAAACAATAATATTCGAAATAAAATACAAGGACCAAATATTATATAAAACATTTACTGCGAAACGAAATTCTATCTGCAGTTTCTGTCTGCGAAACAAGGGAACACCAGTTTTGAAGCTAACCAAGCAGTTACAATTTATATGGGATCACCGTACGAGTTTCCTCTACCAAATGAAAAAGAATCACGTAAATCGGTCTAGTCATCATTCTCTTTTGTTTTTTTTTTTAAAGGTGGATGTTATCCTCCTCCTTTTTCGGTCGGAAGTCGGTTAAAAAGTAACAATGTATGTATGTATTTTATAAATCGAATTCAGAATTGCCATTTCAGTGACATAAGCGGGGGCCACCAACTACCATGGCCCACCTGGAAATCTCTTAACCAACTAAGCAGCCAGGTGGGTCGCTGCAGGTACGTAGGTCAGGTGCGGTAGTCCGATGAGCCACACTGACTGTGGAGCCACATTACAAACGATGCCTCACCTCTTGTCGTGCTATGTGTGTAAAAACAACTGCACTATGGAAGACCTTTGCGAGGCCAACGCTAACGTTATCGAAATAGCCGAATTCTGATCGAAGCTTAGTATATAAAATTAATAAACGAGAATAATCGATACAACGAAGAAGAAGAAGTGACAAAATACACTAATCTTCGTTAGTATCTGAGACACATTTCAGTAACTTTACAGCATGAAGAGATACTGTTTGAGCTTACCTGTCCTTCTCTCTCCCTCATGTTCCTTATCCTCAACGCTTTGTGCTCGATAGTTTCAGGCGTGTAATGTATTGTGTGCTCCGTGTGCGTGTAGAATGGACCACCTAATCACAAAATCATATTAAAAATGTTAGAAAGAGAAACCAAATGGGTGAATAAAATGCCAGTTTGCATTCATCGTAAGAAGTGCCGCTGACTAATTATGTCTCCATTTTAGTCTACTTAGCTTATGAATTCCGTTAATATCTATGCCCAACTGATTCTAGTCAATCCTCGAACTCTCTGTTAATCTCGAATTTATTAATACCGGATGAGAATCGAGCTCAGCGACATGACAATATTCAGCAATGGACTGCAACAGACTGATGATGATGATAAAGAATCTGGGCGAAATTTAACGGCCTATAACTTTAATTTAATCACCTTTGAGAACTAACCTTGTACCCACAACGCATCAGTAAACAGCATCTCTCTCCACATCAAGCTATCCTCCTTCCTCTTCCCCAACAAGTCACCATCGGGACAAACAAGCAGCATATCTTTCTTATTCACTCTGTCATAGTAGTCGGAGCATATGTCTGCCTCTGTCTCCTCCTGTTTGACGTCACAGATAGGTGTTGAGTTCCACCAATAATGACGGTGGCGGAGTTTCTCGTATTTGTCTAGACATTCTTCCATATGTTGCATCCTAAAATGTTTTGTTTTATTTGGTAAAAAAAGTCTATAAACTTAAGTAGGAAAGTAACAAGAAGGTATATTTCCTTCACTTTTTTTCCCGGCTGAACTAGCTGAAAGTGTGAACAACTCGATAAGGTGGTTGCGCAATGGTAGCCCGCGTTTGCATACTTTGGTTCACACCGCAAACTAGGAACCGAAGTATGAAAAGACGCAGTAGTTACATGAGCGAAGCTAAATAATAAAATAAATAAATAAGCTAAACGAACTTAGCTTCGTTCCCAGTGTGGCATGTGCTTAAGAGTATATAGCTTTATAATATAAAAAATACAGAAAATACTTACGCAAAAAGCCATCCACTCAGCATAATCCTGTTCAGTTCCATCGGCGATAAATCCACGAACCTCGTGAAAGCAAAGCATCCATTATCACTAAACACCCCGTTTTCATCCTCATTACACCCCTCTCCATTCACGCTCCTCTGAACATATTCGGGAGTGAGAATAGATAACTTATTGTATAGAAGATGACGGTTTGAAGGGGTGGAGCGGATTAGTATGCATTCTTCGGCGACTAGCTTCGGTATGTGATAGTCATCGACTTGCATTGAGAAGGGAGAGCGTACGTCACGGCGTTCGAATAGCTCTGGGTGGTTGCATACCTGTGGGAGATATTCTAATAAAGAATTTGCTAGATACGTAATCAGAAAATCTTACTAATATTATAAATGTGAAAGTTTGTGAGGATGGATGGATGGATGTTTGTTACTCTTTCATGCACAAACTCCTGAACGGATTTAGAAGAAATTTGGCACACAGACAGTTTACAACCTGGATTAACAAATAGGACATTTTTTATTCCGATATCCCTAAGGGATCGAGACTTATGCCGGTGAAACCGCGGGACGCTGCTAGTATGTAATAAGGTAAAGATAATAGAGACCTTCGTCCAAGTGTGGTGCACAAAGGCTGATAACTAAATAGCAAAACTGTAGTTACAGAGAAGCAGTATCAACTTTTTTCTGTGCTTCTACGATGTAACTGTTGATTAGTGAATATTAGAAATCAATCTATTATAGTAAAAATGAAATGCTGTTCGTTGGTAAGCATCACTTCAGAACGGCTAGACCGATTTGGCAAATTTTTGTTTTAAAATGTTCGTAATAGTCCGAATCAGGTTCTTACGTAAAGGTAAATTTGAAAAGTTTCCGGGAAAATTAGAAAATTCGGGAAATCTAAAAGAGCATTTTCTATATGAATTTTGACAACGTCGCGTCGTCGGTCGGGTCAGCTAGTTTATAGCTAGCTTCTGTCAGCTCGCCACTTCCGTTCGCGCAGAAGTCAATTATACCATAAAACATTATCCTATGGCACTCGGTAAACTTGCCATTTTATTTCAATCATTAAATTTTTATTATATTTCACACCTAATTTTTGATAAATTTCATTGTAACAAAAGCCATTATGTCAATGTATCAACTTTTAAATGAGTTTCATCATCAAAAGTCATTAATACTCTTTTTGTCAGAATAAATGCTTCACAACTATTAAAAAGTAATAAGTACCTAGATATAGCATTTTAGACTTTACTGCACACAGTGTGATAAAGAATATAATTTGAAAACTGATGAACATTTTTAGACCGCAACTGTACATAAAGGCGATAGGTTAATACTATGACAATATTGTTTTTAAATTGCTTATGTTAAGCAATTTAAAAACAATGCCGGCGCCGGTGGACCGGCACCCAAGTTAAGATTAAACTTGTGTTATGGGTGCCGGGTGGGTCTTAGGGCCGTAAGATCAATTGTAGTTTAAACTTTGGAAGAGAGTTTAATATCTGGGCATCGATTATTTCATAAGATCAATGGTAGTTGATCGATTATTGGCAAATTAAACCATCGATTAGTTTAAACTAGCCCAAAGGGATAGTTAAACTCCTTTGTATGGATTAAACTGGCCGTGAATTGACAAGATGGCATAATTTGACGTGACGATCTTTCAAAATATGTAGCTACAAATATTTCTACCTGCCTGCTTAAAACGTTTCTACATATGGAATGGAAAATTACAACAGTGATTCGGATTCAGATATCGAAATAATACACGAGTTGAACGATATACATAAATAGTTATTATAGGAGACCGTATGTCGTTAGATCAAGATACAATCATTGGAATCAATGGGATGATATTGAATTCATACGTCGTTTTTGTGTCTTCAAAGCATCAGCTAGAGCTATTTCTAGCGAAATCGGGAGCGAGATACGTCATCCTCAACCAACACGACACACAAGAAACAATAATAATAATTTTCGAAGAATTAAATACCACATGCATGAATACAGAATAGTAATAAAACGCCAAGTCAAGGAACAGGACTTGTCAAATGTCAGTTTCAACGTCAAATGGATCTATTTGTTGCCATTATTTTAAAGAACGGATGAACGAACTTCGAATAAAGTAGAGAACGTTGCCATGTCTAAAAGACAAATCGAAGTTTAACTAATCTGTTCATATTTTCCATTAGATCTTAGGACAGTAGATTAAACCATCGATTATATTTTATCGTAGATTCCGATATGCATAGTTTAAACTGCTTTTGATGTTACGGCCCTAAGTCAATAAAAGTCTGACACGCCTTTCCGCTCCGCCCAGAGCGGGAGAAGTCATTTGATGATTTCCCATCCAAAAAGAAAAAGGCTGTGTCTATTAATACATTTTCCAATTAATACAAACTAGTACGGAGTTACATTGTAAGTAGTTATCGTTGAGTACAAAAAGAAAACGTTAATAACATAAAAATAAAACTTTTAAATTAAAAATGTATGGCCTCTCCAGTGTAGACTAGCTTCAATTTTCTGACTAACTGACTGACTCTTTGCCAATTCAAAAGTGTCTGTAATTGGTTTAATTGAAATAAATGCTTTGAGTTTGAGTGTGAATTTGGTAAGTGTATGAGTCATGTGTTGTGTATGTGTCGTTTGTGTGTATGTGGTGTATGTTTGAGTTGTCTGAATAAGCAGGAACTGAAAAAAAAAGCTTTCCAAGTAACCTTCTAATCTCTTAGTAGGTAAGAGTCGTGAGCCATTTACTTTCTTTTTACACTCGAATTTATTTAAACAATAAATATTGCATTGTTTATTAACTGCATTATATATTCAACTACCTAATACTCGAAAGTATCTTTCAGCCAATTTAGTTCTGTAACATTCTACAGGACAACATATTTTGATCGTCTATTTGCCAGATAACCAGTATTGTATTTCAGAGAAGAATGTCTACGCAAGACGGTATTGAGCACAAAGAGCTGTCTAACGGTCATAACTTTGCAGTCTTAATTGTATGGTGCTATACCGGAAATGTTTAAAAGTCACGACTTTAAGAACAGCTTTTTGCGCTCGTTTCTAGTTTAAGAATACAAGTTTTGGAGCACCTCCGCAGGTCGTTACCACGAATGAGAGTACTGACCGGCAGAGTGAGAAGTGTACCTAAGTCTGCACTATGGCGCAGACACTTGAAAATCGCTATGAGTTTCCTCACTCTGCCAGAAATTCCATTACTTTGCACCTTCCTGGACATCAGGTTGTCTACCACGATACTGAGGTAAGTACCTGACTTGTGTTGTTCAGACTAGGGAAGAGCAGAGGCATTGGTCTAACTGTTCATTACAAGTGTGGGCTCTGATAACAAACGAGTCATCCGATCGCGTATGAATCGGATCAGTACTTCTAGAACACACTTCTAAAAACAAACAAAGAAATAATAAATGTTCAATAGCGCCATCAGGATGGAATTTGGTGTGGACACCTGTAGCCAACTCACTCGCTTCATGTAAAATTGTAAATACAAATGTTAGTTTTTAAGTTTCAAATAACGCACGAAACGAAATGACAACCTCGCGCCACAGAAGCACATGCACCATGCTTGCCTTATACGCATGCGCGGGGCCGCCTTTGAATTCGCGCGCTCGCCAGCCGATGCTTGGGGACGCCGCCCGCGCGCTGCCACGTCAGTCGAATACACACACTGAAACACCACTGCGAGCGGACGTGTGTCGAATCGCTCGGGCGTTCCCGCCAAATCGGTTTTGTCTTAGTCCTATGTCTAGTTTAATGTTACCTACGCTAGTTTTTATTGTGTTCTGTGAACTTCTATGTGCGTGTGTAAAAAGTAATATCCTCTATTATTACCGGTAACTTTGTATTTCTGTTTTGTGTCGTAATCCCGCCCTATATCGACCAACACCTGTGCAGTCATGCATTTAAAGCAAGGGGGGATTATAGTGCCTACATAAGAACAGAAACTAGTAAATTATAAACCTTAAGAAAATTTTCGTGATAAGTAATGCATACACTCACCTTTCTAAATTGCATAACTAAGTTCATTAGATTAGACGTAAAGTTCTTATCTACATTGTGACCTGTCTCTGCTCCCACTGAGTAATGGAGCAGCTCTTCTATTTTTATTTTCTTTTTTAAAGCTAAAAAAATATGAATCCACATTAAAAACACAATTTAAAGCAATTTTATATGTTGCATAAAAAAATTTCAACCTGACAACACTTATCAAACTTAAATTTTGCTAGGTAAAAACGTTTCTCATTTAATTTTTATTAACTACTTACCTATATACAATAATTTCTGCCTAATAGTAAGTGGACAATGCACCATAATCTCAATTTTATCTGACAACTCATTTTCAACATCCTTCTTGATTCTTCTCAACATGAACGGCTTTAGAATCATGTGCAGACGTGATAAATGCTCTGAAAAAATTATAATGACCGTTGTTGATGTTACTTGGAAGGGGATAATTAGTAAAAGCAAAGAATCTTAGAACTTAGCGTAGATTGAGGCTTAGCGCAGTAGGTAAGTATTTGCGCAAGTTGGGCAATAAATTGAACAGTATAAAGGATTTTTAGTAAATTGCGCGCTTATACGCTTAAATATAGAAAGTGGCAGTAGTCAAACTGGCCGCGGCCGGTATCGCTATACAATATTATGAATGATAAGATTCTATCGACAAGGAACAATTTTGTAAAGTATTTATTAAACTATTTAGGGCGAATTCGACCAAACTTTTATACCTAGTATAAGTCTAATCCAGCGAATAATTTAATTTTTTTGACGGATTTTCCATACAAAAGCTGTCAGACGCCAATTTTATTCCGCAAATAAAAGATATCTGACTTTGGTTAAATCAGCCCATAGAACAAAGATACGTACTCTCATCGATGGTACTTTTATTCTCAGCATGACTTTCAATATCCTTGGAAAACCACTCGTTAAATTCTTCATGCGAATCAAACAACGTCGGCATTATAAAGTGGAGTAGAGCCCAAAGTTCCGCCATACTGTTTTGGATTGGAGTACCTGGAAACAAAATATAAATTAAACATCATTTAATTCTAACTAACTTGTGCCCCCCACTCGTATTTACAGAATTAGTAATTACAGAAGCAATTAAAAAGCCATTGTGTCTCGCGTAGATCTACGTACGTAGTATCTACGATACGAAGGGTTACACATAAATCATATCCTATGGCACTCGGCAATAGTGTAACTTTCTATCAGTGACAGATTTTTTGTAATCGGATCAGTATACCCAAAGATTATATTTTACAGACATTACAAATAATTTTACCTCTTTTTTTTTTATCTTTTGTTTTAGGGACTTTTGTTCTTGTGACAACATGTCAGCCCCGTTAAGTCACATCTAATTATACAACATCACAAATAACATTGTTTCATTACAAGGTAAAGGAAAAGGTATCGGTAACAAGACCTCACTGACGCGTGAACATCTTAAATAAAGTGGCGGCAGCAGGTGACGTGGGATTTGCTAGAACTGATGTAAATGTACCAACATCCATTATATTTAATTTAAATTCACGCATCAGTAATTCCCTGTCTCTCTCATATTTTACACAGTATAAAAGTAGGTGTTGTACATCATCTAACATCCCACATACCTCACAATTAGGGGAATTAACTTTTCTCATTAGATATCCAAATTTCTTGGTGGGATAATGTCCTGATCGTAACCTATTTGCTATGACTATCACATTCCTACGAACTTTGTAATTATCAAACCATGGTATTCGAGGAGGCTAACATTGAATTGTTTTAAACCAAATTCCCTTCTCTTTACTTCTTTCATCAAAGTACTCTTTAAATATATCATAACATTTATTTTTAACTTGCGCTATACATTCAGTATAAAATAATCTTACATTGTAGTCATGACCGTCAGTAGTTGCTAATTTTGCCCACCTGTCAGCCTCCTCGTTACCGCTTAGTCCGATATGAGAAGGAACCCATTGCAGTCTTAGATCCCTGCCGCAGTTTTTTAAAATATACATTTGCTTCAATATTGCATAAGCTAGCGATGCACCTCTGGGGCCAGATGCGCAACGAGCTATGTGCTGTAAAGCGCTTTTGCTATCTAATTTTACCTCTTTATAATATTAGTTAAGATATTTTGTGATAATGTAAGTCAAGTATCATTAATTATTTGAGGTGTTAGCCCTGATAAGTATAATTCGTAACTTGAAACTGTGATGAACTGAAATCACCCATCAGTCTCTGTAAGAATCTATACAAATAAATAAAATTGAAGTGTCTGTTTGTAATGTCAAAATAACAACTTTTTACTAAATGCATAGGAAAGTATAAACGATTCTTATAACAAGAAAGCAATTTTTAACATTTTTGTCTGTCTGTCTGTCTGTTTGTTCCGGCTAATCTCCGAAACGGCTGGACCGATTTTGACGGGACTTTCACTGGCAGATATCTGATGTTACAGCGGGGTAACTTAGGCTACTTTTATTCTAGAAAAATAATTAGGGTTTTGCGCAAAAATATGAAAACCCTTGAAATTATGAACAAAAAGTCAGATTTGAAAAATTCTTTTTGCATCTGGTAGCCCAATTCTCGAAGATAGTTATAGGCTATTTAACATCACGCTACGACCTTAAGGATCCGAGCAGAAAGAAAAAAGTCAGAAAGAACACTAAGCGAAAACGAAGTAATAGCGCGGGCGGGCGATAATCACTCCATACAAAATTTTCAATACCTACTGCTATAATAGCCTACACCTTCGCTAGACGCTGCGAACAAAAATATACCTCACCTTACAAGCGTAAAGTGAGTTTTACTTCATAGCTGCGCGCCGCCGCGTGTTTATAGTAAATTGCCAGGGCTGCCTTTTTCGATAAAGATGTCAGTAGGTATTTATAGTACCCTTTATGTAATAAAATAAAATGCTTTATAATGTTTTAGCATGTTTAATTGTTAAAAATATTTATGAAAGACCGAGGAATATTTTTATGCTAGATAACTATTTAGTATTCTGTGACCACACCCGCCCGAAACTGCAATTGTAAGACAAGTAAGTTACACATCGTACGTAACGTGTAGTACCTAACTATTTAATAATCAGTCACGTAACCACTCCGCATGGCCACGAATACGAATGAAATACGAAATGGAGGATACTAAAAACACGATTAATTGATTTGTTCGTTCATTTACACAATTAGCGTAACTACTATGCTTCTACACTATGAACAAACTCGCGATGGCGCCATTATTGTGACGTCATGCACGCTTTTCTAACACTTGAACGCTTTTAAATAAACAATAATCATATGAACATAACATTAACAAGATAATAACGATAATAAATATTATTGAAAATTAATTTGCACTAAGTAGATTTTTGCTAAACGTAATTTTCAAATGATAGTTGACAAATGGTGGTTACTGACCTTTCTTTTCTTATCTCGGACGCATAGAAGAAGTAATTACGTACCTACCAATAAAATACAAAACACGAAACATGCAAGTTTAAACAATAGACCTATTTAAAAAACGATATTAAAACTGTATCAGCAGGTAAACTGAAAAAAGATGTTTTTATCACTTCTCTTGCTGGATCTACATCCATCAACTCCACATAATACACGAGAACCAGCCATATAATAGGAATTTGAAACTAAGTACGTCAGGCCGACCGAAATATATGCTTTCGTACGTATGCGCCTCGCGGCTGTCGGCAACTTACTGAGAAATGGGCTGCGTGCGGCCCGGCTAGCGATAGGTAGTTAGCGCGCGTAAGTACATGGAGTGATTTATCTGGTAATCTGTGGCGACGGGTCGGGGGACAAGGGAGTTTTATTAAAATGTGGCTGTTTAGTATATTGTGTAACCTACGACATCCACGCGAAAGAAGTCGCGGGGCACAGCTATCTATACAAATAAATAAAATTGAAGTGTTTGTTTGTAATGTCAAAATAACAACTTTTTACTAAATGCATAAGAAATTATAAACGGTACTAATAACAAAAACGCAAAACGCAATTTTTAACATTTTTGTCTGTCTGTCTGTCTGTTTGTTCCGACTAATCTCCGAAACGGCTGGACCGATTTTACTGGCAGATAGCTGATGTTACGGCGAGTAGCTAAGGCTACTTTAAAAAAAATTAAAACCCATGAAATTACGAACAAAAAGTCGGATTTGAAAAATTCTTTTTGCATTTGTTAGCCGAATTTTCGAGGATAGTTATAGGCTATTTAACATCACGCTACAACCCTCTGGAGCCGAGCAAAAAGAAAAAGTCAGAAATAACACTAAGCGAAAACGAACTAATAGCGCAGGCGGGCGATTCAACGCAGCGGTTGGCGAACGGGTCGCGGGACGAGAGCGTTTTATTAAAATGTGGCTGTATTTTAGTATTTTATGTATCTTACGATATCCACGCGAACGAAGTCGCGGGGCACACTAGTTTAGACTAAATCCCGATTTAAATCGACGTTTTGTAAATTATCGATATAGTGAAACTTACCTGACAACAACAATCGATTCCTACAGCTGAACCCGAGCAGCAACTTCCACCTCATGCTAGCAGAGCTCTTGATAGCCTGCGCTTCATCCAAGATCATGTACTGCCACGACACGCGGTTCAGGTACTTCAGATCTGACACCACGATCTGGTATGACGTCACTACTACGTGGAAAGCAGCTTGACGAGTGTGTAAGTCTTTTCGTTCCCAGAATTGACGGAGGATTTTGCGTTCGCTTGGACTGCCCCAGTATGGTACCTACAAGAGTTTTTGTCGTTATTAAATATTTCTCTTCTGCATAAAGGTGTTCCTTCAGAGGAGGAATACTTTATTTCTGTAGTGGTTATTAAAACATTTTGAAACAGACTTACAAGAGGTTGAAATTGAAATTATGCACACTATCTATAATGCAACAAGCAAACAGGACTAAGTTGGTTGGAAGTCCCACTAAAAGGAAATACTGGGTGATTAATGAGATGGGAAATTTAGTTACATTTTCAATTGTTGGAAAGATAAATAACAGTCTGTGTTATTGCGTGAACCGACAGTGTACAAAAGTAAACTTACCACTTTAAAATCCGGCACAAATCGCTGCATCTCTTGCTGCCAGTTGTGTAGCGTAGAAGCAGGGGATACTACAAGGAATGGTCCCCATACACCGAGTCGTTCCGCCACGTGGCACAGAAACGCTATGCATTGCACCGTCTTACCTAGACCCATCTCGTCAGCTAGAATGCCGCTGATACCCTAGGAAAAAATTAACATCATAAGTTCGATTAACTTTAATCGTATTTTCGGAGGCTAAAACTAAGTTTGGGATCTGCCAAATTGAAGATTATTTTGAGAATACAGCCCAGTCTGGATTTGTGTCTATTACACTGGACTTAAACAAAACTGGCGAAATGTGGATGTTACATTGCACCTTTGTCCAACCATTCGGGTAACACATGTGTGATTTTATGTTTTGTTGTGATACAGCCACTAGATCCGAGGGGTAAGTCCCGTATTTTTAAGAAGGATAGCATTCTAATCAATCTGCCTAGCCTTTTCCCAACTACGTTCGGGTCGGCTTCCAATCTATCTGGATGCAGCTGAATGCCAGTATTTTACATGGGCCAACTGCCTATCTGACCTCCACAACCCGGTTACTGGGTAACACAATACCCCTTGGGTAAGACTGGTTGTCAGACTTTTGGGCTTTTTTTAAGGTGTACAATAAAGAGATTATTCTATTCTATTCTTCCGACTGCCCGTAACAACTGTCAAAGATCTACGAGTAACAGCCAGGAACAACGGCTTAACGTGCTTTAATGTTCGCATTTCTAATCTGTCAAAAATATCTCTACTTTTTATACATGTTTGTAAAAAAATTGAAACATTGATTGTCCCTGAGATGAGATAGCGACTAGATTTTGGAGGTTTTTAACTACGGGAATTGGCATTCTGAAATTGGTCGTAATTTCCAGCAAAATTAGAACCAGAAAGCACTACCTAAGCGAACCCATTTAGAAAATAGCACCCTACACCCCTGTTAGAATTTAAAAGAACATTTGTGCCACCAATGTAACAAAAATTGGTCATAATTATGACTTGCAGAAACCCCAACTTATTAGCCTATATTGCTTGGCATGGAAACTCACCTGATCATACAAATTAGCCAACCAATTCATGCCCTTCAGTTGGTACCCCTTCAACGTCCCTCTAAATATATCAGGCTGGTCATGGTCTCCATTCCTCCTGTCATGGCCGTCAGTAATGTCGACGCCACCGTCGGTGTCGGTCGCGTCGCCCGCGCCCGCGTTTGAGTCGAATAGTTGCGTGCGAGCGCGTTCGGCGCGAAATGCTTCTCTAGCGTTCCGGGAGGCGCGAGCTTTCATGGCTTCGCTGTCAATAGAGGATTGGGTTATAATGTATGGCCATAACGAGATAAACAGGGCTATACAACATTTTACTTATGTTCCAATGTTCACATTTTCAATTGTAATGTATTCTGCCATGCAAAGCATGAGCTTTCGAGCGATCAAGAACTATTTAACTAATAATGACAGAATTTTTCCTTCTGGATCGTTCTATCAAGGTTAGCATTGTCACGAGCCAATGCGCTTTTCTTTTTGTGCGTCACGTCGACCCCTATAAACATTTTTCCTATCTTCTTTCTTTCTATGTTCTAGAAAGTTATGCAATACCCATCGAGCTTAAGAATAAAACATTCAGCACTGAACTTTAGTATACTTATTATTCTACTGCTTACCTATCATAATGATCAATGGCAGCCAGTCTCGGATCTCTATCCTCATCCAGCTGCCTTAGAATCCGATCAGCTCCACCGTCACCATCGTCGCCAGAATTCAGCTTCTTTTGCATAAAATGCGCATACAACTCTGTTTGAGTAATCAGGAAGTTCAGTTTGCGACGTTGCCGCTTTGCCTCCATTAGTTCTACGTCCATCTGGGGTAAAAGTTCTGTTAATCAATTAGACACTGATGCAGGGTAGGAGGGAAATAGAGAATAAATGAAAACTAGAAATACAGTATCCGGCTGTAAATATGGCACTTTCCGTAAACCGTAAAGTTGTTAATTTAATACAAAAGCTGACTCTGTAACAGGAGTCTAAGTTGTCAATTTTGTATTAAGAACTTTACGTTAGTCTGAATAAGGGTCAAAATACAATAACTGGCTTGAGGGTTTCAGCTAGAATCAAAGTGAGAGGTCGTTTTGTAATAAGTTTTTTTTTTTTGCATTGTAGAGCGTCATCTCTGTCAATCATACGTGTGTGTCTTTCTCTAAAGCTAGTTATGTTATATTTACGGTTTTGACTCAAAAGTTCACATGAGATTGGACAATGCATTTACAGATTACAAATTTTAATAAAGGTACTACGGTTTCTAGTAACAGTGGCCTTAATCCCTCTAAGTATTTCAATTACTACTGACTCATTTTTGGCACATATTTATACTATTTATGTCTAGTTTGTTTTACAAAAAAAGCTTGTAATGAGGTATGAGGTATAATGTTACCTTTCTCTGTTCCTCTGCCTCTCTTTCCATGCGTCGTCTTGTCTCTCTCTCTGCGCGATCGTATCTCCTCCAGTATGCCTGCATTTCTCGACTTAGTCGCTTACACCGCCATACCGTTTCTTTCATATTCTTTTGAGACTGTGGGCAGAAATGTCTAGTCATTGTCAATGAGTGTTACAGTAAGTTTGAGTTTATTATAGATAGGACTCTTCCTACACAGACTAAGAACAAGCATTCCTTATGATAGTTGCTCACTGCGTTTCTTATCGACGCGCCTACTACGTAATTTCTGATGAGTGGCTTTCTTATGAGAGTCTAGAGACCATAAGCATTTTTTTTTGTTAGCCTATGTTGTGTCCCACTGCTGGGCAAAGGCCTCCCCTTTTTCCTTCCAAACCTCTCTGTCTTGTGCGATCTCTGGCCATGTTGGCCCTGCAAACCTTATCAGACCATCACACCACCTTCACCGCGATGTCCTCCCTCAGGCGTCCAGTGAGTGACGGTCTTTGCCCATCTCTCCGGGTGCATTCGTGCGACGTGTCCAGTCCACTCCCACTTCAGCAGCTGCTTTTTCTCCAACATCCGCTGCTTGAGTTATGGAGCGCAGGGTGGTGTTTCTAACTCGGTCTGTACGCTGGACACGTATTATGCTGCACTCCATTGCCCGTTGGTAAATCTTGAGTTTGGACTTCTGTTGTTCGGTAAGTGACCAACTTTGTGCACCATAGGTTAGGACGGGCAGGATGCACATGTTGATGAGTTTTCTTTTAAGTTTTAGGAAGACTACCTTTCATGTGTTCTTTAAGGGCCCTGTAGATTTTCCAAGCATTTTGGACTCGTCTTTCCAACTTCCTGGTCTTATCTATTGTTGAAAGACTCTATCTGGTCCAAGTATGTATACATATTGCAACACATGTCCGTCTACCTCGACCCTACATTTCGTGTTGTTGGTTATGACCTGTGTTTTGGATCTGTTCAATGAAAGTCCAACCTCAAGACATGCTGTGTTCAGATCTTGGAGCATTTCTTCAAGTTCTGAAGGTGATGTGGAGAATAATACAATATAATCAGCAAAGCGGAGGTTTGTTAGCTGGTGGCTGCTAACATTTATGCCTCTTGACTGTCACGAATCAGGCAACTTGTTAAAAACCCCCTGCAGTGTGCTTGTGAACAGCTTGGGTGAGAGTGGGTCGCCTTCTTTAACATCTTTTTCTATGTTGAAAGAATGACGAGTAACAACATACCCACCCTTGTAGCAACTTGAGACCCATACCATTAGAAAGGTCTTCAAAAATACATTTTTTTTTTTTTGTATGGTGGCAACTTTGTAGCTAGCAGATGGAAAAAGTTGTTTGACATTGTAACATGCCTCCAATCTATATCAGATCTAGAACGTGCTGGCTATGAGCCTTATATGCCGCCGAGTAAAGACAGACATGCCACATGGCACAGACAGACAAGCAAATAAATCCAGACTAATCACAATAGTGCGATGGGTAATATTGGTTATCAACGGCTGGTTCAAGAGAGACTTTAAAATATTTAGGCACACCCTTTTTAAGAAAACACTGCCGCACGCATTTGAGGACTTTCGCATTGCTGGAGCATAAATGCCTTTGGACATCCTCTGATAGACAGTGAACATGACGTTTTTATCGAGATAATAACCCAATGAATGGATGAACCAAACCGATTGGGCAATTATGTTGTGGCAGAAAATGTTAACAGACAACGGGCGGCGTTCACTATGTGATGTCCGATACGTCATTGAATATACCGTTCCCACAACTGACGGAAGAAGAAGTCGTTTTATTCAGTTTGGGAACATACCACATGAATCTCGCGAGGTCACAATTATGTCGCCGTGCATTTGCGCGGTGGCGTTGGCATGTATAACCTAGATGTGTCTTTAAGCCTAAGTCCCAGTATGTCGCAGTATGGCTTAGCGACAGAAAACTGCTTGTTGTTAAGAGACCGCATTTTATCAAGGCACGTATCAAATAAAATATAATTCGGAAATGTGGGATCGGATGCGCTGGATTAAAAAAAGAACCATTTTAACCTTCTGACCAACAAAAAGAGGAACTGTTGTGCAATTTGGCACCAGACTCGGTAATTCCTTCTATGCCTTCAATCAATTCGTCGAACGCATTTCTTGAGGCTGATTTCAATCTTGAAGAAATGGAGAAATGCTTTAAGAAAAAGGATACCTCTCCAGGTGACGACCATACAACGTAATCAATGTTATATAACCTTCCAGTAATTATTAGACCGTCCGATTGTTAGATCCGTTTCATATTTTTAATTCGATTTTCTGTGATAGTTATATCCCCATATAAAGGAGTCAAATTCAAATTATCCCAATTCCCAAGATTAGTAGTGGAGACTCGGCAACTAAGTTGAGACCTATTGCTCTTATTTCCTGTCTGTAAATTTTTTTTTACATTATGATTAACATTGGTTCGTTGAGAAGGAAAATGTATCTTGACCTGCAACTACGAGTTTTAGGCGAGCTCAGTCAAACTTAGATGCTTTGGTAAGACTTATTTGACCCATACAAATATTTTTTTCAAAAAACATTACATATGGATGTTTCTTATTGAAAGACGACTTTTAATTAAAAGAGACAGAATTCGCAATACCGATCATTTATGCAGATGGTCACATAAAGTCATTGGCCAGGGTGACCCGTTATCCCCACCTCTGGTTAATATGGTTACATCTGGGATTTCCCACAACATTGACAACGTAATAATATCTCAGTACGCAGATGATTTCGTACTTTATACTAGTGAACTTGAACTAAATGATAGCATTAGCAACATGCAAAGAACATTAAACACTATATTAGTAATTTAACAAGACATTGGTTTACAGTTGTCTACCTCCAAGTCAAAATAATAACAAGTTAATTTATGTATTCGTGAACAAACTTTAAATTCAACTGAAAATATCAAATAATTAGGCATGTGGCTTGATAGGTCATTACGATGGGGAAAACATGTCAATGAAACTTGTTAGAAAACTCAAAAATATCTCAATTTATTAAAAATATTATCCGGCCCCTTCATGGGGTATTCATCCCAAACATATTAGAAGATTATATATTGCGTTAATTAGGAGTAGATTAGATTATGGTGGCTTTTTAAATATCAATACTCCCAATTCACACACATACAAGTTAGACAAAGTACAGAACCAGAGTCTAAGGATTGTTGGTGGGTTTATAAGAAGTACAACCATTCACACAATGGAGTATGAACTATGTATCCCTACATTGTTTATACGGCGGCATTTTTTGGCATTTAAATACATCTTAAAAGCCCAGTCTTGGTCGAATAATGTTACTGATTTTGTTCAATGAACTCAGCACTCTTTGCTCAACCAGGTATTGGGGAAACAAAAACCCTTATTAATAACAGCATTCAGAACAACTGAAGAAGAAGATATATCTTCCAGCTGTCCGCTGAGTTTACTTTCAATACTTAGGTTACCAACATTCAAATATGTATGTAATATTATAAGTAAGTATGATTTAGAATCTATTAAAGGTAGAAAAAAAGACTGCAATTTTGATATTCTTAAGAGTGAAATTTTACATAAATTAAGTACTAAATATGATGGTTGGTATAGAATATACACTGATGGTTCAAAGAGCGCTGATGGGTTATTAGAGGCAGCCTATTATGATTCTAGTTGTGATAAAAGAGGCTGTTTTAGAATTAACAATAATAATATATCTATAATGATCAGAGATCGGGATAGGTAGTGTTTATTTACCTAAACTTCGAGAAAGGAAGTAACATAGAGTGGATAATACCTCCTCTAAAATCCCGGAATAATTTTAATGACCTTTAAATCCCGGGATTTTAAAACCATGAATTATTTATTGGACTTCAAAAATAATATAAATCAAGACTCTACTCATTTAAACGTCATTATAATTATTCCGGGATTTTAGAGGAGGTATTATTCACTCTTATGATCTTCCTTCCTCGAAGTTTAGGTAAATAAACTCTACCTATTCCGATCTCTGATAATGACATTGGAACTTACTGCAACTTCAGAGTCCCTAACATATGTGAATAACAAAGGTTACAATAAGGCAGTTATTCTTACAGATAGCAAGAGTGCCCTACAGCATATAGCTCGATGTGTCTCTAGGTGTAGTGCACGAAAGCATATGCCATTTTAAATCAAATTCATGAGTCCAGTTGTAATAATAGGGAGCTGAGATTGCAGTGGATTCCATCTCACATTGGCTTACCGGGAAAAGAGGAGGTCGATCTACTAGCGAAACAATCGGCTTTAAAAGATTAGTTATTGAAGTTAAGTGTCATTACTCCGAATTACTAGGCAAATATAAATTAAATTGCTACAACATGTGGAAAGAATATTTTGATAAAAAGTCTCAAGAAAAAGGTATTTGGTACAATACAGTGCAATGCGAACCCCGTCATATGCTGGTTTGCCGATGTGAGAATCAGTCGAAAATATATATGTAGTTATAGCACATAGGTTAAGAACAGGACACATGCCACTCAACAAGTTTGGATTTCTAATGGAAAAATGTGAGCAGTCCAAATTGTGAATATTGCGGGACTGTGGAGGACATCCTCCACAGTCATCACTTGTTGGTGGAATGTGTCCGTAATAGCAGAGAAAGAGACGTGTTAATGGCCGAATTAAACATAAATAAGCGAGATCTGGGTGCTTTTCAAAGTCTCATAGCGAAGCCATGTAGCATAGAAGCTATTAAAATGTAAAAGTTTGTTTACAACTCTGTTACCTAACATTGTATTAGTAGTTTTATAGTAGTAAAGTGTTTATTGTACTGTGTATGTGTCATGATGGGGCTGACATGGTTATGTATGTATGACCAAAAGCCTCTAAATTAAATAAAGATTAGGAAAAAAACTTGCAAGAAGTACTATAAAAAAAATCAAACTATTTTGTCCCACTCATTTGTTCATTTTTGGGTTTACTCACATAAATCTCTTCTAAATGACAACTAGTCTTTAATGCTACAAAGGTGGGTATGTGGTCCATACAAATTTACCCATTGTTCTTTGGACCAGAAATATGTAACTTGATGTTCGCAGAGCTACTTCGATGGAAGGTGTCAATGCTCAATATACGTGTGCGTAAAGTTTTGGGACTCCAAGGCATTCATAGCTGACTATCAAATATTTTTAATCTTATGGATTTTTATATACTAAAACATTATGGCATTAAGTACTTCAATTTATTGAAGAAATCACTACATTTTGCTTGACTGAGTACAAACTGCTATAAAGAGTTGACACTTACATAAAAATACAAGAAAGTTTACTTTATATTATTACCTGCATAGCAATATGTCGCCAATGCTTGCAGCATAAGGTCGCAAGTCGCTTCCTCTGCAACATAACCTCTCTATGCGTGGCAGTGCGGGCTCTTTGTACTTTACCGAGCTCTTTCTTGACTAGTAACAACCAGTGACGTCTTCTGCGAGCCGTTAGGGCTTCCGGGCTCTTGAGTGTTGAGAGCTTCTTGCGGCCTCTGGTGGAAAAAAAATAGACGGTAAACAAAAATTTTTAAACATTTACAAAGCTGTACCTTTGTAACGTTCCATTTTTTTTTTAATATATAATAAACTAGCTGTGCCCCGCGACTTCGTTCACGTGGAAGTCGTAAGATACACAATACACAAAATAACATAATAGCCACATTTTAATAAAACTCCCTCGTCCCTCGACCCATCGCGTTGAATCGCCCGCCCGCGCTATTACGTCGTTTTCGCTTAGTGTTCATTCTGACTTTTTTCTTTCTGCTCGGCTCCTAAGGGTCGCAGCGTGATGTTAAATAGCCTATAACTATCCTCGAGGATTGGGCTACCAAATGCAAAAAGAAATTTTCAAATCCGACTTTTTGCTCAAATTTCATGGCTTTTATTTTTTTTTTTGCGCGGAACCCTAATTATTTTTCTAAAATAAAAGTAGCCTAAGTTACCCGCCGTAACATCAGCTATCTGCCAGTGAAATTCCCGTCAAAATCGGTCCAGCCGTTTCGGAGATTAGCCGGAACAAACAGACGGACAGACAAAACTTTTAAAAATTGCTTTTTTGTTATAACGACCGTATATACTTCCATATGCATTTAGTAAAAAGTTGTTATTTTGACATTACGAACAGACACTTCAATTTTATTTATTTGTATAGATTGCATTAAATAGCGATTTACTATTAGTATAAGCTTCTTTTAAGCATTTTGTTAGTTTACATAATATTATTTAAAACCAAATTCCCACCATCATTATTCAACGCAATGCGCGTATACCTTGGGTCGCCACAGGAGATCTCGTCCGGTAAGCAACCCCCTCTTTCCTCTCCCCTGTCGCCCCCTGCGGCAGACCCACCAGGCTGGAGCCCTGAGCGTCGTCGCGCGTCGCGCGCGCCCTAGGGCCAGACACACCGTCCTATGCTGGCATGATGGGCACACGTATTCGCGCCGCTCTTCTTCAGCACCGCGACCTTCATACGTGTCCCAACCCTCAGCCACGGTTGTCGCCATTGTATCGGTTAAGTCATGAGTAACTAAACTCAGTGTTATCCCCATAATGGGTAAGTGTTGCACAATGTCGCTTTTTATATTTTGTGTGCCTACCTTTCTAGGTCAACTCAAGGGCGAGTGCCATTTGCTAATTACCGGTTATTGTTTTAAATTAGTATGCGGCGTAAATATCTCAGACAAATGAAAGAATACAGACAAGCAAATAAAACCATATACTTTCTTGACGAAACGTGGGTAAATGCTGGACATATTAAATCAAAAGCATGGTTGGATACAACTGTAAAAAATAAGACATGCTTTTCTTGAAGGTTTATCTACCAGTTCAAAAGCTTCTACAGGAAAAGGTAAAAGGCTGATCGTTTTGCATATTGGTAGCGACAAAGGATTTTTGGAAGATGGTCTTTTACTTTCTGAATCTAAATCAACTATAGATAAGATGAGGAGATGGATGGCGAAAAGTTTCTTGAGTGGTTCAAACGCATTATTCCTAAACTAGAACCAGGAAGTGTTGTTGTCATGGACAACGCTTCCTATCATTCCGTCAAACTTGAGAAAATACCAACAACTGGTTGGAATAAACAGCAAATACTAGACTGGCTGCTAAGCAAAGGGATATCCTTGGACCTGAGTTATTTAAAAAAGGAATTACTACTGAAAGTGGCCGAAATCGCCCCCCCAATATAATAAATATTAGATACATGAAACTGCTAAAAGTAATGCTATTGAAATTCTCCGATTGCCACCGTACCATTGCAAATTCAATCTTATTGAATTGGTGTGGGCCCAAATAAAATTATGTTGGTGCCCGATAACTCAACATTCAAGATGAGTGACATAAAAAAATTCTTATATGAGGCAATAACTTTAATAGATGCTAATCGATGGAAGAAATGCTACGACCACGTGATACCAGAAGAAAATCTTATGTGGAATTTGGATGACGTCATGGAGAACGCAGAACAAAATTCTTTCATAATATTTACAAATGAAGATTCTAGTGACACTGATTAAAGTTTTAATTTAAGACAATTAATTAGATTTTTATCCATTAATTAAACTTTATCTTTTTAAATATAAATTGTTTGAATTTATACTCCATTGTGAAAACACCTTTAACCCTGCAGTTGCACTGATGACTTACTATTTTCTTAATGCGAACGGACTATGGCTCAAGTATCAAGCCGTGTCAGTTCACTCATAATTAGTAGTAAGACTCAATACCTAGAATTGAAACGCGTCAATTCGTAAATGCGTCCTTAAAGGCATGCGCAGGGTGTAGCGCAATATTGCACGAAACGGGTCTTCTTCTTTTTAATGGTGTTTTTAAAAATAAACAAACTCATAATATTTTATCTCACATAAACCTACATGGGCACTTATGAAACGTCAGAAGCTAGGTGCACGGTTCCACTTGGTCGTTTTCTATAGAGAAGAACCAGCACGAAACTCCACGGTTAAACTTTTAAAAATTTTAAATTAGTTGTTCCCAGTAGACCCCATGTTAATAGCAGAGTGGGTAGGAGGCACAGAAAAAAGTCTGTTTACGTGTGTATTTCAAACTTACCGGACTCCAGGCTTTTCAGCAGACATACCATACTCGTCATTGTCCGGTTCCTCCTTCAGATTACGTAATTGTTCTTCCCAATCAACACCATCAGGCTAAAATTAAGAGAATTGTTATATGAAATTATGTTTTTCTTTTGAAGCAATTTCTGGTAGCAAATCACATGCTAACTCAGATCAGCTGAGCCCAGATCGCCTTTCCAAAAGTCTACAACTTGTTCAAAATATGAGTGGAAGTAAGGTCAAGTTGAAGCACCTTGCATCAACCAATATATGTCTGAACCTGCCAATCAGTTTCTCAATGAATGATAAAGATCAAAAGAATGGGAATTAGCCATAACCACTTGGCAAACAGAATACTACGATCACTGTTTGTTTCTATAAGCAGAAAGGAAAATGCCAGTAGCCATTCTATATTTTATATGCTCTGTAAAGTTGTAAGTGTTTACTTCTACTTACCATATCCCCACCCTCATTCATCCTAGCATCTCTGACTCTCCCTCGTCTTGCTTTATGCAGACCTCTAGTAGAAGACCCCCGTTCTGAAGGCCTGCCCCTACGTCCCCTTGTGGAGGATGGCGGAGGTACCGGCCGGCTAATACGACGCTCTGGGTAGCGGTCGACTGTTGATAGGAGACCAGCGCCATAGTACATGTAGCGAGAGTTCTAAGGAGAAGGTTTAAAAATTAATTTGTTTATAAAATAGTGAAGGAGGTTGGTGACCTTGAGGCGAGTGGGTTGATGACCTGAAACAAGTTTTTATTGCTAATAAGTAGTGACCCAGCTAGAGCTAAGTGGAAAAGTATAATCTTACATGTAGACATACTCAGAATAAATATGAAAAACAAGTCTATGATATTATGAGATGGTTTTTGATAAAATATTTCAATATACTACAAATATGTATAATTTTCATTCCTGCCTGAATATTGTTATCTGAATATTTGTATAGTTCTCTAGTCTACTGCAGAATAATGCATAAATTGCCCATAAATATGAGGCAAGTATTAGAGTTTTCAAATTGATTAAGTCTATTACATGAAATCAATTTGCGCTTTGCGAGATTTGCAAGTCAATGTAACTTCATCAGCAAAACACATCTTTGAACATTATAATACCATTGGAATTTTCCATTACAATAGTTTATGTCAAATGGCCCATTTATTGACATTTATGAACCATAGTGGCAATTGACATGAAATGCTTGATAAATATACTACTGGAAAATCTAGCATGTGTGATGACAATGATTAGTTACTTAATTCAATTAATGTTTTACTTATTTTTAAAGTAAAACATTTATGATTAGGATTACCTACTCAATCAATTCAGTTAAGTTTTCGGTTTTTTTTAAGGATATGAAGAGAATATTTTTTTTTGGATAAGTATACATATTTTTTTAACTTGAGAATCCATCATTTAAAAAAATTTTTTTTTCTTTTGTCCATGTGAATTGATCATCCAATCTAAGTCAACGGAAAACGGAAAATATAAAGGTAAGCAAGATTTAGAGAGATTTTCAGATATTTATTTATTACAGGTAGAACACCATCCCAAACCATTTTAAATAACTTCATAATCTGAATAAACAGAAAAGTTTACAAATAAGTGCTTAAATAACCTTGGACTCACCCCTTGATCTTTATAATACTTCTTAGCATATCTATTTTGATGTTTTCTTTCCTTCAACAACCTGCGTATTCTCATTTCCTTACAATTAGGAGAGTCATCGTCACTGCTTGTTTCTGACCCTGAGGATAATAGGACATCCCTGAGCCATTCTCTTTCTTCTCCTACTGAACTGAAGTTGTAGAGTCTGAGACGGTCACTTTGGCGTTCTGAAATGGAAATGAGAATGAGGTGGTAGGCATTTTGATGTTGTCAATGATAAGTTTTGTACACAAACTATTCCTAAAGTTTTCCTAGTGTAAAATCGTTTTCCTGGATAAATATTTATGATAATGATAAATGATTATGATGATAAATGATATTTACTTCTGTAAATTGTTTAAAAAAACACATTTACACAACAAATATGTTAAAAAACTATATGAGGTTGGTGTGTATTTCTCTACCTAAGTCCTTTTCGAGGTTTTTCTTACATATTTAATTAAATAGGGTCAAGCTTATAGCTTTAAGAATATGATTATTACAGACTTACTTTCATATTGAGAATAATAATAAATAAGGATGGAACTCATCACATTTGCAATCAAAAGTAAATAATAGTAAGTTTTATATCAAATTTTTTCTTCTATTAAAGTTTGAATCTAGCTTAATTTTTTTTTTTAATATGACCTGTAAAAGTAATTCCGATATCCTATTTGCAGAAAAAACAATTTCATTTCATTTCAAGTTGAATTTGAGTTGAATGAACCTATTAATTAATAGTGATGGGATGGTAGAATAGCACATAAAAAGAGAGCTCAAGCCTCAAACGCAGCAATGGGTGAATCTAGGATGTTGATTAGGATGATTTGATTTAAGAGGCAAGTAGTGAAGTATGACATTACCTCCCTGTTTAATAGTGTTATGAGTGAAACAAAACTTGTGCAGTGTATGCAGAGATAAGGATGTAGCAGCTTATAAAATCAATTCAAACTGAAGAACTAATGACCAAACAATACATTTGTAGAGATTGTAATAATGTTATCTACTATGAAAATGTTGCTGTTAAACTGTTGTTGACTTGATAGTATCAGCTACTTACCTTGTTTGGTGGTCACCACACCATGGATCATCCGGTCCCCCTTGGACATCTCATTTCCGAAGGACTTTGCATCAGAGTCGTCTTCACTGTCGGACGCCACATTGGAGTTCAGGATCCTTTCCACTTGGCCCACAAACGGGCGCACGTCTAAGGAGGCCTCCAGCCTCTGGATATGAACGGGCCTAGCAACCTCATGTCGTTTCAGCACCGTTTTCCCCACCAACTTCTCAGACATTGTAATGAAACCTGAAAATAAACCCCGATTCTATGTACCGAATGGAGCGATGAGTAAGGCCGAATCGCATTTTTTCGCTTGCAAAAAAAAAAACAAAACAGAAACGAATAAACGATAAAAGTGACCACACTGCAGCTATCACACACGAATCGCGAATATATCGAATATCACTTTTTACGTGAAGGGCACTTGGCCCAAAGTTGAACTTACACGAATTTTAATTTCCTCGCGTTGATTACTTAACACAAAATTCCAAAGCATTCACAAAATGGCGCACGAGAATATTCGACAAATCGCTGTCAATGTCGCCGCCCGAGCGGCGCAAATAACTACTCATTTCGTATTTAAGCTTGAAAAAACACGAACCCGCCATAATTGAGGAAGTTTAACAACTAACTGAACCACATTTCTGAACTACTATTGGTGGATGAAAAGAAAGGTTGATCATTAGCCAATGACAATAGTTATAAGCAAAATAGTAGCCAATGGGAATCATTTATTTCTTCTAGTGAATGAAATAGTAACTAAGAACAAAAGCGACCAAAACCAGCTGTCAAAATTTGTCGCGTTCATGAATATACCTATTCATGAAAGCATTATGATGAAAATAAAAACAAAAGTAATTTCGTTTAGTCAACATTTTTTACCACAAGTCGATTTTCCATCAACAAAAAAGGGCGAACTGCCATGCAAACTTTCATCCCCTATTGAATCGCTTTAAAGGAATCGCTTTAAAAAAAATCCAGTCTTAGTATGACCTTCTTCTTCTTCTTCATATACCTTCGTTGATGACAGAAAGCTAAAACATGCTTTTAGTCGGCGGGCATGAAACCATCGGTGGTCGAGCGGGGCGGGAGCGCGGTGATGGCGGCGGCGGCGGAGCAATTTTGTATCGTTGCCATCGCCCCGCTCGGGCCACCGCTCATTCATACGAAACTTCGTAGTTACTTAAAGTTTGAGATGATATCGACACTAATCACGTCTGTGATGTTTACAAAAAAAAAACTCATTTTAAAACAGATAGTTCAAGTGGCTACTACGGTCATTGACCTCAAAAACAAATATCATCAAATCAATTATTTTTGGTTTTATCGTGTTTAGATATCGAAACTTATCACGTCTGCGGAGTTTCGCTAGCTATCCCCATCACGTCTGTAAAGTTAACACAAAAAAAAACTGATATTTCAAGTGACTAAACTAACTGCGGTTGATTGACCCCACAAAAAAAAAAATCAACAACTTAATTTCTTTTTGTTTTATTATGTTTAGATATCGATACCCATCACGTCTGCGGAGTTTCGCTGGCTAATTTAATTTGACCCTGTATATAAACAATGCCTATGGGTATGAGACACGGAATGCAGATGCAGCTCAAAAGAGGACCTTTAATAGACGATCACTTTGGCATCAGTATAATATGTACGATATATTAGTTATAGGTTAGTTTGATCGTATACTCGTAATGCTAGACTGACGTAAATTATCCATTTGTCGAATTGTCTCATAATTAATCAATCTAACTGGATTGAACTCAATATTCATGTGCGATTGATCGTCTAAGGTCTCCTTTATGCTACGGCTACATTGTCGTGATAAGGCGAACTACACTTGACGCGCTCTCTTTCACCGCTCGACGTCTCGCTGTAAACAGAGAGCGCACGAAGTGTAGTTCGCATTAGCGTGACAATGTAGCCGTAGCATAATTGAAACTTTTTGTGCGCTCTAGTTCAGTCCTCGACAACAATGTTGTCTGTGGTTTTGTCGATATCGCGCAAAATGCACTTATAAATTGTGTGTTACATTGGTGTGTTCTCTAATTCGATACAAGGAACTGTCAATCTAACGTGTCTAGATTGATAAACTAACACTAGCCTAACAAAACATAGTAAACTTAGATCAACTATGAGTTTATCCATGTTGTTGTTGTTGTTTTTTTTTTCACTGAAGAGGTCAAAGAAAAATCGATAAAGGTATAGGTACTGCTTCCTCTCGACCAACCCGAGCCAGCAAAAATGTATTTTAACTTTCTTTTCAGAGCTGTAAACAAATGAAGTATCTCGATCAACGATATTTTTTATTTGAATAAAGAGGACGTGACTTTAGTAAAACAAATGCCATCTTGGAAAAATGGGGATTGAAAAGGAATAAACAAAAAAACCGATAAACACTTTCCCATCACTAAAGTTAGCGTCACCTGGTACCAACAATACCACCCGAATTTGAAAATGCTTTTAAGTGTTATTAAAAATTGTTCACCATTTTATAGAATTAAGCTTCCAATTACCATATTTTAAAATCAATTAATATTTACTATTTTAACTCTTCGTCATTAATTTTAGGTCTGATTATGTTTATTATTTAAAAGGCTCATTTTGACAGCTAATGCATTTCCGCAACAATTTGGCAGGAGCAAGTAAGTTGATTCCAAAATGGTGGCCGTTTGTTGTGCTTTTATGTGATTTGTGAACAATTTTATATTTAGGTAAGTCGTAAATAGTTTATAATGAATTATTAGTATTTGTAAACGATCAAACATTTCCCTGGTGTTCGTTTGATGTATATTTTGATAAATCAGCACCTGAATGACCTTACGTTTTTCATTGCTTACAAAGGATCTTACCTGACAGCCTTGTTGTAGTAATATCAGTTAATTTTACACATTTTATACTGTAATCGCAATAACGCCAACGCCTTTGTTAATTCTGCAGTGTGAATGCTTTATTTTATCACATAGAATCACTTTCTAATGTTCTGTATTCAAAGTCGAAATAAGCGCGGGACGTGTGGCTTGGCTAATGATTGGCGTCATAAACCATGAATTACAGTTTCTGTCACGAGCATTTTACCCTTTTCACTGTCTGTTTTTATGGCGGTACACATTGTGTGTAATATTGGCTTGGAGTTATTTTATATGTTTATTTAGTGTCAAACTGGCTTGTCCAGTAGTATCATAACCTAAAAGCTATTCTGCCGGGTGCGGCGAATAATAAGAGAGAGGTCTCTTGTTTCGCGTCCTCATAATGTAATGCGATGATTTCAGATGATATTTGCGTGCTGAATTGACAATATATTTCCAATAGGATTGGAATTATGGATGAAAAAGAGAGTTTGCCTGAGAAACCAAGTGAAGATGTCAGTCAAGGATCTGGAGACAATGCGCCAGCTGAGAAACTTGATGTTGAAGGGGGCAAAGAGTGGTCAGAACCTTCTGCGGGCGGTGACGCTGGTGCCGAAGTTAGTGTTGAAGCCACAGACTCCAGTAGTGATGTAACAAAAAATGCAACTGAACCAGGTGAGAGTGAGTTACAAAATCATGTAGACAATGATGTGATCACAGAGGACAGTAGTAGTGTTAAAAGTGATGTTGGTGACAGTAAGAAAGATGTGACAGATACAGATGGAGACAGTCAGGAAGATGCTAAGGATGAAGGTGAGTTTTTTATTACACTTTCTTGTTTGACAACATAATCATCATAGTTCTGTTTACTGTAACAATTTATAATCCAACCGCTGTAAGTGTGACCCTCTGCAGAAGTTCGACGGCACGGTTAGCGCAGTGGCTGAGCGATTGGACTGCTGCACTGAGTGTCGCGGGTTCGATTCCCGCACGGAGCAAATATTTCTATGACCTACGAGTAATTGTTTCGGGTCTGGGCGTTTGTGTTTGTGAGTTTCTATGTTTGTAAACGCATCTGCGTCAGAGGAGAAATTCCTAGTGTGGGGCAACATTTTTTTTTTTTTTTTTTAAGTATTTTGGATCATGAGAGGGGTGGCTCTTTCGGCGGTTGGACTATAGTTAAATGCAAATTACTATTTGGGCATTGATAATTTTTAGAGTTCCATATCCAAAGGGTGCCAAACGTAACCCTATTACTAGGCCTGACCTGTCCGTTTGTCTGTCTGTCAGTGTGCTGTATCTAACCATAATAATTGTAGACAGTTGCAATAAACTTTTAATTTTGAATTTTTTTTTTTACCTTTTCCTGGCATGTGAGGTGTCATTGTCTAGAACTAATCGAGTACAGTACAAATACAATTTTTTTTTTATCTTCAAATAAAGAAATAGGGCGCTGCATAAGTTGTCAGTTTTAGACCATTTTTGTACAAGCTCTATCAGAACAACTGAACAAGTTAGGAATTTAAAACTTTTGTACATCGTGTACCTTAAACTGTATTTAATCAGCACATACTAAAATCGCCGATTCATAAGGTATTTTGTTTAATAATGGGTGATTTTCTGCAACTGAAAAAAATAACTTTGTAATTCACAGTATCCCGATTCATAAGGTATTTTGTTTAATAATGGGTGATTTTCTGCAACTGAAAAAAATAACTTTGTAATTCACAGTATCATTATGAAATACAAAGTTATCATCAAAGATCTGACATTCGGATGCATATTTACCTAAAGTTGAGGTGTTGACTAATATGGAATGCACTTTTGTATCAATCGTAAAAATTTCGCAATTCAGGAATTCATAAATTTAGTACTTTTTGTCTATAGAATCGACATGCACTACCCTTCCTCTTACACCCTACATACACATATACCTAGTCTTGCCATAAATACTGAAACAAAGAAAAAAAAAAAATTTCTATTGCAAATAACATTTATTACTTTTACGGTGTGTTAGTTTAATACATAAATATAAAACAATTTAAAATATAAAAAGCTTATTCGAAGTGGTCTCCATTGGCTGCAATACAGTCCTTTAAACATTGAGGCCAGTTATCAATAGAAGCATGCACTCTTTCCATGGGAAAATTCTTCACTGCCAAACGTATGGATTGTTTTAGGGACTTTAAATTATCATGGCGTTTAGAGCAAGCCATACTCTCTAAAACTGACCATAAATCATAATCCAGCGGATTAAGATCAGGACTAGACGACGGCCAGTCTTCAGCTCTGATGAAGTCCGAAACATTTGTTTCCAACCAAGACTACATAGACCGAGCTTTATGACCCGGCGCCGAGTCTTGCTGGAAGGACCATTCTTGGTTATTGAACATGGTGTTGTTAAGGGGCTTCACTGCCTTCTCAAGAATGGTATCTTGATACACTTGTGCCAATGTTTTCATACCTTTTTCACAAAAGTATGACTCAGTCACTCCTTCATAGCTAATACCCCACCAAACCATCACTGAAGTCGGATAGTGCCCACGTTGCACTCTGTCGACTAATTGGGAAGCTTCCTGAGAGCTTAGAGCATAAATACGGTCATTTTGTTTGTTAAAATGTTGCTCAATTGTAAAAAATTTCTCATCCGTAAACAAAATTTTTCTGTGACCTCCCTTTGCGTACCGCTTCAGTAGTTGTTTCGATTTTACCACCCTATTCTTTTTTAAATTATCAGTTAAGAAATGACCAGTACGTCTCTTATAGGCTGCAAGTCCTAAGTCATCTTTTAAAATACGCGACATGGTTCTAGGTGCTATCTTCATCTCCCGAGATAAAATCTTTTGCTTTCGGACAGAATTTCTTCGAACTCTTTCCCTTACTGCTTTGACCACCTTTTTCGTACGAACACTACGTGGACGGTCAGATCTTTTTCTGTCACGAACAGAGGAGATCTCAGTGTACCTATTAATAGCCCGGTACACAAACATTTTACTAATACCAAGCATATGGAGGGCTTTAAAAATCGCATTTGGATCCATACCTACTTTGTGTAATGCAATCACAGCGATTCGGGTTCTCTTTATCACCCCACTCCATTTTAATATTGCAAAATATTGTACAATGTATTGGTGCCAAAATGAGAAAACTCAATGAACAATCATATAATAATGACAGATTCCAAATTCAAATGTAATATTTTGTTTATTTTTAATTGTAACAGTATTTATGGCCAGACTTTTCAATATTATAATAACATCACGCCTTGTTTCCCCGAAGGGTTAGGCAGAGCTGTACCTATAGTACACCCACATTTTCAATATTATTTCAGCTTTATTTCATCCTTGTTACTATAATTGTAGGTTATAATAATACCAAAAGGTTAAAAACATGCCTATAAATATATATGCAAATACTTATTGCATCGGGGGTTAAAAATGTATTTCAAGCATAAGAATAGTTATGTGATCCCGGTGTCTCGGTATTTTTTAAATAAATAATACCACATGTTTTCTATACCATGTACACGATTAGTTGTGCATTTCCGGATTTTCTGGAATCCCGGGATTTATATTAAGAAAAGAAAATAAATTAAGAAGCCTCTTCCATAATTTCTTAGCGAAAAATTTACTTTAGGTAAATATGCATCTGATTATCCAATTTCTAGTTATCATTGAAATTGTTAAAATTTAAGATGAAAAATATTCTTTGTTTAGTATTTTCATAGAAATAAATAAAAATGAAAGGAGGTATACAAGAAACATGTTATTTTTAAACTGAAGTTTTAAAAAAATAAATATGTAGTGTTAAATATTATATGAATTGTATGGTGGGGTGGTACAGAACCCTTTGTGTGCGAGTCTGACTAGCACTTGGCAAGTTTTTTATTAACTTTTAAAAATGCAGTGCTCATACTAACTACTTTTCTTAGATTGAACAACCAATGGATTGGTTTTATGATTTCTTTTTTTATCTGTGGAATTATATCAATTGAGACCAATGAAACAATTTCAATGTGGTGTTCTTCCTAATTTAAAATGCCTGGTTAATTCCAAATCCATGCTATTGATGCAGGCTTAACTTTTCGAGTTACATCTGTACAGAATAATACATTTTCATATTAGTAAAACACAGCCTTTTAATTACAGCTGACACTCCAGACAAAGTAATTGAAGAATCACAAGACAGTGAAGCAAATACAGAAGAAGATAAAACAAAAGATGATTTGCCACAAGAGTCCACTTCTCAAGATGAGCCCAGTCAAGAATCAATCAGTCAGGACATTAGTGATACAACAAGCCAAGATGTTAACCAAGAAACAGCTGAAAGCCAAACATTCACTCAATTAAGCCAGGAAACTTTTGATGAAAGCCAAACATTCACTCAACTGAGCCAAGAAAACAGTGAAACAGCAGCTAATGAGGATAGTTTCACTAAAACCAATGTTGTAAAAATTGATGATGATGCTGCAAAAACTGATAATGATGCTGTTGTAAATATTGATGTTGCTAGTGATAAAGCTGAAGCTAGAGGCAAGACAAAAGAAAAAGAAGCTGATGATGATAAGGTAGAAATCATAGACAATGATGAAAAGAAAGACAATGATGAGGACGGCCAGCCTCAATTTGAGACGGCGCCAAATATTTCTGTGGATGATCATCATCAAGAGGATCATACACAGGTAAATAATCTTACTTATTCTTTAAAATACTATAAATTCAGTTGAATACAGATTTTTTTAGCAATCTGAATAATCTTATGCTCTTTAGTTTTGAATTTGAGAGTAAATACATATTTATGATGGAAAAAAAATCCTGTCCAATTCTAGTGTAATGCTTTGATGTCTGTGTGAGTTTTTGATCAGCTAAGTGAATATTAGACTTAGGCATAGCTTGTATTCGATTCTAAAAGGGATTTCAAACATTATATTTATATATCTATATATATTTTATTGTACACCATAATATCCATTAAAAAAAATACACTACAAAATATACAATGGGCGGCCTTATCGCGTTCTGCGATCTCTTCCAGGCAACCACCAAAATTCAATAACAACTACAGGCACCATTCTGGTGGAAACAAAAAATAATCCAACACAGATTTACTTTCAAAAAGTTTTCAAAATATTTTTACAGGCCCTTGACCCCTTTGATGCTCTCCTGAAAGACACAACTGACTCTAGTCAAGCAAATGAGACGAGGGAGAAGTCAGATATAGCTATTACGGTGAACATAGATGATGACGATGATGATCATAATGCTGAGGATCACCAAGCTGATGATGATGAGGAACATCATACAGGTAGAGTGGTATATTAATGTTATACTACACTCAGGGGCACAATTAACTGTCCACCCATCACAAATTTCATTTAGTTTGTTTATGTTAACTTATGCTTTGATTACTAGGCAAAGGAATAACTTCATAAGTGGGTGTATCTGTAATAAACTAAACAATCATACCCGCGTTTTGTTTACTTCTGTGGTTTTTATTCAACAATAATCAGTTATGTCGAAATTTGACATTCTCGTCGCTCGTTTTGTGTGAAGGATACATTTAATTTAAAACTTTGTGATACCATTTCTTCGAATAAAACCGAGGTTTTGGGGTGCCGTGATTTCATTTACACCAAATAAATGCCACTGGACGCAGCTGGAGCAGCCAGGGCTGTGGCACTTGCAGAGGCTGTGTTTAGCCAACGTTGGTTTGGACGAATGCTTGGATATCCACGAACCACTATACAAGATGCTATCCGCCGATAAAGAGAGACCGGTTCCTACACAAGAAGGCCAGGGCATGTCCACAACTGTACATATATTGATTTGATTAGATATTTTGCTTTTTATTTTTTTATTTTATCCCAACCTAAAGCCATCACTTATAGAAAAATTGGTGTATTTTATACAAAGAATAAAAAGAATTATCAAAAGAAGCAAATCATAATTGTTTTAACACCTCCTAATAGATACCGGACTGTTTGTATTTCGTGCGACAGAGACAACGCTCTATGAAGCCGAAATTAGCCGATTGTCTCTTTCCAAAGATCGGGTACTGTACAATATTTTGCGATATTAAAATGGAGTGGGGTGATAAAGAGAACCGAATCGCTGTGATTGCATTACACAAAGTAGGTATGGAGCCAAATGCGATTTTTAAAACTCTCCATACGCTTGGTATTAGTAAAATGTTTGTGTACCGGTCTATTAATAGGTACACTGAGACCTCCTCTGTTTGTGACAGAAAAAGATCTGGCCGTCCACGTAGTGTTCGTACGAAAAAGGTGGTCAAAGCAGTAAGGGAAAGAATTCGAAGAAATCCTGTCCGAAAGCAAAAGATTTTATCTCGGGAGATGAAGATAGCACCTAGAACCATGTCGCGTATTTTAAAAGATGACTTAGGACTTGCAGCCTATAAGAGACGTACTGGTCATTTCTTAACTGATAATTTAAAAAAGAATAGGGTGGTAAAATCGAAACAACTACTGAAGCGGTACGCAAAGGGAGGTCATAGAAAAATTTTGTTTACGGATGAGAAATTTTTTACAATTGAGCAACATTTTAACAAACAAAATGATCGTATTTATGCTCAAAGCTCTAAGGAAGGTTCCCAATTAGTCGACAGAGTGCAACGTGGGCACTCTCCGACTTCAGTGATGGTTTGGTGGGGTATTAGCTATGAAGAAGTGACTGAGCCATACTTTTGTGAAAAAGGTATCAAAACATCTGCACAAGTGTAACAAGATACCATTCTTGAGAAGGTAGTGAACCCCCTTAACAACACCATGTTCAATAACCAAGAATGGTCCTTCCAGCAAGACTCGGCGCCGGGTCATAAAGCTTGGTCTACGCAGTCTTGGTTGGAAACGGCCGTCGTCTAGTCCCGATTTTAATCCGCTGGACTATGATTTATGGTCAGTTTTAGAGAGTACGGCTTGCTCTAAACGCCATGATAATTTGGAGTCCCTAAAACAATCCGTACGATTGGCAGTGAAGAATTTTCCCATGGAAAGAGTGTGTGCTTCTATTGATAACTGGCCTCAACATTTAAAGGACAGTATTGCAGCCAATGGAGACCACTTCGAATAAGCTTTTTATATTTTAAATTGTTTCATATTTATGTATTAAACTAACACACTGTAAAAGTAATAAATGTTATTTGCAACAGAATTTTTTTTTCTTTGTTTCAGTACCTATTTATGGCAAGACTAGGTATATAGCCCATACTGCATATGAAAACCTATTGAATTTTTGGTATTGATTTTCTATTAACCTAGATAGTTTGTAACTTCCTGAGGTATCCTAAAACTTTCTGCATATTGATGTGGCATCTTTAAAGCCAAATATCATCAAAGTCCTAGTTTTGAACTCTCAGTTGAACAACAATAAAGCATTCGCGACCAATGTTCGGCTCCTTACGACAATCATACCTTTAGAAAATCATTACCATTTTTACCATTAATCAATAGGAAAAAGTGCCATCTAATCTCTTACTTCTCTAATTCAAGGTCATCCTATCGACGAAGGCGGAGTGACTGAGTTGGTAGACGAACCGGGGGCTGATGAGGAAGTGTGCCTCTTGCCAGACATTGAGAGAGAAATATCTGAAGCTGACAAGGTTGAGGCTGAGAAGGTTTTAGCTGAGAAGAGAAAACAGGCTGAAGGTAATCCATGTTCTTTTGTCTTTTTTTGTTAGTAAACATACTGCTGAATATCGTATGGGCCTAGTACGAACGCGCGGAGTAAACTTAACGTAAATTCACACATCATATTTATTTCGTTTTAAGACTTCTGTGGATGATACTAAAGAGGCTTGTGGCTAAGTAATAACAGCCGCACTGGTTGATCGATCTGGTTAAGTTATGCTTGGGGCGGTTGGACCCGGCGGTCTTTTGTGGATCTTTGACAGGCCTTACGGGTCGTCAGAAGCCCGAAAGTCTGACAACCAGTCTTACCAATAGGTATCGTTTTACCCAGTAGGTTGTGGAGGTCAGATAGGCAGTCGCTCCATGTGAAATACGGGTATTCAGCTGCATCCGGTTAGATTGTGCCAACTCCAACATAAATTTTGAAAAGGCTAGGCAGATGATGATGTATGGGTGATACTAATTGAGCTTGCTGCATAAAATTAAACCAAATTGATACAGGATAGTTGTATTTTCGATTCAAAAATCGTTCGAATTTACGTTACGTTTACTTCACGCGGTCGTGCTAGGGCTTCTGATTGAAATGTAGTTACTTTACTGTCGCCTATGTAACAGACACCAGACAAGGTAGACACCAAAGTGAGCGCGATAACGAATTTTGAATTATATAGAAAAGTACTGCAGTTAATGCACATTACGGTAGAGGTTGTGCAAAATATTTTAATTCACTAAAAGCAACTTATGAACACACTAGTATTTTTCCCGTGGCTTCGTCCGCGTTGTGGCCGGAAATTATCCTCACGGGAACATACTACCGGGATAAAAGTATTTTACGTCCTAACCCAGGTCATGGTCTACCTGTGTGCCAAATTTCATAGAAATCCGTTTAACCGTTAAGGGCGTTCGCCACGTTATGCGTGCGCACGCGGTGGGTGCCCGCCTCGCGTGTTTGTATTGAAAGATAATATGAGCAGCACTCTCTGGCGCGGACGCGTGCGACCGATTTCGGTGTGACGAGGTCCGGAGCGGGCGCCCGCTCCGTACACCCGCCGCGTGCGCACGCTTAGCGTAGCGAACGCCCTAAGGTAGCAGACAGACAGAATTACTTTCGCAATGATAATATTAATATAGATTGTAGTAGCAATATCATGTCTAATCGTTTTAATTCTGACATTGGAGGCTTTTATCTATAACAGAAGCGGCAGCAAAAGCGGAAAAGTCGGAGCCTACAGAAGAGACGGAAGCTGATGCTGCAACAGCCAGTAGGGATGAGCAGACGAACAGCGAGGTAGCTGAAGAGCATACAGAAACTGATGTGGCTAATGAAGAGGCGTCGCAGGAAAATGGTGGAGGTGAGTTCAATATTGTTATGTGTCCTAACCGAAGGCGACTGTCCCGCAAATACGGATTTACGTGGTCGTTTACCTGTACAATGAAGTACATACGTCACTTAATTGATCGCCCAAGTATGTCATACTCGGGCGAGTCGATTTCGGTTAGGACGTGGCCTTAGGTGATTATATCAGGTTTGACAGACTGTTTTCGGACTCCAACAGAATAATCATAACCAAGGGTTCCTGTCCTAAAATAGGATATATTAATAAAGACTAATTTGTTACACAAAATCTCTCTTGACTTTGATGACTTTCTATCAATATTGTATTTTTCAGACAAAGAAATCGAAAACGAACACGATGAATCAGTAGAAGCCGACGAAAATGTAACCCCTCACATAATTCAGGAGATCAGCTCTTTCGACAGTACTTGCGCACAATGTAAGACAGGACAAGCATGCACCTACCGATTCTCAACAAAGGACAACGAGACAAGCTACTTATGTAGCGATAAGTGCGTCAAAGAATACCAAATTGACCACTCAGGACAGTACACAGTCACACACAAGAAATATCTGATAGAAGAAATTATACCCAAACCGTTGACTTGCTCAGAATGTGAAGAAAAAAAAACTTGCTACTTTTATTACAACTATGACGGCGAGGATACTAACTACTGCTCAATGACTTGTATCAACAGTATGATGGCCGACGAAGCCGACAAATATGTTTTCAAACGCCGAAGAATAGTCGTCGAAGAAATCACGCCAAAAGATGCAGAGTGTTATGTTTGTAATGAAAACAAAAAATGCGCGTACACATTCAACAGGTATGGAGAAAACCATTTTATTTGTGGGAACATATGCATAAAGAACTTAAACGGCAAAGAAAACGGTAGATATATGATCAAAAAGAAGAGAGTATCTAGAAAACAGCCGCCTCAACAGCCACAGAACCCTCCATTACTGAAATTAAAAGTTATTAGCAATGCAACTGATAAATATTTAGACGAAGCTTACAAAATACAGGCGAAAACGCCCGCGATGGTGCAAGCCGCGCGGGAGGACAGAGAACGGACTTTCGTCAGAAAGTGTAACCAATGCACGCTAATACTTAACGTCGACGAGAAAATACTGACCTGGGAAACTATGGACTTTTGTGACGAAGTGTGCTTAGGAAGGTATCAGAACAAAATTGGAGCAAGGTGTGCGAATTGCAAGAACACAGTCCAACATACTAGCTTAGGAAAATACTGCGTCAGATTCGGTTTCGATATCCGCCAGTTTTGTAACTGGGCGTGTTTAGAAGAGTTCAAGAAAGGTTTAAAGATATGTTGTTACTGTCAAAGGGATATATCTGTGGGTCATCAAGGTTTTCTAGCTCCAGTAGGTGATAAAGGACAGTTTAAAGACTTTTGTTCACAAGCTTGTATGGAAAAGTTTGACCAAATGAGTAAAAACCCGATACCACAGCCAGTGTGGGCGAAATGTGCAGTGTGTTCCTTAGAAAAAGCGACGGCTATCGAAGTAGAAGTGAGTGAGGAATTGTCGCAGAGGTTGTGTTCCGATCCTTGCTTTGCAGCTTTTAAATTCGTCAATAATATCTTCCCCGGTGAGTATTTTTGAATCAACCAGATTCATGAATTATCCAGCAACCCATCAAATTCTCTTACTACAATGTGCAGCAGTGAATAAACTGCGTATTCGATTGCTGTTCATGAAACAAATACAAAAACAGTAAATTTCGTAGTTACCCTATTGGACAGTAAAAAACTCCATATTCTGCCTAAAAAGGAAACGAATATCCTCAATTTAAAATTACTGCTTAAATTGAAATTGATTTAATGAGGAGACACGTCACAGGACGCGTCACACTCGTAACTGCCATAACATCGTACGCTAACTGATCTGTTTATAGCTCAGTGGCTGATTGCTAATGGAATGGAAAGAATAATAAAAAATAATAATTTGTAGTACGCCTCGTCTCCTGCCGCCATTGTAAGACCGTAAAACTCTTCATACAAAACGAATACACCTCATTTCTCCCACAGACCAATGCCGCTGGTGCAAAAAATACTTCGAGCGCAAACAAAGTAAATGCTTCACCATCTACGAAGGTTCGAGTGCTCACTGTTTCTGCTCAAAATCGTGTATGAACGTGTACATAAGTAATTCCCGGCATATAGTGCCATGTAACTGGTGTAAGGTCAAGAAGTACAACTTTGATATGATCAGGCGGGTGCAGCCGAATGGTCAGGCCATTATGATGTGTTCACTCAACTGCTTGAATCTCTATCAGGTTTCTGTTAATGCTGTGTCCTCCAGAAGGTTAGTAATAAATGTTTTATCACTATAGTCTGACTAGACGGTACAATTTAATTGCATGTGGCATATCATCATTATATCATCAGTTGAAGCATAAATAAAAGTTGCTTCAATTTTATTGTATGCCACAGGCAAACTTGCTTCGTGTGAATGGGGCTTATATCATCACCTTTCACTTGCCAATGAGCAAATAAAGGTTATTATCACTATTGTGCTTATGTCTGTTGTTTATAAACGTAGGCTAATAAAATTACGCGGGCGGGGTACTTCCCTGATGAAAAGGAAAGTCTCCCGCGTATAGACGCATGCATTGTCGAACTTAGATAAGTTAAAAGGTCTTGTGTGCCCTGTAATTTTACTGGAACCTATTTCATTCAAACAAGAGTGAAGAAAAATACAGGATCAAAATAAATTAGCAAGCGAAACTCCGCAGAAGTGATGGGTATCAATATCTAAACACGATAAAATAAAATACGAATTGATTCGATGATATTTTTCAATTACCGTAGGCAGAGTAGTTACTTGAAATATCAGTTTAAAAAATCTGTTTTTTTTTTCTTGTGTAAACTTCACAGACATAATTGGTATCTATATCTAAACACGATAAAAAACGATACCCATCACTTCTGTGGAGTTTCGCTTGCTAATTTAATTTGACCTTGGCATGGCAGCACGAGTAAATTTTTGAGCCTTCTGTGCCTTTAAAGAACTATGAACTTGCTTTGTGTGTAAGTCTAAAAAGGAAACTGTTTTCAGAACAAAATGCGATATGTGCAAACGGACTTCGCTAGCGCAGTACCATTTAACAATGTCCGACGCTACAGTTAGGAATTTCTGCTCCTACCAGTGTGTTATGTCATTCCAGGTAAGATTTCTATCTTTATACTGCTCTTATGCAGGCCATACACGATCAAGTTTGCAGCTGACTTGAGCGGCATCCAGTAAACTTGACGGTGTATGGCTATCAGTGTGCATGACAAGTCCACTTGAAGCAAAAATCTAATTTCGATTTTGCCGACTTGATCCAAGCTTGTAGCGTCATGTAAACTTGAACGTATGTGCGAGCGGTCAAGTATGCATGACGTTAGAGGCGAGCAATAAGCCTAGGATGGCTAACGCGTCGTAGACTCGTCGCCATGGTTTCAACTGGTGCGGCATCATGCAAACTAGACGGTCAATTTGATCGTGAATGGTCTATATGGATGCACTACAAACTGGACGCCGCTGCAAACTTGACAGTAAACTTGATCGTGTTTGGCCTGCATTAGGTTGATTTGCAAGTTAAAGCGCTACTAGGTTCATTTGCTGCGTGGCTAAAATCGGAGCTAACGCCACCATCTTGTATTTTTAATACATTTCAAAACATTTGGTCAAATGTTTACAGTCCTACCAACTTATCTGTGAACTGAAAGAGGACGGCACCGTCGATTCAGTGTTGCTAATTAATATAAGGTGCTCAAAATTTAGTAAGTTTTCAAGAAGGAAATTTCACATTAGACATAAGAATTACAGTTTTACAAATTAAAGACAATGATACCTATACAAAAATAATAAAATAAATAAAAAGAATTTGATAATTTACAGTTACGTAGGTACGCTAACAGTTTAGTCTCTCAGCAATAAACAATGGCTTTATCTAAAAAGTAATCCAATGAAGTGGAAATTCAGCAGATAAAATCGACACCAGCAATTTATACTACGCTAACTCAAAAAAGCGTAACTTCGAGTTAGCGTAGTATAAATTGCTGGTGTCGAAATGTTCCACGGGGGGGATACAACTTTCATTTAATGCGAAGTTAAGTAGGTACCTACCTTGCAAGAGGTACCTGGATGTCTAGCATTTAGTTATGACCGTACCTAACCCCTAACACCAGATTTGACTAATTATAATTAGCAGTGGTACCTAGTGGTAGTGTAGTGTAATAAAAAAAAAACAAATTGCTTTACAATGATTTATTGAAAACCAGGTTTACAGTAATTGTGATCTTTAGATGAACCTGCATACACAACTTCATCCTGGTTGTGAGGCCATACTCCGCTTATTTCCGTGCCACTATCATCATTATCACTATCGCTTTCGGTTTCAGTGTCACTTACCACTTCTATAATAAAAGGTTTATCTAAATACAAATCATGTTTTAAGTATTCTCCTTCTAACCTGCGAACGTGTTTACAATGCTGTGCCCACTCATGAACTGTAATAGCGTCAAAAGCTTCTCTAACTAGGCGGGGAATTTCAGCATTTTTGTGCTCAATATTTACATCAGCAACTTTTCTTTTCATTGTGCTCCATATGAGTTCAATGTGATTGAGATCACAGTGATAAGGTGGTAAATATAAGCATTTGTGTCTATTGTCTTCTAATCCGCCGAATCACCACTTTTTGTGTTTGATTTAAACACAAGTAGTGCATTTGAAACAAATCCAATATCTCCTCCCGCATGAACAATAATATATCTTTGCCCTTTCTATACAGGCTCCAATACTCCGTCTTCACCCTCTTCTTGCCAACATTTACCCGATGTATGCGAAGAGTGAATATAGGTCTCATCTAAATAAATTATGGGCTGGGGAGATTTATTATTTTCATCCACTGCATGCGAGTACTTAGCTCTCCAAGCTGATATTTCATTACGCTCCATAAGAACCCTCCGATTGGATTGAGATTTTTTAAAACGAAATCCCACCTTGTGAAGCAGCTTTCGCAGACTATCTCGCTGTCCTGTGTAATTTATTTCTGTCTTTAAGACCTCTAGAAGCTTTTTAACAGTAGGGACCTCTTTTTTAGCAGAATAAAATTCATGTACTTTCCTCCGTATAACTCCCTGTCAAAATCATCAACATGCACAAATCCACTTTTACGTTTTCTCTCCTTGCCTGGTGTCCGAATTTTTGTATCAGTTTCTTCTGCTGCGTGCCCTTCCTTAACTATTATTGAAATTAGTCCTTGACTCACACCTGAAATATAACATAATAAAATAAATGTTAGTAGAAATTCGAAATCTGGCAGGTTAGTATGCTCACTCACTTAGCAGGTTACCTATTAGATGTACGTTACCGTTACGCTAACCTGCAGCAAGAATAGAAACGAATATTTCGTGGACTTAAATAATTACAGCTTGGCCAAAAGTATTGAGCACCTTACAAATTTCGCTCGTTCACGGAAAGTATGGGAGTAAACCAAATCTATTGTTGAAGAATTCTTTTGTCGGCCATCTACAAAGATTTAAACAATGACCCAAGCCGCACAGCTAGCAATAAAACACCTGGGTGCAATAAAATGTGTTTTTTACAATTTTTGTATTTATTTATCAGTTCGCTACCATCGCTCGTTGTGAACACATCCAGTGATCTAGTGCGCCTTTTGTATTTTATTTCAGAAGTTTTAAGTGTTATCGTTGCAATATGCCAAAACAAAACGAACTTTCTTTAGAAAAACGTGTGCAGATACAGCTTCTGTATGAGCAAGGGAAATCACAAGTAGAGATTTCTAAAACTGTGAAATGTTCGCGCCGATCCGTGCAATATGCTATTCAGCGATTCTCTACTACCGGATCACATGAAAATAGACCGAGAACCGGGCGCAAACGCATCACCACAGACCGTCAAGATCGTCAGTTACTGAGAGAGTCGTTAAGAAATAGGAAAAAAACATCTTCAGAGCTCGCTGCTGAGTTGTCGGAACAAATTAAGAAGCCAATTTCTGCTCGAACTACTCGCAGAAGACTTCAAGAAGCTGGTCTGAAAGGCTGTAAAGCTAGGAAGAAGCCATGGCTCTCCGATAACAACAAAAAAGCTCGATTGAAATGGGCTTTAAAACACCGAACTTTCACCGCTGAAGATTGGTCAAATGTTGTTTGGTCAGACGAATCAAACTTTGAGGTGAGTAAGTCAATTTAATGCCCTGATACAATTTTATAAAATGTTTTAAAAACCAAACGCATAATTGAATTTATTTTAGTTTTACGGAACTCAATATTTTTCTCTTTATTGCAGATTTTTGGTACACCTGGTGTGACCTTTGTCGCCGTGTGGGCGAAGAATTTAAGCCAGAGTGTGTGATCCCAACCGTTAAACACGGTGGAGGCAGCATAATGGTCTGGGGTTGCATGACCGATTCTGGAGTTGGCGAATTGTTCGTGTGTGAGGGTCGCATGGACTCTACTAAGTACATAAATGTACTAGAAACTGCATTACTGCCTTCATTCACGAAACTTTTTGGCGACACGAATATGGATGGTGTCAAATTCCAGCAGGATAACGCGCCATGCCACAAATCTGCACGCACTATGAGATGGTTTCGGGAAAATAACACGGAACTGCTTGACTGGCCAGCTCAGTCTCTAGATCTGAACCCCATAGAACATTTATGGGGTTTATTAAAGCGCAGGGTTAGGCGCCACACAATTAACAACAAAGAAGATTTAAAACGCTGCCTGCGCCTAGAATGGAACTCGATTACAGTTGACGACTGTAAAAAACTTGTTAACTCTTTACCAAAAAGAATTTCTGCCGTAATTAAGGCAAAGGGTGAACCCACAAAATATTAATTTTCTATTAATAAATAGTAAAATAAACCCATATAAAACGTTTTGTTTTATTTCTATTTGATACTCCGCATAAAACTGAAAGATATCATGGGTGCTCAATACTTTTGGCCAAGGCTGTAGTTATGTATCGGGTAATTTATAACAAGAAAGTTGACAACACTAACCTGTCGCTGCCGAAATTCGTTTGTATATTTGATTAAATGGAATAATCGGAGACCCCGCCCGAGCTTCTTCTTCAAAAAAGGTTTTAACCTTTAGAATAATGTTTCGAGCATCACTTTTAATAGCTTTCGGCATATTGAACTTTATAAATTCAGCAATATCACGACAAAACAACCAGAGAACCCGAATGTAGTATACACTGACAATCGAATGACATTTCAACATGACGGCCGTAGTTCCAATTTTCGCCATTTCACAGATAAGTTGGTAGGAGTGTACCTCGATAGGATTTCCCATCGCCAAAAATGACGAACTCCCATACAAATTGTCATCCCCTATTTATATTTAAGGGGATGATTTAATAATAAAAAAAAACAACTTTTCCCTACATTTAGGTATGTTCACTTGGAACAGCAGATTTTTTTTCTGACGGCCGTAGTTCCAATTTTCGCCATTTCACAGATAAGTAGGTAGGAGTGTACCTCGATAGGATTTCCCATCGCCAAAAATGACGAACTCCCATACAAATTATCATCCCCTATTTATATTTAAGGGGATGATTTAATAAAAAAAATAACTTTTCCCTACATTTAGGTATGTTCACTTGGAACAGCAGATTTTTTTCGCAATTTCAGGTTTGGTCCCAGAGTAAAAGTTGTTCATAATGATGAGTACAATGACCCCTTAAAAGGTTGTGCGTTGTTTAAATTACACCTTGCAGAGGATGTGTCTTAGAGCAATTAATAAACATACTTAACTTTTTTATAATTTATGCAGGGACAATATTCAAAACACCCGCTAATGCCGGGCGAGTCCATCGACCAGCAGAAAGCTGTGCCCACTGGAGCGCCGCGGCGGACCTACCCCACTGCTGCCAAAAGTAATAGTAAGACTCAAAATTACAGCATTTGTTAGATTCTTATGTATGAATTGAAATAACAACAGCTTTCAGAAACATCGGCATTTGCTGCTATTATTATTACGTGTAATTTGCGTTCACGATTTAGTTTCCAAACTTGTAAACAAATGTATGTGTTTTAGAAAAAATAACTTTAACACCTACACATAAAGTTCAATTTGCATTACAACTTCAAACATTTTAAAAACTTTTTCATTAGTACTAGTCATTCTGAAATAAACTTAATTTACACTGGCATAAAGTTGATATTTGTTTTTTTTTTAAATATGTATTTGTTATGTGGTAATAACATCAAAACAAGGATTTAAATGGACGATAAATCGTATGTTAATCCCCTTACAGCAACCAAAACACAGCAGCGTGCGGGCGGCATGCCAGTGATCTCAAGCGTGCAATCCCTCGCGGCGCCTCCACCCCTCATGCCGTCCATGACGCGGCAGAAGTCCAAGCGCCTCCAAGTTCAACAGCCCCCGCCTGAACCCGAGCCCCCTGCAGCCCCCAAGACGCCCCCTCCGCCCCCCAAACCCCCTACACCCCCGCCACCACCACCCCCTAAAATATACAACCATGTTATAGTCAAAACTTTACCCCCGCAAGAAGTAGCCAACAAGGCAACCATGTCGAAACCAATGATGGTATCAAAAGGCGTTTCTTGCCGACCTCATCCCTGCACTAAGGAGTGTCAAACAGATCCTAGCTTAGAACGACGAGTACTTATCCCTGTTCCTGTACCTATTTATGTTCCTGTGCCGTGTGCCATGTGGTCGCTACCTTTCCCGGTACCAGTGCCCATTCCAATACCTATCCCGACTCCAATCTTCATCCCCACAACTAGGAACTCAGCTAAAGGCATCATGAAGGAGATCAATAAAATCCATGATAAGATGCCCACGGATCCATTCGAAGCTGAACTGCTGATGATGGCGGAAATGGTGGCTGGAGACAAGAAGAAGGATCAGAGTGATTCGGATACGGATGACGACAATGGTGTGTAGAAATATTAACATATTTTTATGTATAAATAGTGACCTGTCCCATGTTTTGCAAGGTTTTTACAAGTTGAGAAAACATCGTGATTTCTTTATATGTAGTTAAATATAAATGTATGTATACACATAAACCTTCTGGAATAAATTCTCTAAATTATGGTGAAGACCGCATCGAAATCCGTTCCATAGTTTCGAAGAACAACGCGGTCAGACAGACACGAAAAGCGACTTTAATTTTATAATATGTATAGAATTCACATATTTTTATCTATAAAGTCTTTTATAAAGCCCTAACTCTACACATTGTTGTATTAAGTCTCAATAAACTACACTCACCAGCACGGAAACTTGGCCACATGTAAATTTCACGATATTTCGCACTTAAATGTACTATTGACACTGAAATAAGGGTAGATGTGTTTCAGTAAGTGTTTCTTAAGCTTTTAGAACTTGAAATTGAAAACGTCACAACACCAATAAATTATTTATTAAATTGGGCACTTTTGCAGAAACAAAGAATTTTACACTATCAATTTTAAAACGCTATAGAATAAAAAAAAAACCTAAATTTGGTTCATTGTCTCTACGTTTTAGTATCGGGTGTTTCCTCCTCTAGCCCTAATAACGGCCTGCATTCGATCTGGCATGCTTTGAATGATGTTTCTGACATCAACTTGCGGTATGCTTTCACAAGCAGTCAGTGCTGCATTTCGAAGTTTGTTGAGTTTCTGGCGGGTCGGAGGTGGACTTTATCTTTCTTTTGAGCAAGTCCCAGATATGCTCAATCGGGTTTAAGTCTGGACTACGAGCTGGCTACTGCAATTTTTGAATACCAACTTCTTGAAGGTATTCTTCAACGCAGTGTGCAACGTGTGGGCGTACATTATCGTGCATTAGGAGGAATTGGTCGTGCCCAATGTATCCCGAATATACCAAAACATGTTCCTGGAGGACCTCGATGTATCGGGCCGCAGTTAGCCGGTTATCGACGATAACCAACTCCGTACGACCATCGGAACTTATTCCTCCCAAACCATCACAGAGCCTCCATGGAAGCTCACAGTTTGTGTGGTGGTAATGGGTAGAAACCTCTCTCCTCTTCTTCTCCACACTCGCTCCCGACCGTCTGGGGCACGCAAAGCTATTCGAGACTCGTCTGTGAACAGCACTCGAGCTCATTGCTCGTAGGTCCAGCTGGCGTGTTCACGTGCGAATTGAAGTCGAGCTACTCGGTGATGTCTGAGGAGTTCTGGACCGCGTGCTGGTCTACGGGCTTTTAAATTCACTTCCATTCGTCCATCCATTCGTCTCCATTCGTCTTCTCACCGTACGCTCACTAACATTCACGCCTCTTGCAATTTGGAGCCGCTGGCGTATCTCAACAGTGGTCAGGTAGCGGTTTCTTAAAATGTCCAGGACAATAAAACGGTCGTCCCGGGCCGATGTGCATCTGACACCTCCACTGCCTGGTCTACGGGAATAGTGGCCTATCTCCTGGTATCGTTTTAGCGCATAATGCATCGATGAACGTGGTACATTAAGCACCACAGCAACTTCACGCTGTGTCAACCCGTGGTCGATTATTGCTACAGCCTGTGCAACCTGTGCTGGTGTTAATGGCATTTTTATTGGTGTTAAAGCACCTTCAGTTTATCAATAAAAAGCACAAAATCACAATAATATAAGTTAACCGTAAACTTTTACAACACAAATTTAAATTTGCACCATAGTGCACTAAAACATAATGAATTACCTCTTGAACTAAGAGTAAACATTTTTTTGACCTACCCTCATAAGAAACAGTCATTGGAAACACTTAAAGTTTTTGTTATTGCAAGTATTTGCGAGATAAGCGCTTGGCCAAGATTCCGTGCCGCTGAGTGTATTAAACTGTTTATTACAATAGTCTTAATGAATAAAGTATTTTCTATAGCCCTAACACTACACATTTTTGTACCAAGTCTCAATAAACTATTAAACTATATAATACAATAGTCTTAGGCCACTATCCCACTGGCGTTTTACGAGCGTTGGCGCTTCTCCAACGCGACGTTAACGTCGCGTCTGCGCAACGTTGGCGCTGCGCAGACGTTTGAGAAGCGCCAACGCTCGTAAAACGCCAGTGGGATAGCGGCCTTATGAATCCATGATATGCTGTGAGAACAGTGTCACCACGCAATGTTGAAGTGTTTTTTTTTTAATACTTTCGTTGCAATAATTTGAATTTCAAGTAGAGTTTAAAAAAGGCTGTGTGAAATATGTTACGGAGCAAAGCTACCACTTACTCCATACAAAAGTAAAATTGCGTGGTAACAGACAAGATTATTTCATTGCATATGCATTTTTTTATTATTTTTTATTATTGTTTGGTACAAGTCAGTATTGCGTAGCTTAAACACAAACTCAACTGATTGCTTCCCACACCACTGAAGAAGCAACTAGTAACCGATATCTGCCGTTTTATTCTATGTACAGAAAATATGTAATGTATTTGCAGAAGAAAGCTTCAGTCCTGTCGCCGGTATTGACGGCAACAACGCCTTCGGTGAGGACATGCTGCAGATGGCGCTAAAGATGGCCACCGAGTATGAAGACCAGCCTGTGGACCTGGAGTCTGCTATGACGGCGAATACCATCACGCCGAGCTCACATCCTGGCATGCCTGGTGAGTTTGATGTCTTGGTTTTGCAATCATTAGAATTTTGTAGGTTCATTTGGTAGGTTCACGTGATTGAGCAAAGTGTGAGAAAGATACATAGTTATTTTGACAGAAATTGTGGTTTATCAATATGGTCTCTTGATTTTTTATAGATTATCCTACTACTTATGTATCAATTCCAATTTATACTTGAGTTTTGTCAATTGTAAACAAAATTGTAAGACACAATAAACTTATGGTTTATTCATGTTAGTGTATAAAAGGCGATTGGATAGTTTTTCTGGCGCTAGGGTATTGCCCTGTGTTTACCAAATTGCAAGTTATTAATTTTTTTTTTTCATTATTTACTCTTTTGAGGAATCTTGCACAGGAGTGCACTGATACCAACTGTTATGGTGGTAATTTTATTGAGTATCGAGAAAGACGCTGTATCCTGGGTTTGAAATTTAGATGAGATATTCTTTTGTGTGACAGTTAGTGTAATTTATTTATCTTACTTAAGTGTACAAGCACTACATTACAGAATAAAGAAATCCAAGGCGTCGTACAGTGAAATTATCTAAATTTGCTTATGCCCTCCGCGAAGTTAAAAAATCACAAACCTTCAGACAGCTCTGGTTATGTATTATGCCTATGCATACGCATGGTTAAGCTATGGCGTAATATTATGGGGAAACAGTACACATGCACCTACACTTTTCACACTACAAAAACGACTAATCAGAATCCTAGTTAACACATATAATGCCGTACTAACAAATGAACTAACTGTATTTTTTTTTTGTAAAATACGTCCATGGAATGTGAGGAATGTCTTAATTCACTATTTTCGTTACATTTTACATAATATAATAGTTCGCTTTCAAAACAAGCATATTCCGTCAGCCACAAATGGCTGACACGGCTCAATTGGTTTGGAAAATGTCAGCCATATGTGGCTGACGAGGCATTATATGTGTTAACATAGAAGACACAGACAGCTGCAAACCACATTTCCAAGAACACAAACTTTTAACACTTCCCTGTATATATATATTAGAAATATGCAAATTTGTTAGAAACAACCAACAATTATTCACTACACGAGATAACATACAAGCTAAATATACACTACGACACAGAAATAGGCTAAACCTACCTGGTGGCACTAAGCTGAAAATGCACTCAACAAGCACTTTAGTAATGTCAGTTAAAATATATAACAAATTACCGGAAGTAATTAAAAATGAACAAAAATTTAATATATATACAATTAAACTAAAACAATACCTAATCCATAAATGCTATTATAATATTAATGAATATTTTAATGATAAATTAAATGAATAGCAAAAATAATAAATAAAATCAAACTCGAAGTGAGTAGTAGAAAAGCATTTATATTTTACTACTTTCAAATAATAATATAATAATAGCCCTCTTCCTCTATCCTATCTTGCTGTGCCCGACAGGGTCCACAATGATCTAAAATTATGTATATTTTTATAATGTACCTACCACCTAAGTTTACATTGTGGAATGCAAATAAATGTATTGAGTATTGAATTTACAAACTATAAAAATGTGTAATGTCAGGTCTAGAAGGCGAGAGCATGCACCACCATCACATGATGGTCCTCGAGCAACAGCGCGCTGTAGCAGCCCTCCGCGCGTCGGCCGCGCCCCGTAAGCGCGCGCCCGCGCCCGCGCCGGCCACGCGCCCCACGCGCACGTCCAAACGCCGCCGTGCCGAGCCACCACCCGCGCCGCTGCCCGACCCGCCACGCGAGCCGCAGGAGAAACCTGATGCTAACATGTGTCTCAAGGTAAACTGTAACAATAATAGGCTAGGTGGCAGTTTTTGAGAAACCAATTAGTAATAATTTTACCAGGAAATATTAACATTAGGAGAATTATTTGTTAATTTTAATAACGTAATTTAATTGTCAAAACGGGGCATTCTGACATGGCGGCTCGAGTGACTTCAATACCTACTTACATTCTATCAAATCTGCGATTTTTTTTTGCAAACCGTTTTATTTCGGAATATTATATTTGGTAGTCTATTAACAACGTTTTAAATATATCAAAAATAATATACATAGCAGACAAATAATTATTTGCGTTACTTAATATTTACTTTGACAGTTGTAGGTAGACGATTTCCATTTCCTAATTTTTTTTATGTGCCGGCACAAAATATGACTAAATACTACTAATTTAGTAGTTTAGTAATGAACACTGCCACGTTGCGCGAGATGGTCACACTATCAATCAGTGTTGTTCCTTTCAACACCATTCTTTTCGTATGTAGTCTGTCGTACGTCTATTGGTAATGCTAAAAAACTTTAATTCTAACATATAAAGCTTGTTTCTATTTACAATTTCAAACTCGTCTGGAAGTTGTCGCGTGTCGCACTCTGATTCGAGCTCAATGTCACGTGACCAATGGCTTTATTTTTACGCAATTACAGGTATTTCTCAAAAATATTACTTAATCTAAAATCATTTACAAAATGAAGTTGATTTTTTATACCTTTTTAGCTCGCAACCATTCTACCATACAAAATTCATAAGGTATTTTTCATCCAGCCTTCAGATTCAACCAGCCTTACTTTCAGACTCTAATCAAAACACAAGATCATTATCAGTCTGTAAATAAAATCTAACTTTTCTAGCACCAAAATAATCATACTTAACCATATTTCATCCACTTCCAGTACACATTCGGCGTCAACGCGTGGAAACAATGGGTAATGACGAAGAACGCAGAGATAGAAAAGAGTTCAATACGACGGAAGCCATTCAAGTCGGAGATACTTCAGTTAACTGCCGACGAACTTAACTATTCGCTGTGTCTGTTCGTCAAGGAAGTAAGGAAGCCGAATGGCAGCGAGTACGCGCCGGATACTATTTATTATTTGGTTTTAGGTGAGTTCACTTAATTATATCCTTTTGAATTTTAACTTGACTACTATAAATATGGCAGTTCGTGAAATGAAATTGTCTATTCTGTAAATTGGATATTAGAATCACTTTTCAATCAGGCGTATTCTGTATCTTTTCAAACGGCAGATCAAACTCAGGGGTCGAAGTCTCTTTAAAAGTCTAGGCGTAATCTTGGACAGATCATGTGAGGACCATGTAAATTACTGTCTGAAATGGTCTTTTGAGGAAAGAACCACACAGATTTGAGTGGACCTGTCCAGTCAGTGCAAGCATTTGTCAGTAATTGTGTATCTCAATGAAGATTTTTGTAACACATTCACACATAAACGGATGAATGGATTTGGATTAATGTTGACACACAGATTTCTTCATCCGCGCAATGAACTTTATAAGAAGTCCATGACAGTGAAAAACAATTTGTGTTTAATCAAACGGGTGCAAAGCCTTCAGTCCAAGCATGAATACCGAAACTTGCAGTAAATTTAAATTTTCAATCATTCAAATTAGTATTAATAGCTACCGAATGCCAGAACTTCATGTAATACGAATTTGTGGCCCGATTTGTTTCTAAACAAAAACAGGCGTGATGTTAGGTTTGTGTTCATCATCTGCCAGCCTTTTCCCAACTAAGGTGGGATTGGCTTCCAGTCTAATCGGATGCATCTGAATACCAGTATTTAACATGAAGCAACTGCCTATCTGACCTCCACAACCCAGTTACTGGGTAACACGATAGATTCCCCTTGGTCAAGCTTTGGTTTTATCAATTATAACGGCCGTCATCCAATTATTTGACATTAAGGGTCAGTTCATCACGAGATGTGACGCAACGTGACGCTACGCTTAATTTTTAAGATACCGACACAATGTCGGTCTTATTTACTGCACGAAAAGGTACCATTTCAGTGCGAGCGTGTACGCGAGTCGAAGTACGCCGAGATTTGCTGGGCTACACAGCGCTACGTACCTTATTAAAAAAGTGCGCGCAGCGTCGCGTCGGTTCACGTCTCGGTGTGAATTAACCCTAAGGTGCCAAAAAACGCTCTGTATTTTTGCAGCCGATATTATGTGACCGTTCAACGCTTTGTTAGGAAACCGAAGCTTTAGACACTGGTTGTCAATCTTTCGGGCTTCTGACGACCTGTAACGACTGTCAAAGATCCACGAATGACAGCCGGGATCAACGGCTTAACATGCTTTCTGAGGCACGGAGGGACCTTGATATGTAACGATGGTCACCCATCCACGGACCAACATAGGCAAGCGTAGCTTATCTTGAGCGATCGACCCGTGCGGCTGTTATTACTTGGCCACGAGCCCCCGTTATGTTATTTCTAAACTGGTAAATAATAAATTTTCAGGTATACAACAATATCTATTCGAAAACGGTAGGATAGACAATATATTTACGGACCCATATTACGAGAAGTTCACGGACTGCTTAGATGAGGTCGCGAGGAAGTTCTCAGTTTTATACAATGACTCACGTAAGTATTTATTTCTTTAGTTTCTTGACTGTTTTGATGATTTGTTGTGACATATACAACACTCAAGTTATTGTGTAATGCCTCCGGCAAATGAAGATTAATATAAACAATCTTTCGACATGCAATTCATTAACCGTGTGTTGTCAAAAGCGGCTGAATCGTTGTATTGTGAGTTTTTGTAAAGCGCTTACAAATTAACCAGAAGTGAATGTTGCAGTTTCTCTCTCCATAAATCACCCAAAGGTTGACTAGTAGAAAATGCCTATGACATTAAGTCAGCCTCTTTACATTTGTGTGCTTAAAGTATTAAATGAATAAATAAATGCAGATTAGTTATATCGACTCTGCGAGTGTCGCCAGTGTTTTGCCAGAGTCTGTTACGCTTATTGACGACTTTTATACAGCAAGTCTATAAGTCTACTAAATGCCCTTGTCTTCTATTTCCAGAATACATAGTAACTCGAGTGGAAGAGGAACATCTGTGGGAAAGCAAGCAGCTCGGCGCGCACTCGCCACATGTCCTTCTATCTACACTCATGTTCTTCAATACAAAACATTTTAATTTAGTGGTGAGTGATATACAATTAGTCAAATAGAAAATAGAGTGGTGCAATAAGCGTGTCTATGTTAACTGCAATGTTTAGGCCGAGAACTCTGCGTTATTTTCCCGTTCCGATCTACGAAATAAAACGGCTTGCATCTCCATGCCCATTATGCCCACAGACCACTTCAAGTGACTTCTTACCGCGCGATTCTGCTAATAATAAAAAACCAGAAACATACTAAGAAAATAGTAATTAAAGCCCTGAGAAATGCGAGTTGCACTATCCTATTCTTAATTAAACTTATTGCTGACACGTGCTCTCCGTGGAAAGTAGTGTTCCCAGTATACTGTAGCTATACTAACAACTTCACAATCTCGTTTTACAGACAGTGGAGGAGCATATGCAGCTATCGTTCTCTCACATAATGAAGCATTGGAAGAGGAACCCCAACCAACCCGGCCAGGCGAAGATACCCGGATCAAGGAATGTCCTGTTAAGATTTTATCCCCCACAATCCGCATTAGGTAAGTACTTAACAAATAAATAAGAACATTATAATGAATAAGAATACTTCCGTAATTAAACTCACGCTTTTTCCCATGGGCTTAGAATGAAACTACAGAATGCTACCTACTTGCCACGTGCAGGAGAATACCTTATGCGCATTAGTTATTTTGTCTTTTGAATAAACACAACATAGAGTCCCTATCAATTTCTGCGCGCTACTAGATTAGGGAACTATCGGAGCGCAGTGTGTCTGCGTTCGAACCATCGCTGACAATCGTAGTGTGCGTTGTCGTACGGTGCAGCGGGAACAAATAATCTTGGTCCGTAACCGCTATTATCAGCACTCCATACTTTTTACTTACTACGTTCCGTAATACTGAATGGATTTTATTGTGATTCTGACGTGTTACGTTTCGATATCCTATAAAAATATCGTTACCTAGTATGGCATTCATTATAGTAACAGCAAACTATAAAGTGTAGGTAAGTCTGAAACTAATTACGTATGTTATTGTACTCCTGTATTATTTACCTACTACAGACCTCCCTGGCGTTACCTATTAGGAGGTAGGTAACGCCGGGGAGGTCTGTAGATAACGGTGCTCTTCGAGACACCCGTGTACCATTATTTCCCTCGCTATAAAACTGCAGACCATGGGAGTTTTGACGTGTAAAAGTGTTTGTATAAACCTACTTACAGAAATAGAATCATTTATCAGTATAGTATAGCGAGCCAACTTGTCGTATTAAAAAGCTAATAAATTTATTTGTATACAGAGTTAGCATGATTTAATCATTTTCATTTAAATCACGATTTAATACAAATGATCTTTTTCAGTAAAAATCAATGATTTAATCAAGTGTCTTTGTTTAAACTTTGGATTATCAAACTTAAAATTTATTACAGAGTTGGCCACATAGTAAAGTGGTTCATATATCGGTTCTTGATCACACCTATAGAGGTATGAGGAACAGGGTGTAAAGTTCACTCATCCTCCATAGAAAAGGGAGGATCCTCCGACCAGACGGGTGTTGTGTCTGGTGGGCTACTGCCCGACGGTTGATGTCGGGATGTTGTATATATGCTAGTCGCGCGGTAAACTCTGATTGCGCGATGCAGGATTTTGCGTGACGTCAGTATGACGCGTTCCATTGTGGCGATGTAGATATGCCGCCACACACCTTTCCTATATTGTAGTACAGTAGATAATAGTGTGTAGACAAATAAATAAATGTGTCTAATTTTTTATTCTAATTTGGTACACGTAAGTACGTACTTTATCCAACTCCACGACTAAATCTTCTAAAGAATCATCGAGAGAATCAAACTTCGTTGGGAGTGGCGTTTCTTGAATTAAATCCAAGTTCTGAAATTATATTAGTAAGACATTAATTTTCCAACAAACCCATTTTCTAAAAATGTATTTATTTACTAGCTGTGCCCCGCGACTTCGTTCGCGTGGATGTCATAAGATACACATTATACTAAAATAACAGCCGCATTTTAATAAAACTCCCTCGTCTCCCGACCCGTCGCCAACCGTCGCGCTGAATCACCCGCCCGCGCTGTTACATCGTTTTCGCTTAGTGTTCTTTCTGACTTTTTCTTTCTGCTCGGCTCCTAAGGGTTGTAGCGTGATGTTAAATAACCTATAACTATCTTTAAGGATTGGGCTACCAAATGCAAAAATAATTTTTCAAATCTGACTTTTTGTTCATAATTTCAGGGGTTTTCATTTTTTTGCGCGGAACGCTAATTATTTTTCTAAAATAGAATAGAATAATTTATTCATAAGTTCACATAAGTACAAATAAAAGTAGCCTAAGTTACCCGCCGTAACATCTGCTATCTGCCAGTGAAAGTCCCGTTAAAATCGGTCCAGGCGTTTCCGAGATTAGCCGGAACAAACAGACAGACAAAAATGTTAAAAATTGCTTTTTTGTTATAAGAACCGTTTATACTTTCCTATGCATTTAGTAAAAAGTTGTTATTTTGATATTAAAAACAGACACTTCAATTTTATTTATTTGTATAAATCTCATTAAACACTATTTTACAAACAGTACAATACAAAACATTAATATGTAAGAATATCATTAACAAATCACAAAGTGTCACACTATGCAAAAATTAAAAAATATATAGTCACAGTCTCAAAACTGGTTAGGCCTAGTATAAAATCACGCGTAATTCGCGAGTTACGTCGGGAGCGGCGAACGTCAGGGCGACAGGTCCGTCGTCGAGAAGCATCGGTTTATATATAAGGCATTATTTAGATATTTTATTACAATACGTGGAATCAAGGGAATGTAGCTAAAGCTTTTGACACAGTACCACAGATTACTTTGCAATGTTGTTTCAGATATCTTTGAAATAAATCGGTTTTAATTTCATTTCTACGAAATTACTTGAATGCACACTCCCGTGGTTTTATGTCCTGTTAGTTTCCTAAGCCAATTAAATACGTAGTCAAAAATAAAATGTAAAAATTGAGTTTGATAGATAAACACCTCAAATTTTAAAATGTAACGCTTATTGTTATTTTCAATCAATTCTTACGCGTAACCGACGGTTTTGCACATGATTTTATTGGGTTTTTTCAGCGCGGATCACATTTTCTAGTAGTAGTTTAGTACTTTAGTACTAATTCATCCAACTTAAAAAAACTGTATAGTTACGGTATAAGGGGAAATGTCCTGGACTTAATAAGCTCTTATCTTACTGGACGAACTCAGCGTACAGAAATGTCCAGGATATGCCTTGAAACCAAATGTGAGCTTAGATCAGCCGGTAGGGAGGTCAAATACGATATAACGCAGGGAAGTGTCTTCGAGACCTCCTCTATTTCTCCTATACACAAGGTGTAATATAAATAACGCACAACCAATTAAGGGATCATTTTACTCATAATTATGAACAACTTTTATTATGGGACCAAACCTGAAATCGCGAAAAAAAAATCTGCTGTTCGCCAAAATATAGGGAACATCTGATATTTTTTTCACGATTTCACGTTTGGTCCCATAGTAAAAGTTGTTCATAGTGATGAGTACAATGACCCCTTAAGAGGTTGTGTGTTATTTATGTTACACCTTGTATAAATGACTTGCCACGACACACTTGACAGCCCATGGAACTATTTGCAGACGTTAGTACAGCGATAGCTAAGTGTACCAATAAAGAAAGAAAACTATGAAAGGAAAAATAATAACACATTAGAGACAATTATACAGTGGCTTGATGCAAATGACTTAATAATAAATCTGAAAAAGACAAAAGTAATGGACTTCTACCAAAGGATACGCGCTGATTGTATAAATGTTAGTTATAATGGTCAAAAAGTGGATACAACTTCTGTAGCGAAATTTCTAGGCATCCGACATGCCGGCGACGTATGTAAAAAGTTAAATAAATCAGCCTACGTACTGTATAACCTATCACACAAAGTTAGCAATGATACACTTCTACTAGCTTATCATGGGTTGGTTGCGTCAGTAAGATTTGGAATCACGTTTTGGGGTAACTGTAGTGAGAGGGAGGAGATTTTTAAGGTCCAGAAACAGTGTATTAGATCTATGTCAAACCTTAAAAGCACAGACAGCTGTGAACCTGTGTTTAGGTCTCTTAAGTATACCGACTTTTCCATGTATGTACATATTGGAGGTGGCAATTTTTGTAAAAACGAATTTAAACTTATTTCCGTCACTGGCCAATATAAGAACACGTAATGGCCCCTTGAGATCCCAATATAAGAACTTGCTACATTTGGGTAATTGGAAAACAGCACTGTTAAGGAAAAGTATAATACTTTTCCTTAACAATGGGACCTGTCATTTATAATAAAATACCTCATGGTTTTAAGGATTGTTCCGTAAACATTTTTAAATCGTAAAGTAACTGCACTACTTTTAGGCAAATGTTATTATATTACTTGGTGAAAGACTTTCTAAATGATATGAGTTTATCCAGAATATTGATTGTTTTTTTTTTTGTTATTGTTTGTTTGTTTTTTTGATTGTTATAATTAATTGCAAAGGACAATGGGCAAATATCACACCAAAAAAAAAAAACCAGCATCAACAAAAACAAAATCTGTCCCTTTATCACTCATGTTAATCTTATATATTTTACATTATTTGTTTGTTTGATACTTCTGTAGGCTGAGAGATATAAGCCAGTTTTATTTGCCCTAAAACAGTAGTGAAGAAAACAACATTATGTGTTTTAATGTTTATTTAATATGAATTAACCCTCTAAATCGACTATGACCGAGTCCATAAGTGATGCAGGCTGTTCTATGCCTACATGTCTAGCGTAACTTAAGTAATATATCACACTTATTACATGAGAACAGCTCCCCAACGTGCGCATACCGTGAATACAAGAGCAAACGTAGTTTATTATCGCATTATGCCCGCTTTCAGCTGGGTTATACATAATATAAGTATAATAAGTTTTTGTTCGAACATGTCTTCTTTTTCCCAAACCTTCATACTATGTGATATTAGTTTTATTCCTCTATAGTTGTTGCATTCCAGCACATCACCTTTGTTTTTAAAAATGGGCACCAGTGAACTGTTACACCATTCGTCAGGTATGGCTTCTTCCAGCAACAATTTATTGAAGAATGAAGCTAACCACGTCCATCCATCTACCCGTAATAACTTCCATACTTCAACTGGTATTCCGTCCGGACCTACTGCTTTACCATTCTTCATTTCATTTACTGCTATTCTCACTTCATCCATACTAATCATTCTCACTAACCCGTCATTTACTTGTTTATTCTCAAGCACACCACTCCAGTCATTCTCCTCATTCATCAGTCTTTCAAAATATCCCTTCCACCTATCCTTAATTTTCTGATCATCCGAAAGCACTACTCCAATCACAGAGGAATATCAGAATCCGAATAACAAAGCGAGGGTTGACGTAAATGAATCATAAATGACTTGAGCGCACAGATCACAACGAAGCGAAAGCCAGTGAAGGACTGCAATAGGTCACAGTATGCGCGTCATGGTGTCGTTAGCTTACGCGTGGTGCATCTCTGTCTAATACATGTGTGTGAGTGAAACAATAATATAATACCCGGTTCTGCGCGAGCGGCGGGCGACGCGTGGTTTTTTTTTTCTTATGCGAGAAAGACGATAGAATAGTGTATATTGGTCGGTCTTGTAACAGCAAATAAATAATCTCGTTATATATATTTCTTTATGGTTTTATTAGTGTTAAGAATAGTTTTATTTCTAAATAAGGTTTTTTATTTTTGTTGTATTTTACCCGAATGACAGCACGTAATATATAATTGTTATATATATCAAGACTAAATAACCGATATATAAATTGTTTCTGTTGGTTCTGGGTTAATTTTGCCCATTCGCCTTTGACCATGTGAGACTTATGTAACTGAATTGACTTCCCTTTAATTTCTGTTTTGTTTTGTTTGTATTAATATTTTAATTTATGTAATAATTTGCACGCTGAAAGGTAGACTGTAGCCGAGCTCATTAATTTATGTACAACATCTTATACCTGTACCTACATTCATAGCAAATAAAATTCTGATTCTGAAAAAAAAAAATCCTAGCTTTAGTAATATAATATATCCTAAGGATTTTTCTCAGATTGTTATTTGCTACCAGTGTACCTACATTCATAGCAAATAAAGTTTTGATTCTGAAAAAAAAACCTAGCCTTAGTAATATAAATCCTAAGGATTTTTCTCAGATAGTTATTTGCTACCAGTAAGCTAAAAAAGCAATTGAAAAACGTGGTGTTTCGTTCTTACGTAAAAACGGGTTTTTATTTTTCGTAATTTATATATTAGACTTACTAGATAAATAGGTGATGAATAACTGTGCATTAAAATACAACCAGATATCTTAAGGTTATTGAGAAATTTGCGCTGAAAAAGTTTGAATTTTCTGTTTTTAGACCGCGAAATTGATAGGGGCTCTTAAATGCCTTCTGCATACTTCGGGAATAGTAGACCCTTTACCAAACGCAAAAGTGTCTGGTTCATCTCATACAAAGAAGAATGTTAAGTCTGTTCTTGTAATTAACTCTTTACTCATTTATCTTATTGCAGAAGCAAATTCGAGAAAGAAAAAGGTGTACGAACAACAAGAAAACGAGGAGAATCCACTGCGGTGTCCTGTAAAACTATATGAATTTTACATTTCGAAATGGTATGTTATTTTTCTACTTATTTTACGGTTTCTGAAAGACTGATCTAGTAAATAATCTGCTGTCGAATCACATCTTAGCAGTTGTGATTGGTGGACCATAGTAACATTGACCAATCATATTGAAATAGCCTTTCAGGAATCGGGAGAGCATCACTTGCCAAATATGTTTACAGGAATACAGTATATTTTTAAGTTGAGGAGGTTTATGTCCAGGGGCCTACTCTCTAAAGGCCGAATCCAATAACCTACTTTCAGTATAAGACTGATCGCTATTGATGGTAGACAGTATAATTCTATCTGTCCTTATGTCAGGCCGGTAAGTTTTTATAGTCTCATATAGATTATTGGGACGTTAAAACCATAGATAGATAGGTTTTTCTACCTCCGGTATGCCAAAACTGGTGATAGATGGGTTATTGGGTTCAGCCGTTAGTCCGTCAAAGACGATATGGGCCCTTCCAAAAGTAATTCGAAACTTCGGATTGAGCCCTACACCCGAATAACTCGCTTTTTCGGACGGTCAAAACCACATCGGGTTTAGGGATAACTGTTGAATCGTGGTGTCATTCATTCTTGCGTCGGGCCCCAAACTTTTTTTATGTCCGTATATTCATATTAATTTATTTGCGTTCTACAATATAAAACGAGATGTTAACAAAAGGCTTAGAGCTAAGACCTGTTGTAGACTCTGTCTGGGCACACCTAAAATAGGTGATACAGAGTAGGAATCACCCGTAACTTCGGCCGAAACTACGGATTACGTGTTTAGGGAGTAGACCTCCAGTTTAGGGACTGCAGTCAATCGACCAAGATCTGCAATTATACAGATAACGGAGTCTGCAATTATTGCTGTTTTTTTTTCGTAAAACGCGACTGCAGAGCGGCCTAGGTTAAGGTTACGGTCATTAGATTTCTATCAGCAGCTCGGATTTTGAATGTGATATGTGAATCTGTTAAACACTGTCTAGCTCAATGGGTTTTTGTATTTTTTTTTCGGACTTACGAACATTGTCTTACGTAGTTACAATGCATGCTTGAACGTTTATTACATTTTTCCCCCACCGACCATTCATTGAAACGGTCAATTAGAAGGCCTTTATTCAGCAGTGGATGTATCCATGTAGATTAGTCTAAGAATCATCCCAGTCAGCGCCGGGGTTAGGAACATTGGCGACCGCAGTCATTGTCTATATTTAGATTTAAGCAAAACCCCAAAACCCGGCGCAGGGTGGAGTGCGCCCATAGAATACCCATTAAATGTAAACAAGCTTACAGTAGTTGATTTTGTATTAGCTTTATTCCTTGTCAAGTCCCGCACATTGTAAATGAGAGCAAGGGACAGCGACTTTATTATCTTTCATGAATTTCATCTCTATTTAAAAGTGACTTAAGTTGTCGCTTCATCGCTACTCCGATTGACTGCGCTGACCCATACTTTCACTCATATCATTTGTAAAGGGGCAGAGCTAACACAAAATAACAGTCATAAATACAAAATTTGAACTTTAAATACTCTGTGGGTGCACCGCCCTTCCCTAGTAGGGCCTACCCAGCCCACCACTCCACTACCAATGATATTATAGTCTATTTTCCAACAGTCCCGAGTCGGTGCGTACGCGCAACGACGTGTTCTACTTACAACCGGAGCGGTCGTGTGTACCGGACTCGCCCGTTTGGTACTCAACGCAGGCGCTAAGCAGACAGGCGTTGGCGAAGATGCTGCATCGCGTCAAGATGGTCAAGGAGATCAATATTGCGCTACTGACTAGCTAAGGTGAGCCCTGGTACTGTAAAGAATTGAAAGACAGAAAAATATTTTATTTGGGGCACCGCACAGAAAATATAGAGAGCAGTGGTGGCCCAGCGGTACCGGCCCCGACTTACGAGTTGTAAGGTCATGGGTTCGAACCCAGGCAGGCCCTACTTTGTGTAAATTATTTCATTACCACTGCTCTCAAAAACGGTGAAAGAAAACATCGTGAGGAAACCGGCATGTCCTGTAACCAAAAATTCGAAGACATGTGATATACACTAACCCGCATTGGTCCCGCGTGGTGGTTTACGGACCACTCCCTCTCACAGAGTGGAGGAATGTGTCCCAGCTCATTATAGGCTAATTATGCTATAGAAAATACAAAAAGTAAAAACAGTAACATTTAAAATTATCAAAATAATGAAGATAGAAAAGACGTATGAGGTCAAAAAGGCTCCTGTCTCAACATAATGCTGCGATATTTAACAATTAAATCCTGCAGCGCTGTAACCATTTATAAGTGTAAAGGTAAGACTCAACAGTTCTGAAGATGTCAACACCACTTATGCATGATGCACCCTCTAGGCGACAAACAGGGCTGGCTTTGCAGTTATAAACCAGCCTGGTAGTACAGATCACCCGTTAGCTTCATAAACACCGCAAAATTAGCCTGTAAGGAATAAATACTATATGAGAAGTCCTAACTCTCGTACTTAAAAAACGTTCAAATTCAAGTCGCAATCTCATCTCAGCGACAATCAATGTCAAAAACTTCACAAAAATGTAGGGAAATCAGAGGTATTTTTTGACAGATTTAGACAAATTAGAATGCGACCGTTCTTAAAAATACGGGAATTGCCCCCCTGATCACCTGCAGACTGACAAAAATTTTTTGTGTCTTGTTTTAGAGTACACCCCAGTCTGCAAACGGCTTTGAAACTAATGCAGCAATGCGACGCGAATTACTGGCACGGTCCTACAGCCTTTATTTACCGGACATTTGCGAGCGTTAGCTTCGGGTGGCGAGAAATGATGCGCCCAGGCCAACGTCAGTAATCCCTTATCAAATCTGTTGTTGTGGTGACATGTATATTTTTTCTACTTTGTATATCAGTCTGCGTAACGGACGGCGAACATTACTTTTAAATAAATAGTTTATATTAGATTACGTTTTTATAACGTTGCAATGTTTTAGTCGTAAGTTTCTGTGCGGGACTGTTTATGTATGTACAGACAATGGTACTAGTTATAGTTCAATTCACATATTGTTTTATTTAACATTGTTATCCGATTTCATTTGTATGTTATTATGTAACGCTGACCTAATGAAAGGTCTATTCGAATCATTTAAAAAATTGTAAATACGCCAAGCGAAACAAAAATCACAGTGTATTGTTTCTGAAATGTGTGATACATTCTCATAGTAATAATTGGCGACTTGGGCTTTACCTTCCTCAGTGCCAGGAACTATAAATTTTATAATTGCTCTTGTGTAATATTTGAATATTAGATAGATATAAGTTATAAAATTCCAGTTTTTTAGTGGCAAATGCACTCATGTGTTATAGTAGTATTCTTTTTTATAAATTGGGAAAATGATATAATATCTCTCAGATAGAAATTTTAATTGAAAATATTATAGCTTAGCAAAAGAGTCAGATTCGTATTATATTTTAAGTATAATGGCGTCATTTATAAGGTTTAGGTTTAATGCTGTGTAAAAAAGAATACTGATTCTCTAAAACTGAGTGTTTTATTTTAAAATAACCTGAAATGTATCCATGGTCAGCAACGAAAGTCGATTACACTAAAACTTTTACATAATAATCACGTAAATTGACTCAAAATTATCCAATACATCTTGCATGTTTAGATTTTTTGCTATTTTGTATTTTACGTTCTATTTTGATGTACCTCCGGAAAACATAGGTACAGCATTGTTTATGAAATCATGGCTGCAACTACCAACGCCTTGTTACATCAAAGGGAACTTGCCATCCGGTTCACAGGGTATGGGCTCACAATAACCCTGCCGAGTTGAAATGCAATAACCTTTTGGAACGAAGTTCCAATCGCACGTGATACTGCACACTTTGCGAATGAAAACTAGACCGAAAAAGTGTAACATTTCGATAGTTCCCATTTGTTCTATGGAACATGACGTCATCGGAGAAAATGAGACAACAAAAAAAATTGTACTATAGAACTACACACATCAAAAGTGTCTAGGGATCAAGTAAGGTTTTGCAGTATCGCCGCAATTGAGGATTATTATTTTAACTTTTTTGGATCGTTATTGATTCTTTTTAGTGAATTTCACTACTTGAATAAAGAATTTTCTTTAAATTTTGATTAAAAATAGAAAATCAACTGTCAATCAGGATTTCTGATCCTAATAGCGTTTTTACAAAACCATTACAATTTCTGCATCGGAACTGAAAAAAATTGCATCGATATGGAGCGACGACATCATTTGACACGAGAAGAGATGATGAGAGCCGTCGGAATGTTGCCAGCTGGTCCCGGGCCACGTACTGTGGCTGTTGCTCTTGGCACTACACAGAGCGTCATAAGTTGCCTCTGGACACGCTATCGTATCAGGGGCAGCGTGGCCAAGGGATATGGAAGACGATTTCGCATCACCACTCGCAGACAGGACTGGTACATCCAAAATACTGCTCGACGGAATCGTACCATGACCGCCATGATGTTGGCTACGAAGCTCCACAGCTCTTCAGGCTTGCTGAAATCATCGTTTACGTGAAGTGAGTCTGCGTTCCCGAAGTCCGCTGAGAGTTCCACCTATAGTACCCTGCAATCGTAGGACTCGCGAACACAGAAATTGGGAGGAAAAAGACTGCCGTTGTGTTTGCTTTTCCGATGAATCTCGTTTCAGTGTGAGGCCGGATACAAGACGTACTCGAATTTGGAGGACCTCTGGACTTCAAGAACGTTTGAAATTTTGTCAAGAAGTTCATTCATATGGAGGGGGAACAATAATGATTTGGATCGGTGGAAGAACTGATCTCATTTGGATCAGGGGCAACCTCAATGCTTAGATTTATGCGAAGAGGATTGTTTCATACGTGATCATCCCTTTGCGAAGCCGGTTGGATGTTGGATGTTATCTGAAGAAATTGACGAATCCTCAGCCGATGTGATTGAAGACTCCCAGAGCATTCTACCATCAGTTCGTAAACAATGCTAACCACAAGTAAAACAAATCAAAACGTTAGTTTATGAACCTGCAGATAATTTTTAAACACCAGAGGGGCAATTCCAGTAATTTCGCAAGAACGTTCGCAATCTAATCTCAGTCACAATCTGTCAAAAATTGTATGTGTTTACCTACATTTTTGACATTTGATTGTCGCTGAGATGAGATTGCGAACTTTTTAATTACGGGAATTGGCCTCCTGATATGGAAAAGGACTGCCCTGATTGTGTCGAAGACGACAAGAGGAATGAATATTTCGGACTTCTTATTGTGGATGAATTACAACATGTACCGTGGTGCATGAGGACCACCGTATGTCCTCACTTCTTAAAAATAGGTGATGCTTTAAAACAGGTATGGGCAACCTTTGACATGTTGAGGGCCAAACTTTAGCGTGCAAATACGTTCGCGGGCCACGTTTAAAAGTACTTGGTGCATTTTAAAGTAGTGATAATATTTTTTGTGATAGATATTAGACATGAAATAATACGATAGTTATTATAGTACAATTTATTAAAATAACAAAATGAAATGAAATTTAAAAAAATGGTACATTATAATTAAATCGTTAAATTTGCAATTCTTACAAACTACGAAAGTTAAATACACCGAAATCAATGAGACACTTAAGCTTGAATTTGGGAAACTAATCCATCGATATTTGGATTAATTCCACTGATACAAAGACGTAAAGAATTTTCCAAATTATCGTCAGTCAGTCTTGTACGATGTGTTGATTTATTAACTTTCATCAATGAAAAGAACTGTTCGCATTTATAAGTACTGCCAAACGCACAAATCAATCTTCTTGCGAATTTTCTAAGCTGCGGAAAATTGTCTTCTTCTAGGTATTTTTTGTAGAAATCGCACAACTCTACGTCTTCAAATTTAGATTTTAGGAGTGAGTTTTCTTGAACTCCATTTGTAGGTGTATTGGAGCATTTTGTACATTACATTTTGTAGGAGTAGCAAATAAACTGAAACAGTCTTCCATGTTTTTGAAGTCACTAAATCTGTTCGAAAATTGTTCCGACAGTAACTTGAGTTCTTCAGCATATTGAGCATAAGCAATATTTTCATACGCAGAGAGCGTGTTGAAATGGTAACTGATACCAGACAGCATCTGTGACTCCCACAAGCGTAGTTTGATCTGAAACGCTTTCAAATGGCTGTACAAATCATTTACTAACTGTCCTTGTTTTTGAAGTTTCAAATTTAAATCATTCAAATAGCCTGTAAGATCGACCAGAAATGCTAAGTCACATACCCATTTTGGGTCACTTAATTCAGTTAGTGGTTTATTTTTTATTTTCATAAAGTCTGCTATCTCATTTCTAAGCTCGTAAAACCGTTTCAACATTTTTCCTTTGCTCAGCCATCTGTCTTCACAATAATATGTTACGTCGTTATATTCAGCTGATATTTCATCCAAAAACGCTCTGAACTGACGATGGTTAAGCCCTCGGGATCGAATAAAGTTGATGGTTTTTACTACCACATTCATAACATTCTGGAGTCGAATGGACTTAGAACACAAGTTCTGTTGGTGGATAATGCAATGAAGGACTATCAAATCATCTTTTTGCACATTTAATTCTGTTGCTTTTTCATTCAAAATTCCGATGAAACCTTTACGTAAGCCGATCATAGAAGGTGCACCATCAGTGCAGACTACAATTAATTTTGACCATGGCAAGCCAAAACTTGTGAATACCTTTTGAACTTCAATAAAAATATCCTCCTGTAGTGGTTCCTTTAAGCGGCTGTAAAGCGAGCAATTCCTCAGTAACAGTGAACTCCTTATCAACACCTCGAATAAATATAGCCAGTTGAGCTGTGTCAGACAGATCGGTACTCTCGTCTAATGCTATGGAAAATGATTCAAAACCAGCCATACGGTCAGTCAATGTTGTTTTTATATCATAAGCCATCATTTCTATACGTCGAACAACAGTTCGTCTTGACAAACTAATTTTTTCAAATTCATTTTTCTTTTCAGGACACAAAATACTGCAAACTTCTAACATACACTCCTTGATAAATTCTCCCTCGGCAAATGGTTATAATGCCTTAGCCAATTTTGAGCTAACTATAAAACTAGCTTTCACAACATTATCAAGTTGTGTTCTTTGTTTATGAAACATTTGTTGCTGTTTTTCCAAATTTGCGGTAAGCTTCTGGATTTTGTCTGTTCTTAATTGTCCTGTCAGTGAGTGCAGCGTAGCATGCTAAGTTGAGTAATGCCTCTTTATATTGAATTCTTTCATTACTGAAATGGATTCATTACACAGCAAACAAATAGGCTTACCATTGTGCAAGATAAAAAAGAATTCTTCAGTCCATTTTTCTTGAAACTGGCGACCCTCTGTATCTACTTTTCGTTTCTTTCCACCAGACATCGTTTTTGTTTACTTTTCGTTCAATAAACTTAATAACAAACTATAGTTACCACTCAAGATGCACACAAAGTCACAAAGCAAGTTGACGGCTCGAGCAGTTCGCTAGGATATTGCTTGTCCAAGTTATCACCTCGGTAGCTCAAATAGAACTGAACTAACGTTCGGGCCATCCACCCACTTATATAGGCAAAATGAAGGAATAATCTGGAATGAACTAGTTTAGAATAATTGAGAAGCAATAAATCTTTTGATGTGTCGCCCGTGAGGCGGCAAACCTCAAAGAATTTGATCGAGCAAGCCGAGTGGGCGGCAAACATCAAAGGATTTGATGTTTGCCGCCTCACTGTCACTCCCGTGAGTATAAGTACCTAATGTAATATTTTTTTAATTGGGTTTTTTCAAAATGTCTCGCGGGCCGGATCATATCTTACAGCGGCAGCGGGCCGGTTGTTGCCCGTATATGCTTTAAAAGAAAACACATCAACGGAGATATTTCAACTTTGTTAAAAAAAACCGTTGGCAAGCAGATTTTGTTTGCACCAAGCAAACAAAATCATAATTTCAGCAATTTTGGGGTTTCGAAGACGACCCCTGTACAAAAACCTCCTCTGTTAATGCCAACAAGAAGGATTATGACGCAATATGCAACCAAGCCATCCCCTGCAATGTGTCAGATAATCGAAGATCTATTGGATCAAGGTGTTTTGCGACTAGTTTCCAAGAAAACGTCTAGTTTTATTTTCAAGCTTTCGATCTTCAAAAATTGAACAAGTTTGTCAAAACGAAACGTTTTCGTCTAATTTCTCATGCCTCGGTCCTAGGTTTTCTCCAACTACTGGAGACTAAATGATATAAAAAACTGTTTTACAAAAAAAATAACCACCGACTTCCAAAAAAAAGACTACTAAGTAAAAAATAACTAATTTCGGAAGTAGGTGTCTTTGGATCCGTATTTTACGTTCACCAACTTCCGAAATTAAAGTTATTTTTCACTAGTGTTTTTTGGAAGTCGGTTTCTTTTTTTTTTTTTTTTTGTAAAAAGTTTTTTATTTTTTTATTTTTCACTTTTTAGTTGGTCGGTTTGTAATATATCTAAGTTACAATAGCCTAATGACAACTGCTCAGCACCTTTTACAAAATATTGCTTTTCCCGATGCAGGGACGTTAATTGTTGAGGAATTCACCTGGTACTTCACCATATGCATTGTGACGAGCTTTCATTTTAAAGTAATCGAATCGCAACCCGTAAAATACTTATTATTGAGTTGTTCCAGTGGCCATCTGTGGTCTTCATTATCAGTTCCACTTCACCAAATGGTGCTTTCCGAGAGCAAAAGCATAATTTACTATAAAAAAAACCAAAATCGCTATAGGTGTGCCTCTATAATATTTGAAGAGTTCCCTCGATTTCTCCAGGATCCCATCATCAGATCTTGAATGGGACTGGGACTGAATGGGACCACCTGTGAAGTAAACCCTTTCAAACAAAAAAGAATTTTCCAAATCGGTCCAGCCGTCTTCCGAGTAATCGGGGAACACATAATAGTCCGGTCAACGAGGCTTGAGTAACCCGAAAAATTCCTCCGCCTCTGAAATTTGGCATGTGATGAAGTTAGGTGATACAGATTACAGATGTACAATAATCCAACATTTTTTTTTACGAGAAGTTGGGCATTTTCACCTAAACATGAAAATCGCTTATAACTCTCTGTGAATATTTCCTCAGCCTGAAATACTTTATGTACACGTACGTATGTACTAGTTAGAATAAGTATGTAAAAGAATCTAACATTTTTTCGATTTCAGAGATACCCCAAAATTAACTTTTAACATTTTGTACTATAACTTCTACAGAAAAATTGCTCTGCGAATTTTTATTTTTTAATATGTTTTTATATCCTTAAATACACAGCTTTGTTTAGTTATCCAAAAGATTTTCCTTTTTAAACATATTTTTTTTATTTTTGCTTAACTACGTAATGTGAAAAATTGCTCCGTCCATTTTTATATCTTTATTAGTTATATGACTTTATATTATAACAGATTTATTAATTATCCAACAAATTTTCAAACGTTCAAATATTTTTTAGGATATGTCCGACGATTTATGCTAGAGCGTAAGGGTATATTTATTTATTTATTTAAATCTACAACTATAAGTACTCAATACGACAGTGCGGTCATTCACAAACCACAATTTAACAATTTAAATATAATACAACTTGTAACACGATAGGAATTATAACATAATACAACACAATAACATTCTACCTACATTAATCTATATTAATTAATAACTTAAAATAAATAACAGTGTCCTTGCGAATTCACTCAAATGACACGTGAAAACATCAATTTTGCCATGAAGTTCGTTGATGATACGAACTCTCTGGGTCACAGGTGTTTTGGCGAGTAGGTTGGTCCTGGCTGTCAGCACGGCCTGCAGTGGCGGGCGCCGCCTCCACACATAGCGGTCTGGTACGCAAAAACTCAAGCGCTGAAGCACTCCTGGATTATGCTCGATGCCACGAAGTAATTTGACCAGATACGAGACAAGTGTAAACTCCCGTCGTACCCTCAATTCATTGTACCCGATCTTATCCAGCACAAATAGAGTGGGGTACATCAACGGGTAAAACGGATATACCCCATAAAGCTTCCTGTACAAGTGGCGTATAAACTTCTTCTGAACGCGCTCCAACATTACAGAGTATATGTATGTCCTCATGTGGAGCCCATATGACAGCACTATGTTCCAGATGACTCCTGACTAGTGCGTCATACAGGACCCTGACTGTTGCAATATTGGTGAAGTCTCGTGTCTGTCGTCTCAGTACGAATCCCAAGTTTCTGAATACCCTTTTGCAGGTCTTAGTTATATGATCGCGAAACGATAATTCAGGAGATAACCCTAAATCACGTACCTACTTGTGTGACTCGTTGCATAGGCACTGCGTACACCACGTCGACCTTCACTAAGATGCTCGGAGCTGCTTTGCCACGCACTTTTGGAGTAGTGTAGGCGAGTTTGCTGTCCACCGTCTATAAAAATATATATTTTTTTATCTTAATATGCACAACGTACAACGGCGTTTAGAAATTCGCTTTATATTTAAAAGGAATATTTAATATATGCATTTAAAATAAACGTTTGATACTTCCTTAAGGAATAAGTATAATAAATTAATAATGCTTAGTAAGACACCTACTGAGGAGACACCGAGTTAAGAAAAAAAAAGTTTCGTTCAAAGGTGTCTGAATCCAAACAATATACAGGTTGGAATTTTTTGACCTCACCTAGAGGGAAAGTACTCTAAATACTGGAGATAGCAAATTTTACTCAAAAGAAACATCTTTATTTTTAAAAAGAAACAAATCTGCATTCAAAGATTTTCGAAAATTCGCTTGCGACACTCGGGAATCGAACCGCATAAAATCTGGAAAAAATAACAGCCTGTACTTTTATGGCATTAGTCGATAGGGTTAATCTTAAGGATAAAACCTCTCTAACAAACATGATAAATTAAATGAAAGGAAAACCATAAAATCTTATTTTAACTGAACGAGAAAAATGGGTAAACTAACTAATTAGTTGAGCTAATAACTAAACTAACTAATTAATGAGCTGCATTTTGTTCGATACATAGGAGATAGGGTGATTCTGCCCTGAAGCCCAATAGCGATAAGACATATACCAATGGAAAGATCTCATCAAGGAGAATATTTCTTATTATGAAGACTTCTGTTGTTGTACAATTGAAATTCTGGTATTTCGCCAATTAATTAACTTTAATTAATTCTTTGCCTTGCAAACATCATCTTTCAAGCCTATAATGGATATTTTAAAACATTAGCCTCCTAGATGCCGTTTTAGAAACAAATTTTTTTAAGAGTCGGTCAGCCGGTTAGAACGTTAAGCCTGCTGCATCCCCCAATAGCGTTAAGATACATGCCAATGGAAAGATCTCTTCAAGGGAAATATTTCGTTGTACGACGTCTCTCGATTTTAGTCAGTGAGAGCTACAGAGCTATAAATATGAGTAATTAAGCATTATTAAAATTCAGGTATTTCGACAATTAATTAACTTTCACTATTTCTGTGCCTTGCAAACATCATCTTTTGAGCCTATCACCGTCCACTTTAAAACATGGCCTACGAGTATATCATATGCCGTTTTAGGAACAATATTCCTAAGAGTCGGTTGGACATACATGTTAAACCTGCCGGAACTCCCAATACCGTTAAGGTATATTCCATTGAAAAGATCTCTTCTCGAAGAACGTTTGTTACTACTACAACTTGTCTGAATTATTAGTTTGTTCGGCGTTAAGTCATCGTAAATGTGACGTTAACATCAACACTTAATTCTCGTCATAAGTTAACTAATGAATAAATAGTAACTTGTAAACATCATCATCATTATATTAACACAAAAAAATTACGTCTGAATTCTCTAAAGGGAGGCAGACAGGATATGTACACACGGCTACATATCAAGCTATACATTTCCAGTAAATGCTGACCTCTCATTGTAATGAAATGCAATGCGAGATTAGCTTATACTAGGTATGTATAGCTTGATATGTAGCCGTGTGTATAACTACATTTCGGCTACAGATGTAAAAATACCTCTTCAGCCATTTCAGAGAACAATTTGTGTTCTCTTCTATCTACAAGTATAAAACAAAATCTTTTTTCATGTATCTGTGTGTGTCACTTAGTTCTTCTAAACTACTCTTAGTATCTAGTTCTTCACGATCATTTAGAAAACTTATTTCCGAAGGTTTAAGTCTATAATACAGTAACATTTAAATATAGCACAGATATCTAGAAAGAAAAATAGGTTTATTTGTCACAGAAGCACGTGCATATAAAACGATAAGAATAATCAGAAAAATAAAACAAAATAGATCCACATTATAATCACGAGCTCAAAACAGAAATAGTCGGCAACTGCATGTCATGACTGTGACAAGAAGGCTTCCACTCAGCATCATGCTGTACTATGAGGGACTCACAGCACAGCACTGATTTTCAGTGGTCACCCGAAAAAGACGTGCGGAAATCAAGTCAGGTTCAGTGATCAGTACATAAATAGTTACATAACAAAACAACCAGTAACTACTTAAAATATGCTGCAACTGTGCAACCAAATATATGGATAAAAATTATGAAATAACCTAATAATTACTCCGCAGGCATCGCAGGTGCGTGCATAAACAATATCTCGATGTTTTGACATGTCGCCACATCAGTACTAGATTGTCCCGACAACGCAATAGAAGCTGCTCATTTACTTGACATTAATTTTTCCTGATCCCCAAGTCTTGTCGGAAAGTCGTTTTTGTAACAAATGTTTCTCTTAAAAATCACTTATGGCTGTTGGGCACCAAGATCATTCCTTGACTTCGATATTCAAGTTCACCTATTTAGGTCACTATCGCCGAATTTACTAACCATTGGCAAAAGTCGTGTTAGTAGCAAAGGTGAAATCTATTTCCATTTCCATCTTATGGCTATTGAGCTTCGCTTCGCTTTATGAGCTTCCATAGTTCGGTGCCCATTCTCCTTTATTCTTTTAAGGAATTCATTTCCAGTAACTTTACATAGTGAGTTATGATGATTATTGAAAATCGTAGTGTGAACCTCAGTTCTTAACTCGTTTACAGTTGCATAGGATTATTGGTAAATTTGATTTTTTACATATCCCCATAAAAAGAATCTAAAGTGGTGAGGTCTGGTGATCTCGCAGGCCATCTGATTGTGCCGTTTGTACCAATCCAGGTATTGCAATGGTTATTATATTTAGATTTCAGGATTTTCGTTTCATTTAATTTATCATGTTTGTTAGAGAGATTTGATCCTTATGATTGATTTTATCGATTGATGCCAGGTTGTTATTTTTTCGGATTTTAACTGGATCGATTCCCGAGTGTGGCAAGCGAATTTTCGAAAATCTTTGAATGCAGATTGGTTTCTTTTAAAAAGTAAATGAATGATTCCTTTGACAATTTGCTATATCCAGTATTAAGAGTACTTCCCCCCAGGTGAGATTAAAAAATTCCACTCTGTATACCAGTTTTTTTCAGCATCTGCGAACACCGATAAATGGTATTGAAGATTTTAAAAGGAGCCTGCTATACCCTCTGTCCACGATTCTAATTGTTTTTCAAAATGGCGGTCACGCATGAACCGTATATAAATCGATAGCTGACATCAATGCAAACAGAAGACATCATAGGACCAAACCCCGTAAACCGTCACGTTTACGAGAATATTAACGTTGAAAGTTGATCTCATATAACCCATCTGCCTTCAAAGTAAGAGTGAACAGGCATCTTTTGGGCACGCTCTTTCAATCATCCATCGCTTTCTATTAGGCGTGATCGAGGTCAAGTGTAGGCTCATTTAGCAATAATAAAAAAAGATGACGTGACATCCATATTTTTTGAACTTGTGTACATTTTATAGATGTTTGAAATAATCTCTCTGAATGTTTAAAAGAATCATTTTTCATCTATTAACTAAACTAGTTAGTCTAGCGCGTAGATTGCTGGCTCTGTAAAGCAGTCATCATCATCGTAATACTGCTGGACAAAGGCCTCCCCCAAAGATCTCCACGACGACCGGTCCCACGCTATCCTCATCTAGCTGGTTTTAACCTTCACCAGATCCTCGGTCGGCCTGGTGGGAGGCCTGCCAACGCTGCGTCTTCCGGTACGCGGTCGCCACTCGAGAACTTTAATGCCCCAACGGCCGTCAGTCAGGCAGTGACACCAGGTTTTTTAAAGAATTTATTTGTAAAGGAATGTTAGCAAGTTTATAACTAGCCTTAACCAAATAATGCCTACCACAGTAATTTTATTAATTTTTAGCTTATAGTATTTACTAAACTTATATAGTTACTAAAATGATTACTTTAAACATTCAGAGTGATTATTTCAAACCTCTATTCAACAAGATATAAGAAAGTTCAAAAAATATGGATGTCACGTGATCTACTTTGTACGTGTAATATCTTCAAAAATATCTTCGAAATATGACACTACGGGGTTTGGTCTTATTATGTTTTCTGTTTGCATTGATGTCAGCTATCGATTTATATAGATATCATGCACGGCCCCCATTTTGAAAAAAAAATCAAAATGGCAGACAGTAGGTTTACCATGGACCTTCAAAGCCCTTTAATTTCATACGTTTGAGAGATTTTACCAAGAGGTATTTGATATTTATATTAGTGTTTTCTACAACATAATTAAACAGTATTATTCCAATTGACATTTTTTTCGCACATTGTACAAAGTCCTTAAGGAAGTATCAAACGTTTATTTTAAATGCATATAACAAGTATTCCTTTTAAATATAAAGCGAATTTTTAAACGCCGCGCCATTGTACGTTGTGAATAGGAAGATAAAACATTATTTGTAATCACGGTGGCTAGCAAACTCGCCTACACTACTCCAAAACTGCGTGGCAAAGCAACTCAGAGCGGTGAAGTGAAGGTCAACCCCGGAAGGGTTTTGTGAATGACCGCACTGTCGTATTGAGTACTTATAGTAGTAGATTTAAATAAATAAATAAATATACCCTTACGCTCTAGCATAAATCAGCGGACATATCCTAAAAAATATTTGAACGTTTGAAAATTTGTTGGATAATTAATAAATCTGTTATAATATAAAGTCATATAACTAATAAAGATATAAAAATGGACGGAGCAATTTTTCACGTTACGTAGTTAAGCAAAAATAAAAAAAAATATGTTAAAAAAGGAAAATCTTTTGGATAACTAAACAAAGCTATGTATTTAAGGATATAAAAACATATTAAAAAATAAAAATTCGCAGAGCAATTTTTCTGTAGAAGTTATAGTACAAAATGTTAAAAGTTCATTTTGGGGTATCTCTGAAATCGAAAAAATGTTGGATTCCTTTACATACTTATTCTAACTAGTACATACGTACGTATACAGAAAGTATTTCAGGCTGAGGAAATATTCACAGAGAGTTATAAGCGATTTTCATATTTGGGTGAAAATGCCCAACTTCTCGTAAAAAAAAATGTTGGATTATTGTACATCTGTAATCTGTATCACCTAACTTCATCACATGCCAAATTTCAGAGGCGGAGGAATTTTTCGGAAGTCTCCATACAACAATATCCTCGTTGATTGGACTATAAAAAAAAAACATTCCGACGAATTGGGAACCTCCTCCTTTTTTTAGCCGACTTATTTTCACTTATCGGTAGCAAAATCTCACCGGCCTTTCTTATGAATCAGTTACAATGACCAGTTATACGTAGGGTATTCTGAAAGTCTTGAGATACTTAATAATACTAAAGCGAATGGCCGGCGAGCACGTAGTTTGATTATCTATGTTATGATATACGTTAGCAGAGAGTAGTATATTCTTTGTACGTTAGTGTCAGTTATCATTTGATTGCATTCAGTATTGCCGCAGATCGTGTTCGAACAAGTTCACTATAATGGCTTCGTGGACGACTATCGAATATCACGCAATTTTGCGTTATAACTTTTTACGTGGATTAAGTCCAGAAAACTGTTTAGAAGAAATGAACCCTATACTTGGTGATGACTGTCCCTCTCACGGAACAGAAAAAACAGTGGAAGTAGCTTGAGAAAATGTTTGCATCAGAACCGGTGTCGCCAAACTCACACAAATAAACCGATAATCATATATTGCACTACAAAGAAACAAATCGTTTGATTTGTAGTTTTAAGTTTAGTCAAAATTAGCCTACATCACAGATTTGGAAATAAACCCTGACGTTCTACAAATAAGATTTATTTTGCTTTAGCGGCAAAACGTATTTACGGTCTATAGTCACACTAGATTCGATTGACGAGTCAATTCCGCTACTTGACCATAGATGGCGCTATTCTCAGGGGTCGCAATTATCAACTTAATTGCGTTAAACATACGGTTGACATTTGCGTGATCGGTTGAATTCTGCTGCTACTCGGCCAAGGCCGCACCACGTAGCACATTGAAATTCTTTATCGATATCGATAGATACCCGATATTTTGTTCAATTAGCATAAATAAGACTTGTTGGGAGTACATTTATTTATTTGGTACACAAACCGCTGTTCATTTTAAACCATTAATTAACATTTTTAGTGCCCAGCACCCGGCTCCCGGGTCGAACGATAATTCGTTCGTGTGCCCACAACTCAGCTCCCGAGTCGTGTCAGCTATAGATGACATGTGACCATGCCCAGCACCCGCCTACCGGGTGCAAATCAAAACACGCTACTAGGGCTGCCAAAAATAAACTAGGTGTGAATGAAGGATTAAAAAGTTGGTACTTTTGAGTAAGTCTTATAACAATTCATTATTTACTTTAATTATGCCGCAGATATACTCAATAATAAAAATGATACTTTCGTAAAGGTTAACTTTCTACACAGGTGCCGATTCTCTTGTCACAAATGCGTCTAAACTAGACTAAAAATCACCAAAATTTAGTTTATACCTGTCAAACGATGATTTGGCATTCTGAAATTGATTAAAGTGACACAACTTAACTATATTTTAGTTTGACAGCACTAAGATGATGTTAATTTAGTGAAAATGGTAATTTTGGTATTCTGAATGTGACGTTTTTCACCTAAAATTTAGATTTTCTAACTAAATCTGACTATTTTTAATCGCGATTAAAAAGGTGTGGAATAAAATTAGTTGGCATGAACTAAAATTCACACCAACACCTCGACTTCTGTTGTAAAAACAGTAGTCTTTTTTTTTCTTTTCTTTTACTGATATCTCGAAAACGGTGCGTCCTATCGCAAAAATAATGAAAATTTCGACCCCTTTACTAAACTCACAAATCCCTAAAAGTCAACATGTTGGTAATATAATTTTTCATATTTTGGATACAAAAATTAAAATTCCCCCCCCCCCCCCCCCTTCTGTCCCCCTGCGCGTCTCCGGCTCAAAAAAAAATCACGGGGTAGGATCAAACAAGTACTTACCAAATAAAATCTAACAATTATTATCACTATCATCATCTCAGCTGAAATCATCGTCATCGTCCACTGCTAAACATAAAAATATTAAGGTATAATTCAAACGCCCTATGTTGTACTAACTCTTTAGCTAGATGTATTTAAAATTACATCACGAATATCATCCTACATTTTTTTTTATTAACTTTATTAATTTAATAATTATCTGCATTATATTACTTACATACATATTTAAATATTTTTATTTTAAAAAGGTAATGTATTACATGTCGATTGATTTTATCGATAAAGTCACGCACTATTTGGATAGCGTCAAGAGTCTAGGTAGACAAGCGAATATTCCAGAAAGGCTAATAACCGGGAAAAGAAAATCAACTTTGTTGTCATGTCTGTAAGGACAATTTTTGTTTGTATATCTTGTGCAATGTTTGACTAAATTTAATTTTTTCATTTTATTAAAATAAATCCGAAAATAATACTTACCGGTGGTATGATACACCTCCATGAGTTAGATTTTTAGTTCGACTATGGTTTTTACAGTCCAATATGGCACAATAAGGCATTTTAATATTTTTTTACGTAAATTGTATGTTGACGCAGTCTAGTTTGCGAATGAGAGCGCTTGAACAGCAAGTGCGTAATGCAGTACTTACTAGCGGCGACAGTGCCACGCCTACTTACTACTTCCACTGTTTTTTCTGTTCCGTGGTCCCTCTCGTGCAACCGTCTACAGATGGTACAGACGCCAGCAGGTCAAGCCACCCGAAACTGTCAAATTTTCCCAATCAACCTTGAACCTAATGCTTTAGCGATAAAGTTGAAAATCTATTAAAGAAATTTGACGGATTGTAGTAGCTTGATGTGCTGCCGTCCATACAAACAGTTTGAGCGTGGCTGTTCTAAGCTAGAAGACGACCCGCGTTCAGGACGACCGGCGGTTGATATCTGGAAAAACCACGTTTTGCGATGAAAGTGGCAGCTCATAATTATTATGTACTTATCTCATAAAACCCGAATTAAAAACTAATAACATATATTTTTTTTTCCTTTTAAAAAAAATGTCATGCGCATTGTTTTCAAGATTTGTGTTACCCTGAAAACACAAATTTATGAAAATAATGCAATATAACAATAATATCTAGAAGCGGGGTACTTAGAAGTACGGCTGCACTACCTATTGCAGCATAACTCTGCATGTCAAAACTTTTTGGTTCTTTATAATCAACCTTTTTTCCGTTTGTATTTGAGCCTGGTCGATTTTTATCTTTTTATTTCGTGATTCGAATTTCAAACTGTCATTCGATGGGAACGCTTGATTGACAATTTGCTGTCGTTTGTGATTTTATTGAAGAAAAACGAATTATTACGTCCCAAAAATTACAATTAGTGGAAAATATTTATCGTAAAAGTGTTCGCACACTATAATCCTGCCGAATACCATAGGGCAAAGCAATTTTAAGTATGGTATATTAAGTACGAGTCTAACCATTCATCTTTTCATTCATCTCCAGGTTTTGGCCTAAAATAACGCTGGACGTCCTTGGCCAACGTCGAGAGTTGGACCGCATTTTGACCGCTGAAGGTCTCGCAACCAACGCCAGTTCCTGAACAAAGAACTACGACTCCCTACAGTCTACGTCACCTCGCCGGACGCAATTACTTATGCCACGGTTTTTTTTTATGATATTTTACGTTCTAATTTAATAGTGTAGATAGTAACCCTCTGCAGATTTTTTAATTCATTAACTAAGTACTTAATTTTATTTTCAAATATGTAAAATGCGAGATACCTTGGTTCTCTGATCTTTTTTTCATAACGATATGTTTTGGTAGCGTTACTTATTAGAGATTGCAATCGACTAGTTAGTACGTTTTATTTTTCGTTCGTTATTCGCGTACCTATCGGACCAAAGTTCTCTATTTTATTCCCTTCACACAAGTCAACCTGCATTTTTTATACCATAATGTTCATTTTTTTTACCTTTAAATGTTTTTTTTCTATTTTTATTTTAAAAACAAAATTAAACGTGTCGTAGCAGAAAAGTGAATTTCCGTCTTTTTATTTTTTTTTTCGCTACACTATGCATGTATGTATGTAGTGCAGTAGCTTTAGTTCATGAAGCAACCACTACACGGCAGCACTTTCGCGACCTCGAGCGAAGCCGAAGTTGCCTATCTATAAAGGTATATTAATCTATGGTCGGCTACCAAAGACTATTTATATTCTCTATGTCGGCTACCCACTGAGAAATGGGCTGCGTGCGGCCCGGCTGCCGGTAGGTAATTAGCGCGCGTACATGGAGTGATTTGTCTGGTAATCTTTGGCGATGGGTCGGGCGGGGGACGAGGGCATTTTATTAAAATGTGGCTGTTATTTTAGTATATTGAGTATCTTCCGACATCCACGCGAACTAAGTCGCGGGACACAACTATCTATTCAAATAAATAAAATTTAAGTATTTGTTTGTAACGTCAAAATAACAACTTTACTAAATCCATAAGAAAGTATAAACGGTACTTACGTGACAAAAAAGCAATTTTTAACATTTTTGTCTGTCTGTATGTTTGTTCCGGCTAATCTACGAAACGGCTGAACCGATTTTACTGGCAGATAGCTGATATTACAGCGGGTAACTTAGGCTACTTTTATTTTAGAAAAATAATTAGGGTTCCGTGCAAACCAATTAAAACCCATGAAACTATGAACAAAAAGTCTGATTTGAAAAATTCTTTTTGCATTTGGTAACCCAATTGTCAGGGATAGTTATAGGCTATTTAACATCACGCTAAAACACTTAGGAGTCGAGCAAAAAGAAAAAGAAAGAACACTAAGCGAAAACGAAGTAACAGCGTGGGTGGGCGATTCAACGCGACGGTTGGCGACGGGTCGGGGAACGAGGGAGTTTTATTAAAATGTGGCTGTTATTTCAGTATAATGTGTATCTTACGACATCCACGCGAACGAAGTCGTGGGGCACAGCTAGAATAACCATAAAAACCATCAATACATGTCTATAAGGGCGGATTCGACCAAACTTTTATACCTAGTGTAAGTCTGATCCAGCGAATAAATTTTAAATTTTTTACAGATTTTCCATACAAAAACTGTCATACGTCAATTTTATTCCGAGAATAAATTATTTTCCTGTTCGGTCGAATCCGCCCTAAGTTACATTTGCTCTGATTTCGGAAACCATGACATTACATACATAAAGTCACGCCTTCTTCCCATGGGGGTAGACAGAAACTACAGAACGCCACTTGCTACGATCCTTACATACTCCTTTTGCCTCGTTTGCATTCATACATCTGACCTTTCTGAAGAACATCACGAATAAGATCACTTATATGTCTTCCTAGGGCTATTTTTTTTTAAACTTTGATACAGATTATTCTTTATTTTTGGTTTTGAGTATAAATACAGTTTCAAATTAATCGGATTGCGCGTTAAAATTCTTCCATACAAACTTTGACACCCCCAATCCCCCTCTTCGGGGTGTTTTAGAAAAATAAATACAAAGTTCATTAGTTACTTAGATAAGTATTCTTGCCAAGTTTCAAGTTTATTAACTCAAGGAATAAGATTTTTCGTACAAACGAAATCCCAGGGAGGATTTCACCCCCTTAAGCCGAATTTCCAAAAACCTGTTCTTAGTGCTCCCCTACATTATAAAAGGAAGCCGTGTGCAAGAATTCAAGTTCCTAGTCCCAGTAGTTTCGGCTGCGCGACGTTATGTCAGTCAGTCAGTTTCTTCTTTTATATACAAGGTGTTTGGTAGAACGTTGAACATACGAAAATGGTGGTTAGTTGGGGTCATCTGCTACCCACTTGGCCCAAATTATTAGACCTTGGCCCCACCGTTTTTTTTTTTTTTACTTTTTCTTAATTTTACAGAAAATTACCAGTTTTTTAAATTTAAATTCGAATATCTTTACTTGCGATGGGTAAAACAGGCAGGATGTTAATTTGTATTAATGTCTAATAATAGCAGACTCTCATAAAATATTTGTTTGGTACAGATGTTAGTAGTAAAAAAAGTTTAGTCTTTAAAGGTACAAAAAGATGTAAAAAAATACTTAGAGCATAACTTTGACTTGCATTAAAAAAAAAACTAAAAGCGATCGATAACTTAGGATAACATCAAAACATCTCTGCTGTATGAGCTTTCTAACGGTATGTAATTTACATTTACTAAAACAAAAAGTCAGGACTTATTTGAAAATTTTGTCAAGTAGGAGGTTTTGGACGAAACAGAAAATTAAAATGTTTTGCGAAATTTAAAACTGTAAAGTTGTCAAAAAATGCAAATGTAATGTAGCAATCAATTTAAATGAGAGGAGTACTTAAATTACCCATTCAAAGGGCCTTTTTCTGTTACCAGTCACTGCACAGACTCCTTTGTTGCGAAATTTCTAGGAAAACTAAACCACTTACATTTTGTTACCTGGGGTCGGGAGCACTAAGCAGGTAAACATTTTGTCTCACTCGTGCGCAGTCATAAGGCATGTTTTTTTCTCTTTCGCTCCCGGCGGGGCCCGCTGAAGAGGCCAAAACGATGATTTTGAATAATTTGAATCAGTCGCGCGCGACACTTCGTAGCGAGCGGATGTTTTACTCTGTTATCGAAATGTTTATTTTTTTTACTTATGCCCTCAAATTAAAATATAACAAAAATGAGTAATAATTCAGATGAAGATAGTTTACCGGGTTTAAATAGTGATGAAGAATCAATTGTGTGTGAGCAACAAATTTTAAAGGAGGTGGTATGCAGTAATAAAGAAGACAAAATGCAGAGTGAGTCACAAATTCAATCTGGTAGTAAAGAATATTCTTTTATGCCAATAGCTGAGAAGAGAATGAGAGAAGATGGCGAGGAAAATATAGATGACGATGAATTTATAACAGTGAGAAGGAACCCAAAACGGCTAAATCGCAGTTCCTCGTTGAACTATGATATTGGCCGTACAACACACTGTGAAGATGTTACAGTAGAAAATAATTATGAGGTGTATATTTCCTCTAAAGAATGCCTACCTAAACAAATTGGTCTTGCCAAACTCTTAAGATCAGAAAATATACTGGGTATTACCAAAATTAATTTTAAAAACTCTTTTAGAGTACGTATACAATTCGAAAGTCGACAACATGCCGAGAAACTAGTGTCTTGTGAAAAAATGAAGGACTTGGGATACAGGTGCCAACTGGCTCAAGAAGTTAATCTATCCTATGGAGTCGTCAAAAATATCGAATTGGAGGTGGATGAAAAAGAACTGACAGAAATGTTTTGCTGTGAATATGATATTGTTTCTGTGAAGCGTTTGAAACGATTTACGGAAGAAGGAAAATGGGTAGATAGTGAAACAGTTCGCATTTGTTTTAAAGGCCCTACGGTACCCTCGACGGTTGAGGTTTACGGATGCAAATTTAAGGTTGAGTCATACACATTCCCAGTAACACAATGTTCGAACTGCTGGCGTTTTGGTCATTTATTACGTCAGTGTCCTAGTAAAAGGCCTATATGCCCAAAGTGTGGCGGATATCATGCGAACTGTGAAACGATGCAATATCGATGTATCAATTGTAATGGTACACACATTTGTCCTTTAATAAGACTTGTCCCATTTTCTTGAAAGAACAAGAAATACGTCGAATTATGTCTGCTATGAATTCCACATATAAAAAAGCACTTGATATTTACCTTAAACAGAGAGAAACAGAGAAGAATAAGACATTACACTATAGGAATGAAAAGGATGAACACGAAATACAGTCAAATATAAGTAATGATAACAACACCGTAAATAAATGTAAACAAACCCCTTCTTTTAGGGATGTTTTAGTGGAAGAAACCCAAAAACCAAAGTCACTAGATGATGAAAAGAAGAAGACTACCCAAGTAAATATGACACCAGTAGGAAAGAAGAAAAAGGAAATAAATGAGTATGAACACAGTGAAAATATGATTATTGAGGAACAGTGTATTGGAGAGGAACCTTTAGGAAGTCAGAATTATGAGGAGCAAGAGTCTAATCGGAAGGAAAACGGACAGGAAAATCATTCCTTTTGGCAGTTAATGAAACGGATTAAAGACATCATCCTTTCAAGAAAAGAGTTAGATGTGAAGATCATTGAAATAGCGAAATTAGTTTTTGAAACTATAAAACACTTTTTAGTAGAAAAAATGAAAGGTGGAGAATGGTTAAACTACATTATTAAGCTATTTAATGGATAGTCCCCAGCGTGAGTCAACTTTAAACATACTACAATGGAACTCACAAAGCCTGAAACCAAAACTAGTAGAATTTGAATGCCTCCTACTTCAAGAAAATGCCCACGTAGCTATTGTTAGTGAGACATGGTTGGAGCCGGAATCTCACAGCCACATTAGTGGTTATAATATATTTAGAAGAGACAGGTTTGATTCATACGGTGGTGTAGCAATTATCACTCATCATTCCATAAAGACACAAGTATCGTCTTTCAAACTGAATAATGCAGGCATAGAGGTACTACATGTGAAACTGTTGAACTTTCCCTACGTACAAAATATTGTGAGTATGTACTGTCCATCTACTGTTAGAACCACTTCGTCAGATTGGGATTCTCTTTTTAGTGCGTACTCTCAAAGATCTATAATAGCGGGAGACTTTAATGGCCATCACACCAATTGGTCGTATAAAAATGACCCTAGAGGCATGCAGTTATTTGATGCATCCTTAGATAATGGCTTTTTTTCTTTAAACAATGGCAGACCCACAAGGATTAGGTTGGTAAATGGCGTGCTTCAGGAGTCTGCACCTGACATTACCTTTGTCTCTGCAGATATTGCTATAAATTTTAAATGGGACACTACTAACGAAACATTGGGTAGCGATCACATAATTATCAAAATTGTATTTCAAGTATCAAATGGGTGTACAAATCAAAATTTTGTTAAAAGACGTAATTTAAAAAAGGCTAATTGGTTACTGTACAAACAAACCCTAGAACAAACAGTCTTATATAATAACATAGTTGCTTCAGATAGTGTTCAGGTAAAATATGATATCCTTGTAAATGAAATTAACTCGGCCGCTGACAAAAGCTTTCCTTTGGTCAAGATATGTACTGACCCTTTGTCTAAATTTAAACCAAAGCCCTATTGGAACGCTGATCTGTCGAAAGCAGTAGCTAGGAGAAGGTTAGCGTTATCGAAATTCAGGCGAAACCCGACCCCATGCAATTTAGATATTTTAGAAAAATATACCAATGACGCAAAACTATCTTTAAGTCGAGCCAAGTCACAAGGATGGAGGGATTTTTGTAGCAGTATTAGTGAATCAACCTCTGTTTCGGAAGCTTGGAATAGTATGCGTTGGATGAAAGGGCATAAAAGATCAAAATTTTATGCTTCAAAGCAACAAATTGAAGATTTATTATGTAGTCTTGCGCCTGATTATGTCGTTCCACAGATGCCAGAAATCAACTCCAATAACACATCCCTAGAAATTAAATTTACGATTCAAGAATTTGATAAATGTCTTAAAAGAAAGATACTGCACCGGGAGATGATCAAATAACGTTCTCTATGCTTTATAATCTTCCAAAATCAGCTAAATTGTACCTATTAGAAATATATAATTTGATTCTAGAAACTGGTAATATTCCCACCCAATGGAGAAATATTAAAATAGTACCGATTCCCAAAAATTGTACAGGTTCAGATATCCCCTTGAAGTTAAGACCAATTTCTCTAATTTCTTGTACATGTAAAATATTCCATACTTTATTATGTAAGAGACTGGAATGGTATGTGGAAAAAACTAAATGTTTGTCAGTGAATACTGTTGGATTCAGACGTTCTCAGTCATGTTTAGATTGCTTGAGTCGATTAGTTTGCTACATCCAAATGGGTTTCTCTAAGAATTATCCTACGTTAGCGTGTTTTCTAGATATAGAAAATGCGTATAACAATGTGACGGTATATAGTGTTATTCAAGCCCTTAACGGAATTAACGTTGGAAAGAAAATATGCAAATATTTGTGGGAATTCTTGTCAGAAAGGCACCTCAAAAGCACATTCGACGGTAATGAAGCTAACTTTTTGGTTAGGTGGACCAGCAAAGGCATTGCCCAAGGTGACCCATTATCCCCTTTGATTTTTAATATAGTTACCCATCAAATTTGTGACAATATTACTAACGTTATAATATCACAGTATGCTGACGACTTCGTCCTTTATACTAGCTGTAAAAATCTTGCTGATAGTGTTTTAGAAGTACAAAGTGCGATAGGTACAATTATTAAACTATTAGGGCAGCTAGGTCTAGAATTATCAGGTAATAAATCTCAAGTCTGCCTGTTTAGTAGAGGGCGAAGGAGACAACAAACCATCCTAAACATTAATGGCTCACTAGTAAGTCAGTCTGAATATGTTAAATACCTAGGAGTATGGATGGATAGAAGCCTACGCTGGGGAAAGCACATTAATCAAACATGTGTAAAAACTCAAAGGTTTTTGGGTATACTAAAAGTTTTGGCAGGAACAGCATGGGGTATGCACCTTAAACATCTTCGTAGGCTGTACATAGCACTGATCCGAAGTAGAGCTGATTATGCAAGTTTTCTATTCGGTAACAGTGCAAAAACACACGTGAGCAAATTGGACAAGGTACAAAACCAAGCAATGAGGATAATTGGTGGTTTTATACGAACCACTCCCATCCATGTTATGGAAAGTGAATTGTATATCCCTAACCTAGCACTAAGAAGAAAATATCTAGCAATTAAATACTGTTTAAAATCGCAATCTTTTGATAATAATTTAATATTAGATCTATTAAATAGTTTAAGGAACCACATCTCTAATAGTTATTGGCGAAATAAGAAAATTCCGTTACTAGTAACGGTATATAGCAATACTAAAGAAGAAGTTGTGTCATCTAGTTATCCCTTAGAAATGTTCAGCTTAGATACTTGGGTTTCAAATATAAACGTGGGAGATAGCATTAGAGATCATTTAGATAATATGAAACTATGTAAGAAATCATATGATAATAACATTCTGAAAAACATAATAATGGAAGAACTACATACTAAATATTTTGGATGGTTAAAACTATATACGGATGGTTCTAAAATAGGAAATGTTCTTGGTGCTGCCTTTTACGATCCGAGGCACAGTGTTAAAGGATTATTTAAAATGTGTAACAGTAACATATGTATTATGACGGCGGAGCTCGTTGCAATATCAAAGGCTCTTACATATTTGCAAAATGCGGAGATCGATAACAATAGGATTGTCATTTTTATAGATAGCAGAAGTGCTCTGCAGCATATAGTTCGATGCGCCTCTGGCTACAGAGGTGTCTCGATAACTTATGCTATATTAAGCCAAATAAGGTATTTCACATCCAATAATATTAATGTGATATTGCAATGGGTTCCGTCGCATGTGGGTTTACGGGGGAACGAGGAGGTTGACCAATTAGCAAAAACTGCTGTCTTGGACGGTATTGAGCTGAATATTACCCCAAGCTACTTTGAACTTCTGCCGAAATACAAAATTGAATGCTCTAAAAATTGGAAAGAATATTTTAATAAAATGTCTTTAGAAAAGGGAATTTGGTACAAGACATTGCAATGTGAACCTCCTCGTATTCCTTGGTTTGCCGATACTAAGCTTAATAGAAACTTTATAATAATAGCGCATAGACTACGGTCTGGACACGTTCCACTCAACAAGTTTCGACACTTAATGGGGAAAAGTGACAGCCCCAATTGTACACAATGTCATACAATGGAGGACGTCCATCACTTGTTGGTGGAGTGCGTCAGGACCCGAGCTGCTAGAGAGGCGCTGATGAATACCTTTAAAATTAATTTGATAGATGTTGGTTTTGTTCAAAGCATATTATCAGAGCCTGTCTCGAATGCAGCTATCTTACTTTATAAAATAGTATATAAGGTTTTGAAATCTGAATAGTGTAAAGCTTTTATTGAATTAGGTTATGATGGGGCTGGCATGGTCGTATTGTGACCAAAAGCCCCTAAATTTATAATAGATAATAAAAAAAATAAAAAAAGAATAATTTGAATCAGTCGAGACTTAACTGCCTCTGCGATCGTTTGTGCCAGTCACTTCTGTTTTCGTTCCGAGTCGTTTTGTTAATTACTTGTTGTGTTATCTGTCTGTTAAGTTTTTTGTTACTGTACTGTTAAGTTTCTTGTTCCTGTGCGCTATTACGTTTTTCTTGGTGAAAAATGGCTACCTTTACCAGTGAAGAATACGCTGACATGTTGTTAGCGTAAGGACGCGCCAACACTAATTGCATACTGATGTAGAAGATGTCAACTTTTTGCGGAGCATACTGTGGACGGACGAATCTAAGTTCGATAAAGAAGGGATTACCAACTTGCATAATTTGCATCATTGGGCCCCTAAAGATACCCCCCCCCCCCCATACGAAGAGACGAAGAGGGTTCCAAAGAAGATTTTCAGTCAATGTCTGGGCCGGTGTGATTGGAAACAGGCTCATAGGGCCCCATTTTTTACCCGAACATCTTAATGGGAGCAATTATTTAGAGTTTTTGATCAACGATCTACCACCATTGCTACAAGAAGCATTTGATGAAGACAAATAAAAATTGAAAAAAATTGGAAAATTGTCAAATAAGTCCTGAATTTTTATTTTAGTAAATGTAAATTACATACCGTTAGAAAGAGCTTTCTAACGGTATGTAATTTACATTTACACACAGCAGAGATATTTTGATGTAATCCTAAGTTCTCGATCGCTTTTAGTTTTTTTTTAATGCAAGTCAAAGTTATGCTCTAAGTATTTTTTTACATCTTTTTGCTTCTTTAAAGACTAAACTTTTTTTCCTACTAATATCTGTACCAAACAATAATTTTATGAGTCTGCTATTATTAGACATTAATACAAATTAACCCTTTAACCGCCTACGACGGATTAATCCGACAAATATTTTCGTGTCCATTTCGCCAGGGTCGTATATTTACGACCAAATATCGTAATGATTCAAGTTGCCCGGCGCTGGGGGCACGACAACTGATATGAAGTCGGGCGGTTAAAAGGTTAACATCCTGCCTGTTTTACCCATCGCAAGTAAAGATATTCGAATTTAAATTTAAAAAACTGGTAATTTTCTGTAAAATTAAGAAAAAGTAAAAAAAAAACGGTGGGGCCAAGGTCAAATAATTTGGGCCAAGTGGGTAGCAGATGACCCCAACTAACCACCATTTTCGTATGTTCAACGTTCTACCAAACACCCTGTATATAGACTGGTATACACAATATACTAAAATAACAGCCATATTTTAATAAAACTGCCTCGTCCCCCGACCCGTCGCCAACCGTCGCGTTGAATCACCCGTCCGCGCAATAGCGCGGACTTCGTTTTCGCTTAGTGTTCTTTCTGACTTTTTTCTTTTTGCTCAGCTCATAAAGGTCGTAGCGTGATGTTAAATACCCTATAACTATCCTCGAGAATTGGGCTACCAAATGCAAAAAGAATTTTTCAAATCCCGACTTTTTGTTCATAATTTCATGGGTTTTATTTTTTTTGCGCAGAACCCTCATTATTTTTTTAAAAATAAAGGTAGGTAGCCTAAGTTACCCGCCGTAACATCAGCTATCTGCCAGTGAAAGTCCCGTCAAAATCGGTCCAGCCGTTTCGGAGATTAGCCGGAACAAACAGACAGACAGACGGAGACAAAAATTTTAAAAATAGCTGTTTTGTTATAAGAACCGTTTATACTTTCCTGTGCATTTAGTAAAAAGTTGTTATTTTGACATTACAAACGGACACTTCAATTTTTTTTTTTTCCTCTTTATTTATTATTAGGGACTTTTATACAGGTGTACATGCCAGTCCCATCGGACCTTATAATTATGTAAAACGTAACAACACAAACTTAATTAAAGTATGAGCAGCTCTAGAATTAGGTGAGGACAAAATATGATGGAACATGCTAACATCGTACATATTTATCTCAAGCTCTCTAAGTAGATCCTCTCTTGCAGACTGAAATCTGACACACTCCGTTAATAAATGTATCACATCCTCCAGTGTGCCACACACATCACAATTAGGTGAATCAATCTTTTTCATTAAAAATCCAAAATTATTGAGCGGCATGTGTCCAGATCTCAGTCTGTGAGCTGTAACAATAATTTTCCTGCTAAGCCTAGTATAACAAAACCACGGTACATGAGGAGGCTCTGAAACTAGAGATCTATACCAAATTCCTTTTTCTTTTGATCTTTGATTAAAATATTCATTCCAAACTTCATGACATTTAATTTTGTACCTAGGCAATATTTCTATATAATTAGTTCCAATGTTTTTTTCCCTGCCCCCAACAATACCCAACTTTGCTTAACGGTCAGCCTCCTCATTACCCTTTATACCTATATGTGAGGGAACCCACTGCAACTTTAGATCTATATCTCTTTTAGATAGGTTTTGTATTCTAGAAAGAATTTCATAAGCTATCGGTGCACCTCTGTAACCAGAGGCGCATCGAGCTATATGTTGTAGTGCAATTTTGCTATCTACACAAATTAATATCTTTCTATTATGTTCAATGGATATAATATAAGTAAGCGCTTCTGAAATAGCAAAAAGCTCTAAAGACATAATTGACACATAATGATTTATTTTAAAGCAAGTATTATCATTATCGGAATTCATAGGATAGTAAGCAGCGCCATTACCAGTAGCGCTCTTAGACCCCCCGTCAGTATAAATTGTATAATAATCTTGATATTTATCCGATAGTTCTCTCAAAGTTTCTGTTTTAATTAAATTCACATCATACGTCTTCTTAGGTTTTTTAATTGAGTCCAAATTAATCTTAATTATATTTTGAATGTTAATCCTAGTTACCCATACCTCTAATGAGAACATATCTAAAATCGGAGATGACCTTATACTTTCCCCCCTAACTTCCTCAAAGACACTAACAAGTACAGATAGTGCAATTCACGAAGACGCGCCCCACCAATTTTTGGTTGAGGGGATCGCGGGGTGCGGGGAGTTTGCTCCGAGCGGCAGTCGCGAACCGTCAGCGGTTCGATGCACACGAATACTACACTCTATGTTGCGAAAATCCAGACTCGTCACGAAAGTTGCTCTACTTTATATATTTTTAAAATGTCGAAAAAATCTCAGCGTGTTGTTCTTAAAAGCCAGGTATGTAAAGAAGTTTGTAGTTACTAAAATACATGAAATTAGCTAACGAAAGTAATTTAATTTTAATAAATAGCAAATTTTAGTAATAGTGGATTACATTTCATCTTTACAAATAAGTAAAACTATGTAATGTTTTTTTTTTAATTTTAAGCAAGAGAAATTATTTCTAAAGTTTACGATTTTATGAAAAAAGAAGCAAGTAAAAATTATGCAGAAAAACTCACTGATGCGCGATGGAGAACCGCACAGGCTGTTGGAGTATCTGAAAGCACAGTGACTAGAATTCTACGCGAAAGAAAGGAATACACTAATATAATGAAGCAAACTACAGTACCTGCTATGGAATCGAATATAACTATGGAGACGGATGCGATAGTTCCTATAGCCCCAAGTGCGGAGAGTACAACAGAGCCGACTACGGAAGCGGATATTGAGTCTGAAAATGAAGCGAGTACGTCGCATTCGAATTTAGTATACAGAAGTGCTTCTATTTTTACATCACCTATGAAGAAGAGAAGAGTAAGACCACGAAAAATTAATTTAGACGAATTTGATATTGGTGTAGTCCGAAGAACTATCCAAAACTATCATATAGAACATCGTCAATTTCCAACATTATCACGACTTAATATTGTTTTGAAAGACCGTATACAATTTGATGGATGTATAACAACCCTAAGAACATTGTTACTTAAACTTGGTTATAAATGGAGAAAAACTGAGAATAACAGGAAGGTGCTAACCGAAAAACATGATATTCAAATGCTAAGATTGAAATATTTAAAACAGGTAAAGTCTTTTCGCAATGCAGGTAGACCTATAGTCTACACAGATGAATCATATATTCATACCAACCACGTGCAAAAAAAGTCTTGGGCCGAAAAAAGTTGTAAAACAGCAATAAAACAAAACTTAACAAAAGGAGTGCGCATAATTATAGTACATGGCGGAAGTGCAGAGGGTTTCGTACCAAATGCGTTGTTGACATACAGAGCAGAGATCAAATCCGGAGACTACCACGATAACATGAACACAGAAAATTACTTTAAGTGGCTAAAGGAGAAACTTATACCAAATCTCCCAAATGATGCCGTGATAGTCTTGGATAATGCAGCCTATCACAATACTAGTTCGGAGAAAATACCAACATCCAACTCCAACAAATTAGACATGCAGACTTGGCTGAATGCAAAAAATATCTATTTTGAACCAAGCTACAAAAAACCTGAACTTTATGACCTTATATTAAAAAACAAAGAAAACTTCCGCAAGTACAAAGTTGACGAATTATTGAAAGAACATGGATTCACAGTGCTTCGGCTGCCACCTTATCATCCAGATTTAAACCCAATCGAAAACATTTGCGGTATTGTAAAAAACGATGTTGCTAGTCGCAATATCAATCAAAATTACACTTCGATTATGCCCATTTTAAATGAAGCATTTGATCGAGTAAATAAAGATGTCTGGTTCAATACTTGTCAGCACGTGGAAAAAATAGAAGACGAATACATGAGACATTGTGATCTTGATTTTAGTTTTATTGTAAATGTCGGTGATACATCAGACTCTGAATCAGATATTTCTGAAACGAATGATTGACGATTTTCATTTCTCAATAAAGTTCAATAAAACTATTTCCGTATTTCATTAATATCTATAATTACCTCCCATTATAAAAATAGTAATATTATCGATATTAACTAATAAACACATAAAATATCCACACCTAAAAATAAAATAAACATAACCCTTTCCTTGCGGTCGGGTAAAAAATATAAAATTGAAGTAGAGCATCTTTCACTTTGACCATGACGCTCTGTCCTGATTAGTCTATTCATTGTAGTGTGCGTGTACACTCATAGGTAATTAGTGTGTACCGACAACACTCAAACATTGACGGAAGCTTGCACACATATACTATAAACGGTTAGGAGGAATAGTGGGGCGCGTCTTCGTGGATTGCACTATCTATAGAGGGGGCTTTTTATTTGCCCAATATCTGGTATGTCTAAGAGCGCTTAACTCTGATAACTGCTTTATTACTACGTTATCGGATATAGAATATGACTTTAAGCAGTATTTAAATGCTAACCATCTTCTCCTAACGTGCAGTGGAGGAACACAGATTCAATTTTATTTATTTGTATAGATAATCATTATAGCGTTGTGTTGTGCCTATAAACAACACGTCTTCATAAACAATGCTGTGCTTTCCGGAGGTACATCAATATAACGGTTAAGTATTTAGAAATAAAACCGATATTATGTGCCGAGAGGGAAAACGTACAGCATTGTAGAAGTTCTTCCTCGTGAAGACTATGAATTCAGAAAGTGACAGCGGTTCCCGCGTCCTAGTTGGCACAGAGTAAATGCAATGTCGGCGATAGTTCCATTTAGGCTCGTATTACAGAACTTCATTCAAAACTCAAGCATTACATAACACTCACCGCCACGCATAATACAGTTTTCCAAAGCAGCAGGCCATGTGGGCGGCGCGCCGCACATTCCATATCTTTAGCAACTTGCCACAAAAAATCAATACCGTCAAACGGGGTGAATAGGCACAGAATTGAACTTTGAACACATTTATCACCATTATTCCTGAAAATATTGTACTGATTTTGGTATTAAAACTTGAGTCGCATTCTGAATATTCTTAAGAAATTTACAATAAATCATGAAAAGCATCCAGTTTTAATTATTTCTTAAAATTATAGGTCGTCCCTATTCAAACACAATATGGGGTCAATAGGGACGGTTATTGGCATTATAGGGAAAAACCGTTAGGGCTGTCACAATTTTGTTAATATAATTATTTAGGCAAGTACAAAATTCTTTAGCGCATTTTGGTGCGTGCGTTTTGTGTGCGGCACACATTGCGCCGCGCGCCAAGATGAGTTGAAGGATCATGCTGTTGTATTCATTTAGGGCCTGTTCTATGAGTAGCTCGTCATATTTTTTATATCTTTTTTCTCGACTTGGTTTATACGTGCGCGGCATTATCGATGGTTAGGAATCTGAAATAAGATTAATGATTGTGACAAGCTAGTATGCTATACAAACATTGTAAATTCTCTATAACATCCTTACACCAATAACAAAAGAAGCTTGCGAAACAGCAAATGGTACTTAAAACCGCATCGAAATGGTGTTGCAAAACTTGGCAGATAGAATAGCACAGAATTATGTACAAATAAATAGGCATATTCTTCAAAATATTAACATGATTTTTATTGTTTCGGGTATATAAATTAAAAATGTTAAATTACATCGCGAGTTCAAGCTTTTTTAAATGACTTCACAAATCAAGTGACAACCCTGTTCCTATAGTCCCTTTACTGTCTCTTGACACACTGCATCGTCCCTATTTATTAAATATGGCGTCCCTATTGGCCCCCCAATCGTACCTAAATACCTCTTAATAAGTAAATAAATTCTTGCTCATAATAAAATATAATTATACGATTTTAAAAACTTTTCAATTGTACTTACAATAAGTTATACAGGCTCCAGAATAAACACCAACTACGTAGATAGTCGTTATGATATTAATTTAACCACAAAAACAATGAAACTTTTTAAAATTAAAGACACTTCGATAGCAGGTAGTTCAAACACGAAACTTCAGAATGCTATTTTGACAATTTATTTCTAACTTCACATCAAATACAAGTTACCAGTTTAAAAAATAACTATTCTATATTGAATTCTTGCCATTTTATAGGCTATGGTTAATCAATGATCAGAGTTATTACCGTGATAATTTAAATCCTGAATTTTTCCCTATTCACCCCACGATCCCTATTCACCCCGTTTGACGGTAATAGCTTGCTGCACTAGAATTTACGTGGGCGGCCGGCGTACCACATGGCGGTGAGTGTTAAAACTCGTTTAAAGCATTTTGATTGGTTGAAACTAGTTTTAAGTACTTAATACTTGAGTCTGAATGAGGTTCTGTAATATGGGCCTCCTTAGTATTCTAAAGTTAAGTATCCGCTAAGTATACACTGCTTCTTCATAAACAATGCTGTATATTTTCCATATATTATCGGTTTTATTTTTACGTAAAACCGTTATATTTTAAGTTTCAATGTTTTGAAAACCGTTCAAACGAATGGCACTCCTGCTAAATAAAACTACAGGCTAATTTTGATTCGTCCTATACCATTGGGTTTAACTGATAGATATTATCGGGTTTACTAGATTGAAATGAAACACTGCTAGATACATTTTGTATAGTTTATTTATTAATTACTGGTTATAATTAACCTTTAAATTAATTAACTTCGTGTCAGTTTGGGATAGTTATAAAATCATACTTGTCTCATCATGTTGATATGTGTCCAAATAAATTGAAGTAAACAATAAAATTCAATATACAGCACAACTAAGGAAGACCTAGTTAACTGAGAATCCATCCCTTACGAATAGGCGGATATTTGTTCTGAAGCTTAAAAACAATACTAAATAAAATGTATATTGTAGGGTTTACCTACAACATTTAATTTTAATTTGTCTGTGGGACAACACTGCATTGCTTTTTTTATTTACTTCAGGAGGAAATAATTTTAGCAAGCATTTTTTAGAGTTTGTTTGTGGTAGAGTTGGCTGCGTGATGCTCGAGCACGTCCGGCGTGTCCTGGGCAAACAGCCCCGCTACCCAGCCGGCTGACTAACTTAATCGATCTTTTCTTTAAGGCTGCATGAGCTATTTTGTGCCGACACAAGAAGAGGAAAAAGTTTAGTATCAAGTATTAGCGAAAAAAGTAAACCAAAAACAGCATTTACCAATGCGAAGTAAGTAGTTTATGTAGTAAGCAACATGAGATTATTACAAAATATGGGCAGTTACAGGATTTTGGACAAAAATTAAACAATAGCTTAGTGGTGCATCTAACCCAGATGCACTTGTAAACGTACACGGTTCTAAATTCCGCGTATCTCCGCTAGGTGTGTAAGCGAAGTTATGAGGTGAAGTGTTGACGCAGTTCATTGCATGTCATCCCCCCTCCCCAACTCGACTCTGGTTTCCAGACTGGTACGCTGCCGAGCACCACAGATTGGTGGGTCACGAATTTGTAAATGTAGGATGTCATGTGGCTTACTTAGCCCTTAAATAATTATAATGCTCCATTACACAAGAAAGTAGTAAATTAATTTTCAGAGTAATAAAAGTTTGTTTAGATAATTTAATTAGCGTTATATTATCCTTTATTATATCCCTTTACGTGCAACTATAAATATCCAATAAGTGAACTGAAAAAAACTTTTGAAAGAACGGCTTTTGAAATATAATTTTACGCATTGTTTACACTTTAAAAATTGAAAATATTGGAAGACTTATTAAAATTAATATACAAAATGAAAATTAAGTAGAAATATAAACACTCCATTATTAAAAAAAATCAGAATTAACTTTAAACCACCACTGAAAGTACCATGTATTATATTATATGGCATATTCACACGCTATGCGTGTATGTAGCTTAGCGACTAATTTCAAGGTGCATGAACCACCACCAACTTAAAATATAAAAAGTCACTCACAACTAGCTTCACACTGTTGGCTGTAGAAAGTTTATATTGTCGATAAACAATTTGCTTTGCGTAGGAACAATATTTTGACTTGATGAAAATTGTGTGTGTTGTTGGTAAGTCCAGGAATTTACGTCATTGTGCCGAGGCTCAGAGATGCTCAAGTCGAGATATTTAAGAGCATCAATAGCATCCTGTTGTCCCTGTACTGCGGCGAGGCGCAGTAGTCTGACCGCAGTTTCCTGGTCGGCCTTGAGTCCGCCCCGGCCCTGGCCGTAAAAAATGCCGAGGTTGTAAAGGGCTTCAGGGTGATCCAATGCAGCTGCAGACTTGTATAGCTCCATGGCCTGTCAATGTTCATAATTTAAAATCATCATTCATTTTATGGTGTACAAAATAAAGTATTCCATATATCTATTATTCAGCTGATCTAACACTTAGGATATACTACGAAGAACAGGATAGGAATGTAGCAATAAAATTGTTGAGCAATGACTTAACAAAAAAATTTTGCCTATAAAAAAAATGTTTTTTACAAGATTAGTTTTAGTTTATGCGAAACCCGAAACACGTGTCAAGTATTTTTATGTAAAGAATCTATGTACACAATTTCAAAACTGTATCATGAAAAATCACAAAATTATAAGCTTGTTATGTTATCTGGTTGACCGTACAAAAACATGCTTACCACGCGGCGTCATCGCGCCGCCCGCGCCTCCAGCAGCGTCGTCTTGCGCTCATTGATAGTAATTTGGAAGTAACCTAACCTAACCGTACGGCGATTATATTGTAATTAACTGGACTGTCGTACCAATGGTTATGTGTAGGTAGATATTATTATGTACTTTAATCGTAAATGCAGCTGTAAGTGATAAAATGTACTCATTGCGATTTGTTGCACCTTACGCCAAGTTCAAAGTGACAAACCGTTAAATATCGTATTATTTAACCACAGCAGGCTGTATGTACAAATAATAACTTTCTGCAATTAACCACCTTGGCGTGTTTAAAACTGTTAGTCGATCACTATTTTACAATAATTGACTTGATCACTAATTACAATGGTCGTGCCATTTTTGTGTACTGGACGTTTGTGTATGAGAAAGACATGGTTGCACGATACTTTTTACATACGATAGGTGCACGATCAATCGAAACACAAAGGCCCACGGCGACCGCATGCCCGCGCGGAGCGCGTCAAGTGCGCATCATCCTGTAGCATCCGGGCGACTGAAGGGGTTGTTTTACCCCCGCCCCGCTGCCTGTGCGCCCGCGCCTACTCGCCTAGTACCGCTGCTATGAGTTGCCGTTGCCGTAACCTGTGTTGTGCGCGTATGATTGCGATTAGAGTACTTTGTGTCGCTCGGTGTCCAACTTGTAACCTTTTTAAAATATTTTCGGGACAAAATATTACATGACTAGCTTCTGCTAGCGACTTCGTCCGCGTGAAATTTCTTGTTCCCCGACCCACCCCGTCGCATCGCATCGCCTGCTCGCGCTGTTACTTCGTTTTCGCTTAGCGCTCCTTCTTACTTTTATTCTTTTTGCTCGGCTTCTGAGGGTCCTGGCGTAATGTTACATACCCATAGCCTTCCTCAAGAATTAGGATATAGAATGCAAAAAGAATTTTTCAAATCCGACTGGTTGAGACAGAGATTAACGTGTTCAAACAGTCAATAAAAAATAAAATGTGTGAAGGTCCGATTCGAATAATTTAAAAAGGAATTTACATGTACTTAATCAACCTTGATTATGAAACTATTTATTTGGATAAGGATTGATACCATGTTTATGAAAACACCTTCGCAAATAATGCATTATTTTATAACAAATTTGATTATCATTAGAAAGAAAGAAAGAAAATACGTTTATTTGCGGTAAACATGACGCAAAAAAAGAACACAAACACAAAAAGAAACAAGTTGACGGAAAATATGCGTCACATCTACGCAAAACGGCCATCGCTCAGCATAATGCTGCGACCCTATGCGAGACAAAGCCCCAGCGCTGGTTTTCAGCGACAGCCGGCGTTGACGTGATGACGTCAGCCGGTGCAGCATGCAAAGAAATTTAAAAAGCCGTTAAAAAGTTATAGTGAGCCAACCTTGTGAGACATATGCTACCGCGGACTTTTTTTAAGAACTTTTTAAGAGGAACAATTCCGTCAAACATGATTTTTGCGTAACTTTAACAGTTTACGCAGCGCACGCAGAAGCTCTCAAAAGGAATACATTTTCCCCGTTTTTGCAACATTTTTCGTTGATGCTCCGCTCCTATTGGTCGTAGCGTGATGTTATATAGCCTACGGCATTCCTCTATAAATGGGCTATCCATCACTACAAAATTTTTCAATTCGAACCAATAGTTCCTGAGATTAGCGCTAGATTTGAGAGGAGCTCGTGGCTAAGTAATAACAGCTGCACGGGTCGATCCATCAGGTTAAGCTACGTTTGCCGGGGTTGGTTCGTGGGTGGGTGACCATCTTTACGTGCCGAGACCCCTCCGTGCCTCGGAAAGCACGTTAAGCCGTTGGTCCCGGCTGTCATTCGTGGATCTTTGACAGTCGTTACGGGTCATCAGAAGCCCGAAAGTCTGATAACCAGCCTTACCGAGGGGTATCGTATTACCCAGTTACTGGGTTGTGGAGGTCAGATAGGCAGTCGCTCCATGTAAAATACTGGTATTCAGCTGCGTCCGGTTATACTGGAAGCCGACCCCAACATAGTTGGGAAAAGGCTGAGCAGATGATGATGAGTTCCTGAGATTAGCGCGTTCTACCAAACAAACAAACAAACTCTTCAGCTTTATAATATTAGTATACATGTAAAAATTATTGGAATCGATTCAGTTACTTATTCGGAACAAACTATGTTCGGGTTTTGCATATACTAAAAATAATGTTGTATAACTATAATGTCTGCCTCGTTGGTCTAGTGGTCGCAAGCGCTACTGCTGAACATGAGGTCCTGGGTTCGATTCCCAGGTCGGGCAAAGTGTTATTGGGTTTTTCTATATGGAATTTCTCAGTAGTAGCCCGGAGTCTGGATTTGTGCCCGGTAGATGGCAATAGGCTCGCCCCCTATAACATGGGACTTAAACATAACTGGCGAAATGTGGGTGCACCATAATAGGTACACCTCTGCCTAACCCTTCGGGGAAACAAGGCGTGATGTTATGATGTTTATAACTATAATGCTTGTGTTTCCTATGACTCAGACAGATTTTTGTCTTAGGATAAGATAACACTACACACTATCTCTCATATAATAAACACACTGTGCTACAGATTCTGTAAAATCTTTTTAATTGTCCTCATTTTTAGGATACACCTGAGGGGCAATTTTCGTAATTTTAAGAACATTCACAGTCTGGTCTTAATCTTAATATGTCAAAAATACCTATAATTTCCCTACATTTTAGACATTTGATTGTCGCTAAGATATGATTGCGACTAGATTATGAACAGTTTTAGCTACGAGAATTGGGCTTCTGATCATTTAAATAAATAAATCTATGTAAAAATGACCTACTCAACCTGGGCCCATTGGGGCCTATTTAATAAACGTGACAATCCGACAATGTTGTCAGTTTTTGACAAATAAGTCGAATTTTCGCGACAAGTGCCGTTTAATAAAGGTGACAATTATGTCCAAATGTGAAAGGTAAATAATTACAAAATTGTTAAACTAAAAACCCGTTTAATAAAGGCGACAAATTGTCAGATTTTACCTGTCATGTCTATAAGAAAATTTCCTCCGACTTAATTGTCATAGTAAATGACAAATTTGTCACTTTTTCTGATATATTTGTCACAATACAATATCGAGGCATGCATATGAGAGAACATGTCATGAGGGCAATATTAAAAAAATATAACAATTTTACGTCTGTTTGTGACTTGAACTTTGTTTTTGTTTGCTATTTAAAATGGACGCCAAATTAACAATTTTAGGCCATATCTATGAAAACAACGACGACGTTATAACTATTTTTTTAATTATTCGTATTAATTGAATAAATTGAATTAAATTAAAATTAAACATTAATGCAACATGTTTGATAAAATAAATTTGACAAGTTTTTCCGAACAAATTTTCACCTGTCGCCTGTCAAGAGAAATTGTTTATTAAACAGAAATATGTCAAATTGTGACAAGTCGACAAATTTGTAGATTTTCCACTGTGACAAATTTGTCCGTGATTAATTATCTTAAACAAAAAACTGTCAAATTGTCGCCTGTCACCTGTCATTTTATTTTATTTATTCGGGAAAATAAACAGTTATACATTAAGGGACCCTTTTCCCGAAAGTTTAGGCATTTTACGCACCGAGACGGCTTGCGCCCGCGTTGCACAGGAGCCGTCACGATATGAACTCCGGTAACCTATAGCGGCGGGCGAGCACGCCACAGTATAAATAAATCCGTAGTTCAAATATTATTGGCGTAATAAAATACCTTTAAAAAAAGTTTTAAAAAAACCTTAGTATTTGGACGCGAGAAGTGAAGGACAAAATGACAACGCGTTCGATAGTAGGTAAGTAGTTGATTAGCATTTAAACAAATAAAATAACTAATTCTAAACGATTGCTATTTTAAGTTAATAAGTACTAAATTAGGTTGATCTTGCAATATTTTTTTTATGTTTTTATTTTATTTTTTCCTGGGTTCCTTTATCGATACTAAAACCTACCCCTAAGCTATAGCACGCAATTTCTTTAACACCCTGTATACATGTAGATACTTAGACACTATAATACATAGATACTTTTTTTTTTGTTTGTAAACACATACTTATTATACATATAAATAATATCCATGACTCGGAAACAAATGCTCATGCTCATCACACAAACATTTGCTCCTACCGGGATTCGAACCCGGGACCCTAAGGACGTAAGGCAGCCTCACTACCGCTGCGCCATTCGGATCGTCAGTTAGTATGTAAAAACACAAGGTGCAGTTTTGCATCCTAGTCAAAATTCAGGAGCTTATACAATTATTCACGGTACTTGGTCAATATAATAAAGCTGCTATTTTAAAATGTTTTGACAGTAGTTCAGAATAACACGAAAGTATAATAAACAGAATCACCCATCGCGCGACATGTCGCTGTATGCGTGAGTGTAGACGGTGTGTGCGAGGCGCCGCGCGGTCGGCTAATTTCTACCTACTAAACGCAGCGCGACCGTAACCCGTGCTCTAGGTACCTAGTGACCGATAGCCATGTTCAATTTCTTTTAAATTATTCAATAAAATCACCTACATTATTGTCATGAATTTTTCTTGATAATTAACTAATTTTAAAGAATCATTACAATGCAGAAATCTTACTAATGAAAGTAGTAGGTACTTACTAGTGACCCCAAAGAAAGGTTCACGTACCTACTGTAAGTACGATAGTTATCTGCCGATTAATAAAATGTTTGTTTTGCTTTATTACGTTTTATTGCAATCCTGCTGAACGGACAATCCCCAAAATTAGTAATCTTAGATCTGAAAAATAAAAAAATGTAACAATAAAAACAAAAGACAACATAGGACACCTCCTTGAATTTGACCAGAATGCAAAACTGCACCTTGTAAAGGTGAATGTTTCCATAGAAATTCTAGTCATACTGACTTCGCTAGTCTGTGTAGAGAAGTAATTATATGCATTGTGACGTATTTATAGAATAAGTAGTTACGCAATACACTTTCGGATTTTCTTCACTTCAGATACCTTTTTTTCTTAATTTTGTATTTTTTATTCGCCATTTTAATTACTTATAATACAACACGTTTTTTATGCAGGTAAGTATATAGGTACTACTACGCGCGCGGCGACGATAATGTGGTCACGAGCAAAAATTACATAGGTCCTTCCTCGATGACGTCCGGCAGAACACTGGTGAACACTGGCGCGGTGCGGACGGACGAGCCGTTTTTCACGTATTTATTTAATATAACAAAAATAAGTGCCATATTATAAATCTATCCAATAATATCCCTGTCAAACCCGATTAGTAAATGAAATGTTAAATTTTCATAAAAAATTGCGTTCCCCAAGTCTCATACAACTTAAAATACTTTCAAAATCCACTTTACTTCTGATTTTTTTTTATCGAGAGAAATGTTAAATATCGTGTTTTTAACCAAAAAAGTCACTAGATCTCACGTGTAGGTATCTGTAATATATATTTTTTTACGAATTTAGATATGGTGATTTCTCTGAAAACAACTCGATCTAGAAACGTAAATTTCGGAAAAGGGGCCCTTAAAATCTTATACTAAGTTATAAATACACAAGAATTATAAATGTATAGCCTACGACATTTTCCACAACATATTAAAAGTTATATCTAACAGTGCGCTATTCTAAGCTGTTAAAGCAGAAAAGTAGTTAGTAGTGAACTTAAACATCGACAGGCATGCAAACAACAGAGAAAGAGAGAGGGAGAGAGTATGTTTTTGTTGTATGTTTGTGTTTGAGAGTGTGTTGTTTTGTTTGGTTGTTTTGTCATTGTCGCGTTTAATAAATAGGCCCCAGCTCGTATAATGTTATTTGTTTACTTACAGTCTTTTCATTGGCAGTTACTCCTAAGCCCTTTTCATAGCACAATCCTAAGTTGTAAATGGCTGGAGCATGATTTCGTTCTGCTGCAGACCTAGAATAATAACACAAATTATAAAACAACAAAAATGTAGGTACTTTGGTGATGTTTCCTTATAAAACACAAACATTTTATTTAAAAAAAAAAGTGTTACCTTAGTAAACTAAGTCCATCTTGGTACTGGCCATTCTCAATGGAAGCTAGACCAAGTCTGTTTTCAATTGAATTCAACACCCCACCCAAGTCATCTGAGGTATCTATGCTCTGTGCGTTTGTAGAGCTGTGGGGGTGCGTTTGTGCGCTGTTACCAGATCTATCGCCAGATATATTACCAGAGATATGTCCAGATACATTGCCAGATCGATTTCCAGATACATTGCCAGATAGATTTCCAGATATATTGTCTTTGATTTTAAGACACTCACTTTGATCATTGGCCATCAAATATACAGTGGGAGTGAAATCAGAAAACACTTTTCCAATTTGGGAAATTGAATCAATATAAAAATATTTTTTGTTAATGTCTGATAAATGTGGGTAGATAGATAATAGCAAGTTGTTTACAGGAAGGCATTTTGTCTCATGGAGTCTGCAATGCTGTTTCAGTTTAAAATGAATGAGTTGACTAGTGTACCATCCCAAAACTGCTACACCACTCTGTTAAAGGAATGCATGATTCATTGAATAATAAATTGCATATTATATTAGTATTAAACTTCGTCGCTGCACCCTCGAGATGTACATAATTCACTAGGCCCCTCAATGAACTAGGCATCAAACGAATTTTTAGATATAGACTAAAAAAGAAAAATAAGAGACTCAAATTCCATAGACGGTATTTTAGGCGAAGCACCGAGCAATGAGAATTCAACAGAGCGCATCCCAGCGCGTCGAAAAAACACTCGTTTGATTTTCAACTCTCGGTGTTTAGCAGTGCGTTGAAAATCCAGTGCGCGAGAAAAATTCACAGCGTTAAAAAATCGCCGGTGGGTACCAGGGCCCGGTCCGCGCATGACAGGTCAGCGACACCCCACTCACTATCTATGGAAAGTCTCCTTCTAAAAATTGTGATTGATGCCTACCCCTCAATGTATGAGGAGTGTACTACCTAGAGAATTATATAAATCTCGAGAATGCAGCCACTCATGTATTTATGGTCAATCTTCACTTAGGTAAATTTCTATAACCCTTAATTACGCAGTGAAAACAAAATCCTGCTAAATTCAAACATACCCATGTGATGGCATCCAACCAGGTTCTATTCAGGTGCTGAAAGCTCCATTTCTTGTCATTTGTGCCATCATCATTATGATATGAATTACAGTTCTTGCGAAGAGAAATCCACATACTAGGTGGTCTATCATTTTTCTGATCAAATTTATTCACACAATTTTTCTGGAAAAAAAAATCATACTATACTTATTATTAATGATATTCGCATAACAGGCATAATGAAAATGAAAAGAAAACTGCCAAATACAAACATACCGATGTTTTAGCATCCAGCTGTTGGTGTTGGTGTTGGACACTCCATTTTTTGTCATTTGTGCCATTGTCATTCTCCAAAGATTTAGAGCGGCGAAATGAACGAAACTTACTTGGTGGACCAGTACTTCTCTCACCATTCTCAGTTTGTTTCTTCATGCATACCTAGATATATTAAATTTACTATATATCATCGATTATATAATTGATTATATATCTTATTATAATATACACATACACACATATATACACTCTACTTCTGATAAAGCATAAGATGGCCATTTGAAAGCACTTGAGACACCATGAATATGATTTGATATACATTGTAGTAAACGAATTTCATTTCTCACCAAATATTCCTACGATAATAATCACTAACTTAATTTTAGTTGTTATGCAAAATGTGAGATATTATAAAAAATAACTCTGCTGCCATAACTGTACAAACATACCCATGGTTTCCCATCCATCCAAGTTCTTTCTCTGCGTTCAATGCTCCATTCCTGGAAATTTGCACCATTTTCAGAGTATTGGCGAAGAGAAAGCCACTTACTGGGTGGTTTGGCATTGTTGTCATTGAGTTTATTAAAGCCATTTTCCTAGAAAATAATAAATAAGGTTTTATAGTAAAAAGGTAATAAATGTGTATTATGATTACTAATATATGTATAAAAACCTAATAATAATATTATTATGACCAACTTAATTTTCCAATTATTATGCGAGATTTTATTAAACCATTATACCAGTCAACCAAATAAATCTGCCAAATACAAACATACCGATGGTTTAGCATTCATCCAAGTTTCATCTTGCTGGTCAAAGCTCCATTCCATGTCATTGGTGGCATGTTCATTCTGTTGTATTTCAGAGCCTTTGTGAAAAAGCCACTTACTGGGTGGACCAACATTCTTCTCATTGTTTTCATGCAATTTATTTAAGCCATTTTTTTCCTGGAAAATAATTATGTTATTATCATTGATCGGATCTTGGGTGCTGTTTGAGACGATATGACTAATATGGATATGACAATAATCCCGGGTATCCGGGATTTCTTGAAAAAATATTTAATATTATTAAAAATGTGTTGAAATTGTTTGAGAAATTTAGGTGATGTTTGAGACGATATCAGTAATATGGATATTATGGATATGACGATATTCTCAGGATTCCGGTATTGCTCGAAAAAATATTTATTAATATGTATTTAAAATGTGTAGAAATCGCGTTTGTTGGGGAAATACGTTTTTCAATAGTATTAAGCATTTAAACAGTAAAGACTTACCAATGGAAAGAAAGGGTCATCTTTAAAAGTGCAACAGAAAATAATTAACATTACCAACATGAAACCGGTTTTATTTTGCGGAACAAAAATAGCTCAATTAGATAGAATATCTTTCTTTTAACAATAGATAAATATTTCTAGCAAAATTTTGCTGTTCGATTTACATCCAAAAAGTCTAATTGAAGTTATTTTTCGTACTGGTTAGTAAGCTCTCGAAGTAGTAAAAGGCGGCCAGCGGTCTTCGATCAATAATAGCACTAGATTCCCGATAAGCGCTTCAAAAACGACCCGAAAATAAGAGCACAAATACCTGTGTGCTCTTATTTCAAATTAGTATAGTCCAATCATAGCCAATGTGCACAACCACCAAGATTTTGGAAGGAATATCTTTTTTTCGGTAAGTTTATATCATTAAGTGTTTTTTTTTATAATATAAAAACCGAATTGAATAGTAAATATAAATCAAATCGCAAATATTATGATTGGTTGACCAATGTTTGCGACAATGCGCCAACTATTGTAACAAACATCGACTGTTCTGGAACAGGGAATGCATGGAGTAGTATTGTTATTTTATATGCTATTTTTGTTTTGTAGATTTCCTAGCGACCCATTTCGCTGTGCAGAATGGGTATCGAAAGTATCTTTATATGTGTCAATGTTTTAAACGCATATATTGAAAAAGATGTGTTTTCTGTGGGAAATGAACAACACCATAATATAAGCTTGATGAAACTTATTATAGAAAATTTCATTGATGTAAGATTACATTATATTTGTAAAAAAGAAACCGCTAAATTAAAAATTGATTCTAAAAGACAACTTTATAACAAGCTGAATCTGTTTAAAGGTAATTAAACATACATTACGTTTAAACAGACCGATTACGATTGTCCAAGTACATTATTTAAAGCATCCACCCTCGCCAGGCACGTATACAGAGGGGGGGATAGTTGGGATTTATCCCCCCCCCGAAATCTGACTGAAAAAAAAAAAACGTTTTAAGCCATCTGTTTATTTATTCGCTTGCGTGTTCTTTAATTATAGTATAGTACAGTGAAAATTATAGTACAGTGATTACAGCGATTTTCACACAGTTCACATGGTTGTTTCAATGTTTGTCTCCCCCCGAACCAAAAGTCTGGATACGTGCCTGACCCTCGCACGCACTTTAAATGAAAAAATAGTTTGATTTAAATCAAATTGATTTAATACAAATATTTTCTATCCTGCAGTAGATATCAGACCACCCAGAACTGACCTTTGACCCTGCTACAAACTCAATGTTTTGCACCAAGTGTAACGTTAGCTTCAAGAGTAAGAAATCTATTTTTCAAACACGTCAACAGTAAATTGCATAACGACGGGAGAGCAACGGATGATTTTTATTTCGATTTAATAAATTTTTTAGTCTTTTGCAACATACCCTGAGCACAAGTAAATAATCCAGAATTCAGGTCTTTTTCAAAAATATTTTTGTAAATTTAGTTGCTGCTCATGTAGCAGCGATATGAAATCGTTGCCTGACGAATCTCTATTAAGAAAAGTTTATTTATAATAATATAAAGTTTTTAATTCTAAAATTAAATCCATATTACATGAAAAAATTAAAAATGAGAAATTGTGGATATCTTTGGACGTGACAACAAATTTGCTGGGTAGAAATATAGTGAATTTATTGGTTAGGCCCCTAAGTGAAAATGAAGCCTATAGATCACATTTACATGCATGTAAAGTACTTGAAGAAGCGACTGGTCAAACAGTAACCCAATTTGTAATTGACTGCCTGGAATCTATGTAGTCTAATTCTTTCGAATTTGAAGTAACATTTTAATTTTATGCACAGTGTGTCTTACGTGTTAGCTGCTGGTAGGGGATTAAAATCATTTTTACCTGCCATGAAATATGTGACATGTTTGGCTTACGCACTTCACAGGGTATCAGAGCAAGTTAGACTGGAATATCCAGATGTAGACATTTTAATATAAAATGTTAAAAAAAAAAATGTATTTTTAAAGGCCCCAAATAGAGTCGGAACTTTAAAGCAAAGATACCCTGATTTGGCGCTGCTTCCACAGCCAGTAATTACAAGATGGGGCACCTGGTTAGAGGCAGCATCGTATTACGCCAAACTTTTCACTGCAATAAAAGACGTGCTTTCCCATTTAGACAGTTCAGAATCCTTAGCATTAAGAAATGCAAAAAATGTAATAAATACCTAAAGAAAACTTAGAAACAATGTTATAAGAAATTTTCAATACTTGAATTAGAAAAGAGTTGTATAACGATCAGTGACGCATTTCTTGTATTCGATGCTGGAAGAACTGTATTAAATTGTAAAGCATCAGAAAGTTTAAATAAAAAAAAAATATAAAGTTATTGAAAGGGATCCTCGTAAAAGGGCTTGAAATAGATGATCATTATATAAAGTACTAGCGACCCGCCCCGGCTTCGCACGGGTGCATTCAGCTCTTATTTTGAATCATATTCCGTCGGAAATATTCTCATGAAAATTATCATTTTTCTAATCGTATTTTCAGTTACTATTCCTTTATTTCATTGTAAAATTATATTCTCTGTACGTATCACTCCATTTATGTAAATAAAACAACTAAAATAAAAAAATCAGCAATGGATGTTGAAATACTCGGCGGCCGAAAGCTCGCTGCGCTACCGTTCGCTACGCGCGTTTGGCCACGGTAACGATACATTGCGTGTGAGGTAATAAAACAAATCAGGTTTATTGGATACCATAACGTTCCTGAAATAATTTCATATACCGGTCGTCTTAGTATGATATACTGAAGTCACCACATCAGTCTGCGGAGGGCTGTCCCTTACACCCTGTATACTACAGATAATCAAAAATTCTCAACAACAAAAGATACCTATTCTATTCAGTTCTTTTTTTAACTTAAATACTTTACCTTAAACTACGATTTTCGATAATTAAAAATACTTGCCCTAATACTAAATTGCCTTAACTCTAAATTTAAATCAAGATCTTAATAGAAGACATACAACTGATAAATTATGGTTTTAACCTAACCTAATGTACTTACTATAAGTGCGATTTAAAAATTTACCTTAATACCGACTAAAGTACGAACATACAATTTCGTAAAAATTTTCGCGCTGTAAAGCACGTTTTGTCTTAAAAAAGAATTCACTTTAGTATTTAAATACTATCATACAATTTCGAATATATATACAGGTTGTTTGGTTGAACATACGAAAATGGTGGTTAGTTGGGGTCATCTGCTACCCACTTGGCCCAAATTATTTGACCTTGGCCCCACCGTTTTTTTTTTTACTTTTTCTTAATTTTACAGAAAATTACCAGTTTTTTTAACTTTAAATTCGAATATCTTTACTTGCGATGGGTAAAATAGGCAGGATGTTGTTTTGTATTAATGTCTAATAATAGCAGACTCTCATAAAATTATTGTTTGGTACAGATGTTAGTAGGAAAAAAAGTTTAGTCTTTAAAGGTGCAAAAAGATGTAAAAAAATATTTAGAGCATAACTTTGACTTGCATTAAAAAAAAAAACTAAAACTTTTGACGAATTATGCGAGCATAAATGTAGGGAGCAGCAGATTTTTTTTTCACAATTTCAGGTTTGGTCCCATAGTAAAAGTTGTTTGTTATCATGAGTACAATCATGTGTTTAAGTATCGGTCACCAGTCACGCTATATATGGGACTGTGACTGATCGATACAGAAACAAAAGAAATATTTATAATTTATTTAAATACAGGTCGTTATAATAATCCAAACCAGTAATCTTTTATTTAATTCTTGAAAGTAAGCTTATAACGTGTAGCATTACTTTTAAGAATTAATTAAATTCTATGGGGGGACAAACAGGAATAAAAAGTTACACCGTTAAACCGTTAAGGAGTGAATAAAGTTCGAACTGTCCCCTCATTGCTAACAGGGGGACAGATCAAACTTTTTTTTCCGATCTGTCCCCCTAAGGGGACAAAGCGGGGTGACAGATCGGAATAATCCCAAAAATCAAACTTAATTAAATTTGTTATGGGCCAAACTGATTTAACCTACATAATATGCCTGTGCATGTATAGCTTAGAAAATCTAGTCAAAAACTGGTTTGGCTTAAAACAAACTAGTTTGATGAATAAACTGATATTTGGTTTACCCAGTAACATTATAATGTTTTAGATTATGTTTATTGTTGGTTTTTGTAAAATTGTTTATAAGGACCTGTTATACTTGTTTTTTTTTATTATAAAAATATACTTACAGTATTAAATGATTGTTATTGTTTCATTTACTTATTTAAAAAAACAATTTCTGGATAATATATGTATATTGAGTGAAATATTAATTATATGTGTAGAGAAAAACATTGTAAGTATATAAGTAGAATAATCATCAGTTCTAGTAATGTTTTAAGGCGACCTATACCAAATATTGCATCACTTTGATTCAAAAATAAACAAAGAAATAGTGATTGTTTAAAGCCAAAAAAAATGTATATTGTAGTTTACTATATGTACTTTGACTTTTTGTGGTTCAAAACATGATATCGAAAACTTCGCTCGATCAAAAAAAAATCGGAAGAGGAGTCTAATCGATGAATTTTTTGATGTTTTTCTAATTTTGCTTGAAACCTATGAAAGCAATACTTCCAAAAAATATATCTGTAAAAAGTTCATAACAAATAGAAGAACAATTTGTGGTTACATTTTGCAAAATAGTTAAATTCATTTAATAATAAAATATTATATAATACAGCGGCTTGCGCACGGCGATTCAGTCGCCCGCCGGGCCTTGACGAGGTCGGACCTATGTTCGTTTTGCTAGCGCACGGCTGTTCCGCTAATTTATCGAACAATTCATTCGTAGGACATAGTGTAAATAAGTCAGAATGATTTCTTGAGTTTCGTATGTTCGAATGAATAACGGAACCCTTATTTAGGAATGAAGTTCTGTAACGCGGCTTGCGGTAGGAGTTAACTGGTAGAAAACGTCACGACTCGACTTTCAAAGTGTAAATTTGGTCAAAAAGAAAATCCAAGATGGCGGCCGTGAAAATTTCCAAATTATCCTTCATGGGTGTCGCTTTCAAGGTTTTCGAGGGTGCTAAAACCGATAGTAAAGTCAAAATGAAAATCCAAGATGGCGGCCGTGAAAATTTTCAAATTTTCCTTCATGGGTGTCGTTTTCGAGGGTGCTAAAGCCGATAGTAAAGTCAAAATGAAAATCCAAGATGGCGGCCGTGAAAATTTTCAAATGTTCCTTCATGGGTGTCGTTTTCAAGGTTTTCGAGGGTGCTGAAACCGATAGTTAAGTCAAAATGAAAATTCAAGATGGCGGCTGTGAAAGTTTTCAAGTTTTTCATCATGGGTGTCATTTCCATGGTTTTTGCGGGTGCTAAAGCCGATAGTAAAGTCAAAATGAAAATCCAAGATGGCGGCCGTGAAAATTTTCAAGTTTTTCATCGTGGGTGTCGTTTTCATGGTTTTCGCGGGCGCTTAAGCCGATAGTAAAGTCAAAATGAAAATCCAAGATGGCGGCCGTGAAAATTTTCAAGTTTTTCATCATGGGTGTCGTTTTCATGGTTTTCGTGGGTGCTAAAGCCGATAGTACAGGTAAAATGAAAATTCAAGATGGCGGCTGTGAAAATTTTCAAGTTTTTCATCGTGGGTGTCGTTTTCATGGTTTTCGCGGGCGTTAAAGCCGATAGTAAAGTCAGTTTCAGCACCCGCGAAAATCATGAAAACGACAACCATGAAGGAAAATTTGAAAATTTTCACGGCCGCCATCTTGGATTTTCATTTTGACTTAACTATCGGTTTCAGCACCCTCGAAAACCTTGAAAACGACACCCATGAAGGAAAATTTGAAATTTTTCTCTCTTGATAGAGAGAGAGAGAGTGAATGTGTAAATTTCAAAGAAGAAAGTATGAACGCGCAGTTTCGTTAGTGACGATTTCTGCCAAGCCGCGTCAAAGAACTTCGTTCCAATGAGTTGACCTACTGCCTACACGACACGCATACCTATACTGTGACACATTTTGGGTTCATGCAAGTTCACGCTGGCGAGGTAAGCGCACGGCTCGCTCCGTGGGTAGGTTGGTAGCGTTAAATACCTACTTCGCAGGGTCTACCTCGCCTTAATATCCGTAACCAAAGTACAGATGCCTGAGAATTTTTGGTCATATCCATAGTTTTGATAGTAATAGCACCCAAGATTCTGTTCTATCGTTATTATGGTACCTATTCTGGTTAGTCATAAGCTGGCCCTTGCAAACCAGATGAACCAATATGAGTCATCTACCGCCTGCCATTGGCTCTTAACCCTGCCATCAGGTTCTTTAGGAATTAATTTTATAATCATTACTGTCTCACAGTCTATACATATAAATAATTGAAGTGTCTGTTTGTAATGTCAAAATAACAGCTTTTTGCTAAATGCTTATGAAAGTATATACAATACTTTTAAAAAAGCTATTTTTAAAATGTTTGTCTGGCTGTCTGTTTGTTCCGGTTAATTTCAGAAACGACTGGACCGATTTTGACGGGACTTTTACTGGCAGAGCTGATATTATAAGGAGTGACTTAGGGTACCTTTATTTTAGAAAAAAATAGGATCCCACACAAAAAAAATTCAAACCTATGAAATTCGAAATGGCTGGACCGATTTTGACGGGACTTTCATTGGCAGATAGCTGATGTTATAAGGAGTAACTTAGAGTACTCTTATTTTAGAAAGATAATTATGATTCCAGACAAAAAAAATTAAAACCAATGACATTTTGAACAAAATCTGATTCAAATAGGGAAGAATCCATGCGGGTGAAGCCGCGGGCAACAGCTAGTTTTAAATATAAACTGCATTATGAGGTTACTTTCTGTATTATTAAACCCTTAACCCAACAACCCAAAATACAGGTAATAGGGCCCTATGCAGGTAATCTGATATCTCTTGGCTATTAAATTATTCATGTATTGCAATCAAACTACAAATCATTCATCTTGTTTTATGTTTTATCTGACCTGTTTATGTTGTTGCTAAACTAATTCTAATTCTGAATTGTTTTTTTTAATGTCGAAAAAGTTCTAGGATGACCCTCTGGCCGGTTTTTCTTGGTTTCACAGCAATTTGGTGCAGATTTATGAATATCTTTGGTAATACACACAGCGCTAACACCAACAATGTGTGGGAAACTGTGCAAATTTAACTTTAATATTGCATAATATTGCAAACCCATGTGCACAGCCATTTACAAATATCATACTTGCTTGTTGACTACTTGTGCCGTGACTGGCTTTAAAAACAAAACGAAAAAAAATAAACTTGTTCCAGTTATCATGTCAAATTGCCAAATATATTGTTCAAGATAATAGTATTATGTCAGTGATAAAAATAAATCTGCCAAATACAAACATACCCATGTTATGGCACCCATCCAATTTCTGTCTCGGTGTTCGAAGCTCCATTTCGGACCATTTGTGCCTTTATCGTTCTGGTGCGATTTAGTTTTGCGCAATGAAAGCCACTTGCAAGGTGGACAAGGTGGGCACTCATTTTTCTCGTCGTTGTTATTGACGGCACCATTGTTGACTACGGTGGTACTGCATCGCCCAAAATCATTTGCACCCCGTTCCAAAGTATCCCGAAAACGTCTTGTGACATATTTCCACATATTTTCGCAAAAAATAGACGGATATCGATACTCCATGTGAAATTATTCACTCTAGAAATTCCATTAGGAATGTTTGCTGTGAATATTTTGAATTTTCACACACAATGCTTAATGGTAAGCAAACCTAAATCGTCCTAAACTAAAAACTTATTTTCTTATTTTGTATTCTGAAGATTATGAAAACTCCAATCGCACTCCAAAAATACCACAATTTTTTTGTGATAACAATTTACCACAGATCTGACAGGTCTCTTTTTATGTCAGATTGATTCGTGAATACGTCAAACAGACTTACTATACGTCAAGTGAAATAAACCGAATATACCATACCATAATGGATAGGGAGGATAGTAATAAATAAAATATTCAGGTAAAACCATACATACATACCATAACCATATATACAAAAAAATAAATTAAATTTCATAATACTGCAACAGATCACAATAAAATGTCTGTCAATGAATGAATCAATGAATCATGGTCACAGAATTAAAACAAAAAGGTACAGACGACGCCAACACATCAAGCTACTACAATCTGTTAATTTCTTTAATAGATTTTCTACTTTATTGCTACAACATTAGGTTCAAGGATGATTGGGAAAATTTGACAGTTTCGGGTAGATTGATGCGTCCATACATCACTCTTACACGGATGCGCTAAAGTAGCCGGCGAAATTAATTTTTTCCGACGTATTTTGCAATTTGCAGGTCAGTGTCAGGTCGTATTTGATCACGTTATTTGCATTTTGATTTCGGTAATCATGACATTGTAGAACAAATCTAACTTACAGAGATGTATTTAGGGATCCTTTGGTCACAGTGTGACTATGTCAGTCCCTGTTTATATGAGCACTGCGCCAACCGGTTATGAAGCCTCTGGGTTCACATAAAAAAACAAACACGTGTTCACTACTGAAAGAGTTTTATTCCAATTAAACCCAAGGAGAACCTTCCGACCGGACTAGTGCGCAGTAACTAGTCCGCCGTCCATACGTCGCGCTCACATATACATTTGTGCTTACCTTGCGTTCTGTCTGTCGTGCACGCTTACATGTGTCCCTACATGTATATATAAATAAGTATTCGGGCCCATTTTTAAGTTTATAGATGAAAGGAATGAGATTTTTCAAATAAACTGTGTCTTCCTTTTTCATCACGACACCTAGGGCTTGTTTTCTTGGTACCTAGGGCTAGTTTTTAAAAACGTGTTTGGTACCATTCCATTGTATGACTTAAATATTATTTATACCGATTTTTGAGTTAATTGAAGCAAGCAGTAAAATCTATCTTTTACACCTTTTTACCCTTTTCCACCCCGTTAGGAGTTAATTTTTGAAGAACCCTGAAACATGTACATACTTTTCTATTTTTGGTTAAGTATTAGTACTTACACTGTTTCGAGTTAATCTGACAGCGCGTAAAAATTTTTCCTTATTAACTTTGACAGCAACGAAATCCTCCATGACGGGTTGTTTTAAAAACTAAAAGCGACAATTTTTATTATTTATTGGGGCAAATATTGCTAAGTTTCAAGTGTAGTAACCAAAGAAATAAGATTTTCCATATAAACTGTATCCCCTCTTTTCACCACCTCACGGGTGCAATTTAAACTTGAATCAAAGATATTTTGTACCAATTTTTGAGTTAATCAATCCACGCAGTAAAATTCTCTCCTTAAAAATCTAATAACCCCTTTTCGCCCCGTCAGGGGTCGATGTCAAAAAAAAACGCCAAACTTATTATCATTTATTTTCTGTCAAAAGTATTAATAATGAGTTTCGAGTTCATCGGACCACGCGTTAAAATTCTTCCATACAAAATTTAAGACCTCCCTTTTAAGGGGGAAGCGCTAAGGTAGCCCGCGAAATTCAAAATTTCTTACGATTTTTGTAATTTGCAGCTCAGTGCCTGGGTGTAGGTTGATTAAAGTATGATACGCGACCGTAACAAATAAGTATTTACAGAATTATAACATTAGAATCAGTAATACAATTCTTTAAGTTAGTACAATCCTGAAATGTTAAGATTTCATGAAATAGTCATTAAATAGTATTACTTATAAATGACTTTATTTCTGTAAGTAGGTTTATACAAACACTTTTACACGTCAAACATTTCTTTTTTTTTAAACTAGATGAGGCCGGCGTTTCCTATCTGACTACTCTGAGAAGAAAGGCCGAAACAAACTCAGAGGTCACAGTCTCTTTTAAAGTCCAGACATAATCTTGGTCAGATCATGTGAAGACCATGTAGGTTGGTGTCTGAAATGGTATTTTGAGAGAAGAACCACACAGATTGAGTGGACCTGTCCAGTCAGTGCAAGCATCTGTCAGTAATCGTACAGCTCAACTTGGTCTTAGAGAGTTGTATTGATGACTTTAATGATTATAATTCTGTAAATACATATTTGTTATGGTCGCGAATCATATTCTAATCAATATACAACCTAATACTGACCTGCAGATTGCAATACGTAAGAAAATTTGAATTTCGTGCGCTACCCTGGCGCTTTCACCTTAAGGGGTAGTTTTGAAAAACTAATAGTGAGAAAATTTATCGCTTACTTATGCAAATATTCCTGCCAAGTTTCAAGTTTATTAACAAAATGAATAAGATTTTTCATATAAACTGTATCTCCGCTTTTCACCCCCACAGGGGTGGAACTTTAAAAAATCGTTTAGGATCCTTGTCAAGTTTTGGAAGATTATTTATACCAATTTTCGAGTTAATCAAGCCACGCAGTAAAATCCTCTCAATCCTTTCGAAATCTATCCCCGTCAGGGATAGATTTCGAAAAACCCTGATACAGATAAATCTTTATTTTTAGTCTTAAGTATACATACCGAGTTTCGAGTTAATCAAACTGCGCGTTAAAATTCTTCCATACAACATTTGACACCCCGCAACCCCCCTCTTGGGGGTAGTTTAGAAAAACAAAAAATTAAAAAGTTCATAATTTACTTAGATAAGTATTCCTGCTAAGTTTCCAGTTTATTAACTCAAGGAATAAGATTTTTTATACAAACGAAATCCCCCCTTTTTACCCCCTTTAAGATTGAATTTCCAAAAACCCCTTCTTAGTCCTCTCCTACATTATAAATAAAGGGAAGCCGTGTGCAAAACTTCACGTTCTTAGTCTCAGTACACTCCTACCAACTTATCTGTGAAATGGCGAAAATTGGAACTACGGCCGTCATGTTGTCATTGTCAGTGTATACTACATTCGGGTTCTCTAGTTGTTTTGTCGTGATATTGCTGAATTTATAAAGTTAAATATGCCGAAAGCTATTAAAAGTGATGCTCGAAACATTATTCTAAAGGTTAAAACCTTTTTTGAAGAAGAAGCTCGGGCGGGGTCTCCGATTATTCCATTTAATCAAATATACAAACGAATTTCGGCAGCGACAGGTTAGTGTTGTCAACTTTCTTGTTATAAATTACCCGATACTTCACTAATTATTTAAGTCCACGAAATATTCGTTTTTATTCTTGCTGCAGGTTAGCGTAACGGTAACGTACATCTAATAGGTAACCTGCTAAGTGAGTGAGCAAACTAACCTGCCAGATTTCAAATTTCTACGAACATTTATTTTATTATCTTATATTTCAGGTATGAGTCAAGGACTTATTTCAAAAATAGTTAAGGAAGGGCACGCAGCAGAAGAAACTGGTACAAAAATTCGGACACCAGGCAAGGAGAGAAAACGTAAAAGTGGATTTGTGCATGTTGATGATTTTGACTTGGGAGTTATACGGAGAAAAGTACATGAATTATAATCGGCTAAAAAAGAGGTCCCTACTGTTAAAAAGCTTCTAGAGGTCTTAAAGACAGAAATAAATTACACAGGACAGCGAGAGAGTCTGCGAAAGCTGCTTCACAAGGTGGGATTTCGTTTTAAAAAATCTCAATCCAATCGGAAGGTTCTTATGGAGTGTAATGAAATATCAGCTTGGAGAGCTAAGTACTTGCATGCAGTAGATAAAAATAATAAATCTCCCCAGCCCCAGCCCATAATTTATTTAGATGAGACCTATATTCACTCTTCGCATACATCAGGTAAATGTTGGCAAGGAGAGGGTGAAGACGGAGTATTGGAGCCTGTATCGAAAGGGCAAAGATATATTATTGTTCATGCGGGAGGAGATACTGGATTTGTTACAAATGCACTACTTGTGTTTAAATCAAACACAAAAAGTGGTGATTATCATGACGAGATGAATAGTACCAACTCTAGAAAGTGTGTTATTGAAAAACTTGTGCCTAATTTACGAGAGCCATCCATAATAGTGATGGATAATGCTCCTTATCATCGTATTTGTGTGAATAAAGTCCCAAATACGAAATCCTTAAAAAAAGATATGCAATTATGGTTGACCCAAAATAAAATTGACTACGGAGAGAATTTGACTAAACCTCAGCTTTTATATGAGATTGAAAAATTTTTAGAAGACAATAGACATAAATGCTTACATTTACCACCTTATCACTGTGATCTCAATCCCATTGAAATCATATGGAGCATAATGAAAAGAAAAGTTGCTGATGTAAATATTGAGCACAAAAATACTAAAATCCCCGCCTAGTTAGAGAAGCTTTTGATGCTATTACAGTTCATGAGTGGGCACAGCATTGTAAACACGTTCGCAGGTTAGAAGGAGAATACTTAAAACATGATTTGTATTTAGATAAACCTTTTATTATAGAAGCGGTAAGTCACACTGAAACCGAAAGCGATAGTGATAATGATGATAGTGGTACGGAAATAAGCGGAGCATGGCCTCACAACCAGGATGAAGTTGTGTATGCAGGTTCATCTAAAGATCACAATTACTGTAAACCTGGTTTTCAATAAATCATTGTAAAGCAATTTGTTTTGTTTTATTACACTACGCTACCACTAGGTACCACTGCTAATTATAATTAGTCAAATCTGGTGTTAGGGGTTAGGTACGGTCATAACTAAATGCTAGACATCCAGGTACCTCTTGCAAGGTAGGTACCTACTTAACTTCGCATTAAATGAAAGTTGTGTCTCCCCCGTGGAACATTTTATCTGCTGAATTTCCACTTCATTGAATTACTTTTTAGATAAAGCCATTATTTATTGCTGAGATACTAAACTGTTAGCGTACCTACGTAACTGTAAATCATCAAATTCTTTTTATTTATTTTATTATTTTTATATAGGTATCATTGTTTTTAATTTGTAAAAACTGTAATTCTTATTAAACGATTATGTCGAATGTGAAATTTCCTTCTTGAAAACTTACTCAATTTTGGGCACCCTACATTAATTAGCAACACTGAATCGACGGTGCCGTCCTCTTTCAGTTCACAGATAAGTTGGTAGGACTGGAGTTTCGGCTGTGCGTTGATATGTCAGTCAGTTTCTCCCAAGGACTTTATAACAACGTCCTTGGTTTCTCCTTTGAGATATACATATAGATTATACCTACCTGTTACACTCTGTGCCTCGAACTGTCAAAATCACAAAAAAAATCTGTTGTGCTTGCATGGCCCTGCCTGTGTGCGTCAGAGAAGTTTATATGTTCTGTGGTGTTCGTGCACCTCTGCACTATTACTTTATATAGTATATTATCTATATACTATCAGTCTGTGTCTAGGGTCTGTGTACAGTGTACTGTACACCATTGTTTTAATGTCTATGGTGTACACTGCAGCCGTAGACAGAGAATAGAGGTAGACATGCTCTTAAAATAATAATATTTGGGAAGTGAGATGACATGTATGTCAAAATGTATATGTGTGAGCAGGACATAGCATAATTTTTCTATCTCTATTTGCGTATCGGTTTTTTGTTGTTTGCCATCACTAGTCATATGCAAACAAGTTGTGGTGTTAAAAGACTTTGATAATAACTTGACAGGGATACCAGCACTTGATTATTTTTACCACTAAACGTATAATAATATAATTTTTACTTTTATTTTAGTTTTCCAATTGAACCATTTTTAGGAAATATGTGGACTGGTACGGGCCGAGTTTATCTAACTATACTATTTACATCTTGAGGTGAAAATTTATTTACATCTTAGTTTAAATTGTAATAAAATAATAATTACAATTCATTTGTTTTCGCGCTTCACCTTCACCCCGGAAGCATTTAGTTCGCGCGCGTCCAGCTTTTATTTGCTACACTACTGTTATGTAAAGCACTCTTGATTATAAAGTTTTACTATGATATTAACCCTGAAATATCAAAATAAATGTCTGCTGTTTCATGCAAAAACGCATGAAATTGATGTTTTAGTTTGCTATTTCAAAACAAGTCGAAAAAAGAGAAAAACGAAAAGTAAAGTTATAAATACGTCACCCCCTGAAAGGTGACAATGAATTGAATAACTCTTTGTAGACGTAGTACAATCAAAAGACTCAATTAGTACCAGATTACCCACACGATAGGGGTAAAGTTTTAGTATGGCAATATTAATTGCACGTAGCTGTAGTAATGTACTTATGTCGAACTATCGCTATCTCATACTGCATACGCTGAGGACTTATCTACCTCTATTCTCTGTCTAATAACGATGCCGCCATAAAGTTATGTCATCTCGGTCAATTAATACACTACGGCGTTTTATGGTCATGAACTTAAATCGAAGGTGTTTTAAAATTTTATGTAACGTACTTCTTGAAAATGACTGAAGTTCTGGGTCATCATTTACGACTTGAAGAACCTAAAAATTAAATAATTGTGTAGGTAACTATGAACTTAAATTATAACTACCTACAGTTTACAAGCATCATTACAATACCTGCCAAAATTAAAAATATAAAAATATTAAATAAACAGAATTAGCATTACCTTGTTCAAGGATGGTGATTCGTTTCTATAAAAGAATTGGTGGACTTTTCGACGTATAGCCGAAAGAGTGAAATCGTCCAATTTATTTTTGAAATCTATTTTAGGGCCAGGTATTTTCGGAGAGTTAAAATTTTCATTTTCTTTGTGCTCCTTCAGCACGTTGTAGATTGAAGCTCTGGATATGTTTAATATTTCGGCAGTTTTTAAAACACATTCGTTTTTTTTCGGCGTCTCGGTTGGAGATTCGGTTTTCTTTTCAGAATATACATATTTGTAAGCGTTCATGATCATTTCTTTTTCGGTTTGGCTAAATGATTTGAGCTTTTCTTTTTTTCTGGCGATAGAGTTTCTTCATTACGCCTACGCGACGAAGTTGAAGGCTGAGCGTCCATCATAAATGGTTTAGCGAAAACAAACGTAACGTAACAAACGTTTGGTAACGTAACAAAACCACAAAACTTAACAAAAAACAAACAAAAACAAAGAAACAGAAACAAACTTAACGAAAATATAACAAATAGCACTTGAAATCTCGAAACATGGTCGGATTACGCATTGCGTTGCGTGGTCAGATTTCCCTGGCAGTTTGTAGCACGTCGTGCGGCCGTGTGTACGTACGTGAATTTTAAATATAAAACTTTGAATGAAAATAAAATTCCTCTAATAAAGATAAAAAGTTACGATTCAACAAACCGGTATCGTAGGTACAACACTACACAAAAGAGCTGGCATCATTATTTGTAAATTTGTCATTTGTATATATGTCAATTTAGTCTACGAGATTAAAAAACGGACCATACGACTGCACTCGACTGCAGCGTTGTTGTTGGTTGTTGTCACTTTTTGTTTACCAACAAAACAGTGTTCTGATCTTGTAAACATACTTTAATCGTAATACTGCACAGTAATAACATATTATGTGTGGCCGTACTGGATTGTGCGTAGAAGACTATATTTTTCTGCAATAGTTACCTAAATATCATGGATTCATGATGTTTCGTGGCTGAATGCATGATACGTAAATATTTTGCAGGTTATTAAATAAAGAAAAAGTTCAATGCGCTTGTAGTTACAAGTCAAAAGATAATAATTTTTATACAAAACCCGACTGGTTGCCAGAATTCAACGCGGGTAAGGACTATACACCTTCATACAATATCGCGCCAACAGATGTGACTCCAGTGATCGTTTCTTCTAGCAGATTCCGTAACGTGGCACGATCCGACAGAGTTCTTAAACCAATGATGTGGGGAATTATACCACCATGGCACAAGGTATAATAGAAGTTCCATCTTTTTGTGTCAAATACCTAAGGCGGTTTTTAATGACTAGGTAATGGAATTCATATTATTTTGCAGGCTGACTACAAAACACATAATTTAAGTACTAACAATTGCCGGATTGAGAACATAAAAAGTTCTAAATTATACAGCCCCATACTGAATAATGGAGGTAGATGCATAATAGTTGCTGAGGGATTCTACGAGTAGCAGACAACTAACAAGATGTCTAAAGTCAAACAGCCTTATTATATTTATGCTCCACAGGATGATAGTATTAAGGTCTCTACTAGATATCACATACATTTTCTCTGACAAAATGTCCAGAGGTAGAACAATAGATAACATTCTCTAATTCTCTATATGCATAAGACTTGAATGACAAGAGTCAGAATTTAACCGAGGGTTAGCCTGGGAATTTACTGATAAGCAAAGAATCATGTTTCATAAATGCCTGTCATCATCATCATCTGCCTAGCCTTTTCTCAAGTATGTTGGGGTCAACTCCCAGTCTAATGGTCTGGATGTTCCTAAATACCAGTATTTTACATGGAGAGGTGGCCTATCTTGACCTTCACAACCCAGTTACTTGGTAATACATAAATGCCTGTCTTCTTCTTTTCATGTTGATGGTACTTTTTTTTTAATACTTTTGAGCCCAAAAGGTGACCACACTGATTGCAGCATCAGTAGCGTTCATTAGGTCTTCTTTGGTGCAAGTTAACAGGCACTTAGGACAAACACTGGATGTTATATAGGGTCAGTAATCCCCAACTTCGACCGATTGTATTCGCCTACCTGGTTACGCAATCGATTGAGAGCTGTCCATATAGGCCACTACAAATCAAGACCATGTGGCAAATGTTCCTGGGGTTTAACGAAGTTGGGAGGTGGTCGATGCTTGTCTTCCCACAACTTGTTTCTCTCATTGAATGGTTTGTCCTGGATAGCCTGCGTAGAGCGTAAGAAGCTCTGGCGACTTTTAGGCCTACCCGGGGTAGTTGTGAAATCGTAGAGGGGATGTCTGGAATCGGATTCTTGGATCTTTTTGTCCAACGCGCATATGACATCCCTTCGTACGACAGGTGGTGCGATTCCCCTGCTAGCGGGTAAAGCTTATTGAGTGGAGTCGGTTTTAAGCAGCCCGATATTATCCGACAGGCCTCACGCGCTGTCCTGCGTGAGCGACGAAAACGACGCGACGCGACGCAACACGATACGACGTAATGCGACGCGATGCTACACGCGACAAATGTCCTACGTGATTTTGGTCATTACTTCCCGAATCATGGAGAAGTACTGTACAATTTTTCTCGACCATTTCGTAGTTCGTGGTGACGCGTTTGGTCGCCCTCAAAACAAGTACGCGTTACGTCGCGTTTCGTCGCGTTCGCACCGTCGCGTCGCTTCGTATTCGTCGCTCACGCAGGACACCGCGTCATTTAGGGCAGTATCTACTTGCTTGACGTGAGTGGACCGGTGCATAAGTACATGCCTGTTTTGCAGAGGACATCGGGTGCTACCCCCCAGTTACTGGAAATTAGACGACGTAGCTGGTTATTATGTGCCCCGACCTTCTGTCTCGTTTTGTAGCAGTGTGACTTGTATGTTAATGCCCTATCTAATGTTACTCCCAGATAGATTTGAGCAGTGTTCAACCTTACCACGTGATGTTAAGGGCCCGATTTGAGCATCTGTTGCGGAAATGGAAATACACATGATTCTGTCCTTCGGCCGGAGAGCATTGCTGTCGTAGTATTTACCTAGTAGATCGAGTGCCAGTGATAACTTATCTTCTACATCAGTAAAAGTCGCTGATTGGGCCGCCAAAGCCAAGTCGTCTGCGTACAGGAAGCGCTCAGTGTGTTGGGCGATAGGCTGGTCGTTTGTATAGATACTTATTAAAAACCGTTGGTGTCAGCACACTGCCCTGAGAATGCCTTTTTTTTGCCGTCGCCATCTACCCTTACCAGACTCTATAGATATAAGAAAGAATATATTTATTTCTATGCCAGACTCCCATAAATGCATATGTGAGAGTAAAATGTAGTCTATTTATACTTTTATCTTTTATCTTTCTTAGCACTATTTGTGGTTTTCTCCAATGACATTGATGACTGAGTAATGTGGGTTCACAATTGTATTCATTGAATAGCTGTGTATCAAACAAACGCAAGTACTATTGACCGCTTGGTTTTATATCAACTACCGTGACGCCAGCGCCCAGCTCAAAAATCGACAAATCGTCGATTTTTGATATCTCGTCGTGCAATTAAACAAAAAACGAACATAGGTTCTCAGTCGTATACGTATTGCACCTATAAGACGGAGACGGCTCCATAGACATAGAAAATTACTATCTCAATGGGCGGCACGGGCACATAACAGTTGTCGTATTAATCAGACTGGGGCGGTCAATAGGTTAACTTGTACCCAAATGAATTTCAGATAGATGAACCTGAGACTTGGAACAATAATTTTAATAAGGACACCGGCTGGACAGGAATACGCCTCCTTCAGATGGCAGGCTTATATCATGTCTGGCAAAACGAGGATAAAATCATTTATTCTTACTCTGTCATTACAATGGAGTCTAATAACACTCTGGATTGGCTACATCACAGGATGCCTGCAGTACTAGACAGTGATGAGCAAATAGAGGTTTTTTACCAACTTTTAATAGTTATCACATTATTAAAATAAAGGAAAAAACGGTGTTTGTATTAAATTTTTTTTTTTTATTTCAGGCATGGCTCGATATTGATAATGTTAAACCAGACATGGCCCTTACTTATCTTAAACCAATAACATTATTATCATGGCATCAAGTTTCAACTGCAGTTAACAATGCTAGAAATAAGTCTATGAATTGTAATAAAAGATTACCCGAAAAGGAGAAAAATAAGAAGAGCACCCAAAAAACTTTAAACTCCTGGTTTGTTAAAGTTGAAAAACGAAAGGTAATTGAAAAAAGTGAATCAGAGTCTAAAAAGCAGAAAAAATTATAAACAAATAATTAAATTACCTACAATCAATAAAACATCTTTCAAGTTACATTATATGTTTAATTTTGAACTCCTCGAGCGAAACTGTAACAGTCATAAAGCACTTTAGTGCTGATAAATAGGCCACACAAACTCTGTTCTACAGAGTATCTTACGCTATGAAACACTTAGATATTCTCAATTCTGAATTCCTTGAAGTCGGCTTCACACCTGATTGTTTTGTGGTTTTTCAGGAAATCGGACACAAAACTAGTCACTTCATATTCTTCTGCAATTTAAATAATATTATATTAGCAATAGGACAGAAAGGTAGGATTACATCATTTAAAAAATAAAAACATATTTACTTGGGTATCGACTACACTGGTATATAAGTCTGAGCAAATGTTTGACTAAAGCTTTAAATATTCCTTTGCCTTTTATATGCTCTTTTTTGTAAAGGGGAGTCAGCAACTTCACGACCCAAGGCGCAATTCGCTCTTTACAACTGGCTATAAATTCAGGTGTCTCGTCCAAAGGCGACAAAATTCCTTCATCTTCATTATCATAACCAAACAATTGTGCGAATTTTTCCTTAATCTGTGACAAAAAAAAAATACAATCAGAAATTTTACATGAACAGAGCATAAAACGCCAAACATACAACCTGTTTAAAGTGGTTTCAATTTTATGTGTAATATAAATATAATAAATAATTATGGATAAGAAGAAAAAAAGAATTATGGTTGCTTGGAATTTATACACTGCAACCTCGATGTTAGTGGTGGGCAGGACAGGTGGGACTGGAGTAACCGCCCCTACTGCTGCTATAGTAGCCAATAAAACCCAAGGCAGTCATAAATCATGATTTTTAAGTACTACTTTACTCAATCTGCATATGCACATAAAAATATTGTACGAGTAACCAATAATATTGTATTACAATGTTCAGGATAACATGAGATTTGTATATTGTAAATGCACATATTTTTAAAATATGTTATAAACCTGTAAAAAGTACTACAAACCTTTTCAAGTTTTTTTCTATCAGTGTCTCCAATTTGGTCTAGTAATTCATACAACTTTTGCTTCAAATAGTATTCCTCACATAACCACTTACTATGACCATTTTTTCTGGTTTCGTGAATTTCAGTCTTTTGTGGAACATGATCATTTGTTACTAATAACCCAGCTAAGCTAGCTAGTCTCTCATCTAGTAATTTAATTTGAGCTGAATGATTTTCAATAACAGATTCCTGTATTGTGTTATTTGTATTGTTTTCCAAAATATAGTTATTTCTCTTAGTCTGATCATCTTGGAGTGAATCCATTTTATCATAAAGAGTGCCTTCAAATAAGTCATCATCATTGGCTTCCCCTTCAAAGAGTTTCTCTAATTGCATCATTAATTCGTCTGAGTCTTGTGATTCAACAGACATCCTTTTAATGGGCATTGGTACAGAAGTTTTAACTTGCATCATTGTTTGAACCTCTGGCTGGATTTGTATTGGTGGTGGATTTATATCACTAGTTATTGGTGGGTATGGATTAATGTAGTTGTAGTGAAAGTTAGCTACTGTTGGTATACCAATATTAGTCAGATTATCAGTAACTAAATTTGACAGTTGTTTTTCAACATGTTTTGGTGATTCTGTCACTGCATGTCTCTTACGTTTGTTTTGGGCACATTGACAATTATTGGTATCTTTGAATGTGTTTGGTGTTTGGGTTTTTTTACTATTTAGTGGCGGCTTACTCAAACACTCCAGCAATTTTTTATTCAATTTACCTTTTTTTGTATCTCTCTTCAATTCATTTACCTGAAATTTTTCAAAATTAAAAATGTAATCGTCATTTTAAAAAAGCACATTTATATAACTAATAAGTTTTAATGACAAATAAATTTAAATTACCACTGAAATAATATTTTTTCTATAAAGCTGTGCCACCATGCAAGCTTGAACTGCAGACATTTCTATATTTTTTGCACATGTCCAAATGGCACTCGGAAGATATATGTTTTTGTTGACAAGTTTCTGGTGGGTTTCATAGTTGCTAGTCAGGAGTTTGATCACATATTCCATGTAGTGCTTACGAACCTAAAACAAAACTGATCAGTCTTACAAGAGCAAAAGCAAGAGGAAATAATGTATCTTTTTAGATCTAACCTTTGATATGAGGAGATCAGGGTCTGATTCAAAATCGGGTAGAGGCATTGTAATTCCATCTTCTTCGAGTAGTTCGACTAATGATTGATCTAGCAGATCACACTCCCATGTTTGCACAGCCATGTTATTTTGAATTATGTTGTCTGTTAGTGTCAATCATTTATTTTCCTGACTACTATGAAATATACAAATTTTCTCTTTTTTTTATTTACCGGCTTAGCAATGAACAATAACAGTGCTGTGCGGTGCACAAAGTCAGACGGACCACAGACGGACTCTGACGGACTTTGCAAATCCTTGTCAAAGTTGTCAATGTCACGTCACTGTCAAATTGACAAAAACTGGCCAAGTGCGTTTTTTTCTAGGGTTTTTTTTAACATCGCTAGTGACAAATTGGCTGTCGAAATCTGTGTGTCCACACGAACGTGAGGTTCTAATCTACGGCAACTAAAGTCGCTACGTATAACTGTGAGTTCACACTGGCGAAACATTCACAAAAAAACATGTTGAAATCTCTGTTTTCTGTCAATGTATCGACTCGCGTTCGCATTAGCACACAGCTTGTTGCAGCTTGCTATATATTAGTAATCTGTGACTTGTTGACGCGAACAAAATAACAAAGGACTGCGCTCTTAAAAATAAGTGAAACATAAATATAAATCTTACGTACCTGTCATAAGGTCTACTTTACTCTGCTATAGGTTATGGAGGCAAAACGATTGAGATGAGATAGTTACCACAGGGACCGTTTGTCACTTTCTAACAATTGCCATTTGAAATATATTTTCATTTTAGTAGTTCTCGAAATGAAAGAGAGCACAATCGAAGATATTTAATTGCAGGAATTTGTTACAAAGATATGTTAATTATGATTGAAATATATATTTTTAATAGCTATGGTATTATAACGTCCTTGGACGCAAAACATGTTTGACGTTTCACATCACTTGATATTGTTACGCCCATTGCGGTTCAATCAATGTGTAGGCTATAGCTAAGCTATACCTACCTATCTACCTACCACTACCTACAGTTCGGCCGCTCGGCCAACACATCTCCGCGCCGCGCGGCTTGCGGCTCGCGCTCGAAGTGCCGCCTCCTCCCCGCGCGCTAGATGCGCCCCTCTGTCGCCCTCGACAGTCCGCGCCGAACAACGTACCGATCTGCATGACTGTTGACTCGCGCCGCGCATCGACGTTCAGTTATATTATAGTTATTTTTTGTGCTATCTAATAAACCTTATTAAATTGTTAGAGCTGTGTTTATATTGAAGAGTTCCCAGAATCACCAATACACAACCAACACACTCTACAAAATGTGAACTCAAACTCAAAGCATTTATTTCAAATAAACTAATGGGGAAGGCAACTGTCAAAATGGCGCTGTCGTAGCTAGTTCCCAAAACAAGCCAATAATACAAGGCGTGAGGTGGTTTTATTTTATTTTTGCGAAAATGATGCGTTGTTTTGTTACTAAATACTCCGAAATTGGAGTCCACCATTTCCCGAGAGACCCTAAAATTAAAAGATGGTGGCTTAAAGCTATTTGTAGAGATGTTTTATAAATTAAACAGAGTAGAAACATTTTGGAGAAAGTGACTGAGGATATATTTATGGTTTTAAATTCTGACTGTCTATGCATGGACATGCCTATGACGGCGGGACTCCGCAACGGCTGAGGGGAGCTCGGGCGGCGCGGACGGCGCTCACGCCATCTTCGATCACCAACGGCACTTCTCTCCGACACGCGCGACGAAGACACCGCATAATAATATACTCGTTGCATTACACCAGATATACCTACAGTCCACGTATTTTTATTTTACCGGCTCCTGAAGCGAGAACCACGGACAGGCCGGCAACATATGGTCCTTCGCAAGTAGAACTACACAGCGGGAAGATTTGGCGTTTTACAAGAAAACAAGACCGAGACGTTGGTGGACATTGACCCCACGTCACGTCGTTGGAAAAAAGCAGTGTCATCGTCGCCTACGTTTGACGATTTGAAGTCGCAACTGGGAACTTGTGGATAAGGATTCGGATATTCGTGAGATCGTTCCAATCACTCCTTTTATCTGTCTATTTCCTATTTCTTATTTTCAGTCTTTCGTCTTTATAACGCTATTCTCTAGTATTTACCGATTCATTGCCCTATTGATTGGTTAAATAACTAATTTAATTCTCTTAGTCGTTTTTATTACGTCTTTCATCTTCGTATGCGATATTTGCTAGCTTATAATAGCAACTTTTATTTAACAGTAATTTTGCTAGTCAGTGCAACACAGAGTGTGACCTTGACACATTAACAAGGCAACAGCTGTTCACTTGTGCGCTGCATAGTGCGCTGCTTTCTATATTTGCTTTCAAGCTTATTTTATATCTTGCATTTAAAATTATTTTTGACCGTTAATTTAAATCTTTCTTCGTTTTAAATTATAGCAAAATGGCCGACAAATTGTTGAAAAAACGCGGTTCAATGAAGGCTAAGCTTACAAACTTTAGTGCTTATATAAATGTGTTCAAAAGCTGCGATAATCCTTCCGAATTACAAATAATCGAGCTGGAAACCCGTTTCGACAAATTTAACGCCTTGTACACCGAATTTGACGAATTGCAGACGGAGATCGAGGTGTCTTCGGACAGGCCGGACGAGGCTTACGCGGCGAGAGCCCAGTTTGAGCAGCAGTACTACTCGCTGGTGGCGTTGGCACAAAGTTTGCTATCCAGACCGGATGGCAAGCGTCGCCGCCGTGACTCTGCAACTTCCGAGCCACAATCCGGGGCAGAAATGACAGGTGGGACTAAACATAATTTTGTTAGATTACCTAAAATAGATCTACCGCACTTTGATGGCACTTATCAGTGTTGGCTAGAGTTTAGAGACACTTTTATTTCTTTAATTCATGATAGTTCCTGTATCGACAGCATAAATAAGTTCCATTATTTACGTGCTTCTTTAAAAGGCAAGGCAGCCGAAGTTATCAAAAATATTGATTTTAAAGCGGATCATTACCAGTTAGCATGGGACTTGTTGTGTGAAAGATATAATAACAGTCGTCTTCTCATAGACAAGCATATACAGGCTTTATTCGATGTCGAACCAATCGTTACTGAATCAAGTGCTGCTTTGCGTCGTCTTATAGATGTGACTAGTAAAAATATAAGGGCACTCAAGACACTGAATGAGCCTACTCAGCATTGGAATACTGTTATAATTTACATGATGTCAGTTAAATTGGATGCAAACACTAATAGGTATTGGGAAGAGTACCGCAATACATTATCGGGTCCTCCTACGCTTGCTCAATTTAGTAGCTTCATAAACAACAAAGCTGATTTACTAGAAACATTGGAGGACAATAATAAACATAAAAAAATAAACAATAATATTAATAAATCTAAAAGTTTTGCAGTAGTTTCACAGAATTCTACAAATAAAGGTAACAGTTACAACAGTTCTAATTCAAATAAAAATCAGTTCAAATGTCCTATGTGTTCTGGTGATCATTACCTTTACATTTGTGAATCTTTTAAAAAATTAACAATAGAGGAACGTAATACGAAGGCCAAGGATCTCAAAGTTTGCACGAACTGCCTAAGGTTGGGCCACAATGAAAAAAGGTGCAGAATGACCCGCTGCAGATACTGTGCAGCTAGGCATAACACCCTATTGCACATGGAACGCACAGACACTCCTCCCATACAAAACCCAATGCCTAGTACGACTGAAAGTATTGCTCTTTCTGCTAACGCTTCAGCCACTATGCAACCATGTACTCGCTCGCTTGTTTTGCTTTCCACAGCGCTGGTGCAGGTGGTGACTGCCAATGGCGAGAGGTGCGACGCACGAATTCTGCTGGATAGCGGAAGTACAGCCAATTTCATTACAGAGAGCCTATGTGATAAGTTGCGTTTGTACCGCAACGACACTAGCTCCACGATAACAGGTATTAGCAACCAAACTAGTACTAGTGCGCAAACTTGCAACCTTACAATCAAGTCCATTTGCAGTGATTATTCGGTCAACATTGACTGTTTAATCTTACCAGAAATTACGCATCTTTTACCGTCGTCTCCAATTAGTTTAAAACATATAACTATACCTTTAGGTCTACAGCTGGCGGACCCAACATTTAATACTCCCTCGGCTGTGGATATATTAGTGGGTATAGATGTTTTTTGGAGTATCATAACAGCTAATCACATAAAATTAGGCAAGAACCAACCGAGGTTATGTGAGAGTAGACTAGGATGGTTAGTTTCAGGCTCAGTAGGCTGTCACTCACGTAAGTCCCTTTCACACTTCTGTAATTTTACTAGAACTAAACCCAATACAGATTTGTCAAGATTTTGGGAACTGGACTCTGTGTCTGAAAGGCATTCCCTTTCTTCAGAAGAACAGGCATGCGAAGATAGCTTTCATAAAAATACAAAACGAAAGGATGACGGTCGTTTTGTGGTAACGATACCTTTGAAGTCAGATCCTTCTGCATTAGGGGATTCGTACGGTATCGCAAAACACCGTTTCTTGTCCTTAGAGAAACGATTTGAACGCGACCCTAATTTTAAATCAATGTATTTAGACTTCATGGCAGAGTACGAGAGTTTAGGTCATATGACGGAAAATAGTTCTAGTGCAAAGCTAGAAGGTAATGTTAACTATTATTTACCTCATCATGGCGTCATTCGCGAGTCGAGCGTCACTACCAAGCTGCGCACTGTATTTGATGCATCTGCGAAAACTACGACAGGTGTATCTCTCAATGACTTGCAGTTTGTAGGCCCAACCGTTCAAGATGATTTGCTCTCTGTTTTATTGCGTTTTCGACAGCATAAATATGTGATTTCAGCAGATATAGAGAAAATGTATCGCGCTATTGAAATCAATCCTACTCAAAGATCGCTACAACAGGTTGTTTTTCGTAAGAATCCTACAGAACCGTTAAAAACTTATACATTAAACACGGTAACATATGGCACAGCGTCTGCTCCATATTTGGCTACTAAGTGTTTAGTTAGTTTAGCTGATGAAGCATCGAATCATTTTGTCAAGCATTCCATGCAGCATGACTTCTATGTAGACGATTTTCTTAGTGGTTCAAACACAATTTCAGGTGCACTAGATTTGTGTAAAGAGGCGCTGGCTATTCTGGCGTCCGCTAAATTTAACTTAAGAAAATGGCAGTCGAACAGCCCAGAAATTTTAAAAGGCTTAGGCAATTTATATAACTCAAGTCATGTAATTTTAGATCTTTCAGACAACAATAACAATACTCCTTCTAAAACGTTAGGTGTTTATTGGTTATGCAATTCTGATGAATTGGGATTTTCTATTAACATTGAATCCAATATCAAAATAACAAAACGACACATTTTGTCTGTAATTAGCCAGATATTTGACCCACTAGGCTTAGTTAGTCCCTGCATTGTCGAAGCAAAAATATTAATGCAGAAGCTCTGGATAGATAAATGTGGATGGGATGACGAAGTACCTCAGGAGGTTGCGGAATCATGGTTGTTATTTGCAAGTAAATTGCCTTGCTTAAATTATATAAAAATTCCACGATGGATTCTATGTAATAATTCCATAACCCATGAAGTTCATGTATTTACAGATGCGTCTGAAAGGGCTTACGGTGCATGTTTATACATTCGCTCTATAACCAGGTCAGGTACAGTCACTGTTCACCTCTTAACTTCCAAAAGTCGTGTGGCACCAGTCAAGCCTACTACGATTCCACGGCTAGAACTGTGTGGTGCTCTGTTGGGTTCCAGGTTGTGCACAAAGGTAAAAGATTCCCTCACGTTACCAATCCACCAGTTTCAATATTGGTGTGATTCAACAATAGTACTAGGATGGTTGGCTACACCGGCCCATCAACTAAAGCCTTTCGTTCGAAATCGTGTTAACGAGATTCAAGAAAGTAGCTCGGGCTCTACGTGGAGATATGTGCCGTCTAAGGTCAATCCGGCGGATCTTGTCTCTCATGGGCTGAAGGCTGATCAGATCAGCGATTCTGCACTTTGGTGGTCAGGCCCTCGATTTTTATTAAATAATGAAAATGCTTGGCCCCAACAGCCCAATAAATACGTGAAACAGGATCTACCTGAAGTAATTTGTAACTTAATAGATAGTCCTAATAGTAACAACTCTAATTCCTACCTAACATGTAGTTCAATTGCACAAAAATTAATTCGAAAATATTCTAATTTTAGTTATTTACAACGTGTCCTAGCTTATATTCTAAGATTTATTCATAATTTAAAAAATACTAATTCTAAAATAACAGGTCCTCTTTCGGCTGAAGAATCTAAAAGGGCCTTGTCTCTTATATTACGTGTAGCTCAAGCTGAGATGTTCCCAGATGAGTACGCTGCCATTAAATCCGGGATGTCATTGCCACGTAAAAATAGGTTAACTTCTTTAACTCCTTTTTTAGACTGTGACAATATTATTCGTGTAGGGGGCAGACTAGATAATTCCCCGTACGAATATGACGTAAAACATCCAATCTTACTTTGTAGTAAGCATCATTTAACGAAAATGTTGTTTCAAATGCAACATAAAAAATTACTACATGCAGGTCCACAACTGCTTTTGTCGAATATTCGGCAAACTTATTGGCCCCTAGGGGGCCGAAATCTTTCGAAGTTAACTGTGAACAAATGCCTAAAATGTTTTAGATTTAAAGCTCAAAATGTACAGCCAATCATGGGACAATTACCCAGCACTAGAAGCACTTTAGAGTTCCCCTTTCTTAATAGTAGTGTTGACTATGCTGGGCCTATACTGATATCTGACCGGAAAGGTCGGGGATCTAGATTGGTTAAGTCCTACCTGTGCATTTTTGTATGCATGGCTACTAAAGCCGTGCATCTTGAACTTGTCACGGACCTCTCTAAAGAGGCCTACAGGGCTGCTTTGAATCGTTTTATCGCACGCCGCGGCAAGCCACGTACGATCCTGTCTGATAACGGTACAAACTTTGTCGGAGCGTGTAATGAATTGTATAAATTTTTGGAGGGTTCTGATGTTGCATATGAAATAGCCCAGGAGGGAATAGAATTCAGGTTTGCACCAGCGTATTCGCCCCACTTTAACGGCCTCGCTGAGGCTGCGGTTCGTTCAACAAAACACCATTTAAAAAGGCTATTGCAGCTTACTCATTTTACTTACGAGGAAATGGCTACGTGCCTAACTCAAATAGAGGCAATTTTAAATTCAAGGCCCCTTACTCCTCTTTCCACTAATCCTCTTGACTTCTCTGCCCTTACTCCTTCTCATTTCCTTATTGGACGCTCACTAATGTCTGTTCCAAATCCGCAGGTCATCGACGCTGACATCAATCGTTTGGAGCGCTACCAACGTGTGGAATGCATCAAGCAACACTTTTGGAAGAGATTTAATCTCGAATATATTTCTAACCTACAGCAGAAAACGAGATGGCCTACTTCTACCAATGGCGACATAGCGTTGGGATCGCTTGTTCTTGTGAAGGACAAGGCGCTCCCGCCGTTCTGCTGGTTGCTGGGGCGCGTCGTGCATGTGTACCCCGGCAGCGACGGCGTCACGAGGGTCGCGGAGCTGAAGACGAAGAGAGGGACGTTCCGACGCGGCTTCAATAACATATGTCCGCTTCCTCTTTGAAGTGCACTTCAACCCGGGGAGCATGTCTATGCATGGACATGCCTATGACGGCGGGACTCCGCAACGGCTGAGGGGAGCTCGGGCGGCGCGGACGGCGCTCACGCCATCTTCGATCACCAACGGCACTTCTCTCCGACACGCGCGACGAAGACACCGCATAATAATATACTCGTTGCATTACACCAGATATACCTACAGTCCACGTATTTTTATTTTACCGGCTCCTGAAGCGAGAACCACGGACAGGCCGGCAACACTGACACTTTCCATATCATTTACTTGATTTAAAATATTGAAATCACCGAAAATAACGAAATAGCGAAATAAAAATAAAGTCATAACTGAACGAAATGTCTAACTTACACTCCTACCAACTTATCTGTGAAATGGCGAAAATTGGAACTACGGCCGTCATGTTGAAACATCATTCGATTGTCAGTGTATACTACATTCGGGTTCTCTAGTTGTTTTATCGTGATATTGCTGAATTTATAAAGTTAAAAATGCCGAAAGCTATTAAAAGTGATGCTCGAAACATTATTCTAAAGGTTAAAACCTTTTTTGAAGAAGAAGCTCGGGCGGGGTCTCCGATTATTCCATTTAATCAAATATACAAACGAATTTCGGCAGCGACAGGTTAGTGTTGTCAACTTTCTTGTTATAAATTACCCGATACTTAACTAATTATTTAAGTCCACGAAATATTCGTTTCTATTCTTGCTGCAGGTTAGCGTAACGGTAACGTACATCTAATAGGTAACCTGCTAAGGCTGGTGTTCACCAACACAAAACCGTCTGTTTAAATATTAAAACAGTTGTTTAAGCAATATTTCCTGTTCACCACAACCTAAACATCGGTTATTGACGTTAACCGGATGATTATCTTAGCCGAGAGTCATGACATTGTTTAAACGTTGGTTACAATAGTTTTACAGAACTTTTGTAGGTTATATTGTTCGATTTCCTAACGAAGTACTTATATATTTGTGAAAAATAATGGCTTTTAATTTTATAATGGATGGTGAATACAATCTCAATATGTTAGATTATTTGGATGAGTTGGAAACGTTGACGAGAAGACCTAGGATCTTTAAGAATCGTCATAACTTTTATGAAGAATACGACGAAATTTCATTCAAGACCAGGTTTCGTTTATCCAAGCGCAGTGCTCTTTATATTCTGGGACTAATTGAAGATAAATTAGAATTTAACACTGATAAGTAAGTACCTATAATACTACTCGCTGACTGTTTTTTATTATTCACATACCAGAAAGGTAAATTAATTTCTTTGATTTGTTTTCAGGAATAATTCACTATCTCCCATAAACCAGTTACTGTTAACATTGAGGTTTTATTACTTTTTTTTACAATTATAACATAAATATAATACTACGAAACTTCACGAGAGAATCAAAATGAATGACACTGACAGACCAGAAAGAGCGCGCTAATAAACCTTCCAACGCAACATGTTTCTCGTAAAGCGAAAGAAACAATGAACAGCAACTTTCACATTTTATGGCATAAGCTATTATCCAGCCATATTTAAAAGTTGTAGGCGTGTATGAGATTTCGTGCTGTAACTTTACATTTTATTTGGTAGGGTTGCATTGCATTCAAAAACGCTCGGTTATGTCTCGGTTATGCAACCGAACGCCGAAAGATGATGGTGAACAGGAAAAAACCGCTCCTTGTTTAACAATTGATTAAATATTAACAACCCGGTTACAGAATCAATGTTTAAGTTTGTTTCGGTGCACATGGCCCTAAGTGAGTGAGCAAACTAACCTGCCAGATTTCAAATTTCTACTAACATTTATTTTATTATCTTATATTTCAGGTGTGAGTCAAGGACTTATTTCAAAAATAGTTAAGGAAGGGCACGCACGCAGCAGAAGAAACTGGTACAAAAATTCGGACACCAGGCAAGGAGAGAAAACGTAAAAGTGGATTTGTGCATGTTGATGATTTTGACATGGGAGTTATACGGAGAAAAGTACATGAATTATAATCGGCTAAAAAAGAGGTCCCTACTGTTAAAAAGCTTCTAGAGGTCTTAAAGACAGAAATAAATTACACAGGACAGCGAGAGAGTCTGCGAAAGCTGCTTCACAAGGTGGGATTTCGTTTTAAAAAATCTCAATCCAATCGGAAGGTTCTTATGGAGCTTAATGAAATATCAGCTTGGAGAGCTAAGTACTTGCATGCAGTGGATAAATATAATAAATCTCCCCAGCCCCAGCCCATAATTTATTTAGATGAGACCTATATTCACTCTCCGCATACATCGGGTAAATGTTGGCAAGGAGAGGGTGAAGACGGAGTATTGGAGCCTGTATCGAAAGGGCAAAGATATATTATTGTTCATGCGGGAGGAGATACTGGATTTGTTACAAATGCACTACTTGTGTTTAAATCAAACACAAAAAGTGGTGATTATCATGACGAGAAGAATAGTACCAACTCTAGAAAGTGGGTTATTGAAAAACTTGTGCCTAATTTACGAGAGCCATCCATAATAGTGATGGATAATGCTCCTTATCATCGTATTTGTGTGAATAAAGTCCCAAATACGAATTCCTTAAAAAAAAGATATACAATTATGGTTGACCCAAAATAAAATTGACTACGGAGAGAATTTGACTAAACCTCAGCTTTTAGAAATAATTAAGAGAAACAAGCCTGAACCTGTAAACGAGATTGAAAAATTTTTAGAAGACAATAGACACAAATGCTTATATTTACCACCTTATCACTGTGATCTCAATCCCATTGAACTCATATGGAGCACAATGAAAAGAAAAGTTGCTGATGTAAATATTGAGCACAAAAATGCTGAAATTCCCCGCCTAGTTAGAGAAGCTTTTGACGCTATTACAGTTCATGAGTGGGCACAGCATTGTAAACACGTTCGCAGGTTAGAAGGAGAATACTTAAAACATGATTTGTATTTAGATAAACCTTTTATTATAGAAGTGGTAAGTGACACTGAAACCGAAAGCGATAGTGATAATGATGATAGTGGCACGGAAATAAGCGGAGTATGGCCTCACAACCAGGATGAAGTTGTGTATGCAGGTTCATCTAAAGATCACAATTACTGTAAACCTGGTTTTCAATAAATCATTGTAAAGCAATTTGTTTTTTTTTTATTACACTACACTACCACTAGGTACCACTGCTAATTATAATTAGTCAAATCTGGTGTTAGGGGTTAGGTACGGTCATAACTAAATGCTAGACATCCAGGTACCTCTTGCAAGGTAGGTACCTACTTAACTTAGCATTAAATGAAAGTTGTATCTCCCCCGTGGAACATTTTATCTGCTGAATTTCCACTTCATTGGATTACTTTTTATTGCTGAGAGACTAAACTGTTAGCGTACCTACGTAACTGTAAATTATCAAATTCTTTTTATTTATTTTATTATTTTTATATAGGTATCATTGTTTTTAATTTGTAATAACTGTAATTCTTATTAAGCGATTATGTCTAATGTGAAATTTCCTTCTTGAAAACTTACTCAATTTTGGGCACCCTACATTAATTAGCAACACTGAATCGACGGTGCCGTCCTCTTTCAGTTCACAGATAAGTTGGTAGGACTGTACATGTGATTCTGGATAAACAAAATCCAAAAAAATCGGTCCCCTTTTGTAAAACTGTAAAATTAATTTATCGTTCTTTTCAACCATAAACTCATAAACTACTGTCACCGTCACTCTACTCATTGCTTTTTAGCTGTGGTTTGCCGCCGTGCCGAACGCATACAATACAAACATTTTATTTTGTATTTTCTGTAAAATTTATCACCGCAATGGCAGATTCGACCGTGACCGATGTGACTAAAATGAAGGTAGTTGATTTACGCAAAGAATTAAAATCACGTGGACTGACATATACAGGGGACAAAGCCGAATTAGTGGCTCGACTTCAAGCGGCTATGTCTCAAGACGACCACGGTGACATCAACTTGGATTCTGATGAAATTGACTCTGACGGCGTTTTGGAAGATGAAGATGATAAAAGCCAAGCTGACATACTTGATGATGCTGCAGTCGATACATTGAACGAAGAATTGGCCCTGTCTGAACAGGCATCTCCGGTTAAACCCACCACTGAGTCTAAGCCGCCGCGAACGCTCAAAAGAAGAATAACATCGACAGAAATGTCTAAAGACAAATCGGAAGACACTAAATCTTCAGATAACAAGGAGTCTGCTTCTAAGAAAATTGTATTGAATAGAGCTATATCTATAACCTCTGCTCCTTCAGTTATTGTTGAAGATAAAGAAGATATTGTACCAACCGAAACAGACTCCTCTTCAAGTAATAAAATTAAAATAACTGCAGATATAGATACTAAAACAAGGCTGGAGTTAAGAGCCAAGAGATTTGGTTTGCCTGTAAAAATGAGTGAAGATGAGCGGAAAGAAGCTAGGAAACAAAGATTCGGTCAGAATGTGTCTGCAAAGAGTTCAACCATCACTGCTACTGATACTGGTACTCTATCTGAGAATATGGAGAAGCTCAAGAAAAGAGCTGAAAGATTCGGACAGTCAGTCTCAAAAATAATGACCGATATTGAAAAAAAAGAAAAGCTGGAAAAACGCAAAGCCAAATTTGGTGAGTTGGCTTAATCACAAATGAATGCAAATAATTGTAAATAAGTTTTTGTGAATTTGTGTTATGAAGTAAAAACAAATGGTTTTCCAATTTCTTAATGATTTCACATTTGCTTGTAAGCAAACTAATTTGACTAAGAAGATCTGAGGTAAATTTTCTGTCTGTATTAAAAAAAAGTTGATAAAGCAAATAATACTAAGAATGTTTTAAATCAGTTGTGACATTGGTAATTAGTCAAATAAGATATATTTAAGGTTAAAATTTAGTTATAAATTGTGTATTTAAGGATACTCAATAAAAATTGACCAAAATTTTATGTATTATTAATTAATTTAATGTCAAACAATCTTGTCTTCATGGTTGCTAAAGGGCAGTTCTTGAAAATCACCAGCCACGGATTCTTTGTCAAAAGGTGTTGAAAACACTTCTTCTGAAATGTTGGAATCTTGAGGTATGTGAATGGCATACTCCATGTATGGTTCTTTATACAATAATGCCCATCGTTTGGCTATTTCTTTGCTCAATGATTTTCTAAATGCCATACAATGCATGTACTTAGCTTTTTCATACTTAATTCTATTAAAGCCTATCAGAGCCAAAGTGTATCTCCAACATTTAATGATCTTGCTATTCGCACCAACATGTTTGGAATCAGGTGTGTTGATTATCAGGAGTCCACCAGGCTTCAAAATTCTGTAAGCTTTCTCACAAGCTAAGATTCTTAACTCTGAAGAAGGTATGTATTCTAGAAGGAAACAAAATGTAACCACATCAAAGTACTCTTCCTGCAATTGATTTATCATTGATTCTTTCATAACATTGCAAGGACCAATATTTACATTTAGAAAGTCACATTGTAAGACAGTAGTATTGGCAGGGCATAGGTCAATTGCTAATACATCAAAAATGTCATACACTTTGAAAGGATTGTAACAACTTCCAACATCTAAAAGCTTTATGGGTTCAGAAAATGATTCTTCAAGATCCACCTGTAGATCTATTTTCTGAGAAATAAGTAGTTCTTTTTCTCCATACTTCATGTAAGAACTATTATTGAAATAAACACGGCAGAATTCAAATACCCATTTAATTCTTGATGTGGCTTCACTTGTTTCACTTTTACAATTACTTTCCCAATGTGTAGTCGCTAGTTTCTGCATGTATAGTGCATATTTCGACAATGTATCTTCATTGTTACAATGGTTCTGCCACGCAGTATCAGCTCCAAGTTTCAAGGTAGATTTCCTTAATGACAAATGAACATTCTTAATGTATTGAGCAAGTAATTTATGTTCTTCACTTGCCATGGTGATTGATCGCTATTCGCAACGATAGGTCGCGGTGGAGCAAAATTGAAACTATTAATATTTTACAGTTATTTGGTTTAGTAGCACAAGAACGTACTGCTTAAAAATATATTTTACTCATTCGCTCACTGTTTGGTAAGTATACATTTTATTAATGGTATAAAACAAATAAGTACGTACTACGTACAGAAATTGGTAATTATTGATAGGCTGAAATATACCCTGTGGGCTGGAATAATATTTATTTACCTAATTCAAGCAGTGTTACCAACTCTTAAAAGTCGAAAGCCCCTAAAATCACTGTTGCAAGCGCTACTCCTCAGCTAAACCCGAAATCGCGAAAAAAAAATCAGGTGTTCCCTATATTTTGACGAGTTATGCGAACACAAATGGAGGAAAAAGCTGATATTTTTTCGCGATTTCAGGTTTTTCCCATAGTAAAGTTGTTAATAATGATGAGTACAATGACCCCTTAAGAGATTAAGACTGTTTAAAATTACTCCTTGTAGATGGAGAATGCGCGTTCGACACTTGCGTTTGAAATTGGAACCGTGACAAATGCCAATAATATGAAAATAATAAGAAGTCAAAAAAAATCCCACCCCATTTATTTACCACCTAAATTTTGGCGGAAAAGCTCTAAGTTGGGAACCCTGACTCAAAGACAGCCGAACCTAATATTTACTTGTATTTTTTTTTTGGCTTCGCAAGGTTTAGCCAATCAATGACACGTCACGTTTAGTTAATTTAGTTTGAAGAAACAAAGGTACACAAAATGTTAATTATTTAATTATTAATTAAAACGGGATTTAAGAATAGGACGGATCAATTTAAATACGCCGACCACATAAAGTCGGAATTCCGTTTCGAAAGCAGCAAATCCATTCATAATCTAGCAGTATTAGTAGATTAAATGGATTTGCTGCTTTCATTTGACCGGCCTTTTAAGATAGGAACCTGGATGAATTATTGAAAAAATTAAAATTATGAAAAATAAAAAGTAATGACTGTAGTGTAATATCTATGTCTGAACCTACTTTAAAGTTCAAATCTTTTAATACTGGTTACCCTGAAAAGTAGGTTAAATCTATATACACTTTATGGGTTAAAATAATGCTCTAAGTAAAAAGATGATGACCTACAATGTATGTACAGGCTGCGTACACACCAGCCCAATGAACGCCAACGAATGAGTTTCGCTTAAATCACAGATTACCTATTAGTAGCAAGCTAGCTTAAATGCTCTAAGGTTTCGCTGGTCTTGTCTGGAGAGTGGACGGTTTAGCAAACACCAACAACCGTTCATTGGGGTATGCAGCCAATCCGACATGTGGCGGAAGCAACCGACCAACCTTTTGCTCGACCACTAACTATATTTGGACGTATGTATGGACGCCAGCACATCAAGCTACTACAATCTTTCAAACTTTAATAGATTTTCGACTTTATTGCTAAAGCAAACATGCATTGCATATACAGACGCTAGCAGGTCAAGCTATCCGAAACTGTCAAATTTTCCCAATCAACCTTGAACCAAATGCTTTAGCGATAAAGTTGAAAATCTATTAAAGAAATTTGACAGATTGTAGTAGCTTGATGTGCTGCCGTCCATACATACTTTCGAAGGCCAACTAATGTGCGGTAGCCAACGCTTGTGATGAAGTTTCTCGATTGATCGTCTAAGATCTTCCTTAGGGTCAGAGCATGGCCAAGTATGATCTTTGCTGACGTTTGTTCAGCAGAGCAGGTATAGATTGAGCTCTGTCAACGGTTCAGAGAAAAGGCATTAAAAAAAATCTATGTAGTGATTTAGTTCATATTTTATAATTGAAGTACTACTATACGTGTCCACCGACCGACATGAGTCCGCTACACAAATTTTGTGTGACGTCACTGACGTGCCGGCCGTGCCCAAGTTAAAATGACAGTACCGCTATATGACGGCCGCCATTTCCATGTCAGCCGTCAATTACGGAGATTTTCACCATGTTTATTTGCCGATTTCTATTTTAATGAACCTAGCAAAATGACTTCCTGGAGTATGGAGCAGGACAAAATTTTAATTGAATTTGTGCGTAATCAGGAAATACTATATAATATTAAAAGTAAAGATTTTAGAAAAATTCAGTTAAAACAAACATTGTGGTGTGAAATTGGGAAAATTCTTAACAAAACCGGTAAGAATCTGCATCCTGAACGTTTATCTAGCATAGGTGCTGTACGCTGTTTATTAGTAACTAGCCGTCCGCCCCTTTCTGCTCATTTTGCGGCGTAACCCCGCGTAGGTGTGTACCTATGTACAGATCAGTGGCGTAACCTGCACTCCTTCAGTAGTGTGATTTTACTTAGGGAATGCACACAAAAGCGAAGAAGGATTATTTTCAGGGGGATACATCAGCGAGCTCGATTTTTTTCTATTAAATTAGGTTTTCATTTATCTATCTATCTACCTTCTATATACATATAAGGAGAAAATGACTAACTGGCATATGAACGCACAGCCGAAACTACTGTGACTATAGTAGGAACGTGAAAGGAGGATGGGCACCAATGTATGGAAACTGGTACCGGCACCAATTGGTATGAATGATACACCGTTGGAAAGGTATTTTTGTGTAGATTAAGAATAACCATGGCGCTTGTCCCTATTCACTGTCCGATCGGAGTAATCCTACTTGAAAGTTATTTATTTTTGTTACGTCCTATTAAGTACACATACTTTTATTGACTGTTTTCTCCATTTGGCATGGTATTTTCATAATTATTTTTAATATTTTTCATTGTCTAGGTAAATAAAACAAGTTCGAAGTAAGTTTTATCATTTATTGTATATAAGTATATAAATGTGTGTCTATAGATCGACAATAACATAAAAAGATAATGAATAATATGATGTATTATATATACTATACATCATTCATTATCTATAACGATGCTATTTAAAAATAATGCTGGCTCATTAAAGCCCTCGTGTCTAGCATATCCTAAATACCAGATAATGGATACTATATGCGCACAGGAACCTACCGTGCGGCGTCCCGTCAAACATGTACAATAATGATGTAATATTATGTTTTCATTTCTATTTAGCAATATGTAACAAAAGTATTGTTTTGCTCTCACATGTCGGGACTGTATACGTGCACGCAAAAGCCACGCATCTTCGTCAATTCCGTATTCATAATGTCTTCCAAAGCGGCTTCTCTATATGTTTCGATGAGATATAAGCCGTTGTTTAGGTGTTCGCTGCAGTAAGATTTTGCGAGTTTTAATTGGTATGTCCCTAATGACAGCAATATCACGTCCTGTTCACTCAATCACATCATTGGCTTCCAATCTCTGGAAATCGGCTCTTCTGTTATTTAATCGTTTTTCTTCTACATAATTGTACAACACGTTTGGGGTTTGCATTTTTTCAGATATTTTTTGTAGAAAAGCTTCTGCGTATTGGCTATCTGCGATTGGCGTGTGGAAGTGATTTGTTATTGCTGCTGCAATTTTAACATTCACAAACATATTAGGCATTGTATTATTAAAATATCTTTGCCGCAACAGCTTAAAATCTCTTTTAATCCGCCCGTTAACCACTTCCACTACCCATCGACATATTGTAACTAGTCGGGAATCATTCGCTTGGGAAGTAGTGAGCTGTGACTGGTCTGGCTTCAATATTGCCCAAACTGTCTCTAAACCCACGGTCTAAAATAAATACATCATTGGGATGAAACAATATGTGCAAGGGGTTTTCCTCGTCATTCATTAAATCGCTCATTATCTGGGCATCAGTTTTAGTTGCAGCGTATGGTCCTTTTACGTCTATAATGTATCCGTCAGTGGTTACAATTAAAAATGGCTTTAACAAGTTTTGGAACTTGTGCAAGTTGTAGGATTGCCTCTGAAACAAAAAGTTTGTGCTTTTGTGAATATAAATATACGTGCCATCGCAAACAATAATGGCTTTAGTTTTCTTCATTTCCATACAGTGCTTTTGGAATCCTCAGGTTTCTCTCCAGTATATTGTCTCTACTTATGTGATCCAGTCCCAAGTGAAGCACGACATAGTCAGTACTAAGACACTCTCGTGCAATGGCCAACTGGCGTTCGAGTTTTCTTCTTGATATATTAAACAACGTCGCAAGTCTTACGTTGGATTCTCCTGTGCGTAGTTTTGTCAGTAAAATACCCAAAGTGGTTCTGGGATCCGCACTTGCATCTCTTAATTAATGAAGTGGTTTGCTATAAGATAGCGTTAAATTGTTCTGTAGTACGTCCAGTCCAAAAGTGCATTTCTTCTTCAGTTAATCCTCTTAGCTCGCTAAAACGCAATCTGGGTTCGTTTAAGGCATTTCTCAGTAGGTCACAAAGGTCACTGAAGTGGGCGGCCGTAAAGTTATGGGAAATGTTGCATGCCTGAGGTAGTTCATCCCAGTCATTTCCATTTAGGTGATCGCGGCATACTCTGGCAGCATCAGGAATGTAGATTTTGTGTTGAGTAAATACATGAATTTTAACAACGTTTGGGATTCGATGGCGGGTTGTATTAGGGCAACCACGAAAAAGACAATGCCTCGGGGTATTTGGTGCTCTCATATATTCGGGCACGTGTATCACTTCTAGTTGAGGTTCTGCTTCTTCTTGCGGTTCTACTTGTTCTTGCGGCTCTGGCTCGGGTTGAGGTTGAGCTCTAGTCGCATTTTCTGCTCTTTGCCAGCATCGGTAACATACTCTCCGAGTACCATCAAACACGACCTGAAAATCGGTAATAATAATGTAAGGAAAATAAATAAATACAACATACCTAGAAAGCGTACCTGGGGTATTATAAACAATACGCTTAGCCGCTAAAATGCGCATGGGATCTAGAGTACCAAAAGAGAGAAAACGTTTTTGCCTCTAAGTGCACATTGGATGACGTTCTATTATGCCGGATTCTCAATTAACTAGTTTGTATTTCTCTATAGTAATAGTACCGTGAAATTCCTTACCAAATAAACTACATTTTAACATATGACAACCCTACGATCTGTCATTTCAGAAATAAAAATATTTCTTTCTCGTCCGTGAATCTTTGTTTTGGTTCTCCGTTACTTGTAAATAATGTAAATTGTACTGTGAAATGTGATTTTATTCATGTTTTACGTTAAAAATAAACACAACATGGATTTCGAACCTTAAAACATATAGGTTACCATTTGAATGTTTGTTTAAAAAATGTTTTTTTTTCTTTATGTTCTCAAAACAATGTTATAAATGCGGGCACAACAAGGTAAAATGATCGATTTTTATTTCTATGTGGTATTCTATGCTGTTGTCTGTACTGAGTCAACGAGACACGTAATACAATAAATGCTCATAAAGATAACAACATAACAATAAATAGATTAACATCTAAGACCCAGGATTTTTTCGTTGCTCTAACTGGGGATCAAACCCGGAACCAATGGTTTCAATGGCAAGAACATTAGCACTATACTATACAGGTTATTAACAATAAAATAAATGCAATAAAACTGTCAAATGGAAAGTTAAAAAGTTCAATAAATACTAACCTCCAATGCAGCATTTTCTCAAATAAAAGCTGCTAGGTATGCGCGCATTCTTGGTAAGTTTTCCGATGGAACGCGCACTTGATATCTGCCTCGGTATAGACCTCTTCGGCACATTACACAGGTACGAAATCGTTCCATTGCAATCAAAATAACTCAAGCACTCAAGTCCAGTAGAAAGCCGCAGTCAGAAATAAAACAGGTAACAGAGTCTAAGTTAATGCCAGGGTCTAAAGTCGACGTGAACAATGAGGAACGAGACAATGTAGTAACTTACACAACAATTATCAGCAAACGACTACCAAGGGAACATGCACAAGCGCCGCAGCATGCCCACCTTCGCCCCCGCCCCCTCGCTGAACGCGCTAACTACCGCGCTGCGTAAGATAAGAGAGCGAGAGAGATAACAATACCAGTTCCAACTTACTAGTCATCTACTTACGTATACTCAGGGTTAATAGTAATAAAAATATTGCTCCAATGTCATGCATCAATATCAATTGATGTATTTGTATGTTTAGTGTTTAATAAATAGATCACCCCTAACTGAAAAAATACCAAACCGATTTTGTTATGATTTTCATCCGTTAACTGAATTTTACTTAGCTCAAAATCTGTGCAAATATCATCAAAATCTGTCAAGATAAACCGGCGATATGATTTTTTTAAATTCCATTTCGAACTAAATATCCAGTATCTTCTAAAGACTATATTTCAAAACGGACAATTTATACGGGATTGGTGCCATAGTAGTTTTTTGTGCTCTTGAAGAGAGCTATCCAACGATGGTAAATTCATTTTGATTGGACATGGGTACCAAAATGCCCATCCTCCTTTTGCACACGGCTTCCTTTTATAATGTAGGGGAGCACTAGTGTTTTTGTAAATTCAACCTTTAAGGGGTGAAAAGGCGGGATTTTGTTAATGAACTTGAAACTTGGCACGAATACTTATGTAAATGTAACTAAATTATAAACCCTAAGCAAGTAAATTATTAAGTTTGTCATTTTTTATTTTTCTAATTTATGGATGTTTGGGGTTTGGGGGGTGTCAAAGTTGGTATGGAAGAATTTTAACGCGCGGTCCTATTAACTCGAAAGTCAGTATTTATACTTAAAACCAAAAATAAAGAGTATCACGTATCAGGGTTGTTCGAAATTCTACCCCTAATGGGGTGAAAAAAAATCCTCTGTATAATGAATTACCCCTGTTAATTTTACAGAGGAGGATTTCACTGCGTGTCTGGATTAAGTCAAATGACGAAACACGTGATTTAAGATTTTTCAAAAATCAACTCCTTTCGGGGAGGAACAGTTTATATGAAAATTTTATTTTCCTCTGATCAATAAATTAAATAATAAGTCTATAAAAAGTAGTATCCCCATCGGTACCGAGCACCGTATTACCTAGAAGTCATATTTTTTTAAATGTACATTGCTTGTCGCACTTTTAACGACCTGTAGAACTGACGACCTGTCAACCTAATGATATGTCGCAAACTTGTTTGTCGAACTAATGACTTTCATCGAAGTAAGATAGTATCGGGGCTTCACGTGTTCGAAATAATGAAATTCGAACAAACAAGTTTCGCACTAGAATAGGACACCCCCACTGTGACGCTGTGCCCGTATCTACTATATCGAGCACTGGGTCCAAGCTACCGGAGGTCAGGACTCCAGGTAGACTAACCTTCCTTACAATAAGTGCTATGCCGGGAGAATCTATTGCTTTCTGTATCAAGCCGCACTGCCTTTTGATGTGAAACATCTATAGAGTAAAACCGACTTGTATGCCGTGACGGCGAACGGCATGAATCTCTCTTATGCCGTCAAGCCCCCGGAGGTTGTTGGCTGCTTAACCGGACTTTCTTGTGGGTGCCTCAATAAATTAAGGTCTCTAGCTAGGGCATAAAACTTAAAATCTAAGCGACTACACGCTACTGGCACCCCCTGTGGGGTACAGACCTCGGCTTAGGGAGTCGCTGGAGGAGGGCGGCAAAGGACAGCCTGGATGCGTATTTCCATTTCCGTGTACATTAGGAGGCAGTACTGCCTTGAAACACGCACGGGTTTGTCGCACTAACTGCCTTTACAAAATCGTGTTCAATTCAAGGCACGTGTCCTCCAATCGCGCACGGATTTGCAACGCCATCTGTTCTTCCAAACACGTGTTCAAGGCGATGCATGGAACTTAAAAAATACTTAGAAAAATTTCGTGACCAATTTCGAGGCAGCGCTCGCCGGCCGCTGCCGCGGCACCGCTCGCTTCGCTCGCTCGGCTCGCGCGTAGTAGACAGTTCTAACCTAACCTAACCTATCGCAAAATTAATGTATATAATACTGATTATTATGAATAAAAAGAAATCTCGTTTTGCTGTCGGTACATTCAAAACAAGTTTGACGTACCTGTGACGAGTTTACTATCCCTGTTGTGAATTATTTTGTCACTGTGGCAAGTTAACCAATATTTTTAAATGTGGCGAATTTTCGTTGTGGTGAGTTTACAATAACCCCCTAAATTGAACACGTGTTTAGAAGAACAGTTGGTGTTGCGAACCCGTGCGCGATTGGAGGACGTGTGCCTTGAATTGAACACGATTTTGTAAAGGCAGTTAGCGCGACAAACCCGTGCGTGTTTCAAGGCAGTAAACCTCCCTACTGCCTCCTAATGTACACGGAAATGGAAATACGCAGCCTGGATCGGATTAAACTCCCTTGTGTGCGTGGCGCGTATGCTATATACTTCGTTGCTCCATGTGAGTACTGCGTGTGCCTCTATAAGACTACAATATACTTGACGCGTTCGGCGCTTATATATTGACATATACTTACAGCCACCCCAGCTTAACCGATTCGTTATTGCGGCTCCCGTTTTCAAAAACTTCTAGCTGTGGCGGCGAACAAATATTTTGGGGCACGCCTGTCGTGTCAAGCGCTGTAGAAGTTGATGACACGCCTATGGTGCCATCAGCCATGTGTAAAAGAAAATGTCCTTTTTATGCTTTTTTGACTTGATTAAGTTTAAATGACATCCAACATCAGTTGTAAACGGAAGGATACGTTGTTTTAAATCACGGAACAGAAAAAACAGGTGGAAGTGCAATGCACCAAAATTACTATAGGAACCGCTGTCGCCAAACTCACACAAATAAACCGATAATCATATATTGCACTACAAAGAAACAATTCGTTTGATTTGTAGTTTTAAGTTTAGTCAAAATTAGCCTACATCACAAATTTGGAAATAAACCCTGAGGTTCTACAAATAAGATTTGTTTTGCTTTAGCGGCAAAACGTATTTACGGTCTATAGTCACACTAGATTCGATTGGCGAGTCAATTCCGCTACTTGACCATAGATGGCGCTATTCTCAGGGGTCGCAACTATCAACTTAATTGCGTTAGACATACGGTTGACATTTGCGTGATCGGTCGAATTCTGCTGCTACTCGGCCAAGGCCGCACCACGTAGCACATTGAAATTCTTTATCAATATCGATAGATATCCGATATTTTGTTCAATTAGCATAAATAAGACTTGTAGGGAGTACATTTATTTATTTGGTACACAAACCGCTGTTCATTTTAAACCATTAATTAATAGACACACAGACAGGTAAATTTAAAATTAAATAAAAGTGCTGGTATGTATGCATGAATTCTAGTATATTCAAATTTTATATAAAGACTGCAACGTAATGAAAATAGTAAAATTTATTTATTGCCCTCGAAATAAAACATATTTGTTACGAAACTGGCGTTTGGAAAGTCTTATTTTTAATTTTAATAAATGGTGTATGCGAACATTTATATATTTTTCAACTATTGCCTTCGTCAAATCGGTAACGTGATTGGACGCAGGAAATTCGCCAATTTGAACTTGTTTGTTACTATTTCAAACATTGATTATATTTTTGCTTTATAGCATTTATGCGACCATAAATTGCGACACGAAATTTACTTAAAATAAATTTCGTGTATGAATGAAGGCGACCTTATACTTGTATTGTAACGTAAAACTAAATAAATAATGAATTTAAATAAACAAAATTGTTGTATCGATATCAATCGACAAATTCAATATTCGACTTGACCACATCACTACTTGAGTAGCGAAGTGCTTTCGAGAATGTTCTATTGAAAAAAATCAATCCAACATAAACTTTCTCTTAATTGTATAATGTTGATTTTGACTAACTGTTCTATTAAATATTAGTAAGTTGAAACAAAATAAGATTTTTATTAGAAAACAATGAAAATCGTACTTACCGATGATACGACATACCTCCATTTTTAAGATTTTTTCTCCTACTATCATTTTTGCACTCTAAAACGGAACAATATGGCATAGCTAGGGAAATATGAATTTGTCGCGAGACTAGCAACTCGACGCGATGTCAGAACGCGACTGGGATCGGTTAAGCGTAACAACGCTTAATTATGGCACGCGTGCCACGCCTACTTAGCACTTCCACTGTTCTTTCTGTTCCGTGTTTTAAATGGCTAACAACGTGTTTTTCTACGTCTTTTCCTTGAAATGGAGGAAACGTGCCTTTTTTATGCAGGTGTATAAACCTATTGTACAATTTTTTTTTTTAATTTATTTAAATATGTACTGTACAGCTAAATCACCCTGAAAAACTTTGATCTTTATTTAATTAAATTTTCACCGAATAATAACGTTTGTAAATATCGAAGAATCAAGAACCTTAACTTGGAAAAAATAAGGTTTATGATTCATTGATATAATGCTATTATTATTACGATTACAAATTATTATTACTATTATGATTACAAATGCTATTATTCGAGGAGAATGACTATTCTACGATACCTAAGTTACCGCGGAGACTTCTCCATATGGTTTAGCTATGCTGAGTATTTTATGGGAAAAGTACCAGTGTGAAATTATTATTATTATCAATCAAACTGCCTAGCCTTTTCCCAACTACGTTGGGGTCGGCTTCCAATCTAACTGGATGCAGCTGAATAACAGTATTTTACATGGAGTGACTGCCTATCTGACCTTCACAACACAGTAACTGGGTAATACGATACTCCTTGGTAAGACTGGTTGTCAGACTTTCGGGTTTCTGACGACCCGTAACGACTGACAAGATCCACGAATGGCAGCCGGGACCAACGGCTTAACGTGCTTTCCGAGGCACTGAAGAGTCTCGGTATGTAAAGATGGCCACCCATCCACGGACCAACCCCGGCAAGCGTACCTGATGGATCGACCCGTGCGGCTGTTATTACTTAGCCACGAGCTCTTCGAAATTATTTAATTTGAAAATATTATTATTATATCGGATGTAAAAAGACGCTTAACGAAGCCGAAAGTTACATGTTCTTCCCATCATTGTAATTTTTTTTTCTGAACCATACCTGGGAACCTTCTGGTTTCAGAAATATTGAAGGTCAGAGTTCCAACTTTTTATTACTTGCATTTTTTTATGAAAGCTGTTTTAAACCATTCAGTTAACAGCCTAGCTTTTAACTAAACGGCGCCGTTCAACTAGCGGCCTGAATGACATTCAATTATAGGTTAGGTTGGAACTGTGACCAACTAACTACGCGCGAGCCGAATTGGTCACAATAACTAAGACGGGGCACCCCGACTAAATGGGTTAGGTTGAGGGGCCGTAGCTGGACGACAACCAGTTTCGGTTTGGTCACGGGTGCTCTACCATTGTTGCCATAATGAGAGTTACGAGTCCTGGCGAAAGGAGCAGTGTCCCAGGGCGGGGTGTTACTGGCGGTGTCCTTGGACATCTCTAAAGCGTTCAAAACCCTGCCCTGGAGTTGCATTAGGGAGGCGTTACGTTAAAACCGGGTGCCTCCCTACCTCTGCCCCTCCCTACCACGTTGTGGGGCCTTATCTAGCGGGGAGGTGTGTCTCTGACACGGGACGCGACAGCAGAGGCCGGCGCGAGATGTCGTGCTGTGTTCTACAGGGCTCGGTTGTGTGTCCTCCTATAGAACATCGGATAATACGACTGGGTGTTGAGAGGCGAGCTCCTACCGGGAGTGAACCTGACGTGCTATGCGGACGACATGCTGGGCACGGCTCGGGGGAGTTCGCACAGGGGGGCAGCGTTGCTGGCTATGGCTGCGGTCTCACAGGTCGTAAGGCGCATAAGACGCCTGAGCCTGGAGCTCGTCCTCAACAAGTCGGAGGTCATCGCATTCCATGGCCCCCGACGGGCGCCGCCGCCGGGATCACACATTGTGGTCGGAGGGGCTCTAATAGCTATCGAGTCAACCATGAAGTATGTACCTAGGATTGGTGCTCGACAGCCGATGGGACTTCGGCCCCCATTTCCAGCGGCTGGTGGCCAAGCTGATGGACGCGGCGGGTGCGCTGTCAACGCTGCTTCCCAATTTGGGGGGCCCGAGCACCGCCTATAGGCGGTTATACGTGGGGAGACTTTATGGAGCCCCGGTGTGGGCAGCCAACCTGAGGGCTCGCCACATCGCCGTACTGCGCAAACCGCAGAGAGCGATGGCCGTCAAGAGTCATTAGAGGATATCTGATCTCTTATCATCGCACGATCTCTTACGAGGTCCACCCTGGGACCTGAAGGCGAAGACACACGCGACACTGCATCTGTGGCGCGAGGAGACCAAGACACGGGGCTATAGACCGGTACAGCGACAAATCACGCTGCACCGGACGGAGCTCCGTCAGGTCATGGTAGCGTAATGGCGGGAAAGGTTCTTGCACCCTACCGCCGGCCTGGATACAATCCAGGCGATCTGGCCAGTGCTCGACGACTGGCTCAGTAGGAGGCACGGCTCCCTGTCGTTTCGAGCGACGCAGGTGCTCGCGGGGCATGGCTGCTTCGGGAAGTACCTGTGTCGTATAAACAAGGAGCCGGCCGCACGGTATCACCACTGCGTCCACTGTCGGGAGGATACTGCGCTGCATACACTGGCAGAGTGTTCCGCATGGGAGGAGCCGCGCCGTTCCCTCGTATCAGAACTTGGAGCCGACTTGTCGCTGCCAACCGTCGCTCATTCGATGGTCGGGAGCGCTCAGTCGTGGGACGCGGTGGTATCTTTCTGGGAAACAGTTATCTCGCAGAAGGACGCTGCAGAAAGGAAAAGGGAGATCACGATGAGTGCTCTCCCGTCCCGCAGCAGGCGCACTGGACGTCGGCGGAGGGGGTCGCACAATGCCCTCTTCCAGCCCCCATAAATGGGTCCAGGGGCGACGGACTCGGGGATATCCATCACTCCCCATTCCACAGGACCCGAGATGGTGGTGCGTAGTAGTGTAACACGCGCGCCTCTCTAAAACGTAACGGGGGGAGTTCAACATCTCACTCCCCCATATAGGACGTGGCTCGCATGGTGCGGGCCATCACCAGTCGGAGGTAGCAGAAGTAGCATTTGCACCCGCAGCCCCGACGCACGTGTACGAGGGAACACCGGGGTGGTTTTAGTCAGATTCCTTGCCCCAGAGCGGAGGACATCCATGCGGATTTCCACCCCGACAAAAAAAAAATGGTTAGGTTAGAACCGCGCGCGAGCCGAGCAAGCGAAACAAGCGGTGCCACGGCAATGGCCGGCGAGCGCTCCTTCCAAAGGCTAAGCTGTTAACTAAACGGCTAATTAAGCTAGTTATTATTGTTTTCATAAGAACGTTGTTTGAAGTGCATAAATATTTTAAATCGGTGACAGTAATTATTGAGTTTAATTATGAGTGACAGTGACGATCAAGCGGCCAAAAAGAAACAAACAATTAAAGATGATCAAAGTGCAGGTTGCAGTAAAATGTCTGATACTTACGCGTGCACAACGTTTGCTTTACAATCTACCAATTCAAACCATATCTGAAATCGCGAAAAAAAAAAATAAGATGTACTTACCCTACGCAACCTAAGCGACAAGTGAACCGTGACTAGCGAGTAGACCGTGAGTCATGTTAAAAACTTAAAAGCCGCTCCGCAACCTGTGACCTGATCATGACGAGTTGTGTCTGTGCCTGCCGTGTGATGGATTGCTGGGCACAATTTTTAAATATTTAAAAAATTTGCTAATTCCACCTTTGCCAGCATTATCGACTGTTTCATTGGCACCTCTAAATATTATTTAAACTTTTGTACCTCTTTAGGTAGCTGATTAAATGAAAATGTCTTCTCCGTAATTTGTACTTAGTGCCATAGTAAAAAATGTAGATAACTGGTGTCAAAGTTCATGTACACGCGGCTACATATCGAGCTATAATTTCCAGTATAAGCTGACCTCTCATTGTTTTGCATTGACGAAAATCCTATACAATGCGAGATCAGCCTATACTGGCAATGAATAGCTTAATATGTAGCTGCATGTACGTAGCTGACATTATTCCGGTAGCAATTTGGCTTTCAGGCCAGCAAAAGCACCACGAACCTCTTGTCAAACTTCACCTATGAAGTCAATAAGCACCTAAATGAAAAAAAAAAAATGTTCTTGCTCTCTTTATTGACTTCTCATGTGCCTTTGACACATTAATTCATAATCAGATAGTTGATAAATTAGACGAATGCGGAGTGCGTGGTCCATTACTCAACTGCTGTAAAAATCCCTACTCCCCCCTATCCCCTTACTGTAAAAATTGATAACATCTGTAGTGAACGCATGGCTGTAACTCCCTCAGTTACAGCCATGCGTAACCCTGAGCTGTTCCCTCAACAGCTCAAGGTTCAGTATTAGGTCCCCTGCATTTTTTGTCTTATGTAAATGATATGAGTAACTGCATCACGAACAGTAAATGCTATCAGTTTGCGGATGACACTTGCATTTGTTACTGCTGATAGAAATCCTCAAATAGCATGCGAACGCTTACAACTTGTTTTTGGTTGCTATTTATTAAGAATAATCCTGTATTCTTTTGTATAAAAGTTAAATAAAAAAATTTGTAAATGATTAGTAAACTTCTTTAACTTTTACGTTTGATGTTTTAGAAAATTTGTATACATCAAACGGTTTGTTAAAGTATTGGTAACCAATGGAAAGGCAATGAAGGGCATTAAATTTTAACATTATGAGAAGTGATATTTAGTGACGAATTCTGGGAATTAAAAAAAAAACAAAAATTGGGTTTTTTCAAATCCCAGAAATTCTCGCCTAGGCTTTATGAACTGCTTAACTATTGCAAATGGGTCACACTATCATGTTCTGAAAGGAATACGTCAAATTACGAGTCATCCATGTATATTTTTTTCTATATTTGTTTATTGGTTTTCTTTAATTATAAATTTTTTCAATAACCATCAATTTCGATGTTTCACATCTGCCGGACGGCCCGTGACGGCCAACTTTTTGGAACGATGTTCTTTTACGCGGCTAGCGGTAGGAGTAAACTGGCAGAAATCGTCACTAACGAAAAAGCGTTCATACTTGTATGGCGACCATGCTTCATGCGACTTTCTTCTTTCGAATTGTGAATTTGGTCAAAATGTAGGTAAATCCAAGATGGCGGTTGCGAAAATTTTAAAATTTTTCGTCATGGGTGTCGTTTTCATAGTTTTCGAGGGTGCTAAAGCCGATAGTGACGTCAAAATGTAAATCCAAGATGGCGGCTGAGAAAATTTTCAAATTTTTCGTCACGGGTGTCGTTATCAGTTTTCGAGGGTGCTAAAGTCGATAGTGAGCTCAAAATGTAGGTAAACCCAAGATGGCGGCTGCAAAAATTTTGTTTTTGTTTTAAATCATACGTGAGAAGGAACTTCGTTCCTGACGGGGATCCCCCGACCGCACACGTTTTTTTTTATTGTGTTAGATAAAGGTATCCAACCATGGCTTACTCTATACCTATTGATAGGCAAACAAACAATTCGCCTGTGGCAAAGTGCCTAAAATTATTTAATTTTTTTTACAGATTTTGATTGTTCCAAGAGGTGGGCTTATGTAAGAGACTATTATATTCGACGCAAATGCAAACCTGGTACCACTCGTACCGGGTCAAGCGGAGAAGCAGCCAAAAAGAGGGCTGATCTTCTATCATTTTTGGACAGCTTTACTTTAACTCAAAGAAACCGTCTTCCTAAAGATGAAGATGAGAACACGGGAGACCATAGTGAAACTATGGAATACCATGAGGTTAACATTGAAAGAACACAATCCCATTATCAGGCACCAAGAGATATGATGTACGATGAGGATGAGACTAACACACAAGATAGTAACAATAGTGATGATGTTACTAACAATGCTGTTAGTAAGGAATATTGTAATTTTAAAAGAGATAAGAAACGGAAAAACATTCATTCACACTCTCTAGAGCGAAAATCAGTTCAAAATGAATTAGACGAAACAGACCTCTTCTTTCAGTCTATGGCGAAAATTGTAAAAAAACTGCCTAGGTATGAACAAGCACATTTAAGAATGCAAATTGGCTCATTAATTGGTAATGCTGAATTGAGCTATATTTCAAACAATTTGTCTCAAAACAGAGATTTCTCTCGAAGACCTCCAGCGGGCTTTCCAGTCCCATCGCCTAGTGCTAGTGATATACCAGACGTAGTTCCCTCTCCAGAAGCTGGTTCAAGTGCAGTAAATGACCAAGGACAAAATATATTTCATTTCTCATTCAAACAAGAAGAAATGTAATCTAAAATTATGTAAGTAAATATTAAAATTTCTACCACCCGGTAGGTAGAGTATTCGCCAATTTTCGAAGCTACGAGCTGTGCTACGAGTATGAACGGATGGTGTTCGAACTCACGAGCTTCGGCACCCCCGGGGCCAGATAGTTGTATTTTTAGGAAATGCACCCTTGTTTCTTGATTCCATTGAGCTATCCCAGAAGACTGCGAGCCTGGCGATCCGTGCGTAAAAATAATATACATGAATGTATCTCAAAGTTTTATGTGATGTATATCGACAGCTATAAGCCCATGTATTGCGAAAGGCATAACAAACTCGCGCATTTATCGCCAGAAGCCATCAGTAAAGACTTCAGATGGCACAAGCATTTGTTATATTACGAATTATTTGTTTGATGTTAGTAATAAAATATTTATTGATTGGATTATGCCATCTATCACATTTATGCAGCATAGAAGTACCTAATTTGATAATTGTGATTGTGTGTTAATGAAACGTGTTGATAAGTTTTTTTTTTTTTTGGCTTCGCACCTTGATAATAGGTATTTGGTAAGCAAGTCTGCAAAGTTGTATTTTGGCGCGAGTACTTGTATTGAATCCTGAGCGTAGCGAGGGTTTCAAAGGTACGAGACGCTGAATAACTTTGCTGCCGACTGCATGAAAGTTAATTTCATGCAGTAGTCGTGCTGGCCAGTGCGATTATTTTAAAAATGAGGTTGTTGCACTGACATGAAATAAGTACTGAATGCATGTTTTCAGTGGACTGGCGGTTTAATCCGATCCAGCATGTCCCATTGCTGTCCTCTCCCAGCGACGCCCTAAGCCGAGGTCCGTACCCCACAGTGGGTGCCCTTAGCGTGTAGTCGCTTAGTTTTAAGCCTGGCTGGAGGCCTTAATTTATTGAGGCATCCACAGAAAAGCCCGGTTAAGCAGTCGACAACCTCCTATAGGTTGACCTGCGAGATGCCATTCCCCAAAAACAAAAAAAACAAAGTGGACTGGCGGTATAGAAAATGATTGAATAGAAAGGTTCGAATTTAAAAAAAATCTTTCCACGCTAGCGGATAAAATGCACTTTTGCACTCAGATTTCGAATGATAAACATAATCTTTTCGAGGTTGTGAGGTGAAAAATACTTTAAATGTGTTTCCATGGAGTTTCTTGACCTTCTCCACGAATACCTACTAGTTGTGCGAACGGACAACTAGCTTTCAAATTTATTATTGACAACCCTAATTAAAATAAATGCCTGGTATTGTATTTCTGTGCTTTCCCTATACACCATATTCATGAGAACTGACATACACACCAAATAACCATTAACCATTCTGACACTTAAAACCAGCGTGTATCAGAAAGGTGAGATAAAATATTAGGGTGTGGTACAGACCATCAAACAGGAACAACTTTCTCCATGGGACTAACATCGTAATCGCGAAAAAAATATTAGCCGTCCATATTTGGGACGAGTGACTATTGAAGTTTTCTATGGGACATACTTTGATTATATACTTAGTCTGGCCATAAATACTGTTACAATTAAAAATAAACAAAATATTACATTTGAATTTGGAAACTGTCATTTTTATAAGATTGTTCATTAAGTTTTCTCATTTTGGCGCCAAGACATTGTAAAATATTTTGCGATATTAAAACGGAGTGGGGTGATAAAGAGAACCGAATCGCTGTGATTGCATTACACAAAGTAGGTATGGAGCCAAATGCAATTTTTAAAACTCTCCATACGCTTGGTATTAGTAAACTGTTTGTGTACCGGGCTATTAATAGGTACCTACAATGAGACCTCCTCTGTTTATGACAGAAAAAGATCTGGCTGTCCACGTTGTGTTCGTACGAAAAAGGTGGTCAAAGCAGTAAGGGAAATAATTCGAAGAAATCCTGTCCGAAAGCAAAAGATTTTATCTCGGGAGATGAAGATAGCACCTAGAACCATGTCGCGTATTTTAAAAGATGACTTAGGACTTGCAGCCTATAAGAGACGTACTGGTCATTTCTTAACTGATAATTTCAAAAAGAATAGGGTGGTAAAATCGAAACAACTACTGAAGCGGTACGCAAAGGGAGGTCACAGAAAAATTTTGTTTACGGATGAGAATTTTTTTACAATTGAGCAACATTTTATTTATTTCATATAAGGTAACTTCACAGCTGACAGTAAGTATACATAATTATTATTCCATACATTACGCCAATTACGAAGTACACAGAAAAATAAGAAATACCGAGAGTGACATAATTATTCATATTATAGTGTGTGCGTGCGTGTGTCTGTGCGGTGTAGGTGCTGTACATGTGTAACAAACAAAATTACCGTATTTATGTTCAAGGCTCTAAGGAAGCTTCCCAATTAGTCGACAGAGTACAACGTGGGCAACTGGGCACTATCCGACTTCAGTGATGGTTTAGTGGGGTCAGCTATGAAGGAGTGACTGAGCCACACTTTTGTAAAAAAGGTATCAAAACATCGGCACAAGTGAATCAAGATACCATTCTTGAGAACGTAGTGAAGCCCCTTAACAACACCATGTTCAATAACCAAGAATGGTCCTTCCAGCAAGACTCTCCGTCTACACAGTCTTGGTTGGAAACGAACATTTCGGACTTCATCAGAGCTGAAGACTGGCCGTCGTCTAGTCCCGATCTTAATCCGCTGGATTATGATTTATGGTTAGTTTTAGAGAGTACGGCTTGCTCTAAACGCCATGATAATTTGGAGTCCCTAAAACAATCCGAACGATTGGCAGTGAAGAATTTCCCCATGGAAAGAGTGCGTGCTTTTATTGATAACTGGCCTCAACATTTAAAGGACAGTATTGCAGCCAATGGAGACCACTTCGAATAAGCTTTTTATATTTTAAATTATTTTATATTTATGTATTAAACTAACACACTGTAAAAGTAATAAATGTTATTTGCAATAGAATTTTTTTTTCTTTGTTTCAGTATTTATGGCAATACTAGGTATACAGGGTGTAAGAGACAGCCTTCCGCAAACTAAAAGGGTGCAGCTCCTTAGTTTGAATCATATTCCATGGGAAATATTCTCAGGAAAATTTTCATTATTTTAATCGTACCTACATTCAGTTACCTTTCTTCCTTTCCTTTATTTCAATGTAAAATTACATTATCTGTACGTAGCTCCATTTATGTAAATAAAATAGCTAAAATAAATAAATCAGCAATGTATGTTGAAATACTCGGCGGCCGTAGGCTCGCTGCGCTGCCATTAGCTACGTGCGTTTTGCCACGGTAGCGGTACATTGCGTGAGAGGTAATAAAACAAATCAGGTTTACTGGATTCCCATAACGCTCTTGAAATAATTTCGTGTACCGGTCATCTTAGTATGATATACTGAATTCACCCCCATCAGGCTGTCCCTTACACCCTGTATACATATATGTCTAGATAGTGTCGCGCTGCAAAAGAACTACGATATATCTAACAAACAGTGGTGCTATTCTGTAAAGATCCCACCGTGAAAATTTAGGTGATGTGAGCGTGATGTGAACTGTCATCCCTCCCACCTTACTCTACTAGGGATTGAGCTCACTTCACCTAAATGCTCACGGTGTGACGCTTAACCCTTAGGTGCATGATTTTTTATTTTGGAATGAAAAAAATATATGTGACAAAAAGTAAGCCAAATTTTCAAGGAAAAATAATTTAAAAAATCCTATATCTTTTATTGGTATTAATACTAATTAAAAAAAACTTATTATCATTTTTGATAGTCTATGCATTAAGCATTGCATTTTAGTATGAAATAAGAATACAGACTTCTCTAGTGAAATATCAATTTATTATGTAAATATAAAATAAACAAACATAGAAATGGCTTACATAAAATGAAAAAGATGAAAACAATTGTTCTTTCTGTTGTCACAAAGAGAAACATTGCATTTTGCACACATAACTGAAGTTAATTTTTTACAATTTCCATATTTGCACTGGTTCCTTTTTTCATGATATGTTTTATCATGACCCACACCATCCTTGCGTACATCCTGAGGGGGTAATATTTGGGCACCAACTCTCTGCTTCTTCGGGGTAGCACTTGGTGGTCTGTTGAGACTTGGTCGGCCTCTTTTAGTCTCGGACACGGCTCCATACCGACACAATGTGTTCGCTAATTCTGTTCTAAAGTCGACTAACTTCAAAATATTTTTGGGATTGGTGTTTTTCTTCACATTAACTTTTTTATAAAGAACCCAACTGTTTATGACGGCCATATCCAGCATGTGATGGAACAGTCTATTAGTCCACTTTTTTGATTTCATACGTATTCTGTATCTGCCTAAGTAGCTGTCCATGGTATCAACACCGCCCATGCCGCTATTATACTCTTGTATTGCTTTAGGACAAGATATAATCACGTTCGTTTTCTGTTTCTTATCAAACCGGGTGATAGTGCCAACAGGTTCCGCACCAACATACGTAGACAGCAGCAAGACCTGTTTATTGTCTTTCCAGCTTATAGCTGAAAAATCAACCCCTTCGAAAGTAGTGACATGTTCTTCGTAAGACCCTCTTGGTACCGATGTTTTGAGGACCTCTTTCTTGTCTGGCAACTTGCATGCTTTTCCTAATCTGTTTCTTTGTACTGTTCCCAAACAATAGATACCTTCATTACATAAATAATGAAACAGTGACAAATTGGTGTAAAAGTTGTCAAAGATTACTATATGGTTTACTTGCCTCGGTACAGGTCGAAGCAAGCGTACTACAGTATTAGAAACAACTCCCAAATCTGGTTCATTGGGTCTCCTTTCAAAATTGTGTGTCCCAGAGTATATTTCGAAAGAATAGGCATAACCCATGAGACAACAAAGCACGTAAAACTTGAATCCCCATTTGTGGGGCTTGTTAGGGAGATATTGCTTCATAAAATGGGACATCTTAGTGGAACACATCTGTTCATCTAGTGACAGACGGTGATCAAAAGGAACAGATTTGAATCTTAGATTGAGGTGGTCTACAACTGGTCGTATTTTATGTAATCTGTCATGGTTATGGTGCTCAGGAGGAAGGTGTAAACTGTTATCATTGAAATGAAGAATTTGTCTTATTTTCTCAAACCTGTTGACAGTCATTGTGTCTGCTATTGGGTGAAATCGTACATTCCCGGCCCAATAAGACCTAATGCTCGGGTAGTGATAAACAGAAGTATAAATTAAAATTCCAATGTATTTTCGAAGCTCTAAGAGGGTAACAGGGTCGGAAAAATTTGGATTGTTCTGTATGGCATATTTATTGCTCTCCTCAACAATGAGTTCTAGTAGGCTTTGCTCGAAAAAATATGTAAAAAACTGGTAAGGTGTAGTCAAATTCATAATACTTTCAGGGTAGTCTGTCACACCTTGAAAATCGAAAGCTCTTTCAACAATGGCCATATTCTTTTTTTTCCAGAGTAAATGACGAGCCGTCGTATAGTTGATGGACGGATTTTCAGGCACAGAGTCAGGCGAAACTGGAGCCTCAGAATTTAAATGAATTACATTAGGCTCTGGCGCTTCCTCTAATTCCTCTATTTCCTCAATATCCTCAAGATCTGCAACTAACTCACCCACATTATCGTAATAATCAATAGAGTCCTCGTCAACATCGCCTTCATCCTCTGATACATCCCCATTTTCCAACTGCCAAAGAAGTTGTTCAATGCGATTTTCGTCCATGACCAGTCTTACTAATCTAAAAGCAAAATAAAACCATGCAAAACCACAACCAAAGCATACAAACGCGGTGCAATTTGATTTCAAACCAAAACAGCAAAAAGAAACGTAAATATTATAAACACAACTTTTTTTTAGCAGGAATGCATGCATTATCAATTTTGATAACAAAGTTCAAAGCAGAATTAGTATTCATTATCAAGGATTAGTAAAAAAATGAGTTATTTTTATTATAATAAGTATCCTTACCTTACTAAATATACTTTTTTCCGCAGGAAAAATACGCAATTTTATAACGATTTAGAGAGATGAAATTTTTGAAAACGGTCACTTTACGAACTCTGTGGCTCATTCAAAGAAATGTCAGATTTCAACCAATTACGTGCAAGCTATCTTTTTTTTTTCTTTACGTATTGAAGGACGACAGGTTATGGATACGTTCAGAAAGTTTATCCCGTGTCAAATAATATTTCGTTCAGAAGTTACGGACACGTAAATTTCTGTTATCAATTTTGATAAATTATGCACTTAAGGGTTAAAGAATAGATCGGCAGGCCAAATTTGTTAAGCTTGTGTGCGTGACAGCTGACGTCTAAAGGCTCCCACAGACTGGGGCGACTTGTCGCGCGATGCGATTCTGCGATATTCTATCCGTAGAACATTTTTTTTATGAAATCGCGCGCGACACCGCGATATCGCGGCGACGCCATACAAAATAATCCTTTTTGTATGGCGTCGCGGCGCGATGCGAGACAAGAGAGTATAAATGGCGGTGCAATCCTAGCTGAGCTCAGTATTAGACGATCTTCGTCACAGAATAAAGGCAGGTCTGTGCGTGTTTGCCAAGTGTGCAGTCCTAGGTTCGATTCCCCGGTCCTAATCTAACCTTACCTAAGTAGGTACCTACCTAAACTTGACCACGTGAGAACTAACGGCGAAATTAAATAGCAACTTATATTTATCTTTAAATATTCTTCAGAACTATTCTATTAACTATAAAAAAAATCAGATGCAAAATCTATCAGGATATCGAAGATAATGATGATTCTTTCTCTGACAATAGGGTTATTAGTATCACTCTCAGAACGGAACACAAAAAAATGCGATTAATAATTTCTGTTGAGAAGAATTTTATATTGTTACGCGGGTCCGAGCGCCCGGGTGGAGTTTGTGAATTTGTTTTTTATTTATACGGTTTTATATTACAATACAATAAACAAACATACTCGTGAAACAAAATAAAATTTACAAAGTATACCTACAAACAACCACCACGAGCAATTTTTGAATTTGACAATATTATTTTATGCCAAGAAAACTTTTTATCCCATTAAATTACCTATGGGTACCTCTATACCTACTGTTTACCTACTTGAATTATATTGCGATATTGTCGCCACAATATCACAGAATCGCTACGCGACACGTTGCGCTAGTGTGTCAGAGCCTTAATGCTGAGTGACGAAGCTTCGCACAGTGATACGATACACGCAGAGGTGACCAACCATTATGCATAGCACTTATCGCCCGGGTGCCGGTACATCAAAGGGTTTTAGCGCGCTAATTAGCGTGGCGTGTGGTCAGACTAGCGGTTGTTCATTTCGATTGTTGTTTCCGGACTGCGTAGGCGCTCTGTCGAAATAGTGGAGTGGAGCGACGAAAAATGGTCTTGGAAGTTTTACAAAACTTAGAAGCTGAACCCATATGGGATCCTAAAAATGTCCATCATAATAAAACATTATGGAGGATTATTGTACGATAATTCGTTAAAATTTTGAAGCCGCTAATGTGACCACCGCATTAACTCAACTCATCCTATCGCAGTCCACTGCTGGACATAGGCCTTTCCCAGGCTGCGACACAACACCCTGTCCTCCGCCTTCCGCGTCCAGTCTGTCCCTGCCACCTTCTTAAGGTCGTCGGTCCATCTAGCTGGGGGGCGTCCCACACTACGCTTGCCGATACACGTGGTCTCCACTCCAGGACTCGTCTGCTCCTTCGACAAACATGGCCAGCCCACTGCCACTTCAGTTTGCTTACTCTGCAGGCTATGTCAGTTACTCCGGTTCTTTTCCAGATAACTTCATTCCTGATTTTATCCATAAAAGAAACTCCAAGCATAGGGCGCTCCATAGCGCGCTGAGCGACCTTGAATTTGTGGACCAGCCCAGCTGTCAGTGTCCACGTTTCGACACCATATGTCATAACGGGCAGGACGCACTGATTGAAGACCTTACTCTTCAAACATTGCGGGATAGGTGACGAGAAGACTTGACGAAGTTTTCCAAATGCAGCCCAATCCGACTGGATCTTTCTGTCGGCTTCTTTCTCAAAGTTGTGTCTACCGAGCTGGATGACTTGCCCTAGATAGACATACTCCTTCACAACTTTGAGAAGCGACCCTTTGATGCGGATTGGTCTCGGCAAGACGTGTGAATTGTACATGAATTTTGTCTTGTCCAAATTCATGCCGAGGATAACCCGACGAGAGGCTCCATTTAGGCTATGCAGCGTCTGGTCTAAATGCTCCAGCGTTTGTCATTATGACGATGTCTTCGGCAAAACGAAGGTGTGGGATGTACTCGCCGTTCACGTTGATACCCTGTCCAGTCCAGCGTTTTGAAGACGTCCTCTAACGCATTGGTAAACAGTTTCGGGGATATCACATCCCCCTGTCTCAACTCTCTGAGTCAGTGGATCTGGACAGTCATCGTGCCAGCGTCATACAGACATCTCAACACTTCAATGTAGCGCTAGTCAATTTGACATCGTTGCAGAGAGGCCAGAACTGCCCATATTTCGATGGAGTCGAAAGCTTTCTCGTAGTCCACAAATGCCATACACAGCGGCTGGTTGTACTCCTCGGTCTTCTGTACAATTTGCCGAACAGTATGGATGTGGTCTACGGTACTGAAGCCTTTTCGAAAACCGGCTTGTTCTGGTGGCTGGAACTCGTCAAGTCTCCTAGCGAGACGGTGCGTGACGACCCTCGAGAACAGCTTGTATACGTGGCTCAGAAGTGAGATGGGCCTGTAGTTCTTCAGTACGGTTTTGTCACCTTTTTTGAAGAACAGAACCACCATACCTCTGCTCCACGCCTCGGGCGTTTACCCTCTTGGATGACGGAGTTGAAGAGACACGCTAGCTCTCTCAGGACTGGAGCCCCGCCCGCTTTAAGGAGCTCTGTCGTTATTCCGTCATCACCAGGTGTCTTGTTGTTCTTTAGCTGCTCGAGAGCCACCCTAATCTCGCACTGGTCGACATCCGGGATGTCCTCCGTGTAGTGGCACGTTAATTCAGCTCGATAGCACTATGTCCCGCTAGTTTCGTCGTCCGCGTTGAGTATTCCTCGTAAAATTCCTCAACTTCCTCGAGTATCTCGGACTTCGAAGTCACGATTCTGCCATCCGCCATTCTTAGTTTCATCAGATGGGACGTCCCTAAGTATTGAGCGAACACTTTTGACCCTCGGTTCTGCTCAATCGCGACCTTTAATAATAATGATAAATAATATTTATTAAAATGCATATTTATGCATTTTTAACTTACAAAAAATTGACATAACTGCGGAAATATTTATAAATATGAAGATAACTCATGTCGCCCAACATTGTCCGACATGGAAATTTATCATTTTATTCCGTGGCGTTGAACGTGTTAACGCGATAACTTTTTAGAGAGCAAAGTACGTAGTAGGTGCGACCCCAGCATTACACTCGCGCCAGTCATTGTGCTTTTCCTAGCGTGCGTGCAAATTGCGGCGAACAGTTAGACGCTATTTTTCACAGTTCTGACTGTCTGTCTAGAAATATTTATATCTTTGAGGAAAGGTATAATTTTTTCGCGATTACGATGTTGGTCCCATGATAATTTTTAAGTTGTTCCGTTTGATTGTCTGTCTGTACCACACCTTTCGGATTAATGCTGAGTCATGCTTTATAATAATTTCGCAGATGGATTGTCGAATCCGCTGTATTATGTAACTGCTAGCTGTTTTACAAAACAGCTTCGTTATGTAAAACAGCTGAATTGCTAAACTAAGCTGATTTGTTAAACGTAACGCAATGGCGTTACGTTTAACAAAACTGCTATCCACGTAATGCAGAATGGCTTATCTGCAGTCACAATAAGTAAGTCATATTACACGTTTTATTTATTTCTGTTTCGGACGCCATTATTGTTATCACGCATAGCCGCGAGCGACAAAATTTAGAACTAAAATCTACAATCTGACGTTTCACTTCACGCTGTTTACATAACCTCTAATCGTTGACTCGATACATTGATAAATGCAAAACGTTTATGCTTGTTAAGGTTCAATTCTGCGTGTTAAGGTTCAGTAATTAGGGAAAATCCATAAACGTCGTTCAACTGTTTTACATAACGAGGCTCTTTTGTAAAACTGCCGATTCGACAATCCTGCTGCGACATATACCTACACATGATCGGAAGAGCTAGGTCGAAACCAAGAAAAATGGCGCACTTCAATCCACAAAGCAACTGAATGCTTTGAAGCAAATCGTCTCGAAGACCTAGACAAGATGCGCCAAATACACAAAAGTTGTCCAAGCCTTTATATGTGGGCGTCCAAACAAAAACGGTCCAGTAGTGGGGTATTGAGTTAAGAAGACCAAATTCGGTGTCATTCGATTCGGATTAAAAAAATATTCAAAACTGGCACATTTTTTTTATCAGACATTTGAAGTTGAAACTGAAAAAACTTGATTTGAGAAAAAGCATTTTCAAAGTTGCTTTTTGGTACAACTTAGTGCATTTTCTGAAGTTTCTAAGTACATTTTCTGGTACTTAGAAACATCATATAAAGTCATTTACTATATGAACTTGTAGATAATTGAGCATTAATTAATAATCAATTAAAATCGAGAAATGCAATTTTTTCACCCAACTTTACAAAACTGCGTATATCTCGGGAAACTAAATGCCGAGAACAGTGGTACTATTCTGTAAAGATACCACCGTGAAAATTTAAGTGAAGTGAACGTGATGTGAACTGTCATCCCACCTTACTCTACTAGGAATTGAGCTCACTTCACCTAAGTGCTCACGGTGTGATGTTTACAGAATAGATCAGCTGGATCCTTTTTGCTTGGACGCTCACATATACCTCCATATGCAATGATGCTGATCAGCTCTTCTGTACACGGTGTGACCAGCACACTATTGCGTAACACTATCAATCACAATCTGACTGATTTTGAAGCATATTGCTAATCCATTGCTTCATATGTTCAAAAAATTTGTCTGCTCAACAACGTAAATAACGCAATGAATGTTGAACTGTCAAAATGAAACCGACTCCTACTGTAAGTGCGTTACGCAATTACCTCGCAGGTTTCTAAAACCAAATTTGGTAAAGCTAGCTAGTCATCAGAGATCGCGAAAGGAAAGAAAATTAGTCTAGGTCGCTGTCGCCGGAAACTGTGAAGAGGACTATACACACAATAGTTTTAACCCTCCCCCCCCACGCACCTTTCGAACACGTGCTTGAATCTTTGTTTTGTCAAGTCCTGTAGGTACGGAATTTTATAATTATCTCTTCTCTCGACAAGTCGTATGTATGTAGCACTGAAGTAACCCTGATTGTATCGATTATAACTGACTTTATTGTAAGATCTACATTAATGAATTATAAATAAAAACCCTTATGACCCGCGACCAACACATTCTGCGGAATCCTTGATATTTCCCGAATAAAAATATTGTTTGATGTTTCACTAGCCTCGGCTGTAGTCAATAATCAGTCGTTCTGCAACATGGAAGAAATAAAACAAATTATGGGCATGGTTGCTATTAATTTAGTAAATGAAATACATATGTAATATTATAGAATTTAATTAGGGTACATACAAACATTTTGTAATGTTGGAGTATAATAATCAAACTAATAAGCACTTTGTTTGAGTAGCTAGTGAAAATTTGTGGGTAAGTATGTTTTCAACTGTTTTATAAAAATAACTTTAGAGAGGAGTCAGTGTTTACCGTGAAATATGTTAATAAGTTGCTGAATAAATTAAAACAATACTTATACTTTATATAAGATAAATACAATAATTATTTTAATAACGATCCTAAACGACGTCAAACTTTAATGGATGACCATTGTCAATATTTATAATTAATTTTGAATAATCTGCGAATTTGCGAATTATTTAAACTTATCTAATCTTAATGCAATTCGATAGGACTCCTCTCGTACGATAATAATTTAATAACGACGCCCTATGCATATCATTATTCTTTAAAATTTAATCGTAGTTAAATCGATTAAAACATTCCATCACTATTAATTCTCTACGATAAAGGAAATCACACGGATATTTCGAAAGCCAACAAAACAAACAAAAGCGTCCACTAATAAGTGTTAGCGTAAAACAAAGAAACGAGTCCAGGTAACGGTGCGTCACCGGCCGACGCCGACCGGCACCGCCGCGCGGCGCGCCCGCGACTCCATATTTACAACGGATAAACACTAACAACATCGACGGCCACAAACTTTACCCCTCAAGTGCGATCGCGACCGGCGCGCCGGACACGGACCGCGGCCGGCCGCGCGATCGTGGACTACCGTAACATCTAACGAGTAAACATCGAATAGTTTCATCCACCGACGTCCATCCGCGGCGGGCTCGGGCAGCGCGGCCCGCAGCCGGCGGTCGCGGGCGGGGCGGGCCGCGGCCGCCTGCCGGGCCGCCAGGCCGCAGTCGCGGGTCGGCCGGGCCGCGGGCCGGTCCTACCTGCCCTCGGGTAGCTGCCGCGCCGCCGCGTGCGCGCGCGCCGCCGCCTCCTGCGGAGCACACGAGTCAGACACTCACACGCGCGGGCGCTCGGCGCTGTCGGAGCGACATGGTACCTTGGTGCGTGGCTGCGGCTTGACGCGCAACATGGCGGCCGGCGGCGTGGGCGCGGGTGCGGCACGCGGCGCGGGCGGCGCGGGTGGCGCGGCGGGTGCGGGCGGGCGCGGCGTGGGCGCACGGCGGCCCAGTGACGCCAGCACCAGGCCGCGCAGCAGCGCCGCGCGACTCTCCGCCTCGGGGCCCGCCTGGCTATCGCTGGCGCCTGCGCGGGAGACGTGTGGTTAGAGTGGCAGGGCGGCGCGCAGGGCGCGGGACGTCGGTACTCACCGAGGAAGCCGGAGAGGAGAAACTGCGAGTCACTGGACTCGGGCTGTGGCTGCGGCTGCGCGGCGGCGGGCAGGGGCGCGGGCGGCGGCGCGGCGCCGGCCGAGCCTGCCGCGCCTCCGCCGCGCCGCGGCAGGCGCTCCAGCTGCTGCCGGGCCGCCTGTCGATGATTAAACTATAATTAATAAAATTGGATTTTACGTTAATTTATTAATACATTTTTAAAACAAAATGAATGTGTTGAAATGGTTTGAGTTTACGCTTAACGAGGTACATAGATGGCGCCACCAGCACAAGCAGTAATTTTTAGAATCTGCAACGTGTCTGCAGTTTATTAGTTCTCTAACCAAAAATGAAAATGATTTTATTCAAAACATTTATAGTATATCAATAAAAAACCTGTTCAGTTGACGAGAAAGCGAATGTTTATAGCGTCAGTAGTGGTGAATCTTGGCAGATAAGGAAAATGTAAGGTTCGTAGCAGGTGGAGTTCTGTAATTTCTGCCTACCCTCATGGGAAAACGGCGTAAGTTTATGTATGTATGTATGTGTATATGTAAATGAGTAACAGAATGATTGGTTCTGACCGTGGCCTGTTGTCGTTCCAACTGCAGCTGCATCTGTAGCTGCTGCAGCTGGCTGGGAGTGCCAGGCTGGCCCGCGCCTCGCCTCACGCCCGACAGCTGCGATAGCAGCTCGGCGATGGGGTCCACCACGGCGTCACGCGACGACGGCGACAGCGACGAGATGCCGCCGCCCGTGCTGCAATAAACAATCATTAAAAAAAATAAACTTAGCTGCACAGTTAACTTATCAATGCCACTGCAACAATAATAACAACAAGCCTGTATTCAAAAACATGGTTACACATTCAGGTTAAATATAAATAAGTATACATTTTTAAAATTTCCACTATCACTGTACCACTTGTTTGGTTAAACCCAGATGTAACTGAAACTATTTTTTTATCTCCGATTATCGTGTAGTGGTCTATTAATGAAACAAAGCATTATGGGATCAGTATTTAATCAATTTTTTGATGTTAAGAAATACGTAATTACAGAGTTATATCATATTAACGAAAAACACACAAATACGTTCGTTACCCAGTTTGACTTGAAAAAAAACAGGGGTTAAACATATTAGTGTACATGAATTTTAAAGTTTTGACAAATGTAAAAGCTTTGAACTTCGCATCAACTCCATCATACCGAGGTGACTTAAGATTCATGGAGACCATCATCATTCATGGGTCTCATCGAAAATAATCCTGTTGTCATTTCATGTCCTATGTAGGACAGGGTCCGCTCTTCTCGCCCTGTTTGTCAGTTCCGAGCAAACCCTTTGCTAATGATCTACGAAAAGATGGGTGATTGTATTCTTCGCTGTCCCGCTTGGATAGCTGCCACGATTTATGTACAGCCGTATCTAGGCAGTGGCAGAAATAGTAATTATAGGTGGTCTGTGGCTGTGAATTTTGTAGACTTGCTCAATATTCCACTGCCTGTAGTTCTTTGGAGAGGAATGGTTGGCTGAATAAACCCAGAACCGGTCGACAAGCCCAGTGTAAGAGAAATAGATGTGGAAGGCACAGATACTTTGCTATCATCACTGATTGTTTCAATCATATGCCTTCTTTTAGAGAAGTTTTATAAAGGCATCTTCCTCGTCAGAACTCTCAAAAACATTACCTCAGCTGTTAGCTGAGGCCCTAAAACAAAAGAACACACATAATGTTAATACAATAATATAAACTAGGCAGCATAAGTTCATTGATACCTAAAATAAATTATAAACAATTACTTTACCTGGGAGATTTTGTAATGTTACCAACTCCGCCAGATGAACCCCTATATTACGACGGAACTTTTAAAAGGCCATCGATTTGAAACGTAAAAAAAGAATATTTATGAACTATTTCGAAACAAAATAATGAGGCTTATTTTTTGAGAAAATATCTAAAATCAAATATCAAGGTGAAATATTATAAAATTCCGTATATAATATATCATAAAACTTACCTTTGTACAGCCCTTGTGAAAAAAAAACTCCAAGATTTATCTTCAAAAACAAAATTAACGTGAAAATGTGTGTCCAATCAGACAAGTAACTGCATCAAATAAAATATGGATAGGTACTTAATAACATGACAGTATAAAATAAATATCTATGTCAATGAATTAAATAAATATGAAAATTCAGGTTGACGGAATTAATTTTTGGGCCTTTTAAAAGCCCCATCACAGTATCTGCGTGAAGTTTAGTCTCCAGTTTAGTTAATTCTGATATATTATATACATATATACTGCAATAATTATATTGTCATAAAAGTTTGTTTGTTAATTTCCTGTAAGATGTAACTTATTAACAGTTTTTAAAATTACATAGTTGGCAATTGTTTGTTTCTAGCTTTGCTCTCAGTTCATTGACAGGTAGTATGATTCGTTTCTTTCAATAATGCTAGTGGTACTTAAGACTATAATTAAAAAGTGTAGGAATAGCTGTTACCTAAACTGCATGTTGGTGCGTCTAGCGCGACTCACACCGCGCCCCGAGTGCGGCATGCGTCGGACGCCGCCGTGCCTGATACCGCTTGGTTCATCGTGCATCGTGGTTAAGGAATTCATTCGTCAGACCACACAACAGATATAAAGAACAATAGGTATATAGAAACATATACAAAATACCATTGACACAAGAAGAAAAAAAGATACAAAAAGTCAATAAGCTTATAGATTGTTACAAATATACGCGAATCAGTTCATAAGCCCTTGATTATTTTTTAAATTGTCTACTAAACAAATAAAAGCGAGGCTAGGACTCATGTCCAGCTCATCTTACCCTATTTCGTTATATCAGGATATCAAGAATACCTGTAAGAAAACATTATGCTTATGATATTGAAAAGGATATCAGAAATGAAATGAGATCTCTAGGACCAGTCCTATGCTCCAAGGTAAGATGTCCTGCAAAGTCATCAGTCACGAAATTTGGTTCCCCACCTGGCATGGAAGCGCATACAGGGCACACCACCTGTATACAAGAAAAACTTATTTAACAATATTCACAGATAATAAAGGAAATTAAAAAAAACAGGTTCAAAAAACTTTCATTTAAATTAGGTACAGTCCACTGCATGTTACAATTGAATGAGAAACACCCTTACTGCTGTGATTTCGAACCAGTGCAGGCATTTAAAGCCACTGCCAAAGACCATTTGTTACTATGGACAAGCAGATTTCATCAGTTAAGAAATATGAAAGTATGAAAATGTATGGGAATGTAATAAGATTCCAATATTTTTTTTCAATGTTTGAATATCACCATATTTTATGATACTTACAGCCAGTGTAGTATCTGCATGCTCTGCCGTAACATGCTCCATGAGCGCTGTGTCAGTGAAGCCCATCCGATTGCAGAATGGACATGTGTATGCCTGAGGCTGTTCCAAAGTTAGTGCCTCTCCACCATAGTACAGATCTGAAGGTGATATGGAAACATATGAAATAAATACTTGTAGAAGTAACTGCTCACACATTATTAAGTAAATAGTATAATAACATTTTGTGATATAACATTCATGCATTGATGTCTGAAATTATTATTATAGCTTCATTGTTTCTTTTTTTAATATTCCGTTTAAGAAAAACATGATAAATTCATGAAGCTTGTTTTCAAAAACATTTTAAGATTCTTTTTATTAGTCAACCAATGAAAAATGGAACCAACAATGACTCAGTCTTTTGAGAAAGTGAGAATGAACAGATAAGCACAAGTTTATTAGAGGAATATTATTAGTATAAAGCAGCTTTGTGAGTGATTTAAAATGATTTTATAAATCACCATTGAGATTCTTTCGATTCATTAGTTGTGATGGAAATCTATGGTGATGTTTGATAAATACATTCTAGGGCAGTTTTCCATAGAAATTTCTTTGCCTTAGTACAATACAATAATATTTATACAATGTCAATTACCTTCAATGTTAATTCTATTATTTATAAACAGAGGCCTGTGAAGTACATTTTCAAAGTTTCCAAACATCTGATATCAAATAGCACTCAAATGTTTTTATCATGACATAATTATGGTTAAAAAAACATTTTGTTTGGTGTTCCAAAAATGTATGTTATACAAAAAGATAACAATATTTCAGCTGTTGTGGTGTTGTTAGGAGTTTAAAAGAATACTATCTCTGTTTTTAACCTTGCAGAGGTATTATGTACAAGCATTTGGCATAAAAGACGCGGTCTAATATATATAGCACTGTAAATAGGTCTCACCAAAGTCACTTCTAGATAGAATGCATTGCATGGGATGCTCTGTAGTGTGTTGGTTTGTGGTAGCGCCGGACTCATAGCAGGCTGCGCACAAGTCATAGTCGATGCAAATCAAACATTTGTATCGTCGTCCCCTGAAGTTATTTTTCAAACAAGAATCACAGCTGACTCCTGAAAATATGTCAATACACAAAATACAACAACAATTCGTTATTTCCTTTACATTTATGACAATGACATGAAAATTGAATGAATAAAGCGTATATTTACGCTATGATGACAATATTTTCATATTTTTTTTGCAATGAAATTCGCAGTGACAATAGCATCGAACAAATTTTGATTATCATTACCCACCTTCATGGCGATTCATTTTCGCCAGAAAATGTCGTCGAAACAGACACTTCTTGGCACCAGGATTACCGGTACTATATGAGGTATTTATATTACTAATCTAAAATAAGTAGCACAACATATAATATATTAAAATACAAGATTGTTAACAAAAATTTCCAAGCAAACCTAACCCAACCAGGCCATAATGACGTCACATAAATGAATGAACCATCGATAAAGCTTTTTATTTTCATTATTAGGCAACGGCATAGCTTACTCGGCTTTTACTGTCACGCTTTACTGCAAATTATCGATATTTTGGATATTTTGTATATATTTCGACAATCAATTACGCAAACTGAAATTAAATGCATTAATTTATTCATTCATTAAAATTTCACTTAATTTTCTAACCAAAACTGGTTACTATTCTATTCTGGGTTACAGAAGCATGTTGTGAAGTTGTAATCATTGTTGTGACAAGGCAAGCCCTTGAAGCCTTCAGTTTGAATTCTTATATACTGAACTTTAGTTATCCATTTAATTATCCAGAAACCTTGAATCAATCAATCAATCAACTCAGCCTATCGCAGTCCACTGCAGGACATAGGCATATCCCAGTCTGCGCCGCAACACCCTGTCCTCCGCCTTTCACATCCAGTCTGTCCCAGCCAACTTCTTAAGGTCGTCGGTCCATCTAGCTGGGGGACGTCCCACACTACGCTTGCCGATACGTGGTCTCCACTCCAGGACTCGTCTGCTCCACCAGCCATCGGCCCTTCGACAAACATGGCCAGCCCACTGCCACTTCAGTTTGCTTACTCTGCAGGCTATGTCAGTTACTCCGGTTCTTTTCCGGATAACTTCATTCCTGATTTTATCCATAAAAGAAACTCCAAGCATATGGCGCTCCATAGCGCGCTGAGCGACCTTGAATTTGTGGACCAGCCCAGCTGTCAGTGTCCACGTTTCGACACCATATGTCATAACGGGCAGGACGCACTGATTGAAGACCTTACTCTTCAAACATTGCGGGATAGGTGACGAGAAGACTTGACGAAGTTTTCCAAACTCAGCCCAACCCGACTGGATCCTTCTGTCGGCTGCTTTCTCAAAGTAGTATCTACCGAGCTGGATGACTTGCCCTAGAAGGACATACTCCTTCACAACTTTGAGAAGCGACCCTTTGATGCGGATTGGTCTCGGCACGACGTGTGAATTGTACATGAATTTTGTCTTGTCCAAATTCATGCCGAGGACAACCCGACGAGAGGCTCCATTTAGGCTATGCAGCGTCTGGTCTAAATGTTCCAGCATCTGTCATTATGACGATGTCATCAGCGAAACAAAGGCGTGAGATGTACTCACCGTTCACGTTGATACACTGCCCAGTCCAGGCCAGCGTCTTGAAGACGTCTTCTAAAGCATTGGTAAACAGTTTCGGGGATATCACATCCCCCTGTCTCACCCCTCTGAGCAGTTGGATGGGGCTGGTTTTCTGATCCTGGATCTGGATAGTCATCATAGCAGCGTCGTCACACGTCACACAACAGACATCTCAACACTTCAATGTAGCGCCAATTAATTTGACATCGTTGCAGAGAGGCCAGAACTGCCCATATTTCGATGGAGTCAAAGGCTTTCTCGTAGTCCACAAATCCCATACACAGCGGTTGGTTGTACCAGAAACCTTACAAGTTTAGAAAATTCTCGAAAAATGGTAGTTTCAAGAAAGATGTTCCTAACTTATAAGTAACTTCGACTAGAACGGTTCGATCGGTTTCAGTTACACAGGTGGTGTGTAATGTGTATCTGTCTATCAGCAAAAATACACACACCACATTATCACCTTGTGATTGCTAAAATTCAAATGTTAGCAATCGCAATGTGATTTGTGTTGCGAGGTCTGCTAGACTGCGCTCTGCCTTAGGGCCTTTGTTCTGTTGGTTAGTCGAATCGTTGTGTTGGTGACGACACCATAGACAGAAAGATAAAAAAAGAATGACGGCAGAAGACAAGACAATAGACATGACATTTTTGACAGCTATTTTAAAAAGTAACTTTCGTTTCCATTCGTTTCCCTCATTTTTGCATTTTTGTTGAGCCTTGTCTGTAAATTTTATTTTTAAACTAGTGATTTTGCTCGTGCATCGACAAGATATTAAATCGATGCAGTGAAGAAAACTAAATAAACACAATATATTACATGTTTTGCCTTTCAGTCTTTTTTATTATCCATCTTTTTGCGCGGGAATTGCGTGTAATGAAATTGGATTTTTATTATTATAGAAAATGACTGATGCGCTGTGCCATTTAGTTGTAGATGGAAACGAGGTTTTGGAATTTAAGCTGGGTAAGAATTTTGTATTTAGACACAAAATCATAATTATAGCTAAACATCTTGGTATTCTGTTCTACTCGACCGTGTCCTGCCAATAAATAACGATGTATAGTTTTATATATTCCTTTCAAAGGACCTGTCTCACTTTGTTGGCAACAGTAGGTACAATTTGTTCATTTTCCTTCTGTTAACTTTTTCAGTGAGATCTGTAGATGATCTGGAGAATGATGACACAAGTTTCGGTCCTGAGATGTGTCACCAGGTTTTCGGGGAAAACGAAAACATATTCGGCTACACAGACTTGCACATTAGACTTTATTATAGTGCAGGTAGTCTGCAGACATATCTTGGAATTGAATACACAGAAAAGGTATTTGAACATTTTTTATATATTTTATTACTTAGGCTGTTGCTTATACAGGATTATAAAACTTGTCTTGGTCTTAACCTTCATTACAAGTCTAACAAATACAAGCTTGTCAATTGTCACCGGTGTCCATTTTGTGTTTTTGTTTAGCTACAATAAGCTTCTTACATTTTGATCTATTATTATCTTATCACACAGTGTGCAAAGTATGCATCACTTATTCACAAAAATAACAGTATAAATACATCAATAACATTGGTATTATTATATTAAAGTGTTGTTCTTATATTATACTAAAGTGTTGTTCCTGGAATTTTATTTTTAGTAATAGTTACTAAATATAGATCTAATGTATTTACAGATTGAACCAAATAAATCTGAAGGTATGAAACCAGATGATGTTGTAGGTGCCTTGACTAAAGTGTTAGCACCAGGATATGTCACCAATTTGGACCAATTTGTGTCTATACTAAAGAAAGATGAGTCATTTACACCCCACGGGCAGTTGATACATGCATTCTCAGTTGAGCCTTGTAAGTAAATGAGCTGAATTTAATTATATTTTACTTTATCAAACATTGCTAGTGGTTTTAAAGCAGGTCATTTGTGATCTAAGGTTATATTAGTTGACTGTCACTTAGTGAAAATTGTCAGAATATTGAGAGTCACTGGTTTACCTAGGTCAATAAACTTTGTTATGATTTTCTTGACCAACATGCAATGTAAATAAAATAACTATGTACAGTAAAAATAGCAGGGTAGGTGGTATGATCAAAGTAACGGGTAAATGGAATACCTTCATACATTTTTTGTTTTCAATCTGTACATCTATACAAATAAATAAAATTGAAGTGTCTGTTTGTAATGTCACAATAAAAACTTTTTACTAAATGCGTAAGAAAGTATCTATGGTACTTATAACAAAAAAACAATTTTTAAAATTTTCGTCTGTTGGTTCCGGCTAATCTCCGAAACGGCTGGACCGATTTTGATGGGACCTTCACTGGCAGATAGTATTTATATAGCTATAGCTTTAGATAGCTGATATTATGTGGAGTAACTTAGGGTACTTTTACTAAAAAAAAAATTATTAGGGTTCCATGCAAAAAAAAAAAACCAATGAAATTGTGAACAAAAAGTTGGATTTCAAAAATAGGCTATTTAATATCACGTTACGACACTTAGGAGCCGAGCAAAAAGAAAAAGTCATAAAGAACATTTAGTGAAAACAAAGTAATAGAGCGGTTGGGCGATGCAACACGGCGGATCAGGGGACGAGGGAGCTTTATTAAAATGTGGCTATTATTTTAGTATATTGTGTATCTTACGACTTCTACGACGAAGTCGCGGGGCACAGCTAGTTGTTCATATTTTCTGCAAACTTGAACTGGTAGCCACTACATTATTTGAGGAAAAGTTGTGACAATATTATACCATTGATTCATAATGGTGGCAATCAGCTGTTGGAGTGTTGGCTGGCAAAGTGCTTCACTTCCCTTCTCAGTTGCTTTTTCACATTCGGGCGGCGTCACTTCAATGGGCAATTTGCATTATATGCACTTTCCAGACTAGTGTGTCTTGTGATGTGTATTGCCCTGTGTATGATGGTTCTGACAGCCTCGTTTACCATGTCAAGCCATTGCATGGATGCTTCTTATTCATTCCTCATGACATCATGTTTAAGTTAGGATTTAAATTATTATTGTATGGGTTATCTGTTCACAGAGCTTCTGAGTTACACATTTTTGTATTATTAACAGTTGATGGTGGTGAGAAGCGATCTTTTGAAGTGTTCTTCTGTGAAACATCTACCTCTGGCTTCCTGGCATTCCATGAGAGGCTACAGACCTTTTTGTTGTGGTATGTGGATGCAGCGTCATTCATTGATGTGGATGATGATCAGTGGACATTCTTTACAGTGTAAGTATTATTTGGACAAATCTATTAATGTGCAAAGAATGATTATGCCATACATGGACTAGTTGTGGCAAGTGCTGCTTAACCTCGCAGACTGATTTATCTGCACATCATTTGATAAGCCATGAGGCTCTCTCATAGTAATCCATGCTATATTAGGTTGAGATTAATTCAGATATCTCCATCAGGTCTTATCAGATTTTAATAGCTTTCTAGTGGTAGGTAATAAATTATAAGCTATTAATTTTGTTTAACTCAACGTATGTTAACCAATGAACATGCTTACTGTATTACCTGGTCAAAAAACTATTTTCCTATTAATACCCTCTACTTTTAATATTAACCATTTGACTGCCCTAGTCGGATTAATACGACAAATGTTTTCGTGCCCGAGTCGCCTCAGTAGTATTTATACAACAGGCAGCTTGGGTTATGTTTGTTGACAAAAAACAAACATAAATTCAAATTCATTTATTGTTTGTCACAGGTATAAAATTCAGTTCTTAAAATTATATTTAACAAGTATCACTGTAACATACCCTTTGGGTGTACAATATTAAATTTTACAATTTAATGTCAAAAAGAAATTTCGTCATAGTACCTATACAAAATAACCGAAACAACATTATGTTTAATTACCACTAGGAAAATAATTTAATTATACATAGAAATTATTATTTGTTATAATTAGTGTCATCATTATTATTGAATTATTTGAAATAAATTTTAGTCAAAACATTTATCATTTAGAAATTCATTAATTGTGTAATAAACTTTCTGTATCAGTAATTGTTTGAGTTTGTATTTAAAAGTAGTTAACGTTTCAATAGTTTTAATTGAGTCTGGTAATTTATTATAGATTTTGACACCTATACCAAATATGCTTGATTTAAACTTAATTGTTCTGCACTTTACTGCCCTAAGTTCATTTTTGTGTCTCGTACTTCTCATTGTCTCGTAATTACTGATATCGCGCTTTGTGATCGATGCTGCTTCCAATATATACATTGACACTAGGGTTAAGATTTTAAACCTTCTAAATTCTTCCCTGCATGAATTGGTCTGTTTTAGCCCACATATGCTTCGAATACATTTTTTTGGGCTTTGAATGCAAAGTCTCTGTTGGTAGAGTTACCCCAGCATAATAATCCATATTTAAGTGTGGAACCTACATATGCATGATAAACATTTAGTAGCACATTTTCATTTACAACTTTCCGAAGTACATAGAGAGCATATGAAAATTGGTTGAGTTTTTTACAGACACCATCCACATGCATTTTCCAGTTAAGTTCTGAGTCGATGTGGATTCCTAAAAACTTTGTATTTTGACCTGATTTATTGCTTTGCCTTTATAGTATACGTTGATTTTGTTTGACTTTGTATTTTTATTTGTGAAGGACATATAATTTGTTTTATCAATGTTTATTTTTAAGTTATTCATGGTCAGCCAGTTTATAATATATTCAAGAGATTTATTCACTTGTAGTTCAAATTTTCTTGACCACTATCAGCGAAAATAGCTGTGCTATCGTCAGCAAATAATATAATATCCTGGTCTATAGAGCTTGGTAGGTCATTAATATAGATAATGAACAGAAGAGGCCCAAGAATACTTCCCTGGGGCACGCCAAATTTAACGAGTTTAGGCTCTGACTCATATATTTGTTCGAATTTTGTATCTTTATCTATTTTAGTTATTTGTGTTATTTGATACCTGTTAGATAAATATGATTTAATAAGATTTAAGGCAATCCCTCTTATCCCTATCATATATATATATCTCCAATTTGCCAAGTAGGATATTATGATCCACATGGTCAAATGCTTTAGTCATATCCATAAAAATAGCTGTTATTTGTTGCTTGCTATTCAGTCCCGTCATTACTTTCTTAAGAAAATTAAGACGAGCGTCGTTGGTGGATCTTCCTTTTCGAAAACCAAATTGTTCATTAGTAAATAAGTTATTGACCTCAAAGTAATTATACAGAATGTTATATATAACTTTTTCCATGATTTTTGCGATTACCGGTATTAATGCAATCGGCCTGTAAAAACGCATATCCCCTCTATCTTCTTTTTTAAATATTGGATTTATAATGGTTGTTTTCAGTTTTGAAGGGAAAACACCATGTTCAAGACATAGATTGATAATGTGACTAATAACTGGAGATATGTGACTAGATACAGGTTTTATTATTTTCGTACTTATGTTATCTATCATACCCTGTGCTATTCGTGTTGTTTAATTCTTTTATGATTTGCTCTATTTCTTGTGGATTGGTTGGTTTTAAGAAAATGGAATTTGAATTGTTATTATAGGTTAGTGGTTTTGCAGCTGTACCCCTGGCAATAGACTGTATTTCGTCAATGAAGTAGTTGTTGAATGATTGTGCTATTTCTTTAGGCACAGTAACTAGTTGGTCTTTTATTTTAAGTTGTGTAATATTATCTTTCGGAATTACTGTTTTACAATTATTTATATAACATAGGTAATGTTTGTTTTTTGTCTTTTATTTCATTGCACAACCCTATAGATAAAAGGTAATACGGGTTGGTGTCCGCAACTCCACGTCAGTGCGCGTATTTTGCGTAATGGGTGGGAAAATCGATTATTCGATCCACCCCAGCTCCTCAAGGAAGGCCAGCAACACCTTGGTGCTACTGACAATCTCACGTAGGGTACCTGGGTCACCGAAGTACTTTGCCCTGTATGTGGCGAGCACTGGGCAGTTTAGTAGCACATGAGCTGCTGTCTCGTCGTCCTCCATGCAGGCCCTGCACAGCGGACTGTCTGTGACTCCTATGACAAAGAAGAGTTTATTAACCCATTGAATGCCGAAATTGGCTATACGGCCAAAGTTGGTTGTCACCATACATGGAAAATGTCGCCAGACTTGCCTTGAGGATCTACACGACTGTAACGCTCTCCCTCAAGACCTTGCCACCCTACAGCCTCACTCCCTCTGCCTCTGAAGGAGGTGGCAGGGTAGGCCTGCATTTATATTACCAACCAAAGCAATGCAAAGCATGTCGTTGTGTAACCACTAAAGCATAAATCCTGATCCTCCCCTGCACGACTCTATTCGTTGTATGTATTTATTTGTCGATTTATGAGCTGGGCACGGCAATTGATATAAAATAAAGTCAATAGGTTAATGAGGTAAGGCAATATTTTCACGTCAACCATGTATGGTTCCAGGTTCGAGAAGTTCCAGTCAAGTGAAGGCGGCGCCCGCTACGCGACGGCTGCTTACGCGACGGTGTACCGCTACTATGCGTACCCATGTCACTCGCGCCCGCGCATCTCGCAGGTGCTCACGTTGCCGCCGTTCAGGAAGCTTGGCATCTGCGCGCAACTGTTACAGGTCAGCTCTTGCTCACTATGTTTATCTACATCCATACTAATATTATAAAAGGAGAAAGTATCACTGTCTGTCCATCTGTCTGTTATCTTTTCACGCCTTAACGGCTGAACCATTTGGATAAAATTTGCCACACGGATAGACCAGGAGCTGGGTTAAGAAATATAATACTTTTTATCTCGGTAGTATGTTCGTGTGTGTGAGGGATAATAACTGACCTCCATGAGGGCGACAGGGCAAATGCTAGTCTTGTAGTAGAAAGTAGTACACCGAGTAAGTCACTGTTTGATTGAAAGGTAATGCACACACATCAGTGTCCCAGTGGACAGTAAGGAAGAAATATTCGAGGTCCAATCTCTGAGTGGGTTTAAGCAGGGGTTGTACAGTACCTGGACCTGGATCTGTCACATTGAGCTTTAAAAAGCGGCTGTCATAGGCACAAGTAACAAAGACGACGTACAAGCAGCATATTTCTAAAACTAGTGCCATATTAACGGCCGCATTCTACAGTCTACATGTGAAAGAAGTGGCAAACATCAATTAGTTTAACCCATTCCCCACACTCTTCTTTGCCCTCGCCTTTTCCCGTTATGCGGGGTCGGCTTTCTTAATATTTCGGCGCCGTTCACTTCGCTGGTAAGCATCGTCATCTGTAAGGCCAAGCTTTTGCATGTCCTTCCGGACATTTGTCATCCAGATAGTTTGCGGTCTACCTCTCCCTCTCCTTTTTGTAGCCATGGGAAGGCATTTTTTCACGATATGGTCATCGGGTCTAGGCATAACATGTCCGTACCACCTTAGCCTGGACTCTGCAATCTTCTCAGTAATAGGTGTTACTTTGAAACTCCCCCTTACGTGTTCGTTCACTTTGCCTTTGAGAGTGACTCCACCCGCCCAACGTAACATGCGCATTTCAGTGGTATGAAGTTTTTGCTCATGGATTTTCTTCGAAGCTCACGTTTCACTACCATAGAGTAAAACGGGCCTCACAGCTGTTTTGCAGACCTTGCCTTTGGTTCTTATCGGCATTTTTGGATCGCAGAGAACTCCTGTTAATGTACGCCACTTAACTCACCAACACATCGTTTTGTGCGTAATTGCAGCTATTATCGATCCGTCCTCCGCGATTACTGATCCTAGGTATTTAAATTTATTTACTCTAGGTAGGGCTACGCCCTCCAATTTGATTTCCGCGCTTGATGGTATAGATTCATCGGGGCTGAAGTTGCATACCATGTACTCCGCCTTGGTTCTGCTTATGCGTAATCCGTTCAACTCTACCTATTCCTCACACTGAACGAGAAATTAAATCTAAATAAAAAATCATTTATTCAAACTAGGACCCAAAACGACCCCAAAACGCCGGCCCTTTACCACTTCCTAGCTAGTGCTTTAGCTGGGAAGAAGGGGCGCAACACACTCCAGCAGCACAGCTGTCTGTTCAGACACAAAAGAAGTTTTATTGTTATAACGCCTATAGGCGTTTAGTGTCCTGCAGTGGTAACAATTCGATTGCGCGATTGCGGCATGTAAATAAAATATTACACGTTTGCGTGGGTACCGCCGAGGTGCAGTAATCGAGGCATGGAATTGATATGCATGGCTTGGTGTGTTGACCCAATGCCATCTGCTATAAACACATTCTTCTCATATCTACCTGAACTATCAAATTGGTATCAGTTTGCAAATAATTTTCTGCATATTTATTTTGAATATGTAATTTATGCAAGTTATTTATTTCAGGCTGTTTACTCCCATTTCATAATACAACCAGAAGTAGTAGATATTACAGTGGAGGATCCATCACAAGACTTCCAGAGAATTAGAGATTATGTTGATGCTAAGAACTGCAGTGATTTACCAGCTTATCATCCTGTGAATCTACTTCAAGGGTAACTATTATAAATTTATCTATTTATTCTGCAGTCTATGGGTTGAATACAATTTACAATTACAGCATAGAAAAAGAAATAATAGTTCATGTATTAGAAACGAAGGTATTTTACGCTCCAAGGTGGCGCGCATGCTGTAGGCTAGTAGTGTGATTATAAACGAAAGTAACGTCAACGAACATTGAAAGTATCATAAGCCCGGAAACTAATCGGATAAGTAAGTAGTTTATTATTTTAAAGGCAGGGAATGATAGCGTAAAGATTGCCAGGGGGGAATGGATGCAGAAGACGTGTTGCGCCGACCCCACGTAACATGGGATAAGGACAGGAAGATGATGATGATTTTAATCGTTTCAGATTCTCTCAAGACATGGCGAACCAAGCCAGCAACAAGTTCAAGATCAACAAGAAGCAATCGCGGCGTGTGTATGAGATCCTCCGCTTGAAGAACACCAACACCTCTGATAAGACTGCCTACTTGAAATACAGACTTGACGTCAAAAACAGACTCAATGCGCCTTTCCAGGTATGATATATTTGATTGTTGTCTGTTTTTATTATACTACAAATTGGCGCTTTAATCAGCCCATAAGCCTTACTGCTGTAGTGCTGAAATATGTGCCTACCTAAGAACATAATTTATGTTTAGCATTTTCTCAGGTGTTTATGGCACACCAATGATTTTCAAATTATTTTATTTCATCTGATTTATTTATTTAATTTGATTGATTGTACCATGTTATTTTATGCTTGGCTGTGCGTGTTAATTACGTGAAAATAAATGAGTTCATTTATTTACCTTTCCAAATATAAAGGAAACAAGCCTCAAGTCCTTTGTAACAGCAAATTACCTACCTACTATAAAATGTATAAACGTTATATTGTTTACAGAAAAAGAAATTAGAAATGAAAAAATTGCAAAAGGTGTTAAAACCTGATGAATTCGCAGCCACAGTGAGTGTCACGGGCCTGAGCGAGACACACGGCCGCTTGGCCAATCAATACCTAGCGTTGGAGCAGGAATACCGCCGCGTCATACACAGGATGGATCAGGACTAACCACTGTATATTATAATCCATTGTTTAAGGGCGCCATACTATATACTAGTGCCACGACTCGTGGCAGTCGTGGTCATGAGTAAGCCGGTTATGAAAATGTATGCCGAGTCGTTTCATGTATCTCCTGCATTTTATGACCACGGCTGGCTCGAACGGTGGCGTATACTACAACACCCTTTTCACACGCTCCGTCTGCCGGTTAGCTGCAGCATGAATCTGTGAAATGGGAGCTAGTGTTGCGTTCCAATGGCAAGTAGAACCTACTTCTAGCTTGCGAGGTCGTGCTGCGTCTATCGTGTATAGCGCCCTTAATGAGTGTTACCATGTTCCATTGCACATACTACAATCATATTTTTTAACGTTTGTTTCATTTATTTCTAAGAATTTTGTATTATTGCGAAGAATTAAATTGTTGGTGATAAAGACCTGGTCTTGCTCATTTTAAGGCTCTAGTTTTAATATAATTTTTCCATTATTTCAATCTGCTCTTTTAAATTATTATTATTGATTTAAATTTCAGTACTATTGTCTGTTTTCCAAGTTACTTTGATCTTGGGTCGAGTCTTTAATATAATTGCCAACCAGATCATACTTTTTGTTAGTGAGTTATTAAAATTGAAATGTGTTTTATGTGTTTACGCAAACATTCACAAAAAATGGTGTCTATGCTATGGTAACAGGTAAGGGACAATTCCCGTCACTCTAAGGACGTTCATAGTCTGAGGAGCAACATTTCCCTACATTTTTGACATTTGGTTGTCGCTGAGATGAGATTGCGACTAGATTTTGAATGTTTTCAGTTACGGGAATTGGGCTTCGGGTTAAAAACCAATAAAACCAACAAAAACAATAAATACATACAAAGTGTAACTTAAATAACGCACACAACCTCTTTAAGGGGTCATTGTACTGATCATTATGAACATCTTTTACATGGGGCCAAATCCGAAATCGCAAAAAAAAAATCTGTTCATGTCATTTTGACGAGTTATGCTAATATAAATGTAGGGAACAGCAGATTTTTTTTCTCACGATTTCATATTAGGTCCATTATTAAAAGTTGTTCATAGTGATGAGTACAGTGACAAGTAAGAGGTTGTGCGTTATTTAAATTACACCTTGTAGATAAGGTGTTTTGTTCAAATTAGAATACATTATGTTTGGTAAAACAATTTAATGTTTCTTGTGTGCCTTATGAACACAATACGCCTTAAATGTAATTTTGTGATGTCTTATTACTTTAAGTTTCAATACAATTAATAAACATGTCTGATTCACGACCTAAATATCTCAAAAATATTTTGTTCAAAATAAAACGCTCGATTTTAAATTATATTTATTTCTTTTTATGGTTGTCCACTAAATACAAAATAAATGCAGTACTGTTAATAAATGTGTGTGTTAAACATTGTACGTAAATTGTTCTATGGCTATTAAATGTTACTCATGTTAAGAATATCTGAAATTACATAATCATTATTATTGAACCGCGCTGGCTATTTTTCTAGTCTCAAACTACACTGTACTTATTATAATAATCATATTATGATGACAATATCTACATATCCGTAACATTGATCAGTGCAAACGTTCAAGCGGCGGCACAGATCGAAGTTTCGTAAAGTAACTACTTGTAATATATTGATATAGTCTGTTATAACGTGCAAGTTGCGTCCGGATGATAGCCAATAGCTTCCAAGCGCAAGGACAATCGGCATTCTGCAAAATGCGCAACACAACACGCACGGTAAATGATATAACTAGCTGGAACACTAAAACTATTGCCACAGTGTAAATACCTAATGCAAACAGTACTTAATTGCCTTTGATTTTGAAAAATCTTTCAAACCATTTAAATAGTCGACTGCAATCTAATGACAGTTCAGACTTAACATTCGGACACAGCTCCGCTACGACTATTGTGAGTACAAAATGACAAGTCCGATGGCTGTTCGTATGGACTGACAAACTATTGCTATATGATGGAGCACAGTTGAAAGATTAAATGTATGCTAGTCCAACTATAACGACTATCCCCTACATATTTAGAATAATCATACCAGGTTCCCTATTGTGCATTGACAGGCCAGTGCTAATAATTAACAAGGTCCCAATTACAACCACTACATAATACTGACAAACGTTTCCTACAAGAAAATAGTACCCTACTTACCCTTGACTCGGACACCACTTTCAAACATCGACAATAGGGATGATGACAAATTTTTTTGTACGTCAGGAGTTTATTAAAAAATATTGAATACGTATTTTTTCTTTTTTTACAAGATTACGGCGATACATTGAGTTAAAATGTTGCTTGTCGTCACGCCTTGCTAGATTTTATACTTAGTTGTGACGTAGCGAGCTCCACTCCCCAACTTTAATGCGTTTTATCCAAGTAATTTTTTAATATTTTTTTTACCTAGGCATCATCCCTATTCATCCTGGCAGTTTGTTTCAACGACAATCGGTCTCTACGGATTCTGAATTTCGAAGCTTCTGTCTTTTGGGATCCTGTACCAAAAGTTGTAGAAACGCCACGCTCAGAAGTAGTGTCTGTGTTAAGGCGTGTATTCAACATGAGAACTTTGAAATACATTATTTCAACATTATGTCTCCTAATGAAGGCGTTACAATAAGTCACTCGTTTACAATATTGATTGTTTTCTAGTAATCTCAACATTACTAGCAGATAGTATTAAATTCGCTCCTATATTATCAAAATATTATTAAAAAGAGATTCAAGAGGAAAGCGTGTTCGTATTTTTGATAATATAATAGCTAATCCTAAACACCGCTGACATGTTTATGTTTTGTTTCAATTTTGGACGGTGGCGAATAAACAATTTTCTTTTGAATTAATTTCGACTCGTAAAAAATATTCAGCGATTAGTTTTTAACATTTTGGAATGTAAAGTATCTCAATAGAGAGCACGTTAATTTAGTTGTTCTGATGAGTATCCGTATCCGTTAATAGTTTAATGCGAGCGCGACATGCTGTCTGCCACGTAGTACACTTCTCCGAACCATTCGCTATGCTCGTCCAAGTACCTGTGGAATAAACACAATTATTTAATTTTTTTTCTGGGAAAACTGTCGTTTATTTTGAATAGTTTTATATTGTTCACTTACTGCACGAACATATCGATGTGCTTGAGAATCAACTTCAGTTTAAAGTCAGGCATCTGAGTCGCATTCAAAAAGTCTGGCAATTTCACTGGAAGTAATAAAAATACATATTTGATTGACTTCACTTTAAAGTAAGATCTGTGATAAAATAAAAGTAAAAACAGTACCGAAAAGTCTGGCAAGATGAATGGCACCATACACGCGGCATGGCAAATGTTCGGTTCCCTCGCGGGGAATAATTTGCCACTTCGCCACCTGACAATAAAAGTACTGTTATGTAAAAAGTCTGCTCAGAATACAAAACTAAAGTAGAATGCCTAGGGTGCAATATGGGCTTTAGTGTTTTCAGTTTGTATGCTAAGACCCACTTGCATCAAACATCATTCAATGCAACACATCGAATTCATCGTTAACAATGAATATTCATTTTATTGAATTAAAAACATTCTATTTCTGTTCATCGTTCGAAGATGCGATGTTATAAATGCGTTAACCGAGTCATGGCCAATGACGCCCCAGGCGCGTCATAAACAAATATGAAAAAAATTATGGTGGCAATGAATCTGTTAAGCGTTAAATACATTTTGTGATTTGTGGTGCAAGTAGGCCTAAATGACCGCTTGTATTAATTTGAAGTGGATAAGACTCCTTCGGTTCTGAACCCCACCTTATCAAGCAGCAGTGACAGCGGCGTGCGCGTGCTGGTGGGCGCAGGAGTGGCCTGCGCGGGCCGCGCCCAGCACTCGCTCAGAGATGACCCGCTGCTACCGACGCTGAAACGCAATAAAAAATAAAGTTATTCAAAAATAAAAATTGGTGAAATATGGTATATAAATCTTATCAAATAATGTAGGTATTACAAAGTTTGATGCCTGTACTAGGATAAACCTGTATCACAGGTGGCATGAGTTCTTACAACTAAGCAATGCATAACACCCAATAATTTAATGATATTAGCCGGGTAGGTCGAGTATACGATGTATTCCCGTTGTCCCCGTTAACCGTGTTCCCGTCTCGGTATTTTTAGTCATTTTATTAAATTATGCCCTACCTACTAATAATGCCCCTGCCTACTAATAATGTTTTTACTTTATACTGGATATTAATTCAATAATAGTTTTAATAAAATGACCACCGACTATGCAAAGGCAGGTACAGGTTCAGTTTCTAAAATAGTTGTAGTCGATCATGATACGAAGTAAGTAATTTCTTTGTTGGAAAAAAAAGGATGCCCGATATTAAAAAAAAAAAATATACAGAGATATTGAATTTTATGCCAGGAAAAGAAGACGTGTAAGTTTTCTTGATTAGAAATCCGCCATAGCACAGTTTGCTCTGAACTGTTCAGAGGCGAGACTTATCCAGCAGCATTTGCAGCTGTTTGAACATAGTAGGTAACATTTGACAACATTTTTACCTGGACGACATAGTTTCGAACAACCTCGGCTCGCCGGCTGAAGTTGATGGAGCCGGCTCCTCATTTTCCGATTGAGACACCACTGACTTGTGAGAACGGAGCCTGAAAACAATACGACTACCAAATGAAAAAATTGTAATCCCAACTAAGAATGAAAGTTTCTACGTTTGTTACTCAATAACACTGTATGGGCTGCTCGGATTTGGATAAAACTTGGCAAGCCAAAAGACCACGTCCTGTAATAAATAAAACAAGATAACAATTTTATTCTGTAACATGAAGAAGTTTCCAGGTGTAAGTGAAACCGCGGGCGACAGTTAGTGCTACAGACCGATCACTTATTTTACCTCTGACAGCAGGAACCCAATAGCAATTTTATTGCAACGAAAATAAAGATCACTGTGATTTTGACAGACTTGTCAGTGGTAGTAGTAACCCAAAAGCAACCTTATTGCATCGACAATAACGCAAATCAGAGGTAAATCTTTTGGCGCCTCAATGACATTGACAGTTTTTTTTTTTTTTACAACAATGCACACTTGATTTCCATGTCACTCTTGACATTGGCAGAATGGTCGACATCGGCTTTGCTTGCCATAAGAAGAAATAGAATAGACATTGACAGAGTTCTTGGTAAACATTTGATTGTGTCACAGAACAAGATGGCGACGTTAGTTCCGATTTTAGCCACGTCAAACCTTGCCACCTTGTAACGTTGTAGTTCATATACCAACCTCCTTGCCACATTGCCGCTGCGAGTGGCAGATCGGTCCTCGCGAGTTTTGCCGGATCCACCGACGTGGTTGTCATCAGTGGTCGAGTCACTGATTGCAGCTGTCTTATCATTGGAGTCGCTTTTCGATGCGATAACATCATCGTGATTGTTAGATTCACCTGGTGAAAAGAGATTGAAGTACATAAATAGAAAAAAAGGGTGTGCTTATGACCACACGATAGATGTTAAAACTTACGACTGGAGCCGAGTATACCCGATTCAGCATCACCGATCGACCGGAGCCGCGTATACCCGATTCAGCGTCACCGACCGACTGGAGCCGAGTATACCCGATTCAGCATAAACCCATCGACCGGAGCTGCGTATACCCGATTCAGCGTCACCGACCGACTGGAGCCGGGTATACCCGATTCGGCGTCACCGACCGACTGGAGCCGAGTATACCCGATTCAGCGTCACCGACCGACTGCAGCCGAGTATACACGCTGCTTGTTTATTGGCTAGGGAGCTGCCAGATAGTTCTGGCAGCTCTCCTATCAGCTGTTCCTACCTTTATGAACGCATAACTCGTAAAAATGTAGAGAACACCGGTTTTTTTTCGCGATTTCAAGTTTGGTCCCATAGTAAAAGTTGTTCATAATGATGAGTACAACACTATCGTGGCAGCTGCCTAGCCAATAAAAAAGTAGCGTATGCACCCAATTCAGCGTCGCCGACCCGAGCGTGACGGTTCAGTTTCGTTCACTGTTCAAAGTGCGCCATAAAGAAGTTTTCACTTCAAAAATTCATGGATGTGATCCTTCGCAAGAAGTAGCGTATTCTAGTGATTTCTACAATATTGTTTCGTACTTTGGTAGTTTGTTAAAATAAATAATAATGATGATGAGAAAAGATAATAATTTGAATTTTTGACTATTTAGATAGGGGGTGGGGGTTTACCTTCGCTCTTATCAGCATCCATAGGATCAGGTGGCAGATGCGAGTACTCCGGTATCTTCGGACTCTTGAGATCTTCCTCGGCCGCAGTCAGCACTTCTTCCTCAGTACCCATCGGCTCATCTTCATACTCTTCCTCTCCTTCCAACTCGAGCTTCTTGCATTCTTCTTGCCTAGAATTATGTAATTCACTGGATTTTTATTATGTTATGTAATTGGATGGCAGATAGCTCAGCAGTTGTTATATAGTAACCGTCGCCTTTAGACATCTGCAATGCCAGAAGCGTCATAGTTACGTTGCCATCCCATAGACGTAGCTGAAATGTTTCATGTGACTTTCAACTCTCGGTGTTGAGCCGAGCATTGAGAATCCAACAGAATGCAATCCACGCGTCGAAAAAACACACTGTTGTTTTCAACTCTCGGCGCTAATCAGAGCGTTGAAAATCCAGTGTGCGAAAAAAAAATCGCCGCGATATTTTTACGTCCGTGCGAACGTCGGCTTATGAAGCAAAAGGCTGCTAAAGTCATAAGTATTTCCATAATAAAAAAACAATATTTGTTGTGTATTTGTGTATGATGTGTACCTACTATATACACATCTGCCTAACCCTTCGGGGAAACAAGGCGTGATGTTATGTTATTTGTACTGCTAGTTTGCAATAAACGTTTTGACTTTCAAAGTCTATGTTGTTGAACCAGTAACTTACTCGTCGATGAATTGTCCGCAGATCTCATGATACTGGGGCAGTTCTTGCTTGTACAGCAGATGACCGCGCAAGATGAAGTCGAAATAAACGCGGAGGCCGTCTGCTACCTCCCGGACTAAGTTCAACCTGTAAATAGACGTTGAAAGTGTATGAAGGTACAAGCAGTCGATACTTTCCTAAACTCCGAGCTGAAAATAACTTCTTTGAATTTGTTATGAATGGCTGGAGTAAGGCCTCATTTACGGAGACGCGGGGCGTCGCGCGTTGCGTTGAGCGGCGCGGCCCGCACTGAATTCAAATATATGGCGTTGTATGAGTGCGTTTACGGAGAAGCGATTTTAGACGCGTTTGTTTGAATTAGGGCGTTTTTTGCGGCCGAGCCCGCGGATGGCACCGACGCGTCCCACGCGGCGTTTATCGCGGCGGCGCACGCAGCGGCAATTCTCGATGAAACTATGTCCGAGGCGTGCTTCGCTACACGCTAGAGGATTCGCCGCGGGCGCCGCGGCGGGCACCGCCACGCTTCCCGTCTCGCTTCTCTATGAACATGGTCGTATATTGCTATAAGTTTGTGTTTACGCGTGCGATGATGCGTGCCGCTTCACGCGCCGCCCCACCGTAAACAGAAAAAACGTCCGACGCGCCGCGAGACGCCACGCCACACGCGACGCGAGACGCCCCGCGTCTCCGTAAACGAGGCCTAAGGCGGTTGGCGATCATTTCCTTAGTATAGGTACCTATTAAGGTTCAGTAGAAAAGGGGTTAGGTTTTTAGCCAAACTCCTGTGAGATCGTCTATTATTGAACAAATTTTTTTTGTTATCAACATTGGTTTTGTGAGTATTGTAAAGTCTAATTCTGTGCGATGTTATTCCTAAAATTGCGAGCCAATCAAATCTGTGGAGTGAAAAAAAAAACGGGCGCTAAGGACATTATCGTACCTGCAAGACACATCAAGCATGTCTGGTTTCTGTGGAGGATCATGCCGTGCGCGTGTGGGGTGCCAGGCACCAGCGCGTGCGAACCATTTCACGAAGGACTCCAAGATCTGCGCCGCGCACGGAGTTGCCGGCAGCTGGGACAGGCGCCCACGCTTTACCACTAAGTGGTAGTCGAATGTCAAGCGATCGCTGGAAGATGTCCACAAGAAAATCAAGAACCAGATTACGAAAACGTAGTCGGGTAAGATGGTAGTGTTGTAGGTAACCCATATACAATCGCACCTGGCTTGAATGGGTTGGTTCGAAAGTGTCGTTTATCTCTCGGTATTTTAAAATGCTAGATCGAATAAGATTGCAGGTCGTGCATTCCAAGAGAATATTTCGTTTATTTTTAGGTACAGAGAAAGTGGAATTCTTTGGAGGAGGCTTTTACCCGAAGGGGGTTGTCACTAATGTTATTTTTGAATTAATATATTTGAATGTATAATTTAAATTTAATTCAATCATTTTAAGAGCTTAAACTACCTCAGCTAAAATTCACTCTTTATCTTGCTCACACGATACTGCGCGCGGACTGAGTGAGAGTGGGACTGAGTGCGGTGCTGGGCGGCAGGGAGCGCCGATAGTTTAGGTAATTGCTTTTTACGGTGAAAATAATAGTAATTAAAAAAAGAAAAAAACTTAAGACCTGCTTTATAGTTAGTTCAGTTAGTATGCAAAGTCATGATCTAATTTGAAGTAGTTTTTGAATACCAGCGGTTTATTGTTCGGTTTGGAGGTAAGTTTGGAATTTTTTTCTATCGAGAAAATTTTATGGAATCGTGTTTTCGGCAAACACAGTACTTAACAATAATACTCAACTTTACTATATATTTATTTCAAAATTAAAGCTGCAGTATTTTCGACATAGCGGAGGATCATGCTAAGCCATTTGAGGTACCTATATAGTATAGGCTCTTAAGTAGTTATCTAATATGTGGGCGTCCAAGCAAAAAGGGTCCAGTAGTGGGGTATTGAGTTAAGACCAGATTAGATATCTATAATAGTCAATTCTTCTGGTACTTAGAAACGTCATATAAAGTCATTTACTATGAACTTGTAGATAATTGAGTATTAATTAACAATCAATTGAAAACGAGAAATGCAATTTTTTCACCCAACTTTACAAAACTGTGTATATCTCGGAAACTAAATACCGAAAACTGGACCCTTTTTGCTTGAATGCTCACATATTATGAATGAAATATTTTATAAGTGGAATTTATTTTTAATGTTATTTATTTGATTGCGTGGAATTATTATATTTGTTAAATAATCAAGAGGTATTACATTCATTTCACTTGGAAGCAAATACCCTCGACGAACACCTAGATGAAAAGAAGTACTCTACTCAAGTAATGACTGTTATACCATTATTGTTAGTTACCGTAAAGCAGAAGGCAGTGCGATGTGCGCCCGTCCCACATGCACGTTGGGCGGCGGCGAGCGTGGCTGCGAGCTCCCAGACCCAGACGCCGAGGACGAATCCGTGTCGGCCGTCTCCACCCCTTCCTCAATGTTATCTGATCAAGAACAACTACTAAGTGCGACCTACTATAAATACTCAAGAACAATGACTCATGTAGATAACAATGTTGTGTAAGTTCAAACTACACTTTAGTGTTATGGATATGCCCTGAATACTCTACTATTCAGTGCGTGTCCACAATGAGCGTAGGTTCTGTCTATACCTACTTACAATTATTAAGTCGCGTTTGGATGAAATGATGATGGAATAAAACGAAGATATAGTAATACAGAACTCTAAATGCTTGCTATGAAATTGACCAGCCTTTAACTGCTTCGCACATTTCCGGTGTAGCAGCCGCGAGCGACCTAACAATAGAAAATTGCATTGAAGTAGGGTCCCTAACTATGTCGCTCTCATTCGACGTGCTCGTATCTACAGCATTTTATATCTGCTATAGTAGACACGCCTTTTGTTGAAGTGCGACCGAGACTATGTAAGGTTTTAGTCATATCCTACAGAAACATATTACCGGCTACAGAATATTGTTAATCTAAAATTATGTAAGAGTTTCTTCTGAAAAATTAACAGCAGAATGAGCGTTGGACATATTATTAGGTAGGAGTTTCAAGTAATGTCTTCTACTTATTCAGCTAGAACAAAAGTTAAAACTTTTCAGCATTCAATGAAAGTATTTATAAACACGATAACAAAGGAAAGCGCCAGTGCGAAGAGGGTGAATGCGCATGTCTGGGCGTTACCGCGTAAACGGCGCGGCGCGGCCATCTTTGACGTACTTGGGTGTGTCGGGTGGCGCGCTTTTCGAAACTATAGCCACGTGTATAACTTGTTTGTATGTACGGATATGTACTTGCTGCGATTCATGACTCGTTTTTGAACCCACACTGACTAACCTGATGAATTAAATCACACATAGTTATTAGATATAGCAATAACTGTGAAAACGCATTTAATAAAATATTATCATGAAGATCTCAGATAAGAGGATGGCTGCTGATTACTGGAAAATACTTGTTTTCTTTCTCCTCATACATGTACCTACCTACACAAATTTTCCCACGAGACATAGGACATAACTAATCAAAAATGCTGAATTTAAAATATTTAAACTTACCATCTGGCTGTGTGCTACTAGAAGAGCCGTCATCAGAGAAGCCATGTCGGGCGCGCTTGGCGGGGCCCGCTCCCGGGTTAGAGGTGCTGCCGCCCTTCTTGCGCTCTCGGCGATACAGATATGCACCCCTATATTAAACACGAAAAAGTAAGAATAAAGCGCAACAGCAGCAGTAGTTAATAAAGTTTAGACCTATTCATGAATCTTCAAAAATCATTTTTTCCAAATAACTTATTAAATTATTTTCCAATTGTATTTAAAAGTTAAATAAAATCTTACAGTTGTAGTTGAGATTTTTCAGCTAGATCTCTTTGCAGCTGTCTGTTTTCTTCAGTGTCTTTCAACACAAAGTCTTCACTAACACAGCGGTCCCAAGAAGAGTTCCAACCTTGGAAGTGTATCAAATACTCCACAGTACGGCGGCCACGTTTGTCCTTACTCTCTATCACTTCCAACACCTGTTTACGAATTATATGTTGAAGTTGAATAGCTGACTTTGTAATAAAATTCACAGATAATAATATTGTTGTACTCAACTTTAAACTGTTTTTAATTTCGTTTATCTTCCACAACAGGAATCAAAATTAAATAAGGGACTAGTATAGTAGTCTTCCTAGCAATCATGATTGCTAGGAAGAATAATATACTAGTCCCTTAATGAACTTATTATTACCACCTTTTTTGCTCCACCCTAGTTATACTCATAGTACTTGTAATAAATGGCTCCAGTTTCCTAAACATTTGATGTAAGTGCATAAATATATTCTAGCAGCAGCAGCAATGCATGGATAGTATAATAATAGGCATGGATTCAGTAGGTGTAATAGAATTATGATTGTAAAAAAGAAACAAAACCAACATGAGGTCTTGCCCCACCCTTCCTGCACCAAGTCTTAAGAATTAGCCACGAACTTTATTTTACTTTATCAGCAAAATAAATACAAAACAAAATATAGGTAACTGAAAGTAGCACAAAGAAATACAACTTTAATTATTTTTTAAATACTGTACAATGTTTTTGACACCCAAGAAATAGTTTTGTGGAATATTTATATTTTTTTTGGAACAGTATTTCACAAACTGAGCTATGTAGAAGACCTGCAAGTTCTTAAGGAAGTTTGTTATGTATAGTTTATGGTCTCTTTTGATCAATTTTCTATCAAATAAGTTGCAAACTGCTGATAAAAAAGTTTTATATAATTATAACCTACTTTTGTTTAGTAGTTGTTGCAGTTGTATTTGGAGTATTATAGTAACTAAAGCTGATAAAAATGAGTTGGTACAGGGCGTGGTTAGACCTAGCACTGCGGTCCTTACCTTGGAGTCGTAGAGCACCTTGGCTTTTGTTGGATCCGGTTCATAACACAAAACGCGCTCGCCTTCACTGAATTTATAACGAACTCCTCTTGTAGATACCATTGCCAGTTTTTCTTCTCCGATGGCACGAATTAATCAATATTCCGATAATTTAAGTTATGTAATTCAATAAGTATGATTAAAAAGTAAATTAATTTGCAGGAAACACAAAACCACAAATTAATATTTTACGCACCGCTTGCTTGATTATTTTTAAGTCTGACTGATATAACATTTAAAGTATTTCTTATTTAGCGTCAGCAGACACTGCAGCCGGGTGCCTGCGACACGCCTATTTCACAAAAATAATGTTTTGTTTGGGCGTCGGCCGATGTTTATTTTGATTTCAGCTGTCAAACATAAAAGTATACAATACACCATTTTAATTTTTTTACTGGCAACACAGATTAGACAATGGCGCTAGTAGTACGATGTTTTCCAAAATTATAAAATATTAAATTAGCCCCTAACTGCAGCCTCCATGTAGTGTATGTGGTTGCAATATTGGTGTATTTTAATTAAAGTTCAGTGTCATAAATGTGTGTATTGAAATGATCATTTAAAAGTAAGGAAGATTGAAAACCAAAATAAATTTAGCTGAACGAAGATAACAACTATTAGTTCAACCGGTTATGGGGTGCATAGTTGACTTTATGATAAACAAACTTTATGCAAATATTTGTACATATTACTTTCATACGTAGAAAATAAATGGAAACTGATTATTTTAATTTCAGTACCGCACTTTCAATCTGGCAAGGGCGTTGACGTATTCCCAGACGTGTTCTATACGCAGTGCTACTTACATAAGGACTTGGGCGTAGGTCGGGTGTGGCGAACGGGGCAGTGTGGGGGCAGATATCCAAGGGCGTTGGCAAGGAAGAGGAACAAAGCCTAGTACTAACACGTTTCTGTGTATGCCTAGAGAGAGAACATCATGAGATTGAAAACGAGTTTCAGTGCAGATAGTGAATTGGCTCCTGTTTGTAAACGTAAATTCACTTGGGGACTTTATTTGTTCTTGGTGTTTTGATTTATTTTTGTCATATCATAATATTTACATTTTTAGATATTTCTATACAAAAACTAAATGTCTTTAAAAATTAAAGGAAAGGAAAGCCCATCAGTAACAGGGAGAGTTAGTGTTTTTATTATTTTCCGTCATAAGTAACTAATACCAAGGTCTGGACAGACTGTCCTTACATAACGTCATCATTCAGTTCTATAACATTGAGGAATATGGGTCGAACGACTAGGCATCAATTGAATTGAAAAGTGTAACATGCTCGGCAGACATCTTCACTATGTGCTTTTTGGCAGGCACCATTTAAAATATCAATTTTGTTTTCTTGGGAACAAAGGTCAAAGGGTTACGTTTTGACCTTTGTTCCCGGTTCCCTAGCTACGCCCTTGGTTGGGGAAGGTTGGAAGCAACATTGTAAATGTTGAGGGTTACGTTCTCATAGCAATGTGCTTGTTTTTAAATGGATGCGTTGATTTATTACAACATCATTTTGTAATTATTATGGCGTCGCGGCGGTCAGTTTCAATAGTAGCAGCTGCGAAAATAATCAGTGTTGAGCGTTTAGTTTGGTGTCTTTTTTAGGGTTCCGTACCCAAAAGGTGCCCACGGGACCCTATTATTAAGCCTATTATTACGCCTATATTTACCCTATTATTACGCCGTCTGTCAAATAAAAAACTGTAAACTACAATATCTTACGGAAAGAAAAATTTGAAAAGTTGCCGGGAAAATTGAAAAATTCGAGAAAACTAAAAGTGCACTTTCTATGGGAATTTTGTATGACCATGGGAATTGAATGACAGGACAACGTCTGTCGGGTCAGCTAGTAGGTAATATTTGTTATAGCCGTTAGGCGCGTACACATAGCGACAGGTCCGTTATTTGATGGCGTATGTAGTTGTCTGAACGAGTTCACACACAATACAGTATTCCGGATCCAGTAAAAAATACCGAGCCGACAAAATATGCAGCAGTCCGTTTTACAGGTCCGTTTAAACGTATACATTATTGGCGTATGTAGTTGTATGAGCTAGTTCACACACATGACAGAATTCCGGATACAGTAAAAAATCCCACACAAAACGGAAATACTGATCCGTTTTATCGGATCGAAACCGCGCGAGGTTTGGCACGGGGGTGCTCGGGGTGCGGTGTGCTACGCGGGATGCGGTGTGCTGCACACAGGCGCCATTTGCCGGTTTCATTCACTAAAGTACACGTGTCCAGTGTGCTCCGAATCATGGCAAGCAAGTCGTTTGAAAAATACATTGATCAAGAAATTTTGATAAATTGTGTTGAGAGTAGACCAGTTCGGTCGGCAAAATCGGTCCTGTAAATGCTGTGTGAAATTACTTCCAGTAGCGACGGATCCGTTAAAAACGATCCTGTAAAAACGGACGTTCTATGTGTACGCTCCCTAAAAGTGCGTAGGTGTGCATAGTAACACAGTCGTTCAGCTACACGTGCCCGGTGCCACAATCTTTTTGTTTCCTTCCATACAGGCGACTTTGTCCTGCGGCTTCGCCCGTATGGAGTCGGTAAACGATATCATTTCGAAAAAATATACATTGTAGGTACCACGGGAACGTAAAGCCGGGACAATTAACGTCCTGTGTCCTAATCCAGGTCATGATTTTTCTGTGTGGCCGAACACTGAGAAGTTATTTTAGGCAATTGCCTAATTTAAGTATCTAAGTAATAGGCACACATCATACGGCGTTTAATTTATTGTTTTTTTTTTAACTTTATTAAATTACACTGAAATACGTATACTAGGTACTATCGCGGGCACTTGCGGCGGTGAACCACTTTTCCACCTTATTACTAAGGTAATAAGGTTGAAATGTGGTTCACCCCAAATGTCCGCGATAGTACATACCTACCTAGACCGATTTCCAAACGTCTTTTGTTATAATTAGGTAAATTAAGTTAATTTGATAGCAATTTAAATCTAATAGACGATCCATTTTTTCTTCCTGTCTTCCATGGACATGGCCTACATTGTAACATTGACTGTGGAAAGGATCGGACCTGTGTCGACACCCTCGCGCCATCCCATCTTCCTAGCTCGACGGGCTGTACTGGGGCGGCTGCTGCAGATACAGAAAACCTCAAACAATGCAAATATAAAAACCTTAAATTATTGGGAGCTATATGTTTGAGCTGTTTGGAGTTAAAACAGTAGGGCCTTGGGGTCCGATTGCTCATCGAGTATTTCGGGACATCGCCAAACGGTTGGTCGACTCTTCACGGGACCAGAGGGCTGGCCTATTTTTAGCCCAAAAAATGAGCATTGCCATCCAAAGTGGCAATGCTGCCAGCCTTTTGGGCACTTTTACCATTTATATATATATTTATCTGTTTATTTCTCCTCACAATGATACTCTTATTCTAGGATACACATACTGTTTTTTTTTTTAGCGATTGACAGTGATGCGTTTGATGCCCAATGAGCTCGTCCCCCTTTTTTATTTTTTATTGTTTACCTTTACATAATATATATATTTTAGTGTTATCTTATCACATGTTAAATATATATACAAGTACGAAAAAAAAACATAAATATTATGATGATATCAAGGTGCAAGGATGTTTAAGGGTACTGGTACTAAACTTCACATCTTTGTCAGGTCCTAACTTAGCACACGTTATAGGTATTATTAAGTAAGTACTCGAAAATGTCAGTAGGATAATTTCAGTCACAGGCCATTTGAGCGTGAACTTTATAACCCGCGGAGACGTGATTCAATGTTTAATTAAAATGATTTAACATACAGGACCTACTTAATATGTCTGTCGGTAAATTCTTGTAGTAGGTGCCTACTTAAATATAATTATTTGAACATTGTTAGGCCAATTTAGGAAAAATAAAAGTGAACAACAATTTCATAAAAAAATATTAATTTAATTAAATAGGTCCTAATGAACGTAAAACACAATACTATAAACGTATTGAAAATAATACGCTATTAGTACTGTACAATTAGATTCCTAGGTTCTGGTTTGGCATCAATTTAGTGGTGGTAGAGAGGAGCGGAGTAGGCGACGGGAGCGGCGAACTTGGCGACTGGGGCAGCGTGGACTACGGGGGTGGCGGCGTACGCCAGCTTGGCGACGGGGCCGGAGTGGTACACGGGAGCGGAGTGGTACACGGGGGCAGACTGGTACGCAACAGGAGCAGCCTGGTACGCGACAGGGGCGACCTTGGCGACGGGGGCGACGATCTTAGCGACGTGACCGAGGGCCTCCTTGCGCACGACGGCGTTGAAACCGTTGTGATCGTCGGCGGTGTAGTCCACGGTGCGCTTGGTGCCGTCGGGGTCCACCACGGAATAGGAGCCGTGCACGACGTCACCGTCGCGGCTCTCGTGTTGGCTCTTGGAGTCGCCGGTGAGACCGTCCTGCACGTCGTACGCGAAGCTGTACTGGGGATGCGCGTCGTATTCTTCGACGGCAACCTTGGCGACGGGGGCGATCACCTTAGCGACAGGCGCACTGTACGCCACGGGAGCGGAGTGTACGACGGGGGCTGCGGCGTACGCTTGATGGGCGACGTAAGCGGGAGCTGCGGCGTACGCCTGATGTCCAGCGTAGGCGGGAGCAGCGCCGTAAGCCACTTGAGCAGCCGGATACACTCCAGCGCTGGCCGCAGCCACCAAGCATGCGAACACTACGAACTGGAAAAAACAAATTGGTTAATTTTAGAACAAAGATCCACTTTTCTCACTGTTTCCATCACTGAGTTAGGTTCCTGCTGTAGAAATTTGCACGGCTAGATCTTGTATGTACGTATGTGACTTCGTAGTACCTTGAATGCCATTGTGTGGTGTGTGAGTTGATCGAGGATGTTGAATGATGTCTGACGAGGAGTGCTTGGAGCTTTTATATGGCTGGCGGGGGCGCACCCTTTCACCGCGCGATGTCGTGCGTAAGTCACATGGCCGTGAATTAGAGCCCCAGGGCGCTATTAATGATCCCTAACTTTTCGGAAGCTGATCTTATGATAACTATTTGTTATTCTAATCAACGCCATATTGTTAGGTTAGTTGTTTTTTCCGCGATAAACTCTTAAGCTTTGTTAGCTACGGACGATGCATTGCAAGGTTTAAAATAATTTTAAAAACTCTTTACTTGCACAAAAATGTATGATTTTGTTGATACTACATGAGGTGTTTTAAAGTTTCAGGGCGGGGGTGCAGATGATCATTACATTTGCATGCAACTGGATCAGGGAATTATTTGAAAAACAATTTTTAGCATTCAATAAAAACATTAAGGTTTTGTACGAAGACTAATTTGGGGTGACTGAACTTTTTTAGTATTTGGCATAAACATAGAATTTTGTAGGTAATCCCAACCTCACCAGTCAGTCAGTCACCCAGACATGAAATAATCTCAAAGTAACGTGATTTAATTGCACCTACAACAAGTTCAGTTCCTATGAACTGAATTAACCAACAGTTGAATAAATAATAATTATGAAAATAGGTAGGTACTTCTAATTGACAGGAATTGGTTTTTTATTTATGATTTATTTATTTACACCACATAAAACCAAAAAAAAACTTTTTTTACAAAAAAATACAATCGACTTCCAAAAATAAAACACTACAAAGTGTAAAATAACTTTATCTTTCGTCGGAAGTTGGTGTCTATGGTTCTGTTTTATTTCATAACAGTTACGACTTCCGAAATTAAAGTTATTTAGGACTTTGTAGTGCTTTATTTTTGGAAGTCGGTTGTATTTTTTGTAAAAAGATTTTTATTTTTTCAATTTTTAGTTGTGGTTTCATAAATTCGTGTACCATGTTACCTACATGTACAGCAAGTTTATTTCATTTTACGTACTATTATCCATTCACAATAATTATTTGTAGGTGCTGTTCCTCAACGAGGGACCCCATGGGTTTCCAGTCCATGATCACTTGACCACCAGCAGTAACTAACCAGCAATTTTCTTTGATCTTCAGTACAATAATCAAATCAAAATACGTGCACTGTTTATTATTGAGGAGTTCTATTATATATCTCCGAAGTTCTTCATCAGATCTTCACCAAATTTAAACAGCACAATCTCTAGAGATTACTCTTCCAAACAAAAATGAATGATTCAAATCAGTAACATTTTATCGAAGATATCGCTGAACATATGTACATACAAAAAAAAGTCTGTCGAATTGAAAACCTCCTCCTTTAGGAAGTCGGTTAAAAAGGACAAACATATTATTTAAAACTAGTGTCGGAATACGGGCGGTTTTATCAATCAAGGCGATCTCTACAGACAACCTTTGAACTGATTAGAGTAAATATTTTGTTCAGTTCTGTTCTTCTTTTCCTATTTCTTGAAACTGCCAAGTGCTGCCAATAACTACCTCATAACTGTCGCCTCATGGTTACGATCAAGTCGTAAGGTTCGATTCAGCTTTAGTAGAGATATTAGGTAATATAGGTAAACATGGGTTTCTTTTACTTCACTTCGCTTTACATGTGATTACCAAGTGTACAAACTCGCTGTGAATGTGTGTGTAAGCGCAGGAGCTCTCGGTACCGTCCAAGACAATGGTGGAGTCGGAAGTGTGTGTGTGCGCTACTCGTCTTCACGCACACACTCACAACGTGTTTGTACACTTGGTACAGCACAAGTAAAGCGCGTGTCGCTTCGTGAGGTAAAAATACTATAACTTCCTGTTAGAAACAATCATGACAAGCCTCCTAAACTTCATACCTGTTTTTGTTTTTGGGGAATGGCATCTCGCAGTTCAACCTATAGGAGGTTGTCGACTGCTTAACCGGGCTTTCCTGTGGATGCCTCAATAAATTAAGGCCTCCAGCCAGGCTTAAAACTAAGACTAAAAACTAAGCGACTACACGCTAAGGGCACCCCCTGTGGGGTACGGACCTCGGCTTAGGGCGTCGCTGGGAGAGGACAGCAATGGGACATGCTGGATCGGATTATAAACTTCATACCTCCACGTGAACCATCATAGATACTGAGAGCATTGGTGGAAGTTGCTGCATACGTAGCATGTTGCAAATAAATGTTTATAATTTTTCTTGACCTTTGTTTTGCGTAATTATTCTATTCTTGACCAGAGGGGCAATTGCGTAACACACTTACAGTAGGAATCGGTTTCATTTTGGTAGTTCAACAACAGTCATTGCATTATTTACGTTGTTGAGCAGACAAATTTTTCGAACATATGAAGTAATGGATTAGCAATTTACTTCAAAATCATTCAGATTCCGATTGATAGTGTGATAGGCAATTAGGGTGCTGCTCGCATACGATACCTGCAGAGCTTTCTATACCGTTTGTATAAAAGTATATCCCCTGATTCATCTTATAAATTATATATCATGCATAATAAAACCTTTTACACATCTGGGGTCAGTTACGGACTCTGTTGCCAATTTTAAAGGGTGTGCTCAGGTGCGCTTAATTTAATTCAACGGTCTGCAACGGTTTGTCAAGACCAGTTCCGCCCTTTTCACATGGCAACTATACAATTTCACACACATGTATAATTTCCTGTAACGAAAGACGCGGCCCTCTGTCGGCACAGATCAAGGTCGATGTAATCGGAGCAGCTGGTCGTCGCGGCTCTTCGGCTACACTTGCACTGCTTTCCAGTTTCCATGACGACCACGTATGCTAGCAACTGCTACAATTTTATTGTACGACTGTTTAAAAAAAAATGTGTTTATTCACAGAAATAATTTTTTAACTAGAGAACAACACCTCTGCCAAACTGCAAAGCAGTTTGTTGGCAGACGTAGCTCCTTTTAAAAAAAAATACATTTATACATACCGTCATGGCATGGCGGGTTACTTTGACTCTAGGGCAAACTTTGGTCCAAATCTTTTATCATTTGGCATGTATTATGCAAATAAATTATTTGATTTTACGTTAATTAAAGGCATTCAATTAAGGTTTTCAGTTTTTTTTTCTTTTGTTTAAGGCATGTACAGACGCCAGCACATAAACCTACCCGAAACTGTCAAATTTTCCCAATCCACCTTGAACCTAATGCTTCAGCAATAAAGTCGAAAACCTATTAAAGAAATTTGACAGATTGTAGTAGCTTGATGTGCTGGCGTCCGTACATATGATTTTTAGAACTAAGGGGCTGCACAAACGTAGACACTTTTTGTTACCGACACGGCACATCATCACAGGAAACCGTAGTTGCTGTGTCCTGTAGCGGCGATCGGACACAGTCGCCGGTTGCTACTCCTGGTCACTGATAACCGTAGTTGCTGTGTCCGGTGGCGTGATTGTTGTGGTGAGATTGTTTTCGGCTCGCCCCGCCCGCGCCCCTGCGCCACCCACTCGGTGTGTGTGGTTTGTGTCGCACACAGGATACGGACACCGATTGCAAATCGTCCGTTTGCGCAGCTCAGTACAATTGTAAGGAAATTTGTTAATGTTGCTTGTGTCTTCAACTGACGACTTTTAGTTTCCAGTTACCGACACCGAACACTTTTTGATCGGCAACGAGTATGTGTTAAGTGGAAGCAACTGGACAAAAAAAAATGTTCACATCTGCGCAGGGAGTGGCTGATTTCATACTGTTTATATAGAAATCAAATATTCATTGGTAGCTTGTATTCGACACAAGACACAAAAGTGTCCACGTTTGCGCAGCGCCTAATACTGCTTAGACTGGTGTTGTGGGTTTGGTCCTAGGGTCCGTCGGGAAAAGTTTTATTCGGGTTTTCCGTGAGTAAATTTTCAGTTTCAGCTCGGAGTCTGGATGCGTACAGTGCCACCTCTGTGGCATCACTTTGGCCCTGAGCTTCAATAGAATAAGAGGCCACAGGTTTTGTTACCACTGACGTCCGGCATACCGTACCTGGCGACTCGCCACGTATTGCAATATAGTACTTGTAAGTTAAACTTATCCAGCGAAATGTGGGTATTCGAAATATTACTGTATTAATAAACGTCATCCCTTTGGGGATTACAGGTTAATCTGTATTATCTCCTTCTTCTTCATTTAAAAATAAAAAGTCTTAGTAATGTCTTTTGTGATGCGCACAGCAAAGGAGTGGAACTCTCTGCCTGCGTCTGTGTTTTCGAACGCATACAACCCCGATCTCTTCAAAGTGAGAGTTAACAGGCTTCTTCTGGGGAAGCTCGCTCCATCGTCGACTTTGTCTCTGTCATCTCTGACCTAGACTAGAGTCAAGAGCAAACCTATCTCAAATAAAAAAATAAAAAAAGTCGGGAGTTGCCTTCGGACACCCGGTTGGGACGAAGTTCCTTCCGCTGTATATTACGTATTACAATATTAATACAGAGATATCTAGTATGGTCTCAACTTTCAATTGTCACACTGAAACACAAAACACACTGAACACACACACTGAAACAGTGTGAAACTGACGGCCGCTTTTTCGTTACGTCACAATTTCTGCCAGTTTACTCCTTCCACAACAGCCGCGTTAACCTATTGACCGCTTGGGTTTATATCAGTTGTCGTGCCCCCAGAGCCCAGTTAAAAAATCGACGAATCGTCGATTTGTCGATTTATGATAATATCGGTTCGTGCAATTAAATAAAAAACATAAAAATCAACATAGGTTCTCAGTCGTTTACGTGTTGTATTGTAAATATAAGACTGAGGCGGTACCATAGACATAGAAAAGTACTATCGCAATGGGCGGCACGGGCACATAACAGTTGTCGTATTAATCAGACTGGGGCGGTCAATAGGTTACAGAACTTCGTTCCAAAAACAAAATTGTGTCAAGTCTCGAGTTAACGTTGTGTTACCTCTACCTGTGAATCATAATTAATCTCATTTGCAGACGTTACAAAATGTTAAGTAGGTACTCTATTCTTTTGTTTGTCTGATGATGTCTTGCTACCATAGCATGGTACTTACTATACAAATACATACCTATTTATTCTATGTGGGCTACGTTAGGTACACGAGATTTTTTTAATAATAAATAAAACACGGAATTAAGCTATGGGTATCGTCACTTTATCAATAACATTTATCGAATTATTTGGTTGTCGTTATAATTCTCAATGTTTACTGTACCTACGTGTTAGTACCTACTTAGTAGTCTATTAATAACAAAAAAAAAAATAGGAGACTGTACTAAAAGTAATACCTAGTGAGAAGTCTCTTCATTTCTATAACAGATTCAATGAACAATTCACAACACAGCTTTTCGCATGAGTGCGCGTATTGCATAGATTTCAAAGAGATGCATATCGGGACTAAGTATCGCAAAGTGCTTACTTAGTGCGAAAAGGAAGAAATGAGGCAGCCATAAAAAGCAGGACTGACATTTACAGCCGCGACGTGTGCTCTTGTTACCGTTTGTGTGTTGCGCAAGCGACTCTACCCGCGCGCTCAAGGATGACTCGCCCACTACACAATGTTATTACATTTTAATCATCTCGTTTTAGATGTTTGACAAAGCTACTTTACTTAATTATTTGTTTTATAAACGTGTAAGTAAATGTATTCAGAGTAATTAATTAAGTAATTCAGAATTGAAATAAAGATTAATACGGATAATATTAAGTACTTCTATACAAACGCGTTGAAAATTTTAGTTGGTTATTTCGTAAAGCACATACATAGGGGTACACACGGCTACATATCAAGCTACACATTTCCAGTATAAGCTGACCTCTCATTGTACGGAAATCCTATACAATGTGAGTTCAGCTTATACTGGAATTGTATAACTTAATATGTGGCCGTGTGTACGTAGGGTAATCTTCTGAGAAAATCATGTTATTGTACAATTGGACTAGAGAATGAATTAAAACAACATGACATGACGCTTTGAAGGACTATGCGGCGGCGGCTAGTGCGGCGGCTATAGCAGGAACAACTGTAATAAAACTTCTGTTGTGTCCGGTTTGTGTCCCGCAAAGTGTTAACTAGAGCAATATCTTTAATGGTCTTTACTGGGCATTTGTAGAGAACAAGACTCGGACGGAACACGGATGCTGCAGGGTGTAGCCAGACTGCTTCATATAAAATGTTCGTGAAGTTTGGCACGGCTCGCGCCCGGCGCGGTCTAGTATAAATCATCCCTAACTATTCGAAAGGTAGAAAAATCAGTTATTAGGTATATTGTGGTTAGATACCTACTAAGTAGAAACTGAGAACGTACCAAAGGGGAATTGAAAGAAGTATGTTGGGCGTAACGATAAAAGACCGCAAAAGAGCAGAAGATATTAGATATACAACAAAGGTGGAAGAAATACTAAAGAAAATAAGACAGTTGCAATGGTGATGTACACATGACAAGACACACACACATGACAAGGACACATGACAAGGAACAGCAGGATAAAATGGACGAACATACGAAGACGAAGAGGTCACATGTGTCACAGGACACGCTGACCTCAAAACCGGGTAATCCGATGTGCTTTTTGGGACAAGTCGTGCTCACGGTGCTGGCGGGCCGGACCTGGCCCCGGGGCCGTAGTTTGGACCCTATGCTAGATTATAAGTTTATTACTATGTGTAAAATGTATAATGTTTAGTATCAGGAAAAGAGGCTTAATAAAAAAAATTGATAGTAAAAGCATAGAAACGGAACCGCGAAAAATACTAAGCAAATAACAGATTAATCGTTAGGTATACTTAATACTTATTGTTTCAGAGATTAATTAGTGGAGGTCAGAGGCCATGGTCCCGTCGATCGTTGGGGCCTTCGGGCTCCGAGCGATGAAGACAAAAGTAGCTGGACGGGTGTGGCCGAAGATTGACAAGTGACGACGGTTCGGTTGCGATGCGATCGTGATAATCTGTGTCTCATCATCATTCACGTTTCTGTCAGGTTTGAAGGTTGTTCGTGGTCATAGTTGTCGTATTTTTAGCTTTTATTTCATATCACGTTATGGTGTGGTTTTGTTTTATATTTCCAGACGTGATTCTCAGAACGTAACCTAGCCTGAAAAACGGAGAGTAAATGAATCTTTAAGAAGGTTTGAAGAAAAGTACAGGTTAGTTTTTAACCGACTTCAAAAAAGGAGGAGATTCTCAATTGGGTTGCATTTTTTTAAATGTTTGTTAATCCAGAACTCCGTCATTTATAAACCAATTTGAAAAAACATTTTTTATTTGAAAGGATATACTTCAAGATTAGTCCCATATTTTGTTCAAGTTCTGATGAGTGGTTTTTGAGTTACCTTCAGTAATACCACTATATTGATGAAGTTATAATAATTTCCTGTCACTGTTATTTACAATATATTGCAAGTAGTGGTATACGATTTTGTGTGGGGTAGGTATCACTACTAAAAAGTGAAAAATAAAAACGTTTTTGCAAAAAAAAACAACCGACTTCCAAAAAAAAAAACTACAAAGTAAAAAATAACATTAATTTCGGAAGTCGGTGGTAAGAAACTAAAATACAAATCCAAAGACACCGACTTCCGAAATTAAAGTTATTTTTCACTTTGTAGTGTTTTTTTTGCAAGTCGGTTGTTTTTTATTGCAAAAAAGTTTTTATTTATATAGGAATAGAGATCGATAGCAACTCACAAAGGATTGCAGAAGTATTTTCAGATGCCGAGGATACATTTATGGGAAATAATCTAATCAATACAGAAGGATTCGATAACGAGAACGTCAATACCTACAGGGTTATTTTAAATTGGCTAGCTAAACTCCGCAGACGCTATTTTTTGTGGGGTTAACGACCGGAGTTATTGAAATATCTGTTTAGAAAATTTGTTTTTTTCTTGTGTAAACTCCACAGACGTGATGGGTATCGATATCTAAACACGATAAAATATAAAAAAAAACAGTTTTTTTCAACTCATACTTCAAGTAACAACACTAACAGCGGTCGTCGACTTCCCAAAAAAAAACCATCAAATCTTTTTAATTTGATCGTGTTTAGATATCGATACTCACGCGTCTGCAGAGTTTAGCTAGCCAATTTAAAATAACCCTGTATAGACAGTGAAGTTTTTCAAATCCTGATGTGCAGAAATATGCATCTATTTTGTTAGCTGGTCCTTTTAAACTGATTTGCGTAACACATATTTAAATGCACTAACTTATCTACTAAACATATGGCACATGACTTTGTGCCTGCACACATTGTTGTCCTTGTTCTGAATTATAAGCTACTGATATTTTCATTTAGAGGCCTGTGAGTGCTCGTTGAAGATAACGGACTTAAAGTTCATCGGCGCAAATTGCGAACATCTGTTACCATTCCTACTTTACTTGCTCGCAGTTCGTAATTACCGGTAGGTATTTTGCACTACGTAACACTAAGTGTCAACTTGTTTTCTTCATAATTTGGTCCAAGGTTAAGATTATTCGATATCTTTGACAGTTTTACGATATCACGTAACGAAAAGGTAGCGTGTCGTCGCGTTGAACAGTTTAAGCTTAAGTTATCACTCAATAACCGTCGAAGAGGTTCAGTAAGTATCGTTAAACGATCATAAAGGAAAATGAGTTTCGATTAACGTTCTTTCATCGATATTTATGTTACAACTAGCTATTGCCCGCGGCTGTGCCCGCGTGGATATCAATACTCTCCCTATTTGAACCGGATTTTGTTCACAAATTCATGAGTTTTAATTTTTTGCGCGGAACTGTAATTCTTTTTCTAAAATAAAAGTACCCAACATTACTCCTTATAACATCAGCTATCTGCCAGTGAAAGTCCCGTCAAAATCGGTCCAAACGTTTCGAATTTCTAGGGTTTTTTTTTTTGCGCGGAACTTTTATTATTTTTCTAAAATAAAAATAGTCAAAGTTACTCCTTATAACATCAACTATCTGCCAGTAAAAGTCCCGTCAAAGTCGGTCCAGCCGTTTCGTATTTCAAGGGTTTTTTTTTGCGCGGAACCCTAATTATTTTTCTAAAATAAAAGTAACCTAAGTTACTCCCCGTAACATCAGCTATCTGCCAGTGAAAATCCCGTCAAAATCGGTCTAGGCGTTTCAGAGATTATCCGGAACAAACAGACAGACAGACAAAAATTTAAAAAAATACTTTTTCGTTGTAAGTATCGCATATACTTTCATACGCATTTAGTAAAAAGCTGTTATTTTGACATTATAAACAGACATTTCAATTTTATTTATTTGTATAGATGTATAGATATAGACATTGTACACGATGTGGAGCTTTGATACGCAAATATTGATAATGTCAAGATGACTCAATTATACGGCACTCGTAAAATGATGAAATTGGCAATAAATCTGTAATGTGGATGAGTTGCAGTTTGTCCAACTAATATTTATCACAGCAAGAACCTACTACTACTTATTAGCATTTTACTTAAGTAGGTATTTATCATTTTATAAAATATGTATCACAGTGATTGATTCCTTTAAAGTTTTGCCATATCTGCCTGAAATAATATGTCTTTTACTTAATATACCTATGCCAAAATTGTGGTGACTCCTCCGGAAGCCCTTTTAAGATTTTGTTATTAACACTGAATCTCTCAAAATAATTGCTGCAGTAACATTTTCAACCAAAGTTAATAAAAATGCACAGACATTAAAACGATCACGCCCCGCGCTGTAATCTTTCACTGCTATCGACAGCGCGATGAATGGCTATTCATTATTTGTTACTTACGATTCGCGCTCCGTATCGAGACAGAGACAATAGCAGAGTTTCACCTTGACATTATACCGGCGTGTAACGCGATGGTTATCCGCCCCTGACTGCTGGCCAAGCTTTGGGCTACGGCAATGATAGACGTTATCGGTGCAGGGTCAGGTAACGAAGTCATCTGTAAAAGTTAATTATAGGATTATGGTTTGTGCTGATTGGTTCTAGAGTTGATTTGACGAGGTATTTGCAGTATTGGGATTGTGACGTTTACATTAATAATCTGATGAGTTACAGTGAGCTTGGTGGCGATTCGAGCTACGAATATGGATGACAGATTCAGGAGATGCTAACGATCACTTAATATACGGTAGTAAACCACGACATTAAATACTGAAAATGTCCCATACAAATCCCATGTCATTCTCAATGTCATTTTATTCCTTCGAACAGCTTAACGACCATACAGCCCAGAACAGTTAAATCGAAAGCACGGTCAAAAGTAAAGTTCGTTCAGCTTAAATGAACGAAGTAGAAAGATATAAGTGCGTGTCGGACCATGCACAATGAAGGGTTCCGTAGTTGGGATGAATTTACCTCAAGAACTAACTTAACATTGTAATTAAAAAACATGTTCTCCCATCCCTCGAATGACTTTTTAATAATATATACTACTGCCGTGATTTTGTTTACATAACCAAAACAACCATTTACCATTTTTTTAATACCTATAAGTATGTGCGTCACTATGTAATATGTATGTATGTGCGTATGTGTTTCACGTGAATAAACAGTTTTTCTTTTCTATTTAGCTCAGGGGGGGGGGGGGGGGATACACTTGACTAACAAAAACTAACACTTTAAAGCTTAATATTTAGCAAACGGATCACTGAAACGAAAATTGGTTTATATTTTTGAACGGCCTATCCACCGACACCCCACACCATAGGATAGATGAGAAAAAAAGTCATCCTCACTTTACGTGTAGGGGAGGCACCTTAAACAAAAGATTCTGTTCATGATTTTATTTCACCACTTTATCGGTGTGACTGTGATTAATATGTATACCCATGCCAAATTACAGCTTTCTAGCACTAAGAGTATTTGAGCTAAGCCGCGGGCAGACGGACATGGCGAAACTATAAGCGCTCCTTGTTGACTCCTAGAAAGAATAACGTTTATTAAATTTGGACACAGTTCGTGAAACACAAAATACAAATAACAAAATAAAAAAGTGAAAATAATGTTTTAACAACAATAGTGTGTGCCTCACGGGTGCGCCAAAATAATGTTTTAACAACAATAGTGTGTGCCTCACGGGTGCGCCAAAATAATGTTTTAACAACAATAGTGTGTGCCTCACGGGTGCGCCAAAATAATGTTTTAACAACAATAGTGTGTGCCTCACGGGTGCGCCAAAATAATGTTTTAACAACAATAGTGTGTGCCTCACGGGTGCGCCAAAATAATGTTTTAACAACAATAGTGTGTGCCTCACGGGTGCGCCAAAATAATGTTTTAACAACAATAGTGTGTGCCTCACGGGTGCGCCAAAATAATGTTTTAACAACAATAGTGTGTGCCTCACGGGTGCGCCAAAATAATGTTTTAACAACAATAGTGTGTGCCTCACGGGTGCGCCAAAATAATGTTTTAACAACAATAGTGTGTGCCTCACGGGTGCGCCAAAATAATGTTTTAACAACAATAGTGTGTGCCTCACGGGTGCGCCAAAATAATGTTTTAACAACAATAGTGTGTGCCTCACGGGTGCGCCAAAATAATGTTTTAACAACAATAGTGTGTGCCTCACGGGTGCGCCAAAATAATGTTTTAACAACAATAGTGTGTGCCTCACGGGTGCGCCAAAATAATGTTTTAACAACAATAGTGTGTGCCTCACGGGTGCGCCAAAATAATGTTTTAACAACAATAGTGTGTGCCTCACGGGTGCGCCAAAATAATGTTTTAACAACAATAGTGTGTGCCTCACGGGTGCGCCAAAATAATGTTTTAACAACAATAGTGTGTGCCTCACGGGTGCGCCAAAATAATGTTTTAACAACAATAGTGTGTGCCTCACGGGTGCGCCAAAATAATGTTTTAACAACAATAGTGTGTGCCTCACGGGTGCGCCAAAATAATGTTTTAACAACAATAGTGTGTGCCTCACGGGTGCGCCAAAAAGGTTCATTGACTACGGAACTCTAAAAAAAATTAAAATATCCTTCGATTACTGAAACTTGAAACTTTTTCAACTGTACAGAAGAGTGAATAATTTGAAAACATCTCATCAGACAAAAGTCGTTATATCCGTTTCGAACTGCGAAAATGTACTAAAATGTATGTAACAGCTGCGATTCGTACCTATATTAGTTACTTACACACGCATATTTTGTACCCTAGTTAATTCCTGAGCTATCGGCATGATGTGTTGGCTACAACTTCGTGATCCACATAGCTGCATGGCTGCGCTGCTACTCGCCTCTACTTATGTCATTCCTCGAGCTTTGTCAGGCATGTCATGAACGTGATGCAATGTCCGGAGCACGACCCACAAATATACTGTAGTGATATCTTTATAGTCTTAATTACTTAGCATCTAAGTTTAAAATGATTGAGCTTTAAGTATAAGGGTGCGTTTCCACTGAAGCGGAGACGAGCGGAGCTGAGCGGAGACGTGCGGGAATCGACCAATCACAATAGTTGAAATCCTCATCGAGTCTCTCGTCTCGTCTGCGATTGGACGATTCTGGCACGTCTCCGCTCAGCTCCGCTCGTCTCCGCTTCAGTGGAAACGCACCCTAAATCTTAAATTCACTTACAGTACAGACAATCCACAGCCTAAACCGCTGGTCTAGAAACATGTAATTTTTCCTTTTATTTGTAACGAAAGAGAGCATTAATTAAGAAAGATTTTTTTAAAATTCGTCCCCTCAAGGGGTAAAATAGGGAATGAAAGTTTCTATGGAAGTTCGTAATTTTTGCCGATGGGAAACCCCTTCGGGCACACGGCATCTATACAAATAAATAAAATTGAAGTGTTTGTTTGTACTTAATGTCAAATTAACAGCTTTTTACTAAATGCATATGAAAGTATATAAGATACTTATAACGAAAAAGCAATTTAAAAAATTTTTGTCTGTCTGTTCCGGCTAATCTCCGAAACGGCTAGACCGATTTTGACTGGATTTTCACTGGCTGATGTTACGGGGAGTATCTTAGGCTACTTTTATTTTATAAAAAGAATTAGGGTTCCGCGCAAATAAATTAAAGCCCATGAAATTGTGAACAAAATCCGATTCAAATAGGGAAGTATTGACATTCATGCGAGCGAAGCCACGGGCAACAAGCTAGAAGACGATAAAATTATGCCCTTTTTAGAAAGAATCGGATGGTGTGTTGCATAGACACAAGAAGAAAAGCCTCACAGCCTAGGGCCTCCGCGAAATTCAAATTTTTTGCAATTTGCAGGTCAGTGTAAGGTTGTATGTTGATCAAAATATGATTCGCGACCGTAACAAATATGTATTTACAGAATTATAATTATTAAAATCATAAATAAAACTCTCTAAGTTACAATTGGCCTCAAATGTAATGATTTCCTGAAATAGTCATTCAATAGGGTAATTTGAATAGCGTAATTGATGATTTCAATGATTATTATTCTGTAAATACATACTTACTTGTTACGATCGCGAATCATATTTTAATCAATATACAAATACTGTTCTGCAAATTACGAAAAACTAAAGAAAATTTGAATTTCGCGAGCAAACCTGGCGTTTTTTAAACGTTATTCGGAAATCTTCATTTATTAGTAAAGGGTTTAATTATGTTGATGTCCTTAGATATGACACTAAATTAAGCAAAGTGAAGCGAAAGTCAGTTCACATTTCTGAGTCATAAGCTCAGCAAAACGTTATTAACCGTTTCCAATAAAAGCCTGCGAGTCGGATAACGTCCCAAGTGAATTGAGGATAAAATGCTTTATTAGTTAACAAATGAAAATGAATCGTTTTTAATCACATATTCGCGAATGGTCTCATAGGTTTTCCCTAACAGGTGTTCAGCTTCAAATAGGATTTATGCTGGATGCGTATCTGTAACAGCAGTGCGTTGCATTCTTATACACAAGTGCGTAAGCAGAGAAAGCTTATTAGCTATTCTCTTACAAGCACGATGGATGACGATTACTCGCTAACAGTAGATAAACTCCGTGTAGATAGATACCTACCCATAGTCCCATCCCATTAATTACCAAAATCTTTCACGGTTATTTACCATTAACTTAAATATGAAATGAACTAGATTTTTTCTTGCATACGATGTAGTTTTAATGAAATTAATGTACGACCTTTAGAGCCTGTATCCACGAGACGGTTTCTAGCCGGGCCGGCGCTGTGCCGGGTAGAAACCGTGCTTGTCGACACAGGCTCTTATTTGCATGAGTGGCTGGAGAGGCGCCACGGCGTCCTCACCTTCCGCCTGACGCAGGTCCTCACCGGACACGGGTGCTTCGGGAGGTACCTGTTCCGGATAAGGTGGGAGGAAACGCCCGGGTGTCACCACTGTGTGGATCGCCCGGAGGACACGGTGGAGCATACGGTGGAGGTCTGCCCGGCTTGGGCGGAGCACCGCTGTGTCCTCGCAGAAGTGATCGGCGGCAACGATCTCTCGCGTCCGGCCCTGGTCCAGGCCATGGTACGGAGCGAGAGTACATGGGAAGCCATTACCTCCTTCTGCGAAGCAGTAATGCTCGCGAAGGAGGAGGCGGGACGCGTGAGGGAGAGGCAAGCTTTGCGCCCTCACGCCCCTAGTCGCCGCAGGAGACGCCCTGGGCGTTGGGAATTGGCAGCCGATTCCCGGCCACCGTAGGCGCGGGCTTGCGGACGGCGAGCAATGGGTAGCTCGCCGTCCGGTAAGGACCAGGCCCGAGTCGACGGCGCGTTGTGTTCCACGCGCGCGCGCCTCAAAGAGATGTCAGCAGCATTGAAGGAGTCCGCTAGGACCGATGCCAGCTAGGGTTGCGGGATGTACGAAAGAGTTACCGCGGCCCCGGCGCAGGCAACAGAAGGAACACGGGTGGGTTTTAGTCAGTAAAAGTCTGACACGCCCTCCCGCTCCGCCCAGAGCTGGAGAAGCCATTTGATGATTTCCCATCCAAAAAAAAGGCTCTTATTTGCATATTATTTTGTAGTTGTATCGAAATTAATTTGCCGCAAAAAGCATCGAACTAATATCATTCGTCGTACTACGGATATAAATTAAGCTCGCGAAGTTGCGTAACTGTATGTGAAAACATTTCTTCAGGTTTATTTAATTTAGTCTCATTGGGAACTGATTACTATACTGATTGGATTTTTGTGAACTTTATTGACATGCTCACCAACATATTTAGTGTAAAATGTTTTGTGAATGTTTGCACTTTGTATGCGTTCATCTAGTAATTGATAGCATCGAGTGAGCAACAACAGAATGACACAACTGCGCAGTAGTAAATTGTCAGCAATACCCGGGAATATCTTTACGTATTGTGTCCACGCATTAAATGGTGCAATTGTCGCTACAGCGCTTACATACGTAAAGCGGTGCAAAGCGCAAGTCGCTTGTCGCGTGGCTGTTCATTATAAACTGTATGTGCTGTAATTGGTATCAGTCTGTGACGTCAGCGGTGTGGTGATCTCACCAGCGTAAAGCGATTTGTTCGCGAGAGAATATTTTCACGTAGAGGGCATTCTTAGAGCAGTCTACCTCTTGTAGATACAAAACAACAAGACAACCAGATAAATATGCCCGGGCATCACGATACAATTTGACACTCAAGCGCTTTTAAGGTTCCGTACCTCAAAAGGAAAAAACGGAACCCTTATAGGATCACTCGTGTGTCTGTCTGTCCGTCTGTCACAGCCAATTTGCTCCGAATCTAATGGACCGATTAAGTTGAAATTTGGTACAAATATACATATGTATACCAAATTTTAACCTAATCGGTTAACACGTTGGTGTAATTTTAAGACTATTCACAGTCTGAAGGCCAATTCCCGTAACTAAAACGTTCAAAATCTAGTCACAATCTCATCTCAGCGACAATCAAATGTCAAAAATGTAGGGAAATTATAGGTACTTTTGACATATTGAGACTGAGATCACTGAATGTTCGTAAAATTACGAGAATTGCCCCTCTGATCCTCTGATCTCGGTAATACTTATGATTCTCCACATTTTTGATATTTGATTGACGCTGAGATGAGATTGCGACTAGATTTTGAACGTTTTTAGTTGCGGGAATTGGGCTTCAGTTTAAAAATCTTTAGACAGTAATGACCGTGGAAAGATCCAGTCTTGCTGCCTAACTTTGTATTCAAGTTTTCGTAAGTTCTTCTAAAGGCCAATCTAGCAAGTTGTCAATAAATAGTTACTGTTTTATAATGTAACTGGTCATGGATCCTATAAAGTCAAGAACTTATGAAGCGATCTTAGATAGCAAAATTGAATTGAGTTTTTTATTGAGATTACTATCTTGAAACTAGTTTAAGTGTGAAGTAATGAATACAGGTTAAATATTTGTACATTTTTGTTCGCCACATAAATACTGTAACATAACATCACGCCTTGTTTCCCCGAAGGGTTAGGCACTGTACTTAAAGTACACACACATTTCGCCAGTTATGTTTAAGTCCCATGTAATAGGGGCGAGCCTATTGCTATCAACCGGGCACAAATCCAGACTCCGGGCTGCTACTGAGAAATTCCAGATAGAAAAACCCAATAACACTTTGCCAGACCTGGGAATCGAACCCAGGACCTCATGCTCAGCAGTAGCACTTGCGACCACTAGACCAACGAGGCAGTAACGGTAGTTTTACATTGTTAAGTTTTATTATAATTCTTAAATCCTTGATGTAAATAATATATGATAATAATTTGATGTAAATATTTGCATGCCGAATGGCAAAATATGGCTGATCTTTGTACTGTACACCTATTGACGTAATATCTACACATATTTGCAAAAATAAATTATTCTATTCTATAAAAAACTTTTTTGCAAAAAAAAAAAACAACCGATCTCCAAAAAAAAAAAACACTACAAAGTGAAAAATAACTTTAATTTCGGAAGTCGGTGTCTTTGGATCTGTATTTTAGGTATTTGCCACCGACTTCCGAAATTAAAGTTATTTTTCACTTTGTAGTGTTTTTTTTGGAGGTCGGTTTTTTTTTGTTTGTAAAAAAGTTTTTTATTTTACACTTTTTAGTGGGTCGGTTTTTAATTTATCTAAGTTACAATAGCCTAATGACTACTGCTCATCACCTTTTACAAAACATTGCTTTTCCCGATGCAGGGACGTTAATTGTTAAGGAGTTCTCCTGGTACTTCACCATCAGCTCCACTTCACCATATAATAATTAATTAATTAATTAATTGTGACGAGCTTATATTACTTAGCAATAATTTTAAAGTAATCGAATCGCAACCCGTGAAATACTTATTATTGAGTTGTTCCTGTGGCCATCTTACCATCTGTGGTCTTCGTCACCAGTTCCGCTTTACCAAATGGTGCTTTTCGAGAGCAAATGCACAAGTTACTATAAAAAATACCCAAATCGCTATAGGTGTGCCTATAATATTTGCAGAGTTCCCCTCGATTTCTCCAGGATCCCATCATCAGATCCTGACCTTATAACTGTGGGGCCACCTGGAGAGTATACCCTTTCAAACAAAAGATACTTTTTCAAATCGGTCCAGCCATCTTCGAGTAATCGGGGAACAGACTTAAAAAAGAAGATTCCGACGAACTGAGTGAGTACTTCCTCCTTTTTTGAAGTCGGTTAAAAATAATTTATAGCCAGAGTGTATCTCATGACAATTCCAATAAGCCCAAACATGGGTAGGATACATTGTTTTATTACGGAGTTCCGGTGCCTACCTTCCGGCTTCACCATCAGATCAGTTGCATTCGATGGTACCATTTTCATCAGCACTATTTATTTGAATTGGCTTCGTCATTGTCGCTTAACTATCTTAATCGACATATCTTTTCGCCACCCGTGAAATACTTATCATTGAGGAGTTCCCTTGGCCATCTGTGGTCTTCTCCATCAGTTCCACTTCACCAAATGATACTTTTTGAATGCAAATGCTTGACTTGTGACTGAAAATATCAAAATCACTGTGTGTTTGCCTATAATATTTGAGGAGTTCCTTCAATTCCTCATGGATCCTGTCATCAGAACTGGATTTTGATAAAAATGGGACCAATCTGAAAGTATGTCCTTTCAAATAAAAAAAGAATTTTCCAAATCGGTTTATAAATGACGGAGCATTGAGGTGACAAACATTAAAAAAAAACATACAACGGAATTGATAACCTCCTCCTTCTTTTGAAGTCGGTTAAAAATGGAAATAGTGGTCACTAAGAACCGTTTGGATTGTAATAAAACCTACTGTTTAAAATAATAAATTAATAACGTATAGTCTTGTGGAGCACAACTTAACATGCTTATTTTCTGCATTTTCATTGTAAAATAAAAGAAATAACCAAACAAACGATGAGGGCGTCACTGCGCGCGCGGTGTCGTCTTAAATAGTCCTAAACTGGACCTTTATAACAGTAGCAACCGTTTTAAAGACACGTTTATTTATCTAACAGGTACTGACCAAACATTTAGCATGTGCTAAGCTTAAAAATGACAGATATTTCCATCAGCATATCACTGCATATAAACATATGATAAGGCCATAAATAGTCACTTTACTTTCTTCATCACGTAGTCTAAAGTGTCAACTGTCAACCTTTAGGCATAGTTATGTATACTATAGTAATGTGAGGTCCTTGAATTGAACACACCTAAGTAGGATGAACTCAAGTCAGTCAAAATTATGCCAGAATTTTTAATTGATTATGAACTAACTGATATTATATTTCAAGTATAGTCTGTAACTTAGCGTACTAACAACAATGCCCCAAGTTAGCTGTATTCGGGGACCAGCCGATCTATTCTGTAAACATCACACCGTGAGCACTTAGGTGAAGTGAGTTTGAAGTGAGCTCAATCCCTAGTAGAGTAAGGTGGGATGACAGTTCACATCACGCTCACATCACCTAAATTTTCACGGTGGGATTTTTCTGTATCGTGTCAATATCTACAATGTATAGGATTAAAAAAGTAATTTAAAAAAAATTATTAACTTTAATTTCGGAAGTCGGTGTCTTGGGATCTGTAGTTTAGTTTTCTCCAAAATTAAATATTATTATTATTACTTCCAAAATTAAATTTAGTTCATAATTTTGAGATAATTTCTTTTTGAAGTCGATTTAATTTTTTAAATTACTTTTATATTTCGTAATTTTTATTTTTAAGTAAAAACTGGAATGGTAAAACTGGTTTGTAATATGTAGTTAATAGTTTTGTTGTAAATACTGCACTAGAATTTTACCAGGTGAGATGTTTTCCCTTTGACACCACACCCGTAGCTCGTATCAATAAGTCAGACCGTCACACTTACACGTATTAGTCCATCTCTTGAAAACTGCTGAACCAATTTTGATGAAACTTGCACTGTTCCCTAAGTAGAAGTAAGTGTAAGCCAATAAAAAAAACACAATCATTATTCGATCAACAGTTTCGGAGAAATGCGTGGAGAAACATACATACAAACATACTAACATACATACACTTATAAAATTTTGTATATTTGATTGGAAATCCTAAGAGATTATCATATGTTAATATAATGCAGCTCCAATATGTATACGTGTCGAATTGATAACCTCCTTCTTTTTTTGATGTCGGTTAAAAACAGCTCCATAAACTGATGATTAAACTTGAGAAACGTATGAAATTGATTTCACAAAAGCTGGCAACTGAAAAACACGTTACATTAGCGTAACGTAGACAATATTTCCAAGCCAGGGGAACAACTCTCGCACTGTTTCTCAGAATTATTGTCAAGGAAAGCATTTAGGTTCGTCGCGAGTTTGGCGACGGAATATAAAGCAGAGCTGCGACAGCCTGACGCAAGTCGCGCAGTGTGACGCATTCCTAACAGCAATGAGGTCAATAATTTGAGTCAAGGTATGTGCACTACTTTTTAGGTACAAGAGTATTTTGTGCTGCATTTGAATTTCAGATTTGGACGTGAAATGTGAAATGTTAAGTGGCGAGTGACGATATGAATGAATGTATGGTGTTGACTCGGCAACCGGGCATTGATAGGTCTATGCCGGTTGAAGTGATAACAGTTAATTCATAAAAAAAATGTTTGTAAACAAAATTAAATTAAACATTTAAATTCAACACGTTAAGCGGTAAAGAGATTTATCCCCATGAGATTAGTAACGAAATTAATCCGATTGCCAATTACCTCGGCAGGAATTCGTAAATTGCAGTGATTTAAAGAGCGTAATATTTGCACAGCCTTAACCTGTTCAACTTTGATAAAATTAACTTCAATAATTATAGGAGAACGGTCGTTTCCTGACCGAACAAAGGGTCAAATAACACTGACCTTTACATTTGTTTTATTTAGTTTGTTTTTGCGGAACAATATCTTAAGGTCAAATAGTCCGCCATGTGTGACTCCATGTTGCATCAAGGACTTTTCATACGTCTAAGAACTATTTATATGGAGTAACCATCATTAAAAAATCAAAAGACATATGAATGTTTCTTTTTCAACGGCTCTTGCAGAACGAACGCTTCCCACATTTTAAATAGCCGATCGAGGTCAATATTTTATTAATAAAACCTCGTGAAAAGAGTGTAATGACAATTTGTAGGTTGCCCATTCAAGTTAAGATTTCTGGATTGATACCGGTTTCCCTAAGGTAGTAGGTGGTAGGTGGTAGGTGGTAGTAGGTGGTAGTAGGTTTATCTGGCCATCGGTGAGGTCGATATCGGAACAAAATACATTCAAATCGCTTGCAAATCAATACAAAAGGGGTGATTTATGTCAATTTATATAACGATACCATCATTAAGTTCCTACATCTTTGAGTTTTAAATCGAATAGTATTCGAACTAATATGATTCGATTCATTTGATTGGCAGCAAATAGATCCAATAAAGAATTAATATACCTATACAAGGTGTAACATAAATAACGCATAACCTCTTAAGGGGTCACTGTACTCATCATTATGAACAACTTTTACTGTGGGACCAAACCTGAAATCGCGAAAAAAAAATCAGCTGTTCCCTACATTTTGACGAGTTATGCAAACATAAATGTACTGAACAGCTGATTTTTTTTTGCGATTTCAGGTTTGCTTCTATAGTAAAAGTTGTTCATAATGATGAGTACAATGACCCCTTAAGAGGTTGTGCGTTATTTATGTTACACCTTGTATAATAAAAATGTTATGCTGTTCATTGGTAAGCGCATAAAGGTGGCTACACACGGCAACTGTGCAGTCTGTTTGCGCAGTTTTATTGAATGTGTGTATGATATATCGTTGCAGATTATTTCGTTTGCATAGTTGATCGGTGGTAGTTGCATTTCCTATTCGATATTTGTCGATTGCGTTTGCACAGTTTTATCGTAGCGTGTGGATGACGGTGTCGATCTATCACTCAGTTCACGAAGGGATTTGCTGTGGGCGGACGTGCCTTGCGCAGATCGTAACATGTCGGAAGCAGATCGAAAAGGACACCGTGAACAGTTGGAGTTCATCCAAAGCTATAAAAGTGAAACTTACCTTTGGAAGACAAAATCCAAACCAAAAAAAAAACTTACGTCTTCAACAGACTGGTTGAAAAATATAAATTTATTGATCCAAATGCCAACAGGGAGATAGTAGTTAAGAAGATTAATAATCTTGTTTCAGAAATGATTTGATTGAGCAGGGCCTGTGGTGATATTATCGTAAAAAACTTCATACATTCGTAGCAGTGACCTGAAGCTAAAAATCTCAGTGTTGTCGACAATCTCTCGTGAGGACTTATTGACTTATTCTTTTTCTGTATCAGCGGAGTGACTAAAGCCAGGAGATTTAAGTACGTCTCTTCGTCATCCTTAAATAGTAACGCCAATCTTTTGGCGTGAATTTTAACTTATCTAATTTTATATAAGTGTATGCCCTCCGTTTTAGAAGCCAGTCCTTACACCACACCCAACGTGCCTTTCTATTCATTAAGCACATTATCAAGCCCAAAAATTCATAATCTTCCGTTATTCCCGAAGACATGTTTCACGCGCGAGCTTCTGCGGAAAACTGACAATCTACGTAGATATCGGTGGCGTGTGGAGAATATAGGGGCCGTCCGATGGTGCAAACTCAAATCGCTACGATATATCGTTGCCGTGTGTAGCGGCTTTACTTGAGAACGGCTGGACCGATTTGGCAAATTTTTGTTATTAAATATTCGTAATAGTCCGAATCAGGTTCTTACGGATAGAAAACTTTGAAAAGTTGCCGGGAAAATTGGAAAATTCGGGAAAACTAAACGTGCGTTTTCTATGGCAATTTTGTATGAATGATTGTGGACAGGACAACGTGTGTCACGGTCAGCTAGTTAACGTTTTTTCGCGAACACTTAACGAGACACAATAGAAGTTTTATCGTTATGACGTCTATGGGCGTGTACCGTCCGCGAAAGCGTAAATCATAACTTTCCTGTTATTTGTGCATTGAAAAGACATCAACGAGCGTTCTGGTATTATAATTTTCATTATAGATAATCTCAATTCTTCATCATTGCACCTTATGCGTGACTCTTCACATTAGATACCAACCAGCTTATCCAAAGAAAGAACTTTTTCAAAATAAGCTTTTTGCAATGGGTTCAATGGATCCCAAAATGTTAGCACTATTAACTGTGATTCTGATTCATCATCGATAAGATACAGATAAAAAACATGTCACAATATTAGTGTGTACGTGTACGGTATGACAGTATAGTAAAAGGTCACGTATATTCAACGCACGCGCTGAAAAGGTCATACGCAAGGAGTCTCACACACCGTCAAGAACAAATCGAATTAATTATAATAAATGAATGCAGTGTCGAACCTTATTGCTTCAATCTACTTATTTAATATGACTGCTTATCTTACAATTTTCGTAATAAACGAAATATCAGTGTTAAAGGCGTAAATTATATTTATATGCCAAAAACCACTTAAAGGTTGTCCTCGTAAATGTTTAGTGCCAAATGACTGGACTGAAATAAATAGTAGTTAATGTGTGATCAGCCGATAGGGCACTGGTGTCAAACTTATTTAGCTCGAATGTGCACTAGTTAAATCATTGCCTCTAATTATTAGCTTTATTACAAGACGTTCTGGTTTTGGACTAATGGCCGCCCAGTAATCTGCCAGTAACCTAGATATCGCTTACTTGCAAAAATAATGTGTTTTTTTAATTAAAACACTGAAACTTATTGACAATGTATACTACACCTATTAAGGTCATTGTATTCCTTATGTGCGACGTACAGTATCGACATAGTATCGATAGCACTGTCGATACTGCATTGCATTTTTATTTGCCATATTCTATGACGCATGATGCTCTATAGTTGTTAAATTAGACCTCACGGTAACATAGGTTCACCAATCACTCAACGTACCTATATTCGAAGAATACTGCTGGATATAATGATTTCCCAAATTTCGCAATAGCTGGGTACAGGTTATTTATTCCGAACTGTGATCTTGAAACGTAACATGTGACTACGTGTGGTGCTTAGAACGACGCGCTTGGTTTTGATACGTTTAGTAGGTGCATATCCACCTGAGTACAAAGGGTACTTGTACGAAAAATTAAAATAAATCGTAGTAAAGTTGAAACGCTAATGGTCTGGATTTGTAGTTTTATGCCTATGTTTATTTGCATTAAGCTCATCCTCATTTCAGCCCCATTTGAAGTATGAATGATTATTATTTTACACGGAACTCGAGAGACCAAAAATCATTATAATTATTTTTCTATGTAGGTACATATCTATTTGAACAAGCTTTCTAGCATTTCCTCACGTTTCGCAATATATGTTTTCTTTTGCTATGTAAATATTATATGATTCTTGAAGAGTATTCTATCTATCTATCTTGCATCTACACAAATTATATTTTATTTCTTTAAATTGGTTATAAAAAACAGTTTTCCACTTGAAAAGAAATAATATTATTTAAAAAACTAGATAAAAAGTGTAAAAGTCTCGAAATAAAAATAAAGTGAAAAAAAAAAAAACTAGATGAGGTCGATGAAGCAAAAGTTAAGAACCATTAATCCTGGCCACACATCTGCAATTCGCCTGTCATCTCTCACCATCAACTAACGAGTGTCGGAACGCGCACGCGCCTCTGTTGCGCAACAGTTGGCAACCTTGTGAAGGACGCGCGTGCGCTCGCCAGGAAAATGGACGCCATCGCTGTCGCACGCATTTTCATGAGCTAGCTGCCAGGCCGAGGGTAGTTCAAGGGTGGGCAATTGAGGTTGCCTTCGGTTTCTGTAGCATTGAAATAATGCGCAGATATTGATAATGTAGAAATATTGAATGTGGAACAGGGGTAACGTTCGGAGACTATCAATAATTATTATGTTTATATCGTAGTTACCGAAAAACATAAAAAATGTAATTTGAAAAACTTTTAATGCTTATTGTGTTATTTTCGCTGCTGAACATGAGGTCCTGGGTTCGATTTCCGGGTCTGGCAAAGTGTTATTGGGTTTTTCCATCTGGAATTTCTCAGTAGCAGCCCGAAGTCTTTTCCGCTTGATGGCAATACGCTCGCCCCCTATTACATGGGACTTAAACATAACTGGCGAATTGTGGGTGTACTATAAGTGCTCCTCTGTATTATCCCTTCTGGGAATACAGGCGTGATGTTATGTTATGTTATTATTTTCCCAAGGAAATAATATAAAAAATGTGTATAAAAAAGGCACATATTTTACATATTCGAACTATTTAAAAAAATCTCGTCTGTTGGAGGATTTGATCTACATAAATTATTTATTAATTTACAAATGAATCAAAATGAAATTGGCAAGCAGCCACTCCTTCATCCATTCTCCATCCATTTCCTTATTTTCATTCATTGTCTGTTCTGTCAAACTCGAAGCCACATTTGACCTTTGTCCACACATTGCGTTTATACGTGCTCCGCAGGGAAAAGTCGGGCAAGCTTCGTTCTTCTAACGCCTATAACTTTTGCCTTTTAAAGCTCTAAGAGTCTACCGTATCACTGATAATTTTCCGACCTAAAATTCTCCAAAGTATGGATTGCGTTACTGAAAATCTTAACTATTTCGTTTACCATTTTTCACAACACTTTCGTCTAAGGCAGAAATTGCGAGCGTCCTCCGAGACAGACATAATAATTTAGCAAGTAAAGCCAAAATATGTTTGGTTGGTACAATCTTGCTTCGATTCACAAAAGAAAGATAAATATGGTGAGCCACACTTTGTCGCGAGCTAACGACGTACACATTAGCTGTTAGTCAAAATAGTGCACGACCTCCGTCCTTGCGAATACATTCACCTGAGAAAAGTAGTCGTTGTCATGCAAATGAGATAGACACAAACGTATAGACGATAATAGGCGAGTCTTACAAACCGTTGTCGTTGAAAGAAGTTTACCGTATTTGTATCTGTCTGTCTGCATTCGTTTTCAGTTGCCTGAAAAATAGTTTGCAAACTGGAGATACTTTAACAAATCAATACATGTTTTTCAGCTTTTTTTAGAGCATCGTAACAAAGAGTTTTCAGCAACCTTTATTTAAAACACTGTCTCCAAAACAATGACCTTAAGAATAATTTCTAGTTCACAGAAATAGAGACATGAGATCAAGCTTGAACAGACTAGTTGTTTCATTGCAAAGGATGCAATTTATTTGTGTACATGTCATGTAATTTCGTAATTGTAACAAGTTTTATGTCCGACGGGCTTGTTTGAAATGTCGGCGACTATCCACCACTGTCTTCGCCGAACTAAACTAGACCATTATCGTTGTTTAGAATGATTTGTAACGAGTGACGAAATAACAATATGTTTGTTAATTTGAAAATGAATCTGATTGTAGGAGATTTGTTTATTTTTAAATTATCAGTATTATATGTGGGCGTCCGAGTAAAAAGGCTCCAGTATTGGGGTATTGATTTAAGACCAGATTCGGTATCGAAAATAGTCAATCGATAAAAAAAACTCAAAAAAAGATATTCAAAAACTGGCCCATTTTTTATTTTTTTTATTTGAAGTTGAAACTTGATTGGAGAAAAAGCATTTTCAAAGTTTGATTTAAGGTACTTAGTACATTTTCTGATATTTCTAAGTACATTTTCTGGTACTTAGAAACATCATTTAAAGTCGTTTACTATATGAACATGTCGATAATTGAGTATTAATTAATAATCAATTAAAGTCGAGAAATGCAATTTTTTCACCCAACTTTACAAAACTGCGTATATCTCGGAAACTAAATGCCAAGAACTGGACCCTTTTTGCTTGGCTGCTCACATATTAATGGCATTACTGTAGCTAATCATCGAGAGCAAAGCGGTAATTGCATTATCGGGTGTTTTAACTGCTATGATATTTCTAGGGTAGGCTGGCTTTCTGTGAGATGCATCTGTAATAATCCGCAAAGATGTCGAGTCGATATCGTGTTGTGGTCCAGGATTGATAGTCGATCCATGTCTGAAACATGTCCATAACTAAGAAAGTTTAATGACTCTAACTACTATAGTTTATGTTAATAATGTCAATAACAAGGAAGTAAGAAAGATATGCAAGTGAAATCTTCGTTGGAATTGAACACTGAAATTTTTAATCACTATAATGACGTCACTATTACACACCGTGACTAATGAGGGTATAGTGAGCAAGTGTCAATACAATATCTCCAATAGATATATTACATTCGGAGCCTGTAGGATCACTTCATTCAGCGAAAATATTCAAATCACCCATTGTTATGCAACCCTTGTTTCCACTTCACAAATACGATCTCTTTTAGCGGCATTTTAACCGTGAAGATCGTCAAACACAAGTCCTGAAATACACGTTATTTCGTGAATTGAGCGAAAAATCGGTGTGACCGCGATGTTTCATAGGCCAAGTGTGTTGCAAGTAGCCGCATTGTTTACGTGGCATTGTCCAGCCGTCCCATCGGCCCGCTCGTACGTGCGTACTTGAATATATTCAAATTTGGAGATGCCACCAGGATGAGGCAAGCGCTCCACCAACTAGTATAAATGCTGTTAGTGTCAAACTAAGGGTACAGTTCACAGCTCTAAGCATCCCTGAACACATCTCAGCAACAAACAGCAGACATGGCATTCAAGGTACGGAGCGCAGTGCTATCTGTGAAGTGTTACAGTCTTACAGTGATCGTGAAACAGTGATAAATAATCCAAAAAAGTGATAAAAGCATCATATTCAGAATACTGGAAAATATCAATGAAACAATAGCAATAGACAAGTTATCGTAGTGCAAAAAGGAAACAGGATTTCTTATAATAAATTATCAATTTCTATTACAGTTGGTGGTCCTCTCCTGCTTCCTGGCTATCGCTCACGGCAGCGCAGTGCCCGCCGTCGCATACGCGGCGCCTGCTCCCGTAGCAGCCAGGCTCGAGGAGTTCGACCCATTCCCACAATACAACTTCGGATACAATGTGGCGGACTCTCTCACCGGCGACTACAAGAGCCAGACGGAGCAGCGCAGCGGAGACCTGGTGCAGGGACAGTACTCGCTGGTGGAGCCTGACGGCACGCGCCGCGTCGTGGACTACTCCGCCGACTCAGTGAACGGTTTCAACGCGGTGGTGCGCAACGAGCCGCTGGTGGCGGCCGCGCCTGCCGTCGTCGCTGAGCCCGCGGTAGTGCCTGCCCGGTACGCGGCTGCACCCGTGGCCGTCGCGCAGCCCGCTCCAGTCGTCACCGCCGCGAGATTCACGGCTGCACCCGCCTTTGCTCGCTACGCCGCAGCACCGGTCGCCGCTCCTGCCCCAGTCTACGCCCGCTACGCCGCTGCCCCTGTGGCCGCTCCTGCTCCGGTCTACGCCCGCTACGCTGCCGCTCCCGTAGCTGCGGCTCGCCTAGCGGCTGCGCCCGTAGCCGCTGCTCCTGCCCCTGTGTACGCCCGCTACGCGGCCGCTCCCGTCGTAGCACCCCGCTACGCCGCCCCTGCTGTAGCGGCTGCCTACAGTGCGGCGTACACTTCTCCATTCGCCGCATACAGCGCGCCGTATGCCGCGTACACTGCTCCATTTGCCGCCTACTCTGCCCCCTACGCCACCCAAGTAGCTGCTGCCTACACTGCGCCTGTAGCTGCGGCGTACACGGCGCCCGCTCCCACGGCGCTCGCCCCCGTGGTCTCCACCGCCCGCGCTGCTCCCGCCAAAATCGTAGAATCCTCCGCCGCCGGATACCGCTACCCTTGAATGCCATACTCTGACCAAATGATGCTTGTATACCTCTAAAGACTTGATTTGTATATACGACTAGTTTTAATTATTTTTCTTTTTTTACGAAATGAAATAAATGAATGAGATTTTAAGTTATTGTTTTCATTGAAACTGAAAAGCAAAAAATAAAAAAATTAAAACTTTTTAGGGCGAATTCAACCAAACTTGTATGCCTAGTATATGTCAAATAAATTTTAAATTTTCGACAGATTTTAAACTGTCAGACGTCAATTTTATTCCTCGTATAAAAGATAACTTCTTAGGACGAATTCGAACAAACTTTTATACCTAGAATAAGTCTAATCCAACGAATAAATTTTTAATTTTTGACAGATTTTCCATACAAAAACTGTCAGACGTCAATTTTATTCCGCGGATAAAACATATCTGACTTTGGTTAAGTCAGCCCTTAGTAATGTAACTCATTTTGAGTCGGCACTAAACAAACTTTTATATTTAAAAGTTTTATTATTTTTCGCTTTTCAGCTTCCGTCTCCATCATCCGACCGTTCAGGTTCTCATCAATATGAATGAAATGAGCGCAAACACAACAAAGCTGCTGTAAACTGTTGTGGAGCTGTTTTGACTGTTTTCCGTCTTCATCGTCAAATACATAGACTCCAGGCCTCTTTTTAAACGATTTCAAAATAGGAGGAGGTTGAAAACTTGAATACTTATTTGAAAACCCCAAAGTGCAGAAAACTATAGAAAACGAAAGGAAAAAGAAAACTATAGGCGCCGAGAAAAAAAAATGTAGTAAAGCGTAGTCGACGGAGCCCAGTTCTCGGGACTCAATGGTTTGAATAAAAATCAGGTCGGTGTGCCCCAAGTCCCGAGCTCGCTTCGCTCGCTCTTACATCCTAAGTGTCTACAACTAATACTACTACTGTTGTAGTGTTATATTTTTATGTTAATCTTAAAAGATTACCCTTATTTTATCTTTTAAGATTAACATAAAAATAGAACACAAAAATAATCAAATTAAAAGACATATTTTATTCTATTTAAGGCTGATTTTTCAACCGTCAGATAACTTTTATCTGAGGAATAAATATGGCGGTGTGACACATTTTCTATACAAAAGCTGTCAAAACGTCAAACATATTCCCCAGATAAAAGTTATCTGACGATTGAAAAATCAGCCCTTAGTTGAATTTTCTGAAACTTTAGGATTTTTTTTTCAAAAACTAGGCGTTTACGCAGTGTGAAATTTTGCGAAAGTGTTTTACATGAAGACATCTTTAAACTATAAAATTGTGAAGCTTCGCACGTGTGGGTAACCAACTGCACTGGAGGCCAAAATTACCTAAATCCCTGTCAAAATAAAATAGCTCATTTTACCCTTAAAAAGGGAGAAATCCCGAAAAGACTTAAATTAAAGTTATTTTTCACTAAAGTTTTTTTTTTTGGAAGGCGTTTTTTATATGCTGTAGTGTCATCAGAACTACATATAATATTTATGTGTGCCAGTTTCAACAGAATCGATTCACAGATGAAAATTTTGTAGGTATAAAATCAATCAACCCCTATTTTCCAACCCTTATTTTTCCCAGATTTTTCTTTCAATTTTAAATGGGACCAACTTCGAGGTATATAAAAAAAAAATCGTCTAAATTAGACTACTCTGTAAAAAATGATGCATGGTCATACATCATGCAAAGTGTTATTGGGTTTTTCTATCTGGAATTTCTCAGTAGCAGCCCGGAGTCTGGATTTGTGCCCGATAGATGGCAATAGGCTCGCCCCCTATTACATGGGACTTAAACATAACTGGCGAAATGTGGGTGTACTATAGGAACACCTCTGCCTAACCCTTCGGGGAAACAAGGCGTGATGTTATGTATGTGTATCCTTAATTATAGAGTCACGTAACTGAGAGACGTATAACTTGAAAACTAGACGCCGGATATTTTCGAAAATTTGTTAGGATTTAGTATTGTTTATGCGTAATCTACGAAAAAAATAGGTTTTGTGCGGCTGAATTTGAGATACCTAAAATGCTTTGATTTGTCATAAAAATCCATAAATTACACCGCTCTGTTTTTCAGAAAATAAGCCAATTAAAACACATTTTTTGTGTCATTTAGTAATAAATGTTTTCTAATTTGTAGTATAAAAATAAAATGGAAATATTACATAATTTTTGTAATACAACACATTTTATGTGGCTTCTCTAGCCGTTCTATAGGAAATATATACGTAGCTACTAAAGCAATTGATTAAATCGGACAACTATAACACAGATATTTAGTAGAAAACTCTACTCAATATTCATGTACAATTATATAAAAATCCTCAACAATTTAGTGTATAGGGTGACCATAAATAATTGAAACTAGGATCATAAACAGAGTTTTATTTGCACATGATCATTATTTACCAATCAGTACTTAAATAATGAACACATATTAAACACAAAGAATAAAAGAAAACTAAACTAACAGAGGATTATCCCAAATAGCCTTTTTTAAAATGAACTATTAATGGATAATGTATTATTAAATACCAATGTATGCAAAATACGCGCTTGTGCGTGGATTCATTTGAACTGCAACCGATAATCTATATTATGAACTTTATAATAGCCGATAATATCAAAACTTTTCAGGTTGGAAAGAGGGAAAATCCGTTGCCTTCGCGGCCGATACGTCTGCCGGTATACGCCCAAAAAAATACAAATATAGCAAGATTGAAAGTGGCTAAATCCTATGATTTTCATCGTTCTACCGATCATTTGGTATGTGGTCGCTGTGTCCAGAATACATAAAACCCCATTTACATGATGCAAGTTTCTTACCTGTGGCATTCAATAAAAATTGAAGAAACAAAAGTGGTGCAAGTTTTATTGTTGCTGAAACATTCAGGCTTGTCTCTCTGCATAATGTAAAGGCATAAGGGGCATTGCCTAAAACTGCGACCGCTGTGGAATGCAGCTGTGACAGTTCACTAAACAAACCCCTTTATCTAATGGCCGTGAAACCATCGCCAATTTAGCGTACAAAATTAATTTGTTCTAAAGCATACCGCGCTAATGCGACCCATTGATACACACATTGACATTGACATATGTACATATTTTTCGACTGCTATAGTATCTCTGGGTTACTGAAATATTTGGGTTACTCCATTAGCTGATCAGTCGAGAAAATCTCAATCAGCTGTAGGTAAAGGTTGAAAAACTATACAGGGTGTCTGGTTTCGGAATAGTAAAACTTAAAGGGGAGGTAAAGACCATCAAACTGAACAACTTTTTCCCGGGGACCAACATCGTAATCGTGAAAAAAAAATCAGTCATCCCATACAAAACTTCAATACCTACTCGAACAAATGTATGAGACGACTGATATTTTTTTTGCGATTACGATGTTGGTCCCCGGGAGAAAGTTGTTCAGTTTGATGGTCTGTACCTCACCCTTAATTTTCGTCACACTGTGTACAGACACATTGTATATGCTCTAGATACGTCAAGAAGGCTGCAGGTTTTATAAATACACATTACTGTAAAGGTTATACGGGCACGGTTAGTGCAGTGACTGAGCATTTGTCTACCAGCGCATATCTCGGGTTCGATTCCCGCACAGAACAAACAGATAGTGTACACAATATATGCAATTAACAATGCAGAGAATGAATGAGCAATGACCACTTAGAACAATTGGTTATTGAAATACTTTAGTATGTTGGGGATTTCAGACCCGAAAAAAAGTGAAATTAATCTAGGACATAATAGATTTACGGCGTAGAATATAATAGAATAGTTATTTATTTGCACAGAAAGTAGGTACAAGTTACAGAACTAACTAATACTAACCTCCTTACTAACAAACGTTGTATAGCGTCTGTATTACACAACGCTTTGTCTTCTTCTTTCGAAAGTCAAATTACTGACGACTGAAAGAGAGAAATCGGTGTGTAACTATTCACCTGATATAATACGTTTATTAGTAAGGAGGTAATAACACTACACGTCATGACTGTATTAGCTACGCCGTTAATCTGTTGGGTCCTAGGTTAATGTTAAAAGTCTGTTAATCTATTCTATCTGCTCTGCAGACAGTGAATCTGATAAGAATTAGCGGGTATTTAAACGACTACCAGACATTTACAAAATACGACGAACTTTTCTAATCAATCAGCCACATGTAAGTTGTTCTAATGTAATAATGGGCTAACACGATGTCCTTATCTTTAATTCAACGCTATCCGTTGCTACATGGCTTTGGTTGGTGCCAACGCGATCTGTGCGGTATTTTAGGAGAAGGTTATACGTTGAAGTATCGTAATGTACCGTAATGCCGTCTTATTCCAGAAAATTGGTAACTGCTCTTATTCTATTATATCAGTTATCGTTTATGAAATGTAAAGACGCCACCACATGGTGGCGATCTTTACAATTGGACGGCGGATGGCAATTGACTTAAGGATGAATTTATAGACATCTACAAATTCATCCTTAAGTCAAATGCCATCATTGCATCAACCCTGAACATTCTTTAGTCATGATAGGTCGGCTAAAACTATAACGGTTATAGTCTACATACAACATATCTGCAAAGATATCATCTTCTTCTTAAATACAATTTTCAGAACGACGAAATATATAAAAGATGGATAGGTCAAAACTATGGATGAAAATGACTTAACAAAAATTGTTTTTTCTTATTTCTATGCAATAATAGAAAACGAAAGTGATCTATGTATTTAATCAATTCATAGTTCTTGACTGTCGCGACCATTGTTTATGTTTGCGCGTTTTAAATTTGTGGACGTGAAGTGCATTTATGAATGTTTATTTTTAATAAATAAAAGAGTGTTCGTCCACTACATTGTCCAGCTTATTAACTAAGATTACTACATATACCGAGCTGGCGACTATATAGCCGCATAAATTGAACATTTACAGTTAGGATATAGTATGAGTGCTACTTTATGTAAGAATAGTTGAAAAGTGATGTGGCACCAGCTGCCCGTCCTCGGCTGTTTAGAGAGTTCGTTGTTGTTCGTTCTGTATTGCCAGTTCAGAGTTTTGAAATGTGATCGATATTACAGACTCAGAGATGGGTATAGATTAGGTGCATTGATTAGTAAAAATTGTTCAACATCTTGCGTCTCTGCCAACCTCGACGAAACAGTGCACGGCTCGTAAAGCGCCAACGAAATTGCGATGATAAATTCCATTAATTGACGAAGTTATTATGAGACGTTACAGCTACAATGGCTGCCAGCCAGATGCAGTAAAACATGGTTAGAGCAATTATAATTATTTTACAATTTTCCTTCACATGACGTGGCATTGTTCCACCATCGTCGACCCCGCGTTGCGCCGGCGCGCACTACGGCCGGCTCGTACGTGCGTACTTGAATATATTCAAATTTGGAGATGCCACCAGGATGAGGCAAGCGCTCCACCAACTAGTATAAATGTTGTTAGTGTCAAACTAAGGGTACAGTTCACAGCTCTAAGCATCCCTGAACACATCTCAGCAACAAACAGCAGACATGGCATTCAAGGTACGGAGCGCAGTGCGATCTGTGAAGTGTTACGGTGATCGTGAAACAGTGATAATAAAATCATAAAAAGTGATGAAAATGTGAAAAATCTTCTAAAAATGCGGAACTAAAACAATTTACAATTTTGTTTCAAAAAGCATTTATCGAACGTAAAAATAATGGGGATAGTATGACTCGAGAGAGATGTCAATGTCTCTAACCACGTGTAGGCGTTTCCTTGTAAGTTTACACGCGACTAATGCTTTGTCATTTTTCTTTTCAGTTGGTTGTTCTCTCTTGCCTCCTGGCCTTCGCTCACGGCAGCGCAGTGCCCGCGGCCATCGCCGCCGCCCCCGTCGCCTACGCCGCCGGCCCCGTCGCAGCCAGGCTGGAAGAATTTGACCCCGTGCCTCAGTACAACTTTGGATACAACGTTGCTGACTCTCTCACCGGTGACTACAAGAGCCAGACGGAGCAGCGCAGCGGAGACCTGGTGCAGGGACAGTACTCGCTGGTGGAGCCTGACGGCACGCGCCGCGTCGTGGACTACTCCGCCGACTCAGTGAACGGTTTCAACGCGGTGGTGCGCAACGAGCCGCTGGTGGCGGCCGCGCCTGCCGTCGTCGCCGAGCCCGCGGTGGTGCCTGCCCGGTACGCGGCTGCACCCGTGGCCGTCGCGCAGCCCGCTCCAGTCGTCACCGCTGCGAGGTACGCGGCTGCTCCCATCGCCGCTCCTGCCCCAGTCTACGCCCGCTACGCCGCTGCCCCTGTGGCTGCTCCTGCTCCGGTCTACGCCCGCTACGCTGCTGCTCCCGTAACCGCTGCGGTCGCTGCCCCTGCCCCTGTCTACGCTCGCTATGCGGCCGCTCCCGTAGCTGCTCGCTACGCCGCTGCCCCGGTAGCCGCTGCTCCCGTGGTCGCTGCCCGTTACGCTGCCGCCCCAGTAGCGGCCGCCTACAGAGCCGCCTACCCCGCTCCAGTGGCTGCGGCATACTCCGCCTACCCCGCGCCGCTGGCTGCCGCATACAGCGCCTACCCTGCCCCCGTACCCGCTGCGTACAGCGCTGCGTGGTAGCTCGTCACCACATGCCTACCTCTGACAAACGGACGCTAACAAACCACTAAAGACTTGATTTGTACATACTACTAGTTTTAGTTAGTTTTGTTACTTTTTACAAAATGAAATAAATGTTTGAGATTATTTATATTTTTTTGTTAATTAGACAGTAAACTGTCTAATTGTTTCATGTAACCTCAAATGTATTTTATATGGCCATCTGTGGTTTAGTATAAACAGCAAGTACTGTTTATTTACATCGTGTTTATTACTTGCATAACAAAATGGCGATCATAAAACAGTACGTGATTAGGGTTTGACACTCCTACTTATTAAGTGAGTGACAAAATACGATAGGTAATTTATATTTCTAATGTGTCATAAAAATCTATTTATATAATTATGTATATGTATAATACTGGGAAATTTCTTTATCACTACCTAAATTTTCACAGGGTGTTCTACCCATGAATATGAACAAATTTCACTATGGGACCAACTCTTAAATCACGAAAAAAATCAGCTGTTTTATACAAAAGTTCAATACCTACTCGACCAAATATGAAACAGCAGATTTTTTTTTCGTGATTTCAGAGTTGGTCCGACAGTGAAGTTCTTCATATTCATGGGTAGAGCACCCTGTGAACATTTGAGTAGTGATAAAAAAATATTCTCCATATATATATTATAATTACTTGTCCCGACTGATTCATCAACGCAGAGCCGACACCGCTGGCGCTGCAACTTGAAACATTAGCAGTTGATGCTTTTTATGTTGTAAGCATCCACTAAGGAAGGATTTTTGGAAATTCGACCTTAAGGGGGTGAAAACGGAGGATTTGGTTTGTATGAAAAATCTTATTTCTCGAGTTAATAAACTTGAAACTTGGCACGAATATTTATTAAGTAAATTACGAAGTAGGTATGTCATTTTTTGTTTTTCTAAACTATCCCCTTCAGAGGGATTGGGGGTGTTAAAGGTTGTATGGAAGAATTTTAACGCGCGGTTTGATCAACTCGAAACTCAGTATTTATACATAAGACCAAAAATACATGTAACAGGGTTTACGTTTATACGTTTTTTTTTTAAATATATCCCTAACGGGGTACGAAAGTACGAAATCCACGCGGACGAAGTCGTGCGGGAAGTGCTAATCAAAACAATTTTCTAAATAGAAAAGTAACATATAACTAGTAAGGTATAACTAACTCTTTCAGCTGTAGGTATGCACATGTTCTCTAACTAATTTATCGCAGACCTGAAACATAGGTACAACTTTCACTCCTAGATGAGGGCTTAAAATCTTAATCATCTTAAGCTGGCTTCCCACGGTGCGTGATTCTTCGGATTATCACGCACGGCTGACGACTACGGACAGCCACGCACCCTGCACAAGGCTCTTCCAACGGTGCGTGTCAGTATGTGTGGGTCTTGAGATTTCAAGCCATTTTGTCAATCCAAAATGTTGGTAAAAGAGAAGCTTACACCGCACCTTTGAAGTTACCGACTTGCCCTGGGTCGGACGCACCGCAACGGACGTGTCTGCGCTACCACGGACGATACTCTTCCCATGATGCGTCGGTGCGGGCTTGTCCGCGTCCGTCCGCAATATCACGCACCGTGGGAAGCCAGCTTTAGCAGCTGAAGATTAGTTTTTTCGACTGAGTGTCAGAATAGTTATGGTCGGCTGTCAGATTTTTCGGTTCCATTCACTTGAAGTTTCCTATTCGTGTTCTGCAAAACAGAAAAGTTGTTGTAAAGCAAAATTATTCTTGTTCTTATATTTTAGGAAAATGATAAGAACTTGCTTATGCAAATTAAAATTAGGTACCTACCTTTTGTATGGAATGTACTTCGGGATAAACTGCTACAGCCGGATTCAATTTAATGGCTGCTAGGAACATGAGGCGAGTCGCTGCGCAGTAACCAATTCACATGTCAGCGGGAGTGAGGGGTGCGGTATTGCGCAGCGAGTAGCGCACTTCACAGCCGCCATAAAGTTTGACGCGTACTATACTCTAGTTTAGTCCACCCGTTGACCTAGTTTCATTACAGTATCCTTCTGTTATATTACGAGACATGATGCGTGTCAGCTACCCGCACTTGTAAGGCTTGTATCTCGTATGCTACATTCAACATTTTATTTTCCGTAATTTTTATATTTTTGTCAGAAACCAATTACGAAAAATAAGTTGATTGAATGTTTAATTAGAGATCTTTGGCAAAGTTATGGGTATTTTTGAACTTTAAATTATTAACAAAGATCTGCTACGGCATCAGCTATGATAATAACTTAAATTCCAGAACAGTCACGCCGTAAATCGTATTTAAATTGAATTTTTCATAAAAAAAAAAAACAAAAAATCTAACTAACTCAAAAACTACCGCATTTCGGTAGAACATTTGGTGGCTTAATTTGTTGCATTTTAACCTTACTATGACGTCCTGCAAGGAATACGTCGATTTACCAGTAACCCTGTATATACACCAGCAAAGTGCGTGTCAGACCACGTAGGTACAGTGAAGGGTTCCCTAGTTGGGATGAATATTTACGCATGCATAGTATTGATTTTATCGACCGATCATAAATAAGTTTGTAGATCATACTAATTCTCGATAAAACTATATAAAACAAAGTTACGACTGCGGTTGTAACCGAAAATATCATATATCTCAAAAACTATTGACTTAAATAAAAAAGACACTTAAAAATATCATAATCTTTTTAATTATTTGATCCAACGAAACCCCACACGCTTCATTGATTTATTTTTCATCCATCGGTTACATTATTATAGGAGCGGGGGAGAGCCACCCCCATTTGTTTTTTTCGTAATTGCACTACACCTTTGTTCATCCACCATCAATATATAATAGCGCAAATACATAACATAACGTAACATCACGTCTGTATTCCCCGAAGATTTGGACAGAGTTGTAACTATACACCCACATTTCGCCAGTTATGTTTGTGTCCCATTTAATGGGGGCGAGCCTGTTGCCATCAACCGGGCAACAATCCAGACTACGGGTATATAGTGCAAATAGTATCCGAGTAAAATGGCTGTGTAACATCCGGACGACCGGATAGAAAGACAGACTGACAGACGGAACTATATGGGTTCCGTTTTTACCATTTGGCTACGGAACCCTAAAAGCTGAATCGTTCCTCAATAAGAAAATGACTAATGATGATGATGATGGTAAACATGAGTAGGACTTGTATATTTGTAGTTTGCAAACAATATAACGGTTTTACGTCAATTTCCATTCCACATCAATAAAATGACCACTATTAAGTGATACACAGGTACATACAATATATACCTATACATGATCGAAAAAACTATCTGTCGACGAGTACTAAAAGCAAGTAGTCGAAAGCATCAAGACACTAACTGAAATCCCCTTTGTATAGTTGCCGGCACGAATCGTGAGCACAAATTCCACATGAACTGTTGTTGTCATCGTCAGCGGGCTGTTGTATTCTGTTTTCTACCTGTACATAAATAAACTTGATCTTATATTAACCTCATTGCCCCTGCCCGTGTATGAATTGCCATAATAGGAAATAAGATTCGTAAGTTTAAAAGTGTAATTTGTGCTCACGACTCGTGCCGGTAACTATACCTATACACACGCTTTTCTTGCCATGAAAAACTACGGTTTATTCGCCGTGTGTAGGCACGGTCGTCAGAGTTGTCTGGATCACTATGGAAGCTTGTTGACAGACACGTTTTTTCTACGGCGCGGTTTATACGCTGTGTGTAGGCACGGTAGTCAGAGTTGTCTGGATCACTATGTAAGCTTGTTGACAGACACGTTTTTTCTACGTCGCGTTTATTCGCCGTGTGTAGGCACGGTCGTCAGAGTTGTCTGGATCACTATGGAAGCTTGTTGACAGACACGTTTTTTCTACGGCGCGGTTTATACGCTGTGTGTAGGCACGGTAGTCAGAGTTGTCTGGATCACTATGTAAGCTTGTTGACAGACACGTTTTTTCTACGTCGCGTTTATTCGCCGTGTGTAGGCACGGTCGTCAGAGTTGTCTGGATCACTATGTAAGCTTGTTGACAGACACGTTTTTTCTACGTCGCGTTTATTCGCCGTGTGTAGGCACGGTCGTCAGAGTTGTCTGGATCACTATGGAAGCTTGTTGACAGACACGTTTTTTCTACGTCGCGTTTATTCGCCGTGTGTAGGCACGGTCGTCAGAGTTGTCTGGATCACTATGGAAGCTTGTTGACAGACACGTTTTTTCTACGGCGCGGTTTATACGCTGTGTGTAGGCACGGTAGTCAGAGTTGTCTGGATCACTATGTAAGCTTGTTGACAGACACGTTTTTTCTACGTCGCGTTTATTCGCCGTGTGTAGGCACGGTCGTCAGAGTTGTCTGGATCACTATGGAAGCTTGTTGACAGACACGTTTTTTCTACGGCGCGGTTTATACGCTGTGTGTAGGCACGGTAGTCAGAGTTGTCTGGATCACTATGTAAGCTTGTTGACAGACACGTTTTTTCTACGTCGCGTTTATTCGCCGTGTGTAGGCACGGTCGTCAGAGTTGTCTGGATCACTATGTAAGCTTGTTGACAGACACGTTTTTTCTACGTCGCGTTTATTCGCCGTGTGTAGGCACGGTCGTCAGAGTTGTCTGGATCACTATGTAAGCTTGTTGACAGACACGTTTTTTCTACGTCGCGTTTATTCGCCGTGTGTAGGCACGGTCGTCAGAGTTGTCTGGATCACTATGGAAGCTTGTTGACAGACACATTTTTCTACGGCGCGTTTATGCGCTGTGTGTAGGCACGGTCGTCAGAGTTGTATGAATGACTATGGAAGCTTTTTGACAGGCACTTTTTTTCTTCGGCGCGGTGAAGAAACCGTGCCACGTACAAAGGGACCGTTAGTGTTACATTTGGTTTTTCCTTTTGTTAGGTAATTTATTTGTCAGAGGTAATTAATCATGTCGACAATTTGGTATCGATCGCCGATCGGTGGTGTGCCATTAATATTAATAGTATTAACGTTCTATCCATGGCTTATGAGTATAATACCCCCTTGATCTAATTTCAGAAGAAAATTGAAACACACGAACTAAGATTCTTTTAATTTTCTACAATCTTTGTTTCATACTGTATCAATTGGTGCCTACAATTAAATACCCAGTTTATAAATTTATGTTTTATTGCTACACATTAGTACAACCATCATCGTTGTGCGTTCAGTATTTACGGACACGATAAAGGGTCATCTTGTCTGATGAAACTCCAAGTCTAGAAAGGGAAATTTGATCAGCGTAGCGTAACTAGTGCCTGGTATTCTGACCAGGCTCGAGCAGTCATCTGATCATACGCAATAATGAAGGCTGTTTGAGAACGCATGTGGTGACGAGTTATGCATAATATGTAGACACCTAATAGCTGATTCTTTTTAGCGATTTCAGGTTTGGTTCTATAGTAAAAGTTGTTCATAATGATGAGTACAATGATCCCCTTAAGAGGCTGTGCGTTAATTCTGGGCCATGTTGTATAGTACACATACATTTCGTCTGTTATGTTTAAGTCAAATCCATACTTCAGGCTTCCATTAAGAATTCGTACCTATTGGAATAACTCTAGAACTCTTTACACTTTGCTGGGGATCGAACCCAGGACCCCAGCACCGACGAGGCAGTTACAACGTTATCTGAAGCCCCATGCAAGCACTACGCTTCAGATGTTTGGGGAAGATGACGCAGATTTGCTACTACTTTGCATGATACATAAAATAATACATATAAACTAATATTATAAAGAGAAAAGATTTTTTATATGTTTGTCTGTAACGGATAAACTCAAAAAATATTTAACCGTTTAAAAAAATTCTTACACCTATAGAAAGTTACATTATCAGCGAGTAACATGGGCTGTAAAACTCAATCTTAAAGCATTTATTTCAATTAAACCAATTACACGCACTTTTGAATTGTCAAGGGGTCGGTCAGGCAGAAAGATGAAGCTAGTTGCCCATTCCAAAACGTAGGAGGTACCTATGGAGAAGAATGAGCAAGAAACTCCACGGACGCTCTTTTAAATCAAAACATGGTTACAAAATATTGGTTACATCATTCATGTTGAATGTGAGAACGATGCAGAACGTTAAAAGCGTCCGCAACAAAAAGATAAAAATGAAAAACAATTCAGAAATTAAATTAAAATAAGCCGTGGCAGCTAAGAGATGACCAGTCCCTACTGACGGCGCCCGTTCACGAACATGACGCATGGAGGTAGCACTGTCCGGCTTCACCATTTTGAAGGGAGCTAAATGATCCAACACGCGCCATCGCTGTATTTTATGAACTTCCACGCGAACGAAGTCGCGGGCTGAAGCTATAATGATATATAAATTATGTAAATATATGCAAGTTAAGCCTAGACTATCCTCTCCTTTACCATTTTAGAAGCAAGACAGGTTAAGGGAGGTATAATGGGCAATATAATATACTATGTATGTATGAGCAGAAAACCTCTTTCACTAACAACACTAAACCTTAGGTCCATACCTACTTCTTCCATAGTGTTCGATTGATACTGCGATTAACAATATACAAGAACAAAATATTAACATGTTTCTGTATCTGCAACAAACAAGAGTGGCCTATAGAAACAAACGACACACATAGTTGCAGAAGAAATTACTGGATTTACCTTCAAAGATGAGCAGTGAATGCTTAGGTGATGTGATCACAATGATGGCCAAATTCAAATGCCAAGAACATGTTAAACTCACAATTTTTGACAATGAATCAAACCCGGAAGCCTGTTGATTCAATGAAAGCATAGAGTTCGTGAAACGTAACATGTATCGCAAGAGTCATCGATGTCGCGTAATTCTAGCACTTTCTTCAATGAGCCGTGTGTATGGACCTCACGTCCCGAGTTACGTGGTGCTCGATATATAACGCGAGGGCGACCGACGGGAATCACATTCCACACCGAGGACTGTGACCATCCTATCCCACACACACAGACATGGACTCCAAGGTGAGACATTAAAAAGTTTATTTTTATTTTTTAGTTATTATCTTCCAATAATATTTAATTTTGATCTCGCTTATTTAGATTTTGTTTGTAGATTTTTTTTCTGGGGGCTCGTGGCTAAGTAATAACAGCCGCACGGGTTGATCGATCAGGTTAAGCTACGCTTGCCATGGTTGGTCCATGGATGGGTGACCATCTTTACATACCGAGACCCCTCCGTGCCTCGGAAAGCACATTAAGCCGTTGGTCCCGGCTGACATTCGTGGATCTTTGACAGTCGTCAGAAGCCCGAAAGTCTGACAGCCAGTCTTACCAAGGGGTACCATATTACCCAGTTACTGGGTTGTGGAGGTCAGATAGACAGTCGCTCCATGTAAAATACTGGTATCCAGCTGCATCAGATTAGACTGGAAGCCGACTCCAACATAGTTCGGAAAAGGCTAGGCAGATGATGTTTTTAGATTTTTTCTGATTCAAGGTTTAATTACTTTTTTAAGAAGTTTTGATTCGTAATGTTTTATTTTTTCTTATTTCTAACTTAACTACTTTGAATATCATGATTAGAAGTTTACCACTGACTCTTTCCATTATTATTTGATTATTATTCTCAGTATTATCATTTACCAAATCGTATGTCACTGATTTAATATTGTGTGTTGACCAAACTTGATTTGATTCATAACCTTATTCCATTGCTGCCAGAAAAAAGGCTGGCAATAGTACACAGTAGCAATAGTAGTGTAGGGCTGGATTTTAAATAGTCTGAAATAAAATGTTTTTTTTTTAATCGCCAGACTTTGATACAATTTAAAGTAAAGCATAGCATCTAAGATAGTTATAACACTGATAACTTTTGTGTATCTTCACGATATCATCTAAGTCGAGCGCAGCTCGCGCTCGCTGTTAAGTCGTGCAGGCTCGTGCGCGCGCGCATTGGCCAACGCGATCCATATCGGGACGCTTTGCGACACTGCCTTCTTTTTGACGCTTTCGATTCGACTTGCCCCTGCACATAACAATGAATTGGTTCACTCGAACATTTTTCACTTATCTTTGTATATAAAAGATCCAATTACATGGAAGTCAAATTCATGGTCAAGTACTAATATAATATAATAATATCCTTTTAATCGCAAGTTGTTTAAGTAATTTTATTTTTGTGGCATTGAAGTTTTCAGATTGAGGTTTTATTGATGACTAATAATAAAATAAATTTGCAGTTATGACCTTTAGTTCCATTAGAACCCCGATAGATCATTGTATATTCATGTGAAGCTTTCAAACTTTTCAGACCGACATTTTTACAAGATGAATTGCAAAAAAATCGTAACAATAGGAATCCCTTGATACCTATTCAGTTTTAGACTAGGCTTGAAATAAGCTCAATTGGCCCCCAATTTAATAGGGAGAAATTGGGGCCCTAATATACAGGATAAGTTTAAAAGGAGTGCGGATATTTCAGGAGGTAATCAGGTGCATAAAACTGAACAACTTTCCCCAAGGAACATTGGTCGAAATCTAAAAAATAAAATTCAACTTCTCATACAAACATAAGTCACGTGACCAGTCACTTTGTATGAAAAGTCGATTTTCAATTTTAAGATTTCGGCCTATGTTCCTTGGGGAAAGTTGTCCAGTTTTATGCACCTGATTACCTCCTGAAATATTCGCACTCCTTTTAAAATTATCCTGTATAGGCGCGACCCTAATTATAATTTTAATTGAAAAGACATCAACGCGCGCACTTTTTTCAAAAGTGCAGATTTGTTTTGAATGTACAGTTTTATTCCAAGGAATATTTTAGCATCAACTGACAATGTATACCTATTACAATAATTTAATAAAGTATCCAGAATTCGAGTCTGCGTAGTGTTATTAGAAGTAGAGCTTGAATTATATGTACGATAGTGTGTATTGCAGAAAACATTTATTTTCCGCAATATTTACACAAACAAAAGTTTTAATTAAATTTCATCTGCAAACTTCTAAAATCACAGTACTTAATTAACATTCAGTCAAAATGCAAGCGTACGACAGACGGCGCATACATTGATAGTATTGTCATTCCCGTCGCGTTTAGTTACGAAGAAAGGGTTTAAAGCATGTTGCAAGGCAGTGGACGACGCACTTGTGAACAAAGTGACACTTATAATGTTGCAATCTTATTGTTATTGTGTAATGGATTTATTGCGTTATCATTACGTCATATTTATTCTATAGACATCTTGTCTAGGAGACATTGTTTTGGTAGCGTCATTTAATATGAAAATTAAGTGTTTGATATTGAAATAATAACGCTTTCGGTTTGCGAACTTACAGTTATGAAAACATACATTGCAACTTTAAACAACTTGATGGTCGTCCTGAGCTGGGCAGTTACTAAAGCTATAACTTTTTGTAACGTCATGTATTATACATCATTATTAAGCCATTCAACACTGACTCTTCTGTTCCTTATCAACACTCATTTGTTCCAGATTGTAGTATTCATCTGCGTAGTAAGCGTGGCGAGCGCGAGCGTGCTGGCCCCCGCGCCCCTCGCACGCCTCGACCCCCTGCCGCAGTACTCCTACGGGTATGACGTCCAGGATGCCCTCACCGGCGACTACAAGGGCCACCAAGAACACAGGAATGGCGACCTCGTCACCGGTTCCTACTCAGTTGTAGACCCTGACGGTACCAGGAGGATTGTGGACTACACTGCTGACCCCCTCAATGGCTTTAACGCGGTCGTGCGCCGTGAGCCACTGGTCGTCGCCGCACCCGCTCGAGTGGTCGCCCCCGCCCCCATCCTCGCGAGAGCACCCGCCCCCGTCTTCGCCCCCGCGCCTGCGCCTCTTTTCGCCCCCAGACTACCACACCCATACTACTTCTAGATGAATTATTACAATTTTGTTGTTGATATGTTTTGTACTATTAGGACCTTTTTATACTATTGTTATTTATGTAAATAAACGCTTTTTGATAAAAAATGGGCTGTTTTTTCTTAATATCTACTAAGAACTTTGGTTTTAGCACATGCAAGGAATTGAAGCGCATTCAATAAGCTTACACTTTCCAACAAAACCTCGTTTGTCAAAAAACGTCGAGTAGCATACATAGCCTGTTAAAATTCATAACCCTCCTTTGGTTTTGCCGTAGTCGGATGAAACGTTTACAGATGGCAAAGTCCAAAATTGTACAAAAGTAAGTTGACGAGTTTTCGTCTTATGTAATGTATTAAGTCAAATGAGATTTTACAATGACAATCAGCAATGACCTAATTTTATACATGATTTAAATATATAGTAAAAAATACAGGGTGTAAGGGATAGTCCTTCGCAAACAAACACGGTGCATTCAGCTTCTTATTTTAAATCATATTACACCGGAAATTTTCTCAGTTTTTTTTTAAAATCGTTTTTTCAGATATTATTCCTTTATTTCAACGTAAAATTACATTCTCTGTACGTAGCACTCCATTTAAATAAGTAAAACAGCTATAATAAAAAAATCAGCAATGGATGTTGAAATACTCAGCGGCCGAAGCCTCGCTGCGCTGCCGTTCGCTACGCGCGTATTGCCACGGTAACATTGCGTGTTAGGTAACAAAACAAATCAGGTTTATTGGATTCCCATAACATTCCTGAAATAATTTCATGTTCCGGCCATCTTAGTATGATATACTGCGTTCACACATCAGTCTGCGGAGGGCTGTCCCTTACACCCTGTATATCTTATTGCCTCCATTCAAGTTCAAACGTTCTTTTGAAACAGGGCATCGTAATGACGGTGATCAGCTTTAATGCACTTTACTGGATAATACGATACCCCTTAGTAAGACTGGTTGTCAGACTTTCGGGCTTCTGACGACCCGTAACGACTGTCATTCGTAGATCTTTCGAGGCACGGAGGGTCTCGGTATGTTATGGATGGTCACCCATCCACGGACCGACCTCAGCAAGCATAGTACAAGAAAGGTACACGCTTAACGATTTGATTGCACTAATTTACTTAGTTTCTGTATCTAGAAGCTCACTTCGGTCTTAGTGTTATACGATATGAGTTAACAACGAAATGTATGTACAGTCGACCGCAAGTCAGTTATAACACTTGAACTACAAAAAAATACTGCTACGAAATAAAGGTGCTGTCAAAATCAAATCACCATGGACGTGCGGTTGAATATACCTACATGCAACGGTAACGGCTGGTTGCACCGGCGCAGGACGCGGGCGCTCGCATTCCGGTGAAGATCGCGACCTTGCCTTGGTTAACCACCTCAATTAAAAGCGAAAGTTTCAATAAACTGTCATATATGTACGAGGCTCGATTACCGGATCGGGGTTGTGACGTCACATAAATCTGAGCATGAGTGGACGCGCGCTGAATATAAAACGAGCCCGTGCTCTGTAAGCGGCAGTTCTATCCCACTGTTGAACATTATACCATACCGAAAATGGCATTCAAGGTACTTTAATAAACCGATAACTTATAATTTTATAAGAATTGTTGTATATTATGTATGTTTAAAATGTATTAAATATATTTTAATTTGTTTTACAGTTTGTCGTCCTGTCTTGCCTAGTGGCCGTGGCGAGCGCTGGTCTCCTGCCTGCTCAGGTGTCCTACGCAGCCCCTCTTGCCTACACCAGCCACGCCGTCCAAGCCGCTCCTGCCTACTACGCCGCAGCCCCCGTAACCAAGATCGCTGCCCCTGTGGCATACGCAGCCCCCGTCGCTAAAGTTGAAGCGTACGACACCAACCCCCAGTACAGCTTCTCCTACGACGTGCAGGACGGACACACTGGTGACTCCAAGAGCCAGCACGAGACCCGCGACGGCGATACTGTGCACGGTTCATACTCCGTGGTTGACCCCGACGGCATCAAGCGTACTGTTGAGTACACTGCTGACCCCCACAACGGTTTCAACGCCGTCGTGCACAGGGAGCCCATCGGTCACGTCGCCAAGGTCGTCGCCCCCGTCACCAAGGTGGTCGCCCCTGTAGCCTACCACTCCGCCCCCGTCGCATACGCTGCCCCCGTCAAGTACGCCACCCCTGTGACGTATCAATCCGCCGCCCCTGTAGCTTACTCATCTGCTCCCTACTACCATCATTAAGAAAAGTTATTGTTTTACGACAATCTTAATGCTTTATTGTAAATAAATTATATATTTATTATACCTAACTGGTTTTATTGCCTTTACCATTTTTTCTACGTGAAAAGATTCCTAATTGTAGGTATCAACTTTAAAATAAAACAATTCTATAGAGGTGCGTACAAATAACATTAAAAAAAAATATCAAATAGCTATTTAACAATTTATAAAATAAAGTATAAACAATTATGCGTTTTTTTTTTTGTGCGCAACAAATGATACTAAACCAACCAAAAAAAGCGTGGTATAACTCAAATATTAAACAGTTGTAATCCTGCAACGCCGGACTTGGGCGGCGCCGGCAACTCTTGCTCAGGTCCGGGGACGACGGACAGGCCGCGTTGCAAGCGCTTCTTGCGCTCGGAGAACGAATCGCCCAAGGTTTGGTCAGCCTTGCGCGGCAGCACGGAGAAGCGCCGGCCCGGCGGCACCGTGGATATGCGCTTGAACAACACCTGCGTCTCCACGCGCGTCTCCGGATCCATCACTCCCATGATCTGTTTTTCGCGCGTCAATATCGCTTTACGATCGTCTCCCGTTGCCGTTTCTGCCGACATTTCTGCACATTTGTTCAGGAAGGCCTGCACTCTCTCTGGGTCCTGTAATTTCTTTAACCACTCCAAAGCTTCTTCCACTTCTATGCGCACTTCGTTTGCGTTGCCTTGTTGCATATCTCCACTCATGAGAACAAAGCAGCCATTCATCCACCACGTGACATTTCCCAATTCTTGAGCCTCTCGCTGGCATCGTTTCGCATAAAACTTAGCAAGAGCGTAATTCTTCTGCTTGGAAAGTAACCGAGCCAATTCGTACATTAGCCAACACTTCATAGTAGAATTTTCACACATTTCGAGAGTCTGCTTCACTTTTTGCATGGCATATTCGATATCAATGAATTTGTACGGATAATTAGCCATAACAGAATCGAAAGAAGTAGGACGGCCAACAGGTAAACCCATAAGGAAAGCGATGCGACGTCGATTGCCGCGCTCGCTGAGGGTGTAAGACAACCGGTGCTGTGACAGGTATCCTTCTCCAACCGCTCTGTATAACCGATCTATGTATATCTCTTTGTCTGGTAATGTTCTTGGAGTCTTTCCATCGAGGAACATCTGCATACGCTCAGCCTGTGCCATTAAATCCATTACACGATGCTCACGCATGCTCTTCTCGATCTGTTTCAATAAGCGCTCTGCGGTCCTAGCTCCAATCTCACGTTCCCTCAACAGTACAGCCTCCTTGTACTTAGTCTGGTGTTTAGATTCTGCTTTTTCAGCTAATTTTATAGTGTAATATGGTCTCTGAGCGCGTAGCATCTCCTGCCTTTCACTAAGAGATCGTAGAGCTTCTTCAACAATTTCTATCAATTCCTTACATCCAGCAGAATTTGCAGATTTAATTCGTGGGTCTTCCAAAAGCTCTTGAAGAAAAAATTTGTCGTAAGCCATTGGCCCAAGATATTTCATAGCAAGTACACGAGATAAGGTGCTGAATTTTCGGGCCTCCATTTGTGTCATTTTGTTCTTATGTTCCTCTTTGGGAATCCGGTTAACATGCAATTTTCTTTGAGGCTCAGAGGCGTCAGCTCGTGCAGCTTCTAATTGTTTAATGAGTGGTAGGAAATCTAACATAACATTGCCGGCGTTTGTCCCGATACAGTCTTGGATGGTTTCGACTCCTTGGTTGATGCCTTCCATAAAGTATGGGGGCTGGCGGCGCTGGCGCAGTCCGCGGAAGTTCATGACGACGGAGCGCTCGAAGTCAGTCATGGTGTACATGGCGCGTGCCTGCATGTTGCGCGCGTTCATGTTGCCGGGCGACAGCTTGAGTGCCAGTTCGGCGTCGGCGTACGCCTGCACGGGCCGCACAGCGTCCGCGCATACCTGGCTGCGCCCGGTCAGTGTGCGCACGTCCTCAGGATTGCTGTTGAACGCTTCGTCGTACGAGGCTTTCGCTTTCTCGAACTGTTCGAGTCGACGTAAATACGCTCCTCTTTCACGGTACACTGTGAGTGCGCCGAATAATTGCTTCTCCTCCATTTTAGTGCGGTATTGATTAGTATGATCACTATTGATAAACCTCTACAAATTAAGTAAAAAGACAACGTTTTCTACGACGGAATTGAAATGTCAGCCACCTATTTAATATTATACTCTTTGAATGTCAGTCAGCTACATATTTCTTGTTTCTGCCCAATTTTCTAAAATATTGTCTTATCTATATTAAAATGACTTAATCAAGAATTCAAAGCACGTATAAGATCTTCATGAGGAAAACCTCATGAAGGAAAAGCAAGGGAGCGCAATCCTCATGCATTTGGAAAATTCGTTTCGTTGTTGCCAGAGATATTCGATGTTTGTAGCCACATTATCTTTATTTAATAGGGCGATATGTCAAAAGCCGTAAAAGCATATCTCTACTTAGTTTATAGTGTATTATCTATGCTACTTAGTCTGTGTCTACTCAAAAGAATAAGCGGCCGCTTAGCAGTAGTTTTACTGTTATAAGTAGATTAAAATATAAAACTGCTCACACTTAACATGTGTATATTAGAAAGCGAATTTTTCGAAGTAGTCAAACTTAGACCACTTAATCTACAATGGTCTAAGAAGTGAAATGCCTCAATATCTAATAAATACTGGTGATGTTCATCATTGCTTAAGGATTTATGGGATCTACTCTAATAAGTACTCGTAAACTAGGTGAGCCTATAATACTAAACCTCGTTTATTACTTACGATATTATTCCTTTTATTTTTGTTATAATCTACGACTATTGTACGTTTTTATCCAATATAGATCTATCGTGTATGGGGTACACGTAACAATACAAGTTAAGCATTGTAGCGTGGAAAAAGGCTGATAGCCAGACAGATCTATGAATATAGCGAAACTATACGAAATCCCTTAAAAAATCCATTTATGCTTGTATATCAAATTGTTTACTTTACAGAACCCGTAGTCGCGACCTGTCTGGGTTCTTAGGACTAAATAAATAAGATATTTTGTGTCGTAAAAATTTTATTAGCCATTATTGTCAGTCATCAGGAACCGGGAAATTGATGTTTAGACCGCCACAAAAGGAGCAGCAGCAGGGTAGGCGAAGGGTGCCGCCGCGTACCGAGCGAACGGCGCCGTGTACGCGGCCGCCACCGGCGCTGAGTACGCGAACCTAGCCGCGGGAGCTGTGTAGGCTGCTGAGTAAGCTACGGGGGCAGTGTATCTAGCAGCAACGACTGGGGCAGCGGCGACCGGAGCAGCCGCGTACCGGGCAGGCACCACCGCGGGCTCGGCGACGACGGCAGGCGCGGCCGCCACCAGCGGCTCCTTGCGCACCACCGCGTTGAAACCGTTCACTGAGTCGGCGGAGTAGTCCACGACGCGGCGCGTGCCGTCAGGCTCCACCAGCGAGTACTGTCCCTGCACCAGGTCTCCGCTGCGCTGCTCCGTCTGGCTCTTGTAGTCGCCGGTGAGAGAGTCCGCCACATTGTATCCGAAGTTGTACTGCGGGAGAGGATCGAATTCTTCCAGCCTGGCGGCAACAGGCGCGGCTACGACCGGCTCCGCGAGAAGAGGGGCGGCCACCGCGGAGCTACGCACCACAGCCACCACGCATGCGAGTATGACGAACTGAAACAAATCGATTTGTTAAACTCCGTGAATGGTCGTCACTGAAGACACTAGTCTCATTTAACGTGCGACACATAAGTTGTACTTGAAACAGTGACACGGTTTTACGAGGGCGAGACTAGTGCAGTTGCGTAAGCGCATGCGCGGAGAAATTACTAATAAGCTGAGGATAGCTCGTTCGTCAAGGACAAGCAAGGTGTCGCCTCCCGCATTACAATGAGCGTTAAGTAGTGGTGAGGCATTCTGACTTTGTTGAATAGTTTTTTAATTGATTGTGGCTAGAAAAAACATCATAGTTGTGGTTATGATAAATACCGGAGGATAGTGATAGGATCAAACAGTAAATTATGTTTTAGCTAATTCGCAATTTTTAAGCATAAACTTTAACAGCAATGTAAACGCTAAACAATTAACATGATTTATGTTGGCTTGTCACATTTTTCCAATACAAAAAAAAAAAAAATGGTAGATCTCGCTTCTTGCGAAAAGGATATTTTAGTACGTACCAAAATAAATATCTCATTTTATAAGTTCGGAAGGATTACCTTAAAGGCCATTTTTGTTGTTGAGAAGGAGTTGTGGATCGAAGTGTTGTCCGACTATGCTCCTGTTGTCTCCGGCGAGGTATATATAGTAGCAGCAGGTTGTGACATCCCGGCTCAAGTTCGCGCTTTGTATTATGTGTGCGCGTCACTATGGATGTGCACGCAATTGGAAATGAGCTACAATTTGTCAATGGCGGAAAATTCGAGCGCGTTCTTGACTTTTAGCCAAGTATTATGAAATAAAAAAAAATGTGTGTCTTAATTCTTCTTAACGTGTTCATGTCAAAAATGAGTAACTTCACATTCGAATCCCAGTATGGTCTCTGGCCACATCACGGTTCCCAAACTCCAACGCGTTTGGCCCAATCAAAATACAAACGTGAATTCTGTTCGCTGACTACTCATGTGTATACAGGACAGGGCTTACGGCGCAAGATAGCGGGAGCTTACTATACGATCCAAGATTTTCTTAATAATTAGTGCCTACTACAATCTGTCACCAAACACCTAATTCTTGTTTTGTAAGTTTTGCTTTCTAAGTGATACCTATGAAATTGTTTATACTGCATGTTGACATAATTATTGTATGCCTATTAGGCGGGACATAATGGAACTGTAATTTACCTAACATCTGTCTGTATAATCTATCCCCACAATAAAAAGAATTGATTTGATTTGAAGAAATTAGATGGGCCTGTGGATGGGCAGTTATGGCACTGGCTCATTTACAGTGAACCAGTACTCCATTCCGGTGTTGGAACCAGGAGACACTGTCGAACACGGGTCCAGCAATGGATTTGAGTTGAGCAGCCGCTAATTGGTCAAATATCGATCCACTAAATTCCATAATCAATCAATCTTCCATAATCAATCAAACCTTTTCCCGACTATATGTCGGGTTCGGCTTCCAATCTAACCGGATGTAGCTGAACACTAAATTCCATAGCTGGATTAAAATATTGGATCTACATGGCGACTTGTAATTTGACATATTCCTTCCAGGACGTGAAAGTGTGACCCATTTGCAACAATCATAAACCCTTGGCGAAAATTCATGGGATTCGAGAAAACCCAATTTTTATATATTTTTGAAAATTTCCCAGAACTCGTCACTAAATATCACTTTTCTCTAAACTCTCAACTTGAATGGCCTTCAATGGGTACCTAATAATCCATTGGTATCTAATAATTTAACAAACCTTTCAATGTAACCAAATTTTCTAAAACATCAAACTGTTACAAGTTAGAGGAAGTAGTCTATTAAACATTTTCAAAAATCATGCACCTACCTGAACTTTGACAACAGTTATTTCAAAATTTTACTAAGGCATTAAGCGTACAAATTACGGGGAAGACATCTTCATTTAATCAGCAATCTAATGAGATATAAAAGTTTACAAAATATTTAGAGGTGCAATGAAACAGTCGATAATGCTGGTAAAGAGGTCGAATTTGCAAATTGTTGAAATATTTAAACAATGAGTGATAACCGAATGAATTAACTGGTTTATGCCGCCTTCCACTACTTTCTAACCTCCCAGCAATCCATCACACGTTAGGTCAGGTCGTCATGACCAGGTCGTAAGTTGCGGAGCGGCTTTTAAATTTTTAACACGACTCACGATCTTCTCGCTGGTCACGGTTCACTAGACGCTTATTTTGCGTGTATTTTTTAAACATACAGTGCATGTACACATTCTAATAGTTTGACATACGACTTTTAAAGCTTTTGATAAAATCCTTTATTTATCATGACAGCCTTAGTTTCAGAAAATTTCCCAGAATGCGTTATAAAATATGAAATTGAAGGGCCTTCATTGCTGATTTAATTGAAAGCTAATACGTTGACATAGCTTCCTACGTAAACAAAAATGTAGAGAGGTCCATAGTCGATACTGCCGAAAAAGATAGTATTGACGATTGTTGAAATAATTTAAACCCTGAACCTGATTGCTGCTGGTTACGTAAAGGCTTGTTGGTACAAGCCCTTACTGTTCTTCGAACTTCTGTCTTGGTAACTTTTGGTGTGAAATTAGTTCTTTTGTATTCCGCTGCATTCTTTGCCTTAGTATTTCTACTGAAGTCGCCGGTTTCGAGTATACAATGGTTTTCATATGATCCCAAACATAAAAATCTAGAGGAGTAAGATCAGATGACGTATGTCGAACTACTAGAGTACTATGTACGTGCACTGTGTGTTTAAATACACGCAAACTAAGCGTCAAGTGAACCGTGATCAGCTAGTAGACCGTGAGTCGTGTTATAAACTTTAAAACAGCTCTGCGACTTGTAACCTGGTCATGACGACCTGCCCTAACGTGAGATGGATTGCTGGGAAGTTAGAAAGTAGTGGGATGGCATAATAAACCAGTTAATTCATTCCATTATCACTCAATGTCTAAATATTTCAACAATTTGCAAATTCGACCTTTGCCAGCATTATCGACTGTTTCATCGACACCTCTAAATATTTTTTAAACTTTTGTACCACGTTAGATTGCTGATAATTTACAAGCTTAATGCGTTAGTAAAATTTTGAGATAAGTAAGTCAAATTACAAGTCACCCTGTATAATAATATGTATAAATCAGAATAGCACAGCGAAGAATCAGAAATAATAAAGTAGAAGGATTTCAATAATTTAGTTGTTTATTTTCAGTTCAGGATATCACTACACTATAGAATCAGTTAATGGTGGTAGACAGGGGCAGCGGCGTGCACCACAGGGGTGGAGTGGTAGACAGGGGCGGAGTAGGCAACAGGGGCGGAGTGGTAGACAGGGGCAGCGGCGTGCACCACAGGGGCGGAGTGGTACGCGACAGGGGCAGCGGCGTGCACCACAGGGGCGGAGTGGTACGCGACAGGGGAGGCGTGGTACGCGACAGGGGCGGCCTGGTACGCGACAGGGGCGACCTTGGCGACGGGGGCGACGACCTTAGCGACGTGACCGAGGGCCTCCTTGCGCACGACGGCGTTGAAACCGTTGTGGTCATCGGCGGTGTAGTCCACAGTGCGCTTGGTGCCATCGGGGTCCACCACGGAGTAGGAGCCGTGCACGACGTCACCGTCGCGGCTCTCATGCTGGCTCTTGGAGTCGCCGGTGAGACCGTCCTGCACATCGTACGCGAAGCTGTACTGGGGATGCGCGTTGTACTCCTCCACTACCTTGGCGACGGGTGCGGCGTACGCCACGGGAGCGGTGTGCACGACGTGCGCCGGCGCCGCGGCGTACGTGACGTGCGCAGCCGGGAGCACTCCTGCGCTCACCGCAGCCACCAAGCACGCGAACACTACAAACTGAAAAAAGAGAAGATTAACTACTACGACCAAAGACTTTGAACGAGTTCATTTTACTGATGAAGTTCCTGATTTTTAGTCGATACACAAAACTTCGTTTTAGAATAACATAACTACCATTTTGATAAACGTGCATTAATTAAGTTTAGTTGCCTTTTAGCTAAGTATTCTATTTCTATGAATCGTACAGTTAATTTGTACACCAATTAATTACCTTGAATGCCATTGTAGGAGGAGTGAATCAATTGAGTTCTAAAGAACGTATGATACGAATTAGAATCATACACAGCTATTATATATGGTTAAGACAAAGCCTGAGGCGAAAGCTGCAAAGCATTGACACCCACCCTACCGGTCGATGACACGCACCAATCAATTAATACAATGTACCTTGTTCTAGTACAAGGACTACCAGGCAAATTCGTTTAACAATTTCGTAGATGACTTTGACATTTGCAGAGTCGTCTATGTTTTAACGCATAGAAGGCTGAACGATAGTGTGACGATAGTAGTAGACATTAGTCATAACGTCCATTGTTAAACTATGTTTCTATAAAATTGTAGCACTGTTGCTTGCAGCAGAATGTGGTGTGATAAATTCATTTGTAAATCCCCGCGTCCTCAGTATATAGAAAAAAGAAAGAAAAATAGGCTGGTGATGATTAAAATCATATCGAAATTCTTCAAATCTTTGTATGAATGACAAATAACTACTTAGTCACAGTCAGAGAAATTAATTGTTAAGCAAATTACCTACTTTTGCTGTGTTAGAGCCGTTTCCTTTAGCTGTCAAAGAATTTGAGAAGTTGTGTTTTAAATACATATTTATTTGACAATTAATTTTCCTTTTGTAAAATGTTATATTATTTTAATTACTGTGAATGCGAAGACTATGTGGGTCCTTGTTTTTTTTTTTTTTTTTCTCTCAGCTTTAATCATAGTCTGCCAGTTTGAGTAAATTATGCGGCCTACCCAAATGTCCTTTATTTGGTATTGTTCGTCGAATCGTTGAGCTCCTTAACTTTTAAGTTCAGTTGTACGATTACTGACAGATGCTTGCACTGACTGGACAGGTCCACTCAATCTGTGTGGTTCTTTCCTCAAAATACCATTTCAGACACCAACCTACATGGTCTTCACGTGATCTGACCAAGATTATGTCTGGACTTTAAGAGAGACTGTGACCTCTGAGTTTGTTTCGGCCTTTCTTCTCAGAGTAGTCAGATAGGAAACGCCGGCCTCATCTAGTTTAAATAAAAATGTTTGACGTGTAAAAGTATTTGTGTATAGACCTACTTACAGAAATAAAATCATTTATCATTTATCCTGAATTTATATACTAACTACAAAGGTGATGTTTGAACTCCAAGTAAATACATTTAAATGTACTTGAAACTGTTCTACGTCCTCATTACATTTTTCAACTATGCATGTTCTCATACAGAAAGGAAGAAGAAACAGAAAAATAAAGTACAAAGGTAGGCTCCAAGTAGGTACGTAAGTAATAATAACGTTCTTAATATTATAATATTGTGAATTTGTGATGTGTAGATGCAGTAGTACCAAGCACTTTATGAATGGCTCATTGCTGCAAGTTCAAGGCCGAGCTTAGTAACGTATGTAATCTGTGGTAACGTCCACGCGCGTGTTGCCGAGCAACTGTTATGTAATCTGTGGCGCTTCCCCAACCGCGACCCACTGTTAAATTGTTACAATCCGGCCGTTGAGAGAATGCATTCCTGACACGTGTCGGATGGACAATTTCTAGTAACTAATTAGGATCAAATTCGTAAAACACATATTCGTTGGTATGGAAATGACAGGTGACAAGAACGCATTCTGTCGATGGCCGGATTGTAAACCTGATTTACTCTGTGCGATTTAATTGCCTGTGGCATACCATAAGTTGAGGAGTTTCTTGCCCGTTCTTCTCCATAGGAACTTACTACGCTTTGGAATGAGCAACTAGCTTCATCTTTGTGACTGATTGACCCCTTGACAATTCAAAAGTGTCTGTAATTGGTTTAATTGAAATAAATGCTTTGAGTTTGATTTGGTTACAATAAAAGTTGCACCGTCTAAGAAACAGCTAGTGTTCAGACGATGCAAGTCATTTGTTGCTTCATTTTTATCGTACAGGAACATACTTACGTCGAGTAATTAAAAAATATATATATTTGTAAATGGGGCTATAGGAGTGTTCGCTTTTACTTCTACACAAGCTGTACTGTGCCCGATGAGGAGTCCCAACGGCAACTTTGTAGGAAGTTTCGGGGATGAGTTTCCGAAAAACGATGATAAACAGGAAAGTACCAACTTTCACGTTTCTAACTTCAAAAATGACGAACTTCCATACAAACTCCATCCCTATTTAGCCCCCCCCCCCTCCTTTAGGGGATGAATTTTTAATAAAAAAAACCCTCCTTACCTATGTGTTATACAAAAATACGTAATTTTTATTTATTGTCAATATTATTCATCCCTTTCACAGAGAGGAGGCCTGTGTCCCAGCAGTGGGAACATTATTATTATTTTTTTTTTTTTATAGGCTGATTATGCTCATGCTGAGTTCAAGTCCATCAGACTGCGCGTTATAAAACATTGTTCCATACAAACTTTAACACCCTCCAAACCCTATTAGGGGTAGTTTTGAAAAACTAATATTTTTTTTTTTTTCGTTCAACCTATGTTGTCCCACTGCTGGGCAAAGGTCTCCCCCATACTTTTCCATAATATTAATAAACTAATAATAACAAACTTATTTATTTATTTAGTGTATTCGTGCCAAGTTTCAAGTTTTTTACCGTATGTATTCTAATTTGTAGTCTCATATACATATATAAGCTACCCGAGTTTAAATATGAGACATGGCTCCTCAGTTCCTCCTACGAATATTTAGTAGTAGGCTGAAAATGTAGGCCCGATCCCGGAATTTGTCGTAAAATCTTAGGGGGTGAAGGAGATAGGTCCTTAACCCCCTAAGTAAAATTGATTTTAATTTGTAGTATAAAAATAAAATTATACGCTACAAATACATTTATATAATACATTTACTACTAAATAATACTAAAAATCTGTTTTAATTATTGGCTGATAACTTTCCGAAAAACAGCGCGGTTAAATTTATGGATTATTATGACAAATCAAAGCATTGTAGCCATCTTAAATTCAGCCTTACAAAAACCAATTTTTTAGCACAGATTACGCATAAACACTACTAATTCATACCAAATTTTCTAAAATATCCGTCGGCGGCTAGATTTCGAGTTCTAAAGTGGCTCCTCAACTCAGACGTCTGATTTGAGGATTTGAGGACACCTTAAGCGTCCTGTAACTTTTTAAGGATTTTACTACAAATTCCAGCCGAATTCGTAGGCCCGATGCCTACAAATTCAGCTAATTTACTACTAAATATTGCCGCGTTTAAATAAGAGAAGAATAAGCACTTATCCGTGAGATAGATAATATTTTCTTAAGTGCTACGTAACGGCCACGCAAAGCTTTAAGAAAGTGCTACGACAAATTCTAGCAAAAGCGAAAATACATTTCCATGTTCCGTAGTCGTACCGCTCCTTATGTGAACTCTTGTATCAGTGTTTTACAAAGCACTATTTTGTAAATAAACTAGCGTTAGGCTACAGATGGTAAAAATAATTTAATCAAAACTAAAGATTATTCAAAAACATGATGAAAAATTATATCGGATTATTGTAACTATTATTTTCTATTACAGAGTAACGTACCTAACTATTTTATACACTCTTAAACTGTTCATCCTGTAGTCCTTGTAGCACAAGAGTAGCTACCAGTTTTATTTCAGCACAGCTTTCGCCGCGGGGTTACGTCAATCGTATATAAATAACGCGTGTGATTCAAAATGGATATCATTCGTTCAATAGAACTCCATTGATACACTTCTCCTACAATGGCATTCAAGGTAAATTAAATAGCTAAGATGCATGTAAACGTTATTTTTGAGATCAAGCGACTTGTATTCATTACTTATGATCACCGGGTATTCTAGCCGTGAAAACGGGTTTTAGTCTTAAGTACAGGCCTGCTGTAAACTCTTTATAAATAAATATATACCAATAAATAAACAAAGAGTCAAATAATTAAAATTTAAGTACCTTTAGGTCAAGATTACATGAATTTATTCATTATAGACATCAGCTAGGTAGGTTAATGCACCAGTAGCCAATGTCAGCTTGAATAACGTACTCTTATTTATCTCTTTTCAGTTTGTAGTATTTGCGTGCTTGGTGGCTGCGGTGAGCGCAGGAGTGCTGCCAGCTGCGCACGTCACGTACGCCGCGGCGCCAGCGCACGTTCTGCACGCCGCTCCCGTGGCGTACGCCGCACCCGTCGCCAAGGTAGTGGAGGAGTACAACGCGCACCCCCAGTACAGCTTCGCGTACGACGTGCAGGACGGTCTCACCGGTGACTCCAAGAGCCAGCACGAGAGCCGCGACGGTGACGTCGTGCACGGCTCCTACTCCGTGGTGGACCCCGATGGCACCAAGCGCACTGTGGACTACACCGCCGACGACCACAACGGTTTCAACGCCGTCGTGCGCAAGGAGGCCCTCGGTCACGTCGCTAAGGTCGTCGCCCCCGTCGCCAAGGTCGCCCCTGTCGCGTACCAGGCCGCCCCTGTCGCGTACCACGCCTCCCCTGTCGCGTACCACTCCGCCCCTGTGGTGCACGCCGCTGCCCCTGTCGCGTACCACTCCGCCCCTGTGGTGCACGCCGCTACCCCTGTCTACCACTCCGCCCCTGTTGCCTACTCCGCCCCTGTCTATCACCACTGAGAGTCAAACCTAGTCAAGCCTTGAACTGAGGATAAATATTATTTATTACATTAGACTTACGATCATGAGCAAATAAAATATTTTTTACGAATATAAATGTGATTTTATTAATTATCATTATCATCCTGCCCACCTTTGTATAAATAATACCAGGCTATTATTGTCCCACTGTAGGGCAAAGGCTTCTTCTCAATTATGTAAAGAAGGCCAAGCATTGATCACCACGCTTGCTCAAGGCTGGTTGGCGATTTCAGACTTAACCTAACTATAAGTCAGAGGTATACATCACTCAAAAAGGAAGGTATTTAGTTTATGTTTTAGTATAATCGGCTTATTTATTATTCATATATTTCTATTTACTGCTTAACAGAAACTCAATATGTTAATAACATTGTTATTTACCCTATTCTACACTCTTAACCTAGCAATGCAATCATATGAGAAACCTTGCTACAAACTCAGCAAGTCAGTACTGAGGTAAAAAGCTTGCAGAAGCGGTTCACACACAAGCAGTTCGGGGGTCCTTAATTACTCATGGAGGGACTGAGCCGTAATCCACCTCGCGGACCCGGTGATAGAAATAATTTATTGCTAGCCAGGTCCACTAACCTTGGCTCACATATATTTTGTTATTTATTGATTTCATTTAATAGCCCAAGCATTTTCTGCCAGTCAACGTTTGGGTGATGCAGAGAAACACAGTGCTAGGCGCAATATCGAAAATGGAGGGACAATTATTTATTTAAATAAATATTTATTTCAATTTATTTAAATAGCAAAGACAAACAAATATGTATGATATTAAAGTTTTTTTCAACAAGTGTTATGTATGTGTGTGCTACACTATGATTTTTTTTTAAACTGTCTGGGCCAAAAAGCCTAGAGACGCATAGTCCGTGAGGATGAGGGTATGGTTATGAGTGTCGTGGTTCACTACTGAACTTGCACTTTTACAAGTTAAAGACAATAATAGTCTCTGCAGAAGGTTTGAGGTTCGTGATGACTGGCGTCATGTCAATGAGTCATGTGAAGGTTTTACCTTTATCCAGTCAGCTAATCGGGAGAACCAGTTTATTGCAGGGACCCCTGTATGATAAAAGTTCATCCGAAATACAAGTTTCATGATTGATTCATTAGATTTTATTTGGATGGAAAACTGCAAAATTATAAAGTAGGTGTCCTACGTATACTAATATTTCAATTACAATTTTGTAATGTAGCAATTTGCCAGCGATTTCGTCCGCTCGTGAAATCCATATCCCGTGGGAAATTCGAAAATTCCGGCCTCATTCCTTGTATACATCAGGGAATCTTTGGTCAAAACATCTTCCTAGTTCCAAGCATTTGGGCTGGGCCCCAATGAGTCGGTCAGTGACTGAGCCAGCTTGGTAACGTTTATGGTAGAAAATATGTTGTAAATAAATTATTAGGTATTTTGTAACATTACATAAGTGCTATATAAAACATATGTACATTGAGTGATTTAATAAAAGTTACCATTTTGTAGCTTCCCAACAATCGAATATACTAGCGAATCGAACGGTTGTAAATCACTGCAGGACTTTTCTTTTTACATCGGTATTATGTATTGTGAGGAGAACTTTATGATAGTTGAATATAGTTAAAATGATAAATAACAGGGGCGTAGCCTTCATACAATTGTATAATTACATAGCACATGTGTGAGCATTATGTACCTACCTACTATAAAGCTACCATTAACTGGTTACGTCTTTTCGTGACTTGAATTTGCCCTGGCGACTGAGAGTATGTCATGCTCACTCAAATGTCTCGCTGGTGGTGGCGTGTGTGTTGGATCATTGAGTTCCCTTCAAAATGGTTGAGTTGAGTGGTGCTGATCCATGCGCCATGTTCGTGAACGGGCGCCGTCAGTAGGGACTGGTGATCTCTTAGCTGCCAAGGCTTATTTTAATTTTTGAATCGTTTTTGACTCTTATCTTTTTGTTGCGGACGCTTTTAACGTACACGTCTTTCTGCATTGTTCTCACATACTTAATTTCAACATGAATGATAACCAATATTTTGTAACAATATTTTGATTTAAATGAGTGTCCGTGGAGTTTCTTGCCCGTTCTTCTCCATAGAGATGTACGCTTTGGAATGGGCAACTAGCTTCAACTTTCTGACTAACTGACCGACTCTTTGACAATTCAAAAGTGCCTGTAATTGGTTTATTCATCGATTTGAAATAAATACTTTGAGTTTGGGTTTGAGTTTGATACAACCCGATTGCTATAGGCTTCCCTTAGGAACAACCACTCTTCTTAATGTCTACTATTGCCAAATGATATGGTACACCCTTTTTTTTTGTGGATGGGAAATCAAAAACCCACCCGTGTTCTGTGTGTGTCATGTGTGTGTGGCTGTAACTGTACTTTCTGAGTTTATCTCGGACATTACTGAAATCGGTGAAGGAAAACATCGTGAGGAAACCTGGACTTATAGTTAATACTAGCTGTTGCCCGCGACTTCACCCGCGTGGATTTTAATACTTCCCTATTTGAATCGGATTTTATTCACAATTTCATGGGTTTTATTTTTTTCGCGGGACCCTACTGATTTTTCCAAAATAAAAATAGCCTAAGTTGTTACTTCTTATAACACCAGCTATCTGCAAGTGAAAGCCCCGTTAAAATCGGTTCAGTCATTTCGGAGATTAGCCAGAACATACAGACAGAAAGACAAAAAAAATAAAAATATTTTTTTTTGTTATAAGTACCGTATATACTTTCTTATGCATTTAGTAAAAAGTTGTTATTTTGACATTACAAACAGACACTTCAATTTTATTTATTTGTTAATATAAGTCTGAAATCGCCAACCAGCCTTGAGCAAGCGTGGTGCTTGTTAAGGCTCTCTACATAATTGAGAAGAGGCCTTTGCCCTACAGTGGGACAATAATAGTATTATTTATATAAAGGTGGACAGGATGATAATGATAATTAATAAAATGATAAAATCACATTTATATTCGTAAAAAATATTTTATTTGCTCATGATCGTAAGTCTAATGTAATAAATAATATTTATCCTCAGTTCAAGGCTTGACTAGGTTTGACTCTCAGTGGTGGTAGACAGGGGCGGAGTAGGCAACAGGGGCGGAGTGGTAGACAGGGGCAGCGGCGTGCACCACAGGGGCGGAGTGGTACGCGACAGGGGCAGCGGCGTGCACCACAGGGGCGGAGTGGTACGCGACAGGGGAGGCGTGGTACGCGACAGGGGCGGCCTGGTACGCGACAGGGGCGACCTTGGCGACGGGGGCGACGACCTTAGCGACGTGACCGAGGGCCTCCTTGCGCACGACGGCGTTGAAACCGTTGTGGTCGTCGGCGGTGTAGTCCACAGTGCGCTTAGTGCCATCGGGGTCCACCACGGAGTAGGAGCCGTGCACGACGTCACCGTCGCGGCTCTCGTGCTGGCTCTTGGAGTCACCGGTGAGACCGTCCTGCACGTCGTACGCGAAGCTGTACTGGGGGTGCGCGTTGTACTCCGCCACTACCTTGGCGACGGGTGCGGCGTACGCCACGGGAGCGGCGTGCACAACGTGCGCTGGCGCCGAGGCGTATGCGACGGGGGCGGGATGAGCTGTGTATGCCCCAGGGGCGATGATACCCGCATTGGCGGCAGCGAAAGCGCAGACCAGGACTACCAGCTGGAAATTAAATAAAGGTTATTAATATAACAAGGTTATTATTGGGATTGACACAAGAAAAGAGAGGCCTATGCCCAGCAGGGGAAGTCGGGCTGTGGATGATGATTATTATTATTAATCTTATTATATTCTAGAATTATCTTTAATTGGCGAACTTTTAAGTAGGTAAACCCAAATTGAATGCAGTCAGTTGTCGCAGATTTTACACTATTAATCATTTCAGCAACTGCAATTTCTATTGAAACTTTTCTTATTGTACATTGATATTGCTTTATCCCACAGTCGCTTTTGATTTAAAACATTATATTAAATTATTTAATAAATCGGGTTTGTACCTTGAATGCCATTTTTGATGGATATGAGCTACTTCACTACGAGGAGATCTCAAGTTGAATGTGCCGTAATTGTATCTCTTCGACTTTTTATATGCCTCCGAGCTGCCTCACCATTGCATTACCATTACACTGTCATGAGTAAGTCCGTATGAACCGGTCGCTTTGGAGTGTTCCACAATTCAATTATACATTTAAGTCGCGGGTGTCTACCGAAATGGTTCGTATAATATGTTAACAAGAGCAAGTGGGTTATGATTGATCTCGGGCATAAAGATCACTTGTATTGTAATGCTTGTCGGTTTTTTGGGCGGCGCGTCCTTGCGACAACGCATATACATATTTGTTGATGTAAGTTACGAGCTGGGTCATACAAGTGCAGTTTTAGAGTTATGTATGAGTCCTTATTCGTGCATTCATATTTATAAACCACTTAGCTTAAATTATTCACAAAAGCATGGCTTTCTCATTATTTCGTACATGTATTGCAAGTGGCGAGATAAAGGTCAAACGCAAGCCTATCAATAGGCATCATTAAATAAAACCGGCCAAGTGCGTGTCGGACCACGCACAATGAAAGGTTCCGTAGTTGGGATTAATTTATTCCAAGAACAAACTTGTGCGTACAAATGTAGGTTTGTACGCATAATATTGAGAGATTTACCATGTTATTTTAATACGATAGACTTCTTAAGGTTTTCCTGTAATCTATAAGTACAGCCGTTCCATGCTGTAATAATCTCACTGTGAAAACTTTGTGAAGTGAGCTGTCAATAGTGTCAATCCCTAGCATCAGGTGGAATGACAGATCACTGCAAGCTCACTACACCTACGTTTTCACGGTGAAATTTTTACAGAATAGATCGGCAGAAATGTTTTCTGTATTTTTTTCAAAGTTTTAGGCTCAGTAGTTTTGGAGAGAAGGGGGGAATTGTGAATTTTCATATATTTTCTATATAACTTTAAAACTATTTATTTTAATATTATTAAAAATATATATTTGAGACCTTTATAGGCCCTTTCATTTGATAAGTCACACGGCACAGCAAAACTTTTTTTTTCTAATTTGTCCCCCAAAAGTGACCCCCATATTCATAGTTCATTAATTTACGTTACACGTCCGTGTTTCGGTCACAGATATTCATATGTATACCAAAAAATATTGATTAAAATAATAATTAAGTAATAAATTGTTATCTTAGATTATACTTAGAATAAGTTAGTTGCATGTAGGTATACCTAAATAAGTCCTCTTCCTTCAAATTTTTCTTTTGCTGTGCCCGACAGGGTCCACGATTGTTTCAGCAAATATTTACTTACCACCTAAGCACATTGTGGAATGCAATAAATAATTGAGTATTGAACTTCAACTTAATCGGTCTAATAGATTCGGAGCAAATTGACTGTGACAGACAGACAGACACACGAGTGATCCTATAAGGGTTCCGTTTTTTCATTCGGACGTACGGAACCCGAAAAAGTTGAAAATCTCCCTGCTCCCTCGCCTTTTCTTTTATCTTTTGATTCAATCGTAAATGATAAACTACGAGCCTTCAACGAGCAAAAGCTACGCTCTATTGAACTTTTTGAGGGATGATCACAGGCGGTGACGGCGCCTGTAAAATTCACGTTGGTTACCGACTATTCTAAATTCAAACAAAAGAAACGTTTGACATTGTCATCAAGTGTATAGTCTATGGTTGTCATATCATTTCCAAACTGAACGAAAGCTGAGTTTTCAGCACAATTTTTGCTACTGTATTGTAGGTTTCCCCAGCGTAATTAAGTGCATTTGTGATAAAATCTGATTAGTAAGTTTATTAATTAATGTATTATCAAACATTGTACCTATTAATAAATAGCAGCCATGACCGATGGCACTAAGCATTCGTCCGGGACAAAATATTTTTAAATCGTTTGAGACAAAGATCGTATAGCAGTACCCGTACCTTCTAGGTACGGGTACTGCTAAACGCCACGCTTCCAACCCACAGACTGGCAGATCTTCCCAATGCATTTGGACTGCATGAGTTAAGCCAAGTTCTCGTAGAACTTGTGTTGATACGGAACAGAGCTTCCATCAGTAACGACGATGTAAGTTCATCGGGCGAGGAGCTTCGCTACAAAACTGGCCGACTCGATCTTTTGCACCGCGGAAAAATAATACCTCTTTTGAACCATAAATTCGTAATAGTTATACTTATTTCATCCTAAAAGCTTGCTTATACATATTATATTGTAGTAATTCCCTTGGTTATAACTATTTTAAAACAGTGTGGACTGAAACCATAACGTCATCCCAATCCACACAATCCCAAGTCGAGCAAAGTGTTATAGGGTTTTTCCATCAAGGACTTCTCAGTGACAGCCCGGAGTCTGGATTTGTGCTCGATTGATGGCAACGGGCTCACCCCCTATTACATGGGACTCTGGATGTGGTACATATCATGGATAGTTCTCATTCTCTTATAGGGGAGTATACAAAGTATTCTGCCATATAGATTAAGCACAGTTCCATACACATCCCCAACAGCAAATTATGGCTGCATTATACACATCTGTCAAATTAAACCAATGAACAGGCCAAAACTATGCCGTGCATTTAAGAAATGGTCTGAGCAGTGAATAAGTGTCCTGAATAGGTACAGAATGTATCAAATGTTATTGAAACCATAAGTTTTGGAAAAAGTGGTGCGAGTTCCTATAAATATGTGGCACACAATTTCACAAATAATGCACACAACCGCACAGAGTAGACAATGTCTTTTTAAAAACACAATTCTGGTGTTATGTGTACGTACACTGTTCTATAGTTACACCTCTGCCTAACCCTTCGGGGATTACCGGCGTGATGTTATGTGTGTGTATAAATCCCAATAGGTTCAGAATGTGGTCGTTACGCAATACGGTGCAGCGCCTGCGTCCTCTGGGCTCCCGGGTTTACGGAGAAATGCATGATCCCCTGGACCACGTGACGGGCCTTGAGAAGAGAGAGCTGCTCGCACACTTGGCTGGTGACTGCGACCCCTTCCGCATCATGCCCATCAAGAAAGGTACAGTACGCGGTCATTTCTGTCCCTCAAAGCTCGACGTGTCATAAACGACCGGTTACAGATCAGATACAGCTAGGTAGGTGTTACAAATACAACTGTTAAAGTTTCCCGATGATGCTTAAAGCTTCCCTGCATGTATATCCAATAGTAGAGCTTCATTAAATGAGAATGAGCTCGCGCATACCTTCGTATGCCAGTTAGCAGCATTGCTAGATAGCACAGGCACCTGATATATTTAAAATCCCAAGACTAGCAAAGAATACCTTAACCTTGGTGTATTTGGTGTATTAGGTTGCGGCTGTAATCAGTTTTTCAGTTTTGCATAAGATCGTATTGTTTAGATAAATGCTAACGGCCTTGAGTGTAACTACATTCTAAAAATTAACCGACTGCTGCCAATAAAAGCTGAGCAACATCCTCTCTAGGGGATCGGGCGGCTAGCTTCATGGTGACGCCTCCGCCAGCGGCCGCTAGGCGAGCCCTAACCAACACGGGTGCTCCGCCCCTGAAAATGCCGCCACCTCTAATGTCTTTCACAGCATCCCCTACAATAGCACCTTTGGGGAGGCCTAAATGTTCGCAAACAGAGCCCGAGCAGCTTCATTATATCATTTTGGGAGAGAACGAAAGTGTCACTTGCTTCTGGGGCATTCGCTGCTCGCTCCCAAGTTTGTTCCCAATCATCGGATCCAGCTCTGGCCCGAATCTGGTCTGAACAACCCATTTCGAACTCCTCCAAAGGATACGAATCGGCGTAGCCTTCACCGGGATCCGGAATTCCCGTATTAGGATCACAATCGCGTACTACGAATTCTAGTGTGGCTCCGAAAGTGCCTAAACTGTCTAGAAACGCGCAAGGATACTCGACTATGACGAAAACGCTGCCGGGTTTGTCGTAAGCCAATTTTTGGCTTGAGTGTAGTAATGGGCTCGATTGTTAAGAAGCGCTGTCCCAAATTAGACTTTATTATTAATTTATTATACATAAAAAAAATGGTATTATATTAACAACACGTATACTAAAAGATAAATAATTAAATCATCTTTGAAATGGGTGAAGGTTTCATACAAATACGCTTGATAGTTTTTGCGTAATTCTCTTAAAAATGTGTAAGGATGCCTAAGTGAAACCTGAACCTAAGAATAAAATAGATTTGCACCCTAATTGCGTAACACACTATCAGTCAGAATCTGAATCATTTTGAAGCGAATTGCTAATCCATTGCTTCTTATGTCCAAAAAAATTGTCTGTTCAACAACGTAAATAGCGCAATGAATGTTGTTGAACTATCAAAATGAAACCGATTCCTACTGTAAGTAAGTTACGTGATTGCCACGCAGATGAGTATCATGCGTGTTTGTCGGTGATGATCTATCACCTTGTAATTGAAACCATTTAAAGGTAGGACCACCTAGTTTAGTTGATTAGTATGTGTTATACAGGACATTTTTTTAATCACTATCCAAATTTTCGCAGGGTGTTCTACCCATGAATATGAACAACTTTTACTATGGGACCAACTCTGAATCACGAAGAAAAAATCAGCTGATTCATACAAAAGTTCAATACCTACTCGACCAAAATGTATGGAACAGCTGATTTTTTTTCGTGATTTCAGAGTTGGTCCCATAGTGAAAGTTGTAAGTTGTGTTGTTGTTGTTGTAGTGTGGTTGTAGTTGTTGTTGTTGTGGTGTAGTTGTTGTTGTTGTAAGTTGTGGTGTATTCATGGGTAGAACACCCTGCGAAAATTTGGATAGTGATTAAAAAAATGCCCTGTAATAACCAAAAGTGGCTTTGAGGAAGCTTACATCCTACATCTGATTGGTTGATTCTGAATCTTTATCATTCACCACGTTATTTCAGGTCCCGGTACCCGCGAGCGTCCCAACCTAATCCCGAGCGCTTTCTGCAAGCGGCTGCTGGCTTGCAGGTGCTGCATCCACGACAACCACCTGGAGTATATGTGGCTACACATGGGCGCCGCCACGCGCTGCGGCTGCGGGTACTGGTTCTTACTGTGCCCCATAGCACCACTTTAGATTAGTTTTATATTCATTTACGATATTTAACATTAAAGTATTGCTACCGTATTTTTAAGTCTTTCTTTTGAAACTTTCATAATGTAGAAATGTTAGGATAAACTGACAATGTAAGATTATTAATATTATTATGTCATCCGCGAAGACTACGATAACAACACAACAATCGACAATTGTAGAAATAACTTAGGTATTTGCATCAAATCACTCCCACTTTTTACCCGACTGTGGCGAAGCCAAAGAAGGGTTATGTGTCTGTTACCCACTGTTACCCGAGTGCGGCGAAGCCAAAAAAGGGAGGGTTATGCGTTTGACCTGAAGGTCTGTTCGTCTCTATGTTCCCTTCGTAACAACTAAACGGCTGAACCGTCATCGCGCCTACGAAGTTTAGCTAATCATCGCTATCTTCAAAATGCTTCGATATTTTTGCTGAATTTCTTTTTTACAAAACGTTTTAAGACTTTTAGTCTAAAACTTTATGTAGAAAGAGAACGGTTTTATTTATTTTATTCAGTAATATTCACTAAAATATTTATGTGTGGTGTGGACTGAGGGACCACAGTTTAGTCGTTATATTTTTTTTTTATCTCTAAAGCTTTGTGGTCTGTTATTTAGTAAATATCTTTACAAATTCTTTACTATTCACAAAACCTTAATTTTTAAGATACTTACCAAGATCTGGCTGATCGTCTGTGAGAACTGAGGGACCAAACTTTAAGGGCAGTAGTTTTTAATATATTTGCTTACAAATTCCCAGATTCGTTCTACAATTGTTTTAAGTCTACTACTAAATCCTAGGATTTTCATTTTGCGAATTCCCAGTGTGGTCCCTCAGTTCACACGCACCTATTTAAAATAACCCTGTATTTCTACTAGTGACTGTAGCCTGTGTTAATAAGAGTAATGCAAGGAGGGTGCCTGTTCATTGTACAATGAACATAAGCCACATAACGTAGGTTTAACCGATGTAATGATAACATTGTTAAATATCTTTGTTAAAGACCTTGAATCCCACGCGTTTTACATAATAAAGCCAACAGATAATTGCAGCTTCAGTTAATTTTATCGTCATCAAATATGTGTGCGTATGACTTGAAGTTCACAAATAGCGGTAATTGGCTTCACAAATTAACCTTATAAAATGTTCCCGCACATAACTAAGTAACAACATAACATCGTCTTTTTGTGCAAAGGGGATAGACACAGGTGTATACTGACGTTTTTTACATCAGTTATTTTTGGGCGAACCTTTTTACACAAATCCAGACCGGCGGGGTAATTGCGTACAATAACACATTATCAATCGGAATCGGTTTCATTTTGACAGTTCAACAACATTCATTGCGTTATAATTACGTGTTGAGCTGACAAATTTTTCGAACTTATGAAGCAATGGATTAGCAATTTGCTTCAAAATGATTCAGATTCCGATTGATAGTGTGTTACGCAATTAGGGTGCGGGCTGCTTCTAAGAATTGCTTAATGGAAATGCGCAATATAAAATCACTTTGTCCGATCTGGGGATCGAAGCCAGAGGGCCTACTGCGAAGCGTAAAATGCGAAGTATCAGCCGACTGTTCGGAAGTTTTCCACTACACTTCGTTCTATTTCGTTCGGTCGATTCGGATCCGACGGAACTTCAGTTTGACGTTTGTTCAACAAACCATTTTAACGTTTGACCGGATCTGAACCGACAAAAGTGTAATAGAAAACTTCCAAACATTCGGCCGATACTTCGAATTTACCCTTCGGAGTAGGTCCTCAGGACTCCACACTCAGCAGACGTCCTTGCGACGAGACAAACGATACAGTTACTTACATGGTTAAGTTATTAAGTTACGAGACTTCAAGTGATGACGAAGTTTGGTCATCTTTAACATGTACATCTGGATTCAGTGGGGGTTTAAAAAGTATTTGCCTCAAAAGAAACGACGATCCATGTAGGTCTTATGTAAATGTACAAATAATTGAGCGAATTAATTAGGTATATGTGTTATTAAAAGAGTGTAGCCGTGTGGGGCTTTAAAAAACGCGGCTCCAAAAAATATGTTATTAACTACTTGCTAACCCGACAGACGTTGTCCTATCAAATTTTATTAATTCGTACATATAAAAATTTACCGATTTTTCTTTCCATAAAAACCTAATTCTCGGACTATTACGAACATTTTAAAACAAAAAATTGCCAAATCGGTCCAGCCGTTCTCATGTGATGCGCTTACCAACGAACAGCTTCTGATTTTCATATACTGGATGATTTTTTTTACAGTCTCTAAATGTTTACAGGGTGTTCTACCCATGAATATGAACAACTTTCACTATAGGACCAACTCTGAAATCACGAAAAAAAAATCTGCTGTTTAATAGAAAAGTTCAAACCTACTTGACCAAAATGTATGAAACAGCTGATTTTTTTTCGTGATCTCATAGTTGATCCCATAGTGAAAGTTGTTCATGTTCATGGGTAGAACAGCCTGTAAAAATTTCGTGACGGTAAAAAAAATCACCAGTATATAGATAGATAGATTTAGTATTCAGCCAATCGATCATCTTCGTTTAAAGAGATCATATGATTTTCTCTGCCAGTATGTCTACCATGCTCTTCAAATACGAAAGTTACTTCGTCGATTGAGCAAAAGCTCAAGCTGAGAAAGTTCTGGAAATCTGCTTTAGTTCCTCAGATTGGATTTCTTAATTTAATTATCACGACCAATGCATCACATTACCCAACTTCCATTAGTTCTAAGTGAGGCTCAGAACGAATAAAAAGAGCCAGACTAACTGTGACGAGTGGACTATTAAAGTGTATCCATTATCTGAAGTGTCTGGAGCTCATCAGGCACGCGTCTGCGTAGTAATGCATTAGTGATGGTTGCGTAGGCGTCTACGTCTCGCTCCGGTCTTATAATCGCTGGTTTCGAAGCCCGAGCGTGTAAGGCCAGCCCGCTCGCTCGCCGACCCACTTCCCATGCCACGGCCTTGAACCAGCTGATCCGGTGCACAGAACCCCGGAACTTTACGACTCTCTTAGTGACATTAAATTAATCTTGAATGCAAATCTATTTTAACGTTTTTTCATTTCCTCGTGCCTACAATGTGAAAGAAGGAAGCAAAAGGGTTAAACAAAACTGACACTTTTTGCTTAGGCCGCCGGAGCTTTAGAAGAAAAAACAACAGTCAAAGTACGCGTTCAGCCTTGCTTTGCCTTTTATTTCTTATATCTATTAATTTCAAGTGGCCGCTGATGTTTTTGTTTACTTTTTATACCGAACAATTGCACGAAAACACTCTCAAGTTAACGAACCAATAAGTACAAGACACAATGTTAATAGTTCTATACAATAAAATACATATATCTAATTAAGTACATTATTCACAGCATATTATTTTACAGATCTCATTTAACACACTTATCTTAATATCACAAGTTTAGGATAAGAATTACATAATTTTGTTATCAGTCTAATCTAATACTTGTTATTTGCCGTCGCCGGTATAAAATACTGTCCATCAAAAGGTACCCTGCGTTGTACTTCGTTTTGAGGGGTGAAATATATCGTGGGCGGTTCTTCGACGTAGTTACTCTGAGGGTCAGGGTGCAACACTGGGTCGAAATCAGGTCTGGGGGTAGGAGCCTGATATTGGACGTACTCAGATCTAGGGGAGGGGGAAGGTGTCTGAAATTGAACGTACTCAGGCTTGGAGGCAGGTGACTGATATTGGACGTACTCTGGTCTAGGGGAGGGGGAAGGTGTCTGAAATTGGACGTACTCAGACTTGGAGGCAGGTGACTGATATTGGACGTACTCTGGTCTGGGGGCAGGTGTCTGGTATTGAACGTACACAGGTCCGGGGGTAGGAGTTTGGTATTGAATCGTATTATAGTTTTGGTGAGGGACAGGGGACTGAGTCACCAAGGGCGGACTCACGGGGTCTTCTCGTAAAACAGCTTTAAAGCCGTGCTTCGCGTCAGCAGTGTACTCCACCGTCCGCTTGGTCCCGTCAGGACCCAGCACCGTGTAAGCTCCAGTAACAACATCACCTTGCCTCACCTCGTGTTGACTCTTACTGTCACCAGTCGTCGGGTCTTCAATGTTGTATGAGTACTTGTAATCATTCGGGGAAGGCAGCGGATCCCTCACTATGATACCGAAGACTGCCGGCGCGACACATAGAACCAATGATACCTGAAAACCGAAAACAGACGTTGCAATGGAATTGAAGACAAACTTTAATACGGTACGAAATATCTTTCGCAAATCCTGAAAGAACACAAGGTCTCTATGCACTAGAAAGAAACATGTTTAAACCAAACAAGATTGCACCTCGGTATTACGACAAAGATTACACTTGCAGCGAGTGTTACAAAACAAATACAGAACAAATTGAAATTAATAAAAAGACATTTACCCTTAGCATGATGCAGACTTGTTCAACAATAGGGTTCGAAGTAAATAGTACACACGCGCGGCCATTGCTGTCGTATTTATAGAAGCGGCGTGCATTCACTCGAATGTTCCTTATTGGCAACAGGCGCCCGAGCCTCGGCTGCTCGAGTCTCTCTCTAACTAACATCGACTCGCAAATAGAGCTTTATTACCTAATTGTTACGTGTAGCCTACGATTATTAGGAACATAGTTACCCGATGAAAGTTTTACTGCTCACTGATTCTCTCTGATACAATATTCCGGTAGCCATGTTCCTCTTACAATCTAATTCAAACATGCTTTATGGCTACTTATTTGAGCCGCTCTAATTAATGTAGCTATGAGGCAGCAATATGAACTTTATGCTTTAAACGCTGCAAATAGCATTAATCATAAAACAGTATTATTTATTTGAATTGAGTGTTTTGTGTGTCTTTAAACGTTGCAAATAGCATTAATCATAAAACATAGTATTATTTATTTGAATTGAGTGTTATACATATGTGGGCGTCTAAGCAAAATGGGTCCAGTAGTGGGGTATTGAGTTAAGACCAAATTCGGTATCTAGAATAGTCAATTGATAATAAGGATTAAAAAAAATATTCAAAAACTGACACAATTTTTTTTTTATCAGACTTTTGAAGTTGAAACTCTGAATAAACTTGATTTGAGAAAAAGCATTTTCAAAGTCTGATTTTTGGTACAACTTAGTACTTTTTCTGATGTTTCTAAGTACCTATATTTTCTGGTACTTAGAAACGTCATATAAAGTCATTTACTATATGAATTTGTAGATAGATAACTGAGCATTAATTAATAATCAATTAAAATCGAGAAACGCAATTTTTTCACCCAACTTTACAAAACTGCGTATATCTCAGAAACTAAATGCCGAGAACTGGACCCTTTTTGCTTGGACACTCACATTTAAATGCGCCTTCTCGTTAATGTTCTAATTTATATTAATAGATAGTAGATCAGAGCCTATCAGAGCTTAATACGAACACTATGCAAGATTGACAGCATGAGGCAAATGCACAGCTTTTACGATAATTTTTAACATTTAAATTCATGTAATTAGCCATGATCTTGATAATGTGAACTTAACATAGAGCTTGAATTAATATCTCGTTACAATCACAGTAATGATATTAGTTTCTTTGATATATTACGGTTTCTTTGAGGTCACGGACAGTTGCATGTTTGTTATTTGATTATTACAAATGATTTGAATAAAGCAGCAAACATAATTGATATCTTTGTGAAGATGATTCATTAATCATCTTCAAATATTTCATGATTGTGTCCATCCAATATTTGCACTTCCACTATGTACAATTGCATAGTAACAGGTATCGTGCATGTACATTAAGTTGTTAAGATACATGATTTTAAGTTAACATACTTCATGGCCACTTTTAACGAGTTGCATGAATTTCAGAATAAATTGAGATTTTGAACTAATTTTATCCGGTAAAGCTAGTGACAAATAATGAAGATGCTACAACTATTTACATATTTATCCACGAAATAGAAAAAATAAGATATCCCTTGTGTTCTATCTGTTCCTGACTGACTCCATAGACTTTTAGGGTCAAATTAAATTAGCTAGCGAAACTCCGCAAACGTGATGGGTATCGATATCTAAACAGTCATGATCCAACAGAAAAGAAATTAATTTGATGAGTTTTTTTGGGGTCATCAATCACAGTTGTGGAGCAGTGGTGGCCCAGTAGTAACGGCCGCGACTTACGAGTTGTAGGTAGGTCATAGGGTCGAACCCAGGCAGGCGCTTTACTTTGTGTAAATTATTTCATCACTGCTGCTCTCAAAACGGTGAAGGAAAACATCGTGAGGAAACCGGCGTGTCTTAGAACCAAAAATTCGAAGGCATGTGACATACGCTAACCCGCACTGGACCCGCGTGGTGGTTTACGGTGGTTTTCTCACAGAGAGGAGGCCTGTGTCCCATCAGTGGGAACGTTATAGGCTGATTATGTTATGTAACCGCAGTTAGTGTAGTCACTTCAAATATCAGTTTAAAAAAACCGTTTTTTTTTTGTATACTTGACAGACGTGCCGTGATGGGTATCAATACCTAAACATAATAAAATAAAAGAAAACAGATTGTATCAACTCATACTTCAAGTAACAACACTACCAGCGGCCGTGGACCCCAAAAAATCATCAAATCTTGTTTTTTTCGTGTTTAGACGTCGATACCCATCACGTCTGCGGAGTTTCGCTAGCAAATTTAATTTGACCCTGTATGTGTACGTGGTTGTACGTGTTTATCGTATCACCCAGTTACTGGGTTGTGGAGGTCAGATAGGCAGTCGCTCCATGTAAAATACTGGTATTCAGCTGCATCCGGTTAGACTGGAAGCTGACCCCAACATAGTTGGGAAAAGGCTAGGCAGATTTATTGTGTACGTGGTTGTACCTATTCCTATCTTATATTTGTATTTTTCCCGGTAGGTATTAGGTGCTTAAGACAGTTCTTGTACATTGCTTAAAATTCCTGTTCATCCTGTCCGTGTTAAAATATTGTTTTTATTTATTTTCTTGTTATTGTACACCTAGAGGTATGTGGTAGAGATTCCGTATTCAACAAGGAACTCTTATAGTTTCGCCATGTCCGTCCGTCCGCAGCTTAGCTCAGAGACTCTTAGTACTGTAAGAAAGCTATAATTTGGCATCGATATACATATTAATCACGCCGATACAGTGGTGAAATAAAATCAGGAAAAAAAATTTTTTTAGGCTACCTCCTGTACACGTAAAGTGGGGATGTTTTTTTTCTCGTCTACCCCATGGTGTGGGGTGTTGTTGGATAGGTTTTTTTTTATTTAAGATAGGTTTGCTCTTGACTCTAGTCTAGGTCAGAGATGACAGAGACAAAGTCGACGATGGAGCGAGCTTACCCAGAAGAAGCCTGTTAACTCTCACTTTGAAGAGATCGGGGTTGTATACGTTCGGAAACACAGACGCAGGCAGAGAGTTCCACTCCTTTGCTGTGCGCATCACAAAAGACATTTGGAAACGCTTAGTGCGAATTGGTGGAATAGCAACTAGGTAGGGATGGTAACCTGCTGTGCGTCTAGATGTCCGATGGTAGAAGGGGGCAGGCGGAATGAGGTCGTGGAGTTCTCGAGCACACTCACTGAAGTACAATCTGTAGAAGACCGACAAGCAGGCAACCTTGCGGCGATGAGCCAAGCTGTGAAGCTTGGCATCCACCAGTCTTACGTCGCCAATGAGCCTCTTAGCTCTGCGTTCCACCGAATCAAGCGCGACAAGTTGGTATTTAGCTGAGCCATCCCAAACGTGGCTGCAATATTCCATGCTGGATCGGACTTGCGCTTTGTAGAGAGTTAAAAGCTGTCCAGGCGTAAAGTATCGCTTCACCCTATTTAGGATGCCCAGTTTCTTGGCCGCAGTTTGGGCTTTGTACTCGATGGTGGCTCCGAAGTTGAGACATGATGTCAACTCCATGCCTAGGAGCTCGAGCCGATCAGTTACAGGAACAGATGTACCCCTAAAAGTAGGAGTTTGACCGAAACGACTCCTTTTAGCGGTGAAAAGACACGCCTGTGTTTTGGTGGCGTTAAAAGAGACCAGATTATCATCACCCCACTGGGAGACAAGACTTAAGGTCAAATCTGTCCGCTCTACCGCTCTACCATGACCTCTCTTAAGGAACGATATGGTATGGTGGATAGGTGTTTCAAAAATATTGCGGGTTTGTGAAAAAAAAATCGATTAAGGGATCCGTTTCTAAAATATTAAGCTTTAAAGCGCTAATTTTTGTTCGAGTCAAGTGTCCCCTCCCCCCTCACCTGCCAGCTAAACGATTAGTTTCGGATATGTGAACAATTCAAAATTCACGGTCAAACTCAAACTCAAAGCATTTATTTCAAATAAACCAATTACAGGCACTTTTGAATTATCAAAGAGTCGGCCAGTTAGAAAGTTGAAGCTATATAGTAGTTGAGTTGAAGAAGTAGTGCAGGTATACAAACAACGAAATTAAAAGACAAACTATCACAGCTAAGTAGGCTCTACAAGTTTACGAGTATTAGTCGACCAGTACACCTGCAGTTGGAATGTATGAGAGAACATGTTTTTCAACTACAATGTTAAGTTTGTTCTTGGGACAAATACATCCCTACTACGGAACCCTTCATTGTGCGTGGTCCGACACGCACTTGGCCGGTTTTTAAATATTGACCAACCTTATTAACAAATTTTGTTAAACTCCTGCAGCAAATATAAGCACTATCCTATTGCTATTTTAGATTAACACAAATTTTAGTATTGCGTCCTACAGAGTATCTGTTGTAGGGACGGGCGTAAGCAATGCAAATACGTCTCGTGGACCTAAGTGACATCTAAATAGTGTAGTTATAGACCTTAACGCAACACCTTACTTTCACTGGGCATAGCTTTGTCTACTATACATTATAATATTTATTGTACTTATTGTATTCATTAGCACAATGAGGTCACCAGCTGGCTAAGGCAGATTTTTTTTAAACCTGCTAGTCATTCACATTTAGTCTTGATTTATCCTTATAAAATCAGAAACGAATTGTAACACCCTAATTTAAATGCTGCGGTACTCATCGGCCAAACCCAATAACCTATTTTCAGTAAAAGACAGATCGCTATTGATGGTAGACAGTATAATTCTATCTGTCCTTATGTCAGGCCGGTAAGATTCCATAATCTCTTATCAGATTATTGGGACGTTAAAACCGTAGATTTTTCTATCTCTAGTATGCCAAAAGTGGTGATGGATAGGTTATTGAATTCGGCCGTTAAGGTACTTTAATGGTTCGATGCCGGTGGCAACCTCATATATGACAGGCCGTTAAGTATTTGCCTATGAACACGTTCGAAAACCAAGTATCGAATATATTCGAATTTGATAGGGATAGGCAAATTGTTTTGCATCGAGTGAGGTGGAATAATAGGGCTTGACATGTAAACGTGTTTTTCTATAAACTATTAATTAACGATATAATACTAGCATGTATCTGTGATTTGGTAATTTAGTCTTTATTGCTACAGTACTCATCCATACCACAGATAATATAATACTACGTAATATAAATAAATGCGAAAGTAACTGTCTGCCTGCTACGTTTTCACGCCATTACGGCAGAACGGATTTCGATATTTCTATACTTGGTTAGGACATAGGACACTTTTTATCCCAGTCGTACGTTCCCGTGGGATAATTTCCGACCTCCACGCGGGCGAAGTCGCAGGCAAAAGCTAATAATATGAAGTTAAAAAAAAAGTCGGGAGGTGCCGTAGGACACCCGCTTTTGGAACGAAATTCCTTTCGCTGTATATTATGTATGAATTAATACAAAGCCATCTAGTATGGTCTCAAGTTTCAAGTGTCAAAAGTCTTTGTTTTTTTTTAAACGGCTTTGAATTAAAAACAAATGTATGAACGCTTTTTCGTTAGTGACGATTTCTACCAGTCAACTCCTACCGCAAGCCCGGGAACTTCCAAAGACACTTAAAAGCTTTCTACCTCCTACAATGTCTAACTATCTGAAGAAATAGCCCTTATTGTCATTACCGCATAACAGCATGATGATGAGGCAATTAATTGTTTTCGTTTAGAATAATATCTTTATAGATTTGTATAGATCCTACTTAGTGCGTTTAAACTTATTCACGACGCGGGTGCTAGGCGTTGAAACTGTAGTTCCGGGCATGATTTTATATTGTCATTTTAATTTTAACTTTAATCACGGCCAAACAATCGACAGTTGACTTTGTTTTAACAATAACTTTGGTATAAGTGCCTACTTCAGTTAAGGAGATACCACCGTACTTTACAATATCATACATAACTCAGCTCTTGTTTGAACATAATTTTCTCCCAAATTAGGTAAAGAAATAATTGTGTGTCCACTTTTGTACCATAGTTATATCTGCCACATCACATCACTTCTGCCGAACTCTTCGAGGAATACAGACGTAGTGGTATGTTATGTGTTCCATCTCTGATGTCTGTTTGTTTCGTCGTGCGATGAAAAAACAACGAGGTTTAAGTACCACGGGGGTAAATAAGAAGCGGTAAAGGTTGATGGTGGATCAGCAACGCAGTCTGTCTGAAAGTAGTGATGAGGCAAAATCCATGCAAATGGCATAAGAAGTCTGCAGACCAAGTCTATCTGCGAGAGATACTTGTACCTACATATGTCCATCTATGCCCTTTAAGAGCAAAGTTTATCTAATAGCCAAAAGGGCCTGCTTTCTTGCGTCGTACACTCCTATGTAATGTCTAAATGTCAAAGTTAGATATAGCAATAACACTATATACTTACTACATAATCAAGTGTATTCTATTTATCTATCTATATACGGGCTGCGCTACGTTGATGCTACGTTATGTTTTCATAACGAGAAAACGAGAAATCGACACCAGCAATTTATACTACGCTAACTCAAAAAAGCGTACTTTTTACGATTTTTTATGACATATATAAAAACACATTTTAAGCAACTTGGCATAAAAAAAACGTTTGTACCTAAACTTCGAGTTAGCGTAGTATAAATTGCTGGTGTCGAAATATTGTAAACCGATCGAAGTTTCAGTTTATGCTACGAAATATCATCATCATCTGCCTAGCCTTTTCCCAACTATATTGGGGTCGGCTTCCAGTCTAACCGGATGCAGCTGAATACCAGTATTTTACATGGAGCGACTGCCTATCTGACCTCCACAACCCAGTAACTGGGTAGTACGATACCCCTTGGTAAGACTGGTTGTCAGACTTTCGGGCTTCTGACGACCCGTAACGACTGTCAAAGATCCACGAATGACAGCCGGGACCAACGGCTTAACGTGCTTTCCGAGGCACGGAGGAGTCTCGGTATGTAAAGATGGTCACCCATCCACGGACCAACCCCGGCAAGCGTAGCTTAACCTGATGGATCGACCCGTGCGGCTGTTATTACTTAGCCACGAGCTCCTCCTCCTTTATGCTACGAAATATACCGAAGGATAACTGTACCATACCAACGTATAAGGTAATAAATAAGTAATTAAAATAGGTAATATAAAATCATTAAAATTTCCTATAAAAATTTGATGTTCGTGAGTAACTTCCACGTGAGTGCCCTTGCTGCTTGCACATGCACAACGCTCTGAGTGTTGTGCAATTTCCACGGCCGGGGCGTGACTAACGCCTATAACTACTTACCTCTACCTATACGTGTAAGAAGGAAGTTCCTGTAAAAATACTTTATATAAGCTAACACTAAAATATATAATATTAAGTAGGTATATATGCACAAGTATATATAAAAACCGGCCATGAGCTTAAAGGACCACGCACAATGAAGGGGTCCGTAGTTGGGATGAGTTTATCCCCAGCACAAACTTAACAAACTTAAATTGACTAGCTAAAGTCCGCAGACGCGATGGGTATCGATATCTAAACACGATAAAATAAAGACAATAAATATGTAGCGTAGCCCGTAGCTTAGCTCGTAGCATAGCGTAGCACGTAGCGTAGGGCGTACGCTCGTATTCTATTGGTGGAATTTACGGGATTACAAAAATAATACAAATATTATACATACAAAATTACAAATATTTCTTACAAGCTCCCTTAACTAATTTAATTGTATATTACATATCGGTACTCATTTTATCTATGCTTACCTATCTAAATGCATGCATCCGCAATGAACCAAATTACTTAATTGCATCTGACATTGCGCCACATTGCATAAGTGTGTATGTGAGAAGTGTTATATTTACTATTACTTATTTATTATACTTATTTGTGCAATAAATATTTTATTTGGTGCGAAACGTAATAAAAGAAAGGTCGCAAGTAAATGCGAACCTTGATAAATTGATACTAGACAGGTACCTGTTTTGAGATTGACATTTATTAGAACCAGTCTAAATAGAGCAGGTCACAACTAATTTTTACTAGCCCCGGTCTAGATTGGGAAACAGCAAAGTGTATCATGTCGCGTCGCGCACTGTAACAACAACACTGCGCCCGCGCAGGCTCGCACATAATAGCCGGGCGCGGCTGACACACATTCACGTATGCCATTATTTTACGCACATAATATAACTGGTTCACTCACAATAAAAACAGCCTATAAAGAAACATAATGGAGCCACATTTGTCGCGTAAAAGCCGTATATTTCATTCACCTTACGATCAGACCAAAAATAAAATTGCAACAAGTTTTCGATTCCTCTTATTTATTACCTCAGCTTTAACACATCAATTAACAATACTCTACAATAAGCATAAATATAACATTAACGTAATACGGTTCAGGTCACTTCGACGGGCTTATGCTCGTTTAAACGGATCTAGGTTAGTTATAAAATGATTGCGTTAGTTAGATCCTGCTGTCCATTATTGATAAGTACGATATTTATCAAGAGAGACGTGAGTATGTTTTACATTGAGTAAAACTTGACAATTATGAACACACCAAATATAGCGGGTCTTAAATGCATGGCTAACTTGTCTATCTGATTCTAAACATGACGTACCGATCAATTCGTTGTTACAAATACGAGCAGGTATATATTAGGAGCTCCTGTTAAGATAGCTTACTTATCGGGTAACCTGAGCAGCCAGATTTCGATAAATACATAGAAATAGATAGTCTATCGATATATCAATGACATTATTCAAGAACTTGGTCTCAGAAAGTCTAAAACAATGCTACTGTTTGATACATAGTGCGATGATATTGACCATTGCTGGCAATTACTTGATTAAGAGCTTCTCTAGGAACCGATGGTCTGGATGTTAACATAAGCTGGATCCGTCTAACCAAATCAGGGTTTAGTTGAGACTAGTGGTAGATGGCGTGAGCTGCCACGGGGGCAGCCACTGCTTTCACGACGGCGGCACCAAGGGGCTCCTTGTGCACGACTGCGTTAAAGCCGTTGTGGGGATCAGCAGTATACTCCACAGTGCGCCGGGTGCCGTCGGGTTCTACCAGAGAATACGAGCCCTGGACAACGTCGCCGTTACGGGATTCTTGCTGGTTCTTTGAGTCACCTGTAAAGAATACGTTTATTATACAAGGTGTAACATAAATAACGCACAACCTCTTAAAGGGTCTCAAACTTTACGCGAAAAAAAATCAGCTGCTCCCTATATTTATGTTCGCATAACTCGTCAAAATGTAGGGAACAGCTGATTTTTTTTTGCGATTTCAGTTTGGTCCCATAGTAAAAGTTGTTCATAATGATGAGTACAATGATCCCTTAAGAGGTTGTGCATTATTTATGTTACATCTTGTATATATTTACTAGTAATGCTCGGGGTGTGAATTTGTCAGAAATGTGGACATTATATGCCGAAACTATGCAGTGTCGTTAATAGCGGTTAAATACTGAATTCCGCTGCATTTTTCAGGCTGAAACTTATTTTACTTTGGGTTTTCCTAATTTTTCTAGGCGATAGGTAACGAAGCAATACTGACCGGTGAGGGCATCCTGAATGTCATAAGCGTAGGAGTATTGTGGGTTCGGGTCGTAGTCCTCAACGGGGGCGACCTTCGCGACGGCGTGGCCCAGGAGTGGCGCGGCGAGAGGGTGCGCGTACGCAGGCCGGGCGACTGCGAGCGGAGCGGGGTACCCGAGGGGGCGGCCGTATGCGTAGGGTGATGCTACTGCGGGCAGCAGGCCTCCAGCCGCTCCTTTGCACACCGCCAGGATAGCTGCTACGATTATGACCTGGACATGGAAAAACAAGTAATTGTATCTTGTTTCTTATTGTTTGGTAGGCGTAGTCATAACGTCGTTAACTAACAGATACTAATTGGACTTAAATTATCACTAAATTGCCAGGGGATCACTTCTAATTTCAAACAATAACAATAATCTATAGGTCAGGATGTTTGTTAAATAGAAATTCAATTTTCTTTTCAAAATTGGAACAATGGCTGCATGGAAGACGACAATATAGCCATCGTTCCACACCAATTTATGCCAATCTCAGGAGAGATCCTGTTCTATTTCTCTAACTATACGATCTTACGAGTCTTTATGTGCCGTTGTACCTTGCCATGTTTTTCGTAGTATTTCAAAAGAGACATAACAAATATTATTTCAATAAACTTTAAGTATTAGAAAAGCTTCCCATACCTTCATGTTGCGTAAGTACCTTCGCTGGGCGCTCTGGCTTGCTGTGACGCTGAGGGTTGCGCACACGTCGCTTTTATACGCATGTGCACTTGCACTGCTCAATGCACCCGCCTAGAAAAACGTTTGATCTGTCACGGCCGGCCCTCATACCCTTTACCATACCGGTTGAATTAATATCTATTATTTGAAACTGATCAACTGGCTCGGATGCCTGAAAGTAGATTTGTGAGGTCCGATGTTCATAGTTATGGGATATTTACGCATAGTTAGACATTAGAAATGGAACTTAATCGAAAGTTTGATTGTTACTTAAGTACCTCCTAGTCAGTCATAAATCTTGCCCTACATCAAGATAATTCTGAGATGGACAATGCCACAATACTTCATTACTTAACGAACAATATTGGTAGGACTTTGGCCATTAGTAAACAACTGATGGTTAAAATGCAGCGAAGTTAATTTGCACCTCAGATTAGAGCATGAAAGAACAGCCCTTTTTTTTTTTTTTTTTGAGATAGGTTTGCTATTGACTCTAGTCTAGGTCAGAGATGACAGAGACAAAGTCGCTGATGCTGATGCTGTCGGTGATGATGGAGCGAGCTTACCCAGAAGAAGCCTGTTCACACGCCTGTTGTATGCATTCGGAAACACAGACGCAGGCAGAGAGTTCCACTCCTTTGCTGTGCGCATCACAAAAGACATTTGGAAACGCTTAGTGCGAATTACCTTACTGATTATATATTTACAAACTAAAAATTCTTAAAATATTGAAGAAATTACGCTTTTAAAATTAGCCCTAGGTAAGTTATTTTTTCGAACCTACGGCACGTGAAATATATCAAGCACACTTAGAGGCCGAAATCATGACCAGCTGGGAAAATTCTTCATCCCTTTTTGAAGCATAAAGCAGTATAATTGGAATACTTGTTAAAATACCTTCTCGTTTTAATAACCGTCTGAAATAATTTTAAATTAAAGTAAAGAGCATTCGACACTCAAAAATCATCAATAATTGGATTTGATTAACGATGCTTCGTGTTTGAGATGCCTTCTCCTTTTGAGGTAGTTTCTTAAGTTCGGACTATAATATGCAGTAGGGGGGCGGTATAACAAGGCGGCAGTTTTTGGGTCACAGCTGCACGTTATCAATGTGCATACATGTGTGATAGTGGTCATACAAGTAAGTCGTGAGATAATTCATAATGGTCGAGCCTTGTACGGACAGTCGATCTGTGCCTAAACTAAAACGTACTAGTTATTGTGATATATTGTTCACCTTTGTCTTTTAGAAAAACAAATTATTGTAAAACCAATCAGTGCTCAATTTTGAGCATGTTTGGGAAAGATTAAATTCAAAATTCATATCCCAGCTCGGGTAAAAAGAAGACAGGGATCTTATAGAAGAGCCGATTTCGCTACCGAAGATTTGTAAATATTGGCAAACATTATTAGATAGATGGATAGAATACCCTTTATAATGTACACCATAAAAATTACAGATCTTACCGGTCTTTATCTATGAAATTGGAGGTATGTTTGAAAAATTTAAAATATAAAAATTTATTATTATTGCTATTTATTTTATTTCAGCTAATCAAAGTCATCATCATCTGCCTAGCCTTTTCCCAACTATATTGGGGTCGGCTTCCAGTCTAACCGGATGCAGCTGAATACCAGTATTTTACATGGAGCGACTGCCTATCTGACCTCCACAACCCAGTTACTGGGTAATACGATACCCCTTGGTAAGACTGCTAATCAAAGTACTAGCCCAAATTATCTAAACAATTTTGCCATTTTGATGGCAGTTTGTTTATCCCTTTACTGTAAAAGTCTGCCGGACGCGAGGTGATGAAGTCAGTGAAAGTGTTCAAATACTGCCTCTCGGCTGTTGAATTTTTACGCACTTAAAAAATTATCTAAATTTTGAAAAAAGTACAAATCTGTTGGGGCAAGGTCCGACCGTCCGGTGAGTACGGTGGGTGACGGAGAGCTTCCAGCTGTAACTCTTGTAGCTTTGTGATGGTCTGTCGTGAAGTATGAGCTCGCGTTCTCGTGGAGAAGCAATGGGGAAGAACGATTGACCAGTATTGGTTGTTGAATTGCGAGCTTCTCCATCATTGTTTGCAATTCTTGGCAATAGACATCTGCCGTCACTGTTGTGCCATTAGGTAAGAAGCTGTGATGTACAAGTCCGGCACTGGTCTACCAGACAGTCACCATCATCTTCCTATGAGTAATCTTTGTTTTAGCGCACTGATTAGGTGCTGTACCCGGGTCCACCCACTGAGACGAACGCTTACGGTTGTCGTACAAGATCCACTTTTCATAGCAGGTAACAATTAGATTTAGAATTCCCTCGTTTCTATGCCAATTCAGTAATGTTATGCATGCTTCAACGCGTAAGTCTCGCTGTTGGTCGCTTAGTTCGTGTGGCACCCACTTATCTAGCTTTTTAATCTTTCCGATTTAACGCAAGTGCTTCAATGTTGTTTTGACACTAACTCCAAGGCCCGCAGCACGCTCAGCCGTAGATTGAGTTGGATCCGAATTGAAGGCAATAGTAGAAACTATCGCCTTCAATTCGTCGTTGTCGACAATAGTTACCGGTCGACCGCGAGGCTCGTTCTTCAACTCAAAATTTCCAGGATTAAAACGATTGAACCAATAATGGACCGTGTTTATGCAAGCAGTGTTATGCCCGTACACGTCGTTAATGTTTCGTGTTGTTTGTGCAGCGGTATTTCCACGTAGGAACTCATATTCGAAAATGGTACGAATTTTCTGTTTATCCATGGCGCCAAAAACTACCACAATTTCACAAAAACAAAAAAGTATCTAAAAAACTAATGACTGAATTTGAAATTAACACGGCTTTCGAATAAAATTAATTTGAATTCCGAATTGCGTGCACAGATAATTACATCTGAAAATACTGGTTATAAAATCTCCAATTACATAGGTAAAGACCTATTATAAATGTAGAAATTCTAGTGTAATTATGCTAATTAATAAAGAATACATACATTTATAATCAGCCTATAATTTTCCCACTGCTGGGACACAGGCCTCCTCTCTGTGGGAGGAAGTGGGCTGTAATCCACCACACAGGCCCACTGCGAGTTGATAGATGTCACATGACTTCAAATTTTTGTTTCTAGAATTGCCGGATTCCTCACGATGTTTTCTTTCACCGTTTGGAGAGCAGTGGTGATAAAAGTAAGTACACAAAGTAAAGTTCCTGCCTGGATTCGAACTCATGACCTATAACTCGTAAGTCGGGGCCGATACCACTGGGCCACCACTGCTCTTCTTCTTAATAAAAAATAATGAAGTTTATTTCAAATTATTTCTGCTAGCCAGAATATCGGGAATTTATTTCGAAACTCTGAAACTTCGAATCCAGCCGGTCTATTCTACAAACATCTCACCGTGAATACGAGTATAATATATAGAAGTACTCTGTGGAAGTGAGCTTCAAGTGAGCTGTCAATAGTGTCAATCCATAGTATCAGGTGGAATATGGCTGCATTGACAGCTCTTGATTCCTTGGTTGAGTAAAGAATATTATAGAATTGCTAGTAGAGTCGAAGCATGGTAGGTATATTTATTTACCACTAGCTGACAGACGTTGTCCTGGATGTCTAATTTTCAATCATTCATGAAAAAATCCTGTAGAAAAAGGACGTCCAGATTTTTTCCGAAATTGAACATTTTCCGGGAAGTTTTTCCAATTTTTCAAGGGAAAGAAAATTGCAAATTTTTTGTTAGAGTCAAGTGTCCCCCCCCCTCACTTAACTGGCGGGGGCCAGTTAAATGGTTGTCATTGGACATGTGAAAAAATTCACGGCAGTACTTAGTACGTATTTGAAACGAAATTACAAGGAAAACTATCGCAGCTAAGTAGGCTTTACAAGTTAACGAGTAATGGCCAACTAACGTTTGCAGTTTGGAATATATGAAAGCACATGTTTTGCAACTACCGACATTGTTAAGTTTGTTCTTGGTATAAATTCATCGCAAATACTGCTGATCTATTCTGTAAACATCACACCGTGAGCACTTAGGTGAAGTGAGTTTGAAGTGAGCTCAATCCCTAGTAGAGTAAGGTGGGATGACAGTTCACATCACGCTCACTTCACCTACATTTTCACGGTGGGATCTTTCCAGAATAGCACCACAGAACTCTTCATTGTGCGTGGTCTGACACGCACATGGCCAGTTTTTAACCGACTTCAAAAAAAGGAGGAGGTTATCAATTCGGTTGTATGTTTTTTTTAAATGTTTGTACCCTCAGTGTTCTGTCATTTATAAACCGATTTGGAAAATTCTTTTTTTATTTGAAAGGACATATAATACTTCCAGATTGGTCCCATTTTTATCAAAGTCCAGTTATGATGACAAGATCCATGAGGAATTGAGGTAATTCCTCAAATATTATAGGCAAACACATAGTGATTTTGATATTTTCAACAACAAGTCAAGTATTTGCATTCAGAAAGTATCATTTGGTGAAGTGGAACTGATGGAGAAGACCACAGATGGCCACGGGAACTCCTCAATGATAAGTATTTCACGGGTGGCGATATGATATCTCGATTAAGATAGTTAAGCGACAATGACGAAACCAGTTTAAACAAACAGTGCTGATGAAAATGGTACCATCGAACTGATCTGATGACGAAGCCGGAAGGTAGGCACCGGAACTCGGTAATAAAACAATGTATCCTAGCCGTGTTTGGGCTTATTGGAATTGTCATGAGATGCACTCTGGCTATAAATTATTTATAACCGACTTCGAAAAACGAAGAGGTTCTCACTCAGTTCGTCGGAATCTTTTTTTTTTAAGTGTGTTCCCCGATTACTCGAAGACGGCTGGACCGATTTGAAAAATTATTTTTTGTTTGAAAGGGTATACTCTCTAGGTGGCCCCATAATCATCAGGTCAGGATCTGATGATGGGATCCTGGAGAAATCGAGGGAACTCTGCAAATATTATAGGCACACCTATAGCGATTTGGATATTTTTTACTTGTGCATTTGCCCTCGGGAAGCACCATTTGGTGAAGTGGAACTGATGACGAAGACCACAGATGGTAAGATGGCCACCGGAACAACTCAATAATAAATATTTCACGGGTTGCGATTCGATTACTTTAAAATTATTGCTAAGCAATATAAGCTCGTCACAATTTATATGGTGAAGTGGAGCTGATGGTGAAGTACCAGGAGAACTCCTTAACAATTAACGTCCCTGCATCGGGAAAAGCAATGTGTTGTAAAAGGTGATGAGCAGTTGTCATTAGGCTATTGTAACTTAGATAAATTATAAACCGACCCACGAAAAAGTGAAAAATAAAAAACTTTTTTACAAAAAAAAACAACCGACCTCCAAAAAAACACTAACTAAAGTTAAAGTTAACACTAAAGTTAGAAATAACTTTAATTTCGGAAGTCGGTGTCAAAACCTAAAATACGATCCAGACACCGACTTCCGAAATTAAAGTTATTTTTAACTTTGTAGTGTTTTTTTTTTGGAGGTCGGTTGTTTTTTTTTGTAAAAAAGTTTTTTTATTTACCTAAATAACTGGCGAAATGTGGGTGTACTATAGGTACACCTATGCGGTACCTAACCCTTCGGGGAAACAAGGCCTGATGTTATTGTTATGTTTATTTATATACTTAATAGCTTTCGTCGAAAAATATCCAGGTTATAAACTATATTCTATGTGCCAAATATACATCCCGACAAACGGACCAAATTTCTAAAAAATATATTTTCGGCATCAGACTCGTTCCCGCACCTCGTAGCAAACGTCGTTACTATTTTATAAAGATTCACCTTATTTCAACTTGTTGCGAGACCCCCGTAATACGGGAGCCAAAGCACATCAATTTAAGTTTTTTTTAAGCTAAGCCTTAGATAAGTTAAACGTAATCTGTGGTTAGCCCTCGATTAGGTATGTACTTTGGAATTCTGGATATCGACTGTTCTACACCAAATTGGACTCCATATGGCGCTAGTGTTAGCCTAACATATCACTGGCCACTGTATAGAGAGCACTGATGACGTCATGCTGTGTATCAACAAGGATACATTATCTCCGATTTATTGATCGCAAGTAGATTACTTAATTCAGCCGGGGTTGCGGGATGTTCGAAAGAGCTACCGTGGCCCCGGCACAGGCAGCAGAAGGAACACGGGTGGGTTTTAGTCAGTAAAAGCAGCCGGCGACTGTATGGGAGGACCCGGTGGCCATATCCGGGGGGATTCGGGCGTCCCCGCAGTCTCCAAATGAGTTCCCCATAGGTTTGGTTAGCTCTAGTGTTCCACTTGGATTACTGAGCAGCGCCTCGACGAGTCAACTTTTTTCCCCAACAACTCTACACAAATTATGACCAAAGCAAAGAAAAACAAGGTTAAACAACGGCTGCACTTCCTCCCACTAAAAGTGCCTTCACTAACGTCAGGGGGTTGCACTCCAATCTCGATCCGGTCCATCGCCATCTTGAGACTGAGAGGCCGCACCTGTTTTTCCTAACGGAGACGAAGATAACAACCCCGTCGGACGTGGCGTATCTCAACTACCCGGGTTACTCTCTTGAACACAAGTTCAAGAAGCAAGCTGGGGTCTGTGTGTACGTCTGCGATGACATTTGTTGTCGTCGTCTCCGTTGCTTTGAGAAATCGGGTTTTCTGCCATATGGATAATTGTGGACACTGGCGTGGAGAAATCTCTCTACATCGGCGTCTACCGATCGCACAGCGGTGACCAAGAGACAACAGCGCTCTTTAACTTCCTCGTGGAGTCGACTGACGTAGCCCAGCAGCGGTACCCAACAGCGAAGCTCCTTTCTGGGGGACTTCAACGCCCATCATAAAGAGTGGTTGTTCCCGTACCAGAAAACTGACCATGCCTAATGGTTAGAGGCGCGCAAGTTTGCTTTAACGCTAGATCTGACCCAGATGGTGAATGTGGCAACGCGGGTACCGGATGTTGATGGCCATACACCCAATTGCTTGGACCTTCTGCTGGCATCTGATCCGGACAGTCATTCAGTATCGGTCTCAGCCCCGCTGGAAACGTCTGACCACTGTCTGGTGAAATCCTTATCGACCTGCTCTCCTCCAGATGAGAGTCCTAGAGGCACGAGGCGAGTATGACGATACAAGTCAGCAGACTGGGATGAGATGCGGCACTTTTTTGCGTCTTATCCTTGGCGGCAAGTGTGCACCTCGGGTGACCCCTCGTGCTGTGCTGACGTGGTTGCGGACGTGATTCGGCAGGGGATGGAGTATTTTATTCCATGCTCCGACATCCCGCTCGGTCACAAATCTTAACCTTGGTATAATGCAGAATGCGCCCGCGCTGAGGCCCGTAAAGAGTCTGCCTACCAAGCCTGGGTCAAGGCCCGCGTCCGCAAAGTTAGATATTTTCGCTCTTTTCCTCGCGCGTAGGGCTCGCGCGAGGAAAAGAGCTTTTAATTCTGCCGCCAAGTTTTGCAAGCGGGTTTTACGTGGGGCACGTTTTGACCATGTCGGACGTATTGGGGCCAAACTGGCTTCGCACCCTCCGGGTAGTAAACAGTTCTGGTCCGTGTCCAAAGTGACTGAAGCGAATTTCTGTCGACCCACTTTACCTCCAATGATGAAACCTGATGGGTCGCTGGCTCACTCTACAGGTGCGAAAGCAAATCTATTTGCATCTCTCTTTGCAAGCAATTCACGTCTGGACGCTGGTTCCAAGCAACCACCTACTGTGCCTCATTGTGACTCCTCGATGCCGGAAATCGCAGTTCACATTAAAGAGGTCCGAAGAATATTGTGCAGTCTAGACGTGAACAAGCCAGCGGGCCTGACGGCATTCCAGCGAGAGTGTTGAGGCAGTGTGCGGCTGAACTGTCTCCTGTGTTGACACGTTTGTTCCGCCTTTCTCTTAAAAAAAGGACGGTACCAAAATCCTGGAAGCTCGCAAATGTGCAACCAGTGCCCAAAAAGGGCGACCGTGCAGACCCTGCCCATTACCATCCGATCGCCATTACTTCCATTCTGTGCAAAGTTATGGAAAGGGTACTGAACAGTAAGTTGCTGACCTACCTTGAAAACAATGATCTCTTCAGTGACCGTCAGTATGGCTTTCGCCGGGGACGGTCAACTGGCGATCTTCTTGTGTATGTCACGCACTGCTGGGGCGAGGCCATCGAGAAACACGGCGAAGCACTTGCTGTATCGCTTGATATCTCGAAGGCCTTTGACAGGGTCTGGCACGCTGGTCTACTCAGCAAGCTTCCTGCGTATGGCATCCCTTTTTTTTTTTTTTTTTTGGATGCGAAATCATCAAATGACTTCTCCCGCTCTGGGTGGAGCGGGAGGGCGTGTCAGACTTTTACTGACTAAAACCCACCCGTGTTCCTTCTGTTGCCTGTGCCGGGGCCACGGTAACTCTTTCGAACATCCCACAACCCTAGCTGGCATCGGCCCTAGCGGACCCCGTCAATAGTGCTGACATCTCTTTGAGGCGCGCGTGGAACACGACGCGCCGTCGACTCTATGGCATCCCTGCTGATTTTTGTAGCTGGATATCAGACTTCCTTAGTGAACGGTCGATCAGAGTAGTCGTTGACGGCTGCTCTTCCGACCTTATGGCTATTGATGCCGGAGTTCCTCGGGTCAGGTCAAAAAAGTCTGACACGCCCTCCCGCTCCGCCCAGAGCGGGAGAAGTCATTTGATGATTTCCCATCCAAAAAGAAAAAGTAGATTAATTAATAACAATGTGTTAATGATAAGTCTGATGAATGACGTGTGAGCAGTGGATTTATTTCGTACCTGCACGCGAATCCAATTTGTCAAAGCATCTCTAAAGCCTTAGAGACGGCACTCTCTCGAAAATCATAGGATATGAATGTATGTTACGTATATCGTAATTATTTGCGTTCTGGGGCTTTGTTCACGCTGACATTCTACTTCTTAACCTACATAATAACCTTCAGAAATACCTACCTAACCTAGCCGCATCGTGGTCCTGCCTTGATTTCATGATTTCCGGCTGGAGAATAGCGATCAATCGTACCTACACTGCGGATGGAGTGATCCTGCCTTCCTGGACAGCTAAACTTTTGAGGCTGGTGGGTGGGTGAGTGATGCCGTCAGGACGAGTGCTAGGTAGGTACATACAGAGTGTGAGCCTAGGTCACTGCCCGTACCTACTTCTTTGTACCTACATGTTGGTTTTTACCTTTGAATCTATGATGCAGCTACAATTACAATATGAACAACAGTGATCAGTGTCTTTAGAACATTGATTTTCTAATTTTGTATTTATAACAACATACATCTCCCAAAGCTATTTATTATTTTAATATACTCTTTACAAACGAGTACGAGTATTGTAGCGCCATCTAATAGGAATCATTGAAGTTACTAGGTACTCTTTGATTGAAACTACCATATTTGTACTTTCAAAATAATGTTACAGCACTTCAAAATATAATATTGAGCAACAAAATACTAATTATGAAATTAAACGATCAATCTGAAAGGGAATAGTCGTAAATAACTTAAACTGTGCTGAATGCCAAATAACTTAGAGCATTAATAAACACAAGTTTTGTTGAGAAATATAGAAAAATATTTAGGAATAACTTCCAATTCCAAGTATAGCAACATTATACATTTCTGTTTATGAAAGAAAACGTCACTTTTGACTTTCTGTATTCCTTTTTTCGTGAATGTGTAAAATCCAACAAACACTGTGCTTTGTTATGTTTTTATAATATACGGAATTGATTTTTTAATTAGTGTTAAGTACAATGGCAGACTTTGATGCAATATACCCTGATGAGACGGAACTCGAGGAGAATATAGAAGAGACACATGTGACGCTAGTGCCTGATCCGATCGTGGTTCGAGGGGCTGGGAACATGACAGTGTAAGCTTTTATTTGTGCTATCTGTTTAATAACATCAGCTGTTAGGTCTCTATTACCTTCCTAGCTCGGTAACAAAGGGCTGCCAGCACCGTGGGTTGCGGGCTGGAAAGTTATTCTTGAGTCTTTGTCACTCGACCTGTGGCATTGAAGGACTATTTTTTATGCATTATATTGACCAGGCGCCAACTTTCAATGTGTTACAACTTTAATTGGATTATGTTAGCTTTTTCACTGCTGTACAATTGTTTGAACAGCATTGCAGTTTAATTTTAAAAAACTTAATATGAATTTATTATTGTTATTGTTTTCATGAAACTTCCATTTCAAATATTTAAATGAGTGCTATGTCTAGACAGACAAGGATAATCAATCCTTGTCCGTCTAGACATACCACCTAATTAGAATGAGGATAACAATTAATTGAACACAAATTAAAAAGACCAAAAGTAATAAAACCATGACCCAGTTCTTTGTGTAGTTTGAAATGTCTTGAGTAACTTAGTAATTTCTCTTACTGATCCACTAGAGTATATTGTATTCTAATGTAGGGCTGATTTTTCAATCGTCAAATAACTTTTATCTAGGGAATATGTTTGACGTTTTGACAGCTTTTGTATAGAAAATGTGTCAAACTGCCATATTTATTCCTCAGGTAAAACTTATCTGACGATTGAAAAATCAGCCCTTAGTAAAAAAAAAGTAGTTAGGATATTCAATAATATTATACCTAATGTGTTAGAATGTCACCTAAAGACTCTATTTATTCTCTTGAAAAGAAATATTGGTAATCTAAAAGCGTTCAGTCAATCTTACTAAAGTAATTCTAATTAAAAGTATAATTCATTTCTCAATACATGAGGCACAGATGAGTCAGTCACTCAGCCAGGATAACCGACAAAGAGCTTTATGTACACAGATAAAGAAAACCATTACACATTTAAGTACTCCGACAACATTGTTTGTGATTGTTATTGTTAGCCTAAAGCTGTGTTCACACTCTGAAAAGACTTAACAAAGGAATTATATTCCTTTTGCATCAATATGAGATGTAAAATCCATTATTGATGTGAATACTTAATAAGTGTTCACAATACTTATCATAATCATTTATTTATTTTACTATTTATGTACACACAATAAAACATAATTATACAGTTCCAACGTTATGAGTATTGAGTACAAAGGTACTGCTTATTTCTTAAGAAATTTCTTCCAGCAGACCTGCAAAAGGAGAAATTAAAAAATAAAATATGTATATGTTCTATGTTAGATATTTGGTTTCTGCACTAAGTCCTTTAAGTGGACCATTGTGTGTGAGCCATGGTTGCCATCGGTGGTTATTCCAACCAGCCCACCTCCTTCCAGAAGTTGATCATGTCTCCTGGTCTATTCAGAACATCTGGAAACGATCTGGGTGCCCAGGGTTTCTGTTCTAATCTGGGTGATGCCTGTACATTCGAAGAGTATGTGCTCTATGGTTTCCTCAGCCTCCATGCAAGCCCTACATAGAGGACTGTCCGTTATGCCTATTGTGTGGAAATGTTTGTTTAGTGAGCAGTGTCCTGTGATGGTACCCGTCATCAAGTGCAAGCTGTTTCTGTCCAAGTGTAATAAGCGCCTGGTCAGCCTGCCATCTAATGATGGCATAGCTTCCCTGGATTGCCTGCAGCCCAGTGCCAAGGTCCACCATTTCTCCGCTTGTGTGTTGAGCTCCTGTAGCCACCTGCGTAGCTGGTTGAAGGGGATGGGTACGAATGGTTCGGGTGCACTGACTGAATGAGGTGCTGGATGATCTCCTACCTAGTTCGTCAGCTGCGTCATTACCTAGCAAACCACTGTGTCCTTTTATATACTGTAGTGTCACTGTGTTACGGTTACATACCGTAACTCGCTTTAGTGCGTTGTGACATTCTAGTATTAACTTCGAGGTAAAAATTCCTTTCCCTAGTGATTGGATAACTGAGGCGCTGTCGGAGAGTATGCGTATGTTGGTGTCCGTAACTCTCCTGGCTTCTATGGCGTAAGCCGCTTGTATAATGCCCACACACTGCTTGGTAGACGGTGTTGAGCATTCCCAGCGGGCTGGATATGTTTATGTTAAGGTCGTGTGAGAAAACTCCGACCCCAATTCCGAAGTCGGTCTTTGATCCGTCAGTGTATACTCTCATCTCCTTTGGGCTTGAGTAATCGTACTGTTCTTCTGTGAGTAATATGTTGTAGTGCTTTTGGAGGCAATGCAGTTTCGGGGCTCTGTCGCAGGGTGATGCCATCATCGGTTGTCGTTTGATCGCATCCTCCTTTATACGTATGTGCTTGACCCTGGAGTCATTGCTCAGGGTTCCTGTTATATTGAGCCTAAAGGCGGCCATGGCTGCCTCCTCTCGCACAGTGATGTGTAGAGGTGGCAGTCTAAGCATTACCTGTAGGGCGGCGGTGAGTGTAGTTCTCATACAGCTAGTGATTGCTACACACGCAAACCGCCGCAGTTTTTCGAGATCTCTTTGAGCTGTGCTCAGATCTGTCCTGGGCCACCAGACTAGTGAGCCATACGTGATGACTGGTCGAATGACTGTGGTGTATAGCCAGTAAGTGATCTTGGGGCTGGTTCCCCAGTTCCTGCCGAGCAGTCGCTTGCACTGCCACAGCGAAATGCTGGCTTTTGTAGTGATGTAATTAGTATGTTTTGCCCAATTCAACTGTTTGTCCAAAAAGATGCCCAGGTATTTGGTTTCAGTTAATAGGCTTAGGGTAGTTCCGAAGAATCGTGGTAGTTGTAGTGTCGGCAGTTTTCTCTTTTTCGCGAAGAGAATCAGTTCAGTTTTTGTAGGGTTCACTGATAGTTGGTGTTTGTTGCACCAGTCCTCTACTATCTTCAAGGCTTGGCTCATGAGGTTGCATAGGGTGTTTTCGTGAGTACCGTTTATTATTATGGTTATATCATCGGTGTAGCCTACGGTGAAAAAACCTTTGGCATTGTTTCGATGAGGCTGTCTACCAGAGGCGAAGCGCGCTAACAAGTCCATTCCTATCGGCTTCCCTTTGGAGGATCGGAAGAGTAACTTCACCTACCACCATTGAAAAATAGCACATTCAGTAATGTCTACGATTGCCAAGTAATATATATTCCAACAACAACACAAATTGTTCTAAATACACACCACAATGCCACAATGCGCCACAATGTGATATGCGTATTAATTTGTGTGACTATTTATAACTAAACAATTTCTTCTTCGGCTTCCCTCCTACGAAATATCAAGCCTCTCCACTGCTGTCTACTACAAGGTTCCATAGAAATGGCGAAAGGACTCCCCCTTGCGGACAGCCCTTCGCTACGATGGCCCTTGTGGTGTCGTTGACTGTGACTTGCACGGCTCTCAGTTTGAGCATGTTGGTAATCCAGCCACTCAGGGTCGAGTCTATGCCGTGCCTGTCGAGGGCTATGTTAATACTATTGAACATGGTTTTGGTCAAAGGCGCCCTCGATGTCAGTGAAGGCGGACAGTGCTGAAAATGTCTATTCCACAGCACATTCAATTTTGGAAACCACACTGTGTAGCGCGGATTCCGTTGATCTGCGTATGGAGTACGCATGCTGTTGTTTGTGAAGCGGTTTTACCTTAAGAGGTCCGTCTCGGATGTGTCTATCACAGAGCCTCTCGAGAGTTTTCAGTAAGAAGGATGTAAGGCTTATGGGCCTATAAGCCTTGGGTTGTGTGTAGTCGATTTTGCCAGACTTGGGTATGAAGATATACTTTCACTTCGCCCCATGCAAGGGGGGGGGTATCTGAGTACTATGCAGGCTTGGTAGATCTCCACCAGCCATGGCGTCAGATGATCTACCATTGTAGTAGGGCTGGGAAGATGTCATCCAGCCCTGCGGACTTGTATGGCTGAAAGGTCTTGATAGCCCACTTTATCCGGTCCTCTATTACTATGTTGCGGGCTCTAGCCCGCAACATACTGGTCTAGAGACCAGTCTCGATCCGTTGGAGTCCATTCTGGTTCAGCTTCCCACGTCCTGTCCTCTAAGAGTTTGCAGTCTGGGAAGTGAGTTTCGAGAAGGACCTTACTGGTTTCATGGCCGGTTGATGTGTATGAATTATCGGGTTTTTTCAGTGCGGCATGGATTTGGTCCCGATCGGTTGATAGGATTTTCCTTGCAACTTCATTATTGACACTAACACTAGTTTCTAAGTTGTGTGTTGTACTAACCAAATGGACCTTGTCTGAAATAAAAGAATTTTATTTTATTTATTATTTGTTTCGATGGATTCACAGAATTTCCGCCATGCAGATCTCCTGGCAGTTCTGATTTGTTTTTGTATGTGTATTGGATTTCTTTGTATAGTTCCCAGTCATCAGGGAGTCTAGTGTTTTTGGCTCTGTTGAATTGCTTGCGCAGGGTATCTCTGAGTTTACTAAGTTCAGCGTTCCACCAGGGGTTCCTCTCGCTCTTGGTTTGCGGCGCTCTTAGTTTACAGCATGCATGGTATGCCTCAGTTATACCTAGTCTTGCCATAAATACCTACTGAAACAAAGAAAAAAAAATTTCTATTGCAAATTACATTTTTTACTTTTACAGTGTGTTAGTTTAATACATAAATATAAAACAATTTAAAATATAAAAAGCTTATTCGAAGTGGGCTCCATTAGCTGCAATACAGTCCTTTAAACGTTGAGGCCAGTTACCAATAGAAGCACGCACTCTTTCCATGGGAAAATTCTTCACTGCCAATCGTACGGATTGTTTTAGGGACTCCAAATTATCATGGCGTTTAGAGCAAGCCGTACTCTCTAAAACTGACCATAAATCCAGCGGGTTAAGATCAGGACTAGACGACGGCCAGTCTTCAGCTCTGATGAAGTCCGAAACGTTCGTTTCCAACCAAGACTGCGTAGACCGAGCTTTATGACCCGGCGCCGAGTCTTGCTGGTAGGACCATTCTTGGTTATTGAACATGGTGTTGTTAAGGGGCTTCGCTACGTTCTCAAGAGTGGTATCTTGATACACTTGTGCCGATGTTTTGATACCTTTTTTACAAAAGTATGGCTCAGTCACTCCTTCATAGCTAATACCCCACCAAACCATCACTGAAGTCGGATAGTGCCCACGTTGCACCCTGTCGACTAATTGGGAAGCTTCCTTAGAGCTTTGAGCATAAATACGGTCATTTTGTTTGTTAAAATGTTGCTTTTTTACAATTGTAAAAAAATTCTCATCCGTAAACAAAATTTTTCTGTGACCTCCCTTTGCGTACCGTTTCAGTAGTTGTTTCGATTTTACCACCCTATTCTTTTTTAAATTATCAGTTAAGAAATGACCAGTACGTCTCCTATAGGCTGCAAGTCCTAAGTCATCTTTTAAAATACGCGACATGGTTCTAGGTGCTATCTTCATCTCCCGAGATATAATCTTTTGCTTTCTGACAGGATTTCTTCGAATTCTTTCCCTTACTGCTTTGACCACCTTTTTCGTAAGAACACTACGTGGACGGCCAGATCTTTTTCTGTCACAAACAGAGGAGGTCTCATTGTACCTATTAATAGCCCGGTACACAAACATTTTACTAATACCAAGCGTATGGAGAGTTTTAAAAATTGCATTTAGCTCCATACCTACTTTGTGTAATGCGATCACAGCGATTCGGTTCTCTTTATCACCCCACTCTGTTTTAATATCGCAAAATATTGTACAATGTATTGGCGCCAAAATGAGAAAACTCAATGAACAATCATATAAAAATGACAGATTCCAAATTCAAATGTAATATTTTGTTTATTTTTAATTGTAACAGTATTTATGGCCAGACTAAGTATATTCTGATAATTATGTCACGGTGTATTCCAACTGTGTTTGGTCTTTTAGGGTTACTTGTGATAGGTGTCTGGTTAGTAGGGAGGCTAGGAGGCGTTTATATCCTGGAACATCAGTGCGCCGCGGGGTACGTCTTGGTGCGGGGTTGCTTGTATTGGTAGTTAGCATTAAGCGGATCCTTCTATGATCTGAGCAAGAAGGCTCGTCCGATACGTGCCAGTTTGTGGTAAGGTTAGTTGCATTTTCTGTAGCAAGTGTTAAGTTTGTGATCGTTTGTCCTCGGACTGTGACCCAAGTGGGTTCTGAGCCGCGGTTTACAATGTTAAGGTTAATAGAGAATAAATATGTGGATAATACCTCTCCTCTGGAGTTCGGCGCGTCGCTGCCCCAGAGCGGGTGGTGGGCGTTTGAGTCAGTGCAGATAATCAGGCCTAGTTTTTTTGCGCTCACAGTGCTGCACCAGATCGGACATCTCTTTCGGTGGGCAGTCTGCGTCCTCGCCTGGCATGTATGCCGAAACCAGAACTATATCTGGAACGTCACCTTCGGTCTGGAGCCTCACAGCTTACAGGTCTCTGGAACAGAATTGAGTGAGTGGTGTGATAGGAATTCCTTTGGGTATGTAGGCGCAGGTTCTTGGTTTCTCTGAGCTGTGAGTGTTAAGAATTAGCTTACCTCCTATGTTACCGAGGCCGCATATTCTATTGTTGCTGATCCACGGCTCTTGGATCTGTGCGATGGTAAGGGCTTTACCTCCAGGGCCCTGCGTAAGCTAGCCGTGGCAGTCTGGCTATACTGGAGGTTGGTCTGTATAATATTGAGGGACGATGACGGTGGTGGAGTGGAGTTAGTTGGAGATGGATCCATCAGACAGTTTCCCCGCCAACTCCACTCTGTGTTGATCGTCGTGGCAGTCGCCCGGCGACGAGGCTAAGAGATACTCGTTCCAGCCAGGCGATGTGGGTGGTATGGTGTCGACGTCATCGGCCATTGCCGCTCGGGCCATGACCTCTTCCAATTGGGCCATGTCGGTGTCATTCGTCACGTTCGGTACAACCGACATAGACACAGTCGATGTCGTCGGTTGTGTCGCAGTCGAGTCCGTGTTGTCGGTTGGCGTGTCGGCGGGTTGGGTCGTGGGCCAGAAGCGTACGTGTATCGACCCGAGCAGGTACGATATCCGCCGCTCCCGGTCCAGGACCTTTACAGCTTCCTCCGGTGGCACACCCAGGGTTAGATAAGTCCCATAGTTGTCAAGAGAAAATGGAAGGATAGAGAAATGCTTATTGAGGTTCACATCCTTACACTGTTTGGTAGGTGATTTGCCTATACCTACAGATTTAAGAAATTTCCATACATCAGAAGAATTGCGGTTACTGAGCTGATCATGGAAATAGCGTCTCTTAGCATATTGACACAGATGGCTGCAGCGATTACGTAAAGATTTGTAATAAGAGAGATTAAGCTCTGATGGTCTGCGCTTATATCTGCTCTTAGCTTTATCCCTGCGAGCCATAAGCTCTTTAATTTGTGGCGTTATCCATGGAGCAGGGTTATGTCTTACTTTGACACGTCGGATAGGGGCATGCTGATCATACAAGTCGAGAACAGTAGCGTTAAAGTAATCCACCTTACCGTCGATGTCATCGTTCTCGGCCAGAGGGGTCCACTCGCGATCGCCGGCATTACGCTGCAAAGCCTCCAGATTTATACCTTTGTAGTTACGGAGATATAAGAGCTGGGGCTTACGCTTGGGAACACAGATACGAATCGACAGATAAACGAGATCGTGGTAAGAGAAGTTAGCCGTAAGTTGACCATGGTAAAAAACATTATTAGGAGAGGTAACAATCATAAGATCTAGAAAAGAAGGTGAACAATTAGGAAAATAGTGAGTTGCAGAGAGAGGCAAAACTTCAAGATTGAAAGAAGACAAGAGTGAAAGGAGCTTAAGGGAGCGAGAGCCATTTTTAATCAAGCAAGTCATTGTATGTATTTGTTTTTTTTCCTGCATGGTTTTTTAACCAACTTGCAAAAAATGAGGAGGTTATTATGTTCATCTGTATGTATGTTTGTTTTTATGGATGCTCGCCAATTTCTCAGTCAATTGTGGACTGATTTTGAAAATGATTTTTTTATTTGAAAGGGTATGCTCTCGAGGTGGTCTCATTGTCACCAAGTCAGAATCTGATACGGGGATCCCCTCATCAAATTCTAGATGAAAATCTGAGGATTTCCATGGAAATTGAGGTAAATCCTCAAATTTTATAGGCACACCTATACTGATTTAAATATTTTTTATAGTAACTCGTGCATTTGCTCTCGGAAAGCACCATTTGGTGAAGTGCAACTGATGATGAAGACCACAGATGATCACCGGAACTACTCAATAATAAGTATTTCACGGGTTGCGATTTGAATACTTTAATATGATAGGTAAGCAATTTATGCTTGTCACAATGCATATGGTGAAGTGGATCTGCACCATCAGCTCCAGTTCTCCTGGTTCTTACCAGGTGAACTCCTCAACGATTAACGTCCCTGCATCGGGAAAAGCAATATTTTATAAAAGGTGATGAGCACAACTTCCGAAATTAAAGTTATTTTTTACTTTGTAGTGCTTTTTTTTTAAGTCGGTTGTTTTTTTTCGTTTTATTGTAAAAGATTTGTGCAGTTTACTTGTTGTGCGTGTTATGTTTAGGGTCCAGAATAAATAATATGCAAATTTGGTTTGTACTGAATATTGTAGAAGTTTAATAAAGGTTCACAATTATTATTATAGTAAAATAGGACGTGGCTGGGTGGAGGTAAGTAAGCGACTGGCGAGCCCGGCTCTGGCGCTCCTTTACAATATCAAAAACGCAATTCAGCAAATCGCATCGCTAGGGTCGCTACACACTCAATAAAAATAACATCAATGATTGTGTTTTACTTTGATCATTATAATTGTAAGGCCCGGTTCACATTAGGTCGGACCGACAGTTTTACCGTTGGCCGACTGTCGGGTCTTGATTCACACTATAAGCTGCCGGTCCGGTCTAATGTAAACGTCACCGTCGTTACCGTCGATTTATCGCGGCCCGGCTCGTCACAGAGCAGTTGTGAGTTGTCTTGGCAAGAGAAATCAAAACTTCTGTATTTATTTCCCCCTCCATGTTTAAACGTGTCCTCCATGCGTACACGCCACCGAAGGATGAACAGATTGGTGGTGAGAGCGGGGAATGCGCGGGTGAGTGGTTTCCACGCTCCGAGCCGACAAGTGTGAACGGCGCAATACAAAGCAGTATGCCAATATTATATCCGACCCGACCGAAATCGTGGCTGAACGTCCGGTTAATGTATCTCCCTAATATGAACAGCGCTATTGAAATACATTTATATGCCAATATGCATCCGACACTTTTGTCGTTCTGGTAAAACTGTCGGTCCGACCGAATGTGAACCGGGCCTAAGATATATTAGTTTGTGGCTTGTGGTTTTAGTAATCATTATACATAATTAATACTGTAGTCTGTTCTGCACACAATACATATTACTACTACACTATAGGCGTATAAATTATAGGTGTTATTATGTCCTGTATACGTAGCTACACGTTACACAATGTTTGTAATTGCTGCTTATCAGTATTTGTTTAATTTATTTACTTAACTAGATGTAACAAGCTCTATGTATGTTAAACCTACATTTGAAGTTACAAATGATTTACAGATTTAGAAAATGCAGTCCAGTATTATTTTTTCCTATGTTGAGCCCTGCGGGGTAGTTGCGTAACACAAATACAGTAGGAGACGGTTTCATTTTGACAGATCAACATCATTCATTGCGTTATTTGCGTTGTTGAGCAGACAAATTTCTCGAACATATGAAGCAATGGATTAGCAATTTGCTTCAAACTCATTCAGATTGTGACTGATAGTGTGTTACGCATTTAAGGTGCTGATTGCTCTACCCTAATAGACTTAGAGGCCATTGGCGGGACAGCACGGCAAGGGATTTCTAGGAGATAACATCCTGAAGCAAAAGCTAAACTTGGAGTCAAAATGGTTTTGAAATCCTTAGTCCAATAATATTTATGTATCTGTTTTAGATTATGAGTCAATATGGATCCAATCAGTCATGTATTATAATTATTATTGCATGAAATCTGATGTGATTGGTATCAACTCACTTGGTGAAGACTAGTGAGTCATTTATAAAAGGTTGAAATTTAGCATATGAATTTAACTTTGGTGACAATGCAAAAATATGGTACTATGGAACTAGTCTGATGATGCAGCCAGAAGGTGGACATAGAAACTCTTCAACTAAAAAAGAATAACCCCATCGTGTTTGATCTCGTTGGATTTCTCTTGACAAGTAACCTACGTGTTCCAAACAGCTTAATCGGATGCAAGGAAGTACATAAAAAATGGAATACTACAAATAGAAACATATACAATACTTTAGTACTACGAATTATGAAAAAAATTGAGTACCTGCCATGTTCGAACTACAATTTCTCCAAATAGTGTCCCGAAAAGAAGTTATTATTTGGATGGCTTTCGAAAGCTGAAAGTCCGTGGAAATTTTTAAAACTACTTTGAGGTCATTGCCACCCTTCCTTTTTCTTTTTATGAAGACTGAAAATGTAAAACGAATCTTGTCGAGCAAAAATTTTCCCTTTGACCTAAATGGGTGATGTTTAGACCGATAGTATTTTTGGGTTATAGGCTGAGGGTTTCGATCCCGCAAGTAAACGTCCTGAAGGGCCACGGTTTCTAATTATCTCGATAAAGTCGATTAAGTCAATCTTGCTTAAAAGTACCATCAGCAGGAAAAGTCTTAAACCAAAATTTTAATATGACTTAACATTAAGGATCAGGAATAAATGATAAGTTCTAGAACATGGTTAAAATAATCGTATATTGTATATTAATATAAAAATGTAAGTACTGAACTTAGTAGTAATAATAATGTATTTCGAAACTTCAGTACATTTAACATCAGTGACGTCTCGACCCCTGAACTAGGACATCCTATATGACAGGGGTCGAGGTTTCTCCAGTTATAGGTGGGAGGAAGCTTAGACTAAAAACAATTTGCACTTAATTTTTACAAAACTTTATCAAAAGAAAATTTAAATAAAATAAACAAAATGTTAACCTTTTAACCGCCCGACTTCATATCAGTTGTCGTGCCCCCAGCGCCGGGCAACTTGAATCATTACGATATTTGGTCGTAAATATACGACCCTGGCGAAATGGACACGAAAATATTTGTCGGATTAATCCGTCGTAGGCGGTTAAAGGGTTAATTATAAAATTGCAAAAACCAATGTGCGCTGTAGTAAACACATTAATGAGACTGTCGAAAAGGTTCAGAAACTTATTAATGTGCTTAAAATTCTTACCGGTTCTTCCTGGGGTGTGCATCAGATTCACTTCCGTAGGTTATATATTGCTTTAATTAGAAGTAGACTAGATTATGGCTGTTTCTTGTATGACAGTAGTGCAGATTCAAATGTGTACAAGTTAGTCAAGGTGCAAAATCAAGCTTTAAGAGTAGTGGGGGGCTTCATAAGAAGCACCCCGATTCATGTTATGCAATCTGAGCTCTGTATTCCTCCACTGCATTTAAGAAGAAGGTGGCTAGCCGTCAAGTACTGTTTGAAGGCACGGTCATGGTCAGATAATGTTACAACCAAGTTGTTGTCAGAACTTAGCGCTCTTAAACACACCAGATATTGGTCAAAGAAGAAGATCCCGTTACTTGCTAATATTTTTGAAGAAGTTAAGGAAGAGAATGTGAACTCATCTTCCATCCTGGAAAGGTTTACTTTGGAAACATGGGTCACTAACATTGATACTCAAAATACAATTGCGATTAATTTAGATTCAATTAAAAAACCCAAAAAAACTTACGAGCATAATTTAATAAAAAGAGAAGTGTTGAAAGAACTGAGGGAAAAATATTATGATTACTACATTATTTATACTGATGGGTCTAAGAGCGTTAATGGAAATGGCGCAGCTTACTATGATCCTTTGAAACCGGAAAATAGTGGTAATAGCCGTTATAAAATAATTAATTCTGTGTCGGTAATGTCACTGGAACTCTGCAATCTCAGAAGCACTTGTTTATATTCAAAATATCGACCAAAGAAAAGCAGTAATTTGTGTGGACAGCAAAAGCGCACTACAACATATAGCTCGATGCGCCTCTGGTTGCAGAGGTGCACCGATAGCTTATGGTATTCTGTCTAAGATACAGAAGTTAACCGAGAGCGGGTTCGATCTGAGGTTGCAGTGGGTCCCTTCACACATAGGCTTACAGTGTAATGAGGAGGCTGACCGTTTGGCAAAATTGGGGTCGGATGAGGGAAAAGAGATACATTTTGAAACCTATTATGTGGAACTATTACCTAAATATAAAAACAGGTGTTATGAACTTTGGAAAGAATATTTTGATGAAAGATCAAAGAATAAAGAGATATGGTATAGATCTATGTTATCGGAGCCTCCTCATATACCTTGGTTTTGTAACACTAGGTTAAGCAGACGGCTTGTTGTGATCGCTCACAGACTGCGGTCCGGGCACGTGCCGCTCAATAAATTTGGATTCTTGACGAAGAAGACGAATTCACCAAACTGTGAGGTGTGTGCAACGCCGGAAGATGTCTCACATTTATTGGCGGAATGTGTCAGATTTCAGTCTGAAAGAGAAGACCTAATTAAGCAATTAGAGTTAAATAGATATGATGTGGGTATATTCCATCAGATACTGTGTACACCTAGTTCGGAGGCCGCTTTCAAGGTTTTTAGGTTCGCTAAGTTAAGATTAAGTTAACCCTTTAACCGCCTACGACGGATTAATCCGACAAATATTTTCGTGTCCATTTCGCCAGGGTCGTATATTTACGACCAAATATCGTAATGATTCAAGTTGCCCGGCGCTGGGGGCACGACAACTGATATGAAGTCGGGCGGTTAAAAGGTTAAGTAAACTAGCTATGGTATAAGGTACGATGGGACTGGCATACACAGTCGTGTAAAAGTCCCGAAATAAAAATAAAGAGAAAAAAAAAAAAACCAATGAACAAAAAAAATTAGATTACATTAGGGGTAGCATGTGTGTGGTGAGATGTGTGATGGGTGTGTGGATGTAGGTGTATGAATGTGTGTGTTGTCGGAGTCTGTCCACTAAGTTAGGTTACTGATAATGTTTTCCGTATCATCATAGCTAAAGCGTTCGAGCCAAAGTAAAATTTCCTTTTTTATAAGGAAATTGTTCACGTCTCTAATTAATTTGAACTGGCTAAATTTGCTGTAGAAGCGTGGCGCTATGTGCTTTCTGGCAAACTTGCTCCTTGTACGGGTGTAGATTCCAGAACCCTATCTACGTGTTTAAGGAAACTCTGGAAATAATAGACTAGGACTATAGATGAACACTAGTATTAATTAAAACAATAGGTAGGTCGCGACGCGTACAGTGCTCGTGTGTGTCCAACGGTCGTTGTTCCGAACCTCCTCGATTCGCGCGTTGGCGCCGCTCGTCTCAGCGGCCGCCCCTCCTCCTTTTCCGCTTCATACCCCTCCGTCGTCCCGGCCGGTTAGTACCAAACAATCTTTTGTTATTTTTTGGCAAATAGGGGATTGTGTGCCGGTGATATCTTCGCAGGCACTCAAATACAAATATTTTCCTGGCGCTAAATACCCGCGCCTGCTCATATATCAGAGTGGTAGGGGTCCTGAAGTTTAGGGAAAGCAGCACCTTCAAGACTGCACGCTGGGAACGCTCTATTTCAATCATATGGGCTTTTCCAGCACCACCCCATGCACAAATACCATAGCCCAAAACGCAGTGACACAAGGCTTTAGACGTTTGTGTAAGCAGTTTATGGCTGGCAACATATCTCACGGTTTTGAATATATATACAAGGTGGAACAGGACGATTGACATTCCTTTAAACCACGTAAAGAGAATCGTGTTCTTTACCCGTATACAAAAAATCAATCAAGTCCAATGAATACTTTAGCCACAGGAAATTCTTTTTTAATTTCTTATTTTTCAACATGATGTAGATCTGATTTCGTAATAATAGGTAAACATTGCCGACGCCGCGCCCCGCACCCCGCGCCGCACCGTCGGTCAGTGACTTTTCGTAGATAAACCGTGTTTACGTTTTATGCAGTTGATTCTGCTATTTATTTAGTTTGAAAACTGCAATTTTTTAATTTTCCATTAACTACTAATCTTCGTGTTGTAAATGTTTCGATGGACTAGTACTATGCTCGTTTTAATTTAAGGTCGTACGTCCAGATCCACATTGTATAAGTTTGCGCGTCTTTTTTGCTGTGACTGAGAGAGGCTTCTAGAATTTTGCTTTAGACCTTGTTTCACCGGCCACCCTGTATGCATATACTACTGCAGTGAATTTTTTCACATATCCAAAAACAACCATTTAGCGGGCATGGGGGATGGATAAGGGTTGCTCGTGAGTCAATCGATCCTAAGCACATACCTGCAATATTTTTGAATGGCCTATCCAATGACACCCCACGCCATGGGATAAACGAGAAAAATGTCATCCCCACTTTACGTGCAGGGGAAGCACCCTAAAAAAAATTTTTTCAAGATTTTATTTTGCATCTGTACATTATATATCCGTGCCAAATTACACCTTTCTAGTACTAAGAGTCTCTGAGCTAAGCCGCGGACAGACAGATTCAGAGATAGAATGCTCTTTATTACAGACGGACATAGCGGAACTTTATGGGTCCCTTGTTGGCTACGGAACCCTAAAAATGGACTTTGAATCATGAGCCTATTTTGCTGGCTTTTGATAATTAACTTGTCTTTTAATTAGAAACCGCAAAGTGCATAATAACTGGCCAGACAGCATTTCTTGTCACTATACCAATCAGTGTCAGTGCAATGCCATCCACTGTAAGAAATAGAGTTGCATACACTATTTTGAAAAGTGGCCGAAACTACAGATATCTCCCTGGAAGAATTTTGTAAGATTTGTCAACCTTGTAATCCACTGCGAATTTCCGACCAATAGTTTCTTATTCCATATATTATTTCCATATTATTATGTTTCAAGATATTTGTTTCAGTATATCATCTCCACATACATAACATACAACCACTACTATTTTGCAGAATATGTTGTGTGCCTTCTAGTCTATGCTACATAAATGTATTTTCTTTCTTTCTTTACCATAACCACTACCATTACTCTTTCCAGTTTCGGCCTGAGCAACCGCTTCAACGGCGAGTTCCCTTCAGGCCTACAGTCCCGAGTTGCACCCGAGGAGTACCAGGCGACGGTGGCGCGCATCAACAGCGTGCTGAAGAAGACTCTGCCTGTGAATGTCAAGTGGCTGTTCTGCGGCTGCGTGTGCTGCTGCTGCACGCTCGGATGCTCTCTCTGGCCCGTTATTTGTCTAAGTAAAAGGGTATGTATCAAGCCAGAATTCTTCGCCTTCCGTATTGTCAATGAGAAAACAGAATTTTTGAGACAGGGCAATAAGCGCAGGTACCATGTACATTTTAATGGACATTGGAATGGATTTATGTAAATGGACATTGGGGTACTTAGGTAATAAGTTGAAATGTGGTTCCTTAACTGCTGTAGCTACCTACATAAAACTGTTATTAGAAGATTTTTCTTAACATTTTTACTAATTGCTAATTGCATTTATAGATTTTGGAAATAGTGTACAGTCAGCTTGAAAATGTCACTTCTCATGTTTAATTTTTATGGTGCTTATCGATGCTGTTTCGTATGATAATTAAAATACTCTTTAGGAGCAACTGGGTCAGAGTAGGTACTACAAATACAAAAGCCACGAATTACAAAAAATAAATGAAATTCAAAAAGTAGTTGGCACTCCATAAAACAGCTCCTTTAAAGTATGCTATGCAGAGGTAGAAACCAGGCTCTTTGCTTTTTAATAGACACCTAAGTATTCCCTCTGAAGGTTCGCACACAGTTACTTACTATATTTAATAACATGTAGGTACACATTCCCACATCGCGTCGCCTCAACCTTCAACGTTACTTCGATCGAACAATTAACTAATACAGAATGTATTTTTAAACCTAAGCTCTACCTCATTGATTTAGTGTTATAGGCATCCTGCCCTGGTTAACGTTGTAAAGATTTAAAATAGCACTATACACAGTCGGCAACAAAGGACGATTAACGCTTCTAAATAAACAAAAGAAATGTACTTAATATAAAAAAAATATTCATGGAATTACCGAAAACTAAATTATCGCGTCATTGGTTCCGATTCTCTTGTCACAAATGCGTCTAAACTAGACTAAAATCCCCAAAATTTAGTTTATTTCTGTCAACCGACGATTTCCCATTCTGAAATTGACTAAAGTGACACAACTTAACTATATTTTAGTTTGACAGCACTAAGATGGTACTGAGTTATTAGTTTTGTGGAAATGGTAATTTTGGCATTCTGACTTTGACGTTTTTCACCTAAAATTTTGATTTTCTAACTAAATCTGACTTTCCATATAAAACACGTCAGGATGAAATGCGCCCCCTGCGCGCCTCCGGCTCAAAACAAATCACGGGGTATGGCAAACAAGTACTTACCACGTGGAGTCGCGATTGTCAAATTCGATTTACTTGTGTCAAAATTATTTTTAAAAGTGATATTTTTTTGCAGAATAGCTTGTAAGATTCTCATAACCAAAAATAAGGAATTTTAGTGATAGTTTAGTTCGGTGTACAAGAAAATCGGCACCATTTTGTGTTAATTTAGATATTTTGTATAAATAACTGTGTTAATCAACGTTTGTTGCTGGCCATACCTCTTACATCGGAAGGAATGGTCGAGATCATTTAATTTTAACATGCTGCGCCTATGACACTTGGTCACGTTTTAGTATCGCTCGTCTATTACCGAGTTATGTTGGTTATGTATAGTAAATCGCAACATAAATAAGTATACATTTAAAATGGTATCATGGCACGGCATGTTCTATAATTTGCATTCAAGTACATTATTAATGTTAGGTCTACATTTTTTTGTAATAAATTACCTACTACGTAACAGTATTTTAGTTTCTTTTAAACACCATGTTGGTACCTTCTATATACTTAGAATCACAGAAGGTTCTGTAAATTTTTCGCTCGCTTTTCTCTGGTTTGAAATCAGTTATCAAAATATTTCATTATCACTCCAAAACGTAGGAAACTTTAGACTTAGGTATGCACTTTGTTCCCTGTAGATAAGTAGGTATAGACGTATTTTTCATTCATTGATTCTTAGATAATCTCAGAAATTATACGCGAGTGAGGCTATTTATTAGTAGCTGTTGTTTTGATAAGTACCGACAAAATATATAAAGTTTATAATGCAAATGATAAAACGTCTCCCCCAGTTTCAAAATATAGTCTTTGTAAAATTCATACATAGGACTACAAGTACGTAGGCGAACGTTCCCGGTCGACCAATTTTCAACCTTATTATTAAGAGAATAAGGGCGAAAAATGGGCGACTGGGAACGTTCGCGGGAGTACATATATCCATGAAATACATGCACATATTTTGATCTCGATACTATTTCTTATTCTGTTTATCTCAGACAGGAAAACGAAGGGTATCTATTTGAATTATTTAGCTGTAATATATATTATAATTACCGTGAACCGACCGCAATACGCGACGGTATTGATAATGTTATTTGTTGTAATTAATTAATTATGCCGTTGTGATGTTTATTAACTATGCTTTTAATTACCGCGTGTCGTTTATGTACTACAAACGCGTAGAAAAGCCAGGGTATTCATTATTCACAATTAATGCAAGAACGAGGGCAGTCCAAATTAACAGAAACTTTCATATTTAACTTAATGTTTATTTTTGCCTTTGCTAAGTTCAAATCTTCAAAAAGCAAGTGCCTGAAGCTGCGCTACTTTTTGTGAAGAGTCAATGTTGTATCATTCTTTGGCTAGCTTTTCCTAAGAATATATGTTTTATTGGCCTGGAAATCATCCCAGTCAAAGCATTTCGACGATATAGGTCCTTACCAGTGGCGCAGGTACAATCGTCATTAGAGGGAAGCCGAAGAAAAAATTGCTCAGTTCTCATAAACTCAGGCAAAAAACTGTAGGTTTTTTAATCTTATGATGTATTAAACTGGTATTAAATATAACTGTGTAATGTGTTGTGATACACAGTTACACACACATGTACCATATTATTTGGCAACACTAGACATTAAGAAGAGCGGTTGTTCCGAAGGGAAGCCGATAGGAATCGGGTTGTATGAAGGCTTCGCCCCTGGTCCTTACCTATATCGTCGTATTACCTTTAATACAGCCACTACCACGACAATATTAATTAATAACACCACTTAAAATGTTGCACTTAAATATTAAAATTCATTAAGTCGTCGATCAATGGCTAGCAGACACTACGTTAGTAAGTTCCAAGTTTGAACTATTTATCCTTTGCTGATCTACATACAGGATAATTTTAAAAGGAGTGCGAATATTTCAGAAGGTAATCAGGTGCATACAACTGGACAACTTTCCACAAGGAACATAGGCCGAAATCTTAAAATTGAAAATCGACTTTTTATACAAAGTGACTGGTCACGTGACTTATGTTTGTATGGGAAGTTGAATTTTATTTTTTAGATTTTGACCAATGTTCCTCGGGGAAAGTTGTTCAGTTTTATGCACCTGATTACCTCCTAAAATATCCGCACTCTTTTTAAACTTATCCTATATAAATAGATGTCTAGATCAAACTTGAAGCACGATAATAACTTTGTAATTTTCTTTCCAGACGCAACACTCTCTGAACAAACTCTTGGAATGGGAAAACAGTCGGCTGTACAACAAGCTAGGCCTTCGCTGGCGACTCACGAAGCAACACTGCGACTCATCCTCGATGATGGAATACGTGCTTCTTATAGAGTTTATTCCCAAAATACCCATATACAGACCCGACTAAGGGTCCCACGACCCAGTATCCTAGACTAACTGTATGTAAATATAACACATAAATCATATTACTGTACGTCATTGCATCTCGAAGATAACAACTATTTGCATGGCCAAGCCAATGAACTTGTAAACTAGAATATAAACCCTCAACTCACATGTTATGAGACACAATTAAATTTCTATTGTTACCGACTTCTGGAAGGTCGGTCGACAGTTGAGAGGATAACCTATTTGAGAAGCAGCCCAAGATAGAAACTGATTGTCAAAATCTTGTGGAAGTTACACATTGTTACCGTCGCGTAGCGAGCACGAATTGGTATAATTAGGATTACAGTGTGGGAGGCATATTAGCGGTGTCGTTCCTGAAATAGTGCTGTTTATGTAAATATAAGCAAACGGTACATATAAACACGGACAAATAAATGCTACTGTTAAACGCTTTTTGTGTATAGGTGTCGCATTATATCGCAAGCATAAACTGCAAATGTTATCGCAATCTGTATATATTTTTTGAAGTTTACAATGATGTAAAAAAGCTTTTGGAAGCTGCAAAATATGTTATCGAACTTTTGATAAAAAGTACTATAACTAGTATTGTAGATGATCGGCTAAGTGCTACCAACATGCAATATGTATGGAACCTTTTTGTTTTTGTTCAATGTGCAATTGTACTGTACTGCATCAATACTCGAATTTACACAATTGTATCTTTATATGAACTTACTACAAACTTCGTCTTAGAACATTACTTCAGATACCTTTATATCTGAATGTTTATGTTATCAACGCACTTTTATACTTACAACTATGTAAAGGTAGATTACTGTTTAGTATCGGTCTGTGTAGTGCTGTGTACTGCTGCATGTGTTGCTTTCTGGTGATCGTCATACGTATGACCACTACTCGCTGGAAATACATTGAAAGACCTGACGAATACTGTATGCTCAAGAACAAGCCGATGTATTTTTCTGGTGGCATTGTTTTTTTGACGTGTAACATCATTCCTCTCGCTTTCCTGCAATCTGTGGGAGTGATTTCGTGAAAAGGGACGGAAGTGTGTAACAGGAAGCCGGGGAAGTGCGCCGTCAGATGGTACACACGGCTACATGTCAAGTATAAACTGATCTCGCATTGTATAGGATTTCCGGACATTGAGAGGTCAGCTTATACTGGAAATGTGTAGCTTGATATATAGCCGTGTGCACCAACTCATTATCCGAGAGGTTGGTACTGTCAGATGTAGTTTTTATTAAAATTAAAATTAAAATAATGACGATAACCAACAAAAGACACTTTTTTTTAAAAAAAAAAGGTCGGTTACAACCGTCGCCGTCAAGTGTTTTTGTATTTGGTGTCATTTTATCTTGTTGAACATTTAAGTGCTTACATATGTTTTTGTACACACATAAGCTAGCAGCCTTGTGGCGCAGCCTGGTAGAGGCCTATGTCCAGCAGTGGACTGCAATAGGCCGAGTTGATTGATTGAAGCTAGCAACATAACACTTAACATTAACAGCTTTGACAGTTACATACTTTGACGGTTTTGTAGTAAAATAGCGACAAATTTGTAAACGCAAGCAGTCCGAAAGGGGCGGGGCCACGTCAAGGACATCGTCAGACTTGCCAATTTTTACGATTTGCACATGCCAGTTGAGCGGATTACCAAAGTGAGATGTCAGATGTTACACATCATATCCGACTACTGTAAGGCTCACTCGTTTTTTTTTACATTTTATACCTAATCAGTTTATTTCTGGCTGACCTATTTCGATAATAATAAAGAAACATTAATCACATACTACGCATTTTAAATGCTTTATGTACTTATTCATATAATTAACATGTTCATATCGTACTTCTTAAGCTAAGCGCTTCATGGCCAGCCACGTTTATATCCAGTAATTTTGACTAGTTTATGTTTCGTTTTCTTTTTGTTCACTACAAAATATACTTATGTTCCGGTTTGCGAAAAGAAAAGGAAACATAATTATGTTAATGATGTTATCTATGTTAATAGAATGGTTATACCCGACGTATAGAAAGGTCTGTACTGTGTACCTACTGAGTGTCGAAGTATGTACTCATTCGAGGCATATTCATGTCCATGTCAGCGCTATTTTTATTCACATTAATATTGGACTAACTATATTGATACAGGTCGATGGTCATAATTCCTCCAATTCATTCTCATCGCCGCAATTGTTTTGCGATCCGTTCATAATACCTATATTCGTTTATCATTTTTTTAAAGCGTATACTTGTATTCATGTATTGCTTTATGTATGTTATGTACCTGAATGTCCACATTAGTTCTGTAGGAACTGTTAGAATCTGAAACAGTAGCGACAGTATTGTATCGCGGAGCCGATTCTAAAGTATATGCTAGGGTAATGTTTGGGACTGTGTTATTAGACGATTAGCTTATATAATGTTATGTAACATTAGGAGAATCCCCGCCCTCTTTTCTCTTTTCAACATGTTGTGAATGATATCGAAAGGGCCGATATGACTTATCATCGCTACTCAACTTATCCGTAATTATAAGATTTTCATTGAAACGTAGATCGCTCGGAATGTTCTCTTGCCATCTACACGTTTTAGTTATTAAATAGTGTTTGAACGCAACGGTTGAAAAGCGAACAGGGTATGTTGACAGTAAGTTGTAAGTTAAGGAATTGTAAATATTTTAAGAACTTATAGATTATTTTTGTTCAAATAATAAACTCACTACATGTGATGAACATACATCTTTCATTTCAAGAACTTACCTCACTGTACTATTTTTCTTATCGTGCTTTGTTGACAATGAAACTTGGTCTAATCGTAAACCTCTCCAGGGGTTGTATTATGAAGTATTAATACCATCATGATTTTAGTCTGAAAAAGGGATGGTGTTATCGATCATGTGTAGCTAGGTCTCTCTCGCACACTGGAATCATGATGGCATTAGAACGTCATAATAAGGCACCTGATGACTGTATTGGTAAAAATAATTTGCATGTCCTAAACAGGTTCATAAACCACCTACTTTTACAACTGGTAAAACCTTAAACTTGCCATAAAGATTTAACTAAACGAAATTGAGCAGGTAAGCAGGTGACTGGATGAAGATAAGTCTTCTTAGTATAACATCATGATCTGGCACGGAGATGGCGTCAGCTTACCTTCACTCACACTACTCTAAAAATATCATAGGTCTGTGATAAAGCTGACAAGTTGTTTGTAGCTGTCATCAAAACCATCTCTCGGTCGTCAAACCTAATAGGTATAATGTCGCCGATAAGTAATGTCGGTGCTATCATGCATTTCCTAGCTACTATTTTGTCTTGGATAACCAAATCCAATTTGTTGATGTCAAGGCGCCTCCAATACGGACGACCGACGGACCTACAAGGATTACGACGGATTCTACGGATTAGCCGATTAGCACCCTCATTGCATAACACACTATCAATCGCAAGTGTGCGTTACTCCAGCAGGAAAGTAATTACGTTAATTACATTGTTAGGCAGACAAACTTTCGAACATATGAAGCAATGGATTAGCAATTCGCTTAAAAATCACTCAGATTGCGATTGGTGTGCGTTACTCCAGCAGGAAAGTAGCTCCTAGAGTGATTTGAACGGAACGTATAATTAGTGCGTGTTCTGCTGTAGGTAAATGTGCGCCACATAAAAAATTTGTTCACTTTGTCGTTTTGGAAAAAAAACGGAAGAAACTATTCCTGCTGGAGTAAAGTTACTCCAGCAGGAAAATTCTAAACGAATGATCGGAGAGAGAAATATCGTGCATGGGCAGAGAGCTTATATTTGTGCAAATTTGTGCACCGAAAATATAATTTGTGCGTCTTCAGGTTTTCGAGATAAGTATTGCAATTCCTGCTGGAGTAACGTTGTGCAGAATCGTGTATCTCTAAAACCATTGTATGTGCGCCTGTAGAATAAACATACACGAGTAGCTCTTAATTTGTGCGTATTTGTGACAGAATTAGATTTAAGAAAATATTTATAATTTTTAACCGATTCGTTGCGGATGGCACGTTTCAGTGCCATCACTTTTTTTTGCGTGAGGCGTTAGGCACGGATGTGTGTCATTTTAAAATCGATGGTAACTCCTTAATTAATATTAATAATTGAAGGAGTTACCATCGATTTTAAAATGACACACATCCGTGCCTAACGCCTCACGCAAAAAAAAGTGATGGCACTGAAACGTGCCATCCGCAACGAATCGGTTAAGTAATCGCACTTTTTTGAAAACCCGAAAAAATGCCGCAGCGGTTAATTGAGAAAACGTATAAGCTCGCTGAAAACTGTATTTGGTCCTTCTATAACCATAAAATGTTTCAAAAGTGTACATGCATGCGTTATCGAATAATATTGGTAAAAGTCAAAACGACGGTGTCATAACTTTGACGGCAAAATACAAGAAACCGGCTCAACCCAAGATGTGTAGGTGTAAACCAAAAGTTAGTGCGTGTAGTCAAAAATATACATATAGTGAAAATATTCAGCTCGGAATGTTTCGCATTAAGTACATATAAAATATGTCAAAGACGGCTGGCTAACCGACCAAATTCGAATGACTACAAAAAAGCGACGGATTCATACATATCGATGACCTTCTTAACTTTACTCACAAACCGGTTGACACTTGTTGTGCCCGAGTACACTGAAGTAGAAAATAAGTAAAAAAAATTTTTTTTATTGGATTATATTCTACTGCGTGACGTGACTGCACATGATTAAGTAAGATAAGATAAGATAAGATAAGAAATTTTATTTGCGCAAACATGTGTACACATACAAAATTAAAATAATACATGCATGGAAGATCGTAAATAAGAGTGGCTCACGACATGTTTGCCATTTCTCATGGCGTGCAAATATCTTGAGAAGAAAGAAAAAAATAGTATTAATACATTGATTTTAAAATATTACACATATACATTAATTAATGTCAGTTAAACAAATTTCTTATACTCAATCATTTACATTATCCAATTATTCATTATATATTTTCCTAGTCCAACATTACAGATTACAATAGAATTATATTATGAAGATTTACAACAGGAATTCAATTAAAAACATTTATTATGGCATATTTAAGTTCTCTACTAGGTACTACATGACCATAGTTACTATATTATTTTAATCACCATAAGTCGTTTAAAAATTCTGCAAGACTATAATATGCTTTTTGTGTCAAAAAAGATTTCATTGTTTGTTTAAGTTTAAGTATTGTTAGCTCTCTCCAACTTTTGGGCAATTTGTTATAGACAATTGGTGCCATGCAAAAAACACTTGCGCATAAGTGCAGTTTTCGATGTATGTCCACATAGTTTACTATCATCACGTCTATTTCTTGGGAATTTGTCTGCCATACGAGGAAACAACTGTGGATTTGCTTTTACGAACATTACTATTTCTAATATATAAAGTGAGGGTAATGTTAATATATGATATTTAATGAAATATTTTTTACAGCTATCAGTAGTTTTGAGATTAAACATAGATCTCAAGCAGTACTTTTGTCTTTTAAAGATGATATCCCTGTCGGTTGTGTTACCAACCATAACCCCATAATAAACCCCAGAATATAACCCCATATCTAATGACGGATTCAATTAAACCATAGTAGGCCATTAATAGCGCTTCTATATTTAGAGTGCGTGACAATTTATATAACGCATATGCACCACTGCTTATTTTTTTGGCTAGAGCCTCAATATGTGCTTTCCAATTTAAGTTTCTGTCGATTGTTAGGCCTAAAAATTTGGTAGTTTTAGCTGTCTGTATTTTATTATTATTATATTCGATGTCAAGATTAGAGAACAATAATGATCGTTGGCTAAAGTGCGTTATCAAAGTTTTATTTATATTAATTTTTAAGTTGTTATTATTAAGCCACGCTAACGCTTCAATTAATGTATTTTTTATGTCCGTTTCATATGTATCCTTATTATGGCATGGTATAGTTATCGTGCTGTCATCCGCAAACAATGTCATGGGATGTTTAATGGATTTAGGGAAGTCGTTAATATAAACTGTAAACAAGGGTGGTCCAAGTACACTGCCCTGCGGAACTCCATGAGGGACGGTACGCTCGCATGACGTAAAAATCTCTTCACGTTTTGAGCTCATATTTATTTTTTAAATTAAATTAAAATTCATTTATTTCGGGTAACTAGACCCATAGAAGACAATTACAAAACATTCAACACTAATAATATAATCGAATAAAATAATAATAATAAAATTCATAATAAATGTCAAAAATTCAAAATTAAATAAAATTAGTTAAATAGCATTAAAATGATAAAATTACGATACTTTAAAACACACACAAGACACTCAAGAGTTAATAACGCCTGCAAAACGGCCTTGCCTGAACATGCCTGCTACAGCAATGCAGCATGTAGGGGCAGTCCAGTCTGTCAGCAATCATCTCCAGGACTGCGTTGGAGCTGGCCCGTACTCTGCGCACCAGAGAAATGCTCCGCCTGCGCATAGTCGCGTGAAAACAGGCGGTGCGCTCCTCCGCGAACATGCCCGAGGCGCTACAGAACCGAGGCAGCCCCACCACAATCCTAAACGCATTATTGTAGAGAACGCGGAGGTCGCTATAGCACTTCTTTGTGTAACGAGCCCACAGGCTGCAGGTGTAAAGGGATGTACAATACGCTCTAAACAGTGTGACTTTCACTTTCCGTGAACACCTAGCAAACCTGCGGGCTATCATGTTGGCTCGTATTGAGAGCGACCTCCGCTCTCTCTCAATATCCTCATTATCACTTAGGTCAGGCGTAAGAATATGTCCCAAGTATTTAAATGTATTCACCCTCTCCAGAGGTCTCCCGTTCAGTCTAACAGACGGAACATTCTGGGGACTTACTGCACCAACTCCAAAAACCATGAACTGGCTTTTTGCCACGTTATATCGCAGACCATGATCATGAGCATAGCCTTCACATACATTTAACAACTTCCTCAGACCACATACCGACGCGCTCAGCAACACCATGTCATCTGCATAACTGAGGTTATTCACAGACACTCCATCAATATGGCAGCCGACATGGCAGTTGCTTAGCGCGACGATCAGGTCATTCATGTACACGTTGAATAACGTAGGAGAGGTCAACCCGCCCTGCCTGACACCACATTCAAGGTCATATTGCTCTGACATCACCCCCTCCCATCTCACACAATTCTTTTGATGTCCATACCAGAACCGAAATAGGCTGGTAATTTCATTCGGTAAGTTAATCTGGTCTAACTTGTTCCACAGGACATCGTATTGGACTAAATCGAAAGCCTTGGAGAGGTCCAGGAAGCATGCGTATACCGGCGTGTTTCTCTTCGTATAATAGTTGACGGTGTGCTTAAGGCACAGTATCGCGCTCTCCGTTGATAGCTGCGGACGAAACCCGAACTGGTTGTCGTGGAGAGTTACGTAATTGTTCAGCTGTAAATTAAGCAGACCATCAAAAACTTTAGCTGCTGTGGTAGCGAGAGAGATAGGCCTGTAGTTATTGGTATCAGCTAAGTCACCCGTCTTATTTTTAACTACCGGCACTACCACGGTTTTCATAAAATCGTCCGGCAAATAGCTGTGGCTCACACATAGGGAGTAAAACATTGCTAACACTCGCGAGATGTGAGGTCCAGCGTGCAGGAAGTGCTCAATACTGAGTCCATCGTGACCCGGAGATTTTCCTCGGGACATATGTCTTATGACATTAGCTACCCCTTTCGCACTAAATCTCGTCCCGACAACATGACCACTCCTGTCAGCATTGAGCATCTCACCGCCTAGACCACGCGGCGATTTAACAGCAAAATGCTCTTTAAAAAGATTAGCAATGCTCTTAGGATCACTCACCCCGCCGACGCTCGCAGGAAGTCCAGGTCGGACGTTGATTTTGGCTGTGCTCTGCCAGAAGCCACGGAAATCGGCTTCACGGTGTTTATCGGCGAGGGCATCCATTCTAATCTGATCTTGGTGATTTTGACACCACTTCAATCTTGATTTGAATACCCTTCTGCTATCACACATATCTTTATAGACAGAACCGGACCTAGGCCTACCGCACAAGTCCCATTCCATAAACTTAGACCTGGCGTCCCTATGAGCCCCGGCGACGTGCTCGTTCCACCCAACTACGCGTGAGCCCCCCGCACGCCTCCTGGTTCCCCTTCGGTCTTCCTCCGTTGATACTGTTGCCGCAGTGCAAAGGGCAGTGACGATGTCAGAGTACAGCCCATCCAGAATACGCCCGTGACCAGAATTATTACAATAATAATCAGCACAACACGTAAATTCGGCTGGGAAATCGATTAGTGCTAACAATTGATTACTCTCATTCATGTATTTCGCGATCTCCTCGTCACTTCGTTGACCCCAAATCACATTTTTGTCCGATTCCATAGTTTGAGATACCTTAGGTGTCAATAAATTTAAGTTACACTCAATTATGAGCGGTAAATGATCAGAAACCATTGAATCATATTGTATTCGCACACTAGTTACACATTGCCTGGCTGCTTGCGTCACTACGCAGTGATCCAGCCAGCTACATGTACCATATACTTGACTAATGTACGAATAATTATCCGAGTCTACCCCCAGTACATCGACATCAATACATGTCAAAAACTGCTCATCGCAATAGTTTATTAATTCCTTGAAAAACAATTCACTAGGGTCCGCATTAAAATCACCTAAGATAAAAACCGACTCAATGCCGTGAGTAAGCACTAAAGCACATAGTTCACTTAAACAGTCTTTAAATAGTTCGAGATTATCAGTAGCATTTGTCGGCATATAAATACTTATCATTAGCAATACCCGGTCACGCGTCACAATTTTGACGGCACAAATACGCGCATTATCACACGGCAACACGGATACATTCGGAAAAGCACTATGCCGCCATAATATTGCCACTCCGCCGTAAGGGCGCCCGCGCAGTATGCCCGCCGACGTATTCACAGCTGACTTCCCCGTATATCCAAAAGCGCTATCTATAGTGCTAATAAATGGTATGTCGTGTGGTAACAACCAGGTTTCTTGTAGGCACACAACATCGCACGTACGGCATAGACTCCTGACGTCATCGATGGAACGCTTCACGTTCTTGCAGTTGTAGGTAGCGAAGCGATACGGACAGCTATTCATTCCGTCGCTCATTTAGGCCGGTAACAGCCCGGGGACTGTTCGATCTTTTGGGTTTGTAATTAACAAAGCGTCTAAATATTATACCCGCGGGCCATAGTTGTTCATCCAGATATAACGACACTTTGCATTCAGACGTTAGAAATTTATATGCTTTGTGCTCCCTTTGCGTCTTCATATTAATTCTTTCTAAAACAACACTTTCTTTGGTTTTATTCCGAATATAATCGATTATATCACACTCATTCGTGTCGAGATGAACGTTCGTGATAAAAATCGGGATTTTCTTCTCAGCCGCCTTAAAATTACATTCTAAGTCTCGAGCTACACCTGACTTTCCAACAAACCGATATTTAGGTTGTTTCTTTCGTTGTATATACTGCCAACCCTCGTTACTACTCGTAGGAGACATTTTAGGCACCTGTCGCTGTGGTTCGCCCTCACACCGGTCCGCCGATATGTTGCGAACCTTATCGGCGGGGCAAGGCACTCGTGTTATCGCTTGCGCTGGGCTCTGACGTGACGTCACCACGGGCGTCTCGCCGTTCGCTGTAGAACCGATTCCAACTCTCGGCCCGCAACTCGGCACAGCAGACAAGCGCTCACCTCCCGCGCCGCAGCCCCCGCTAGCGCACTCGCCGGCCGCCTCGCTCGTTACCGATTGTTGGGGCAAGCTTGATTTAGGCACCGCGGGTTCGTGTGCACAGACATCTACCCTCATTTCTCTATAAGTTGGTGAGGGCGATTTGGTGTCAACCGATATATGGTTGTGTTCTGCCGTATTGAATGCTGACGTGTCACAATCACCATGCGACAGCCCCATGGGTCCACTGTCGAGCCACGCACCACGTTTTGTGTTCACTTTAAAAGCCGAAGTAGGCGGCAAAGAATCGGTCTTCAAACGACATATTTCTCTCTTCAGGTCCTTCACATCGTCCTGTGTTACGTATGATGACTTAATGCAATCAATTTCACTTTTCATTAATACGATATCTTTGAGTAACTTCGTGCAGTCAAGATGGTCAAACGTGACTGGAGGTAATTTGTCTAGATCTTTTGCTACGAAAATTGGAATAACGTCGGGATCAGTAGACTTAAAAAGATTGATAATGTCGTTCAAGTCTCGTTTTTCTTTGCCTGCATTTTTGCGATTTATTTTGCGCTTATCTGTAGGGATCGCTTCAAAAAGCAACGATTTTGCAATTTTGATTTCACTGGCCTCGAAAGCCGACGTACACACACGAACTAACGTATCTTCATCAATTACGGACACCTTGTTTTGCACATATGAGAGTAACTCATTGACTATCAGATTACACTGTGTACATTTTACAATTTTCGACATTTTTTGCGAATTTTCGCTACGTAGTACGCAGTCCATAACACGCTCGCCGCTAGTGAATGCGCGCACGCGACTTAGATCCACAGGCACTGTTGTTATGTTTTACGCCAAACAAACATATTCTAATTTGGCGAATTGGCACAGTGGTTGTTCCGTATTTTTATTTTGAAATCGATAAAGTCGTTAGTATGATTCATGCAGAAAAAATGTTTGCACTCAATCACAAAAACACAAGTCATTCATAGTAGTTTTTTTACACTTTTTGTTAATGTTTTAGTTGTTCACTGCACTTGATTACTTCGTGATGATTGTTTAATTGTTTTTTGACGAAAGATACACTTTTATTACACGTTTTGGAGTATAATGTTCATTGTTATTTTAAAATCCTTTTTTAGATTAAGTCCGTGAAGCAATTCACTGAATAACAATGTCAATTGTTCCATTTCTAACAGAGCACCTGCCATCTAATCTCTTCACCACCCTTGGTTGACTGGTAGAGAATGCCTAAGGCATTAAGTCCGCCTTTGTACTTTTTTAAGTGTGAAAAGTTTAAATAAATAAATGTCACAGGGGTTTTAGATGTTCTTTCACAGTTTTAAATAACAGAGACACTTTTATTATCACTTTAACTATTTTTTTAGAATTAATAACACGGACACGATGTTAACGCGACATGTAAAGCGAGGGTATTATTAAAAGTAGCCTAAGAGCTATTCCAAGGTATAAGCTATTGCAAATATTAAAATACATTCAGTATTTTGTGTGTGAACGAAGGACATACATTCAGACATTTTCATTTATAATATTAGTGGAAAAAATACTTTATAGACCAAAAATTTGATTGGCGGTTATTTAAAAAAAATTGTTCAAGAAATGTGTGATGAATACTACAAAAAAGAGCCTACAGATAGTTTATAAATAAGAAGCCAATTAACACAACAGTAAAAAAGGCAAAGTATCATACATTGAATTCAGCCGTGGTTAGATAGATTAACATTAAGTTTTTCATCATTAAGAGCCTATACTACCTCAGCTAAAATTCACTCTATCTCGCTCGCACGATACTGCACGCGGACTGAGTGAGAGCGGGACTGAGTGTGGTGCTGGGCGGCAGGGAGCGCCGATAGTTTAGGTAATTGCTTTTTACGGTGAAAATAATAGTATTTAAAAATAAAGAAACAGTATCTACTTTATATTTAGTTCAGTTATTATGCAAAGTTTCATGATCTAATTTGGAGTATTTTTTGAATACTAGCGGTTTATTGTTCGGTTTGGAGGTAACTTTGTAATTTTTTTCTATCGAGAAAATTTTATAGAATCGTGTTTTTTGCCGAACATAGTACTTAAAATTAATCCTCAACTTTACCATATATTTATTTCAAAATGAATGCTGCAGTATTTTCGATATAACGGAGGATCATGCTAAGCTATTTGAGGTAGTATTGGCCCTTAGGTAATAGAAGAATCCCCTTTTTCGCCTCGCCACCGCTGCTTACCTCTGGCCCCTCGCCATCCGCTGACGCGCCCCAAAATTAGGTCGTATAATTGCCAACAAACTTTTGAACGCGACTGTACGCACAACAGCTTAGGTTTAAAACGTCCAATAAAGAAGGTCATCGATATGTACGAGTATGAATCCGTCGCTTTTTTGTAGTCATTCGAATTTGGTCGGATAGCCAGCTGTTTTTGACATATTTTGTTTTTTGTTTATACCTATCTACTTAATGCGAAACATTCCAAGCTGAATATTTTCACTATATGTATATTTTTGACTACACGCACTAATTTTTAGTTTACACCTACACATCTTGGGTTGAGCCGGTTTCTTGTATTTTGCCGTCAAAGTTATGACATCGCGCATCGTCGTTCTGACTTTTACCAATATTATTCGATAACGCATGCATGTACACTTTTGAAACTTTTTATGGTTATTATAAGCGTTAAGAAGGACCAAATACAGTTTTCAGCAAGCTTATACGTTTTCTCAATTAGGCGCTGCGGCATTTTTTCGGGTTTTCAAAAAAGTGCGATTACTTAAAAATTATAAATACTTATTTTCTTAAATCTAATTCTGTCACAAATACGCACAAATTGGTTTTAGAGATACACGATTCCGCAAAACGTTACTCCAGCAGGAATTGCAATATCTCGAAAATCTGAAGACGCACAAATTATATTTTCGGTGCACAAATTTGCACAAATATAAGCTATGCACGATATTTCTCTCTCCGATCATTCGTTTAGAATTTTCCTGCTGGAGTAACTTTACTCCAGCAGGAATAGTTTCTTCCGTTTTTTTTCCAAAACGACAAAGTGAACAAATTTTTTATGTGGCGCACATTTACAGCAGAACACGCACTAATTATACGTTCCGTTCAAATCACTCTAGGAGCTACTTTCCTGCTGGAGTAACGCACACCAATCGCAATCTGAGTGATTTTTAAGCGAATTGCTAATCCATTGCTTCATATGTTCGAAAGTTTGTCTGCCTAACAATGTAATTAACGGAATGAATGTTGTTGAACTGTCAAAATGAAACTGATTCCTACTGTAACTGTGTTACGCAACGCTAATTGCTTAACACACCTATTACACCTCAACTTGAGATGTAATAGGTACCTACCTCACATACCATACTACACACCAAGACAGCTGCGCTGAAGGGTTACTTAACAATAGAAATGGTAGTTCATGTCCGGACGACTGCTTTCGGCGCCTGTCCAACTGTCGACGAAGAAGCGACTAGCTATCAATGACTTTCTAGCTCAAGAAACGTATAAAATAGGCCCAGTGTAAAGTGTAAGTAAACGAGGTAGGTACATATATTAATAGTTGATCGCCGACTGTCCACACCGCGGGCGAGTACTCGATTGTCGCAGCGACAAGAGCTATCAAAGAGACTAAGAGAGTACTCGCTCAGCGACGCTCGTTTGGCGGGCAGAACACTCGTTGAAAGACTCACGCTTGGTAAATTCTCATACCAACGAGCAATCGCTCGTCGCCGTCGCGCACTAGCTGCTCGTTGCTTGCCATCTCGTTTTCAGTTTTGCTAGCTCGACGGTAGGACAGATGTATTCACGAGGAACTCTTCATTTTTTGCGTTATCACTTGACGATGATGTTAAGGGTACGACAGCGCCACCACAATCGAAATCTAAGAAACTTCTTGAGTACATACATGTTAACATTTTTTGAGCACAAATATAGCATGAGTGCTCTATACTGTATTCAGTAACTGCTGTTTAACCTAGTTTTATTTACAGCACTGATGTTGCGATGTTTTAAGGAAGTTTTGAATTCCTTGCTTACCGAGTTGTAATATGTATCGGTATATACAACGTGTATCTGGATGTACGACATTTAATGAAAACGAGCACAGTACTAATCCATCGAAACTAGGTAGGTATAGGCACTTTAGTCGGAGAACAATACAAACGCAGAGAATAGAATCATATGTTTTGCACAGGTTTTTGACCTTACAATGTTTACCTATTATTATTAGGGACTCAGATCTACATCATGTTGAAAAATAATTTCCTGTGGCTAAAGTTTTCATTGGATTTGATTGATTTTTTGTGTACGGGTAAAGAACATGATTCTCTTTACGTGGTCTAAAGGAATGTCAATCGTCCTGTTCCAGCTTGTATATGATGTAGTTGTGTATGTTTTACAAATACATTTAGTTGTAAGTAACGCTCGATGACACATATCATACCTTATGTTTTTATGGAGCTTAGAGAAATCAGCCCGGTGACAAGGCAATAATTAAAAGAGGATATTAATTGGAATTATTAGATTTATTTTGTTATAAATTACTTCATCATATACACATTAGTAAATACTCAAGGCACTTAACATTATGGTCCCTCCAAATAATACACTTAAAGTTATGACACAAACAGAACAATAAAAAAATGTACAAAACTGACACCTAACACAATCTTTTAGACAAAAATATACTGTAATTTCACACCCGTAGGCTACATGGGTTTTTAAATACTATGTTTTACGACAATTTTTGTAATTTAAAATATAATTAATACATCAATAGACTACTCACAGGTTAACGTTGCATCAATAATGATCAAGAACAACGATGTATCTCATAGCATAAGCTTTACCTGACCAGTGTTAGTAAAATCTCTGACAAAATACAAAACTCTTTGTAGTAAAACGCACTTTGTGTCACGAAATACACGGGTAAGTATCATTGCTGATGTCTTGGTTTAAAATAAAATTAAGAAGTCATAATCAATTTAATTAAAACAAAGAATCAGATCGAAAAAAGACTACACAACCATTACAAAATAATATCTACAATATCTAATTTAGGGACGTTATTTTATACAAGCTCTTATTATTTACATTCAGTCGTTGGAACGTTACTACTCAATATAATAATTTCATAAAAGCCCGAAATGGTAATACAGCAAACAGCGGGCATTACGTTATTATGGCAACATTAGTGCGAAAACGCAAATAAATCATTATAATTGTACAAATCCATGGCTCACACGTTATTCTCCGATGTATTTGGAAGTTCATTATTCATCAGCAAACACTTGGACGGATATTGTTCGCCTTTCACAGAAATATTGCACCAAGTATTGCACCAAAGGAAAACAAATTTCCAGCAAAATTTGACTTATAATAGTCTGCCATATCTCACAAGGAAGTGGTAAATACCTTTTATAAAATAGTGACATCATGACAATATGGTAGACGTCAGTCTTGGCGTATCAGCAGGTATCACATGTTACTCGCAATTTATTTTAGCCACCGGGGACGAGGCGCGGTACAGATCCGCTAGTGAAATTCCTTGTTTAACTCATCTGAACATAGTTAATGGGGAATTGTCCTTTCAGCCCGTTGCACTCGCCGAAGTACCACTCTTCGTTAATTTTGTGTCTAACTTGTATGGTGTCGCCGGTGACGAAGCGTAGGTCGCCAGGCTGTACGGGCTCGAAGTCGTACAAAGCGATTGCGAAGCCGATGAGCGGGGGCGGCGGCGCTGACTCGTTCGGTAGAGGAACCTTGATCTCCACGTAGTTCGAAGGGAACAGGCCCTGAGCGCCGCTCCTCAAACTGCCACACAGCCATTCGTGGTCCACTCGCCGTATCAACGTTATCCTCGAGTTGGCCTGCAAATTATAAAAACAAATATTTGAGACATTGAACAGTGTAGTTATCTATTCCAGCTTCAAATTCAGAGTAGACGTAATTATCACGATTTAAGACCGAACCCAATAACCTATTTTCAGTAAAAAGACAGAACGCTATTGATGGTAGATAGTATAATTCTATTTGTGCTTATGTCAGGCCGGTAAGATTCCATAATCTCTTATAGACTATTGGGACGTTAAAACCATAGACAGATAGGTTTTTCTATCACCAGTATGCCAAAACTGGTGACAGATAGGTTATTGGGTTCGGCCGTTAAACGTCAACATTTAGAATGTCACGGTATTCATAAAACTGTCCTCCATGTGTTCTTTATGAGTTTATAAACCTTTGGCCTATACGCTGGAAAACAGACTTTGCCAACAAAACACGTCACAATTACCCATTGACGTCGACAACTTGTTAATAAGTAATAACAAAAGTGAATAAAAACGGTGTGCAGCTGACATTGGTGCCAATTGAGCCAGTGACGCCAATTCACGTTTTAGTACCCATCTAGTGCCTAATGAATGGTCAATCGGTATCAGAGGACGTGAATTCAATTGATCGAGTGTAATCAGTGACCTAATAAAATGATGCTCACGCGATAAGTACATCCTCACATTAAGGATCCGACCTTCTGCGAGAAGCGGAGCATTGTGACCTCTATCTTAAGGCACAGAATACAATAATTGCTTAAAGCAAGATTCTCAGACCGCGCTTTGACTTATCATGCGAATGTAAACCTTATACTGATGCTTTTAACGTTTACATTCGTTTAAACGAATGAGAGCAAGTGTTTCATACGAATATGAAAATTATAACATAACATCTCGCCTTATTTCCCCGAAGGGTTGGACAGAGATGTACCTATAGTACACCCACATTTCTCCAGTTATGTTTAAGTCCCATGTTATAGGGGGCGAGCCTATTGCCATCAACCGGGCACAGATCCAGACTCCGGGCTGCTACTGAGAAATTCCAGATAGAATAACCCAATAGCCTCTTTATCTAGTTTCCTATCGCAGGTATGCTGGAAGAGATTTCTTTAGAAATAAGCATCGCCTTTGTACGTATTTTTCTGTTCCTTTCTTCTTAAGTGTGTACATAAACTTATATAAATAACACTTATAAATATTATTTTATACAAATATAGTTCACATTAGCATAATATATGACGCATTATTTACTTACTAAACTGAAGTCAAAGTGCTGTCTGTAAATCTAGTCCTTATTAAGGTTCTTGCTACCAATACTAACGTGCAATTGTTTCAAGATTTATAACTGCAATGAACCCCTGACCCGCTCTGATTCATTAATCGTCATAATTACGAAACGTTGCGTGTTTGTCTTTTAGTTTAATCACTTGCAAATTGCGAACTACGCATTGTACAGGTTAAAGACATCAGTGGCATCAGACATTATTGACTAGTTAATTAACTTTCCCTGTATAATCAGAACGTCGTTCTATGACGCCGACGATAACTTACGGTTGAAATACAGTGGCATTAAGAATAGTGAGGATTTTACTATCGAGATAATGTGTAATTTATGCAACCAATTAGTACATAATAAAACAAGTAAAAGTTGGTATGCACACGTAGATAGAATTTGAACCGGTACACTTGAACTTTTCTCCGTGCAATATACAAATACAAATAGTTTATTTTTGGATTGATCTACCTACTAATCTAAACTTAGGCTTCTTTACAAAATGTACCTACTTATTCAAAATGAGTCAGAATAATGTACAACACAATTAGTTACCTAATTCATAATATCTTATCACTGACTAGAGTACACAGACAAAAGAAAACCCACGTTTAAATTAATCCGCGTCGTCATTATTTTCTGCGACACAAAATTGAAGTGTATCAAAACAAATGATAATTATATCAACTAGCTATCAAATAAATATCCGCGAATATGCGACGTTGGTTTTATTACAGCAAACTTTATTTGTAAACATCGCAAAATGTTATATTGGAAATTTGGGATTGAATATGCTGTACCGTGGATTAAAGTTTCAGTACCATCCTACTTTTTGTTAATGTTCATCGAACCGTCAAATCCTCTTAACCAAATTAAAAAAAAATGTTATGTATACCTACATTATAATACATATTACGTGGTACATTGTAAGTAAATAGATATTATTATATTATGCGATTATGACGGTCAACCTCCGAGTCTACCTAAGCCATTGAACCTAATTTCAAATGCGTATACATGTTTTTCGTCGGATTTCTCGGACATTGATGAACTCATTTCCATGAATTTTTGTACACGACTAGGTATGCTCCAACTTATGTCACGCAAAAAGACATTCGAAGTCAGTACAGTAGTTGAGAGAAACTATTAATTGCTTACTTTTACTTATGGGCAATATAAACGAAAGTAGGTAATGTTCTTTACACCGTGAGCAGTGCCTTTAGCAACATACTGTGACCACCGAACCGTTCGTCAAGCGTGGTGATTATAGAAAGATTGCCTCACGAACCTTTGTAGTGAAATAACTAAATACCTAAGTACCTACATTTAGGAGGCCCGTTTTTCGAAGCGAAGATACAAACGAGCAGAAATAATGAATTGTGTACAGACGAGTTATGTTAACATGTTGTGAGCCGAATTTAGAACCATCTGGTGATTCTTAAGACTCCTGCAAACAGGCGCGACACAAAGGAACCGCGTATCGCGCAACGAGCGGTGACTTTGTATCGCGCGCGATTCGTGTCGCGTGTCGCGTCTGTTTGCAGGAGTCTCTAATGTTTCTTAGCAGCAAAAAGTTATTTTCAACAGTTAAAATTATAATGAAGGAAACTGCCTTGTACAATTTTACATCACTTGATTCTTATCAGTCTGAGCAGAGGTTTTATTAGTTCCAATGACTGCATAAACCTACATTTCGTAATTAGTTCTAGATCCACGTGGAAGTTTCGCCAAATACGCTTGTCGGTACAGTAATACAGTTTAATAAACTAAATTGGTTTAATTGGATTTTTCCATGCGGCATGTGGCTTCGCGTAATGCTGACGTTTTCATCCGCTAAAGTGCTAAACCGACTAAATCAAACCGCAGAAAAACGCGATATTACAAACCGCAGACGAGAACTAAAATTCGCGAAAATACATAATTAATTTAACTTAATAACTGTGTCAAGTTAAATAATAATCATAACGTGTTTAACTTTAAATGTGAGCAGTTTCCATTACAATAATGGTGTCAATAAAATCCTGTGAAACGATCAACACAATAATATGGGAAGTGCCGATGATAACAAGTTCCTGTCCGAGTGATAATGCCGCGCTCGCGGTGCAAAACATTTTATCAATAAAATTGCCAACACGCGTGAAACGTCAGAATATAATATTATAAACAATTCCGATTATGAAAACAGACACGGTATACGCCCCAAACATTAACAAATTCCCGGAAAGTCAGAACGTATTACATCTTCCAGACACGTTTTTTAACGTAACGGATACCACGCGGCTCATTGTGTGCTGCTTACGTCACTAAATGTGTTCCAATGTAGAATGGCAATGCATATGGTAATGCGGAAAAACAACCAATAAAAGTTATCGGTGCAAATTTGAACAATTGGTTATCATTGTGTGTAAGCCAGCGCTCGTTACGTTATAGAGTTGTACCTTTGAATTGACATCGCCTACAAAGCAAAATGGTTATCTAGCAACACATCTGTTAAACGGGTTGACGCGTCGAGCTGTTTTTTATTCACGTGGCAAGCAGTAATTCATTGAGATTCAGGAAAATTTCCATTCCCCTCGTATGTTGTGAGGGAAATCGCAAGGGGAAGACGATAAGTTAACATAAGACATTCATTTCTGTTGACCACGCAAAGGATATCTAAAAACAGCATATTTGTATAATTTCAACGCCCATACAAATATCTGTAGATCTGTGTTTGTTACGACATTAACCCATTCTACATTCAAATTCATGTAGCAACAATGGTACGATAAAGTTATAGGTGTTGCTATATACATTACACAATTACCTACCTATATTGAATTAACGAAATTCCATCGTAATAAAAGTGTTCAGGTAAAATTTTGTGGAAAAAGTATAGGCTAGATTATTGAAGCCCTCAGTGGTTGCCTAACAAATGTTCTAGCAATAAACCGCTCCTATAATGTTCATACTATAAATAGGTACGCAACTTGTATGAATTCGAAAGTAGTGCACAGCGAAAACTTAACGCGTCTCGCAGGCCCACGATATCACTTTAATTATCTACTCTTCGTTTTCTTGTATGTATATAATACATATACCCTTAGGTTCTACTGAAAATTAAAATTTATCGCAGTTATATCAAGAATGATTATTTGTAGTCTGCTAACATTCCGTTCGTTCCATATCAGGATTGAAGGAATCAAGATTGCTTGCTATTTCCTTACTGACGTTCCTACGAGCTAAGTCACGTTCCTATTTTTAATCTTCTCTAAAAGAAGAACAATAACAAGGCAGAAGTGTCCTATGTCCTAAGAAGAAATCTATCATAACTTATGACAGTTACGAAACGTTCCATTACTGGAAGTTTAATCTCGCCACTCGGCAACATATTATGACTCAATATACCTATTTGGTATGTAATACCGTGCAAGCCTGTTTCGCGTTTAGTAAAAATAAAACACGATATAAAAATGTGTTAATTCCTCGTTTTCGTAGCCGTTGCACTACGTGATCATCGACTACCTATAAAGAAAACAAACATTCTAGTAGGTATGTTTTATGTTCAAAAGCAAATCTGTTACAACCGAGAATTAATTATTGTTTATTGATTTTTCTATATTGTTCTTCAAGTAAACATGTCAGTACAATAGATATTGTCTTTGGAATTCAAGAGGGTGAGCACCAGTCTATCTTCTATATCTATCCACTTAATGACGAATTGCTTCTGAAACCCCTATGAGTCAAGTGATCGTCACTTTAGTAGATCAGTTTTCAATCATTATTTTTGATGAAAGGAATGCTTTGAGCAATTTTCAATCCAATATCGCTCACCTCGAACTTGTTGTTTGTTTGTTTGTGATACACAAACAAAGAAATCAGTATGTAATGCATCTAGTAACACTACTATCATTATCGTTTACGCAAAATTCCCAACCTTATCAAATTCAAGCTTAGTAATGTGATGTGACATGAATGAAAAACAGATGTAAGTATTTGAAAGTGCCAAAATACTGGTATATTGACCTTAAACTTGCTTCACAGACACAGCTAGAATATTAAGCCAATAACGATACCAATACTTACACCTACATAACAATTTCTAAAAATACGCAGGTGTTTTGGCCACCAGCCACGAGATGTAAACAAACAAAATTGCCTAATATTTTCAAATTGTATCTCAAGGCATCGCAACGTGCGAATTCCGTCTGTTCTCTCAATCTCGGAGATAAAATGATATGGAGGAAACGAATTATCTAACATATCTGGTAATAAATTAAGCCTCAGAGCAATCGGAGCTAAGTAAACGATGAAATCGTCTCGGATGCACTTACCGAAAAGCATAAATCGTCCGGATGATCAGTGAAGTAGTCGAAAAGAGCAATCGCGTATGGCTCTTCTTCCTCATCATAGCTGGCAAGTTGATCGGGCGCGAAGTCGGGCATGTCAGTGTTCCAGGAGCTCGTCACATCGTCATCAGCAACGACTGGGGGCGGCGGGGGCGGGATCGTCGGCATGGGCGGCGACAGTTCCCTCTCCGGAGAACATTCCTCATCGACATCATCCCAGCCGAACGGCTTCGATTCCTGTAGCAAATCGCAAACTTAGGTCCATAATCTATGACTAAATTTATTTTATAGCATGTGACAAGCGATTCTCAACACTGTTAACGCTTCTCGGTATGGAGCGCTAAATAAAAAGACTGAAGGTTATCGCTATTATAAATCTGCAAATACTAACGCTGAGCTATTTTAATGTAAGTATTGTATACTTTTTGGTATCACATTAGGTACCTGGTTAAATAGCGAAATACTCTATTTTCCGTATTACCTCCGCTAAAACATCTGGGGTATGCTATTTGCTTCTAATGCTGTATGAATCCAAAATATTCTTCTTAAATAGTTAAAATTCCGGGCGAGTCATGGTCATAGCATAAGCAGTGTTTACGTATTCATGTCGGTTGTTAATAAAGTCGCTAACAGGCGATTTATGAGCTGTTTTTGCTGATCTCCGAAGCTAAATATTCTGTTTTGTAAGCATAATAACAACGTCTAATGACGCGTGTTATTTAATCATCATTGCGAAATGTCTAAACAGCGCATCGTAATTCTAGTGTTTAGGACCGACATTTGAGTAGACACAATTGTGAGCGTCCAAGCAAAAAGGGTCCAGTTCTCGGCATTTAGTTTCCGAGATATACGCAGTTTTGTAGTTGGGTAAAAAAAATTGCATTTCTCGTTTTTTAACTGACTATTAATTAATGCTCAATTATCTACAAGTTCATATAGTAAATGATTTTATATGATGTTACTAAGTACCAGAAAATGTACTTAGATACATCAGAACATGTACTAGGTGGAACCGAAAATCTAACTGAAAATGCTTTTTTCTCAAATCAAGTTTTTTCAGATTTTCAACTTAAAATGCCTGATAAAAAAAAATGTGCCGGTTTTGAAATATTTTTTTTAAGCCTTATTATCAATTGACTATTCTAGATACCGAATCTGGTCTTAACTCAATACCCCACTGGACCCTTTTTGCTTGGACGCCCACAATTAATGTTTATATTATCACTCGTCTTAAATGTCTTGTTGAATGTGAGATATTCCAGATAAACAAGTTATTAGCTGTTCGTGATAATGAAATTTTACACATTGTTCAATTTCGTGTTGATGTAGGTAGTTATCGTGTAGGTATTGTACATAAACCTGTCTTTTATCAATTCATCAATCAATCATATCAGTTTGTAATTCATGGGCCCTCTTACTTATTGAATCTGTTTCATTTTGACAGTTTAACAACATTCATTGCGGTATTTACGTTGTTGAGCAGACAAATTTTTCGAACATATGAAGCAATGGATCAGCAATTTGCTTCAAAATCATTCAGATTGTGATTGATAGTGTGTTACGCAGTTAGGGTGCTGGACCAAATATTGCCATGATCAAATCAGAAAAACCGGCCTAGTGCGTGTCGGACTACGCACATTGAAGGGTGCCGTAGTTGGGATGAGTTTATCCCAAGAACCAACTTAACACTGTAGTTGAAAAACATGTTCTCTAATACATTCCAACTGGAAATGTAAGTTTGTCGACTATTACTCGTAAACTTGTAAAGCCTACTTAGCTGTGATAGTTTTGCTTTTAACTTCGTTGTATATAATACTACCGTGAATTTTTTCACATATCCAGAACTAACAGCACTATTGACGGAGTCCGCTAGGGCCGATGCCAGCTAGGGTTGCGGGATGTTCGAAAGAGTTACCGTGGCCCCGGCACAGGCAACTGAAGGAACACGGGTTGGTTTTAGTCAGTAAAAGTCTGACACGCCCTCCCGCTCCGCCCAGAGCGGGAGAAGTCATTTGATGCTTTCCCAACCAAAAAAAAAAGGGGGGACACTTGATTCTAACAAAAATTAGCACTTTAAAGCTTAATATTTCAGAAACGTATATTTTAATCGAAAAATTATTTTCACAAACGCGCAATATTTTTGAAAGGCCTTTCCAACAACACCCCACACCATGGGGTCTACCCCATGGTGCGACAAAGTGGTAAAATAAAAACGTGGTACGTGGTGGTGGTGGTATGGTAGTGATTTTATTTTACCACTTTGTCGGCGTGATTAATATGTATATCGATGCCAAATGATAGCTTTCTAGTACTTAGTCTCTGAGCTAAGCTGCGGACGGACGGACGGACATGGCGAAACTATAAGGGTTCCTTGTTGCCTACGGAACTCTAAAAACGCGTTACAATCAGATCGGTTATTACAGTACGTTGTGTCTGGCACAAAAGAGGATGCGGATCCAATCCATAGAGTGCCATAGATCAAAAATCCTTACAACGGCGATGTCCACAGGAAATGTAAACTGTTTGAAATTATCATACCTACATGCGTTTCCTAAAGAGGAGACGATGTACGCTGAGACATGCTTTTTATTGCTTAGCAAGCATCAAGTTCCGGCTTTAATAACGTGATTTTCGCGTATAGGGAAAACTCAACAAACTTTTAGCCCATCCTGGGTTTCTAACCAAAAGTGAATGACCTGGGTTCGATTCTCCGGTCAAATAAATGGCGCAGCGAATTGGGTGCGGTCAGCAGCCGCGGCTGCGACAGCTCGATGTAAACATGAGCCATATTATTTGCCGACACAAAATACCGATTGTTCGCATTCTTGTTGTTCTCTACAAATAACAACATAACATAACGCCTGTAATCCCCGAAGGGTTGGTTAGGCAAAGGTGTACCTTAGTACACCCGCAATAATGTAGGTGGTAAACATTGTTTAGTCACCTAGTTGCGACACTCTGATCGAAGTCTAAGATACCTGATACTTTATAAATACCATGTGCATACCCACGATAACAAAATATATCACTTGATAGCTACCTATCTGTTGCGGAGCTTATTTTATACCGTTTTAATGAAAACTCACAATTTAAACAAAGAGCTCACGGACATTGTGATAATTATCGTGCAAATTTTAAAGCACCTTAATTAATGGTACGGTCATGAACACAAATAGCATGCATGCCTAGCGCGCATTGCGATCTGTAGTGCCGTGACACGCCTGTTATCATGCCTCCGCTTTTTATATAGAATACCTATTCACATAAGGATGTAAATGCCTAGTCGCACGTGAATTTCATTAATTTTTAAAAGCTTCCTGACACATTGTTGCTGACAATAAGAAAAATCCAGTATCTAATCATTCGTAAATTATTTGTGATTACAGATACTTTCAATCAATCAGCCTAGCCTTTTCCCAACTATGTTGGGGTCGGCTTCCAGTCTAACCGGATGCAGCTGAATACCAGTATTTTACATGGAGCTACTGTCTATCTGACCTCCACAACCCAGTAACTGGGTAATACGATACCCCTTGGTAAGACTGGTCCGACTTTCGGGCTTCTGACGACCCGTAAAGACTGCCAAAGATCTACGAATGACAGCCGGGACCAACGGCTTAACGTGCTTTCCGAGGCACGGAGGAGTCTCGGTATGTAAAGATGGTCACCCATGCACGGACAACCCCGGCAAGCGTAGCTTAACCTGATGGATCGACCCGCGCGGCTGTTATTACTTAGCCACGAGCTCCTTACAGATACTTAGATTACACATACTTTATGAAAGAAATTTCTTATTCATGTGCATACCTATTCTGTAGAAAAATATATTAGTCGGGAAAACTAGATTTAGGTTAGGAATATGTACGATTACTATGAATTTTCTGTTTAAATCAAGATTAGAAACAGCATCTTTCTAGATTGCAGGCCTAAATATCAAAAGAGTTCTATACATAACCGTTTAAAGTACATAGGTAATTAGTGTTTACGAAACCAAAGAGAAATCAATAGTATGTAAATGTACTTACGAAACTATCGCCGAATCCATTGGCGACTTTTTGTATAGGTGTGGTGGTGTTCACAGTCATGGTGGTCACAGGGAAACTACTTCCAAATGTAGTCTTCAATAAAGCCGAGTTGTCTGGAGGCTTAGGCCTGGCTGGCTTGGCTCGGATTATCGTTGGCCCCTTGATCATCGGCACCGGAGCCGATACGTGGCTCGTAAAATTATTTGATACTTCGTATACATTTTCCTTACTTAAAATAGGTTTCGTCTTCAAGGTAGGTTTTCTTTTCAGGTTCGTGATTGGCTGAGGCGAAAATGGGTCAACAGCAGTGAAATCCTCCATTGTGTCCTCCTTCCCAGGTTTCCTTGAGTGAAGGAATAGATCAAAATCATCTTCAAACCCACTCTCAGCTTGTGAGGCATTGCCACCATTGTGTGCATTGTGATGGTTGGTGGATGTAGTGGCGTCTGAACCAAAGCTGTCTACACTGAGACCATCACTGCTCGACCTGGTGGTGAATGTGGGCGAACTGGGAGGCGACGAGAAATCAATCAAAGCACCTGTCTGCACATTCTTTGGCTCACATTTAGGAAACATTTTATGAGTGTCCACATCATTGTTTACTTCTTTTATCATACTTTGTTGGACAACATTCACATTTTGATTATTCACTACTGTTTTAGATTTACGAGATAATAGGGAAGTGAGTACTGTTGGCTTTCTTATAAAATGTGAAGGTTTTGCAGGAATATCCTGTTGTTTGTTGACCTTTGGAGGTGGTGGACGAGGTGGTGGTTTCTTTTTCTGTGTGAAATGTGGTGATGGCTCAAAGACATCTGCACCGAAGGGGTCATCATCCCAATTTGTAACTGGAGAGTATCTGTTCACCATGCCAGGAACACTTGGAGCTGGCCGAGATGGGCCCTTCATGTCTGTGGACAAATTATTACTATTGGTTACTTATTTAACCACAAAAATGCAAAATAATAGGTTTTGTCTCAGCAGGTCAGGCAGAATCATTTTCATAATTTTAGTCTCTCAAGTCCTAAAACCTTCTAAGGCAAAGTAAAAAAAAATAAGCTAAAGTATGTCTATAATAATTCAATAAATAATTCATAATCCTTTAGCCTTGAATAACAACTTACTGATTTGCTGTTATTTCGTAATTAGAATTTTAATTTATTAAAACTACTCAGATCTGATTGGAACTAATTCCTCACCTGTATAATATAAATTAAAGTGGACCTTAACAAGTTTAAAGTGTAAATTTGTATTTTAAACATAGGCTACAGAGCTACTGAGAAGAAATGTGCGAATGTTGATGTTTTCAGAAGATTCTAACTACCCAATTTAGTCTTACAGTTGAATGATTTTGGTGACTACACTAAAAATGCTTATAAATTGTGGTATTTCCAGTTAACTAACAAAGCAAGGCAAAAAATTATTTCTCACAAAACTTGTTTGAAGATTCTAGTAACAAATGAGTCATAGAACTTAACAATTCGCTAACACAATAAATGGTAAATGAATTTTATAAGAAGTTGCACAAAAACTCACTTGTCAGTTAAATCTTATTGGAAACACTTAAGACAATATCAAAAACATCACTATATCCACTGTTAAGTCTATGAATAGGATATTGTGCTAGTAAATCGTAGTTTAGAACACGAATGCGGCAAAGCGAGGACAAAGATCGCACTACACTGCGCACAGCTCGAGCTGTAAGCAATTGTTTGACACAAGTACCGCGCGACCAGCCGCTACTCAACCCATGATAAAAATATTATGATATCGAGATCCACCCACTGAACACTAATGCACACCACTTCGCAGTAGTTCAAACTCTGAACTCGGTATCGCGTGCCAGGTACGGGACAGCACGGTCCGTCCGCGGCCTTGATAGAGTTCGACGTAATCGCGTGGAAGGATTAATATTAATGACGTTTACCGTTTACTCCTGTATTACGGCAGCGACTTTGCTCAAAAATTAATAATAAAATTACGGCTATACGTACCCTTAAATAAATCCATAGGGGCCACAGCCACCGCTGCAGTGCAAGCATAAAACAACTAAGAACAACAATGGTTTATTTTGACATCGTTTATTTTGAGACACTAACAAACCAATTACTTCTCCATGAAACCATTGAAAGGCTCGTTTACGCAAAATTTTCTTGAAAAACTAAATTAACTACACAAACGCTACACAAATTCATACAGTATCACATCTAATTTTGCAATCGTTTCCGTTCAGTTTTTAGTATTTTCTTGACCCTACGAACGAAATAGATTGAGAAAACGTTACGCTCGCTTTTACATTTTGCATCCCTTTCACACTTAGCTACTATAGTAGTTCTATCCTGCTCCCGCTGTCATCGATGATGATGTTGTACAAACACAGATTGCCAAAGATTTACACTTTGACAGTTTGATAAATAAAGTGAAAAAAGAAAAAGCGGCCACAATGAGTGAGGACGCCACGGTCGCCATCGCCTTGTTATAATGCTGGATACAGACGCCGCGACTCGTTAGCAATTTCAAAATCACACAAGGCTGTTTCTGACATAAAGCACTCCGATCTACTTATACTCCTTAAGGGGGACACACTGTTTGTGTAAACTGTAAAACTTAGCACGCGGAACGTTCTTGTGAACACATAAACAACAATGCCGGTTTGAAGATGGCCAAAAGTGCTGCCACCTATGACGAGCTTTCAGTTTTTAACCCCATGGGGAAGGTCGAGCAAAGCTAATTGTAGATGGCGTGATCATAGCTAGGTTCCCTTGGCCTACAATAAGTTTGGCATTTCGTTCAGTCATGAGTTTACTTTTATTTCGCTATTTCGTTATTTTCGGTGATTTCAATATTTTAAATCAAGTAAATGATATGGAAAGTGTCAGAATTTAAAACCATACATATATCCTCTAAGTCACTTTCTTCAAAATGTTTCTACTCTGTTTAGTTTATAAAACATCTCTATGAATAGCTTTAAGCCGCCGTGTTTTAATTTTAGTGTCTCTCGGGAAATGGTGGACTCTAATTTCGAGTATTTAGTAACACAACAACGCATCATTTTCGCAAAAATAAAACAAAACCACCTCATACCTTGTATTATTGGCTTGTGTTGGGAACTAGCTACTACAGCGCCATTTTGACAGTTGCCTTCGCCATTGACACAACAGTGAACACAAAAACAACAATGGCGGTTTGAAGATGGGCAAAAGTGCTGCCACCTATGACGAGCTTTCAGTTTTTAACCCCATTAGACCGTAATCGCTGAGAACTGTCAGCAATTCGGAACGCTTGTGAACGTTTGTGAACGCTAGGGGGAAATCTGAATCTATACAAGATACGGGGAGCCTGTCTTCGGAAACATTAGCTCTTTTTTCCTGTAAAAAATGTAGCATAGAAGCGTTCACAAACGTTCCGAATTGCTGACAGTTCTCAGCGATTACGGTATAATGGGGTAACCTGTAGTGTACGGATTTCTCTAATAAAAGTTTTCAGGTTTAAAATGCACATAACCTCGACGTATTAATGAGATTCCAATTTTTTCTTCGGAGAGCTATCTCCCACAGTTTTCTTCTTTTAAAATCTTTGGGGAATACATGGGTCCCCGAATGTTTGCAGTCAACAGCTGCGCAACGGGGCATATTAATTATTTATGAGTATAAGTTAACTGTTTACAAAAAATGTATGGATGGACCAATGTCAGTGCCCACTTCCCATATATTTAAAAACCTGATAATTAAAGTCTTTCTACCTTTTATCGTACGATAAAAGGTAGAAAGACTTCCTATAAGTTTAGAAAATAACGTCTTATAGTCATTTTTACGATACGAAGTCCAGAAAATATGAATGTTACTTTTTAAGTTAGGATTTGCCGTTACCAAATAGGTAATGAAGAAATAAATGTGCTAGAACTAATTATTAACGCTCGAACGGGAAGAACAAATACCTGAAACATTATGTTAAAGTGGAATGGTTTATTATTATTATCATTTTCATCTAAATCTATTCTGACAATTAAAATGGCACAGTACACAATGAGACGCAAACTACAAAATAGTACTCTGTGACGCAAATGCAACAACGAAGGACTGCGCCGATGCCAATCGCAGAACTGTCAAATGTCAACAAAAATCCGTTTCAATCGCAAACTCAATTACATATTGCGTGATTAATTTATTTTTAATTAATCTGTATTATAAGACTAATAAAGAAATACTTACTGATCAAATAAAACGTAAAACAATGTCTAAAACTCAGAAACAGAGAAAAAATAAAGGAATAAAGTCATGTAGCAGTGTATAAAATGGAACGTCGTAAAAAAGGGTAGTTGAGATGCGTTCAAAACATGGTAATACGTTTACCCTTGACGTAGAATAAGCAAAAAGAAATATTAAAAAATATTTTTTCCTACATTTCTTTTAACATTCTGATAAGCGTAATTAATATAATTAGCTGAATTTTAAGATTTATTTCATTTATATACATAGTCAGGTGAAAAATGGGCATTCTTCTTTCTTTAATAGATTTTCGACTTTATCATTCAAGTATTAGGTTCAAGGTTGATTGGGAAAATTTGACAGTTTCAGGTAGCTTGGTGTGCTGGCGTCCATACAATGGTGGCAACATCTGAAGTGAGCAAGTGGCAGTTTTTATCCTCATTCGGAATGTGGCCAGAGTATATTACACTGTAATTGCTCACAGTGCGTTCCGATTTAGAATATCACGATTATGATAGCTGAGAACATTCAGCAATTTGGAACGCTTGTGGACGCGCTCACAGTGCACTTGAATACTCATGGTTGGATTACAGTATTTCTTTGTGTATACACCGCTATTTTCTTCTTCTTCTTTGGTTAGGTGGCGACTGTAGCCAGAAGCACAATTTCGAAAATGCCACGTTAGTTTTAAAGATGCGACGATGTGACGATCGGACGATGCGGCGATGTGATGTTGCGACTTAAAACAAAACAGCACAATTGTCATTTTTGACAGCGCTCACGATAATTACTATTTAGAGCATGGTCAGCGTTATCGCAAGATGGCGCATGTCATGACGTCATCTATGACGATTCACGGGACATCGTTATCGCGCTCACGCTAATTCGGAATGGTAGTAAGCATGCTCAAATCGATTACAGCGCAATTCGGAATATACCCTAGAAGTGTCAAGTTATTTTGTCAATTTTGCCTTATGTGTATGTCATTGTCATTTTTGACATACGTCTGTCATGAGTCTCGATCGAAGATATTGATTGATAAAAGAATTAAATTACTAATAAATAATGATCAAATCTGAAGCATTATGACATAGAGAAAAAAGTACAATGACGACTGATAATATATTGTTACTACCCGTTGATATATTAGTAAATATTTTTAAGAGGTTAAACTTATCAGATCTCCATAATGTAATGCTATCTTGTAAGATTTTCAATGATCTAATTAAAAATGATAATACAATTTGGAGGCCCCTTGCCCGAAACAAACTGATGATTGATTTGTCAGACAGCAGGTACTCTGATTTCCAATTACTGCGGTGTTTTTCGCTCCTTCGTAAAAGTATTATTCTTTCTATACTTATGATGAACATAGTGTTACTTTTAATAATTACCTATGTTTCAGTAAATCGAGTGAATTATGGTATCATCGATGCAGAACTTCACATAACTGGTGCAATGGTTATTACAAAAGTAAGGTAAAGGCACTTACTAGCTGTTAAGTGGCACTTATTGTGCAATATTTAATAGCAACTCGTAAATGTTATTCATCACTAATATGCCATGATCTTGTTAAAATTTTGTATTCCTCAGGTGGTCATCAATCACTACACCAACTACATGCCATGGTTAACAATCCACAATGCGGAGATCTTACTTGTGTCAGTGGGCTCTGAACTGCACTGTTACCCAACAAATAGGAAAGGATTTCCAAACTGCAGAGAAACTTTATGGAAAGTAGATGTACCTAAGATACAAAGACATGATGTGAGAACCAATGATATCTCCCGATTTGTGATAAAAAACAATTATTTAGCATGTGGAAACAGGTCTGTATATATATGTATTACTAATATAATAAAGCTGATGAGTTTGTTTGTTTGTTTGACGCGCTAATCTCTGGAACTACCAGTCGGATTTGAAAAAATCTCTGCGTTTGATAGCCCAATTCTTAAGAGAGGTCATAAGCCATAACATCACGCTACAACCCTTAGAAGCCGAGCAAAAATAATAAAAAAAAACAATGTTAAGTGAAAACGAAGTAATACCATGGGTGGGTGATACAATTTGATGTGGTGGGTCAGAGGAACAAGAAATTACATGTGGACAAAGTCGCAGGCAGAAGCTAGTTTGTTATAAAATAGAGTAGTTTCCTTTTTTTATAAACAGAAGGAACTGAAGTTTAGGATGAGAGAGGCAGGGAGACAGTGTCATGCAGTGAATTTGCATTTAAAACCTCTTTTCTGAAAATGAGTTATTATGCAATTGTTTATTCATAAAATAATCAATCATTTTACAGAGATGGTTGTGTAGCTCTATACCAAGTCCTCAATACAAAAAAGAGGCCATGGTTACAATATCATATACAAGATTGTCATGGGAATGGTCAAAAGGAAGTCACTGCAGTTGAGGTGATAGATGGTAGGAGTCAAGTCATAATCGTAACAGGGTCTAATAACAGCTCTGAATTAAGGTTCTGTGGCTTAAGGAAAGAAGAAAACGGAAATACAACATACATCTTAAGAGGCAATGAAACAAGTAAGTTTTATTATTAGAATGAAGTTAGGGTTTCCCGTGACTTTGTCTGCATGTTTTTGTATTTCGTAATTTTTAATCACAAATATCCAGGATGAAAAGTAGCCTACATCCTTCTCCAAATCGCAGGCTACGTATCTGTTAAATTTCCTAATGATTGGTTCTGTGGTTTAGGCATGAACAGACATAGTATTTTGATCTCACGTAGCAACATGCTTTTTAGTTGTGGTTACACACTGTGAATGTGTGTGTTAACGCAGGAGCTCTTGGTACCGTCCAAGAGAATGGCGAAGTCGGATGTGTGTGTCTGTGCTATGTGCTGATGCTACACGTCTTTACGCACACATTCACAGCTTTTTTGTACACATCAGTGGTGTAGCTACAATTATCATTAGAGGGAAACCAGAAAAAATATTGTTCAGTTCTCTTAAACTCAGACAAAATACTGTAGGTTTTTAATATTATGTTAGTTTTTTTTTTTTACAATTAAAGTGAATATTGGCGGCTTTATGAAAAAAGAAAAGCTCTGAAACGCTTGTTCAGCCACTGCCTAGAACGATAACATATGCAGTTATTTATTTTAATGAATTAAAAATAAAATTATTAGGTATTTCAAAATACCTTGATGTGAACATCCCACATGTGAGATAATTTTATGTTTTACAAGACCCCAGATTACTTTATAGTACGCAGACCCCAGATCGCCTTATAGTACTGATGGATTTACCTAAAAAATACTATAGTTATTTTTGTTCAGTGAGTGATTTATGAAATATTAACAAAAAGTATCAAAATTATACGAACGCGCTGCATTCTGAGTGTGTTTTGTAAACATAACCTCAAATTCGTGAATGTACATTTCAATAATTTTATGAAAGGTTTATACTAGACATTGCACCTTGAAATACACACATTACATCTGATTACATGTATAAAATATCATTTTACCTGTCATTTCAGCGGTTCTTTTATACACATCGTTGAGATTTGTCCGGCCTCGAATTCCGCCAAACATCTCACGAACACTTTATAAATTTTGCTCTTGCGGAGCTGCGGAATCAGTTCTTTCATTATGAACACAATGGGTCACCAATATCACCACATAACGCAAAAAAAATAAAAATAAAGACGAGAAACAGTCACCGATTACAACGACAGAATATGTACCTTTGTGTACCTTACTCGACGAGGCAGAGCGAGAGTTGCCAATAATAAAATATTGTAGTTCCGTATCAGGACTTTCTTGCCAAACTTGTATTTAGTATTATGTGCACCCCGAAACTGCAATTGTAAGACAAGTAAGACACACACAGTGCGCAACGTGTAGTATGGACGGCAGCACATCACGCTACTACAATCTGTCAAATTTCTTTAATAGATTTTCAACTTTATCGCTTACGCATTAGGTTCAAAGTTGATTGGGAAAAGGAGATGTTTCAAAATGTATGGAGCCCCGGCCAGGTATTGGTACACCCTACAAAAAAATGGGGAAATACAATTAAAACAGTTTCCAATCATCCAATTACTTTTAATTGGCTTTGTTTGGTAGTAAAGTACAAGAATGTACAATTGAAATAGCAACACACAACAAAAACCCATCATGGCGGTAAGTTGTCATGTTGATTGATTATTGACGTTTGACATGTTTACTTCTGTCATATTACATTGTCAAAGAGAATCATAACATTGTCGTACTTTTAGTCTTTTGCAATATACTTTTAGATCTAATTGTAAAGTCGAAAATCTATTTAAAAAATCTGACAGATTGTAGTAGCTTGATGTACTGGCGTCTGTACATAAAGTATAGTCCAGTTAAGCAGACGACAACCTCATAGGTTGACCTGCGATATGCCAAGATTTTTACTTATAGCATAAACGTACAGAATACAAACATTCAATAGTCGAAATATTAACTTAGACAAAAACAATGTAGCGATAAATGAAAGCCAGGTTGTTAAAAATAACTCGAGAGAACAGAACATAAGAACACGATCGACAACGAAAGCGACTGAAGTGACAGTAGACAGTTCACGATCTATGATCAATGGTCAATCTATGGTTTACTGTCATTGGTTTTTAACCACAGAGTACCTAAATTGGGGAGACGCCATATTGATAGTCGATAAAATAATTGATAAATATCAAATTATTACAAGAGATTTATGCAATTTATCAGTATTTTTCCCGAATTCCACGGATTTTTCTTGATTTTTCGAGGTATTGTACATATTCTGGGCCCATTTTGAAACATCTCCTTTGACAGTTTCGGATAGCTTGACCTGCTGGCGTCTGTACCTAACTATTTAATAATCAGTGACGTAACCACTCCGCATGGCCACTAATGCGGATGAAATACGAAATGGAAGAAACTGAAAACACGATTAATTGATTTGTTCGTTCAATTACACAATTAGCGTAATAGGTAACTACTATGCTTCTACACTATGAACAAACCTGCGCTGGCGCCATATTATGACGTCACACACGCTTTTCTAACACTTGCACGCTTTTAAATAAACAATTATCATATGAACATAACATTAACAAGATAATAACGATAATAAATGGTTCAGGCTCATAAAAAGTGTACCATCACACACGGGAACTTGTAACGCACGATAACACACTAGAAATATGTAACACACAGGAAATATTGTTAGGGTTAGTTCACATGTTATTAATTAAATTAAATACTAAGTAGGTAGTCATACATATTTATTTATTAAAGAAATTCAAAAGCATCACTAAGGTATAGCGTCATTTATTACTTCTTATATACTAATTATACAAATAATGAGATCTTAATTATTACTTTTGTTTTCTTAAACGGTTTTATTTTTTAATAGTTTTAATGAGATCTTAATTATTACTTTTGTTTTCTTAAACGGTTTTATTTTTTAATAGTTTTCAATCACGTTTTAATTCACAGTTTTTTTTGGTTTAATTTTTTTGTTTATTTAATAAACTCAAAAGCTTAGCATCATTTATTTTTTCTTACATACTAATTAATCGTATTATGAGATCTTAATTTGTACTTTTGTTTCGTTTTGAAAGGTTTCGATCACATGTTTCAATTAATTACAGATTGTTGTTTTAATTTTTTTATAGAAGTTATTCTACTCAAAATAAATCTCGTCGCTAGTAAAAGCTAAAAAGTATTCTTTTGGTCGTTCCGTATTTTGTGAAATTTCAATCCGTTTTACAATAAAATCATCAGTGATAGTATCTTCGTCTTTTATTTTTTGAGCAACAAATTTTAGAGTCGGTTTTTTTACGGTTTTCAAGAACCGTATGGTAAAATATCTTTTCCCTTCTTCAGCACGAATATCTTCTATAAATCCGATGTAGTATTTCCATGCGCCCCTTTGGTAGTATCTGACAAGTACAGTGTCTTTGAAACAAAACCTCCATAGATCTGAATGAATTTCCGATGTTACTTCCGGGTTAGTAACTGAATTGTCAAAGTATTTTATCTCATTTTGTTGAACCCCAGTCGTGATCGATTGTCCAGTCGAGTTAGTTTCTATTATTCCTTCATTATCATTACTTAATCCTGTCACTTCATTACTAGTGTCTATTTTATTTTTATCATTTTTTGTTTCCATCTTAGTTATAACTGTTTTTTCTCTTAAATCTGTAATTTTCTTCTGCTCTTTCATTTCATAACTTGGATCGTCATTATAATTTTCTTCATCTGTAATGTGATACTCGTCATCGGAGGAATCATGCAAAGAATATAAACTGTCTTCGTCAGTACTACTCTCATGTTTTGTTATAAGTTTCTTATTTCTAGGGTTTATGTCTATAAGTTTTCTTTTCTTTGGATTATTTATCTTTGTATTAACATTGGCACTATTTTCTTTCGAGTTTCTGGCAACTATCTTTGTTTTTGGATCCACTTTTATAAAATTGAATGGGTCATATTGGGTTAAATCAAAGTAAGACTTATTTTCTTCAGTATTCTTTATATCTGATAATACTGTAATCGTTTTGTTACCGTGTACAGTTGATTTGTCCGTCTTCACTATTGTTGGTTTTAGTAAGTCCGCAGATTTTACATTAAAACAGTCGCAAAAACCTGGTCTACTCTTTTGGCAAAAACAGCTTAGATAACGGTAAAAAATTGAGTTTGCTGAGTCAACTTTGTTAATAATTTGATGTATTTTCATCGTATTTGGTACTGGAACTAGTTCAACTTCTTCGTTCAGTATGGCATCGTCGGGAATATAAAATAGTTGTACTTCTGTTTCAGACGCCCGGAGTAATTCGTAAGCTGTTTTAGCGTCAGGAACATCCGAACCATAGGCGACAAGTGAATCTAATGTACGTTTGATAGCCCCTCCCACGCCATCAGCGGCTCCTTTGCCATGAGAGGCTTCGAAAAAGTTCCATGTTGAATATGGAAAACCGATTTCCTTTGTTAGTTTTGAGAAATAGTAAAAGTTTTTTTTTTGTCGGTACTGAACAGTAGGGCCATCTGAATGAAAATGAATCCCATTTACTTCAGGTAGTTTCTGTTTGATCAATTTTAGCACAGGTAAGAGATGAGCCCAAATGGCGTCTGGTCCGTGGTCTTTGTTTGGAGACAAAGATGCAAAGGATTGATTGCCGTTTTTAGTATACAAAATACCAGTGTGAAGACTAATTTGCTGTCTTGATCCATCGAAATGCATTGCTTGTATTTCGGTGCTTAATTTACAAGCATAATTTTCCGAAAAATCGATATGTAATGCTACGGTATGGTCATCCAGATTTTTTGTACACCAGCGATATTCTTTGTACTGATGAATGATATTGTAGGAATGGATCTTGAAATCCTGCAATTCTTGTTGAAACGCGTCCAAGAGCATTTGCAACGTGCCAGTCTTTTTTTCTTTGTCAATTTTCTTTGTAGTCTTAGTCACATCGCTATTTCTTTTTGGTTTGTATTCATGAGATTTTAAAACCCATTCGTACCATGAAATGCTGTCATTTAGATTTTTCTCACCCATAATAAAGTTGATACACTTATTCTTGCATATTTCACACTCTCCGTAACAACAATTTTTTGATTTTATATCGCAAACAACCATGGCCATTAAACCCTCAAGATCTTTTGTTATTATTAATCCAGTTGCCTCGAGTACTGTGGCTTTCATTTGCAAATTTTCATGTCTTTTGCAAGCACATGTATCTCGCTTCTCAGTTTTTGGTGGCAGTATATAAAAGGGCCTATATCTTTTGAAAGTAGCGTATGACAATTTTCCACCTTCTTCTCTATATTTTTGGTGTAGTTTACGTAAAGTTCCGAGCAAATATCTTCTCTGCTTTTTATGTTTCTTTTTTGTTTTTACTTCATTTTTGCCTGCCGTCATTCTACTGACATCGTCCCTCTCATAAAAGTCTCTCAACTGGGTCTCTATTAAACAGCTTTTATTTTTCTGTCGCTTATGATGCCGAATTTTTCCTTTCAAACCTAAATAAGTTGCGACTTTAGTCTTCATATTGTATCTCTCTATAGTGTCACTTTTGCTGAAAACATTTTTCATCAATCGTTTTTCTTGAAAGTTTTTATTTTTGTAACTCTCCTTTAAACTTTCTACAATAACGTGATGTTCAAGCAGTGTTTTTCTCACTCTTTCCTTTTCTTCAGAGCGTATATTTGGTAAATGTTGATCAATGTAAGCATTCGTTTTAGAAGAAGGAGACATTTGTTCAACATCATCTTTACTAATAGATATTTTTGGACTTGAGTTTACACTTTCTTCAAGACTACGAATTAATTTGTTTTTATCTTTGATAATTTTTAGGAACTCATTGTTTTTGTGTATATACCTGTTTAATTTTTGCCTCGTGTTTTTTAAGAGTCGTTTTAATTTTATTACTTCCTCTTTCGATTTTTGGTTTTCCGTCTTTAGTTTATAAATCACTCTTCTATTAAGGTTTCTCTTCTGTTTTAAAACTTTTGTATTTTCCGCTGAAGGCACTACTTCAGACTTCTGTTCTTGTTTGTTTTTCTTCTTTCTATCTCTCCACTGCTTTCTTATATTCTCTTGCTCAGATGGAGCATATTCTGTTATTTTCTTTCTATTTTTTTTTGTTCTCTCAGCATTTTTTCTTTTTTGTAATAAGAACTTTTCCAGATCTCTTTCTTTCAACCTTTCCCGATAGAGTTTTTGTCTTTCAGCCGGCGTTAGTGGCATCTGCAAAAAAATTACTGTTGATACCAAAATGAAAATGATTTTAGCTACCTAATATTATTAGATGCATCTGGCTTAGGACCACGTGCATTTGGATTGAGTGACCTTTTTTTTTGCATCCACCTTAACAAATTGTTACAATATTTTTTAAAACCATCAAGACATTTAAAGCTAATTTCAGGTATTTATGACAGTATCATTGGATCACTCAGTACAGACACTATTTTGTCTGAGAGATAGTTGTAATAAGGTTTAGGTTGATTTTTTCAATACATCTATTTTTATCCTAATATGTACATATTCCTAATATATTTGTACAATAAATATAACACTAATACCTTTTGTTTAAAAGTTATGAGTAATTCAATGTTTTGAAATTTGCTGAACTGAGTGATCCTTAAGAATACTGTTTATAGTTAACTACCTGTTTCGTATTGATTTACGCAAACTACTATTACTTTTGTACAATTTTATGACTAAAGTTGCACATAAAAATCATTTACATTATACAGCTTAATTTACGGAATACAAATCAGTTATGTCATGAAATAAAAAAAGATCACTCAAATCCAAATGCACATCTCAGGACCGCATGCATATTAGTGGACTTCTCAATAACATTGCCATATGAACTAAGCTTTATGCATTTCCCGTGCGTTACGTCACACAATTTCGTAACACACGCAACACACGTGAACAAACACACGTGAGTAATTTAACCTAAAAGTCATATAGCATCTTTAAAATGCAATTCAAATCTGAATTAAACTGCTTTATTTAATCATATAATTTTCCTTTTCAACTGCCCTTACACGAAACAAACATGTTTTACTACTTACCATGCGAAATTGCTTCCGAAAAGTTTCGAAAATCTAAGGACGAAACGTAACACTCACGGAGCACTGTATCTTGCACAAAAACCAAGATGTCTGACAACACACTGACGTGTCATATTGAAAATAGTAATGTTGCCATCACAAAAAATAGATACCATGTGTTGCTAGCTTTTAATACAAGTAAACTACTACGTAACAAATTGATTGTAACACACGTGAAACGTGTTGGATACATTTGTTTTTCAAATCATATTTTTTTAATTTATGGCCAGTTTTATTATAATTTTGATTAAAATAGTAGTTTTAACTCCATTTACTTTACACATTACATACATTTCACGATAAAAAGTACGTAAAGGATGAAATAAATAAAAAATGAACTCGACTTGGCGTGGACACATTTTATTGTTGAATGAAATTAGAAGTAAGTAATTATTGTAGCGGTTCGTTTTGGTTAAATTCCAAATATATTCACTATTTCAAAGGCCCAATATTAACAAGTTAATAATAGCTAACATGGAAAACAAAAGATTAATTCATTATGAATCTTCGAAATATTTTTTTTCTCTACTCAGAAACTGGCCCATAAAAAATATGGATAAAGTACAATTTTTGTGAGCCTTAACCAAATATTATTGAAAATTAATTTGCACAAAATACATAGATTATTGCTAAACGTAATTTTCAAATGACAGTTGACAAATGGAGGTCACTGACCTTTCTATTCTTATCTCAGACGCATAGTAGAAGTAATTACGTACCTACCATTAAACTACAAAACACGAAATATGCAAGATTAAACAATTTACCTATTTAAACAATGATAATAAAACTGTATCAGCAGGTAAACATGAAATTTTATTACAGAAACTTAACGGATCGGGTATTAGAGGGCAAGCATTTAATTGGTTTAAATCATATTTGCAAGACAGAGTACAATTCGTAGAAGTAGAATATTTCGATAGTATTCACCAGGAAATGTACAGCGTAGGATCAGATATGGTTACTATCAATAATTCAATACCCCAAGGAAGCGTTCTAGGATGTACCTTATTTATACTATACGTAAATGACTTGCCCAAAAAGATAAGTTCGTCATGTATTTTGTTCGCTGACGACGTTTTTTTATTATTTAAAACGCCTGCGAATGTTGACCAATTAGCTATTAAAAAAACTTTCACAGAAACTGAGCAATGGTTAAACGAACATAACTTAGAAATAAACTTATCTAAAACTAAAATATGTCAATTCAGAACTTACCAAAGAACCCCACTAAACCTAAATATATTAACGCAACAAATAAAATTAGAAGAAATAAACGAATTTACACTTTTAGGCCTAACATTAGACTCAAACCTAAATTGGAAGAAACATATAGAAAGTACAAGAGCAAAATTGTCCCAATTTATCTACGCACTAGGCATATTGAAATGTAACACAGACTATAATACCGCCTTATCTTCCTATTATGCGTATGCCTACTCCTGGCTTAATTATGGCATTATTCTGTGGGGAGAAAGTATTGACTTTTTGGACCTTTTCATTCAGCAAGAGAAATGTATCAGAATATTAATGAATATAGACCAACGAGAAAGTTGTAGGCCACACTTTATTAAACAACAAATTCTAACACTACCGGCAATATATATACTGCAAAGTTGTATATTCGTTAGGAAGAATAGGCACCTCTTCAAATCTAATATCGAACTAAATGAAAACTATAACCGACGGAACAAGAATAGACTAATGCTCCCCATTTCAAATTTAAAAATTATCGGGAAAAGCCCATATTCAAGACTAGCTAATATAAATTTAACAAGCTACCGGAAAGTATAAAATCCCTACCAAATGACAATGAATTTTCTCAAAACAGCTGAAATCTCTGTTAATAAAGAAAGGCTACTATACCGTTGAGGAATATAAGGCTGACAAATTCTAAATCGATTGACCTTGTAATGCTCTACGTACCTAAATGTGAAATAATAAATGACTATAGTATATTATGCTTACCTATATGACTTAAATGACTAAAATTAATGAACGAATTGATAATAATGTTTTTTTTTTTTAATATATTTGTAATAAATTATTGATTAATGTTTAGTATTGTAATGAATTGTAATAATTAGAATCAATTTTATATTTTAATTCGACATGAAACTTTTGCAGTGCCCTTACAGGGTGCATGTCTTACACTGTGCCATGAAATTCTAATGCATGCCTACTAACCAGTGTTGTTGCATGTTAGTACATAAATAAATAAATAAACTGAAAAAAGATAAGTTTTATCTCTTCTCTTGCTGAATCTACATCCATCAATTGCACATAATACAAAAGAACGAGCCACAATATAAGAATTTGAAACTAAGTACGTCAGGTCGACCGAAATATATGCGTGCGGTTCGGCGGCCGGGCCGGTAGGTAGTTAGCGCGCGTAAGTACATGACATGGAGTGATTTATCTGGTAATCTGTGGCGACGGGTCGGAGACGAGAGAGTTTTAATAAAATGTGGCTGTTTAGTATATTCTGTATCTTACGACATCCACGCGAACGAAGTCGCGGGCACAGCTATCTATACAAATAAATAAAATTGAAGTGTTTGTTTGTAATATCAAAATAACAACTTTTTACTAAATGTATAAGAAAGTATAGCAATTTTTAACATTTTTGTCTGTCTTTCTGTTTGTTCCGGCTAATCTCCGAAACGGCTGGACCGATTTTACTGACAGATAGCTGATGTTACGGCGGGTAACTAAGGCTACTTTTATTTTTAAACAATAATTAGGGTTCCGCGCAAAAAAATTAAAACCCATGAAATTATGAACAAAAAGTCGGATTAGAAAAATTCTTTTTGCATTTGTTAGCCCAATTCTCGAGGACAGTTATAGGCTATTTAACATCACGCTACGACCCTTAGGAGCTGAACAAAAAGAAAAAAGTCAGAAAGAACACTAAGCAAAAACGAAGTAATAGCGCGGGCGGGCGATTCAACGCGACGGATGGCGACGGGTCGAGGGACGAGGGCGTTTTATTAAAATGTGGCTGTTATCTTAGTATATTGTGTATCTTACGACATCCACGCGAACTAAGTCGCGGGGTACAGCTATCTATACAAATAAATAAAATTGAAGTGTTTGTTTTAATGTCAAAATAACAACTTTTTACTAAATGCATAAGAAAGTATAAACGGTACTTAAAACAAGAAAGCAATTTTTAACATTTTTGTCTTTGTTTTTTCCGGCTAATCTCCAAAACGGCTGGACCGATTTTACTGGCAGATAGCTGATGTTACGACGGGCAACTAAGGCTACTTTTATTTTAGAAAAATAATTAGGGTTCCGCACAAAAAAATTAAAATAAAACCCATGAAATTATGAACAAAAAGTCGGATTTGAAAAATTCTTTTTGCATTCGGTAGTTCAGTTCTCGAGGATAGTGATAGGCTATTTAACATCACGCTACGACCTTTAGGAGCCGATCAAAAAGAAAAAAGTCAGAAAGAACACTAAGCGTAAACGAAGTAATAGCGACGGGTCGGGGGACGAGGGCGTTTTATTTAAATGTGGCTGTTATTATAGTATATTGTGTATCTTACGACATCCACGCGAATCAAGTCGCGGGGCACAACTAGTTTAAAATATGCTAGTACTAAATCCCTGTATTTCTTTATTTCAGATATATATAATGTCTCTATGTATGAAAGTGCTGGTACAAAATGCATGGCTCTTAATATAACAGCAGACAAATTAGCAATAGGTCTCAATGGAAATAGTAAGCCTCTTTTGCTTGATGTGAATAAGTAGGTATTTTTGTGTTTATTTAACTTTTATTTATAGTAAAAATAAATGTATTTTAAATGCAATCGCCACTGTTTAATGCTTTACAAAATTTCTGCACATTAAAAGTGGCAATCTATTATTTTTATATCAACAAATTATTCGTAATTTAACCTTCTGCAACTGAGGTGGGTTTTTCATCAACATTCGACTGAGGTGTAGTCTGTCAGGCGTCACTGTATACAGCATGATTTGTTCACAACTTTTATAAATAATAGAGCTCTGGTTTTATTTTACGATTAATGGGTTTATGTATAATGAAATAAAAATGAATTAGTGTTCTCAAAAAAAAAAGGTACTGAGCGAGACAGAGCTACATCGCGCGAGGTTACAAACTGGCAACGCTTTTTGTGATTGGTGGTGTCCGATAGACTACCACCTCAGTCGCAGAAGGTTAATGTCATAAACGATTTTTTTGAAAATTAGATGATAATTTATTACCAGTATTTAAAATTAACCATAATAAAATCAACAATAGTGTTATTCCAGCCCCAGATTCCTGATGACTGCTGATGCCACCAAGAATCCTAAACAAGCTGTGCGAGACATAGGTTGGCATGATGAGAACACTATATTATATGTCACACACTCAGGAGTCCTGCAAATGATAGACATCAGAACACATGAAGTGGTAACGTATTTTTTACAGCCTTGTAACACACCCCAAACTACTTAAAATCTGTAGCTATTGTAGCTACCTCTCAATCACACTTAAAAATTGGAGTCAGCAGTATTATTTTACCAACAACCTAACTACCAGCGCCAAACTGCTAATAGGGTTGAACTATAATCGAAAGAATATTCAGTCTAATACGCCATTATTTTTATTTAATGTGGGTGTACTATTAATACAGCTCTGCCTAACCCTTCGGGGAAACAAGGCGTGATGTTAAGTGTTATGTTATACGCCATTATATAGAAAGGCTTGATAACATAGAAATCATAAAGAAAACAGTAAAGAAAAAAAAACCAGTAATTAAAATAGTCTTGAAGTTCCATTGAATTGATTGACAGAATCCACCGGCGTCTCGGCTGAAATGGTGATGTGTGATGAACTAGTAGTGCAATAATATTATTTTATTTTTTTCAGGTGTACAATACAAAGGATCCTTTTCAGTGCACATTTTACTGTGTGAAATCTGATGGTCAATGGGGCATTGTAGCGGGATCGGCTGAATATTCACGTTGCGTGTTATTTGATACACGCAATCAAATTAATCATGTTCAGGTCAATAAACATTAGCTTGCGTTATTATTGCACATTATGATAATAGCGACTCATTAATAACAGCTTTTGTGTCAATTTTTCAGATGTATTTCACGCAACGGAAAGCTTCGCCTGTGTACAGTTTAGATTTCGACCCATACCGCCTTATAACTGCTGTGGACCGTGGAGTCGCTGTATTGCACTTCAATGTAGTCGCTGCTTCAGAACAACAGAAAGATTATTCCCATATTTTTTATTGAAAAGAGATATCATGAATGTAATATATTATTCAGTGTGCTAAATCGATATAGTGTTTAATTACATAGTCAAATTACATGACTATATTGAACCTTTTGAGTCAGACCACTCGACACGTTACGGCGCGGCGGCGATGCGTCTGGTGTGCCGCGTGCCACATTGGGTGTTACACGGGCGGTGCGGCACCGCAACTTTGCTACGGTGCCGGAGCTGTAGACTATAATATGACTCGTGCGTCGTGATGCCGTATGGTGTTACAAGTTCGCAACGCACCGCATGTTTCTGTGATTTATTTCTAGGACACATGTAGGACAACACAAGGGTACTGCTCAGGTGCCGCGCCGCATCTTGTGGCTTATTAGGCTTAGCTCTAAGGACCACAACCACATCGCAGCGTGCCCGTGATGGTAGCGTATACATTATGTAATTCACGGTTGTTGTTATGCCCTATAAATAGAGCTTAATTAGTGCAACAATAAAAAATAGTGCCTCTTTAGTTTAAGAATTAAAGACCATTTTTACTGTGTCATAACGCTAGCTAGCGTATACATGGTCGTACTTGAAAATGGCTTATTTTATAGCAACAGAATTTATATACAAAAATAGTTCCCAAACAGAGTGCGCGCTATGAAAATTTTCAAAATGATTGCTCTTAAATGAACGGAGATATTGAACAAGACTTTTGCATAACATTCAGACTGGCGATACGGCAGCGTACACAAATTAGTTCATATAGAAAGCTAACTTTCCTTTTTATAAATGCTACATATACCTACGCATTAATAGTGCGTGCTTGGCCCCTGCCAGTGCAAATACTTTATGTGAATTTGCAGTGGAACATTATAAAAAAATGTATGTAAACTTCTACTCATACCTAGTAGAAGTACAGACATGTTCAGAAGTGTTTTGTCAGCTGTTTAAGTTTTTTTATTTTTAAAATAAGTAATGAACGAAGGCTGAAATGTAATCTAATACTGGACTAGGTGGAAAATACGCTCGTTAATTGGTAGTTACGGTATTTCTCTAGTGAAAAAGAAAAAAACTGTTGAAATTCAAATTAAATATACCCATCTTATTATAAAAATAAACATAGCATTTATTTTGCCAAAAGATCTTTTTTTAATCAAAATATACACAGTTTGGCAAGAAAGACCTGAAACGGAACTAAAATATTTAATCATTGGCAACACTCGCTCTGCCTCGTCGAGTAAGGTATGTACATATTCTGTCATTTCTTGTAATCGGTGACTGTTTCTCGTGTTTATTTTTATTTATTTGCGTTATTGTGGTGATACTGGTGACCCATTGTGTTCATAATGAACAGATTTGATTCCGCAGCTCCGCAAGAGCAAAATTTATAAAGTGTACAGCCCGCGCCAAACTTTGTGACCGCCCCGAAACTAGGCTCATTGCATTGCGCAGAACACAAAATCAGGGTATTAGCGGGACGTACAAGAGCTTGGGGGCAGGGCCACACCCCGCGCGCCCGCACCGCTCACCCGCGACGCGCGCTGGCACCCACGCCTTAGTGTGAGTGCTACGTCCGTACACGAATCACGCACTTGTTGAGCTCCGAGAGTACTGTCGCGTTCAGAATTCGTTCGATCGTTTCGTTAATTTGTTGTTATAGTTTTTAGTTATTGTTACTCGTTGTTATTTGTTTATAAACATGCCTACTGGACGTTGTAATGTTTTACGACGCCAGGCTCGTAAAATGGTCTACGATGTTTATAAATTTATGAAGAAAGAAGCTGAAGAAGGCCTTAAATACGATTTGAAGGCAGTACATAAACGGACTGCAGCCGCTACAGGAGTATCAGAAAGAACTGTACGACGTATTATATCGGTTGCTAATGAACCAAGTTCCGATTTATTAGCAGTTTTTCGTACACCCGGAAAGAAGAGGCAAGGGGTAAAAAAGGTAACCGGAATCGACAATTTTGACCAAGGTGTCATCAAAAGATGTATCCACAATTTTCATGTAACACAGAAAGAGTTGCCGACAATTGCTCAACTTTTAAAAAAATTAAAAGAAGATATAAATTTTGAAGGATCCGCAACGAGTTTGAGGAGAATTATAAATGAAAAAAAAACTGAAGACAATCGCAAATTATTAATTGAAAATACAAATATTCGCTGTAAGCGAATTGAATATTTGCGTGCAATAACGAAATATCGCGCAGAAGGAAGACCGATAGTTTACACTGACGAATCGTATGTCGATTCATCGCATACCACTTCGAAGGCATGGAGTGATAGTAGCACTAAAGGTTTAAAAAAAAAGATATCAAAAGGTCAACGTGTCGTCATTGTACATGCTGGATCCAAATCAGGATTTGTACCCAACGGCCTTTTAATGTTTAAGGCAGGTACGAAAACCGGAGATTACCATGATAATATGAATTATAATAATTATGAAAAATGGATACGCACACAACTTTTGCCGAATCTCCCACCGAGATCGGTTATGGTGATAGATAATGCATCCTATCATAACAAATTAGAGGATGCAGCGCCGACGTCAAATAGCAAAAAGGCAGAAATGGTGGCATGGCTTACGGCAAAAAATATCCCTTGCAGTTCTGACATGCTGAAACCAGAACTGTATAAATTAATTTCTATACACAAAGAAAAATTTAAAAAATTTAATATTGATCAAATTTTAGAAGAACACAATCACACAATATTACGGCTTCCACCTTACCATCCCCACTTGAACCCCATAGAAATGGCTTGGGCAGCCATAAAAGATTACGTGGCGAAAAAAAATGTCACAAATAATATAACTGATATTATGAAACTAGTGGAAGAAAAAGTAAATAGCATGGGTAAACAGGAGTGGACTGCACTATGCGACAAAGTTATAAATATTGAAGAAGAATATAAGAAAAGTGATGTCATCATAGATGACCTAACTGAAAAAATAATAATTCACGTGAGCGATAATGAATCAGATGAAGATGATTCGGATATTTTTTGTGAAGAGAGTGATTCGGATGCGGAACCATCCACTAGTAAGGGAGATGTTTTTATGGAAGGTGTGGCCCCATTGTGAATATAGTTTTTATTTATATTAATGTTTTTTATTTACATTTATCCTATTATTACCTAACCTATATGTTTTACAAATAACACATACATTATATATTAAATTAAATAAAATAACCTATGAAATAAACACGAACTTTATAATCACCAAATAAAAATAAATTGACATAATAAAATAAGTATTAAAAATGTTAGAAAACGAAAATTGTTTGGTTGATTACGTATTGTCCACTGGACTGTACCATGCGCAAGTTCGGACTCGCGACTATATTCAAGGTGGTCACAAAGTTTGGCGAGGGCTGTACGTGAGATGTTTGGCGGAACTCGAGGCCGGACTTTTATCCGATCTCAACGATGTGTATAAAAGAACCGCTGAAATGACAGGTAAAATGATATGTTATGCATGTAATCAGATGTAATGTGTGAATTTCAAGGTGCAATATCTAGTATACCCCACCTTTCATAAAATTATTGAAATGTACATTCACGAATTTGAGGTTATGTTTACAAAACGCATGCGGAATGCAGCGCGTTCGAATAATTTTGATACTTTTTGTTAATATTTCATAAATTACAACAAAAATAACTAGTATTTTTTAGCTAAATCCATCAGTGCTATAAGGTGATCTGGGGTCTGGATACTATAAAGTAATCTGGGGTCTTGTAAAACATAAAATTGTCTCACATAATGTGGGATTAGTTGACATCAAGGTATTTTGAAATACCTAATAATTTTATTTCTAATTCATTAAAGTAAATAACCGCAAATGTTATCGTTCTAGGCAGTGGCTGAACGAGCGCTTCAGAGCTTTTCTTTTTTTCATAAAACCCGCCAATATTCATATTAATTGGAAAAAAAACTTAAGTATCAAAACCGTTTTCGTCGTACAACGTAACGTTCGTTACAACATGAACGATAGTGGCGCCACCATTATTTTCACGACTTTTTGGCCAAACTGTACACATTATCGTTTAGTTACAACAATAATTAATCATAGTTTAAATTAAAACTATTATTTGTAGTACCTACTAATATAAATAATGATTTAATGCGTTATGCGTTCTGAAATGTCTTTTGGTGTGCGACTGTTCGACAACACAATTGTTCTTTGAACTTTACATCAATTTTTATATTGTTCTACTGCGAATTCACATAAAGTATTTGCACTAGCAGGGGCCAAATTTCACGCACTTTTAATACCTAGTCTTGCCATAAATACTGAAACAAAGGAAAAAAAAAATTCTATTGCAAATAACATTTATTACTTTTACAGTGTGTTAGTTTAATACATAAATATAAAACAATTTAAAATATAAAAAGCTTATTCGAAGTGGTCTCCATTGGCTGCAATACAGTCCTTTAAACGTTGAGGCCAGTTATCAATAGAAGCACGCACTCTTTCCATGGGAAAATTCTTCACTGCCAATCGTACGGATTGTTTTAGGGACTCCAAATTATCATGGCGTTTAGAGCAAGCCGTACTCTCTAAAACTGACCATAAATCATAATCCAGCGGATTAAGATCGAGACTAGACGACGGCCAGTCTTCAGCTCTGATGAAGTCCGAAACGTTTGTTTCCAACCAAGACTGCGTAGACCGAACTTTATGACCCGGCGCTTAGTCTTGCTGGAAGGACCATTCTTGTTTATTGATCATGGTGTTGTTAAGGGGCTTCACTACCTTCTCAAGAATGGTATCTTGATACACTTGTGCCGATGTTTTGATACCTTTTTCACAAAAGTATGGCTCAGTCACTCCTTCATAGCTAATACCCCACCAAACCATCACTGAAGTCGGATAGTGCCCACGTTGCACTCTGTCGACTAATTGGGAAGCTCCCTTAGAGCTTTGAGCATAAATACGGTCATTTTGTTTGTTAAAATGTTGCTCAATTGTAAAAAATTTCTCATCCGTAAACAAAATTTTTCTGTGACCTCCCTTTGCATACCGCTTCAGTAGTTGTTTCGATTTTACCACCCTATTATTTTTTAAATTATCTGTTAAGAAATGACCAGTACCTACGTCTCTTATAGGCTGCAAGTCCTAAGTCATCTTTTAAAATACGCGACATGGTTATAGGTGCTATCTTCATCTCCCGAGATAAAATCTTTTGCTTTCGGACAGGATTTCTTCGAATTCTTTCCCTTATTGCTTTGACCACCTTTTTCGTACGAACACTACGTGGACGGCCAGATCTTTTTCTGTCACAAACAGAGGAGGTCTCATTGTACCTATTATTAGCCCGGTACACAAACATTTTACTAATACCAAGCGTAAGGAGAGTTTTAAAAATTGCATTTGGCTCCATGCCTACTTTGTGTAATGCAATCAAAGCGATTCGATTCTCTTTATCACCCCACTCCATTTTAATATCGCAAAATATTGTACAGACGCCAGCACATCAAGCTACTACAATCTGTCAATTTCTTTAATAGATTTCCGACTTTATTACTAAAACATTAGGTTCAAGGTTGATTGGGAAAATTTGACAGTTTTGGGTAGCTTGATGTTCTGGCGTCCGTACAAAGTATTGGCGCCAAAATGAGAAAACACAATGAGCAATCATATAAAAATGACAGATTCCAAATTCAAATGTAATATTTTGTTTATTTTTAATTGTAACAGTATTTACGGCCAGACTAAGTACATAATGGCATTTATAAAAAGAAAACTTCGCATTATTTTAAGAACTAATTTGTGTACGCTGCCCTATCGCCTGTCCGAATGTTATTCAAGTCTTGTTCAATATCTCCGTTCCTTTATGAGCAATCATTACGAAATTTTGCAAAGCGCTCTATTTGGGAAATATTTTGTGTGTAAATTCTGTTGCTTTAAGCCGTTTTCAATTACGACCAAGTTTACGTCGGCTTGATCGTTATGCCAGCGACAATAAAAATGGCCTTTATTTCTTAAACTAAAGAAGCACTATTTTTTATTGTTGCACTAATTAAGCTGTATTTATAGGACACTAGCTTCCGCCCGCGACTTCATCCGCGTGAATTTTTTTTTTTTCTCAACCCACCCCGTCGCATCGCATCGCCTGCCCGTGCTGTTACTTCGTTTTCGCTTAGCGCTCGTTCTTACTTTTTTTCTTTTTGCTCGGTTTCTAAGAGTCCTAGCGTAATGTTACATACTTACCTATAGCTTTTCTCCTATAAAATGCAAAAAGAATTTTTTAAATCCGACTGGTAGTGACAGAGATTAGCGCGTTCAAACAGTCAATAAAAATAAAATGTGTAGGTAACTAATAGACTAAGTGCATTTTTATACCCGTCGTAATTTCTGAACGAAAGATCCAATTCGAATAATCAACCTTGATTATGAAACTATTTATTTGGATAAGGGTCCATACCAGGTTTATGAAAATACTTTCGCAAATAATGCATTATTTTATAACAAATTTGATTACCATTAAAAAGGTTATAGTGAGCCTACCTTCAAAGATAGACATATGCTATCGCGGACTTTTTTTTTAGAACTTTTTAAGAGGGACAGTTCCGTCATACATCATTTTTGAGTATCTTTAATCGTTTACGCAGCGCACGCAACGGAAGCTCTCGAAAGGAATAAATTGTCCCCGTTTTTGCAACATTTTTCATTAATGCTCCGCCCCTATTGGTCCTAGCGTGATGTTATATAGGCTATAGCCTTCCTCGATAAATGAGCTATCCAACACTAAAAGAATTTTTCTATTCGAACCAGTAGTTCCTGAGATTAACGCGTTCACCCAAGCAAACAAACAAACTCTTCAGCTTTATAATATTAGTATAGATGTTACGGGTTTTAGCCGTAACATAGATACCAACAACCGTGAATTACATTATGTGTTGCGTACACACCATCACGGACATCATGGCAGCGACAAAATGTGGGCAAACCGTCATCATTACTTGTGTCGTTTCATCTTCTTGCAGTTGCGTTGTGGTAACTGCTTTCGATATGGTTGCGTTGTCGCTAGTAGTTGCGATGTGGTTACTTTGTAACTAGTGTTTACAGATAGACAGATCAACTCCTGTTTGCGACGTGGCCGGCCGCTAGTGCGCGGTTGTTGCGTTGTAGCTGCGACGTAGCCTTAATGTGGTCGGTATCGCCCATATACGGTTGAATTTTTTTGACGGCCACGTGTGGTCCGTGTCAATAAACTATTCATTTTCATACAAATTAGCGCCTGTCCACGAGTTGTCGTTGTGGTATGGTTGTCGTACGTGTGATCGGGTCCTTAGACCGGGAATACACGTCAGATTTTTTCATCAGATAGTCTGATCCGGCTATCGGAACGCGTTGGAGCCATTAGGTAATAAGTTATTGTGTTTATGAACATTCACAAACGTCCGATCCAATAGTCGGATCGGACGGTCGAGGTGGAGACTGGCGCGCGGCGTTTCCAATTTTATTGTCAGTCCGATTGTCTGAAGGCGCGGTCTGCATACTTCTGGACAGAGACAAATAGACGTCTCGTCTGATTCCTCCCTCCGACTTGCCAGTTGATTCTAGCCTTGACACTGAACCAGAACGGACGCATCGTTATGGTTCGGACAATGGGTGAAAATTATTCTTAAATGATTAATAAAGTTCGTCATTATTTAGTTTATCAAAACTACCCATCAAACGGGCACCCCCTTTGACGAGTAGTTTAAAGTTTGTATGGAAGAATTTTAAAGCGCTCCTAACAATACTTTTGACAAAACATTTAGACAAGTTTTTTGTTTTTTAAAAAATGGACGAGGAAAAGTGGAATTAAGTTTTTGGAGGATGATTTCACTGCTTGTCTTGTCAAAGTAATCTAAACATTTAATGACGAAACATAATGACTGAAGATACAAAAATCAGCCCCATTCGGGGTGAAAAGGGAGGAACAGTTTATATGATTTTTTTATTTTTCCTTTCGTCAATAAATCTATACTATATCTATACTAATATTATAAAGCTGAAGTTTGTTTGTTTGGTTGAACGCGCTAATCTCAAGAACTGCTAGTTCGAATTGAAAAATTCTTTTAGTGTTGGATAGGCCATTTATCGAGGGATGGATATAGGCTATATAACATCACGCTACGACCAATAGGAGCGGAGCATCAATGAAAAATGTTGCAAAAACGGAGAAAATGTATTGCGTGCACTGCGTAAACGGTTAAAGTTAAGCAAAAATCATGTATGACAAAATTTTTCCTCTTAAAAATTTCTAAAAAAGTCTGCGATAGCATATGTCTATATTTTAAGGTTTGCTTACTATAACTTACATACATACATAAACTCGAACGAGAAGATTGTTATGATTGGAGACTTTAATGGTTGGGTTGGTGTGAAGAGAAAAGGCTACGAAAAAGTATTAGGTGCATTTGGGGATGATAGGGTGAATGAGAATGGGATGAATTTACTAGAGATATGTGTAGAAAAGAATTTGTCTGTTATGAACACTATGTTTAATCATAGGAAGGTTCACAGGTATACGTGGGAAAGGCAAAACAGTAGAAGTATGATCGACTTTGTGATTGTGGATGAAAGATTAAAGAGTAAAGTGACAGATACTAGAGCATATCGGGGTGTTAATGTAGGGACTGGTCATTATCTGGTTATGTGTCGGGTGGATGGTTTGTTCAGACATTGGCGTCACCGAGTTCGAGTTCCTGTGACTGCTCTAGAAAGAATAAAAGTAGAAAGACTGCAAGATTTGAAAGTAAAAGAGGAATATAAGAGGGAAGTAAAGGTGAAGATGGATAAAATATTTGATGATGCGAACGATTACAGTCTGGAAGAAGTATGGGATATAGCGAGAAATAGTATGGTGCAAGTGGCCACAAAAGTATGTGGTTTGGCGCAGAGGAAATGTGGTAGTAGAACGAATGATTCTTGGGTAGATGGTGAAGTAAAAGAGGTAGTGAGGAAGAAGAAAGAGGCTTGGCTCAATTTGTTAGCCTATAAGGCCCAAAATAGGATGAATCAGGTAACGAATGTGACAGATGACTTAGAAAGAGTGAAGAAAAAATACTCCGAAATGAAAACGAAAGTGAAAGAGATGGTAAAAATGAAGAAGGATGAACAGGAAGAAAAGTACAACAGGAAGTTCTCTGAAAACTTCAGGACCAATGTTAAGCTGTTCTGGAAACAGTTAAGATTGGCTCGCGGAGTGACAAGAACATCGAGTATGAATGTTATAAGAGCAGAAGATGGATTTTTACTAAGCGAAGAATGTAAGGTCTTGGAACGATGGAAGGGATACTTTGAAAGTTTATTTAGCTGTCAGGATAGTGTGCAAGGAGTGGGTAATTGGGCAGACGCCAGTTTTGAAGACCCAAGCTCAATGTAGATGAAGAGAATGAAATAGAAATAGATGAGATTGTAAGAGCGCTGAAAGGGATGAAAGTTGGGAAAGCTGCGGGGTACGACAGAGTGTCTGCTGAAATGCTGAAGGGCGGTGACGGGGTGGTAGCAAGTCTGTTGTGCCGGATCTTTAATATGTGTTGGAGATATGGCCGTGTGCCGGATGATTGGTGCAAGGCTGTAATCGTGCCACTATATAAGGGAAAAGGCTCTCAGCAGGAGTGTAAAAACTACCGCGGCATTAGTCTTTTGAGTGTTGTTGGCAAACTGTATGCAAAGGTCTTAATAAATAGAGTGATAAAAGTGACAGAGGAGAAAATATGGGATGGGCAGGCAGGATTTAGAGAGGGAATGGGCTGTACGGATCAAATCTTCTCCCTAAGGTGCATTGCCGAAAAACATCTGGCAAAGCACAAGAAAGTCTACTGTGCTTTCGTTGACTTGGAGAAGGCCTATGACAGTGTGTGGAGGGAGGAACTGTGGTCGACACTGTCGGTGTACGGTGTGGACTGGCGCTTGGTACGGGCACTGAAATCTTTATACAAGGATTCCAGAGCTTGTGTTAGGATAAATGGGGCATACACGGACTGGTTCTGCATTTCGAGGGGTGTTAGACAGGGTTGTGTAGCGTCACCATGGCTGTTCAACTTGTACATGGATAGTTGTCTGACAAATTTGAAAGAGGGTGAGTGCGGATTGAGGATGAATGATTTGCTTGTGAAATGCCTTCTCTACGCAGATGATCAAGTTCTACTTGCATCGTCAGCAGAACAGTTGCAAGACATGGTGACTGTCATGGATGAAGCATACAAGATGAAAGGGATGAATATAAATGTGAATAAGACGAAGGTCATGGTGTTTGAAAAAGAAGAGGACGTATCGATGTGTGATGTGAAAATAAATGATAAAAGTGTGGAGCAAGTAAGTGAGTTTGTATATTTGGGGAGTCTGTTTACAAGGGATGGAAAGATAGATGAAGATGTGGAAAGGAGAGTAAATGCGGGAAATAAAGTGAATGGTGCTATACATGCAGTTGTGACCAACCAGTTAATGTCCAAAAAGGCCCGACAGGCTGTTTACAATGGTGTGCTGGTGCCTACGCTTATGTATGGAAGTGAATGTTGGGTATGGCAAAAGAAGCATGAAAGTAGAATAAATGCTGTGGAAATGCGTTCCTTGCGAAGCATGTGTGGTGTGACTATAAATGATAGACTGAGAAATTATGTAATAAGGCAACGGTGCGGTTTAAAAGAAGATGTAGTGACAAAAATTGAAAAGAGTATGCTTAGATGGTTTGATCATGTTGAGAGGATGAATGAAAGTCGACTAACAAAAGGTATTTACACGGCAGATGTGAGTGGAAACGCCGGAAGGGGACGCCCTAGGAAGACATATAGTGACCTTATTGGTGATGTTCTTCAGAAAGGTCAGGTGCGTAGTACTCGCAACCGGCGTGCGTGTATGACCAGATGTATGAATGTAAACGAGGCAAAAGAAGTATGTAAGGATCGTAGCAGGTGGCGTTCTGTAGTTTCTGCCTACCCCCATGGGAATAAGGCGTGAGTTTATGTATATAACTTTTTTAATGGTAATCAAATTTGTTATAAAATAATGCATTATTTGCGAAGGTGTTTTCATAAAACTGGTATTAATCCTTATCCAAATAAATAGTTTCATAATCAAGATTGATTAATTACATGTAAATTACTTTTTAAATTATTCGAATCAGATCTTTCGTTTAGAAATTACGACGGGTAAAAAAATGCTTAAAGTAAGAAAAATGCGCTTAGTCTATTAGTTACCTAAACATTTTATTTTTTTATTGACTGTTTGAACGCGCTAATCTCTCACTACCAGTCGGATTTGAAAAAATCTTTTTGCATTTTATAGCCCAATTTTTGACGAAGGCTATAGGGTATGTAACATTACGCTAGGACCCCTAGAAACCGAGCAAAAATAAAAAAAAGATAGAACGAGCGTTAAGCGAAAACGAAGTAACAGCGCGGACAGGCGATGCGATGTGACGGGGTGGGTCGGGGGACGAAGTCGCGGGTGGAAGCTAGTTAATAATAATTAATAAGTTAAGGTGGCGTCCTGTAGTTTCTGCATACCCCCATGGGAAGGTGTGAGTTTATGTATGTATGTAATAATAAATTAAAGGATCGTAATCATTAATTTTCCAAAACTACCGGTTAACTCGGAATAATAGCTCGGAAACGACCGACTTCAGAAAAAGCCTGACGTAAAAAACGGATGTGTATCGAGTAAATACAATTCGATAGTCTGATCCACAGAACAGATATACCCTAGTCTGACTGATCAGACAATCGGAAACAAAAACTGACGTATATTCCCGGCCTTTTACGCAGTCGGTGCTGTCCGCATAGAGATAAGTAAGTAATCTATACAAATAAATAAAATTGAAGTGTCTGTTTGTAATGTCAAAATAACAACTTCTTACTAAATGCATAAGAAAGTATATACGGTACTTATAGCAAAAAAACAATTATAAAAATTGTTGTCTGTCTGTCTTTTTGTTCCGGCTAATCTCCGAAACGGCTGGACTGATTTTGACGGGACTTTTACTGGCAGATAGCTGATGTTACGGCGGGTAACTTAGGCTATTAGTAACTTTTAGTTTAGAAAAATAATTAGGGTTCCGCGCAATAAAATTAAAACCCATGAAATTATGAACAAAAAGAAGATTTGAAAAATTCTTTTTGCATTTGGTAGCCAGGTTCACGAGGATAGTTATAGGCTATTTAACGTCATGCTACGACTCTTAGGAGCTGAGCAAAAAGAAAACAGTCAGAAAGAACACTAAGCGAAAACGAAGTAGAAGTAATAGCGCGGGCGGGCGATTCAACACGACGGGTCGGGGGACAAGGGAGTTTTATTAAAATGGGGTTGTTATTTTAGTCTATGGTGTATCTTACGACATCCACGCGAACGAAGTCGCGGGGCACAGCTAGTATATTATATGACTGTCCGTATATAAGTACTATTATTATATACTCTGTGCTGTGCACAGCACTTAAATACCAGGGTGTCAGCAAGCTGTCAGTGTCGTTTCGCCGACAGGGGTAAAAAAAAACAAAATTTTAAGAACCAAAACAGAAACAGAAAAGAAAACATAACCTCAGATAATTCTATGAATCGGTTGTCATAAATTTTTCTTTTCAACTAAAACGAAAAATGATGTAAAAAGATTTGTCAAATTTCCGCCAGACTATCCTTGTTCTTCGCACTCGCACTATGTTTAAAAACGGGCTATTTTCTTTTGTCAAAACTGCCAAAGCTGCTTACCGAATTCATCGTAGGATGGTTGTCACAAAGATTCGGAATTATGGTCCTGCAACCATGGGCCTGTTAACTACGGCATATTGTGACGACAAACAAAATGAACCAGATGTAACTTGGGATGCAGATACTCTAGAACACGACTTTATGATCCGTCAAGCTACGACCATCAATGTAAATGCAGCTTCGCAGCTTCTGACAGTTACATTAGTCGCTATTCAAGATACTAGTGAAAGGTAATCATCATACACACATGTTGATAGGTACCTAAAATTGTGTGCGTTACGCCAGCGGAATGTTGTCGTTTTTCAGGATTTCGACTTGACAGATAATTAGTATCTCATCTCGTGTAATTGTGCCCGAAATTTATAATTTGTGCGTCCAGCAGACCCAAAGATATTCACGAAAAACAGATTCCGCTGGAGTAATGTTTCCCCAGCGGCATGTTTTTTAACCGGTGGTCGCAGCTAAATACAAACTAGCTACTTAGAAAGATGTAATTTGTGCATAATTGTGCCCAGAAGATGAAATTTGTGAGTCTTGAGGTTTCAGAGTTGGATGCCGCTGGGGTGACGTTTAGCAAATTGCTGTATCTCTTAAATGGTATGACATACAACTAGGATTTTGTTTACGCCGGTGGGTCTTAATTTGTGCAATTTTATTTTTTCTATAATCGACACCGTTGGAAAATTTGATATGTTTTTATCAAAAACCATAAAATCGATCCTTGCGCTTCAATGAGAAACCCTAGAAACTTACCAGTTAACCCATTCGTTGTGGATGGCACACCAGGCGTGCCATCGTTTTTATTTTTCTGGGTTGCGTATGACACGCGAGTCGTGTCATTTTTAAAATTGTTATAACTCGCTCAAATTGTATTTTGGAAGATTTATCCAGCGCATATCATTAATTTGCAAATAGTTCATCCTTTTTTTCATGATATTTTAAACCTTTTTAACTTCTGGGTCTCTTTTTTACTGTGTGGGTTTTAAATCATGTTGTCAAAAAATACTTTCTAATAAATAACAAACATGTAAATAATAGCACTCATCGCGATCGCTCACGAATTAATTCGATTTAATTCTAAAAAAAAATGGAAAATCAAAAAGATTTGTTCGCCGCCACAGCTAGAAGTTCTCGCAAACGGGCGCCGGCGCCGCAACGAATCGGTTAAAGTATCAGCTGAAAAATCCTACCTACTCAGATATAAGAAAAAAACCATAGGAAATCTCACGATTAACCGAACAAATTCGAATGACTGCATAAAAGCAGCCACACAGTACATTGTGCCAACCTTCTTAAATTGGTAGTACAAGATTTCGTTTTTTTGAAACAGTCTCGCAGCTTCCAGAGCCACATGAAATTGAATCCTACAGACTCATTTGTAGATATAATAACTGTTTACCATTATCATATTTTGATTACTGAAAGGCTATGTATACAGGATAAGTTTAAAAGGAGTGCGGATATTTTAGCAGGTAATCAGGTGCATAAAACTGAACAACTTTCCCCAAGGAACATAGGTCGAAATCTAAAAAATAAAATTCAACTTCTCATACAAAAGTAAGTCACGTGACCAGTCACTTTGTATGAAAAGTCGATTTTCAATTTTAAGATTTCGACCTATGTTCCTTGGGGAAAGTTGTCCAGTTGTATGAACCTTTACTTTACCCGATTACCTCCTGAAATATTCGCACTCCTTTTAAAATTATCCTGTATATTGTCACTGGTTATGATCACTTTAGGATTGGTACATTTTTGTTGATCTAATTTCTTTATTTCTTGCTCTAACATTGTAGGCTACGAGAAGCTCTGTCGAGAGAAATCTGCCTGGTGAAACAAGCTTTGGAGTGGGGTGAGGACAGCACTCCACCACACCATTGGGACCAACTGGTTGCTGTGAGAGGAACACTGTGTGACTTAACACACAATCTTCACACTTTATTTAGTAAGTTACTCAATTAATAATGTACTTCTCATACATATCAATTTAATACCTTGCGGGTGCAAGGTATTATTTTGCCAAGCATTTGCAAACATGCGTACACGACCTTATTGGACCACCTTGCTCGGTTACTGAAAACACACGTCAAAAAGAATTAAAATTTTTCAGGTTACATGGATTATGCAGAAAAAATTGCAACAGTTGCAGCAGAGATATCATATCTATCTGGAAACATTGCTGCATCAGATGCCATTTGTGAGCGAATAGATCATGCATGCAGGTAAATAAACAAAAAAAAAATACAAAAAAAATGAGTTTATTAAAGCATGTTATGTTTTTAGACAAATATTTTACAGTTTTCATTTTTTTTCCTCTTTTATATATTATAAGAGTACTCAAAATTAACAGATTGCTTTTTTAAATTAAATTTAATACATATATTTTGATATTTCATATGCACATAATATGTAAAACAACAATAGTCACATCTTTTGACTTCTAACATTGTAATAATGATAATGTAACAAAATTTTATAAACAAAATACTCTTATCCTTAATTGATATTCTGTGTATATACATATAGTGGCAGTGTGCTTGTGTTGCAGGTCTTGCAACGCGCAGAAACAGCTGACACACGAGTTGCAGCAAGAGAGCTTGGAGCTTCAGCAGCAGGCCATCCTCAGCTCCCCGCAGCTGCAGGAGAAACTGAAACTAGACGCCAAGAATGAGAAGAAAAGCAAATCGAAGACTTAAGATGCGCTGACACAGGGGCAACGACACCCAGCAATTTACGGCAATGATATGATTGCCAAGAATTGCGCAATTTTGGTTGCTCGTGTAAGAAAATTACGGCTTGTTTACGCCTGCAATGCTAAATACCTACAACATACAAAATATAATTATTTATAATACAAACACAAAAACAAATATATAAAATTACGTCCCGTAATTTGCACTGTGCGCGTTTGGACGCCGAACTACTCAACGAACATAAATTCGCGAAATGAACATCCGTGCGCTAGCACAGCTATTAGAATTTGTTTTTTGTGTTTGAATTCACGTACAGTTCTTTCACAATATTTTACCTCCGACAGCAGCAATCCAATAGCAACCTTATCGTAAAAGATGTCCTTTCCTACTCTCGCCCCATTGAATTTATTTCTCTAATTTTATGTGGTGGGTAGTCAAGATACAAGGAAATAGTTGCAGATGTGAGTGAGCAAGACAGCTAGGACATAAAGCAGTAGCTTTTGTACAAATATTGTATTGAAGTTTAAAACTGTTTTTATAAATACATGCTATTTAAGACGCCAGGGTAGTCGCGAAATTCAAATTTTCTTACGGTTTTTTGCAATTTGCAGGTCAGTATTAGGTTGTATGTTGATTAAAATATGATTCGCGACCGTAACAAATATCTATTTACAGAATTATAATCATTCAAGTCATCAATACAACTCTCTAAAACCAAGTCATTCTAAGAATAATTATTTCATGAAATCTTGACATTTTAGGATTATACTAACTTAAGGAATTGTGTTATTGATTCTAATTATTATAATTATGTAAAAACATATTTGTTACGGTCGCGAATCATACTGCAATCAACATACACCCAGACACTGAGCTGCAAATTGCAAAAATCGTAAGAAAATTTTTATTTGCCGGGCTACCCTTAGCGCTTCCCCAATATGACTTACATTAATTCTATACAGAATGTAAATTCAAGAAGAAATTATTTATTCAAGAGTATTACAGTTAAAAAAACTATAGCAAACCAGCCAGCTAAATTAACTGTATATAAGCTCTTTATAATTTTATTGTAATTAGTGTGATAGACAATAAGATACTTTTAAACTACATTTTTGTTGTTTTCCTTTATAGTATTAAAAAAAAGCCTTTCACTAGGGCCCCGCCCCTGCTTCGCATGATTTTTTCGACTTTACAAAACATCGAGATTACTTTATATGTTAGTGTTTAATATTAATTTATTGTACAGTCGCGAGCATACATATATTAATATGAACAGCTCGCCAATAATATCTGATTGCATGATTCACCCATTTAATAAATATTATGGCAAGTATATGTGATAATTTGTGGAAGGCATATACAAGTGGCAGCATAAATATGTCAGCCCCCCGTTGCGGGATGTTCGAAAGAGTTACCGTGGCCCGGCACAGGCAACAGAAGGAACACGGGTGGGTTTTAGTCAGTAAAAGTCTGACACGCCCTCCCGCTCTGCCCAGAGCGGGAGGTCATTTGATGATTTCCCATCCACAAAAAAAAAAAAAAAACAAATATGTCACATCACAGGAACACCAAATCTATCTGGCGAGACAAGACGCCAAAATACGAGGAGGGATCAAAAAGTAGTGAGAATGAGATAGAATATAATGACTATTGATAACATCATAATTTATTTTTCTACATAGTCTCCGAGTCTCTCTACACACCGAGTCCAGCGCTTTTTCAAGGCTTCAATCCCTTTCAAAAAAAAAAGTTTTGTCTTGGTCCTGCAAAAAGCTCTCCACGGCATCCATCACCTCGTTATCGTCTTCGTACCTGTTTCCCCTTAAGTATTCTTTCAATTTGGGGAACCGATAAAAATCGCTACGCGCCAGATCTGGTGAATAAGGGGGGGGTGGTCAACCAATTCGAAGCCAGCTTGCTGAATGGCAGCCATCGCAACTGCCGACCTGTGCGCGGGTGTGTTGTCGTGATGAAACAGCACGCCCCTTCGAAGTTTCCCTCTCCTTTTCTCTTTGATAGCATTCGTCAACTTGGGAATTAAAGCTGCATAATATTGGCCTGTAATAGTGGTTCCACGCTCCAGGTAATCAATCAACAATATCCCTTCTGAGTCCCAAAATATTGAAGACATAACCTTGCCAGCCGATGCCACGGCACGAAATTTCTTTGCGGTCGGTGATGATGGCCGTTTCCATTGCGAAGATTGCTGTTTTGTCTCGGGATCAAAATGATGGACCCATGTTTCGTCCATTGTTACGAAACGAGACAAAAAGTTTTCAGAATCATCTTGAAACTTGTCCAACAATATCTTCGAAATGTCAAGTCGATTTTGTTTCTGACTGTCGGTTAACATTCTGGGCACCCATCTTGCGGAGACTTTTCTCATATTCAAAGATTGTTTCAATATGGATTGAATACTTCCATATGAAATGCCTGTTTCTTGAATTAAGTATCGGATGGTAACTCTTCAATCGCTCAATACAATTTTCTCGACTTTCGCAACATTTTCTTGGGTGACTGACGTCGATGGACGGCCGCAACGATGTTCGTCTTCCGTGCTCGTTCTCCCTACTCGAAATTGAGAAGCCCACCTTGCGACAGTGGAATACGGCGGAGCACTCTCCTAATGTTGCCTCCAAATCGCAATGAATCTCTTGCGTCCTTAACTTTTTTAAACAGAGGTATTTAATAACGGCTCGCACTTCGTTTTTCTCCATTTTCGAGAACACGTTCCGACACGAAGCAAACAAATGACTACATTCAGAAAAAAAAAAACAAAAGAGAATCGAAGATTTTTTTCGTTATTAATATTACAAAGCTATGCCTGCCAGTATTTTTCTTTTTCTTACCAAGGAGTATGTCGTTCTCACTACTTTTTGATCCCTCCTCGTATAGGATGCTGCATCGGCTTCAAAAATATTTGTCAATGCAATATTAACGGACATGTCTTGCTTCATAAATATCTGCATACTCAGTTACATTCAGAAGAATGTGATACCTCGTTGTGATCGAAAATATCTGTCATCATTTTGGCAGCATAACCAAGAGATCCGAGCGACATACCTTGGTGTTTAAAACGTGGCATCTTTGTTGAGATGTGTCTCGATGTCGACGCGGCAGATCGGGCAGTGCTTGTTAGTGCTGAGCCACTGATCCACGCACTCCATGTGAAACAGGTGCATGCATGGTAACCGCCTGAAAACAAACGAAGGATATCATGAGGATGAGTTTTGGGCTGTCAAATGTAGACCAGAAATGCAGGTCGACTTACGATCGGCGGTCGTTATTGAGCCATTAAAGGGACCTGTCCCACCGCCGACGACGAAACGACTAGCTGTCAACGATTTTCTCGCTCAAGACACGTAAAAAAGATTGTAAGTAGGTAAAACCGATACATAATTATATTAATAACTAGCTTCCGCCCGCGTGAAATTTCTTGCTCTCCCGACCCAACCCGTCGCATCACATCACCTGCCCGCGTTGTTACTTTGTTTTCGCTTAGAGCTCTTTCTTACTTTTTTTTTCTTTTTGCTCTGCTTCTAAGGGTCCTAGCGTAATGTTACCCTATAGCCTTCGTCAAGAATTGGGCTATAAATTGCAAAAAGAATTTTTCAAATCCGACTGGTAGTGACAGAAATTAGCGCATTCAAACAGTCAATAAAAAATAAAATGTAGGTAACTACAGCCCTCGCCAAACTTTGTGACCGCCTTGAATATAGTCGCGAGTCCGAACTTGCGCATGGTAGGTACAGTCGAGTGGACAATACGTAATCAACCAAACAATTTTCGTTTTCTAACATTTTTAATAATTATTTTATTATGTCAATTTATTTTTATTTGGTGATTATAAAGTTCGTGTTTATTTCATAGGTTATTTTATTTAATTTAATATATAATGTATGTGTTATTTGTAAAACATATAGGTTAGGTAATAATAGGATAAATGTAAATAAAAAACATTAATATAAATAAAAACTATATTCACAATGGGGCCACACCTTCCATAAAAACATCTCCCTTACTAGTGGATGGTTCCGCATCCGAATCACTCTCTTCACAAAAAATATCCGAATCATCTTCATCTGATTCATTATCGCTCACGTGAATTATTATTTTTTCAGTTAAGTCATCTATGATGACATCACTTTTCTTATATTCTTCTTCAATATTTATAACTTTGTCGCATAGTGTAGTCTACTCCTGTTCACCCATGCTATTTACTTTTTCTTCCACTAGTTTCATAATATCAGTTATATTATTTGTGACATTTTTTTTCGCCACGTTATCTTTTATGGCTGCCCAAGCCATTTCTATGGGGTTCAAGTGGGGATGGTAAGGTGGAAGCCGTAATATTGTGTGATTGTGTTCTTCTAAAATTTTATCAATATTAAATTTTTTAAATTTTTCTTTGTGTATAGAAATTAATTTATACAGTTCTGGTTTCAGCATGTCAGAACTGCAAGGGATATTTTTTGCCGTAAGCCATGCCACCATTTCTGCCTTTTTGCTATTTGACGTCGGCGCTGCATCCTCTAATTTGTTATGATAGGGTGCATTATCTATCACCATAACCGATCTCGGTGGGAGATTCGGCAAAAGTTGTGTGCGTATCCATTTTTCATAATTATTATAATTCATATTATCATGGTAATCTCCGGTTTTCGTACCTGCCTTAAACATTAAAAGGCCGTTGGGTACAAATCCTGATTTGGATCCAGCATGTACAATGACGACACGTTGACCTTTTGATATCTTTTTTTTTAAACCTTTAGTGCTACTATCACTCCATGCCTTCGAAGTGGTATGCGATGAATCGACATACGATTCGTCAGTGTAAACTATCGGTCTTCCTTCTGCGCGATATTTCGTTATTGCACGCAAATATTCAATTCGCTTACAGCGAATATTTGTATTTTCAATTAATAATTTGCGATTGTCTTCAGTTTTTTTTCCATTTAAATCCTATTTCATTTATAATTCTCCTCAAACTCGTTGCGGATCCTTCAAAATTTATATCTTCTTTTATTTTTTTTAAAAGTTGAGCAATTGTCGGCAACTCTTTCTGTGTTACATGAAAATTGTGGATACATCTTTTGATGACACCTTGGTCAAAATTGTCGATTCCGGTTACCTTTTTTACCCCTTGCCTCTTCTTTCCGGGTGTACGAAAAACTGCTAATAAATCGGAACTTGGTTCATTAGCAACCGATATAATACGTCGTACAGTTCTTTCTGATACTCCTGTAGCGGCTGCAGTCCGTTTATGTACTGCCTTCAAATCGTATGTAAGGCCTTCTTCAGCTTCTTTCTTCATAAATTTATAAACATCGTAGACCATTTTACGAGCCTGGCGTCGTAAAACATTACAACGTCCAGTAGGCATGTTTATAAACAAATAACAACGAGTAACAATAACTAAAAACTATAACAACAAATTAACGAAACGATCGAACGAATTCTGAACGCGACAGTACTCTCGGAGCTCAACAAGAGCGTGATTCGTGTACGGACGTAGCACTCACACTAAGGCGTGGGTGCCAGCGCGCGTCGCGGGTGAGCGGTGCGGGCGCGCGGGGTGTGGCCCTGCCCCCAAGCTCTTGTGCGTCCCGCTAAGGGTGCGTTTCCACTGAAGCAGAGACGAGCGAAGCTGTGTGGAGACGTGCCGGAATCGTCCAATCGCAGACGAGACGAGAGACTCGATGAGGATTTCAACTATTGTGATTGGTCAATTCCCTCACGTCTCCGCTCAGCTCCGCTCGTCTCCGCTTCAGTGGAAACGCACCCTAATACCCTGATTTTGTGTTCTGAGCAACGCAATGAGCCTAGTTTCGGGGCGGTCACAAAGTTTGGCGCGGGCTGTAATAGACTAAGCGCATTTTTCTTACTTTAAGAATTTTTATACCCGTCGTAATTTCTAAACGAAAGGTCCGATTCGAATAATTTAAAAAGAAATTTACATGTACTTAATCAACCTTGATTATGAAACTATTTATTTGGATAAGGATTAATGAGATTTAGATGTTTATGAAAACACCTTCGCAAATAATGCATTATTTTGTAAGAAATTTGATTACCATTAAATAAGTTATAGTGAGCCAACCTTAAAAGATAGACATAATATGCTATCATGGTCTTTTTTTTAGAACTTTTAAGAGGAACAATTCCGTCATACATTATTTTTGCGTAACTTTAACCGTTTACGTAGCGCACGCAACGGAAGTTCTCAAAAGGAATAAATTTCCCCCGTTTTTGCAACATTTTTCATTGGTGCTCCGCTCCTATTAGTCGTAGCGTGATGTTATATAGCCTATAGCCTTCCTCGATAAATGGCCTATCCAACACTAAAATAATTTTTCAATTCGAACCAGTAGTTCCTGAGATTAGCGCGTTCAATCAAACAAACAAACTCTTCAGCTTTATAATATTAGTGTAGATTGATCGCAGACTGTGCACACAACCGGCGAAAATTTCGTGTCAAACAAAAAATTCGTATTTAGTAGCTAGCTCTACTCGCTTCTCTTAGGCTGTCAAATGTAGACTGGAAGCCGGACTCGCCCAACGATTAGCGGTGGTTAGTACGGCCGTATAGCCAGAAAATTTCAGCTACAAGTCGTATGATTTCCATGTAGGTAGCTTTTAAGCAAACATTGAAGTGTCATCTGCATAGCAAGGCGATAAAAAATACACAAAATTCTCCGCAAAATAATATTAGGTCTTTACCTATGAAATTGAAGATTTGTATAAAAATTTTAAAATATAAAAATTTTAGTATTTTTTTTACGTCCTAAACTTATGCAAAGAAGTCATCACAAACGTCGCAATCAATTTTCTTTATTAAGATTCGGGCAATGTAACCTGCAATACCTATGTGCTACTGCTTGAGAACTAAATTGAGAAATGTTTTTTAAAAGTTCGCCGATTTCTTGCTCTTCTCTGTTGTCTTCTGTCCAATCGGCCTGTGTTAAATCTGAATCAGTAGATGTTTTATTTATGCGATCTACTGCGGATGAGCAGTTTAGGATAGATAATTGTTCCAACGCAGTACAATTTCCAGATCCTTTCCTCGATTAGAATATTACGAATAGATTAGGTACACCTAGATCCATGATTTACTTATTTCAAACTTGGATAAGATAGAATTAGAAAAAAAAGATTTCAACATTTCATGGAAATGTGTTCTATTACTAATACTGAGTCACCAAAGAAAAAAAAGCAGTCAGTGTTACATTTTCCCGATATATCATAGAACATTGTAAGTTTAAAATATCTATCGATAACTCATTATCGATAGGGGTAATCTCTAATTGAGTAGCTGAATGTGACATGTGCGTACTTGAAAGATTCGCGAATAATATGTTTGAGTTAAAAAGAAAGCGACTTTAAATTATATAACATAAAGTCAACTTTTACTTGTCTTGTTTGATAAAATATTGTTTTTTAAATTTTAATCGAAATAAAATAAATTAGGTCTTATGATATACCGCCAATTGATACATTTTTGGTTCTGATATCGTATTTACATTCTAAAACAGCATAATAGGGAATGTTTGTATATTTTTTCAAGTTTTCGTTACCGTGACGGTTGTAACAAGACTGATGTGCGTAATTGTGTGCGCGGAGCAGACTGCGGAACTTTGCAAAGTTCGGGGTACGCGGGCCCCGCCTACTTGCGACTTCTACTGTTTTTTCTGTTCTGTGCAGTGGTTAGGCCCGTACACGTCGTTAATGTTTCGTGTTGTTTGCGCAGCGGTATTTCCACGTAGGAACTCATATTCGTAAATTGTACGAATTTTCAGTTTATCCATGGCGCAAAAACTACCACAATTACACAAAAACAAAAACTATCTTAAAACAAATGACTGAATTCGAAATTAAATTAACAAGGTTTTCGAATAAAACTTATTTGAACTACGAATTGCGCGCCAAACCACAGATAATTAAATCTGAAAATGCTGGTTATAGAATCTCCAATTGAAAAAAGACCTATTACTATCCCTTGGAGAACTCACAGATCTCTTCGAAGGAACTGGGTCTAACAGCGATAATTTAACGTTGTATGTACCTAAGGATATGTCTGCAGATTCAAACGCCTTATTTCACATGGCATCATGGCATGCCGACAAACAAGCCGCAGCATGGTTCGTGGTGGTTGGTGTGCCTGTGGACCAGATCCCGGCCCTGATGGAGTCCGGGCGCCGTCTCTCAATAGGTTTGGGGGCGGTGTACGTAAAGTTTCAGAGCCGGAACGGCAGGTTCACCGACGTCCCCCAGGGTTGGGACCCCGCCACTGGAACCATCTGCGAGGCGCTAGAGGAGCTGCCGCAGACACCAGCAGGGGAGTCCACTCCTCCAACAAACAACCCGGAAGCAGCTGCGGCTGAACCTGCTGCAGCAGAGTCGGCCGCTCCTGCCGCCGTCACCGTGGGTGCCGTCCCTTCATCGGGTGGGGAGCTGGACGACATGATCCTGTCTCCGGCTTCGGGCCCGGGGGGGGACGGCTTCGACGAGGGCGACCTGTTTGCCGGGCTCAGACTGGAGGGAGACGAGGAGGGTTCGACCAGCGATGGCGTCCCCTTCGTCAACTTGTAGGATCCTCCAAGCAAACCTCCACCACAGTCAGACCGCGACGGCTCAACTTCGCAAGTGGATGGAGGTTCAACACACGGCCATTGCTTTGATCCAAGAGCCGTGGATTAGGGGCGGCCGCATACAAGGACTCTCCAATCTTGGCGGTAAGCTCCTGGTCACTACAGATCACGATCATCCCAGAGCGTGCATCTACATGACAGGTAACCTCAAAGCACAGCTCTTAACTGACTTCTGTTGCAGAGATGTCTCTGCAGCAAAGCTGCTGATACAGCGTGAAGACGCCACGGAACTGGTGATCGTTTTCGCCTCGGCTTACATGCCTGAGGCGGAGGCGCCGCCTCCGCATGACCTTGCCCGTCTCGTGAGCCATTGCGAGATGTGCGGATTTGAGGTCGTCGTCGGGGCCGACGCCAATGCTCACCACCAACTGTGGGGTATGGACACGCAAAACGAAAGGGGTAAGGCCTTGGTTGACTACTTATTCTCGACTAACCTATCCCTACTAAACACTGGCTCGGAATCAACATTCGTAACCAGGCGAAGCCGCACAATCATAGATCTAACTCTGGCAACAGAGGGAGCGGCGGAAATCACCACTGGATGGCAGGTCTCCAAAGAAGCCTCCTGCTCAGATCACAGGTGGATCCGCTTCGACATCCAGGTCTGTGTTTCTTCAACACCACCACGGCGCAATCCGCGTAACACGGATCGTGCCGTCTACACACGCAACCTTGAATTCAAGCTTGCGACACAAAGCAATCCGGCGACATTTGCGGACACGACACAGATTGAGGTACAAATCAGCTATCTTACCAAATCAATGACAGACAGCTACCTAACTGCCTGCCCAGAAACCACCCCGCGTAGCGCTCCGGGTAAACAACCCTGGTGGGGTGCTGACCTGGACCGCAAGCGCGGCAAGGTAAGGCAGGCTCTGAATAGAGCCATGAACACATGTGCGGATGAGGACTGGGATAGTTACTACGTGGCCAAATCCAGCTACAAAAAATGCATCAGATTCAGGAGTACCACGGGATGGCGTAAATTTTGTGGTAATATAGAATCTTGCCAGCAAGCTAATCGGGTGAGGAAGGTACTGGCGCAACAGAACACACCGGGGTCCATTACCCTCCGCAAACCTGATAATACACTCACCTCCTCGCCAGAAGAAACGAGACGCGTCCTCATTGAAACTCACTTCCCTGGATGTGTCTTTACACAGGTAATCGACTGGCTTGATGTAATTCAAACACCATCAGACAACAATTGGCTTTATGCAAGTAGGGTGATCACGTTGGAGAAACTCCAATGGGCCATCCAAAGTTTCCATCCTTTTAAGGCAGCTGGTCCTGATGGAGTTTTCCCCGCCCTATTACAGTGGGGTGGAACCTCTGTCGCATTAAGACTGGTGCCTTTATTGAGAGCGTGCCTGGCCTTTAGATACGTTCCCAAAGGATGGAGGGAAGTGAAAGTAATATTCATCCCCAAGCCAGGTAAGGTTGACTACACAAGCGCCAAATCCTACCGACCAATCAGCCTGACCTCCTTTCCACTGAAAACTCTGGAAAGGCTGTGTGATAGGGAGCTTAGGGACGGCGCTCTGAAAACTATACCGCTACACGGTAACCAACACGCATACAGCTCGGGTAAGTCGACCGAATCTGCTCTTCATTTAGTGGTCAGCCAGATTGAGGAAGCGATTTACCAACAAGGCTCCTGCCTGGGCACTTTTATAGACATCGAAGGAGCTTTCGACAAAACCAACTTCTCCAGCATCAGCAGTGCCCTCTCCAGACATGGAGTAGAACAGGTACTAACGGACTGGATTACAAACATGTTAAGCAAACGAGTGGTTCGCCTTGAGGGGGAGCAGCAGTTGGCCATGTTAGCCAGAGGCTGTCCCCAGGGAGGGGTGCTGTCCCCCCTTCTATGGAATTTGGTTATTAATGACCTCATCACCAGACTCAACGCCAAACGCTTTCATACAGTAGGGTATACAGACGACCTCGCAATCCTTGTATCGGGGAAGGTGACAGGAACTATCTGCAACCTCAGTCAGCAAGCGCTACGTATTGTAGAAAGATGGTGCAGGGAATTTGACCTATCAGTGAACCCCACTAAAACTGAACTGGTCATGTTTACCCACAAGCGAGCATTAGGCCCTTTCCGCCTACCAAAACTGTTCAATACAGAACTCCAGCTGGTCAACGAAGTCAAGTACCTCGGGGTTACTTTAGACAGTAAGTTAAACTGGGGTAGTCATTTAGACAATAAACTAAACAGGGCCTGCATCACCTTCTGGCAGTGCAGGAGAATGATAGGTAAGAAAGGGGGGCCTATCCCCAAAAATTATACTATGGCTGTACACCACTGTGATCCGCCCCATGATCACCTACGGGGCCGTGGTCTGGTGGCCCCGAACCAAGTTAGTTACAGCCTCCAACAAACTGCAACGCATGCAAAGACTAGCCTGCATGGCAATTACGGGCTGCATGAGGACTACTCCGACTGCAGCAATGGAAGCCATGTTGAGTTTACCACCGCTCCACTTGTTTATACAGCAGGAAGCGACGATGGCGGCGGTACGTCTTAATACACTGAATCTCTGGGGTAAGAGAGACACACCACACACCGTGCTGCTTGAGGGACTCAACAAGGAGTTCCCCATTACGAAAGCCATAAATGACCGGGTACCCAAACAATTTATCTTTGATAAAAAATACAGGATCCAACTCCACGAGGATCACCGATGTGAGGGTTTGTGCCCCGCGGAGCTGCGCATCTTTACGGATGGATCCAAAACAGGTAGTGGTACAGGTGCTGGAATCTTCTCGGAGGACTTCAACATGCACATAACCACACCATTGGGTGTCCATAACACAGTGTTCCAGGCCGAATGCATGGGTGTTTCTTTGGCGGCTGCAGCCATCATGGCCAGGGAAGTTAAGGACCACTCGATCCGTATACTCTCAGACAGCATGGCTGTCCTGCAAGCGCTAAACAGCCACACAGTTGATTCTGGGCTAATATACGAGTGCCACCAGCGCCTTAACCAGGTGGGTAGCCATAATAACATAACCATTCAATGGATCAAGGGACACAGCGGTTCGTTAGGAAACGACGCAGCCGACGAACTTGCCAGGAGGGGGTCGAGCATGGCACCAGTGGGACCTGAACCCATCGTGCCACTCCCCTTCGGGTACATACGCACTCTGGTAAGGAAACGCACCAGCGAGCAACACCAGAAGCAATGGTCAGAGCAGGGTGAGTGTAGGCAGGCCAAGGAAGCAGTCCCTGCAATTGATGGCCGCCTCACGAAGCGGCTTCTCCGGCTAAATAAACAGCAGCTGCGTATAATTACAGCAGCCATAACTGGCCACGGGTCATTTAATAGACACCTCTTTGTCATAGGAGTCACAGACAGTCCGCTGTGCAGGGCCTGCATGGGGGACGACGAGACAGCAGCTCATGTGCTACTAAACTGCCCAGTGCTCGCCACATACAGGGCAAAGTACTTCGGTGACCCAGGTACCCTACGTGAGATTGTCGGTAACACCAAGGCGTTGCTGGCCTTCCTTGAGGAGCTGGGGTGGATCGAATAATCGATTTTCCCACCCATCACGCAAAATACGCGCATTGACGTGGAGTTGCGGACACCAGCCCGTATTACCTATTCACATGGCATCACCGAGTGAGTTGTCGTAAGGCGATCACAAAGACGCAAAAGACATGGGTAGAACTAGCAGGTATCTAACACCCCTACAAAAGTTTTAGTGGGTACAAGACCCACATAACCACTCCATTTCCCCAGATGCACAGTGTGATAAGATCCCGGATTTTGTGTCATCGTGTTTTTATTGAGTTAATCGATAGAGTCTACAATTCCGACGATTAGAGTAAAACTCCGGGTTCGCTAAGACTTGTACTTTTTTTTTTTTTTAATGTCAAAGTTTCGCAATATCCGACTCTTGAAAAACGAAAAAAAAAATCGTTATAATTTAATGGAAGTATTTATTCCAGAATTTATTTATTTTATCGAGAAAAGGTATAATAGCCGACCGTTCTACCAATTCCTGTTGCTTTAGTATGAATGGGTCGAGAGATATGATTTTTTTTCTCATTTTTCGTTTTCATTTTTTTATTCATCTAAACCGCAGTAGTAGGTAGTCACTCCTACATCAAAAAATTGCTGATACTTTCTATTATGTGTAGTATTAATTCCAAAACCAAACTCGTTGGGTTCCAGGAGTTATTGGACATTTTAGTAATATCCGAAATATCCGCACTTAGGGCTGCCACTTCAACCAAAACATAATTTGTTAATTTTTATTAAGTTTTAGCTTCCTTATCACGACCATAACAAGATATCATTATTTTTGTGGCTTAGATGGCAAAGATTGAGTAATTTTATAAAAGAAATTAAAAAACAAATGGAGAAATTGGTATCATGTTGACTGATACACCTTTTTTTGGAAACCGCCTATAAATTCTAACTCAAAAGACTCAACTATTAGTAAATAGAAGAAAATCTTTTCCGATGTCTCATAAGCAGTGGTCGGAGTAGGTAGAGCTGTTTTGGTTCAATGACCGCAAACGTTGATGTTAATATGGGCATTCCCCGGGATTCTAACTGAAACTCCGGAATTCGATAAATTAATTGTTTTTTTGTTAATACGGTCAAAAGAAAGCTTGTCTTATGTACTGACAGTGAGCGCACGACGTTGTCAAACTAACGTCAGCGACGCGTTGCTAATTTCCAATGTGCACACGCGCGATGTTGCCGCTCAGGTGTAACCCGCAACATGACTAGTGGAAACAAAAGAATACAATAGCGGGCTGCGCCGCTAGACGAACGCACCTGTTTTTGTCCCTTTCTACAGTATTTAAATTGTTTTTCCACAATGGTGCCGATTCCCTTTCACCGAACTAAACTATGAAAACTATCACTAGAATTCCTTACTTTTGGCTATGACAATCTTAAAGTTAAGCTGAAAAAAAAAACTAAAATTAAAAATAATTTTGACCCAACTAAAATCGTATTTGACAATCGTGAATCCACGTGGTACTTGTTTGCCCTACCCCGTGTCGCGCGGGGGGGCAGCCTCAACGTGTTTTATATGGAATTTTCACTTTTTGTATGGAAAATATGAAAAATGGTTACCTACATGTTGAGTTTTAGGGGTTTATGGCTTTTATAAAGGGGGTCGAAATTTTCATTATTTTTGCAATAGGACACACCATTTTCAAGATATAATCAAAAGAAGAAAAAAAAGACAGTACTGTTTTTGCACCTGAAGTCAAGGTGTTGGTGTGAATGTTCATGACATCTAAATTTATTCCACACCTTTTTAATCGCGATTAAAAATAGATTTAATTTTAAAAAGATGTGAATAGCTTTTTACAAAGTAATTTCTAGCTTATTTAATAATATATATTTCAAATCCCGGGATTCCGGGAGTGTCCATATTAGGATAACGTATCGCAAGTACAAAAAATAGCTCTACCTACTCCGACCACTGCTCATAAGTATATCAATCAACATTTAACATGAGTAATCAAAATATCAAATTTTTTTTACAATTTTTTAAATATTTTTAGTCAATTTAGTTCTTTTTATTATTAATTTTACAATTCTTTTAAATCAATTTTGTTTTACTTTTTGATTTTACAACTTATTTTGAATCAATTTTAGTGTATTTTTATATTTTACAATTCTTTTAAATCAATTTTATTATATTTTTTGATTTATAACAATTCTTTACAATAATTTATTTTGTATTTTTTTTTTATCTACATGAATTATATACCTATCTAATTATTTTAAATAAATTTTCATCATGTATTATTCTTTTAAATCAATTTAATTATATTTTTTGATTTATAACAATTCTTTACAATAATTTATTTTGTATTTTTTTTATCTACATGAATTATATACCTATCTAATTATTTTAAGTAAATTTTCCTCATGTATTTACATCAATTGTATTGATTTTTCATATATATTACGCTGAGAATGCGCCCCTGCTTAAATTATTTACGTTGACTACACATTATTTATATACAATATGTAACTATATTTATTAAAGTATAGTTTTTGCTATAAAGCAAAATCAATGGTTGTTCCATCTGGAGTTGGAACAATTTCAGGGGACTGAGCGCCAGTCAAACTTTATACCGTAACCGTACTCTGCACTTCAACAACCTCAGTAAGGCGTGACTGAGGTACGTCGTGCACAACTACGGCCGGGGGGCTTGCCTTAACTGGCCGACCCGCGAGAAGGAACACTCTATAAAACCCGACAGCGAAGTCGTTTAAACCCTACGGATATCTGGCGACCTCCGTAGTATGTAGCCTTACCCCCGGAATGGGCGTCACCCGGGGGTGGACCTTCTATCGACCCTACTCGTGGGAACAACAATGGAAACTAATCAAAAACCAACAAATAAACCTGGAATTTCAACACAGACGACTATAGCATTGCCAACTGACACCGATTCAGACGACGAGATGTTTTTAACTAACCAACAGAGCCCTAACTATGCGTATCAACAGACAGATCACCGTGAAGGACATTCTTCTGGTACAAAAATACTAACTCGAATGGAAGCCTTTAAGCTGTTTAAGGGTAAAGCAAAGGAGCTGCCGCTTTCCGAACGATTGAGTATGGTTGTCAATTATTTTGGCTCTGAATATCAACTTTCACAAACTGACGAGGAGTTGAAACAAACACTTTCACGGTTTTTATCAAAGAGTCAAGATTACTTTAAGCGTTGTAAGTTTAATGAGTCCTATTTTATTAAAACAAAACGAGATTGGCTTAGTGGTACTCTTGTTAGTGGTCATTTGATATCAGTCCTTGATAATGATGAAACTTCATCAGCAACGGTTTCTAATAACGAATCTCTCTTTTCTCCGAAATCCAAGAGGTTTATGGCTTTAAGCAGAAGCCAACAATATAGATCTAAGCGAAAACTTTCGGAAGCCTTAGACAACGAACCAAATGTCCAGAAGATACAAGCGTTTGTACAATCTATTAAAATCGGAGGACAAAATCTGCCACATTCATCTGCTAAAGATTTAGAGACACTATTATGTCTCTGTCTAGAATCTGAGACTGCTCCAACAGAAATTCTTAAAAAAGTTCAGACATCTCCAGAACCATGCACACCTGTCGAAGCTCTGGCTATGATAACTGATAGAAATATGTCTGTCGAAACATACAGTGCAATTCGATTAGATCTTAAAAGACGTGGATTTGATGCATACCCCCCGTATAATAAAATTCAAGAGGCTAAAAAAACATGTTATCCTGACCAGGTGCAGGTGTCTGAAAGAGAAGCATCTGTGCCTTTTCAAAGTTTAGTCAACCACACTTTTACTCAGGTGATTAAATTATGTGATGAAGTCCTCATCAACTATTGTACCAAAAAAAGCATTCAAGCAGTAGATTGCATTTTAAGGGGTAACTGGGCCTTTGATGGAAGCACTGGGCAATCTTTATATAAACAATCATTCTCAGATGCAGAAGGTGACGAAAATAGTCTTTTTGCGACGACATTTACGCCATTGCAGGTTGTAACTAAAGACAGCAATGATGTTATTTGGCTAAACCCTGCACCGTCATCTTTTCGTTACTGTAGACCGTTACACTTGCAGTATAAAAAAGAAACGAAAGAATTAATTATTTGGGAGAAACAGTCTATTCAGGATCAAATACAAAATCTTACCCCCATTATAACTGAAACCTCGAGAGGGCATACAATAAAAGTTGTTGAATATGAATTATACTGTGCAGCTATTGATGGGAAAGTCCTGAATGCGATTCTTTGTACGCCATCTCAGTTACATTGCCCATATTGCGATTTGACCTCATCGCAATTCAACAATTTAGAGTTAGCATTCTCCAAACCAGTAATAGAAGAACGTTTGGTGCATGGCATAAGTCCACTTCATTCTTGGATAAGGGCCTTAGAATTTTTATTAAACCTGGGATATAAAGTAGAGGTTAAAAAATGGAGGATCCCTCAAAGGTCAGAAGAGAGCCGATTAGTCGAGGACCGTAAAAAAATAATCCAGGCTAAAATCAGAGATGAAATGGGACTTTTGGTAGATGTTGTCCGTCCAACTTCAGGGACCACTAACGACGGAAACACTGCACGCACTGCTCTTTCTGATAGAAACCGAGGAACTTTTGCAAACATTCTGAACATTGAACAGTGGCTATTAGATGGATTATATGTTATTTTAACAGTTTTGTCTAGTAACCTGCCAATTGACTTTGAAAAATTCGCAACTTTTTGCAAAGAGTTGGCATACAAATATGTTGCGAAGTATGGATGGCATCCTATGACTATCACGCTTCACAAAATTTTAGTACATGGGTCGAAAATTATAGAAAAATCAAATTTACCTATTGGCATGCTCTCTGAACAAGCGGCTGAGTCACGCAACAAATTTTGGAGGTTTGACAGAGAGCACCATACCAGAAAAAAATCTCGTGAAGCAACTATGTTTGACCTTTTTCACAGAGCTTTAGTCTCATCGGATCCCATTATCTCTGATTACAACCTCTTAGAGAGAAAAAAAAGGCTAAAAAAATCCCATTGCCACCGGCCGCATTGTCTTTGTTGAGACCTGTTAATGAACAAAATCTAGCCATCGATGATTATTCACATGTTGAATTAATTGTAACTAACAATGAAGATGAATTTTAGTTCGGTTAGCCCACATCATCATCATCATCATCTTCCTGCCCTTATCCCGTATTATTTGGGGTCGGCGCAACACGTTTTTTTCTTCCATTCTGTCCTGTCACTCGTCAAACTATCACTGACTCCCTTTTCTTTCATATCACTTCTCACACAATCCATCCATCTTTTCTTTGGCCTCCCTCTCCCTCTCCATCCATCCACATGTAAACTCATAACTCTTTTAGCAACATGCGTTTCATCCCTCCTCTTCACATGACCATACCAAGACAAACAATTCCCTTTCAATTTTTCAGTCACTGGCGCCACTTTCAAACTTCCCCTAATATATTCATTTCTCACTTTATCCATTCTCGTCACACCACACATCCATCTTAACATTCTCATCTCCGCTACGTGCAATCTTTTTTCATCCGTCTTTTTCACAGCCCAACATTCTGATCCATACAGTATGACAGGCCTTATCACGGACTTGTAGATTTTACCCTTCAACTTGAGAGGCATCCGTGGGTCACAAGTTGTTCCCGTGACCTGTCGCCATTTCATCCATCCTGCGTTGATCCGATGTGTTTCATCCCGGTCCGGTTAGCCCACATAATATTTTAAAAATTCATATACATTTTCCTTTCGAATAGCCAACTCCATATTAGTTATTAGATAAAAATTAAAACACATTTTTTTTTTTCAAATAAAATATATTCGTGTTGGTTTTTTTTCGGATACATGAAAGTGAACCCTAAGGAAAATTTTGAATTTCCAATAACTCCTGGAACCCAATGAGTTTGGTTTTGGAATTAATACTACACATAAAAGAAAGTATCAGCAATTTTTTGATGTAGGAATGGCCACCTACTACTGCGGTTTAGATGAATAAAAAAATGAAAACGAAAAATGAGAAAAAAAATCATATCTCTCGACCCATTCATACTAAAGCAACAGGAATTGGTACAACGGTCGGCTATTACACCTTTTCTCGATAAAATAAATAAATTCTGGAATAAGTACTTCCATTAAATTATAATGATTTTTTTTTCGTTTTTCAAGAGTCGGATATTGCGAAACTGACATTTTTTTTAAAAAAAGTACAAGTCTTAGCGAACCCGGAGTTTTACTCTAATCGTCGGAATTGTAGACTCTATCGATTAACTCAATAAAAACACGATGACACAAAATCCGGGATCTTATCACACTGTGAGATGGTATAAGGGGGCGCATAGGCATTATTCACGCCAAAAACGAAGATATACAAAAAAAAAAAGAAATAACCAACTTAAAAAAAAAACACACTACAAAGTGAAAAGTAACCTTCACTCGATGTCTTAGATGTCGTTTCGTGCGATGGCCGTTTTGCGTGGATGTGACGCATATTTTCCCCCAACTTGTTTCTTTTTGTGTTTGTGTTCTTTTTTGCGTCATGTTTACCGCAAATTAACACATTTTCTTTCTTTCTTAGTTTTATATTTTTCGTTGTTTGCCACTGCCACACGTTTTTTTTATGTAAGACCTTTTTAATTTTTCTCTTTTTTTGTTGTGGTACCTACGCTACATAAATTTATTTACCACTAGCAGCGTCCCGCGGTTTCACCCGCATGAGTCTCGATCCCATAGGGATATCGGGATAAAAAGTATCCTATATGTTAATCCAGGTTATAAACTATCTGCGTGCCAAATTTCATCCAAATCCGTTCAGTGGTTTTTGCGTGAAAGAGTAACAAACATACACACACACTCACAAACTTTCGCCTTTATAATATTAGTGTGAAGTGTGATAGTGTGACTACTTGCTATGTAAACAACAGTGACAGGAAGGAAACGTCATCAACATACACAAATTGGATTAAATACGTATTATTGTAGGTAACTACCAAAGGAAAAAAATATAGACAACCGCGCTAGCTTCCAGTACCAAATGAAAAGAATCACGTGTCCCGCAATGACGGAAAATCTGGAAAAAAAACCTCTTTTTTATGTTAGTTAAAAATTGATAGTCTGTTCACAAACCTGCAATCAGAATCGACTTCGAACAGCGATAGACAGATGGTGCACTTCTCGTCCTGGTGGCTGGGCGCGGGGCGGTAGGCGTGGCGGTACGTGTTTGACTCGATGACCGCGCTGGACGCACCGCGCCCGCGCCACGCGCGGGACTCCGCCTCCTCGGCCGCCTCGGCCGCGTACACCATCGCTGCGGCCATGGCGCCGGTGCCCTGAAACACGTAATATTAAATAAATAAAATATACCTTTATTGCTGGTTCTGTAATGTTTTTTAAAAGATTTTTCTATACAGAGTCAAATTAAACTAGTTAGCAAAACTCAGCGGACGTGATGGGGTAATATATGATATCTAAGCATGATAAAACATAAGAAAGAAAGAAAAATAGGTTTATTTGTCACAGAAACACGTGCATACAAAACGATAAGAATAATTAGAAAAATAAAGCAAAATAGATCCACATTATAATCACGAGCACAAAACAGAAATAGCCGGCAGCTGCACGTCATGACTGTGACAAGAAGGCTTCCACTCAGCATGATGCTGTGCTATGAGGGACCCACAGCACATCGCTGATTTGTGGTCACCCGAAAAAGACGTACGGAAAAGCACAAGCAATTTGATGATTATTTCTTTTTGGGGTCAACGACCGTAAGTATACTCCGTCGGTTTAGGTAGTTAACTAAATGTAAACAATCTTGGCATGTCTTTTTATCTAAAAGTTGTCTATAAATTGTATATAAAAATCTTTGCGACTAGGTATTTACTAAATCGATGTTAGCTAATAAACTAAATTTAAATAATCTTTGTGTATATTATATACGACCACTTTAATATAAAAAGACATACCAAGATTGTTTACCTTTAGTTAACTACCTAAACCGATAGACCATAGTTTAGTTACTAGAAATATGGTTTAAAAAAATTTTTTTTTTTACCTAAACACGATAAAACAAAAAAAAAACAGATTTTGTCAAATCGTACTTGAAGTAACCACACACTACCAACGAACTATGCGAGTCTCGATGAGAATCGCATTCTCGCCTCTCGACAGGCGAGAAACTGTCCTCGTGTAAAAGAACCTTTAACACTTTCACCGCCACGCATATATACAGTTTTCCAAAGCAGCAGGCCATGTGGGCGGCGCGCCGCCCATTCCATTTCTTTAGCAACTCGCCACAAAAAATCAATAATAGTTTGCTGCACTAGAATTTACGTGGGCGGCCGGCGTACCACATGGCGGTGAGTGTTAAAATATAAGTCAATCAATTTAATTTGTGGTCAGTGGGTTCGGTTGACTTACCATAAATGATGGCTGGATAGATATGTGGAGATGCGGCGGCGAGGGGTGCATCTGCATGTAATGATGCATGTGGTGGTGGATATGTTGTCTGTCGCTGGAAAAAAATACTTCTTATAAGACACTTTCAAATTACAGCACAAAACGTAATTCATTTATGAATGAAAAATTGAAAATTCTGTAGGAATTGTAGTCTGAAGTGATAATTTCCGAAATGTTAATTAAAAAATGCAGATTGTAAAATCGTAGAGTAGATAGTTGAAAGTAGACGAAGCGACTGATTTGAGCTGGGTAAATTGGTAATATCTACACTTCGCCTATGGAGTTATAAAGGCTGACGATACCTCGTGGTGACGGGTCTTTGCCCTCGAATCGCTGCAATCACCCGGCTCGCCAGTCGACGCCGCCTAGAAGCGAATACATTTGTTCTCGCCGCGCGGATTTTGGTCAACAGTATGAGAAAGCACGAGTCTATCGATATTTGGGCCCAACATCAGCATCAGTACGAGTTTTGTTAATTCTTGCGATCTTGGATTGTCAAGTTCACCATGCTCGCCACCGAAATATCAATAAGGCAAGTAGCAGATTTAATAATACAGCATATGGCAGATATATTGGATCTTGATATTGTAATCAAATTGAATACTTCAAAATATAAAAGTACTTACAGCATCATGGGCGGCGGCGGGCCTCCTCCAATGTCACGTTGTTCCAACTCATCGGGGAACTGAAATAAAGAAAGCATTACAACTGTGTACCCACGGGCGATTTTGTAACGTGATGATTTTTTATCGCGCACTGGATTTTCAACGCACTGCTTAGCGCCCAGAGTTGAAAATCCAACAGGGTTTTTTTTTGACGCTCTGGGATGCACTCTATTGGGTTCTCAATTTGAGGGGTATAGATGCAAATGCGTTTCTCTATCATCCACTTTTATGCTCTGAATACTTTTTTATTTGTTGGCAACCCTTTTCCATTTCTCTTTGATTTTATTTTAAAAAAAGTACGTGCACAATCGCCTAACCTATAGATATAAAATTACATGAGAAATATGGAATTAGGTGCAACACTGCCTCTGTTGTAGTTTAAATAACAAAAGCGCTACTATCGTGACTCGACCAATCACAGCACTGCATAACCCCATCCATATTGTCATTAAAAGAGCAAAACCACTTCTATCTAGTAATGACGAATGCAAAATCGCCTCTATCCAGATTTTAATGTCTTTTTTACAAGTTTGCACTGTATAAACAACTAAGGTACCTAATATTTTGAACTGAAAATAATATTGATTTGCCATGATATATAACTTCATTATTAGATACTTACGGCTAAGTTTATCACAGTAAATAAAGTTTTTGTGGTGTCACAAAAAAATTTAAAAAGTGGATTGAAGCGCACGCATCTATACCCTCATGTTCGGCTGAACACCGAGAGTTGAAAATCCAGTGGGCAATAAAAAAAATCGTTGCGTTAAAAAATCGCTCGTGCAACCTGGGCTAGGAGAGATGGGTGGGAGATGATAGTTAATGAATGGGGTATCTTGTCTGCCCAACAATCTGTACGAGTGAATTTGCAGCATAATTCTAAATATGAGTTGACACAGAGTATTTTAAACAAAAAAGAAAAAAATCGCCTGTCCGGAGATCTCAAATTGCACAGGCTGAGGGCAAGAGAAGGGTTAAGTAATTCATAAAGTGATATCAATAAGGTGGGCAATGATTAATGATGATGATGATGTAAAATAAACAAAGGAATATACAGCGAGGACTGTGGTTGGCGGGAGCGGCACGGGCGGGAATTGAGCGAAGGCGGGCCCGAAGCCGTCGCCCATCATGCTGCGACGTTGTAGCTCCTGAAATTATGACGAAAATATTTAAAGACAAAGCGTGTGCCCGATAGTACTTCCCATCTGCAAAAATTACCAACTTCCATACAAACTTTAATCCCTTATTTAACCCCTTTAGGGGATGGATTTTCAAATAATTTTCCTAGTTCACAGTCTCACGATCGTTATACACTGTTACATTTTGATCGTTTGAATCCCGTGGTGGGGCAATCCGGTGCATGAAACACTATCGATTTATAAAGATAAAATTAAAAAATAAAATTACTTTATCTTTTAAACTCGAATTAATTCACGCGTTAGTGAAAAAACAATGCGAACCATTAGTAGGTACCATTCGAAACTCATTTCGTACCATAGAATGTGTGTGTATGTGGTAGATAACATTACGAAAATACGAACCATTTCACAAAATGACGCGTAAGTGTAGGTACCTAGTTAGGTACGCACCGACGACGACGCGACGTAGTAATTAGGTAACTAACTCGCGGCGCTTCTACTGGTTTCAAGCATTTTGCGAATGTTACGTTATCACTTCCTATTTTTTTTATTTTAAGAGACACAATGCTGTGTTAAGTTGTTGATGAATAGTACTTTGTAAGTTAAACCACCCGTCCAAGGGATTAAAACGATCAAACTGACGATGTATGTTTAAGGAACTCTTGTGCACTTCTGGACCCAGGCAGGGCCAAGCGGTTTAAGCGGTGCGTTGTCTGTCAGTGAATGAATTTAGTAAATTTTATAGACTAGCTGTGCTCCGCGACTTCGTTCGCGTGGAAGTCTTAAGATACACAATATACCAAAATAACACCACATTTTAATAAAACCCCCGACCCGCCGTGTTCCATCGCCCGCCCGCGCTATTTGTTCACAATTTCATGGGTTTTTTTTTGCGCGGAACCCTAATTCTTTTTCTAAAATAAAAGCCTAAGTTACTACTTATAACATCAGCTATCTACCAGTGAAAGTCTCGTCAAAATCGGTCCAGCCGTTTCGGAAATTAGCCGGAACAAACAGACAGACAAAAATGTTACAAGTTGATTTTTTGTTATAAGCACCATACAGGGGCGAAGCCTTCATGCAACCCGATTCCTATCGGCTTCCCTTCGGAACAACCACTCTTCTTAACCGATTCGTTGCGGATGGCACGTTTCAGTGCCATCACTTTTTTTTGCGTGAGGCGTTAGGCACGGATGTGTGTCATTTTAAAATCGATGGTAACTCCTTCAATTAAGTTAAGGAAGTTTTTACTCAGAACCAAACTATCTTCATTTTTCACGTATATTAAGCTCGTAGCCTTCGTTTCTGGATATTGTAAGATTTTTTTTTAAACAGGAGTAACCAACCTTTTTGAAAGTTGAAAGTCGATTCGTTGCAGATGGCAAGTTTCAGTGCCATCACTTTCTTTTGCGTGTGGCGTTAGGCACGGATGTGTGTCATTTTAAATCGATGGTAAGGAACTCCTTCGATTAAGTTATGGTTTTTACCCAGAACCAAATTATCTTAATTTTTCACGTATATTCAGCTCGTTTCTAGATATTGTAAGATTTTTTTTTGTTTTTAACACGCTTTTATTAGCTTCACTTGTAACTAACTATGTATGTAAGAAAATCTTGGAATCTTAAGTTGACCCACTTCCCGGTCTTCGATTAGGATGTTTTGCACACGCTCTGAGTTCTGATGACAATACATGACTAGCTAAGAAACGTCATTATAAATCCAATATGGCGGCTTCCCCAAGATGGCGGACTGGCTGTTTGAAATCCACCTTCATGATATGGGTATCAAATGAAAGGGTTTGCTGTCAGAAATACGAAAAAAAATATTCACGGGACTTAAATCTAATATTTTTAGACCTCAATAATCAATCAAATCATTAGAAAATGCGAAAAGGTTTAGCACAACTGTAATAAAAAAGTCACTTACCCTCCATTTCCAGAAATACACTTATTTTGCCACTTTTAACCACTTATAACAATGTGCCTGGCCGTTCACGTTAGATTTCGAATGTAAACTAAAAGTATTCAAGGTTTGAACATGTAAAAAATGGTCAAAATACTGTTTTCTTTCCCGCATGGCTGAAGGCACAGATGCGTGTCATCTAATCGTATGGCGTTGGGCACTGAACAGTGTCACGTTATTTTTGTTCGACGCCACAATTAGAAGTTAGCGAAATTAGACATCGCAACGAATCGGTTAATGTCTACTATTGCCAAATAATATGGTAGACCTGTGTGTGCATGTATCACATCACACTACAGATATTTAATACCACTTTAATACAGTCATCATAAGATTAAAAACATTACAAAAATGCCTGTAATTTTTTTTCTTACTTTATGAGAACTGAACAGTTTTTTTTTCGGCTTCTCTCTAATGATAATTGTAGCTGCACCACTGGCACCGTATATACCGTATTATATTTCATTATCCGTATTCATTTCATTTTGACATTACAAACAGACACTTCAATTTTATTTATGTCTATAGATGTGACTTAAAAGGCTGCCCAACTTAAGATGGAATGGGATGGGACGGAGAAATTTGTGTTCGTGCGTGGAGGTGCACTTACCATCATGTGATGTTGTCGTTGCCAGAGCCGCTCGTGGACGAGGTACGGCGGAGCGACGGACATGCCGTCCCGACGTCGTTCACCCACTGTTTATGTGGAAAGAAATTAGGTTATCAACACACTCGGAATTCCTCATTTCTCTTCCGCTGCTATGTATGTAAATTGATCCTAAGTCTTCACCGTGTACATTTGAGTTATCAGTCACGGAGGCTAGATAGGCAGTCGTTCCATGTAAAATACTGGAATTCAGCTGCATCCGGTTAGACTGGAAACCGAAACCAACATAGGCGGGAAAAGGCTACGCAGATGATGATTCAGAACTTTAACATAGTCGGAATAAAGATCGACATTAAAAAAAAAAAAGAAAAAATAAATAAAAAAACCCGACTGCGTAAAAAGTGAACTTTAAAAAGATGAAACAATATGACCTATTTTGTCTCCAAACAATCTCATGCACTCGGAGGCATCTACTTACATTTTAGCAATAAAAACCTATTGCTAAAATGTATTTTACACTTTTTCATCATCATCATCTACAGCCAATTTTCACCCACTGCTGAGCACAGGCCACGGCCACCCTTTTCTTGTGCCAATTACCACGCTCTTGTGACAGCCTCATCCAGGTTCTACCCGCGATGGTAATAATGTCGTCTGCCCGTCTCGCAGCCGGACGACCGACGCGACGCTTCGTCTTACACTTTTTAGTTTGGATTATTTTGCTCTCACTGTATTAAGTAACGCTTTACGTAACAGTCGTAAATACAATACCCACTAATAATCGGGTGATAACGGCCTCTTACTCAATCACTCCAAAGGTTCGATATTGCTATTATATTGGTTGATATCATTTCTCATTCCAAATTACATTAAACGTATAACTTGTACAGTTGTACAGTGGTACCCAACTGATAAGGCGCGTCGTGAATCTTCGTTCGCACAGAAAAGAAAGTATGTCCCCGAAGATTAACGAAAGAATGCTTCAAACTTACAATCAACCTTAGATCAATACTATATGGTTCATAATACACTGAAGCTGTTAGTTCAGTCTCACTCGCAAGTCACGCCCCTCCGCACAATTATATATTTAATTAAAAATACAGGTTATTTAAAATGTACGATTTATTTAATAATCAATAGAAAAAACTTAATCTAAAGGCCGCACTCCTGCTATCCCAATATCACTCTGAGCGTCACTACTATTACCATCACTATCACGACTCGAACTATCCGATGAGGATGACGTATCTTCGTTGGTGTTTATTACAAATTGGTTCAATTTATCGTCGATGGCCTCTTCCAATGTCATAAATTCGTCTTCGCATTTGATGGCATGATCTACAACTATTGTTGCCACTAAGTGTACTTTTGCCTGCTACGCGTGCACTCGATCAGACGCAGGGTGTACAATCTTAGAACTAAAAAAGCAGAAATAGCCTATCGACGAATCCTACTACATTAAAAAGCACACCACACTATTCATAGTTCCAAGAGAATTAGTGATTTTTAATTTGGTAGGATTATATTACAGTGTTGTTCTAAAACACGTTATTAGATGGCATACCTTGTCATTATTTTCTTACGTAGTTTGGACAGTCTACGCAAGATGGCGCTGTGTCCGGTAGATAAATGTCGTATGGTCAGGGTGACCAGATTTCCTTTTTTACAGTTGTAAATTTATTACACATTCTGGTACCATTTAGTTTTGCTGATACCTTTGACTTAGCCTACTCAGAAACCGATTTTATTATTTTAAATATTATATTCGCATTAGAACAGTCTGATTCTGTCCTTCTTTTTAAAGCCATAAAGTATTTCAATGAAAAATAAAACAGTGACAATGTTTCTTGGTTATTTATTGTTGTTTTCAACTAGCAACACTACAAACAAATGGCCGCCGGTTCTGTGCTAGCAGTGCTGTCGTTGTTTTGTTTGTTTTATTAGTTTATTATCGGTTACAAAGTGTTTCTCCACCTAAGTCTGTTGAGTTGAACTTCTGTTCCTCCAGCCGTGTGGAGTTTTGTGCTTGTGACGATTTTAAGCTAAGAACTGAGATAGGACTATTGGACCTTGTGAAGACTGTGCTTTTGTGTTTCATCGATCCTTTTAAATTAAAGGCAAAAAAATATTGTCACAAATGTTTTAAAAGAAAAAATAAATAATGTATTATTTCATTTATATCGTGTTTCATTTCTGTGCAACAACTTGGTATATTCATTATAGTATGACCAATTTTCCATCTCTGATAAGATAAATCAGGAAATAAATTTGTGTTAGACAAATTTATTTCCCGATTTATCTAGAGACATGAAGCATTGCGCGTGGGAACCTACACATTCGAGCATCTATTAGTATTAGTTCCAAAACACGTTTTCAGATGGCGACACTTTGATGTTTCCTATTTACCAGCTGAGTTTGGTCTCTATCTCCTATAATACAAGTTACTCTGTGATCAGACGTATGGCGGCTGACTAACATGCCACGTGGCGCGCGCAAACATGGCGGCAGCTGCCGACCAATAGCGGTACAGGACAAAGAAGCGCGGTGCGTGGAGAGTGCCGATTGGTCAATAGCATTTCCCGCGCTTTAAAAATTCATCTTCTTCGCAGGTACATCGGAAGCCATATCAGTTGGGTACTATTGTACATATCTATGTAATCACCTTTTAAAACCCTTCCTTTCGGGAGAAAAATTATTTTGGAAAACATAAAATTTGGCGCCAAAAATCCGCCATTTTGATTTTTTTTTATAATTTTAATAAACGCAGTGACACTCGCACAATAAGGACGAATCTAACGACATATCATTCATCAAAATCGGTTCAGCCGTTTAGTACCTACTTACGACAGAACGTAAGGACGGACATACATACAATCGCGGAGGCGATCGGCGGCGGTGATCTCTCGCGTCCGGCCCTGGTCCAGGCCATGGTACGGACCGAGAGCGCATGGGAAGCCATTACCTCCTTCTGCGAAGCAGTAATACCTACTCGCGAAGGAGGAGCCGGAACGCCTGAGGGGAGGCAATCTCTGCGCCCTCATCACACCCCTAGTCGCCGCAGGAGACGCCCTGGGCGGCAGGAATCGAGAGCCGATTTCCGGCCACCGTAGGCGCGGGCTTGCGGACGGCAAGCAATGCTCGCCGTCCGGTAAGGACCAGGCCGGATCGACGGCGCGTTGTGTTCCAAGCGCGCCTCAAAGAGATGTCAGCACTAACTGACGGGGTCCGCTAGGGCCGATTGCAGCCAGGGTCGCGGGATGTTCGAAAGAGTTACCGCGGCCCCTGGCACAGGCAACTGAAGGAACACGGGTGGGTTTTAGTCAGTAAAAGTCTGACACGCCCTCCCGCTCTGCCCAGAGCGGGAGAAGTCATTTGATGATTTCCCATAAAAAAAAAGGACAGACACATACATACAGGTCAAACACATAACCCTCCTTTTTGGCTTTGTCGCAGTCGGGTACAAATGACTCGATGGTTTAAATCTGGGGCTAAAGATAATTCTGGTTTTGTAATAAGGTCGTTTATCGGTAAGGTGGTTCTCATGTAGGGGGATGCGCTAACGTAGCCCGCAAAATTCAAATTTTCTTACTTTATTTTGCGATTAGCAGATCAGTGTCAGGTTGCATGTAATTTCATAATTTCATGTATATAGGGTGACTGATGGTAACTAGTGACTGATACTTTAAACACATGATTGTACTCATGATAACAAACAACTTTTACTAGGGACCAAACATGAAATTGCAAAAAAAAAAATCTGCTGTTCCTTACATTTATGTTCGCATAACTTGTCAAAATGTGGAGAACAGCAAAATTTTTTTATCGCGATTTCAGGTTTGGTCCCATAGTAAAAGTTGTTTGTTATCATGAGTACAATCGTGTCTTTAAGTTTCGGTCACTAATTTACCAGTCACCCTAAATAGTCATTCCATAGAGCGTAATGTGAGCTTAGAGAGTTGTATTGATGACTAGCTTCTGCCCGCGACATCGCATCGCCCGCCCGCGTTGTCACTTCGTTTTCGCTTAGCGTTCTTTCTGACTTGTTGCTCGGCTCCTAAGGGTCGTAGCGTGATGTTAAATAGCCTATAACCCGTGAAAAGCGAAAATGAAGTAATAGCGTGGGTGGGTGATGCATCGAAATATAGATAGATAATTAAGATTATGATCATAAATTTTCATTTTATAGGGGTGGAGGAACGGGTGTTGGAATTTGTAGAAAATACGAAAATCACGCGAACGAAGTCGCGGGCGAAGTACTAGTATTATTATACTTTTAATGATTATAATTGTGGAAATTGGTACATAGGTATTTGTGACGGTCGTGAATCATATGTCGGTTAACATAGAACCTGTCAATGACCCGCCAAGCGCCAAAATCGTAAGAAATTTTGAATTTCGCAGGATACACTGGCGTTTTCGCCTTATGTAGCTTGTACTCACTGTGTGCGGGCGGCGCGTGGTGATGGTGGTGGCTGGTGGGGTGCGCGTGCGGCGGCTGGTGCGCGTGGTGCGGCGCATGCGGTGGCGCGGCGCAACACGCGCAGCCAGCGTGGCCGCAGCAGCAGCGCCGGCAGCCGCCGCACGCGCTCACACGGACCCTGACACACGTCATAATAATAGCTTTATTTTCCTTACACACTAGTTCTTTATCTTTCTAATACTAAGATTTTGTAAGTAACAATATTAACAAAAAAAAAAAAAAAAATTGGTAAGTACATATTTAACCGAACCGCAAATAACCTCCCATTTTGCTTTCCTAAAAATATTATTGAACACTCTAATATACCTAATGTATGCGCTCTTTTTGTGAATCTCAAATAATTCTTATTTTAGGGTCCTTAAAAATAATAAATAGCCAAGAAACTGCGACCAACTTGGATGTAGGGCTCGCTGGCCGCAGCAGCGGCACCGCTCGATTTGCTCGCTCGGCTCGCGCGCGCACAAGCCTTCACGTAGTTTGTCAATAAAGTCGTGACATGGATGTTTGAGGAACTAACATTTAATCATGTGTCTAGCAACACTAAACATAAGTACTAGTACTAACAAAACAACTTAAACATAAGTACTAGTACTAACAAAACAACTTAAACATAAGTACTAGTACTATTAAACATAAGTGCTACAACATGTCAGCAGCGCCATCATTTAATGTCACGACTTTATAGACAAACTGTATATAAACAGAATAGTGAACAACATAGCACTGCCACCCATAAGAAAGAATAAGACATTTTTTTTTTTTTTTGTAATTGGATGAAGTTACAATTAATATTTTTATTCTGTTTTGTTTAGCTGTAAGTCTCCCTAAGCCCAAAAAGTTTTTAGAGGATCAGTTTAATAAATAATTATAAATAAATAAATAAACATCTTTATTGTCAGGCATCATGGCCCATAGGGTACATTACATCATTTTTTAAACTGCAAAAATTAACATCAATATTAAAATGAAAATAAACAATTAAAAAGAAAAAAAAAAGAAAATACAATTTAAAATCAGAATTAAAATTAACATCATAATGATAAATAATTTTTTTTTCCTAAAAATATACTTATTAACTAAGTTTTTATTTTTGTTAAATACATACAGGAACATTTATTGGGATGATGTGCAAGGACCGCTATGGATAGCGGTAAAAGGCTCTTCCAGCCGTTTCCAAGCTGTTCTATCTCTGGCGATTCTGCTCCACGTTCTGCCTGCTATCCTTGCAAAATCGTCGCTCTTGACCCACTCACGACAGATTCAAATCCTGCGGCTATTCTAAACATGCAACGGATATGTACCACTATCTATGCACTTTATATTACAAACCACTACACTGACAACATACTGTTTGAAGTTTTCCGAGTAAGGTTCACTCTATGGCTCAGTTGCACCCCGCACCACAAATCACTATGCATTTATCGCTAAACGAATTTAAAACATCGGTCCATCTCTTTCAATCATTTGAAGATGACAGAGACAGAATGATGTCGATTAGCGTGAAATGGTAAAAATAAAAATGCAATGGTAAAAAATATTACAATTTCTAATAATCTGGTAGACAGGTACCTACTCCACAAAAACTCAGTGGCTACTACACGAACACATAAATTACATCACAATATACCATATCGAGAGCGATCTGACCGATATCGATGAAATTGATTATCCGCGCTAGCTACGACTGAAATAAAAATGCTCGAAAGAACAACACGTGCTTTTAATATGATTCATTTCCGAAGTAACAGGCATAAAATAATAACGGATATATCTAGACTACTGGCTTTTTTTTTTGGGTGGGAAATCATCAAATGACTTCTCCCGCCCTGGGCGGAGCGGGAGGGTGTGTCAGACTTTTACTGACTTATTTTCTTACGTTTTTTGCGATTTGTAAGTCATTATCAAAATATGATCCACGACCGTATAAAGTATGTATTTACAGAATGATCATAATTACAACTCTTTAAGACCACGTAATTCTATTGAATGACTATTTAATGAAATCTTCACAATTAGGATTATACAAACTTATGGAGTTGTGTTACTGATTTTAATTATTATAATTCTGTAAATGCATATTTGTTACGGTCGCGAATGATACTTTAATCCACATACAACTTAATACTGACTTGCAAATTGCAAAAAAACATAAAAAAGTTTGAATTTCGCGGGCTACCTTAACGCTTCCCCCTTAAATACGAGTATCTAGTCTTAAATATTGTACGGTGGTACGGAACCATTCGTGTGCTAGTCTGACTCGCACTTGGACGGTTTTTTTTCCTTTTGAGGAACGAAAGCCTAATAAAAACAATAATTTTTATTAACTATAACTTTTATCGCTTCGCCTGCCGGATAAGCGGATTTACGCAAGACACAATGACTTTATAATTGTTTCCGTAATTACGGCAAATCAAAGGTTAATAACTCTTAATAAAAATGACTCCTTATATAATACACATTTAGACCACTTTTGCCTTGTCTTTAATGATGTAAGCGTTACCCACCTGGTCCGTACAAGATGTGCATGCGGCGGTATCTCGTTGTGCGTGAGATGCGGCGGGTAGCTGCCCCGGCGCGGCACGCCGAGGATAGTGCGCGCGCTGCCCACCCAGCCCGCGGACGGCGGCGAGGGGGCCGCAGGCGAGCGCGGCGCGACCTCCTCCGCCGCGTAACCCACCCGGCCCGGAGACCCCGTCAGGTCTATTACTTCTTGCTGCTGCATTTACGAAATTATGCAGTCAAATTAAATTAGCTAGCGAAACTCCGCAGACGTGATTGGTATTGATATCTAAACACGATAAAATAAAATAAAAAATAAAACTGATTTTCTAAGCCCATATTCAAAATGGTAAAGATATCATTACCTACTCAATGAAAACCTTTGCCTTTATTGAGCGACCGATACCGCGCCACGTTATTTCTGTCTGATGTTGGGGGTAATTTAAAAAGAATTATTGTAGGCGTAAGTACACCGATCATCCGTCACGTAATTTCGCCAGGTGTCCCATAGCACTTACTTTTAACTGCATGCTTTTACCTTTCTTTCTCCTAATTTTTAAACTACTTAATAAACCTCTCTGCCTCGTTGGTCTAGTGCTCGCAAGCGCTATTGCTGAGCATGAGGTCTTGGATTCGATTCCCAGGTCGGGCAGTGTTATTGGGGTTTTCTGTCTGGAATTTCTCAGTAACAGCCCGAAGTATGGATTTGTGCCCGGTAGATGGCAATAGGCTCGCCCCTTATTACATGGGACTTAAACATAACTGGCGAAATGTGGGTGTACTATAGGTACACTTCTGCCTAACCCTTCGGGGAAACAAGGCGTGATGTTATGTTAAGTTATTAAATCAAAAATATTTAAATACAGATCCAGGATCCTGAAATACTTACAGCATTAGAGTCGTCTCCTACGAGCATAACGCCATCATCCGAGCTGGAGTCAGAGACCCAATCCAGCTGTAAGTCAGGAGCTGACAGCACGTTACCGGGCGCTGCCGATGGCTCGGTAGCTTGCGTTTCCTGAGTTATACAAACAAAAACGTAACTAAATCATATTAAGTCCATTATGCCATTAAATTGATGTCTAGGATCACATACCAGGTTATTTGTAGGCCTGTTGTCAGTCGCCTGTCGCCCCGAACTGGTCCCTGGCTGTGGTGACGTTTCCTTCGGTCTTCGGTCGCCGCCAGCATCTACTTTACAACATCTCCTTGCATTGTCAAGTTCTTGCTTTACGTCAACGTGTTCAGTGACAATTCCATTAGTAGTACCCGGCTCTATCTTAACTGGACATGGCTCCACAACTTCTGTTTTGATGGCACTCACTGACGGCATATTTTCGTCTTTTGTTGGCTCTTCTTTAATAACAGGCTGTTGCGTACCAGGTTCCTCCTTCACTTTTACCATAAATCCTGATGCTTCACCGCCAGTGCTTGCAATGCTAGTACTCTGTTTAGGTACTCTACTTGTTTGAGATCCATTTTGTCGGTTGTTATTTGGACTGTGACACTCTTCAGTATGATTATGAGAAGGCTGTGACAAACCACTGTGGAAATTCACTTTGCATCCACAGTTACTGCGAGATCCACAACCTGTGTTTTCTTGCTTTATTTGCATTTTCACGGCAGACATATTTGGAGTTTGTGTGTTGTTGTTCTGGCTGTTTTGTCTTCGTTGGTCTACAGTTTGCAAAAGTAGATTGCTAGCATTTGGTACAGTAGCATTTGTGTTTCTTGCAGGTTGTGTGCCAGGCTCACCTTTGATCTCCACTCTCGGCGGCTCTCCAGAGTGACTGCTGTTTCCATTGCCTACCCCACTTCCATTACCATTCGCAGCCAGATGCCCAGCACCATTGTCGCATTGTTTCTTTCTTGGTGTGGACACATTATCTTCTTCTTCTGAACTTACTTCTATTAGATTTGGTACTTCATTTTCTTTCGAGTGTCGTCTCCGAGGAGAGATGTTGAGCTTGCGACTAGGCCGTTCTAAACCGTTTGGTTGAATTGCATTATCTCCTGTGGCAGATCCTTGATTATATGCATTGGACCTTGGGTGTAAATATTCATATTCTGGGTGATTATCAGATAATTGCATTCCATTGGACATTGAGTATGGGAGTAGATGAGGCATAAAGTTTCTGCCTTCACTCAGGACAATAACGTTGTTGTGGTAAGGGGCTCCATACTCCCTTGGCGGCTGAATGCCCGGATAATGTGCATAGTTCGGAAAGTAGTAACCATGTTGGTTAAGTGAGTGGGGTTTTGGCTGATAACGAATGTTTATGTCTGGGACCCTCCTCTGGCCAGTGCCATCAGTACTGTCAGGATTATTAGTACCAAAAGAGTAGTCGAGTGAGCTGGAGCTATCTGGTAAGGGTTGATATTCTTCAGGGACAGGAGTGCGTGAGTCAGCAGGGTGGGAGAGGGAGGACAGGTTTACTTCATAAGGTTGGTTCGGAGTTGTAGAGTTAACATAGTTTGATGAGACAGGTTTTGGTGTTTGTTCATTAGTATTTGTCTCAGTTCCAGTAGAGACGCTTTCGACTGGTTCAGATGTTGTCGGCATCACTTCTACTTCATCATCACTTTCTGCAAATAGGGCATCACACTCCATTTGTTCTGTAATCAAACGAGCTATATTTTATTAGATCATACATATGTAATGACTAGCACACAATATACAAAATAACAGCCACATTTCAATAAAACTCCCTCGTCCCCGCCCCTCGCCAACAGTCGCGTTGAATCGCCCGCCCGCGCTATTACTTCGTTTTCGCTTAGTGTTCTTTCCGACTTTTTTCTTTTTGCGCGGCTCCTGAGGGTCTTAGCGTGATGTTAAACAGCCTATAACTATCTTCGAGAATTGGACTACAAAATGCAAAAAGAAATTTTCAAATCTGACTTTTCGTTCATAATTTCATGGTTTTTTTTTCGTTTTTTTTTTGTTTTTTTTTTTTCTAAAATAAAAGTAGCCCATTTTACCTGCCGTAACATCAGCTATCTCCCAGTGAAAGTCATGTCAAAATCGGTCCAGCCGTTTCGGAGATGATAGCCAGGACAGGGAAAGATTAAATATTAATTTGTGGTTAATGAGATCTATCTATGAAGTACCTACAAATAATTATTATTTAATCTACTTGTTACTAATTATATTCCAGAGCACTTGTTATTCTCTTGTCCCAGAAAGTCAAAGTCAAAGTTTTTTATTTGTTAAACATAGGTGTAAAAATAGGTGTTATAAATAAAATAGGTACACAGATCTCTATGTTTTGCCGTTAACGACGTACAAATATCAGATACGACATTTTTACAATTTAACAGAATTTTTGTTAAAATTTAATGACAAGTAAAATCAAAGCTACATTATATACTAAAACAAAGATAATAATATTGCAAACAAAACGTATTTCGAACATATAAATTTTTAGAAACATAATAACATTTCTGATACTCTTAAGTATTAGGTAAGTATAAATAATAAATCCATACTTCCATACTTTAATACTTTAATATTATAAATTCGAAAGTAACTCTGTCTGTCTGTCTGTATGTTACCTTTTCACGACTAAACCACTGAACGGATTTCGATAAAATTTGGCAAGGAGATAGATGGCATCCTGGGGAAGGACATAGGCTACTTTTTGTCTCAAAAATAACCCTACGGGGGGTGATATAGGAGATGAAAGTATGTATGGGAAACCCAGCATTTCTTAAGTTAGGGATATGAAAATTCAAATGTATGCATTTGGTAGGAAATAAAGAATTATGTGGTTCAGCGTTTTTGAAAAATCATCCCCTAAGGGGGTAAAATAGGGGTTGATTTTAAAAATCACAAATTATATTAAAAATTTTGTGTACCTCCCTCATTTTAGGGTTCCAATCCCTAAAAAGAGGGAGGTACACAAAATTTTTAGGGATTGGAAATGTAGTCATAGTTCATATCTTGATTTTTTGAGGTAACATTTTACTCTTTATTTTTAACCGACTTCAAAAAAGAGGTTCTCATTTCGGTTATATGTATTTTTTTAAACCGATTTGGAAAATTCTTTTATTAATTTGAAAGGACATACTTCCAGATTGGTCCCATTTTTATCAAAATCCAGTTCTGATATGATAGGATCCATGAGGAATTGAGGAAACTCCTCAAATATTATAGGCATATATGTATATTATAGTTATTTACGTATTTTCATCAACAAGTCAAGCATTTACACTCAGAAAGTATCATTTGCTGAAGTGGAACTGATGCAGAAGACTACAGATGTCCACGGGAACTCCTCAATGATAAGTATTTCAGGGGTGGCGATAACATATCTTGATTAAGATAGTTAAGCGACTATGACGAAGTAAATTTAAATAAATGGTTCTGATGAAAATGGTACCATCGAACTGATCTGATGATGCAGCCGGAAGGTGGGCACCGGAACTCCGCAACAAAACAATGTATCCTAGCCGTGTTTGGGCTTATTGGAATTTTCAAGTTGCGCTACTTGAGTCCTATATTATGTGTGGCCTTGATTGTCAGAAGACAGATTTCGTCAAGGGTCTGTCGTCGTGTGCTTGATTTAATCATTTGTTAGCGACGGCGTCCAAACCTGATAAAACTACGCCTTCCAAATTTCTGACACTACTTAGCGCCACATATATTTGCCTTTTTGCAAAGTTTTTATTTGGTAGAGTATAGTCCTGAGGTGGTTGCATATATATTTGGCCAAATTCTGATGGTAGTTTATGAGTTAGCTTCAATAATAAGTATTTTTTCCATTTAATGTATTGTGAGGATGTCGTAATAACTTTCTGTCACTGTTATTTACTTAGCAAGTATACGAATTTGGATGGGGTAGGTACCACAACTAAAAAGTGGAAATTAAAACTTATTTATAAAAAAATAACAACCGACTTCCAAAAAAAAACACTACAAAGTGAAAAATTACTTTTATTTCGGAAGTCGGTGGCAAAAAACGAAAATACTAAACCAAAGACACCGACGTCCGAATTTAAAGTTATTTTTCGCTTTGTAGTGTTTTTTTTTAGAAGCCGGTGTTTTTTTAAATAAGTTTTTGTTAAAATCGGTCCACTCGGTAAAAAATTATTTATTATTGAGCGGCATAATTTTAACTAAACAAAGTCCTCCCGCCGCGTCTGTCTGTCTGAACGCGATAAACTCAAAAACTACCGAATGGATTTTCATCCGGTTTTCACCAATGGACGGAGTGATTCATGAGGAAGGTTTAGGTGTATAATTCGTTAAGGTTTTGTATAAATTGGCTGAAATATGATGATTGTTGAAGATGTCGGAAAAAATCATGCCGACTGGGAGCTTTCTGGCGTCCGCCGCATAAACCAATAGAGTATTACGGAACATAATTATGGTGCTTTTAATCCCGATACGTTCCCGTGGGATGTTTTCCGACATCCACGCGGGCGAAGCCGCGGGCAAAAGCTAGTTTAAATAATAATAATAATATCTATATATATCTATATATATCTTGGGACAACTCACACACGGCCATCTGATCCCAAGTTAAGCAGAGCTTGTGTTATGGTAACCAGACAACTGATATACATACTTATATAATTTATAAATACATACATATTATAGATAAATTACACCCAGACACAGAACAAACAATATGCTCATCACACAAAGTTTGTCCTGGGTGGGAATCGAACCCACGACCTCCGGCTTTGCAGTCAGGGTCACTAACCACTAGACCAACAGGCCTGTAAATATATTTGCAAGTAACAAACAAAATCATAAATTAAATACTAGGAATTAAAAAACTAATTCTTAACGCAAATATTTATCCACATATCTTGCATTATCTTCTAGGTATTCATTAATGGAATAATATGCCTTGTGTGTTAGGAAATTATTTAAATATTTTTTTAAATCATTTAGCTCATGTTTTTCTCTTATAGGCTTTGGGATTTTAAATTTATTATAAATTCTGGGTGCCATGCCTAGAAAACTTTTTGTATAGAATGCTGTGTTGTGTGTATTGGCGCAGATCTCATTATTACGACGTTTCGATTTCAGTGTTTTAAATAAATGTAAGTTAAAATCATGTTGTTTCCTTTTACAACTATCTACAATTCTAAAAATAGAATATTTCCTGTTGTATGTTATCCTTATCCATTACCTCATATTTGAGAGATCTGATTTCGGATATCATGATATTTTAGATCAAAAGAGAACAAATCTAACTTAGAGAGATGTATTGATGATTTTTATGGTTATAATTATATAAATACATAGTTGTTATACTTAGTCGCGAATCATATTCTGATCAAGATACAACCTGACACTGACCTGTAAATTGCAAAAAACGCAAGAGAATTTGAATTTCGCGGGCTAGAACTGCAGATCTTAAGGGCGCGTTTGCAATTCGGACAAAATTATGCTGTTTTTCGGTACATTTTCTGACTAAACTGAACCAAATTAAATAAAACCAATAACTTACACATGTAGACTGGTTCTTCATCTTCAAATAATAGTAACATTTTTATTGAAAATTATAGAACTTTATATTGTAAAAACGATCTTCCGATAACTTTTTCCACAGTTTACGATACCGGGTTGAGTTTAGGTACATTTTTTGTCCTATTATCAACCTTTTTAGGAATTCTAAAAATACTGTAAGTAGCCAGACATATTCAATTCCAAAATATATTTAAAAAAATCTATGAAATGTCTCAAATAGTCGCAGAAAAAAATAAAAACCAGAACTAATTTTTTCACATATTTTGCTATTACGGATGAATCGTAATCTATTGTGTTAAGGGTTACTTTTATTTTTGATCCTCGTCTTGATTTATTGCACAAACATTTCAATTGAAACCTCAGTCCGCGCCTGTGGTCCGCGCTAGGCCGCCGTCGTGAGTGGACACTGTGTCGCCTATTTGCAGCAGCTCGTTTTGAAAAGATCGTTGTACAAATACAAAATATTCGATAGAACTAATTTGATACTTGACCAGATAAAATTATTTTACAATCACAGATTTTTTTATTATAATAATTTATTTCGCTACAAGTAAGTAGGGTTTGGAAATGCCTATTCGTATGACTTGATGGAGTGACCTGAAGGTGTACTTCGGTGACTACTACTGGAACTGCTCGACGAGTGGAACTAGGTGTGCTGAGTTTGGGCTCGTTTTGTTAGCTATAATTAGATCTTACTTTCGGACTTGATGGAGTGACCGGAAGGTGTACTTCGGAGATTGCTACTGGAACTGCTCTACGAGTGGAACTAGGTGTGCCGAGTTTGGGCTCGTTTTGTTAGTTATGACGAGACCTTACCTCCGGACTTGATGGAGTGACCTGGAGGTGTACTTCGGTGACTGCTACTGGAACTGCTCTACGAGTAAAACTAGGTATGCCGAGTTTTGGCTCGTTTTGTTAGTTATGATGAGACCTTACTTCCAGGCTTGTTAGAGTGACCTGAAGGTGAACTTCGGTGACTACTACTGGAACTGCTCCACGAGTAGAACTAGGTGTGCCGAGTTTGGGCTCGTTTTGTTAGTTATGATGAGATCTTACCTCCGGACTTGATGGAGTGACCTGTAGGTCTACTTACCGAAGTAGACCTGCAAGCTCGTAAAGCAGTTCCAGTAGCAGTCACCGGACTGCTACTGGAACTGCTTTACGAGTGGAATTACTAAGCAAGACACTTGTGTGTTTGCTATTTAGACAGGTCCTGGCAAAATAAAATAGCAGTGCGTAGAAAAAGATACACAATTTTGGAAGGAGAAAATGGAAATAAATCTAATTCGATTTTACAAAAATTGTCTCCTCCCAGAATTGATTGACCCAAGACAAGACAGGCAAGAAATATGGAGCTAAGAGCACATTCTTCACATATTGAAACAAATATTCTTAAAACAAAGAATTGATTACCTCTAATTTGATGTTTCATCATCATCGACGTGCACCCTCAGGTCAATCTTTAAAATCCAGAGGTAAGGTCTCATTATAACTACCAAACGAAACCAAACTCAGTACAGCTAATTCCACTCGTAGATCAGTTCCAGTAGCAGTCACCGAAGTACACCTTCAGGTCACTCCATCAAGTCCAGAGGTAAGGTCTCATTATAACTAACAAAACGAGCCCAAACTCGGCATACCTATTACCACTCGTAGAGTAGTTCCAATAGCAGTCACCGAAGTACACCTTCAGGCCACTCCATCACGTCCGGAGGGGTTTTTTATATATCAATGCCGGAGGACCATAATAACTAACAAAACCAGCCCCAAGACCACAGCCTACGTCTCACTACTGCGAAGGCTTCCAGTGCCTAGCAGTCACTAAAATAGGTATCAAAGTATTATTTATTAAAAATATAAACAGCAATAGGAAATAGTTTTTTTACGTACCTAGCTACGTTATGAAAGGAAATGAGAAAAATAATCAAACTTTCAAAGTATCAAAATTGGTTCATTTGGCTATTATTACCGCAGCTAACAGTGCCTACACTTGTGTGCGTGACTTGTGTCAATGTAGTAGTTCGATTCTATGCCTGTCAATTTTGCAAACGCGTTCTTAAGTGACTATTATTGATGCACAAACATAAACAAACAAAGGTGTTAAAACTACAGCTGTTTACCAGCATGGATTTATAGAGCATTAGAATTTATCAAATGAAAGGGCTTCATAATTACACCCTATGAATCTCTGATTAGCTTTGAAGATACTTTGTATATTCAGTTATCAATAAATGCAAACCATTGTTGGTTTTTCAGCCTCATCTGTATCCCTACCCCAAATATCTCTTTTATGCCTCACAAATTCTACACACAACAAAAGCTGTCAGAGTGTCGAGAGGTCAGAGTTCTGGGTCATCAGCACCTGAAAAACTTCCATAGATTTGGCACCATACTTGGGAGTACCACTCTCTGACTTCTGTATCCCGTTATAGACTCGGCTGTGTAATTCTGGGAACACTAAAAATTATATTTTCATTGTCATCAACCGTCTTGTTATTGGCCTAGAGGTTGCAAGTGCAATTACTGAGCATAGGGTCCTGGGTCCGATTCCTAGGTTGTGCAGTGTTATTAGATTTTTCCATCAGGAATTTCTCAATAGCAGGCAAATATTCTGGAATTGTGTTGGTGGCAATAGGTTCTCCACCCATGTAATCTCATCACATAAAAATAACTTTTGAATTATGGGTGGGTGAGATACCTCCTTGCCTACCAAATTGGTGATACATACATATGTATAGGTATGATATTATGATTTCTTCCTAAGTCTAGGCTATAAATAAGTAGGCAACTAATTAACTCTACTTCACAAATTGTCAAATATAGCAAAAAGGAAAATAACATCAAAAGGAAAAGGATACACAAGTTACAGTCATGCATTTATGTGGTAGAAATATATTTAACATATAACTTTATCTAGATGTGACTGTCACTTAGCTAATTTGTTAACAATACAATCAGTGTAGAGATTGTCTAAGTTAAAACTGCATGCACCTTCACTGCTTGTTGCATAATAATATACATTTCAAATGTTTGTATATAAATTATGGTATATGGATGTGCATTTTAAATTAGACCATCCCTACCAATGGTTTCAACAAAATATAATTATATCTATCTTCAACCTGATCTTTTTTCATTATACATTGAGGATTGTTTATTTACTTTTTAATAATACATAAATATCATTAATATGTTATTGATAACACCTGCGAGGCAATGAGTAGAGTTTTTGAAGATAAAAGTAATTTAAGTATTATTCTATTTTTAAACTTTTGTATACCGTAATTACAGAAACAATTAAAAAGCCATTGGGTCTTGCGTAGATCTGTGTTCCAGAATAGAAAGGCATAGAAAGGCAATATGCAATTGAGTACCTATTCAAAAGAAAAACTATTTGAAATAAGTGTTACTATATAAACATTCATTAGTATCTTGATAACATAATTGTACTAGGAGAACAAATGATTTATTTACTATGATAATTCATTAGATAGGAAGATAATGTAGGTACCCCATCATTGAGTGAATTAGTTGTTAAATAAAACAGGCATCATTTTGAGACCAGCAATAGAATGATGCTGAGGAGCTAAACACTATAGATAAGTACTAACCATTCCTCTGTTGATTGTCAGAAGTTGTGGATGTAAACACAGTATCCAGGATGGCTGCCAGAGATGATGGACCAGCGATATCCCAAGAGGGCGACAACTGCTCGCCCTCATAGCCTTTCTCGGTCATTTTAATAACAATAATACCGTTCCATATCGTTCCAACTGAGATTAAACGTACAAGGTAACTTCGTAACTCTTGCTATTGTCAACACTCAACATCCGACATGAAGCAAGTCATATTCACTTAATTTTAACCATGTTTATATTATTTTCAAATTAATTCAAAAGCACAAGAATACAATCGTCTTGACTACATTAATGCTGTGAGAAAAATCGAATAGAAAAACAGAAATAAAACTTTTCCTGAATTGTCTGTATACCTATCAATAATAAGTACCTATACCTACGATTATTTTTTTATTACGAGTGACAAATACAAGTTTGACTTATTCTGTACATTTTCCTATTTTGAAGATCGACTAAAATTGTGTTTTATTAGTCGATATTTACATCATATAATTTATTAGCAAAACCATTATTTCACGGCCCAAATAAAACGACTTTATTTACTGAATAATGTTGAATTCTTATTCACGAATTGCTCGTGCGTGGAAAGCACGATTCAAGAAGTTTTTCCGTAGTCTTGCCTGCATAGTTTAACTGCACAGGTAAAATAGCTAGCGCGAGCTACCTTCTAGCCTGGACTGCAAGTCTGAAAGATGCTGGACCGCAAAATGACGGAGAATGCGTAGCGTGTAGCCATAAAACCATTCTGTAAATTGTATGCGTTGTTCGTGACAAATAGTTTGACTGTCCTACAAACTATCCGCTACCGCCACTGTCTGAACAACGCCCAATTCGGTTATACTTTGTCAGATGTTGTTACGTCAAACAGCATGATGTCAATGATGTCAAAAATTATTTCAATGAAAACTGATGAAAACACGTCAGTTCAATATTCAATAAAATAAAACAAATCTATCCAATTTATTCAGTCTCCATCAGACTTTGGGTTGATGAGACGTGTTATTGTTAATTTAGTTAGACAAACTTGCTTTTAAAAAGTGCTTTAATTGTGTCTTAACTCTTGACTTTTTCATGACAACTTTAAACTATTTATCATTCTCTTCAAGGACTATACCGTGTAGTTACTGAATGGTAAACTCACGCACAAGGCTGTCTTTTGTATTATCCACGTCGATAAGACGAGTAAATATGTCACCAAAACACTTACCACTATTTCTTGAAGGAGAAGTAGTAAAAGGCTTTGGAAGAGGGTCTAAGGAACTTGGATGCCCTACAGGTATTATAAAAGAACGCTCAAGGCTTATAGTTTCTTATGTGTGTTACCTTGAAGCAATTTGATAAATCACTTAAGTTTTTAAATTCATGTATTTTTTATCTATTTTATTTTATATTGCCTTTAATTACATCATCTGGTCTAAGTATTCCTTCTAGAAGTAGGGCAGAACAGCACAGTGAATAGTAAACTGAAAAACATTTTCTCATCTCTTTTTCAGTAAAGTTATATGAATAATAAATTTGTGTTCATAGTTGGTCCCCTGTAGTTATTCATTAATTGTTTCATTTATTTGGCATAAGCAGGGAAAGCTGCAAACTATACACATCATCATCCACAACCTGACTTCACCCAATGCTGGGGATATACCACATAAAATTCCCAGGTTGTGTAAAAAACTTAAATAGCAGTGTCTATTTATTAATTTAAAAAAAAGGTTCACCAATAGCATACACATTGTACATTAAATATTAAAAGTTAACAGATATGGGTTCTTATGTATATATCAATTACAGGTGTACACAACATTCACATAAAACAAAGCAACCTTCGTAAATTACATAAAATTAAAATAATTTAAATTTTGTGTCCACAACAAAATGGCTAGAAAATAGGGTAAACTTTATTTTAACAGCCATCGATTTAAAGGGGGGGTGTGTGAAGAAAAACTTGCAGAGCCCCCCCTTTTTTAAATATGATTTTTTTATATTGTAACCTTCCAGTTTTCTGCACTGTAAATTATAACCCACCAATTTTTTATAGTATCTATTTTTTGGGAGTATGCAATTTTCAAGGTCAAGTTCAACACCCCAAAAGTTAAGGCCAAACCAAAATATATTCAAATCTTGGAATATTACCTTGTGACAAGCTGTGAGGTCAAGGGCATTTTGAAGGTCAATGACAGACGCCTCGAAGTACGGCGTGGTCGACGGAGACCCGCTTCGCGGGGCTCCTATTTATGGATGGTTTAAAAAAAATAAACACGAAGGGGATGACGGGGTCTTTCAGCCTCGGACAGCCCCAAATCCCGAGCTCGCTTCGCTCGCTCTTGCAGCCTAAGTTCTCATTGCCTGTTTAATAAGTCGAGATGTGGGGTTTTTTTTAGGGTTTCGTAGTCAACAAGAAACCTTTATAGTTTCGCCATGTCCGTCCGTCCATCCGCAGCTTAGCTCAGATACTTTTAGTACTAGAAAGCTATAATTTGGCATGGATATATATTAATTACGTCAACAAAGTGGTAAAATAAAATCATGAAAAAATTTTTTAGGGTACCTCCTGTACAATTTAAGTGTTGTTGGATAGGTGTTTCAAAAATATTGCGGGTTTGTGAAAACAATTTTTCGATTAAGGGATCCATTTCTGAAATATTAAGCTTTAAAGTGCTAATTTTTGTTAGAGTCAAGTGTCCCCCCTGCCTGCCAGCTAAAGGGTTAGTTTTGGATGTGTGAAAAAATTCACGGCAGTAGTATATACAACGAAGTTAAAAGGAAAACTATCACAACTAAGTAGGCTTTACAGGTTAACGAGTAATAGGCGACCAACTTACATTTGTAGTTGGAATGTACGAGAGAACATGTTTATCAACTTTATTGTTAAGTTTGTTCTTGGGATAAACTCGTCCCAACTACGGAACCCTTCATTGTGCGTGGTTCGACACGCAATTGGCCAGTTTTTTTTATGTTGGTGTCGTGTGTAGTGTAATAGGTTAACAGAAAAAAAGAAAACAAAAATAATTAATGACTCGCAGAGTAACCAAACTATGTCGCATCCGCCCCAGAAGGAACTTCAAGGCTTACAAAAAAAAAAAAAAATAACCACGAAGGCTAAGCTTCGCTTTGCTTCGCTGCCTTAAAAAATGTCTAAAGTGACAAAATATTGCTAAATTTCTACTACGATCTCGATTTTTTTTCTCGTAAACCATTTATTTCCGCAACATACCTTTACGTGGGGGTTTCTAATAATATGATATTTCTGTTAAAAAATATGGACTCCCAACGCGATGGCTGAAAGTAAAACTTAGCCGAAAATAGTTTCCGTTGTATAATATTTTTTATCATTATTCCACAGCAAACTACCCCCTGGAAGTAGTCCAATCTATGCCCAAAGACCTGGAGCCAGGAGTGTACTATGGATGGGCACAAATAGACAACAGTGATATCTATAAAATGGTTGCAAACATTGGGTGGTGCCCATTTTATCAAAACAAGCAAATGTCTGTAGTAAGTATTTATTATAGATTGTGTAGAGTAATCATTTTCATTAGAGTTCTTGATAGTTATTTACTATTACGAATTTAAAAGGTACAGTACTAACACTAGAAACAAAATTAAGTTCAACCTGTCTGTCTTATTACATAACTGAGAACATTCAAACATTATTTTCTTCCATTCAGTATCATATTATTACTGGTTTATATTACAGGTACTAATTACCTATGTCAGATTAATTTGCAAACTCTTTATTACCAGCTTTGGTATCTTTGAATAATATTGTTTGCATTTCTGATCATATTTTTTTATTTATTCAGCTTTGCAAATTCTGGTAAATTCATCAAGGATGTAGATTTCATAATTAAGTTCTGTTTGACATAAAGAGATACTTAATGTTAAAAATTAAGCAATACCTACCTAGATGAATCTCTGCATAGTGTAAAATACTTTTTTACAAAAGTGAAAAATGACTAATTTCGGAAGTCGCTGTCATTGGATCTGTATTTTAGTTTTTTGATTTTTTCGTATTGTGTAACGAAAAGTCAGGTGCAAACATTGTTTATAAAGAAATTCTATATTCAAATTCAGTGACTTTACATTTTTCAGCTACTTTCTTTTTTTCAAAATTACACCCGTGCGAAACTGGGGCGGGTCGGTAGTAATGTCTTTAAAACTGTATCAAATTGGAACAAATTACTGAGTTACTGTTATCAAACCAGCTTAAATTCAATTGAATTATGTAAATAATAGAAAATTTGCGACAGGCGACAATTTTCAACATGCAATGATAAGACATTAATTAGATACCTATTTACGTAGCTATATTAATAAGTACCTGATAAGTCTCGAAAGTCTTTGTAGACAATTCTCGCCATTCCATTATTTTATCATAAAAACAACGGCCGACAATTTTCGGCATGCCACAGCCTTATCTCTTTGCACCTAAAAATCACCGTGTGACATTTTATGAATACATTTTTCTTATCTGCTTTATTACATAATCTATACAAATAGATAAAATTGAACTGTCTGTTTGTAATGTCAAAATAACAAATTTTTACTAAATGCATAAGAAAGTATATACGGTACTTATAGCAAAAAAGTAATTTATAAAATTTTCGTCAGTCTGTTTGTTCCGGCTAATCTCCGAAACGGCTGGACCGATTTTGACGGGACTTTCATTGGCAGATAGCTGATGTTACAGGGAGTAACTTAGGCTACTTTTATTTTAGAAAAATATTTAGGCTTTCGCGCAAAATAATTAAAAGCCATGAAATTGTGAACAAAAAGTCGGATTTGAAAAATTCTTTTTGCTTTTGGTAGCCCAATTCTCGACGATAGTTTTAGAAAAATATTTAGGCTTTCGCGCAAAATAATTAAAAGCCATGAAATTGTGAACAAAAAGTCGGATTTGAAAAATTCTTTTTGCATTTGGTAGCCCAATTCTCGACGATAGTTAAAGTACGGACGGTAGTTAGTTTTAGTTAAAGGCTATTTAACATCACGCTACGACTCTTAGGAGCCGAGCAAAAAGAAAAAGTCAGAAAGAAAACTAAGCGAAAACGAAGTAATAGCGCGGGCGGGCGTAGCAACGCGACGGATCGGGGGACGAGGAAGTTTTATTAAAATTTGAGTGTTATTTTAGTATATGGTGTATCTTACGACTTTACGCGAACGAAGTCACGGGGCACAGCTAGTTAGGTAGTCAATAATCATATTTTTTTTTGTAAATAAGTTCGTAATGGTCGCTACTTTAGCACCTAAAGAAAAGTGGGACCAAAATGTGAGGATTTGTTATCTTATTATGTTTTGAGAGGAGGAGTATTCTCAGGACTCATTTATTCCATGGTGAAGGTGGAGTGTGAGGTGTCCTCACACTCCTCACGAAATAAATTCCATCGTTATGCGGAATGCGTGGTCCAGAGTTTACTACCCATTCCCAAATGATCAATAGGTACCTGCGCGCGAATTATCGCGGTGTAGAAGCACGTTACGATCTATTTTAAGCCTGTATTAACACAGAGTTAAGACGTAGACCTCTTTTAGCTCTACTCTCTAGCCCTTCTCTTTATGAGATGAAATAGAGCTGCTAAGGACCAGTCTTGAATAACTAAAAGAGTTAGTTCAGCTTTTCCCGGGCCCCGCCCGCCATCCCAATGTTGCCTACGTTTTCTAAGACAATGTCTCTAGCCTGCCGCTATCTTTTTTATTTTTGGATGGGGGGAAATCATCAAATGACTTCTCCCGCTCGGGGCGTAGCGGGGGGGCATGTCAGACTTTTACTGACTAAAACCCACCCGTGTTTCTTCTGTTGCCTGTGCCGGGGCCACGGTAACACTTTCGAACATCCCGCAACCCTAGCTGGCATCGGCCCTAGCGGACCCCTTCAATAGTGCTGACATCTCTTTGAGGCGCGCGTGGAACACAACGCGCCGTCGACTCGGGCCTTGTCCTTACCGGACGGCGAGCTACCCATTGCTCGCCGTCCGCAAGCCCGCGCCTACGGTAGCCGGGAATCGGCTGCCAATTCCCGACGCCCAGGGCGTCTTCTACGGTGACTAGGGGCGTGAGGGCGCAAAGCTTGCCTCTCCCTCACGCGTCCCCGCCTCCTCCTTCGCGAGCATTACTGCTTCGCAAAAGAAGGTAATGGCTTCCCATGTACTCTCGCTCCGTACCATGGCCTGGACCAGGGCCGGACGCGAGAGATCGCCGCCGCTGATCGCTTCCGCGAGGACACGGCGGTGCTCCGCCCAAGCCGGGCAGACCTCCACCGTATGCTCCACCGTGTCCTCCGGGCGATCCACACAGTGGTGACACCCGGGCGTTTCCCTTATCCGGAACAGGTACCTCCCGAAGCACCCGTGTCCGGTGAGAACTTGCGTTAGGCGGAAGGTGAGGACGCCGTGGCGCCTCCCCAGCCACTTCTCAAAGAGGGGACTTATCGCCGCAATTGTGGCGTGCCCAGCGCTGGGTTGCGACAGTCGCACTCTCCATACCGCCATGAGATCCTACCGGAGCTCTGTCCGCCGTGCCGCGATTTCTCGCGGCAGCGGAGTTACGCCCCGGCGTTTTGCCTCCTCGCGCGCCACTCCCACATGCCGCTATCTTGGATTTACATTTTGACCTTACTATCGACTGCACCCTCGACAACTATGAAAACCATGACGAAAAATTTCAAATTTTTCGCAGCCGCCATCTTGGATTTTCATTTTGACTTCACTATCGGTTTTAGCGCCATCGAAAATCATGAAAACAATACCCATGATGAAAAATTTGAAATTTTTCGCAGCCGCCATCTTGGATTTACATTTTAAAATCACTATCGGCTTTAACACCCTCGAAAACCATGAAAATGACACCCATGATGAAAAATTTGAACATTTTTCATCCTAGGAATCAATCAACTGGAAAGTGGTGAAGGGTGGGCGGGCAATAATTTGATTTTTTGGCGCGGAAACTGTTTTTTGTTTATTACGTGGAAACTAAGAGGCCTAGAGATTTGAAAATGTTGCTGTCTATGCCAGCTATTATGTCTTAATTATCGAAACCCTACGTTTAATAGTTTCATTAATCTATACATATTATACAGTGTGACTTGTAATTTGACGTATTCCTTCCAGGACGTGGTAGTGTGACCCATTTACAACAATTAAGCACTCCATAATGCCTATGCGAACATTAATGGGATTCGAGAAAACCCAATTTTTATTTATTTTTGGAAATTTCCCAGAATTCATCACTAAATATCACTTATCTTCATATATTCATATTCTTTATTGTGGATCATAGGTAGGTAAGTACACAATAGATATAATGTTCTTATACTCTTAACTTAAAATAGGATCAGCTGTGTCCCGCCGCTTAGGCATACAATAACAATCACCTAGTATCTAATTGGAATTTGAAATTGAAATGAATTTAAATAAGTCAAAATACGCAATAAGTGTCAGAAGAACCACAGCTATTATACATTAAAAAATACATTACAAAATATTACACACAAAATACAAATATACAGTACAATTATTATTATTATCTACAAGTGCTGATTAATCGAATGTCAACAAAGATATACTCGTAGATATTCCCTATTATCTTTACCGTTACTGTACGCATCATTGTTGAGGTAAACTATATTGTACAAGTGATTTGTCAGTTAAGAAATCTTATATAGGTAGAGTAATAACATTTGTCCAGTAACATGTCATGTAGTTTCTTTTTAAATATTTTTATTTCTTGTATATTTCTTATAACAGCCGGGATTGTATTAAATAAACGTGGAACCGCACAAAATATACTTTCGTAGAAGAAATGCGTCTTGCTTGCAACCGTGTTTAACTTATCGCGATGCCGTATTCGAGTAGAAAATTCAAACAGATTAATATTTAATTTTACAAATACTGCGACTTCAAATATGTACCTATAGGCTCGGTAGTGTCGATATTTTCATGTTCTTAAAAAATGGTTTACAGCAGTCAGTTTGTTTCAGGTTACACATAGACCTGACACAGCGTTTTTGAGCAATAAATGCACGTTTATTTTATTTTATTTACCTATTTGGGAAAAAAACAGTGACACATTACATTTTATATACGATAAAAATATAAGTAAGTATGAGCAAATGTGTTACCAACAACATTTTCCACAAAATACATTAAACGTTTTTATTTGCTAACTATGCGATATAAACCTAAAAACTACAATAATATTATCTAATTAATAATAATTTGTTTTTTCTATTGACCAACTGTCTTAATTATAATATTTTTAAATTTACCAGCCGACAGACAAAACATATCAACATGCGGGAAGTGTTTGTTGTAATTGCTAGTAAGTCGACGCAGAGGTGTTAAGAGGGCTGAGGTATTCGCAACTTTTCTCAATCTGTAGAGTGCATATGAGAACTTGCTTAGTGTTTTACATAAATGGTCAATATGTGATTTCCACTTAAGATTGCTGTCAATATGTAACCCTAGGAATGTGGTTACTTCAGTTTCTTCTATATTACTGTCTAAATATCGAATAGCCATAGGAGCAATACGATTAGTTCTTATTTTAAAATTCATAATCTCCTTCAATATCTTCAACATTTATCATTAGATTATTTTTAATCAGCCAGACTACAATTAATACTAAAGATTGATGAATGTCAGCTTCATAATTAATGTTATTGTTATCTATATATAAAAGGAGAAACTGACTGACTGACTGACATATCAACGCACAGCCGAAACTACTGGGACTAGGAACGTGAAATTTTGCACACGGCTTCCATTTATAATGTAGGGGAGCACTAAGAAGGGGTTTTTGGAAATTCGACCTTGAAGGGGGTGAAAAGGCGGTATTTCGTTTGTATGAAAAACCTTATTCCTTGGGTTAATAAACTTGAAACTTGGCCCAAATACTTATCTTAATAAATTATGAACATTGTAATTTTTGGTTTTTCTAAACTACCCCCACGAGGGGGATTGGGGGTTGTCAAAAAATGTATGGAAGAATTTTAACACGCAGTCCGATTAATTCGAAACTCTGTATTTATACTTAAGTCCAAAAATAAAGAATAACCTGTATCAAGGTTTTTCGAAAATCTACCCCGGACGGGGTGAAAAGGGGCTGTCAATATTACAGGGGAGAATTTAAAAATAGGTATGAATAATCTTTGAGTCAAGCTTTGGAAATATCTTACACGATTTTTTATAATTCCACCCCTGTGGGGGTGAAATCGGGGATATAGTTTAGATGAAAAATCTTATTCATTTGGTTAATAAACTTGAAACTTGGCACGAATATTTGCCTAAATAAGCAATAAAGTTTCTTACTATTGGTTTTTCAAAACTACCCCTAACGGGGTGAGAAGGGGTAATTAGATTTTTAAGAGGAGGATTTTACTGTGTGGCTTGATTAACTCAAAAATTTGTATAAGAAATCTTTGATTTCAGTTATGGAAAAATCCGAAACGATTTTTCGAAATTCCACCCCTGTGGGGGTGAAAAGAGGGGATACAGATTATATGAAAAATCTTATTCCTTTGGTTAATACACTTGAAACATGGCAATATTTGCCTCAGGAAATAATATAAATTGTCACTCTTAGTTTTTTAAAACAAGTAAGGAACACTAGGACCGTAAGAACAGTAAGGAACAGTAAGGAAAAATTTTAACGCCCTGTCATATTAACTCGAAACTCGGTACTAATACTTTTTCGGAAGTCAGTGTCTTCGGATCTGTATTTAAGGTTTTTGCCACTGACTTCCGAAATTAAAGTTATTTTTCACTTTGTAGTGTTTGTTTTGGAAGTCGGTTGTTTTTATTGTTCACTTTTTAGTGGGTCTGTTTGTAATTTATCTGAGTTACAATAGCCTAATGACAACTGCTCATCACCTTTTACAAAACATTGCTTTTCCCGAAGCAGGGACGTTAATTTTTGAGGAGTTCTCTTGGTACTTCACCAACAGCTCCACTTCACCATATGCATTGTGACGAGCTTCTATTGCTTAGCAATAATTTTAAAGTAATGGAATCGCAACCCGTGAAATACTTATTATTGAGTTGTTCCAGTGGCCATCTTACCATCTGTGGTCTTCGCCATCAGTTCCACTTCACCAAATGTTGCTTTCCGAGAGGAAATGCACAAGTTACTATAAAAAATACCAAAATCGCTATAGGTGCGCCTATATTGAAGAGTTCCCTCATTTTCTCTAGGATCCCATCATCAGATCAGGCATCAGATGACCTGATGACAATGAGACCACCTGGAAAGTATACTCTTTCAAACAAAAAAAGAATTTTCCAAATCGGTCCAGCCATCTTCGAGTAATCGGGGAACCATAAAACAAAGATTCCGAAGAACTGAGAACCTCCTGTTTTGAAGTCGGTTAAAAATAATTTATAGCCAGAGTGCATCTCATGACATTTCCAATAAGCCCCAACACGGCTAGGATACATTGTTTTATTACTGTTCTGAGTTCAATGGCACCATTTTCATTAGAAGCAATATTTAAATTTGCTTCGTCATAGTCGTTTAACTATCTTAAGCGAGATATCTTATCGTCACCCGTGAAATACTTATCATTGATGAGTTCCTGTAGCCATCTGTGGTCTTCTTCGTCAGTTCTACTTCACCAAATCATACTTTCTGAACGCAAATGCTTGATTTGTTGACGAAAATCACTATGTGTTTGCCAATAATATTTGAGGATTTCCCTCAATTCCTCATGGATCCTATCATCAGTACTGGATTTGGATAAAAATGGGACCAATCTGGAAGTCCAATCCTTTCAAATAAAAAATATTTTTTTAAATCGGTTTATAAATGACGGAGTAACGGTAACAAACATTAAAAAAACCATACAACCGAATTGATAACCTCCTCCTTTTTTTGAAGTCGGTTAAAATAGTAACGAAGTCAGAACTGTGCATTGCATATATTTAAAAAGAAGTGATTGAACGAGTCTATTGCGCACAGTATAGTTTTTAGAACTTTTGTCCATTTGTTGTTTGTCGGGATGTATGTTCCGGATTGGCGCAAAAACGGTTGATTGAATTTAGAGAAAATTTGGCATACAGATGTTTTAGAACCTGGATTAACACGTAGGGTAGGTACTAATTTGATATATTCCAACATACACGTGGGCGAAGCCGCGGGCAAAAGCTAGTTCGTAAATAAAACCGTACAGTCATCCGCAAATAGTACATACATACATACATAAACTCACGCCTTCTTCCCATGGGGGTAGGCAGAAACTACAGAACGCCACCTGCTTCGATCCTTACATACTATTCTTTTGCCTCGTTTACATTCATACATCTGGTCATACACGCACGCCGCACAGTGGTCTGGAAATCGAGCTCCATACTCATAGAAACTTAAAGTAAAGAATTAAAAAATATATACCTATATTGTTATGGCTCTGATATACCTCCCTTTACATAATATTAACGTATGGATGGTACAAGTCAACCTACGCGTGAGAAAAAAAAGGTATATGTTTTTTTTGTATGGGAGAAAACACTAAAAGTACGTTTTTTCGAAACTTAATGGAACTGTTAGGCTGGTGCTCACACGAGCTATAGTCCCACACACGGCAATCAAGATGACATACAATTCATGTACCTTTAGGCACCGCTACGCACGTAGCAAATTTTTGAAGTTTTGAATTTTCGAAATGTGATTTTTCAAATCTTTGCCGTGGTTAAATGACGTTGCCGATCAATTTACTTATATTATAATTAGATTTAGCCTGCTAATGACCTTTATGATGACAATAATTAAAAAAGATATTGATTGTATAGGTTTCTTTTTTAAATTTCACTCCAAGAACTAACTCATTTGTTAAATACCGTGATTAAGGTTGAGATATAATTAGATACTAATGACATGAGCATTAATGTAATGCAAATTTGGGTATCGCTTTGCACGTAGTAATTTTTGAGGTTATGAATTTTAAGTATGTGGTTTTTCCGATCGCTTTATAAACATTCATTTTAAAAGAAAAAAATGCGTAGTAAACTGATTTTCATTTTTTCAAAAAATATAAAGTTAAAAATGTCGAAAAAATAAACGATTTTGTGGAAATAAATAAATATTTTATATTATAAAATTATACTTATATCAAGACATAACAACAAAATACATCTATAATATTATGATCCACTACAAATATATACAGCAAGGACAACAAAAATAAATAACAAAGCCAGTACCTACTTATTAAAATTATAAAAATAGGTAAATAGCTCAAATAGTAGTAAAATAAGCGTTAATTCATTCATTACTATTTCAGCGGTCTTTTACCACTATTACAACTCTGACTACTACATTTAATTAGAACCATTTACAAGCGACAAACGAAGACATTTTCAATGCTCTCCTTGTAACTTTATATTCTTTGAAAAAATGAAAATCAGTTTAGTACCTACGCATTTTTTTTCTTTTAAAATGAATGTTTATAAGTAAAGCGATCGGAAAAACCACATACTTAAAATTCATAACCTCAAAAATTACTACGTGCAAAGCGATACCCAAAGTTGCATTACATTAATGCTCATGTCATTAGCATCTAATAATATCTTAACTTTAATCATAGTGCTTAACAAATGAGTTAGTTCTTGGAATGAAATTAAAAAAAAAACCTATACAATCAATATCTTTTTTAATTATTGTTATCATAAAGGTCATTAGCAGGCTAAATCTAATTATAATATAAGTAAATCGATCGGCAACGTCATTTAACCACGGCAAAGATTTGAAAACTCACATTTCGAAAATTCAAAATTTCTAAAATTTGCTACGTGCGTAGCGGTGCCTAAAGGTACATGAATTTATTGTATGTCATCTTGATCGCCGTGTATGGGACTATATCTCGTGTATCACAGCCTAACAGTTCCATTAAGTTTCGAAAAAACGTACTTTTAGTGTTTTATCCCATACAAAAAAAAAACACATCTTTTTTATCTCACGCGTAGTGTGATTTGTACTATCCATACGTTAATATTATGTAAAGGGAGGTATATCAGAGCCATAACAATATATATATTTTTTTATTCTTTACTATAAGTTTCTATGAGTAGGGGAACATGGGGCTCAATGGATCACTTTTTTTTCTAAAGGCATTATCGGTTACATTTCTGCTCTATTGACTGAGGTTTTTAATTCAATATATGAAAGCATGTTTAATAATTCACGTTTTTTTTTCAAATGCCTCTTTTACAGTTTGGTTTATTTTACAAGATTTTTTTTTCTCATACAGCGAATTGATTCATTGTGGCCCATGAATGGGTCACAGTGGATCAGAGTTTGAGTCACAGTGGATCTAATGGGGTACTATGAATCATAAGTGTTTAAAATCAAAAACACTTATTATATTAATTAAATTCTTTATTTATTACAAATTAAATATAATTATCAGTCATTGCTTTAATCAGTCTTGGTTGCAAAATCACAATATACTTGTTAAGATAAATAATTTAGCAAATTATGAAAGAATACAAAATCCGAAACATTTATTATTTTTGTTTAGTTTTACAACATAAAATACACCTTTTTGAACATGAGTAAATCTCCTAAAAAATGTTGGGTAACAACATAAACAATTTAACAAAATAAAAAACCAAAAATTCACTTCTAAGTCTTGCAAAAATTAAAAACAAAAAAAAATTAAATTAAACTGTCTTACTATTAATGTTTTTGAGCATAGTAAATTGGATACTTATCAACTTAACGTAAATCAATATTTGAAAAATCAACATCGAAATAATATAACCCTTGCGTTCTTTTCGTGCTTCCTGTAAAACTTGGTTTAGGTAAAATCATCTTAATGTCATGCAACGGAACTGTGGCAAGATCGGGAATGGCGGGCAGGTGAAATTTGTTTGGATTTTTAACAGATTTGCGAAGAAAACTGACCTCTGTCTCTTCATCTTTTTCCCCTATGACTCTTGCAATATAATAAATATGTTTGCTCTTTACTTCAAATAATATTAATACAAAGTCTCCTTCTTCTGGTAAACTGTTTAGTGGAATAAATTTATTCGGATTAATTGTTAAAACTTCAGCTTCCTCTTCAAACATTGGTTCTTCCTCAGAATAGATACTTATTCGGTCGTCGTCTTCACTGGAACTGTCACTATTTAAGACCTTTCTTTTCACAGCAGCCTTAATCTGTGTCTTAGCCTTTTTCTGCTTTAATTCTTCGGCTCTTCTTTCAATTTCAGCCTTTTCTGGTGTATCTGTCGCAATCATGGTTTTACCTTTTCGTCTAGCTGTTCTGCCACCTTTTCTAGGGGCAGCTTTTGGTAAACCACGAAACTCTAATGGACTAATAAATGTTCTTGTTTGCGTATTTAGGCCTCCAGATGTCGAAGGCATTGGCGCTTGGTCGCAGCATGAAGCAGAAGATGGGTATACAGATAATATATTAAGATCTGGGACAGAATGGGATAATTTTACTGGTGTACAAGGTGGTCGAGTTAGATCTTGATTCAGATGGGCTTGAGGCGCGATAGAAGATATGGATTGTTCGGGCTGAGTGTCATTTAGAAATTGATAAGGGAGTTGAACGCAGTTTTCAAGGGACGTATTGTTAGATGGTGTATTTTGACAGTTAGTAAAGAGGATTAGGTCATCTTCGATTGCTGATGGTGTCTGTAAAAGTGGCAATATAGATGGTGATGGACTTCTTGTTCTGTTCTTGTCATCGTTCTCGTCGTTGGAGAAATTAATTTCTTTTTCTATCTCGCCTGGATTTGGCTCGTATTGCCTGTCAGTAACTTCGCTTGGTGCGAAATCAAGGTCAGTAAAAACATCTCTATTAAATGGAAAAATGCCCGTAGCCCGAAATGCATTACATATGTTACTCGGTGTCATGGATTTCAAGTGCGCTTCTTTAACGCACCCAGCTACATCATAGATAGAGAATGTTTTGCCTGGGTTGCGCATCATCCAGCCATCAACCGCTTTGTTATACGCCGTTTTGAAAGGCCCAAAAACGCCAACATCTAAAGGTTGCATCTTTCCCGTTGAATGCGGTGGGACGGTAATAATTGTGACTCCATTCTCTTTAGCTAAATTAAGAGCCTCAATGCAAATGTGCGACTCATGATTGTCTAGTATTAGAAGACTAGGGTTATTTTTACAGCTATTTGTGTGAGATATAAAATGTTGTAATGTCTTCACAAACAGTTCTCCATTTATCCAGCCAGATTGTGTGGCGAGACCTAAGGTCCCAGGCGGTGCCTCATTTATCATGTATTGTTTAAAATGAACCCTTGGAAAAATCATAACAGGTGGCAGAGTATTGCCTAGTGCACTTACTATGTAACATGTAGTTACCAGTGTTCCCCTTTCTGCACTAGTCACTTTGGAGACCTGTTTCTGCCCTTTGACGGCGAGTACTTTGGCCGACTTTTGTACAGTCATTGTGTTGGTTTCGTCTAGATTAAATACCCTAGTACCGTTGCCAAACACAATTTCCCTTGACATAACATTTTCTAAATTATCAAAAAATAATTTAACGTTGTGGCGGTTGAAGGATGTTGCGCGACTTAAACTGCAACCTTCCGGTGTTCTCAGACTCAGAATGGTGTGTCTTTTTCTAAGACCATATAGCCACTCTATTCCTGCCAGTTTAGTATCATGCCACTTTTGTGGCACCTGAATATTATTGAGCGTTGCCATCTCGTATGCAAGTTTACGAATGTCAATTGTAGTCAGACCATAAAACATCTGACTACATTTAATAACATATTCAACAATTGCCTTCTCTTGAGTGGAAGTAAATATTTTGCGTACAGCATAGTTCGGTGTTAGTGAAATTGAGCTAGTAGGATCCTGAGCTAAAGAGTTTGATAGTTTTTTGTAATACCTTTGCAGAGTGGTGAACGGGATCGTGGTTAATTTTGAAACGGCTCTTATTGTTTGACCCTCTACTATCATGTTTAAAGCGTTGCGCATTTGTTCTTCTGTATGAAGACCAATCTCTGTTTTCCTTTGTCTATCACGTGGCATGTTGAACTGTAAACAAGTAGGAATACTTTGAAGTGAACCTTTTCGGGGAACAGTGGATCATGATCCAACGAACCCCATTACCACTTGATTCACTGTAACCCATTTACTAATAACGGAAATAATAATTTTAGCAAAATATAAATCGCTTATATCACACCACTTCATACAGTTTTATACAATTAGACACACATACTAAAGAAAAATATGCAAAGCCTTAAAAATATCAAAATAACTTTAAACTAAAGTAATTTCAAACATTACGTAAATTATTTTTTTCGTACTTACCTACTGACCGACGCGCCGTTGCACGTCCTCCCGTTGTGATTCAGTGGCGGCGACTGGTCGGGTGGCGCGGGGTAGGGGATAGCGTTAGCGAAGCTGACGCGCGTATGTGTGAGTACAATAGATACAGAGTTTTAACAAATGATTCACTGTTCCCCGTGATCCACTGTTGCACATGTTCCCCTATGGAGCTCGATTTCCAGACCACTGTGCGACGTTTGGCGATGAGTCGGAGGACGAGGAAGTTTTATTAAAATGTGGCTCTTATTTTAGTTATTTTTGTATATCCACGCGAATGAAGTCGCGGGGCACAGCTAGTACTTAAATATTTACTAACCATCGCTTAAGCACAGACAGAAGGTCTACTTGTTGTCTGCAAATAGAACGGCTAACATGTATTTTAATTATATTTACCTAATTTTAGTTTAGTTTTTACTTTATACTGATTGTTAAATGCACTTCCTAGAGCCTGAAGCACAGGTCCAACCAAGTTCAGGCAAATAAGTAACTGTGCTTTGTTTTAATTTGTTAAGTTACATAATGTAAATGTGCCCCTTTTTATAAACAAACGATTATTGTTATTATTTATTTTACCTTGGTGACTATTTCATGACAATTTTTTGGCATTCTGAAAATTGATTTTCATCAAGTTTTCAAAAGTGAGGATTGTAGTGGAATGGAAACCGAGGAAAATACAATCGGTCAAAGTTCGGGAATCGAACCCACATTCTTGCACGGAAGATGGCATGCTACGCATTCAGTAGGTAACTTTCGTTTATAATGATCAACAAAACTTGAATAGAATCTTACATCCTGGTAGAACCTTTCTTTGTACTGGCAGCTTTCTTGAGACTAGTCATCTTTATTATTATAAACCATAGCTGTTGTCCCACTGCTGGGTAAAGGCCTCTATAATAACTATCAGGAATTTGCTAATTCTTTCAAGCCGTCCTGATATCTCCGTCGTGGTCTACCGCGGCCGTTTCGCTCTCAGCAGTCATAAGACGAAGAAATTAAGCAGTGTCTAATAGTCATAGCCTAGACCTTTTAGACTTCTAACATTTTCAATTATTTCCTATGAACAGGGTTACAGCCTTTGTATCGAATAAACAAACTGAATCGATTGCTCGAATTACAGCTTTATAGCAGACTATTTTTAACAAAACCCATTCAACATAATGAAGCCGCGCCCTTTTCTCACGCGTGATACTCTGTAGTAACTAACCGATGACGAAGTTTCTTCAACATTTCTGCAACTCTGCAGCCTCATAATGCCCACTGGCGCGATGATGTTTGCTATTTGTTGGTACCCACTATGGACTTGTACAATTATTTCATTGGCTGTATTGTCTTAGTTAGCTAGCATTCAGAACATACATCCCAATATTTAATTATAAATAGTGAGTTTGTTTGTTACGCTAAAACGGCTGAACGGATTTGGATGAAATTTGGCAAATGGGTAGACCATGACCATCACCCTAACCCAATAACCTATCTATCATCAGTTTTGGCATACTGAAGATAGAAAAACCTATCTATCTATGGTTCTAACGTCCCAATATTCTATGAGACTATGGAACCTTACCGGCCTGACGGATAGGACAGATAGAATTATACTGTCTACCATCAATAGTGATCAGTCTTTTTCTGAAAATAGGTTATTGGATTCAGCCGTAAGTGCGTAACACACTATCAATCAGAATCTGAATCATTTTTAAGCAAATTGCCAAACCATTGTTTCTAAGTTCGAAAAACTTGTCTGCTCAACAGCGTAATGAATGTTGTTGAACTGTCAAAATGAAACCGATTCATAGTGCAAGTATGTTATGCAATTGCCCCGCTGGAGAAGAACATAGGCTACTTTCATCCTGGATCGCAGACGGAATCGCGGGCAACATTTAGTAGTGTTTTAATCTATTCTAAGATTCATGACCTACATACTGTTTATCATCTTATAGAAAGACGTTGATGATTTTAGTATTATTAATTTTATTATATGAAATTACCTAATAAAGAATCTTTACTTTTTCAGGAAACCCACGTCATGCACCAATTCGATGGAGACTTCTATGGATCACGTTTGAAAGTGAGTTTAGTTGGATATTTGAGAGGAGAGAAGAATTTTAAATCTTTGGATGACCTAATAGAAGCAATCAAACAAGATATAAAGAATGCAGAAGAAGCCTTAGAGCTGCCTGAAGCACAACTAGTACAGGCTAATACTTTTTTTGAAAAAGTAGATTGAAGCTCACTTGCAATTTTATAGACAATTTTTTGTAGTATAAAAACTACCAACTGTTATACAATAATGTTTGTTATTTTTATAGAATTACCTAGTTTTAATTTTGAATGAGCTGGATAGCAGCAGTTTATACTTGCAGACATCCTCACACCATGTCTTAGTGTAAATTACATTGATTTATAGCAATGTAAAAGCTAGCTTGCAATAAAATGACTATCATAAAATATTATAAAATGAATGTAGCCTGAAATAAAAATAAGAATATTCAAGCAAGTATATGAGGGATATTCCTTGACTATGTGATATTTTTGGAAAAATGTGCAATGAATTAAGTTATAAGAAAATAAAAATATTTACAATAAAAGTTACATTTATTTTAAAGAATCAAACCACAACATTCCCTTTGAAAAAGCCTTTTATTGGTAGTGCTTATCTGGATCCATTTTAACAAATTTTTGTAAAATATCTCTCCTTCTCACATTGGAAATAAAAGAATCTTAAAGTAAATAGGGCTCTCTCTCCAGGATAATTAATGTTGTTTTCTTCTAAATGAACATCCTGGAACAGAATTAATGCTGTGTTAGTAAACATTGAAAGGCTAATTTAAGGTGTTGACAAAAAAAATATAATAATTATGAGTACATTCCATGTTACAAGAATCATAACAAGAAACACCCTGTTTACAATGTACAACAAAAATAGCTACAGTTGCTGACCCTATCACTTGGAACACATCAATTTGGAGAATGAGAAAACAAAAATATAGACATCATTATGTATCTATAATGTAGCACAATAGGTGCAATGCAAATAAAACTGCAATATTGCACAATTTACATTAACCATTTGAAATAACACCAGCAATTGCTTTAGAATAACTTGAATTAATACCTTATTTGGGGCACAAATATTTAATGATAATGATAGACAACCTTCCGTTCAGCTTATGTAGTATTTGATGATCTTAGTTTTATTGCAATTGCAATGTGAAAATTCACATAATAAATAAAGATCTATCACAAACATATAGGCATGCCTAAACATGTTTACACAAAAGTTTGACATAGTTATCGAGATAAGTTAACACTTTCAACGCCAAAGATCCAGCTCCCGGGTTCTCTACAGTTATCCACATGCCAAGAACTCGCTTCCAGTCTTATAGATGAAACATTGCTATTTTTGGGCATGCTAGTGATTATGCATATTTTGGTTGGCATTGAAAGTGTTAAATAATATGGCTAGAAAATGGGGTGAACACTAAGACAATGGCTAATAGAGATATATGAAAGAAGACATTCTGCTCCATCCCAATTAAATTCGTTAAGGGCCACATAATGATGGTTAGGAAAATTAGTTCCTCGCAGTCATGTCTCTTGCACAATATTTAAAGTATAACAAAATCAATACTGCCTGCTGATGGGGATACCCATGGTTTGGAAGCATATGGTTTTGGTTTATGACAGCCCCAAATTAAAGCAGTATGTACATGTGCATTGATGACAAAGCAACCAATTAAGAAAAACTTAATCCAATAAGTAAAATTCAATAGCTTTTCTGCAATAAATTCACTCTTTGTTTGGGTCATTATCAGAAGTTTGTATTGAGTCATGGGTGGTTTAGACTATGTTTGCCAATGTGGTGTAATAATAATAAAAGTTTCAGAACTGTCGAGTTTCTGAACAGAGATACTCTTGAATGATGAGTTTTGTATGAATGAAAATTAAAAGATTCTTACCCTCCGTTAATCTTGCGCGACCACCGGTGGGCTGGCAAAGGATCGTTGAGCAACCTGCACATACGACCACCCTTTGCGCGTGACTGAATACAGTTGTGATTTTGTAGCAGCCAGGGCACTTGACATCCATGAAGTATGAGTTTGGATGTGGCACCAACCTCTTCAACTTGTGTTTCCTTTTCTCCGACGCGGGAGAAGGATGCAGTAAATCAATTGCGAGCTGAAATCCCGAAGACGCACATTTAGGTTATTTGGTCACTTTGCAGTACATAAAATTTGTGGATGTAGGAACTTTTAAAGCACTGATTTAACTCTAACAGCCTCATTTTGTTCAAAACTGTAAAACAATTGGATAAATCTTCAAGTTTTTTGTTAGTTATTCATCTGACATGTCAGGTACTGCCATGTGTATCCGCTTGTTTGGACGAGACCGAATTTCCACTTCGGTGTTGGAAGGCACTATTACAAACTACCAGAAATATCAGAAAACAATAACGAACACAGAAAAATTGTGATATCATTGAACACAGCGAGATATTTTACTCAGTTAAATAAAAATACACACCGGCATGGTTACAGCTTTGATGCAGAACCGGAAAAGGAAAGGCTGCCAATTGCCAACGACAAGGAAAAATATCTTTTATAACCATAGACATAAAGATAAGGGTGCGTTCATAAAAAATATATATTCAAATTCATGATCGTATAAACAAGGTGTAACATAAATAACGCACAAATTCTTAAGGGGTCATTGTGCTCATAATTATAAACAACTTTTACTATGGGACTAAACCTGAAATCGCGAATAAAAAAATCAGCTGCTCCCTACATTTATGTTCTCATAACTCGTCAAAATGTAGGGAACAGCAGATTTTTTTTCGTCCAACCGTCCAAGGAACACTATTAAAAATATCATTATTATTCTAGAACATACCAAATCGATGCACGATGTAAACATTACTAAGAGCATCCACCTAGGTTAAATGCTCTAAGAACTGCAACCACCACGGTAATATGGTCGATAAGTTGAGTATCTAAACGATAGTAAAAAAAACATTGTTCTCTGTTCTCTGATATTCCATGTGTCATTTTTGACAAGTTGACAAATTGACAACAGAAAGCAACAGAAAGCTAACCTCTTACACAGTTTGTCTTGCTTTACTACAATTCCTACAAATAGGCGAATTATCTGAAGACTTCGTAACTTGAACATCAGTGAACAATTAATTTGTACTTCTTTGTTATTTTGAAATAATGGCTGACGAAGAATACGAGGCAGAAGACGCGGGAGCAGACTATGACGATATCGCCGAGGACGATGATAACATTGAGGAGACAGAGGAACAGGAGGAAGAAGGATTTAATGTGCAGTGCCTCTTGCCCGGCCAAGCTGGCGGAGGAGTTGAGAAGTCTAAGCGCATCACTTCGCGGTACATGACCAAGTACGAACGAGCGAGAGTTCTGGGTAAGGTTATGCTGTGAGCTCAGATACCTACACAATTCGAACCCTGCTATGTTTGTAATATAATTCGCATACTGAATGATTGCTGGTCTTAAGTGCATTTTAAAATCTGATCATCTTTAAATATCCCAATAATTATCAAATAAACACAGTTCCTCAGTGTTAAATTTAAGTATTAATTTATTGTTTATGTCACACTATTTTTTCTATCATTTCAGGTACAAGAGCATTGCAGATAGCCATGTGTGCCCCAGTAATGGTAGAGCTGGAAGGTGAAACAGATCCTCTACAGATAGCAATGAAAGAATTGAAGCACGGCAAGATTCCAATCATCATCAGACGATACCTTCCCGACCATTCCTATGAAGACTGGAGTATAGACGAACTTATTATCATAGATCATTAGAGAGACTGAGCAGTCTTTTTTATTGTCCTTTAATCAAACTCATAATTTGAAGGACTTTATCTGGATTATATTATAATAATATCGAGCCTTTTCAGGAAAAACATTGTAAGCACCAAAAATCACAAAACTATTTTTTCTTCATAATCTCTTAATTAGATAGTTTAAAATCTTGTTGCGATTACTCTTAAATTTTATTTTAAATTTACACAACTATATTGTTGTAAGAAATTAACATCGTAAATGAAAAACATTGTTAATTAGGAAAGAAAAAACCCTTTCCTGTAAAAAGTGCAAATTGTCGCTTACAATGTTCTTCCTGAAAAGGCTCGATATGTGAGTTTGCATCCTGTCTGCTTAAAAGTATGTCAATAAAATGAAATATTAACTAGCTCATAGGCTACGTACTGGGTCATTATAGGAGTGATTTACATTAATTTGTGTAACCTAGCATACTTTCTACATATCATTTTCATTGTTGAAATAAATAGTTGTACATAATTTAAGTGAACTCTTTCCTTGATACTGTCTCGGCTATGGCAATTGTCTTGATTTTATCATGCATCATCTTTTTCAGAGATCCATATATTTTAAGAATGTCATATAATTGTAGGTTAATAGTTTTAAGGAATAAATTAAGATTTTATAATTATTTTGGCTTGTCATTTGTTATCTAAAAATCTATAAGAAAAAACTGTAAATATAGACTATTTTTCAAAAAAACTGAAAATAAAGTTTTTTTGCTGAAACTGAAAATATATCCACTAACTATCGACTAAACAGTAAAATCACTTGGAAACATCATAATCTTTTTATTTTAATTATAGGGGATCCAACAATACCCCACAAGCTTTTATACCGCTCAATCCTTACTGCTTGCAAATTAAAGCGTAGTTATAGCAGTAGTCAATTTATTGTAGTTTTCATCATAATGTTTATTTTTTACATTTTACAATAACACTACAAAGTTATAATGCACCTCTCGTTTTAACTTGTTTTCTATTCTCATTTTCTTATAAACACCCCAAAAATTTTGAGACCTATCCAACGACACCCCACACAATGTCCCGTTCAGGTAGGTTAATGATGATGATGATGGAACGAAGTTCTTTTACGCGGCTTGTGGTAGAAGTGACTGGCAGAAATCGTCACGCGAAAAAGCGTTCATATTGTATGCGACTTTCATCTTTCGAATTCACATGAGTGTTCCTTTCCTGTGGTAATACTTTCACGCAGCTAGAAAACATGTGTTCAATAAGAAAAACCATTTACTGCAGGCTTCGGTCAGGAAAAATTTTTACTCAATTTTCGAGCGATTTTCAATATGGGAAAAAGTTACACTAGCGAAAGTTGACCACGTATTAGAAAAACTTGCCCAAGTCATAGAGATTCTTTGGAGGTATGAATCACTGGGATATTCTAAGTTAGGGAATGTTATTAACAAGGAGGTCGTATTTTTACAATTTTCTAAGTATCAAATAACATTTGAACGTTTACGACTTTCGGCACTTTATACAAAATTTCAAGTCCTTGTTTTTCGAAATGAAAACTGAATTTAATGAAACTTCATACGCATAACCAGGATAGGTACATAGGTCTAAAAAGTTAGATAAGAACATTTTCGAAATGTCTTATTTTAAAAAAGATAACTGGAAATCTCTGTTTATATGGAAAATTTAAAACCAGTCGAATTTAGCTATAGGTAACACTATTTTTCAATTCACTATTTTTTTTCTCAATTTTCGAGCGATTTTCATGAAAACCGCTCGAAAATTGAGTAAAATTTTTGCCAGATCGAAGCCTTTGCAATAAATGTTTTTCTTATTGAACACACGTTTTCTAGCTGCGTGAAAGTATTACCACAGGAAAGGCCCACTTTTCTACAACGTCCTGAAAAAAAATCAATTGATAGCCCTGATATTTTTTTTAAATGATTTTTTTCTTTGAGAACTATGCGAAGGTATTGAAAAAAAAACAAAAATTGGTCATAACTTTAGAACTGTATAAAATTGCACCGACATTCTCAGGGTTAAAAAGTTTGGAAATGACTTTGCCCACGCCCCTGTTTGATTTGATCCATACTTCCAGGGACATCCTGTATATCCAAAACAAATCACAGCTTTTTAGTACCGAGGGTCACCGACACAAACCGCAGACAGACAGACTGACATGGCGAAACTAAAAGGCCGCATCCTAACCAATGCGATCATCGATTTTGTTAGGCGAACCCGAACGCCTGGTCGGTTCGCCTTCCGACCAACTGAGTAACATTTATTTGAACGCGGCGATCACGTATGTATTGATCATTTTGGTTAGGACGCGAGGTAGGAGTTCCTTGCCCCCTATAAATTGTTGAAAAAGACTGCATTTTCACATAAGGGGCTCGGACTGGAGTCTTGTGGAACTTCCACAGTGACAACTACCCGCCGAATAAATATTAATGGCGATCACAAGCAAAAGAAATGAGTTTTGTTCTGTTTTGTTAAGGTCTTCGACTGGAACCTTGTGGCACTCCCATTGTGACTACTGCGCGTCGAAAAATATTGTGTTTGGAAGAATTTTCCTAGATCAATTAGCTTATAAATACGGGGCTCACACCGGAGCCTTGTGAACTCCCACAGTGACTACTGCTACAACTGCCCGCCGATTACTATAATATAGCTGACCCGACAGACGTTGCCCTGTCCAAATTTCAATTCGCATAGAAAAAAGTACTTTCAGTTTTTCCCGAATTTTCCGGGAAACATTTCCAATTATTGTTTTCCACTAATAACGCTTATTCGTACTATTACGAACATTTTAAAACAAAACAGCTAAATCGGTACAGCCGTACTCTCTCAAGTGATGCGCTTACCATACCAACGAACTGAATTTCATTTCATTAAAGAATAACAAGCGCAAGATAATGAGTTTGATCGCTAAGTGGGCTCAGACTGGACCCCTGTGGACAAGGGCGGATCCAGGATTTATTTCTGGGAGGGGCACAAGGGCCAGACAAGTAAGAGTGTCACCCCTAATATTGCACTGTGCCTTTTCAGTGACATACAATAACTATAAAAAATACTTGTAATAGAGAAGTTTAATGAAAAAATTACATGGTTAATGATAATTTTCTATTAAGTTTCCTGCTGAAAATATCGAGTACTTCTTCAGCGTTCATCTTTGAATTAACGTCTTAATGGATATGCATTATGGCCAGTCCATTTAAACGATCTTGTTTCATGAAATATTTCTTAAACCGGCGTAAGGTGGAGAAAGATCGCTCGGCAGTGCTGGTTGTCACAAGAAACGTGTATAGAGGCATGAGGAACAGGGTGTAAAGTTCACTCATCCTCCATAGAAAAGGGAGGATCCTCCGACCAGACGGGTGTTGTGTCTGGTGGGCTACTGCCCGACGGTTGATGTCGGGATGTTGTATATATGCTAGTCGCGGTAAACTCTGTTTGCGCGATGCAGGATTTTGCGTGACGTCAGTGTGACGCGTTCCATTGTGGCGATGCCGCCACACGTGCACAAAAATGTACACAGGATATTGTGCATATTTGGCAGTGCCGTTGCTTTTTTATAGGCATCTGCTGGTGACTTATGGATATTTTCTCTCAACCAGAGCCGATCGATATTCTCAAAATGCTTGTAGATTGTTAACCATTTTACTTGAACCGTCTGGGTCTACCCCCCCTGAATCCGCCCTTGCTTGTGGAACTCGCACAATAGTATTCGGCGGGCGGACTCATTGTGGCCCCCACACTGAGTTCGCCCACCGAATCATTGACATGAATAAACCCCGGTTTCTGAAACCTTGATCAAGTTTCTATTGGTTAAGAGTAATAATACCTAACGCAGAGGAAGCCGGAGCAAGCTAAAGAATGTAAATATCGGCCCACAGCATTCTGTCCACATGGTTTATACACATGTATGGTGCGCGGCATCGTTGCCAGATCCTTACGTTGATCTTACTTAACGAGTGATGATAAAGACCTAAACTTTTTAACCGACTCCAAAAAAGGAGGAGTTTCTCAATTCGGTTGTATTTTTGGAACGAAGTTCTTTTACGCGGCTTGTGGTAGAAGTGACTGGCAGGAATCGTGTCGTGAATCGAAAAAGCGTTCATATTGTATGCGACTTTCATCTTTCGAATTCACATGCGCACTCTCTATCGAGAGAGAGAAAGAAAGTGTGAAATTTTTCGCCATGGGTGTTGGTTTTAGTTTTCGAGGGTACTAAAGCCGACAGTGAAAATGAAAATCCAAGATGGCGGCTGCGAAAGTTTTCAAATATTTCGTCATGGGTGTCGTTTCCATAGTTGTCGAGGGTGCTAAAGTCGATATTGAAGTCAAAACGTAAATCCAAGATGACGGGTGCGTAAATTTTGTTTTTATTTTAAATCATACGTGAGAAGGAACTTTGTTCCTGACGGGGGTCCCCCGAGCGTACACGCTTTTTTTAACATGTTTGTTACCTCAGAACTCCGTCATTATATATTTTAAACCACTGGGCACTCTTAAATCTTTCGTTTATAGCATGAAAGAAGAGGAAATTCTAAGAAACTTTGCTCTAGACACAATTAAAATTGGACAGTAAAAAGTTATAGACAAATTTAAAAAAAAATTCGTTTTTTGGCTCAGGAGGAGTCCTGAGCCAAAAAACGATTTTATTTTTTTCAGGTTTTTCAGGAGAAAAACCGTGGTTTGTCCCTTACATTAATTTATACTTCTTGTATCGATATGTTTATTTTATTTTAGTTTATTCTATTCGGGAAACTTACAGCTAGCTCATACAGTGTTCTTAACAATATAAAATTGAAGGCCATTTACAAGTTTCCACTGATAAACATAACATTATGATGTTATATAAAATAATTTCCTGTCAGTGTTATTTACATTGCAAGTAGTAATAGTGGTACGAATACATACGAATTTATGTGGCGTAAGTACCACCAATAAAAAGTGAAAAATAAGAACGCTTACACAAAAAAAAACCGGCTTCAAAAAAAAAACTGCAAAGAGAATAATAACTTTAATTCGGAAGTCGGCGGCAAAAATGAAAATACAAAACCTAAGACACCAACTAAAGTTATTTTTCACTTTGTACTGTTTTTTTTGGAAGTCGGTTTCTTTTTGTCTTTGCGTCTGTAATAAATTCATAGTGGCGCTATAAAACATGATTGTTTTACGAGTATCTGGGCTTCATCACTCTGTAAATATTAAGTAAATTCTTTACCAGCTAACAGATAAGGTGTACGTAGGTATTTATGTATCTCTCTGATTTATGTGCGAAACCATGAATTTAGGTAGGTACTGAAATATTCTTATTATCTATCTTAGACTATCTATCTAGGTAAATGGTGGGCAACATCCATCTAGCTCGCAGGAAACAAGGGATCCTTTCTTTTTCCTTGCACTTTTTCCCACACAGTTTGTGGGGTTCGTCACTGTAAATTTTTGTTTGCCTAATTATGTTGAATATCAGTGATATCCAAGATTTTTACTCCCTACATTGATATCATATCACCCATGGTAACATAGATTTGTATCCATCATAAGATCTGAACTGGTATTCAGCTACATCCGGTTTGACTGGAAGCCGTCCCCAATATAGTTGGGGAAAGGCTAGGCAGATGATGATGATATGGTCTGAAAACGTTTACTTTCCGAGTAAAATATCCGTCTTTCCTCATAAAACTGGCTAGGTACACATACCTAAATGTGTTGTTATTACATCTATGTAACTGTACAAGCACTATCTGTAAATAGCTGCGAATGAAAAGTATATTTGCGTAGGCACCTAGGCACTGACTTTGGGGATGTCACTGCACCAAGTGCAGTAATTTCGAAAGCGACATGCTGATGTATTAAAGCGGGCGGCCACACCAGCAGCATGCTCCTCCTGCCAACAGATCTTGTATGACGACAAGTATTAATGCTTCGTGAACGTTACACCAACATCTCGCTTGTCTTATTACGATATTCAAAGCCATTTGGCGCGTTCCTATTATATTTATTATCTAATCTTGGACGAAATTAAACCACAATTAAAGTGGGAAGACGTCATGGAAGACGGGGATACAGTTTCCCTAAAATACGTGGAGTAGCCTTGGATTACATGTGGTCAGTTACAAATTAAAAATGTTAGAGTCAGTTTTCGATCACTTTGAAAAAGTAGGTACCTACCTAACTACTATAATGGGAATCTCTATATTATTATGTTGAGATAGACAGTAGAGACCCTATTTCTAACAGGTGTTGAGGTGTTAAATGACTCATACTCTACAGAACTTTATTTGGATGGATAAATAATTCGTTATAATAAATCAGTACAGACTGATGGGAAGACTGAGGTTTGTTTCTTTTAGTCGCATTATGATAGTCGAGACTTTACGTATATTAGAAAAATCTGTAGGTTAGAATAATACATAAAACACGCGGATTATAAACAAAATAAGCTTTATTGAGGCGTCCAGGTTGTGATGTGAAACAGGTTGGGCGGGCAGCGCGGGCGCCGCGCGTCCCTGTGGGCTGCGCTTGGCACGCACACCGCGCTGAATATCGCTGAAAGCTCCGGCGCGGGGAGAGCCTCGCGCTCACCGCTCACGCCAGTACCCCTCCGACCAGCGATGCTGTGCTGTCTCCGGAAATAGAGTACGTCCGTCGTCTTTACGTGCAGTGTCGCGTACCGCTTGCCGCTGCAGCCAACATTTTAGCCATTGAATCGCGGTTAATAATAGAGTTGTCGTTCAATAATTTATTGCTTTCGTATAAGATTTATATCGCTACATGTTTCGGTTTGATCAACACCAACCGCGATTTAATGGCAACGGTTCTAACCCGAGTTGCATTCCTGAGGGGATGCGAGTCGTGTTGAGCCGACGTACTAAGTGGATTCGCTCATTCAGTATAGATGTGTACAACGTCCTTAGATCGGCCGACCAGGTGCGCGAGTGTGTGTGCAAATGACTGATAGCCCAGCGTAGCGGGCTTAACTTGAACAACATGTGGAGCAAAGGATTGACGCTATGGAGGATAATGTTGTGCCTGTTGCTGGTGGCGTCGGCGTGCGCCGCGACGGTGCGAGGTGAGTCCAGGCCGCTCGCTGAGTGGGAGCCGGCGGCACATCTTCGCTCCCACTCTGCGTCACTACATCGTTGCTATTTTCGGCGTAACTTGCGCTGAAATTATGTAAAAAGCTCACGTATGTGCTCTATTTTTGGCGATAACCTTAGGTGAAGTTTTGTATGACAAAATGATCTAGTGACCGAGTTATTAACAGGTTTTGTCTATTCTCTGCTAGTTTATCAGACAGAGTTGAGTGAAGGTAGAGCGCCGGCCGCCTCGCTACATCGCAAAGCTAGATACGTAAATAGAAATACAGGGATTTGTCGTTGTGCGTCGCCATCTTGTGAAAAACGATAGGATCGTGACGACATTATAAAAGCATGACATGGATCTAGGTCACGTCATAACTGCATGTTGCCCTTCATCGTTAGCAGAACGCCTAAACTTAAGAACTAATAGTCCCTCTTTACTTAATTCACATTTGGAGAAGGTAAACCAATTGGTTTGCGTCCATCCAGAGCACCTAGAGTGTTACCGTTAAATTTAAATTATGCGGTAGTACAGTAAACATTTTTTCTCTTCATATATTTTTTTTATAAAAAGATACCCATATTATGTGACCTGAAATCCAGAGAATCTGCCTCTTTTCAGAAGAAAAAGTCACAGAAGAGTAGATGGTTACATTACGTGCATGCTAAGAACGGGCATAATTAAGGTAGTAAGTATTTAATGTGCTAAAGTAAAGAGACTACACGTAGAGACTGTCAGGTCCACATGTAAGTCAATGTCAGGCAGAATAGCATGCAACATAAAACACAAACAGCTCTACTTTGTGGAGCGACGCACCAAGGCCGGCAATAAACCGCTCGGTGAAAATACTACACACGAGAAGATCCAAGACGACTCAAAAATATTTTTTATCTCTCATTTCCTGTACCTATTAAATTCCTTCATAAATGAAGTAAATCTAAACTATAATTTGTTAAAATAAAAAAAAAATGGTAAGTCCGTGGGTAGTTATTCCAAATGTTTCGTAATTTTAGTCTTTACTCTTTACATGTTGGGTCCCTAATTTGATGGTTATGTACAGCGCAGCGTATATAGCAAAAAAGCTATGCGATTTAAATAAACAAATGAAAACACTATTAATGAATCGGCACTTAATCATTGTTTGAATAATGCAACACACTGAATTTTCGCGCTTCTTTCGAAGGTTCAGTGTAAGAAATGATTTTTTTTTTTTATTTAATTGTCCAAGAATGGCAAAGAATAGGCAAATAAAAAATATAGAAGATAGAAGGCTAATAGGAATGATGAGGAATGAAGGTGATTCACATTTGACCTATCTACAGCTGGTAATGACGCAAGAGCACGTGATAATAAAGTTATGATTTAATGATGGTCACAAAACATTCAATGAAGTATTATTATTAGGAAAAATATTAAAGATTTTTGTGCAGAAGAACTGGGTGTTTTGGCGCTAACTAGAAGAGGCCTATGTCCAGCAGCTATTGCAATAGGCTGAGGAGAGATAGTAACATCACACATGTATACCCCAAAGGGTTAGGCAGAGGTGTACCTATAGTTCACCCGCATTTCGCCAGTTATGTTTAAGTCCTATGTAATAGGAAGAACCTATTGCCATCAACCGGGCACAAATCTAGACTCCGGGCTGCCATTTAGAAATTCCAGATGAAAAAACCCAATAACACTGCCCGACCCGGGAATCGAACCCAGGACCTCATGCACAGCGTAGCGCTTGCGACCACTAGACCAACGAGGCAGAGGAAAGATAGTAGTTTCCAGATAACAATAAAATACATACTAATGTAACAAACCTAATCCATTCAATTCGAAACATAACGACGAAGACAGCAGACGACGACTACGAGCAGAGATATATAAACTAGAGACAGAAACATATAGGTAAATACAAGCTCTTGAATTTAGACGCAACGTGGATGCGCAAGATTGACTCACGTTCCTTCTCTAATCCGGAGAGTATTTGACGGATACATGGGGATTTAGATGCTTATCTGAATAGACTAGAAATGTATATTTAGCCACCCAGTACAAAGGATGATTAAATAAAAGATACAGTAAACGATAGGATGCATGTTTAATTCATGAAGAAGGATGAATTGCAAAGAAAACTGCTGATCGATAATTGAATCTTTAATTTAAATTTATTGAATGTATTACAACTTTTTTTTTAGGATTATCACGGTTTTGGTGGTTAAACTGGACTTTACGTAATGTTATAAATTGTTTTCAGCTGACGACGAAATACCATCTGAGTCACAATGCCGGCCATACATCGAAAAAGCTCTTAAAGAGCTCGAGTCAGGAGATGTGGAACCAGGTAAAAGCATTTTAATTGCTTTTCAGTAATGTACTACCTACCTACATAGTTATTTTTAATCCCTAGTTTCTCTACACACCCGATGATCTCTTTAAAATAGCTTTATTTTAGGAATATTTGGCATAAAAAGCAATTAAATTAAATTAGTTAAACGGAAGATTTTGAATGAAAACTACTGACACAACATATCCGACCAAGGAAACATTGCAACGGTTTTTCTCAAGAATTAACAGTCTGAGGACCTACACAGATTAATTTCGACAGTCTCAAGACAGAAACAAAAACAGAACGACCAGGGCCAGATTAAAACCTAAAAATTTTTTATTGGTTTACCAAGGGCATGATTTGTAATCACATTCATCTAAAATATTCCGTTTCACCGCATCCCTGGACAGTTTCCGAACGGTTACTGTACCTACGATACACGTAAACGCTATTAAACGTGACCTCAGCGGAACCAGGAATAAACTCGGATTGACACAAGTTTGCTGGTGTTGAGATGTCGGATCTATTTTAATTGCGCGGACGCCGGCGCGTCATCGATTTTAACGTCGGCTAAATAATAGATCATCCAGATATTTTTTTTTCCATTGTAGTTATTCTTATTAATCTAGGTTACGAGCACAGCAATCGGTCTTGAAATTTTAGATGGAGTTAGAGGTACTCACTGATACATCAGAATTGCTTAAATCCAAGAAAAAAATAAAATAAATGAATGACCATAATGCCTTGGAACTTGGGTAAGCTTGGTGTGGGATGCAACCTGTGTCGACACTCTCGCGCCATCCCATCTTCCCAGCACGGTAGGCTGTGCTAGGGCGGCTGCTGCAGGTGCAGAAAACCTCAAAGAGCGGCAATATAACAACCTTATTGGGAGTCATGTCTGAGCCGGTTGGGGTTGAAACACTATGGCCTTGGGGTCCGAGTGCCCATCGAGTATTTCGGGACATCGCCAAGCGGTTGGTCGACTCTTCACGGGACCAGAGGGCTGGCATATTTTTTGTCCAAAGAATAAGCATTGCCAATGCCATCCAACGTGGTAATACTGCCAGCCTTTTAAGCACTTTTCCCATTGACAGCGATGCGGACGATTTTTTTGATGCCCAATGAGCTCTACCCCCTTTCTTATTTTTTATTATATATATGTTCTTGTACATAATATATGTATTTTAGTATTCGCTTGTATATTGTAAGTAAAATTTATAACTGAGTAAATATTTTAATGTTATCATAAAGGTTAAAATTATAAAAAAATTAAATGGTTGGAATAGATCATTCAATACTAATGACAGCGGCAGACGGCCGTAAAGACTCGTATGATTGAGCATCGTAGCAGCGTTTCAGTAGGCAATGCATAAATTTGTGATATCTAGGATTTGTAACAAAGTTATTATATTCCAGACATGCGCTGAAATATTATAATGTTGTTTTATAGTCATTGTCCTCTAAAATGTATTGAGGCTGGGCCATCTAAAATTAAACTTTTATTTATATCCACGCAACGTAGAAATTCACTCGAGAGCGTCAAACTAGAGATGTGATGGACTGTTAATAAGAAATTATGACTTTGAAACAACTGCACGGATAGTCAAGGACGGACAAAACGAATGAATCATTACGTAAGCCTAGTGGTAGAGAAAATTGTAACAGTGTTTCTGAGGATAATTACAACAAATTCCTAGAACTGATGGATGCAAAGCAATATCTTTCGGGAACTAGGTTATTGTATCGAATATTCCTTACGATGTGAGCCACAATCGAAGCAACTCGAGTCGAGAGTAGTGAAGATAGTGACGCATGTATAGTACGTATCATTAGTAACACTGTTAGTTGACGTTATGCAATAATATAATATCATTTTAGATAATGTTGGCCTATGCATTTGTATCAAAGCAAATACTAACGAACAATAACGTTTAAAAAGGGTTTTCTCTAAGAACAATACATTATGTTCACAGATTCTGCCGAAAAAAACGACAGTAATGAAGTGAGTGTCGACGACGGGGACGATAACAAACAAGTTGATTCAGCAGAAAGTGGTGGGGAAGCAGCTGATAGTGGAGAAGACGATGCGCCATCAGTGGAAATAGCAGACGAACCCTACGTGCCCCAAGCATCCGTTGAGGATTTACAAGCTGGATCTGATGACACTGACTCAGGAGAAGCCGCGGAAGAAAACATCGACGGAGACAGCAACGAACAACAAGCTGGTGATGCAGACAGCAAAGAAGCATCTGCTGATGAAGAAGCAGCTAACCAAGGTGAGCATAAGTAATAGTATTTTGTTATTACACTCAAATAGGCCTCTTCAAAAAAAGAACAATTAAGTCTTGTTAAATCAAATAACTTTAGGAAAAAATTCTTATTTTTAGAGAGTGGAGAAGCAGAAGACGAGGCCAAAGGTGAAAATAACGAAAAATCCCAAGAAGGATCCGAAGAAGACAGTAAAGAAACCGATGCTAGTCAAGAATCAGCGGACGATGATGACAAATCTGCTGAAGCTGCAGACGCGTCCGATGAAAATAAAGACGATGATGACAAGACAAAAGAAGATGACGATGGATCTCAAGAAAAGGCTGATGAATCTCAAGAAGACACAGACAGTAAACAAGACGACTCTAAAGAAAGTAAAGATGATGAATCCGAAGAAGGAAAAGATGACGATGAGTCCGGAGAGCAAGAAACATCGGTAGAGGACAAAGATGAATCTAAAGAAGACAAAGACGAAACAGCCGAAGACAAAGATGATTCAGGAGAAGTAAAAGAAGAGTCTGGAGAAGACAAAGCCGATTCTGGAGAAGAGAAAGCTGATTCTGGAGAAGAAACAGAGGAAACAGTGGACAACAAAGAATCAGTAGAAGAGAAAGGTGAATCTGAGGAAAAAGAAGAAGCGTCTGTCGAGGAAACTGAAGGAGGGGTAGAAGAGAAGTCACAAGAAGAGGAGGAGTCTGCTGCAAGTAGCAAGGAGGAAGAAGATGGGGACAAGTCCGAGGAGGCATCTGATGCTGGCGAGGAGGAAACTGAGGCTACTGATGAAGAAGCTTCAGATGAAGAAGGAGCGCCCGAGGAAGATTTATTAATTGTAAGTAAAAAAGAGAAAGAAATATGCATTTATTGGCATTAAAACAAAAACACTTTAAAACTATACAAAAAAAAAAAACAAAAAAAAACAATGTAAAACAATGCACAAAATGTTACGAATTTTTACTCAGCTGCAGGATTGTACAGAATCCATAATTCCATACTACACAACATGAAACTCATTATGAGTCTAAATAATAGAAATGAAATGGTTCAAACACTATAGATTTCTCTCTTACAAGCTTTTAGTTCACCACTGCTCTTTATGTAACTTCGTGGTCAAGCTGCACAATATGCATATTCTAAGAGTAACAAATAGTTAACCACCGAATAATATAGAGCAATGCTTGTTCTTTTCGACAATGTTTTGTTTTACAGATAAAAAATATATATTAGATTTAATTAACACTAGCATTATTCTCATTTCAGACCATTGATATTCCCGAAAACTTAAGATCACGTGACCATATCACCAAAATCCTGAGATTAGATGAAGACGCGAGTGAAGATGAGTTAACCGTTGAAAAATCTGCCGATATTGTACTCAGAGATTTGAAGAGGTTATACGAGGGCTCCATCAAACCATTAGAAGGTCTTTACAAGTACAGGGATCTAAGTAACAGACATTTCGGTGACCCTGAGATCTTCTCCAAGCCTTTGGTACTCTTCATGGGTCCCTGGAGCGGTGGAAAATCTAGCATCTTGAACTACTTGACTGGGCTTGAATTCACTGAATGGTCTCTTAGAACTGGTAAATTATTTGAATTTCGTAAATAACTTGCAGAATATTCACGAACATATATTTTATAACATTACTTTTTGTATTTTAGGGGCGGAACCATCACCTGCGTATTTCAACATTCTTATGCACGGTAAAGAACCACAAGTGTTAGATGGCACTCAGTTGGCAGCTGACTGGACTTTCTCGGGACTTCAGAAATTCGGTCAAGGTCTTGAAGAACGTCTGAGGGGCTTGAAATATCCCAGCAAACTATTGGAAAAGGTACGTACAATTTTGATGCTTGAAGAAGTGTAAAAAAACAAATAAAAAATGGAAAAGCAGCTTGGCAACTTTAAAAAGTTCCTAGCGGAAATTGTAATGAACGTAATGGCCATGCATTAATTAAAAAGATACCTAACGTAACGACGCCAATCCAGCTAAAGAAGGATAAAATACGTGTTAATTAAATGTCTATTTCCAGGTTAACATTGTAGAAATACCCGGAATACTGGAAGTAAGGAAGCAGGTATCTCGAGTGTTTCCCTTCAACGACGCCTGCCAGTGGTTCATCGACCGCGCCGACATCATCTTCCTAGTGTACGATCCTTCCAAACTGGACGTCGGTCCCGAGACAGAAGCTATTCTCGACCAACTCAAAGGCAGGGAGTCTCAGGTAAATATCAAATCTAATAGCAAGAAAAGACAGACTACAAGCTCAGCCTGACCTTGAAATTGGGACACACATAGAACCGATTTATGGATAGGTAGAAACAGTGAAAGAAGAGCGTAATGTCTATTGTAAACATAATGCCATGCCAATAGGTAGAGGAAGTACGTCTGCATCATCTGCATGCCAGCATTCGTCCCATAGTATCGAGTATGAGTGAGTACTATAACTGTCATCGGTTGATGCCCAGTTCGGCCTAGGTGCCAGAGGTATAATTTGATCGACAAAGGAATGAATTGTTGGGATGCGTTAGATCGAGTTAGTAAGTTATAAATAGGTGCAATCATTTGATAAGATCTAATTAGGTATAACTTCCTAAACACTTAATTTATGTACTTTTCCGTTACGACTGCGTGAAATACGACAGTATCTATAGTATCTATAAAATGTACTGTAACTTTTCATAATCTTAGGTCCAAATTCAATACTCAAGATGTTTTTAGTGATTTCCAAATCCAAATAATCTGATTTTTTTTCTTTGAAATTTTCAATAAAGTTCTTTTAAATTCTAATTTATAATATAGTTATGAAGTTTCTTACTTGATGATGACGGGTCGAGAGTTCCAACAAAGGTCCTATAAAGCATTCTATTTTAATCACGCTCCATTTCTAATCTTCCTTTAGACACGCATCCTGCTGAATAAAGCTGACACGGTGAAGCCAGAGGAGCTGATGCGCGTGCAATCCGCTTTGATCTGGAACATTTCGCCGCTGATGAGCTCTGCGCAGCCACCAGTTATGTACACCTCGTCGTTGTGGTCGATGCCATACGAGGCGGGCGCGCCCGTGCGTCTGCTGCAAGCTCAGGAGAGGGAGCTCCTGAGAGACTTGCGGCACGCTATTGACAAGCGTATTGAGAACAAGATTGCAAGCGCTAGGAGATTCGCTGTAAGTAAACACATTTTTGTTTGGTATCGGGTAAAAAAATACATTAGGTATGCACACGATTATGTTCATACCAAAAACCAAATCACCTTCGATTGAAGGTGATTTGGTTTTTGAAAGACAGGCACCTAAAATAGTAGCAACTACAACAGACAATGATGTTGATATCATTTCTACACCTGCTTGTTGTAGATTTTCCCTAAGGGCATTGAGAATATTTGACTACCCTTTCTTATGTAAAAATTACTCACCACAGCCTGAAAATTGTTGCTTTGCGTTCTTGATGACTAGGAAATATCTACATTCTATATGGAACCTTTGTTTCTTTGTTTCATGATGTTTTTGTCTTACAGGTTCGCGTGAGGAACCATGCGAAGATGGTTGACTGCTACCTGACAACGTATTACAACCACAAGACGATATTCGGCAATAGGAAGATCATCGCCGATGCCATCATTGAAAACCCTCAGAACTACCACATCTATGAGGGTCTCAGCACACTCACGAATATTTCCAGGTATGTATTGGCTAAGTCCCTAACTGAGCAAATCTAGTTGTTAAGTTTGTGCTCTATTCTCCGTTTATCGTTTAAGTGCTCTGTTGGTCGTGATTGTCCTCAAGTGCAAATGGTCAGCCTGTGGCATCTTAAGATCCTTAAACTCCTCAAGTCGTTTTTTTTATACATGGCTATATTTTATAGATGAATTGCGATTTTTATATTGATGCCCGACAACTAACGATTATGAATATGTCTACACGACTCACTTTGAAATACCTTTCAGCAGCGAATTATGAAGACTACCTTTTTTTGAATCGTAATAATATAAATTCATATAACGCACGTGTTTCCAGGTACGACCTGCCCGACCCCGAGACATACCGGGACTTCTTCCGGTTGAATCCCCTGTTCGAGTTCCAGCAGCTGTCGGCGACGTGCACGTACTTCCGGGGCTGCCCCATCACGCGGCTCGACGTCGCCATCGCTTACGACCTGCCCGAGCTCGTCGGCAAGTACAAGAAGATGGTGGAGACCGCCACGCCCCAGGGCATGCCCAAGAGTTGATGCCTCCGCGAACGAACGAACCCCACACCACACTACACACCCGCTTTTTAATTTTAGCCAATTGGATTGGACATTTATTTTGGGCACATTTTGCATTTCTTCATCTAATTGGGCATCAAATCACTAGTTATTTTTCGTTACATCGCATTTCTGTATTTATCTGTAATTTATTTTGCTTAATACTCGCTTGTTCCTGTTTTTGAGATGAATGATGTATCGTATGTTTTATTGTGATTTTCTTCGTGCGTTTATTAGTGGTGATGATAGAAAACGCAAGACAACTTCCAATCCTAATTATCAAGGTGTTTTTATACATGTCTCAAAAATGCAATATATTAGGTACTAGTCATTATTGATGAAGTTTGTTAGTTATTCTTGTATCTATTCTAAGGTATGTAAATGTAGGTATTCCTACTACTAGGTCTATATAATAAATCCCGTATTTGAGCGGTGTATGCCGTTATTATTTCTTTGTTAGTTATTAATGAGACACAATGTGACTATGTATTTAAGTAAAAAATAAATAAAAATCATCGGTGTTTTATTTTCTTGCCATGATATTATGATAAGGCTAATTTCTTTTACTTGTTACTATTGTGTTAATGTGCTTTCTTGCTTATTATGAAATAAAAGACACATTAGAATTAACACAGCGGCTGAGTGAGTTACTTTGAGCTGATAGAAGTAACAGTACCTACCTACCCTCATTTTTTGTTATAGTTCAATTCAATTCAATTTATTCAGGAACAATTCATATTGTGTTTGAAATCATAAATAAATAAAATCACGTTAATTAAAATTATAAAACCAACACGTTCATAACATAACACAATAAATTATAAAAATAAAATAAAATTAAAATCAATAACATTACAATTTAAACATTCAGTAATCAGTACCTACAATTAAAAATTGGATAACATTACTACATACTACTTATCAAATTATAAAACGTGGTTATGTCATCGTTTATCGAATACCGACATTTCTCCAATAGGAAAACTTGTGTCTGGACTTAAATGAGCTCGTGTATCTAAATTATAGTTTTTAAGTCCAATGGCAACCTGTTAAAAATCCGCACTGCTTGATATTGAGGACTATGTTGAACAATATTAAGTTGGGGTACTATTTTGCTTTTAAAATCATTCCTGCGCGTACTTTCCCTCAACTGTCTCTCCTCATCTGTCTCATAGTTATGCAGGTATTTTTTTAAATTCACCAACACTACCAAAACATAGAGGCTGGGCACAGTAATAATTTTTAAATTTATGAAGTGTGGCCGATAGCTCTCTATTTGTGATATCCGGACCATGGTTCGTATGGCTCTCTTTTGGAGTACAAAGGCTCTCTGGCAGTTATATTTAAAACTATTTCCCCAGAACTGAACACTGTAGGTATCTCAACCTTGATTCTATTAGGGCATAGTATACCATTTTAAGGTGTTTTATATCATCCCTAAGACTGCGTAAGGCAAAACATGCTGAGGAAATATACGAATCATTGGCTTGCAACTCCCTTTTCCAACGTAAATACACTTCTGGACACATCTATTGGCCCACCGTAGAGTTTAGGTTTCGATGGCCCCTACCGAAATATGATTGCTAGATTGAACAAAAACTGTTGATGCAGTTTTAAACCTGCTACATTTTACCATCTTTTTCGATCGTATTGTTTTAAATTTGAATTCAGAATACCATACGACATGGAGCTACGCCTAATAAGTCGGATATGCGCCTTGTTAAAGGCAATTGATTTTTGAATAAAAAACATGTTTTATCAAATAAAGGTTTAATTTAATAACGCGTGTTGCCTCCATGGGCATCTCATACGATTAGGCATAGAGTTTATCAACCGCTCTATGAAATTTTGAGGGATCATCTCCCATTCCTCTTCTATGGCAGTTTTCAACTCCTGCATCGTCTGGGCAACTGGCTGACGAGCCCTAACACGTGTTTTTAGCTCGTCCCACATGTGCTCAATGGGGTTCATGTCTGGGCTTCTGGCTGGCCAGTCCATAACTGTGATGTTCACATCCCGAAGATATTCCCTGACGATGCCGGCCGCATGGGCTCTTGCATTATCATGCATAAAAAGGAAATTTGGGCCCACATAGTCCGCGTATGGTATCACGTGAGGTTCTAAGCACTCACGAATGTACCTTTCAGCATTTAATGTTGGCAGCCGTGGTCCTGTAACAACCTCAAGTTGAGTTTTGCCGCTCGCGGATATACCGCCCCAGACAGTCCATGAGCCACCGCCATAAGCAACCCTCTCTTCAAAGCAGCATTGTGTGAAACGCTCTCCCTTACGTCGGTAGACCTTCTTCCTTCCATCATTGCCATATAACACAATTTTAGACTCATCAGAAAAGAGTACACGGCTCCAATCTTGCTGTGTCCAATTTAAATGACTGCGTGCGAAATGAAGGCACGCTGTTCGGTGGGCTCGCGTTAGTTTGGGCCCATTAGCTGGCTTGTGTGGTACCATATCGCGTTCTTTTAACCTTCTCCGAACAGTTCGAGCGCTCACAGATACTCCGTGGAAGTCGTGAAGTTGGTTTTGTATCTCAATGGAGGTAAGGTGACGATTTCTCAAGCTGGTCGTTACGATGAATCGATCCTGCCTTTCAGTTGTGACCCGAGATCGTGGCCTTCCTTGGCGACGAACAAAGCCGCCAGTCTCTAGGTACCTCTGATAAACATTTCGGATCGCAGATCGACTTAAATTAAGTTGAGCACTCACGTTTCTTTGGCTGTGTCCGGCCTGAATAAGTGCCACAGCTTGGGCGGCGACTTCAGGTGAAGTATCCATAGATTATTGATAGAACCTCACCTTAATGTTAAGAATAAGTAATTTTGTTGCAAAACCAAAGATATCAATCACTTTTTCAAGAATTAAATCCAAGTAAACCAATAAAACCAAGTTTTCTTAGTATTCGATTGTTTGATATCAACAAACAGGCTCCAAATTGTCTTTTGTTTCTTTAAATTCTGTGTTCGAAATTCAAAAAAAGACTATTGAATGAAATTGTGAATGTGCCAGGTTCAAAACTGCATAAAAACTTTTTGCTCGACCTAATATAAAATTTTAGCTACGACCAAACGAAACTGAAAATACAAGGTGGGCCAATAGATGTGTCCAGAAGTGTATTTGTCAATGTACGAGGAGGTATCAAAAAGTAGTGAGAACGACATACTCCTTGGTAAGAAAAAAAATAAATACTGGCAGGCATAGCTCAGATACATATTTGTAATATTAATAAAGAAAAAAATCTTCGATTCTCTTTTGTTTTTTTCTGAATGTAGTCATTTGTTTGCTTCGTGTCGGAACGTGTTCTCGAAAATGGAGAAAAACGAAGTGCGAGCCGTAATTAAATACCTCTGTTTAAAAAAGTTAACGACGCAAGAGATTCATTGCGATTTGGAGGCAACATTAGAAGAGTCTGCTCCGCCGTATTCCACTGTCGCAAGGTGGGCTTCGCAATTTCGAGTAGGGAGAACGAGCACGGAAGACGAACATCGTTGCGGCCGTCCATCGACGTCAGTCACCAAGAAAATGTTGCGAAAGTCGAGAAAAATGTTGCGAAAGTCGAGAAAATTGTATTGAGCGATCGAAGAGTTACCATCCGATACTTAATTCAAGAAACGGGCATTTTATATCGAAGTATTCAATCCATATTGAAACAACCTTTGAATATGAGAAAAGTCTCCGCAAGATGGGTGCCGAGAATGTTAACCGACAGTCAGAAACAAAGTCGACTTGACATTTTGAAGATATTGTTGGACAAGTTTCAAGAATATTCTGAAAACTTTTTGTCTCGTTTCGTAACAATGGACGAAACATGGGTCACCGACCCCGAAGAAGTTTCGTGCCGTGGCATCGGCTGGCAAGGTTATGGCCTCAATATTTTGGGACTCAGAAGGGATATTGTTGATTGATTACCTGGAGCGTGGAACCACTATTACAGGCCAATATTATGCAGCTTTAATTCCCAAGTTGAGGAATGCCATCAAAGAGAAAAGGAGAGGGAAACTCGAAGGGGCGTGCTGTTTCATCACGACAACGCACCCGCGCACAGGTCGGCAGTTGCGATGGCTGCCATTCAGCAAGCTGGCTTCGAATTGGTTGACCACCCCCCTTACCTATTTACTAGATCTGGCGCCTAGCGATTTTTATCTGTTCCCCAAATTGAAATAATACTTAAGGGGAAACAGGTACGAAGACGATAACGAGGTGATGGATGCTGTGGAGAGCTTTTTGCAGGACCAAGACAAAACTTTTTTTTTGAAAGGGATTGAAGCCTTGGAAAAGCGCTGGACTCGGTGTGTAGGTACTCGGAGACTATGTAGAAAAATAAATTATTATGTTATCAATAGTCATTATATTCTATCTCATTCTCACTACTTTTTGATCCCTCCTCGTATACCCCCAGAAACTTTACCTCATTAACTATGTTAATTTTAACTTCCTTAATAACAGAGCATAAGTAGTTACTTATGCTCTGTATTAGATGATTTAATCATTTCTTTTGAACGCGCCATTTTTGGACTATGAAGCGGCTACACTTTGTTCTATACGAGAGCTGTTATCACTCACCACAGATACGCATGAAGAGAAAATATGCCCATTGAAAGATGTTGGCCTATTCGACCATGAAGATCTTGATGCATTCGACTAGGTTTTTTTTTAATTTGGCAATACATTCTAAGCTTTGTATTCTCTGGTTAATCACGTCAACTGTCAACTGTGGTGTCAGTCAATGAACAAAATGTCAAAAAATTGACAATTGAAATCTTGTTGAACACAACGTCTGTAGGGCCGTTTTGAAATAAATATAATATATTTTAAAAACCTAAAACGTTTGTGTTGATAAATACATAATTCCCTTAGAGAAATCTGAGCAAATACTTAGTTATGCACACAGACTTGGCATCCCATTTACATACCGATGAATGTAATGTTTTCATAAGAAAATTGATGGACTGTCACACCGAGGTAGGTAAGAAGTAAAAACTTTATTGCATAACAAATTAAATAATAAATCTAACAATAGACATATTTGCATTATGTGTTGATTATGTTAAGTACATAATTATATAACTCGCGGATACTGATATCTGGTAATGATAATAACCTAGTTTATACCAAGCATGGTGTTTTTTTTTTAAAAAAAACTTCCGTAATAATATGTACCTACTTATGTTATTTTGTCTCCAATGAATATTCTACAAGGACCATTTATTTAGAATGTGGTTTTGTTCCAGCATCCATTTAGAAAGTTTATGGGATATTGCAACGATTATGACCGGGATATGAGAAAGTGTTTGAAAGCAGAGCGCATTGCACGACAGACAGCTAATCTGCAAGAGTCCCGTAAACGCCACGCTGAAATTCGGGCGCGAATACTAGCACAGCAGCAAGCTAAGCAAGCCAGTTAAAATAGCCAAACTCTGTACTTAAAACAGCATTTATTTTTATTACAATGGAGGCAAACATACTAGATTCAATACCAGACCTAAACAACCTAAAGACTTTCACAGATAGATATTTTAGTAAGAGATATATTACAGATGTTGATGGAATTAAGAATAATGACATTATGATAATGTTCCACTCAAACAGGATTGCTGTCTTGAGCCTGGCACCAAGTCATTTCTTTTTCAGTAAGAATGAAGAGTACAAAGTGAATTATACTGTAGGAAAAGTAGACAGGTTGAAAAATTCTGTCCGGGGCAAGAGTAAGAGGGGTGGTCAGCAATTGGTTCCCAAGTCCGTCATTTGCAAAATAGAGTTTAAAGATGGCACAGCTTTTGACATACCTTGCTGTATGAAAGGGACATTAGTTGAAGTAAATGAAGAGTTAGTAAATCAGCCCAACCTCCTGAAGGAATTACCCGATGCAGATGGTTATATTGCCATCATTTTATCAAGTATTGCTATTTCTGAAGCTACTAAGAGTGAATTGTTAACTCATGATGAGTATTTAAAAGTATTGGATAGTTGTGAAATAAATGATTAGAATAGATTTTTTAATGTAATGCTGTTGTTTTATTTTTACCTGCATCATTTAAGTTGAAGTTGTAAACCAAAATAATGCTCTTCCTACAATGCCATGTACCAGCAAGTAACTATCTTACTCACAAACAACAGAAATAAAATTATCAATACTGGTTCACATTTTACAAATTAACAATTTCTATTTCACTCATTAAAAGAGAAAGAAGCAAACAGTTAAGCCGAAAGCGTCACATTAAAAAAAAGCCAGCGAAATTCAAATTTTCTTGTTTTTTGCAATTTGCAGTAGGTATCCGATTGTATGTTAATCAAAATATGATTTGCGAACGTAACAAATATGTACCTACTTATTTACAGAACTAATAATAATTGTTACCCATCAGGTTGCGGAGTTTCGCTAAGTAATTTAATTTTACCCTGTGTGTTGACTATCGTGAATACTTTTCACATATCCAAAACCAATGGCATGGATCACCTAGTAATTTCACAACTTTGTAGGCATGATTTCTTTGTTTAACCATGCCAAATTACAGCGTTTTAATACCAAGGGTCCCTGGTACTAAATTAATTCGGAGGATTTAAACCGCGAACGGCTTTGGCCAAAATGTAAGGGTTACTTGGGTTTTACTACGGAACCCCAAAAACGCAAAACTAAAGGGTCCTCAAAACGATAAATACGATTGAATTGTCAATTTTTACGTGATTGGATAGACATTGATGCGCAAATTGATCGTCTACTAATGATATATTATGTCGCAGCCGAATTGTACGGCGTAGGTAATACCAGGGGCTGGACTCTACCATACTAGACGACATTTCAGTAAAATTTTTGTGAAAAGCGCTATCTGCCATCGTCCGCGCAAAATATTTAGTACGTTAAATTTACTATAGATGGTGCTTTCATCAAAAAATAATTTCTTACAACTATCTATAATCTATACTATTTAAAATGTGAATTTAAAAATATTTAATTACTTTTATGTGTGATGTTGAGTTTCAAAAATTAAATTCCCAATCTATATTACTATACTCTATGGGTACATACCGTCTAGCCGAAATACTTTTTCTATTACGGCCATTGACGTTCACCTCATAGACTATACTATAATGAGAGTTCAGCTGGTCGTGCGACGTGTCGCTAGCTGCGGAAGGTATTATATAGAAACCAGTAGTGTCGCAACGTCACGTCGTTTGCTGCTGCTGTCTGCAGTCGGCTACGAACTCGTACTATTACTTTATATAGTGTATTATCTATGAACCGTACCTTTATCGTTGACCCGCTGCATTGATAAACGCAAAACGTTTAAACATTCTGATGTGTTAAAGTTCAGTAATTATGTAAAACCGCTAAACGTCGTTGAGTTGTTTTACGTAACGGCGCTGTTTTGTAAAACAGCGGGTTTGTATGCACAATGCTCAGATCAACAAAAAAAGGACCTTTTTTTGTTGATCTGAGGCACAATGTTGAGAGATTTACCATGTTATTTTACGACCATAGACTTCGCCAGGGTAGCCCGCCAAATTCAAATTTTCTTACGTTTTTTGCAATTTGCAGGTCAGCATTAGCACAATATAAATATGGACAGTACGGAAACTACCTACAAACGCTCGAAACGGCACACTCACACAAACATGCGTAACGACGAGACTCCTAAGCGCTCGTCGCGGTGCTCTCAGTAGCGAGTGCCGCGTCAAGACGACTGGTCACGTTTAAATTTATTTCCGCGATCTTTTTAAAAATGCCACGAACGTATTGCGTAGTATACGGCTATTTGAACTCGGCTTCATCAAAACCGGAGCTATCGTATTTTAAAGTTCCTGACTTCGTATTTTAATTTTTCGTTGTTGCTTTATAAAAGAACACATAAACTGCAAAGTAGCTGAACTAATTTACAAAGAAATAAACAAAATCGGTTTCATAGTACTCTGTCCTTGTTTCCCAACAGTTTATTAAAAAAAAAAAAACTGTTCATTATATTGAGAATTTTTTACACAATTTAATTCAATAATAAAGAATTCCGAACGTGTCGTAGCAGACGAAAATATTTTTCTTTAAATAATTTGTAATAATGAAGAATAAAGGTATTTTTTTAAGTAATGGGTTTTCAATTACTAGGTATCACACGCATTTTCAGATTGAAACGCGGTACGGACCGCAGCCGCTCATGAGCCTTGCCCGCGCGCCACCTGCGCTGCGGCATCTACCGCGCGCCACCTGTGCGCTGCGGCTTCTACCGCGCGCCCGCTCCGACGAGCGCTCGAAACGTTTTCGTCCAACCGCGGCACGCGTACGCTCCCGCCAAAACTTGTAAAAGGTTACGGCGTAATGACCAAGTTAAAGATCTATAGTTCTACAAGTTGTTGTGTGTTGTATTAAAAAGTTTTCCGTGTTTAAACTATCGTCTTTTGCTGAGATTAACCGACGCCATGAGATTGCCTATTTAAATTGTATTTGTAAGCTAGTTATTTAAATTCGATTGATTGATCACTACCTACAGAACAAAAATGAAAAAAAAAACAACATACACAGGTACTGTAGCGGAAAGGAAAAAGGAAAACACTTTTTCACCACTTTACGTTTAATTTTGTTCTTTAAATAATAAAAAGGAAAACATTACAATTTAATATAAAAAGTAAAAAAGGAACATATAATGTATAAAAAAGTTGCGGGTGGATTAATGTAAAATAAGAAGAAAAATAACAGAGAAAACTTTGGTCCAAAAGGGTAAAGTACGCGAATATCGAAAGTAAAAAAAGACGTCCTATCAAGTCGATTGCAATCGCTGTAAGTAATACATACATAAACTCACGCCTTCTTCCCATGGGGGTAGGCAGAAACTACAGAACGCCACCACCTGCTACGATCCTTACATACTACTTGAGAGAGGATGAATGAAAGTCGACTAACAATACGTATTTACACGGCAGATGTGAGTGGAAACGCCGGGAGGGGACGCCCTAGGAGGACATATAGTGATCTTATTGGTGATGTTCTTCAGAAAGGTCAGGTACTCGCAACCGGCGTGCGTGTATGACCAGATGTATGAATGTAAACGAAAAAAAAAAACAATATCGAAAATATTAAAAGTTACAACCCTATTGCTTCAATGGAGCGTAGGTAATTATGTCCTCAACTGGGCTTAGTTTCCGTACTGTCCATATTTATACTGTGGCATTAGGTAGTATGTTGATTCAAATTATGATTCGCGACCGTCACAAATACCTATGTATTTATGGAATTATAATAATTAAAGTCATCAATACAACTCTCTAAGACCAAGTAATTCTATTGAATGACTATTTCATGAAATCTTAACATTTCAGGATTATACTAACTTAAGGAATTGTATACTGATTCTAATTTTAATTTCTTTGATTATAATTCTGTAAATACATATTTGTTACGATCGCGAATTATACTTTAATCAACATACACCCAGTCACTGAGCTGCAAATTGCAAAAATCGTAAGAAAATTTGAATTTCGCGCGCTACCTTAGCGCTTCCCCCTTAAAAAAAATGGACTTAGTAGTTTCTAGAGATAGAGAAGGGGGTGGGGGGGGGGGATCATTTTCGTCTATAACTATAAAACAATTTATTTTAAAATTATAAAAAAAATACTATTTGAGACCTCACAGTAAGCACTTATTTTATTTTCTTATTTGTCCCCCAAAAGTTAATAATCAAAATTAATTTATTTACGTTACACGTCCGTGTTTGGGTCACAACTTAATCGATTCATTAGATTCGGAGCAAATTGGTTGTGACAGACATACACGAGTGATCCCATAAGGGTTCAGTTTTTTTCCTTTTGAAGTACGGAACCATAAAAACGTCCAATTGGGACGTTTTCGAATCTTGACGACGTTGATGCGCGCGCTTATAACAACTGCCTCTTTTTAAATAATTATAATATCATTGTCGTCTACCAAATGCAATTGACAATATTACTACGATAGAAATTGTTGGTAATTGATCGTTTCGGGGACCCTTAAAGGCTAGTAATGACACAAACAGACAAACGTATAATAATGGCGCAAGATTTATTACCATCATCTCACTATTTATTTTTCGATAACGTAAAATGCTCCCAAAATAAACACTTACCCCCACTACCGGCGGAATGTAACATAAGTAGGTACCTAATTACTTATCAGGACTTTACCGACTGACCGCTGACCTTTTCTTATAACCACTGTAGATATTGTTTGATCAGATGTTGTAATCATATTGAAAGAGTGTGGACTGTGAAAATGTGTTCAATAGCAATTAGCCGAGTTCTGTTTGTTCCAAGAGTTGTTGTTCCTAAGCAAATAGCCGGGACAGTATCCTCGAGGTGGTATAGTGATGAACCTAAAGCAACGAAAACGCCTCTGTACAATTTACACACGAAATATGGAGGTAAAGTGGTTGATTTCGCCGGATTTCTCCTGCCAGTGCAATATTCGGACCTAAGTCTATCTGAATCACACTTGTTCACAAGAAAAAGTGCTTCTATTTTCGATGTGTCTCACATGCTACAGACAAACGTGCGTGGCAAAGATTGTTTGTCCTGGTTCGAGTCGATATGTCCAGTCGATTTGAAAGGAATGAAGGATGGCTCTAGTTCCCTCACCGTGTTTTTGACCGACAAAGGTGGAATTATAGACGACTTGATTGTAACAAAAGTAAATGCAGAGACTTTGTACGTGGTCTCCAACGCCGGGCGATTGGCTGTAGATAAGCAGCACATGAAAGAGACGTCGGAAATATTTCGGAAAAAAGGCAATGATGTGAATGTTGAGTTCTTAGAGACTAGCCAGAGAGCCCTTATTGCGTTACAAGGGCCTAAAGCAGCGGCAGCTTTACAGCATCTTACCGACATACCAGTCGCGGATTTAATGTTCATGACATCCAGATTGGGCAAAGTTGCAGGAGTTGATTGCCGTGTAACTCGATGCGGATACACGGGCGAAGATGGCGTGGAGATATCAATACCCGCGGCCAAAGCGGAAGACGTTACGGAGGCTTTACTGCAATCTAGTGACGTAAAACTTGCAGGCCTCGGGGCAAGAGACTCGCTGCGCCTAGAAGCTGGACTATGCCTCTACGGCAACGACATCGACGAAAGTGTAACCCCAGTTGAAGCGAACTTAACATGGTTGATAGCTAAACGAAGGCGCACCGATGACAACTTCCCGGGATCATCAATAATTCTGCGTCAAATTAAAGAGGGCGTTGCTAAGAGGAGAGTAGGTATAAGATTGGAAACCGGACCACCGGCAAGGAAAGGCGCAGTCTTGAAAGACGCGAAAACTACAGAATCTGTGGGTGCCGTCACTAGCGGATGCCCAGCTCCATCACTTGGCGGCAATGTTGCCATGGGTTACGTCAGCGAAGCCCTGAAGAAGGCAGGCACTGAACTGTTCGTAAACATTAGAGGCAAAGATGTCCCCTGTGTTGTCGCCAAAATGCCTTTTGTCCCTTCAAAATACTACATAAAAAAATAAAAAACTAAATTACAAAATGATACTTTTATTTACAAAACTTTTTACATAACAGATATATGCTCCATTTCATAAATTATAATTGCGTTGCTCATCCTCCTTTCAAGAGCTTTAACGAAATAATTCAAATTTTTATTAGATAGGTACTATTTAACACAATAATAACTGAAAATTAACATTCAATTCATTTTAACAAGTCTTTTTCGTAGTAAAACAGGCCATAGACAAGGTTCATCATTATGAACAACTTTTACTATGGGATCAAACCTGAAATCGCAAAAAAAAATCGTGTGCTCCCTACATTTATGTTCGCATAACTCGTCAAAATGTAGGGAACAGCAGATTTTTTTTTTGCGATTTCAGGTTTGGTCCCATAGTTAAAGTTGTTCATAATGATGGGTACAATGACCCCTTAAGAGGTTGTGCGTTAATTATGTTACACCTTGTATATGAACAGTTACACATTATGACGACACACATCAAGAATATCAATATTTACATGACCAATATGAGCAGACCTGCACCCTGATTGCGTAACACACAGTACGAATCGGTTTCATTTTGACAGTTCAACAACATTCATTGCGTTGTTTTGTTGAACAGACAAATTATTCGAACATATGAAGCAATGGATTAGCAATGTGCTTCAAAATCATTCAGATTGTGATCGATAGTGTGTTACGCAATTAGGGTGCTGGCATTGACTTTTCGCATATTGAGCGGCCGTTCACAAGATGTACGATATTTTACGGTATAAACTTGGATTCACACGTCAACATCACAAGGTTCATACGGTTATAAAACAAATGCAGTATAACCTGTCCATATGATCCTGAAATTATATAATAAAATATTTTGGAAAATCCAAAAGTGCACGCCTCACAGACAGAAATATGTGGACGATAAATTTTAAGGAAAAAAACCTATGAAAATTCATCGATTTTTGTTTGTTGTGTTGATTTTTGTTTGTTTTGTTATTTGATCTTTTGAACGGTTATGAGTTGATAACGAAAATCAATAGGGCTCATCCGAAGGATGAAAGATAAAGTAGAAGATTTAGACTAATCCATTGTGTGTGACGACGTGAATCGTGCCGACACTTCCCAACGGAAATCACTACCCGTAATTTTTTTATTACATTGTTTGTTATATACATCAAGGCATCTATCTAAAAATATATTAATCTTATAATTTCAAGTCTCTAGTTTTTTTTAAATTTCCCTGCTAACATAAATTCCATGTATAATTGAGAGTACTGAAGCGATTTTAAGTTGGAAATTTCGACAAGGCGACATATCGAGTGTAGAGAGCACTGTTACACGCTGAAGCGTTGTGAGGCGTGCAATACCGTACTCATCATTGCCATGTGAACGGGGCCTGAGAGGTCAGCTTGCCACAAACACATTTAACACTAAACGAATTTAAATCATCGTTCCGTCTCTCATCTTCAAACGATGGACCGAAACAGAACGATGTTTTAAATATTTAGGTTTAGCGCTAAACCCATTTAGGTGCAAGTGTGCCTAAATATCCTTTCACATGTCGTAATTACAGACACAATTAGTAAACAATTGACTTTGAACCTATGGGGTTCAAACGACACGCAAAGACTTATATATTTTAATTACGTAAACTAATTGATTACAATTTGCGCTGCTTGAAACACATTTTTACTTATAGTACTGTTTTTACTCAAAACACTGTCTACCTTCTCAAATACTTTTTGTTTATATGCTCTCTTCTATCTATGAAAACTTTTAATTGGCCTTATTTTTGTTACTCTCCATCGTGCAAAAGTGTTTGGCTGTAAGATTTCCAAAAACTGTAAAATAAAATAAAATTTCTAGCTTGATGAGTCGCCGTGCGAACAAACCTACTTACCTGAAGTGTTCACATAATCATACAAGTAAAACTGGACACGTCACAAGGAATGTGAGATATTTTTGCACTTTATCGTGTAATACTGTTTCTCATTTCATTATTCTACATGTACTTAACTATCACAGGAACAATTCACTATATGGTTAATGGAATGATCTGAGGGGCAATTCCGGTAATTTTAAGAACATCCGCATTCAAATCTCAGTCACAATCTGTCAAAAATTGTATAGCGTGTACCTACATTTTTGACATTTGATTGTCGCTGAGATGAGAATGCGACTAGATTTTGAACATTTTTAATTACGAGAATTGGCCTTCTGGTTATCTAAATTTAATTCAATGAAAAAAATATTCTATGAAATTATTCTCTATGGGGCTTGAGCGATTGTAATAGTTTAAACGCAGTCTTAACGTTACATATCAGTTCTCCTTGAGAGATATGCCTTGCATTACCCTTTTTAAAACTTTTTATAATACTTTTACAATTGTTTACATACATTCTACATTAAGTACAAACGCTGGGGCCATCAAATGTTTTACTTTTAACCAGTCGTTTAGTTGTGACAATTACTTGCAGTTGCCGCGGTTTAGTTCGCCATCACTTGTAGTCTTTCAAATAATCCCTAAAGTTGGACTGCGTCAATCGTGTAAAATCATCGTTGAGCTTATTTATCTTGTCTGTATACTGGAAATAAAAGAATAGGTACTTTGATTTTTCACCAGTCTTATCCAACAAGTCAAGCACAGTTTGTTTAATTTCGGTAGGTACTTATAAAACTTATTTTACTATTTTCGCATTTAAGAATAGCTTTTCTTGCTCACCATTTTGCAAACCCAACACGTTTATTAGAAGGGGATTATATATGTAGAGGACTGGGACAATACAGACAATAAACGAGGAAGGGAGCATGTATACCATCGCGGACAATTGCGGTGAACCACTTTTTGACCTTATTGCTAAGATAATAACGTTGAAAAGCCGCAAATGTCCGTGATGGTACAAAGGCTGTTTGCCTCGTAAGAAATCCCTTCTAGTAGACTTTCTAATAGGAGAGTTGAAATAAAAAAAAAACAAAACGGCAAAGTGCGAGTCATACTCGCGCACTAAGTCTGCGGGCACGAAACCAGCGACGGTCGAGCGATGGCGACTGCGGAGCGGCGCGGGCGGGGCGATTCGGCAGCGGGCTTGGGGTGAGCACGAAATTGGCGGTCGATCGAGTAGAAGTAGCGGCCGTCGAGCGGCGAAATCAAACAAGTTTGTTCCCGTCGCTTGCGCGTCGCCACCGCGCCGCCACCGCCCGTACATCGCTCGATCGCCCCGCTCTCGCCCGTAGCGTGCGCGTCTCTTCAGAATGCTATACTTTTAATTACGCCGCCGCCGCGCCGCGCCGCCCAATCACCGTGGCTAGTTTCGTGCCCGCAGACTAAGGGTTCCATTACGTTTCGTACCACCAAAATAAATTTCAATTTGTTTCCCCGAAGGGTTAGGCAGAGGTGTACTTATAGTACACTCACATTTCGCCAGTTATGTTTAAGTCCCATGTAATAGGGGGCGAGTCTATTGCCATCTACCGAGAAATTCCAGATAGAAAAACCCAATAACACTGCCCGACCTGGGAATCGAACCCAGGACCTCATGCTCAGCAGTAGCGTTTGCGACCAATAGACCAACGAGGCAGTCCAAACAAATTTCAATTTGCTACCTATTACGGTTAGAGATACAGACAGACTGAAAACAGACAGACAGATGGCGTAGGTTTAGTAATAGGGTTTCGTTGACACATAACCCTAAAAAAAACCGGCCAAGTGCGTGTCGCACCACACACAATGAAGGGTTCGGTAGTTGGGACGAATTTATGCCAAGAACAAACTTAACTTTGTACTTGAACAAAATGTTCTCCCATACATCGATATACGCGTCACGATAAATTCACCAACTGCTAATGTAAGTTTGTAATCGCAAAAAAAAATATGATAAAACTACAAATTCACGATTTTCGGGTTTTTTCCTTTACTTTTATTGTGAGACCTTGCTTCTTGCCAAATTTCATGATTCTAGGTGAATGGGAAGTACCATATCGGTTTGGATTCATTTGCGAGCATCAAAATATGTCGCATAAATGGCCGTATTTTTTTATTGCGATGACTTAGAAGCTTGATTTTGAGTAGAGACCTATATATTTGATATTAATTTCAACTTGATACCTCCACGCGTTACTGAGAAAAAGGGTATTGGCAGACAGACGGACGGACAACGAATGATCCTATAAGGGTTCCGCTTTTTATCAATTCAATTCAATTATTCTTTATTGCAATCCATAATGTACACATACAGGTGGTGAGGTTAATAATTTTAGAAACAATTATGGACCCTGTCGGGCACAGCAACATTATAAAAGTAGGAGAGAGGATGATTTTCCTTTTGAGGTATGGAACCCTAAAAATTAGGTTTTGAAATAATAAGGAGGCAAAAATTTGGTGTGAGCTCCCAAGAACACATTTTGATATAACTTACATCTGTTTGCTGCGAGCTTTGCGGCTGCACTCGTTTTCCTTTCCTCTCCTCCTCCAGCCTAAGGTTGATGTAATAAGACAACTGATTCTGCAACTTCACGAATATCTTCCTGTACTCATCTTGTATTCTATTCATTTCGTTGTTCATATGACAGTCTTTTTTCGACACGTAATCCTGAAAAATAAATCAATGTTTTACACAACTATCTGTACCATATCACCTCTGTGACGTTTAGTCAGTTAATTTATTTAAACTTTTTATTAATAATAATATATAATTTTTACCTCACAAAGCGACGTGCGCTTTACTTGTGGTTACCAAGCATATACAACCACGCTGTGAATGTGTGTATAAGCGCAGGAGCCCTCGGTACCGCCCGCGATATTGGTTAAGGCGGAAGTGGTGTGTGTGTGGGGGTGTGTGTGTGGGGGTGTGTGTGTGGGTGTGTGTGTGTGGGGGTGTGTATGTGTGGGGGGGAGTGTGTGTGGGGGTTGTGTGGGGGGAGTGTGTGTGGGGGTTGTATGTGCGTGTGTTATGTGCTGACGCTACTCGTCTTCACGCATACATTCACAGCGTCTTTGTACACTTGGTTACCACAAGTAAGCGCGCGTCGCCGCGTCGCTTCGTGAGGTGAAATACTATAGCAGTCAATTGTTTTCTTACTGCAGGGCAAAGGCCTCTTCTCATACACTCAGGGAAGAAAGCCAATATTTTTTTATAAACTTACCTTGTAAGTTAAAATAGTCTTCTTAGCGTTCTTGTACTTGTCTTGAATTATCTTATGTTCCGACTGTAAATTCTCATACTTCTGTTGCAGTTCCGCTAGATTAGTTTGTAGTTCTGCTGCCTTCGCTTTCATCGCCATACATTCTTTAGCGACTGAACTACTTTTTTGTTTAAATCTTTCTCTTTCGTAGTTCAAAACTTCCTCTAACGTCTCAACTTGCAACGCTTTTTCTTTGTACTTTTCGGCTTTTTGTTTCCACTCCAAAATTGTTTTGGACTGGTCTGAAAGCGTGTTGTATTTGTCCTTAGCTTTCTGACATTCTTCTCGTAACACATTATGTTCTTTAATAAGTTGTGATATTTCATTCTCTTTTGCTTCAAGTATCTGTGTTACTTTTGACCGCTCGTCAAGTATGAAATTTTTCAAAGCGTCAACTTCCTTCGCTTTCCTTTCGAGAAGTTCTTTTATTTTTGTGACAGTTTCCATTTGTTCTTTCTCAATCTCTTTAATTTTTCTGGCGCAGTTCATTTCTACGGTTTTCATTTCTAACGTAAACTTTTCGGCTATTTGATCTCTAATAGCTTTTTCTTTCACCATGAGAACAGTCTGCAAAAAAAATATTAATGGATAAATATATCTACATTTCTTTAAGCGTTCTTGGAATTCTAGTTACATACAATAAAGTTTCAATAACAGCTAAAGGTTACCAAGCACTAGAATGTGAACATGGCAACATGTTCTTGTTATCCTAACAGGGTGTGATTTTAATAGTTTCTAAGAAAACTACAGTATTGGTAAGTTAAGATTGACACCTGATAGAAAACGGCCCTATCACAATTCCCAGCTCAGCGTGTGTCCGTCCCGTTGGCTCCTCCGTGTTGGTTCCTATGCTGCGTTGTTCAACAACTGTTACAAACCTTGGCAGCGAGCGCGTCATCACAATTCTGTACGAGCTGCTCGATGCTGGACTGATCCGAGCTCGGCGTGTGAGTCCGTTCCGTTAGCTCTTCCGTGTTGGTTCCTATGCTGCGTTGTTCGCGGAGTTTGTTGAAACGGTCTATTATATATTGTTGGAAGAACTCCGCTTTGGTTTTCAGCTCCTTCATTAAAGTTTCGTTGCTTTCTTGTGACGCTGATAGGACAAAAAAAGAACATTATTTAGGTAAATATTTTAAATACACCTAATTTATATTTAGACTAGCTTCCGCCCGCGGCTTCGTCCGTGTGAAATTTCTTGTTCTCCCGACCCACCCCGTCGCATCACATCACTTGCCCGCGCTGGTACTTCGTTTTCGCTTAACGCTAGACGGTTATGCACAAGACAAATGGTGAACTTACCTAACTTAATAGTGCATTTGCTAAGTTGATCATCCAAGTATTTGATATGTTTCATATTATTTTCACATTGTGCACACGGCTCCCTCTCTTTCCGCATCGCTGACTTTTCATCTGTCAAATAAAAATAAAAAATGTTGCACAAAATAAAACAAAAGAATATTTATATAAAATATAGTCGCTTTTCGTGCCTTTCTGTTTGTTCGCTTAGTTCTTAAGTAGCGACCCGCCAGCTGCTTCGCACGGGTGCAAGCAATATACTGATGTGGCGACATGTCAAAACATCGAGATTTCTGAGCTATATCAAAGTTAAACATTAATGCTTTATACACATAAACCTTCCGGAATGAATTCTCTAAATGATGGTGAAAACCGCATCAAAATCCGTTGCGTAGTTTAGGAGTTAGCGGATACAGACAGACGCGAAAAGCGACTTTATTTTATACTGTGAGACTACACAATGGATTTTGATGCGGAATATATTCCGAAAGGTTTATGTGTATAACACATGAATATACAATTTCGATATAGCAAAGAAGTCTCGACGTTTTGACAAGTTGTCTTGTACCATCGCGGACATTTGCGGTGAACCACAAGGTGGTCCGCGATGGTACATAAACTGTCGTTGTAATATTCTAACAACGTCTCCGTAAGAATATGAATGAGTTACCAAATCAGTAGATTGATAGTCCCCTGTGAAGCAGCGGCGGACCGGTAGTTTTATTACGAAAACAAAAACGTGAAAGTCGTACCTTGTAAGTACTTATCGAGTTTCTCAGTAAACTCCCTCTGCTTATCAGTAAACTCTCTTTGCAACTCCGATATTCTCTTGTTAGCTCTTTCTAACTCCTCCTTCGAGTTACTCAAATCTGACGACAACTTCTCAATCTGCTGTTTTTGCTTCTCCAATCTCTCTACGTAGTCTTTCTCTTGTGATTTGTAGAGTTCCTTTTCCTTTTGTATTTTTGATTGTAAGTCTTTGAATTCTCTTGATACTGTATCGCGAGAACAGCATGCCTGTAAATAAACTATTTATTACCAGCTGAACAAGATATATAAAAGAAAAAAATATAACACAACTGAGTACAACCTCGATTTTTACTTTGCCCTATATAAATAATGTCCTTTCTTTGGTATTGTTCGTCGAATCGTTGAGCTTCTTAAGTTCTGAGTTGAGCTACACGATTTCTGACAAATGCGTGCACTGACTTGACAGGTTCACTCAATCTGTGTGGTTCTATCCTCAAAAGAGCCTTTAAGACACCAATCTACACGGTCTTCACATGATCTGACCAAGATTATGTCTGGACTTTAAAAGAGATTGTGACCTCTGAGTTTGTTTGGCCTTTCTTCTCAGAGTAGTCAAATAGGAAACGCCGACCTCACCTAACTTTTAAAATATGATTGACGTGTAAAAGTGTTTGTACAACTACTTACAGAAATAAAATCATTTATCATTTATAGGGCACAATTACGATCAACGTACTTTTTAGTAAGTACACCCATATCGTCAAGTATTCGTAAGTTCAAGTAATAGGCGGCAAGATTGCCATTGGAAATGCCAATGCCATTGGAATTGCCAATTGAAAAACAATAACATTTTGCCCGACCCTATCGAACGAAGAACCTGTGCGCCTTGAGGCTATAAATCCAGAGACAGTTTTGAGCAAAATCTATATAAATAATATGTAGATAAAGATATAGTGCTTTATTGCATACCATACCTTATCTACTAATTATGAGTTTGAACGCGCTAATAATCTCTGGAACTACCAGTCGGATTTGATTTTCCCACCCAAAAAAAGGGGTTGTGTATAAACACAACCCCTTTTTTTTGGGTGGGAAATCATCAAATGACTTCTCCAGCTCTGGGCGGAGCGGGAGGGCGTGTCAGACTTTTACTGACTAAAACCCACCCGTGTTCCTTCAGTTGCCTGTGCCAGGGATCACGGTAAGTCTTTCGAACATCCCGCGACCCTGGCAGATTATACCGCCCTACGACCCTTAGGAGCCGAGCAATAAGAAATAAGTCTGCGAGAATGCTAAGCGAAAACAAGGTAACAGCGCGGGCGGGCGACGCGATGCGACGCGGTGGGTCGGGGGCCGAGGGAGTTTTACAAAAATGTGACTGTTATTTTAGTATATTGTGTATCTTACGACTCTCGTATTACCACATGAATGAACTCACGGGCAGAAGTTAGTAATGGGTGTAAATCTATAGGATTTATTTATTTACCTGCAGATACAAAGTCTTAAGCTCCCCATTCTCCTTGAGCGTGTCTTTGAGCTGTCCGCTATAACGTTCCAGTTCCCGCAACAAGTCCGCGTTTGCTTCCTGCACTATGGACGCGCGACTGCCTTTCTCTAACTTTAACTTGTCGTAGTCTAACTCTAGTTGAGTGTGTTTGAGATCCAACTGCGGAAAGGAAAATATAATAATGAAAATTCATGTAAGTCACTAGTGAGGTACCTATATTAGAATTACTTGAATAATTTTATTCCATCATTATGTCATGAGTATGGGATCAAATATAGTTATTACCAAACTGCACTCTAACAGCTTGGTAAGCAGTGGTTGACAAGTGCCGATCGATGACTATAGGGTCAATGTTTCTACTTTTACTTACACCTGTGTCATAGTGTTATTAATTCACTTTTGGACTCTAAGCCGACGTACGCACGGACGCGAAAATAACGCGGCGGGATTTTACCGAGCGCTGGATTTTCAACGCTCTGCTTAGTGCCGAGAGTTGAAAATCCAACAGTGTTTTTTCTGTTGGATTCTCAATGCTCGGGTCAACACCGAGAGTTGAAAATCCAGTGCGCGATAAAATCCCGCCGCGTTATTTTCGCGTCCGTGAGGATGTCGGCTAAATGTGTTCTCTAAAAACTGCCCAATCGCCAAAATACAGTAAAAAAAACTGCAGTGTTTTGGATAGAGTTAAATAAGCGTACGATATAGTCTCTCTAATCTATTTCCAGCAGAGGACTGATATAATTATGCTGATAATGATAAGTATGTTGTACATAAAAAAAAAAAACAATTGCAACATTGTTACACACATTTTTCAGTTCACTCCTGACTTCCTCCAGCTCTGCTTGAAGAGCTTCGTTTTGTTGTTTATAACTCTCCAAGAGCTCACTGTCAGAGTTACTGCCGAGCAGTTCCAGCTTATTCTGTAGTACTGCCATGCGGGAGTTCAGCTGCATCTCTAGGCCTTTCTGCTCTTCTAGTTTTGCTCGGAGGTCAAGCTCTTGTTTGCGATGCTGTTCTATTTTTTTGTCCCTAAAATGAAGAAAATAAGGTTTAATGACATCGAAAATGTAGAAGCTTTAAAAAAACGTAAGGTATGACGCCCCTGTGCTAGGTGGAGCGACGGTCTTCGCAGAGTGGCTGGTAACAACTGGATGAGAATAGCCGGAGAGTCGAGTTATATCATATGGCATGCGATGGGCTCTCTAAACGGCGATATTTACAGATACCCGCTGACAATTATTATATTATTAACTAAGGAAGTTGTCATTGCCTTCCTTGTTGTTTTTAAGTATAATTCTACAATTGTATTTTGTTACCTTTTGCTGATTTCTTCCTGTAATGACGATAATTTTTGCATCTGTATTTTGTATCGACTTAAAACTTCTTTGAGTGTTGACAACTTTCCTGGCGAAGGAGGTTCACCTAAAAACGATAAAATAACATAACATCACGCCTTGTTTCCCCGAAGGGTTAGGCAGACTGGCTCGTTGGTCTAGTGGTCGCAAGCGCTACTGCTGAGTATGAGGTCCTGGGTTGGATTCCCAGGTCGGGCAAAGTGTTATTGGGTTTTTCTATCTGGAATTTCTCACTAGCAGCCCGGAGTCTGGATTTGCGCCCGGTAGATGGCAATAGGCTCGCCCCCTATTACATGGGACTTAAACATAACTGGCGAAATGTGGGTGAACTATAGGTACACGATAAAATAATAAAATAATTTATCTACTCTCATATCGTAAAATTCGAATTATAAACTTCGAAACGATATAATATTGACATACTTTATAAACACAATATCGAAATATAAAAATAGAATCCTAATATAACACTTTTTCTCTAACAAAATAATGTTATAAATAGTTTTGATGCCAATTTTTACTCGTCTGTCGCAGCGCCGCTTTAGCGCATGCGCGATGATGCGCTGGGTTTTAGCGCCATTCATACGTTTTGTGGGATTTTTTTTATACTTGCTTAAAAATGTCTGATATCAGTGAATGTGAAGAAAATTTGACTCCGCCCGATATTTTAGATGCGGCGACGGAAATGACTCATAATCACCAGCAAAGTCGAGAAAATTATACATAATTATGATAAATGCTATCAGGACTTTATGGCATGGCAAATGCAAAAAAAGGCTTTTAATAATCTTTTATTTAATAGGTTCAATCTCAATGTACGAGTGTAGATAAAACAGTATATGAAGCTGCAAATAACTAGGTATTAAGACACTCATGTGATACTATTAAAAATCTCGCCTACGGCTTGGTTTTTAAACATACCCTCGTGTTTTAATACCCCTCATTATGCAACAGTTTCATAAACTACTATTATAGACTGTCATTATGCGATATTTAAATGGTTAAGGCTGTAATCCCTCAGATTGTATTATTAATAGGCAGTAGTTTGTAGCTAAGGACTTACCAAGATACGTATTTTCCGGCAAAGACTCCATTAAAATCTGATGTAGTGTTGTTCTCCAATGTTCGTATTCTTTCTGAGTGCCGGCCAATTTGTTCCTAAATAGAACTAATTCGTGTGCAGTCAATTCTAGCTTGGACTGAAATAGAAAAACATTTTTAATTATTGTTATGAAACTTGACGCGTTAAATTGAGAACCATCTTTATAATTTATGGAAGTCGGCCAAAAATTACATGCAGAACAGAGGCTTCAGAAAGGAGGCACCATAGAAAAATATAGAAAGTGTAGCAGCATGTACTACTATTTAAAATCGCCGTAAACATCATATATAAATTCTATTGAACTACTCTCTTTTCTTTATTAGTGATCGAGTAGCGTCCATGGACTGGAAAACGAAGTGTCGGTCGTCCGGCGGCGAGATGGGCGGACGACCTTGTTAGCATCGCGGGTAGAACCTGGATGAGGCTGGCACAGGAGCGTGGTGATTGGCACAAGAGAGGCCTATGCTCAGCAGTGGGTGAAGTCGGGCTGTGGATGATGATGATGACTCTTTTTTAGGGTTCCTTAGTCAACAAGGACCCTTATAGTTCCACCATGTCCATCTGTCTGTCCGAGGCTTAGCTCAGAGACTCTTAGTACTAGAAAGCTGTAATTTGGCACGAGTATAATACATATTACTCACGGCGACGAAGTGATAAAATAAAATCTTGAAAATATTTTTTTTTGGGTTTCTCGTCTATCCCATGGTGTGGGCTGTCGTTGGATAGGTGGTTCAAAAATATTGCGAGTGTGTGAAAAATATTTTTCGATTCAGAGATCCGTTTGCGAAATATTAAGCTTGCTTTTTTTAGAGTCAAGTTCCCCCCCCCCCCACCCACCCACCTCCCAGCTAAATGGTTGTTTTCGGTTATGTGAAAAAATTCACGGCAGTATAGCATATATAACGAAGTTACAAGGAAAACTAACACAGCTAAGTAGGCTTTACAAGTTAATGAGTAATAGTCAGCCAACTTACATTAAATCATTATTTTACTTTACACTTGAATAAAATTTGTATTTATTTATTTGTATAATTGTAACCAATGGGCGACCTACTAAATAATATTAATTTAATAGGTAGTTATTAAAAACATATTTTTATTGTGGCATTTATTTAAATAAATATTTAAGAATTGTGTCCACGAGGACACTGCCGACAAACTGTCCTGCAGTTTGGCAGAAGATTTGTGAAATGCATTGTAACTTTTGTTGAAATAAATAAAAATAAAAATCATCTCAAAAACAGATCATAATACTTATTGAGCTAAATTTATTAGATAACACAATAGAAATGTGTTTTTAATAACTACCTATTAAATTAATATTATTTAGTAGGTCTCCCATTGAATACCTTTAAAAAAAAAAATATTTTCATTTAACATTCTTAAAAAATTGGTCTCGTGTGAGCGAGAGAGGTGACAAAATGTGACAGCCCTCTTAAAGTATTCTTTATAACTGATCTACTTACGCCCAGCTCCTTCACTTGTTCTCTCGCCGCATTCCTATCAGTGGTCAGTTGAGACACCTTTTCTTTCAGCCGCGATGTCTCTCCATTGACGAGCCTATTCTGTGCCGCCTCTAATTCGTTGGCTAACCTGTTGATAGTGGCCCCTTTATCTATCAAAATATCTTCCTTTTCTCTGTCTTTTTCCATACACCGTCGTTCTAATGTTTTTATTTCGTTGTCCTGAAGATTTTATATATTTTAATTATATGTAAGGTTTTGATTCAAGATAAGATTGTTTGAAGAGAATCAATAAGTACTTACTTTATCGTCTAGTCTACTTTTCGCTTTGGTCAAATCGTTTTGTAATCTTTCCACTTCGTCGCGATGCCTGGAATGATAAATCACCTTTATAACGTACACTCTGTTTTGAACTGTAATTTGTGTGTGAATGTAATTCAATCTTATTTAAATAAACATACCTATCTTGCTGTTCTCTAAATAAGGCATCAGTATCATGTGTGTGTGCAACCTGCAAGTAACAATTCGTTTTAATAACAATTTACTTTATAAATATCTTAAATTCATTCATTCACTGACAGACAAGGCACAGCCTAAACTGCTTGGTCTAGACAGAAAGCATGAAACTTTACACAAGAGATCCTTATATAAATTCATCCCCTAGCGGGGTTAAATAGGGGATGACAATTTGTATGGCTGCTTCTTCATTTTGCCGGTGGGAAATTTCATCAGGCATATGGCTTTTTAAAGTGAATCCGCAATGGTAGCCCGCGCAAATCAAATTTTCTTACGTTTTTAGCAATTTGAAGGACATTATTAGGTTGTATGTTGATTAAAATATGATTCGGGACCGTAACAAATATCTATTTACAGAATTATAATCATTAAAGTCATCAATATAACTCTCTAAGACCAAGTAATCCTACTGAATGACAATTTCATGAAATCGTAACATTTAGGATTTTGTATTACTGATTCTAATGATTAGAATTCTGTAAATATATAATTGTTACGGTCGCGAATCATACTTTAATCAACATACACCCAGACACTGAGCTGCAAATTGCAAAAATCGTAAGAAAATTTGAAAGTTAGTGTCAGTTTGTGTATTGATCAAAATATGATCCGCGACTTGTATTTACATAATTACTTATACCATAAAAATCATCAATAGATATCCCTAAGTTAAGATTTGTTCTGTTCTGTTGATATAAAACAACAACCAGGGTTAAAAATTAGCTGGCGAAACTTTACAGACATGATAGGTTATCAATTTCCAAGCATGATAAAATAAATAGAAGGTGAAATATTTTCTTCACCAAATTGAACTTATATTGTACCTGTAAGGTATGAAGCCTCTGCTGTACATCTTGCAGGCTAATATTAGCAGAGCGTAATTCCATTTTGAGCTGCTCTTTTTCCTGGTCACTCTCTACCAACTTATCAGTCAGATTTGTTACTTGCTGCTCCAGCTCTATCAACTTGTGCTTGCTTGATGCTGGAAATATAATCTAATTACTTCTTAAAGTTCGCCTACCGCTGAAGACATGACAAAAAATATGCTTGCATTAGATGAATCAAGCATTCTGGAAGATAATGTTATAATCACAATGCATAGCAAAAGGATTCAAGATTGTAATTTGATTTTATTTGTTCACATTGCCTATTTTCTTATACAACTCTGTTTTTCCATCATCACAAAATATCACCTACACTGAGGGAATAAGGTTAATTTTGCAATAACAATCAGGTAGTGTGCAGTAGTCTGTACCATGCCATTGCAAAATAACACCTATGCCACAAGGAAAAAGGTTGATATTTTATAGTTTAGTTACCAAGCAAGTGATGAGCTTCTTGTAGGGACAACTCTGCCTTATCCCTGTCGTTAATAGAAGCAGCAAGGCGAGCGCGAAGACTGTCAATTTCTGTGTCTAGCTTCTGCATCTGACCGGCTAACTGCTGACATTCTTTAACACGGATCTGTTTAGAAAATGGAACTATAATCACCATTTATTCCATAATATAAGTTGAGATAAATGACAACAACAGTAAGATGAATTCTATTGGCCACCACATTTAAAAATAGAAGAAAGCCAAATTGTGCACAGCGTCCCAAGGTCATAACTGATAGGCGAAGACAGTGGTATGCTGGACACAACATGGCTTGTCCTTTATTTGACAGTGGTTATTAGAAGGTTAAAGAACGTACTTACATCATACATAACTTTGAGTTGCTCATTGTTCATAAACTCTTGTCTGTCACACGTGTTGTTGATGCCATTCATGTGACCTTAAACCACAAAAACGGTAGTTATTGAAATCCATTACTTTATGTCCACACTAAGAACTAGTGTATTTTTTGCAGTTTACAAGTATAAGGTATCAGTAGGTGTTATAACATTCGTTTTAAATACAATCATAAGGGTTTGACGCATTTGGTGCACATCTCAACTTGTACACCATGCTCAAATGGTGAACTTAGCAACTGGTGCATTTCTCATATGGCACACTTCGCAACTGGTGCACTTCGTAAAAGGAGCACTTTTTAAGATGAATGGAGATTTGGAAAAATTGTCTAAAAATGAAAGAATCTTTGGTTTTGCGTAGGTAATTTTCTTAAAAATACAATCAACAAAATAATTTTAATTAAACTTTACATAATCACACTATAACATTTTAATTTTTTCAAAAATAAAAAAGTCACTCGGAAATAATAAAAATATAATTATTATTAATTAAATATGTGTAGAATTCAATTGGAAACATTTGATTTTTAGTTAAATGTTTCTTAGCTTTATAAATATGTAGGTATATTTATCAAAAAAATGTTGCCATGTACTTTGTTATCACCAAAAGAATCCGTGCCTTTGACATGTATATACCCTTTCCGTAACACGCTGTATAGGAGTAAACAAGTGACTCTGTGGTACCCAAGAGACGGGACTAGGAAACGAGGGCGCCCAAAAACATGATGGGAAGACTATATCTGTCTTATCCTAGGGCCATATTGGACCAGAGTTGCAGAAAACAGAGCACAATGGAGACAGCTGGAGGAGGCATATGCCAAAAGGCACACCGAGCTGCGGGATATGTTATGATTTTGCTTTTGACGCAAATACTTTCTCCTAACAAACGATGTACCCAATGGTCGGAAATAAATCGCTTTATTAATACAACATGTTGATGTATGAAAACGCTAAACTATCACTAAAATTCCTTTCTTTGACAATCTTAAAGCTATTCTGCAAAAAAAAAAATTCTCTACATTTAAAAATAATTTTGACACAAGTAAAATCGAATTTGACAATCGCGACTCCACTCCACGTGGTACTTGTTTGCCCTACCCCGTGAATTTTTTTAAGAGCCAGGGGCGCGGGGGGGTAGCCTCAACGTGTTTTATATGGAATTTTTCACTTTTTATATGGAAAATATGAAAAATTATTACGTACATGTTGAGTTTTAGGGAAACCAGGCCTCATGCCACATGGCCTCGGACTTATGCAAGGCCACCTCGAGTCCCAATTGCCGGATCCTCTCTACAATTGTCGCAACCCCGCGTGTCGCTAATTCGGCCGCCGCCTGGTTCGATCTCCCCTGCGCCAGGACCAGCGTGTCGTCAGCGTAGCAAACTACGCTGACGACATTAGGGAGGTCGGCGCGCAGCACCCAGTCGTACCCGATATCCCATAGATGCGGCCCCAGGACCGATCCCTGCGGAACACCGCACGACATCTCTCGCCAGTTCCACTCTCCCCGGTGACCGGGGTAGATGACGGCCCTGTCCGTCAGGTAGGCCTCGACCACGCGACAGAGGTAGGTCGGCACTCGGTGATACCGGAGTGCCTCCTTGATGCAACTCCAGAGCAGTGTGTTGAAGGCATTGGCGATGTCTATAGACACCGCCAAGACGACCCCACCCCGGGCCACAGCATCCCCCGTCGTGAGGGCTCGTACGCGCATGATGGCGTCCACCGTAGAGCGCCCCTTGCGGAAACCAAACTGGCAACTGGCAAGGCATGAGGGTGTGTTATAAAGGGAGTCGAAATTTTCATTATTTTTGCGACAGGACACCATTTTCTTGTTCTGTTTTTGCACCTGAGGTCGAGGTATTGGTGTGAATTTGAGTTCATGACAACTAATTTTATTCCACACCTTTTTAATCGCGGTTAAAAATAGATTTAGTCAGACAATCAAAATTTTAGGTGAAAAACATCAAATTCAGAATAGCAAAATTGGCATTTTTAACAGATTATTAACTCAGTGCCATCTTAGTGCTTCAAACTAAATTATAGTTAAGTTGTGTCACTTTAGTCAATTTCAGAATGGGAAATCATCGTTAGTCAGGAAAAAACTAAATTTTGGTCATTTTTAGTCTAGTTTAGAAGCATTTATTTATTTATTAAAACTTTATGCACAAGTAAAAAGAATACCGTACTAAGGCGGACTTAATGCCTGAGGCATTTTCTACCAGTCAACTTTAGGGTGATGCAGAGAAAACATGGCAGGTGCAACATAAGGGATATATAACACGAAAATAACTATAAAATACCAGAATAAATACATAGATATATACATACATACTTATAAGCGGAATAAATTTCGTCAGAAACAACGAACGGTAGAGGAGAAATAACGATCAAAACAGGAGAAAACGAACGAAAAAAGCATTTGTGACAAGAAAATCGGCACCAATGTCATAATATTTTAGTGTACAACTAGTTCCAATATCTAATAACCAGACCAATGAAAGTTATCAATTTACAAATCCATAGAAGGATTGCAACTGGCGAAATGTGGGTGTACTATAGTTACACCTCTGCTTAACCCACTGTACTACGTTATTTCTTTAAAATGTGTTTTTTGTAGTGTTCCGTACCTCAAAAGGAAAAAACGGTACCCTTGTAGGATCACTTCGTTATCCATCTGTCTATCAGTCTGTCTAGACCCTTATTCTCAGGAACGCATAGAGGTCATCAACATCAACTAGACTGAGTTGAAAGCATTAACGCAAGTTTATCATAGCTTTTAATGTGGTTGAGCCATTTAATCCTATTATTTTGTAGTATTGTGTATTTGCGCAATAATCGTAAAACTATCTAAGACCTATTAAATTGATTTAAATACATTTAAAGTTTTATTTTAAGGGTCCTCGAGACGATCAATTGCAATTGCAAATTTTTAAGTAATTGATACACGTTGAGGCGCAAATTGATCGTCTCAACTCAGCCTATCGCAGTCCACTGCTGGTCATAGGCCTCTCCCAGTCTGCGCCACAACACCTTGTCCTCCGCCTTCCGCATCCAGTCTGTCCCAGCCACCTTCTTAAGGTCGTCGGTCCATCTAGCTGAGGGGCGTCCCACACTACGCTTGCCGATACGTGGTCTCCACTCCAGGACTCGTCTGCTGCACCGGCCATCGGTTCTTCGACAAACATGGCCAGCCCACTGCCACTTCAGTTTGCTTACTCTGCAAGCTATGTCGGTTACTCCAGTCCTTTTCCGGATAACTTTATTCCTGATTTTATCCATCAAAGAAACTCCAAGCATAGTCCGCCCCAAAGCGCACTGAGAGACCTTGAATTTGTGGACCAGCCCAACTGTCAGTGCCCACGTTTCGGCACCGCATGTCATGGCGGGCAGGACGCACTGGTTGAAGACCTGAAGTCTTCAAACATTGCGGGATAGGTGACGAGAAGACTTGACGAAGTTTTCCAAACGCTGCCCGCCCAACCCAACTGGATCCTTCTGTCGGCTTCTTTCTCAAAGTTGTGTCTACCGAGCTGGATGACTTGCCCTAGATAGACATACTCCTTCACAACTTCGAGAAGCGACCCTTCGATGCGGATTGGTCTCGGCAAGACGTGTGAATTGTACATGACTTTCGTCTTGTCTAAATTCATACCGAGGCTAACCCGACGAGAGGCTCCATTTAGGCTGTGCAGCATCTGGTCTAACTGTTCCAGCGTCTCTGTCATTATGACGATGTCATCGACAAAGCGAAGGTGTGAGATGTAGTCGCCGTTCACGTTGATACCCTGCCCAGTCCAGTCCAGCGTCTTGAAGACGTCCTCCAATGCATTGGTAAAGAGTTTCGGGGATATCACATCCCCCTGTCTCACCCCTCTGAGCTGTTGGATGGGGCTATTTTTCTGACACTGGATCTGGACAGTCATCGTGGCAGCGTCATACAGATAACTCAATACTTCAATTAAGCGCCTTTCAATTTGACATTGTTGCAGAGAGGCGAGAACTGCCCATATTTCGATGGAGTCGAAGGCTTTCTCGTAGTCCATAAATGCCATACACAGCGGCTGGTTGTACTCCTCGGTCTTCTGTAGAATTTGCCGAACAATATGGATGTGGTCTACCATACTGAAGCCTTTTCGAAAGCCGGCTTGTTCTGTTGGCTGGAACTCGTCAAGTCTCCTAGCGAGACGGTTTGTGACGACTCTCGAGAACAGCTTGTATACGTGGCTCAGAAGTGATATGGGCCTATAGCATACGCATGGAGGTTTCAAGTTGAAATTAATATTAAATATGTTTATGTCTATGGTCCACAATATGAAAATAGTATAATAAAAATATTTATGTGACAATTTTTGATACATAACATATACTCGCAAATAAATCAAAACCCATAGGGTGCTTCCCATTGTCCTAGAATCACGAGGCAAGAAGCAAGGACTCACAACACAAGTAAAGGAAAAAGCCCGAAAATCGTTCATTTGTAGTTTTATCACATTTTTTTTTTTGCAATTACAGACTTATAGCTGGAGAACTGACAGTGACGTATGTATGATAAGTTTCTAATTGGGATAAATTAATCCCAACTAGGAGCCCTTCATTGTGCGTGGTCTGACACGCACTTGGCCAGTTTTTTGTATATTCGCACCTTATATTCTCTTTACATTCATGTAATTTGTTCTTATTTAATTGTGCTTTTGTGTTTTGTGCTATTGCTTTTGTGTGCATAAAATAAATGATTTATCTATCTATCTAACCCTGTAGGGAAAACAGGCTTGATGTTAAGTGTGTGTAAAAAGGATATCTTAGTGTACCTCTATAATCCTGTTGAAAATAATGGTTTTGTCCATCACCAGCACCATAAGGACTGAACTGTGCTTTCAGAGCTTCTTCCTGGTGTCTCATATGACCCATATGGTTCTTAGGAGTTTCGCAGTAAAGCTTAGGGGACTCGGAGCCATGTTGATTCTCTTTCAAGTGATTGAGAGACTCCACATATGTTGGAGGTAAGCCTGTCCTTCCTTGTTGGACTGAGGAATTAGAAAAAACATGTAAAGATGTTAATCAGTAAATTTTTGGCAATTATTTGTAAAAAAAAAAACATTAATTTAAGTAATTTAATTAGGTTGTGTAAAAGGTAATTACATTTTATGGAAGTGTTTAGTGGGTAATTGCATCCTCATAACAATAAATAAAAAAGAAAGTTGTAAGAATAGTGTCGCATAGACAACAGAGTAGTAGTAGTAGTAACAAACCTTACGTATGATAAACTAAGTTACTTACCTCCATTACTCTGACCGGGGTCCAATGTATAATTGCCACTGCTGTTGACTGAGCTAGCTTCATCATCATCTAACAGGTCGTCAAACGCGTTAGCGAGCTTATGCTTCAACTACAACAAGAAACGTTGAAGTTTATTACAGAGAATCCAATATTTTTGTCAAGAATACTTACATCTTTTGTTTTCGTTTATTTAATCTTTTGTAAAAGCCAGTTACAATTTCGTGGCATATACCTCCTCATTCCGACGTTTCTGGTCCTCAAGTTCTTCCTGTTCTTCAAGCCTATCTTGAGCACTATTGTTTATGTGGATACTCGCGGCGCCTTGAAACAAACTCATTCCGGGACCATCCATATCGGATATTTAACGCTCCACAAGACGAGCCAGTGAACAATTTTCACTAAAACACATGAGACTACAGTTTATTGCATTGTGATCAACAATAGTAGCAATAAACTCCTTTACAGCGTGTGATACGTAGATTTTTGTAATTTAATAACCAAACCAAAACAAGTTTTTGAAAATCGTTCACCAATGTTACCAGCTATGAATGCGTAGGGTAGAAATGACATAAATTGTCAGGTTTTTTCTACTATGTATGTATTTCAACTAGAATTATGGTCCAAAACTATAGTGTCACAAGGATCTTTTGCCTCCTGAATGACATTGACAGCGGGCCTGTTCAGGCCATGATGATATAGATAAAAACTTCATGGTTCAGGCGCGGTCACAGCCCAAGATTTTAGGGGCTGGGGGTGGAGTCACCATGGATAATGATAATAGTTTACTGTGTACTATGACTGAACGAAGCGAGCTTGATTTTTTTATCTTACGTCGCTCGGATACACGTTAGGTTTCACACAGAAATAGGTTTCTTTGTTGACTCATGCAGAAAACCTTATGAATGTAATGTAAGATAAAATAAGAGCGAACGAAGCGACCTAAAAAATTTTTGCACCCTGTCTCGAATTGGTTAGATTTTCTCTATTATTACAACAGAAATAGGAGTTACTTTGTCGACTGAGAATGCAAGAGGAAACGAAGAGAAATCGAAAGTTTAATAATCTTTAATGTTTTTGTGTACAGACGCCAGCAGGTCAAGCTACCCGCAACTGTCAAATTTTCCCAATCAATCTTGAACCTAATGCTATAGCAATAAAGTTGAAAATCTATTAAAGAAATTTGACAGATTGTAGTAGCTTGATGTGCTGCCGTCCATACGTCCACCGTAGCTCAAGTACAGTTACAGGTACTTTATTATAGTAAATCATCTAATGTCTGCGTCAGCGAATGGTGTTAGCATTGCTGAGGACTAGGTCAAATTGAACCAAAAATTTAACCCCTTTCCGAACGCTATTTACGACAGGTTGAATGATTTCAGGGGGGGGGGGGGAATGATCCCCGTGAGTCTTTTATGAAATCTGGATTTCTACCACTCATTATATTCTACAATCTTGGCAACATTCTCTGACAATTCACATATTGACACGTAGCCAGCTGGGTTGCCAAAACGTAGTATTTCCCATTTTCAAAGTTATTTAATGTTTGATTTCAAGCAAATATTGTTTCTTTTACTAAACACAACTCTATTTAATCCAAATAGACGACCACTATTTTTCCGACAGCTATTCGCTGTCGGGGAGTAGGCAAATCAGGTAGGTAACCAAAAGTGTGTCATTTCCGACTTGGAAGACTGTCGAATGGTTGTGAATACCTATGCAGATCTTTATTGTTGTTATTGTTTAGGTTGTTCCGAATTATTAATGTTTTGTAATAATAATTTTCTTTACTATTTGTTTACAGTGAAGTGATGTAGTACTTTTAATTTCACAGAGTTTGCAGACTTTATTGTACGTATAAAGAGAGTAGACCGGGAGCGTCTATCTAGCAATGAAGTGCTATATGGTATTGAGATTAAGTATAAAGATGCTTTTGATTATGACTAATATGTAGATAACATTGCGTTGTATCGTTAAATTATTGGGGTAGGTAATAGGGTAACTAACAGGACAGTTACTTATTTGTATGGCTTTATTAATATTTTATGTGTTTTTATGACAACCATATTTTTCTCAATTGACATGATAAGTTATTATAATAAGAACATCACTTCACTTTTTCTGTGAAGTAGGTAGTCGCATAGAAAATTGAGGTTGTATTCCGACACTCCTCCTCGATTTTATGTGAAAATCTTTGGAACATAGAAATCGTTAAATAAAATCAAATATCAATATTCACTCCCCCTAGATAAATACCCACACAACTATGTGTATTATATCAATACTTTGCATTGTTCTCTGAGCATTTTTGTAAATATCAAATCTTTTGTGTGATGATATCGAATATCGATATGTTTCGATCGTTTACTATTTTCATAATCCTTTGAAATAAAAAAAAACTCCTTTGCTATCGTCATACAGCATTGGCGTTAGATTTATTCCAAAATCTTTTAATATTCCGTTTAAATTTATTCCTTCGCATGATGCTAATGATGCTGCTATATACTCCGCCTCTGCAGTTGACAACGCAACACAGTTTTGCTTTTTAAAGAACCATACTACAACATTCTCATTGTATTTAACTATGCAACCGCTTACACTCTTTCTGTCTCTTTTACTGTTTGCCCAATCTGCATCCGAGAAAACTTTTATACTTATCTGTTCACTCTTTTTATATTGAAGTGCATAATCTTTAGTTGAACTAAGGTAGCGTAATATGCGCTTGCCATGTTTCTAACATTCTTGGTTTAAGAACAACTTTATTTCTCATAAGAATTGCATACATAATTCACTTACTGAGAAACAATATCTAAAACTAAAATTAATAATTATTAACATTCTTCATTTGGTTTGTCCAAAAAATTACTAAGATACGATACAGAATAGCATATATCTGGTCTTGAGACTGTACTCACAAACATTAAACTTCCTATTAGCTCTCTGTAAGGAACTTCTACAGTTTTTTCCGTTATGTCTATGTTTAATCCTTTCTTCATCGGTGTATCTTTTTCTTTACATTCAGTCATATTAAATTTTGCTAACATTTTCTCTTGTTTTGACTGTTATTCACCTATGGAAGGAACAATTATTCTAATTATGTATGAGGTATTCGATATAATTCTACTTTTAATTTAATTGGCATTGGGGACTTGGGGTGTTAACTTGACAACACTCTGAGATTCTGTCATTTTTGTTGAATTTTGTATTTATTTTCTTAGGTTATAAAAATATAAATAATTACAAAATTAAACAAATTTGACAAAATATTGTGCGCGCTATTAAAAATAACAAATTCTGTTGCATTTAAAATGGCGTTTCGTCCAGTGACACACGTTCTTTTCGATATGGATGGTTTGATATTGAGTAAGTTGTTTTGTAGTATTTACCTGCACATACTGATCCCAGTACTTACTTACTTTGACTAACTTTAGCTCCTTGTACTTTGCAACAAAATGGTGTATAGTTGATGACAATGAGTAAGTCTTACAGATAAAAATTATAACATCAAAATCATTTATACTGTGAATTACCACAACCTCAACTTGCTGTGCTTAATTGCTTACGGAGCGTTTCATTCTCGCAAGTTCTTAAAATCTCTATGGCCTAGACACCGAATAGTTTGTACATTACAGCATAGATCCTTGATTGAGAATGCAATCTTTGTGTTGTGGTCATGCATACAATGCACCTACAATTGAATTCGTTTGTGAGGTAGACAAAACTATCATGCTTTTATTATATTTATAGATACTGAAGAGTTATATACAGTGGCATTTCAAAACATTGTATCACAATTTGGAAAAGATTACACTTTTGACTTAAAACTCAAACTAATGGGATTGCAATCGCATGAGACGGCCAAAATGGTGGTATCTGCGCTTCAGTTACCAATGAGCATTGAAACTTTTCTTGAGGAAAGTAAAAAACAATTTGAAATGTTATTTCCTGATACACAACTAATGCCAGGTAAATTGATTGATAATAAAAGTTACATTATGAGTTTTGAAATAGCTGCCACTTAACACAATCATCAATTTATAGGTGCAAAGCGGCTAATAGAACATTTTCACAATAATAATGTTCCAATCGGACTTGCAACAAGTTCAAGCAAAGAAAGCTATGATTTGAAAGTAGACAAACATCACAAAGAGTTGTTCACTCTATTTCCATACAAGACATTTGGCTCATCAGATCCTGAAGTAAAGAATGGGAAACCTCATCCAGATATATTTTTGGTTTCGGCTAAAAAATTCCCAGAGAAACCAAAGCCAGAGCAGGTAAAATTATATTACATTAATAGTTAAAACTAAGTTTTGAAAGTAGAAATCATAATAGTATCACTCGTTTTTTATTTTTTTTATTTGAGGTAGGTTTGCTCTTGACTCTAGTCTAGGTCAGAGATGACAGAGACAAAGTCGACGATGGAGCGAGCTTAGCCAGAAGAAGCCTGTTCACTCACACTTTGAAGAGATTGGGGTTGTATGCGTTCAGAAACACAGACGCAGGCAGCGAGTTCCACTCCTTTGCTGTGCACATCACAAAAGACATTTGTTTTCCCCAAAAAGCTAGGCAAAAAGAAGTTTGGAAACAAATTATTTGCAAAGAAAAATTGATTGTGTTCATAATAAACATAGGTACAAAATAAAGAATATAATAACAACATCTTTTAAGCTTGAATGAAGGTTGGAGTAGGTATCATTAATTCAGATAAAATTCAATCTCATGAATATTTTTTAGTGTCTCGTCTTTGAGGATGCAGTAAATGGAGTGTTGGCAGCCAAGGCTGCAGGCATGCAAGTTGTGATGGTACCAGACCCAAGAGTGCCTGAGAATTTGAGAGCTGATGCTACTCTCGTAATCGACACTTTACTTGACTTTAAACCTGAGCTCTTTGGTTTACCACCATTCAAGTCATAGGAATATTGTGATACAATATAAATAATATGAATGCAATAAATATATATTTATTATATATAAGGTCACATTTTAGTAAGTGCAAATATTTTAAGGGATTTATCTAGTCATGAAACTGAACAACTTTTCCCAATAAACATGGATCGTAATTAGGGATTGCAAATATTCGATATTTTTGGTATTCGAATGTTCAAATACTTTTTCAGCCTTATTCGAATTATTCGAATAATATTCGAATATTTCAGAAAAAAAAGTATTTATATAATTTCTCACGTTTTATTGCCTTAGAAACTAGTAACATATTTTTCATGTAAGTAGGGCAACATCCCAATCAGACAGAACCAATATTTAAACAAAACTTTTAATCAAATAAAATAATTAACAAATTTTTAATAAAGTTAGATGTACTTCGACTACGAAAATATGAAATAAAAAATATTAATTCTTAAACAATTATAGGAAAACTATTAAGTAGGAAACACAATTAAAATCTCACTAGCAAAATCAAATAACATGTTAATAAACTTTATACAACACAAGTAAAAGTAAGAAACAAAAAAGTATATTATAGATATTGTACTATCAATTTCTTAAGGATAACTAAAAAGAAACGAGATCAAAGTCACAATAAGAATGCACTGCGCGGATAACTAGCATCTAAAGAGATATGCAAATTGCAAGTGCACGCAATCACTAAAATTGAAAATTATGATCCAACGCGGTAAGTAACAATTATAATTAAATAAATGCCATCGTATAGGCAAAGGATACAATTATTCTTATTTACGGATCCTTTGAAAGTGGGACCTTAGAAAACTTAAAGAGTCAATGGAATCATCATTCAATTTACATCTGAGATGATTGCAGATATATTTTGTAGAAGAAAATACCCTTTCGCATTCTACGCTAGTTGGTGGAATGCAAATTAGCACGTCATAGGCCTGACTTAGGTGTATTTGTCTTGGCGTACCTGTATCATATAGAGCCATCTGCATTTTTATTGATGTTTCTAGATCATGATGTTCAAGATTTGCTGTGGATGTGGAAGGCACTGCATACATTTCGTCCTCTATCTTTTTCTGCAGCTGTTCTTTCATTGACATATTTGAGATTCTTGACGCTTCTTCATTTTGATAACGCTGAAGGTCTAATATAGCAATGTTATCTTCGTCATCAGAAACGCCAGTGTTAGTTGTCGCAGGTCTTTGCTTAAAATATTTTTTTTGAATGTCAACTATGACTTTGGTGATAACATCATTTCCTACTTTAGGGAAGATAGAAGAACTCTGCTCCTGGTAGTATTTGTTTGGGTTGTGCAAGTACTTCAGTGTACAAACCAGGTCTGTTTGTCGTCGTTCAGCAATCCTTGTTCTCAGAGCCTGAAGAAGTTTACCACTGATAAACCCATTGGTCTCTCGTAGTTTGGTAACCATGAACTGTAGGGCTGTGTCCGCAGTTAATAAAGTGGCCTTTTCTTGACATATCGCTTCCACAGTAGTTTTGACGATAGTGAGAGACGTAGATAAATCCTGCAAAAGAGCAAGCTCATAGGTGCTGAACATAGTTTTGTCTTTCAAGTCAATCAGTGCTTTTAAAATTGCATCAACTGATATTACTTACTTATTACTGATACAGTCTAATACCAGGCATGCGCTTTTGTTTTCTTCAAGAATATATTTGTTTAGGATTTCTGTTCTGGTTGGAGATTTTTTGAAAAATTTCACTACTTTTCTTACTTTGTCAATCAAACCTTTGTACTCGACATTGAGATTGGGTTCACTTCTGGAAACCACATTCTGATCGACTACAAAGCCTTCTCCATCATCATTTTCATCTGTTTCCTCATCTTCTGATTCATCTTTCTTTGTATCATCTGTTTCTACTGGAACTTCTTCTGTGTCTATTTCTTCTAACTGTTCATAAGTTTCACTCAGATTATATCGGTTCTTATATATTGTATCCACTACGGCACATTGAATGCCGTGTGCAAGGCACAATTGATGAAATGATTGCATTTGACGACCCATGCAAGTCATGACGCTTGCACCGTCTGTCACCACACCAGTTATATCATCTTCTAAAGATATATCGTATGAAGCTAATTTGACTTTTAAAATATTGAGACATCTTTCTGATGTTCCTCGCCCTGTAATTCTCGCTAATCCCAAATTTCTAATGGTTTTGTCTTTAAAAGTTGGGCAATGAATGTTGACGTTTATATAGCGCCGGTAATATTCGAATGTTCGAATATTTTATAATTTACTATTCGAATACGAATTTCAAATGTATATTCGAATAATTCGAATATTCGAATATTCGATTGCAATCCCTAATCGTAATATGAGTTTTTTTTTCGACTGCCTATACAACGTGGATCTGGACGTACAACATTAAATTAAAACAAGCACAGTACTAGTCCATCGAAACATTTTAAAATACGAAGATCAGTAGTTAATGGAAAATTTAAAAAAATGCAGTTTTCAAACAAAATAAATAGCAGAATCAACTGCATAAAAAGTAAACACGCTTTGTCTACGAAAAGTCACTGGCCAACGGTGCGGTGCAGGGTGCGGGGCGCGGCGGCGGCAATGTTTACCTATTATTACGGACTCAGATCTACATCATGTTGAAAAATAAGAAAATGGAAAATAATTTCCTGTGGCTAAAGTATTTATTGGATTTGAATGATTTTTTGTATACGGGTAAAGAACATGATTCTCTTTACGTGGTTTAAAGGAATGTCAATTGTCCTGTTCCACCTTGTATAAATTGTATGCTCAGCCAACATTTAGTATTGGGTTAGAATTTTTTTTTCACATTTTGACCTATGTTTATTGGGAAAAGTTGTTTAGTTTTATGAGTAGATAAACTCCTTAAAATATTTGCGCGTAGTATTTGACCTTATACTTATTTGTAATAAATATTATAAATTCATAATAATTAGTTTGGGTTGTTTGTCTACCTCATATATGAAATTTTTATTTAGGATCAGGGTGCTTTAATAATATGATTATTATTTTTACAATAATACAATATAAAGTAATTACTAGAGGAGCTCGTGGCTAAATAATAACAGCCGCACGGGTCGATCCATCAGTTTAAGCTACGCTTGCCGGAGTTGTCCGTGGATGGGTGACCATCTTTACATATCGAGACTCCTCAGTGCCTCGGAAAGCACGTTAAGCCGTTGGTCCCGGCTGTCATTCGTAGATCTTTGACAGTCTTTACGGGTCGTCAGCAGCCCGAAAGTCTGACAACCAGTCTTACAAAGGGGTATCGTATTACCTAGTTACTGGGTTGTGGAGGTCAGATATGCAGTCGCTCCATGTAAAATACTGGTATTCAGCTGCATCCGGTTAGACTGGAAGCCGACCCCAACATAGTTGGGAAAAGGCTAGGCAGATTGATAAAGTAATTACTAAACTAATGTGGTACAAAAAAAAATTGTTTATAATAATCCTGTTTCTACTTAACAAATGCTTAACAGGCTGCAGTAATAGAAAAATTATGTTGCATGCAATTTGCAATCGTGTTATTATCTGTGTGTGTAATATATTTGCATAGTAGAAATAAAAACCCTATAGTAGGCCCGTGGATTAAAATTACACTTGTATTTAACATGTAACATGCGTTTAGGTATATAACACAAAAATAGTTGGTATAAACACCTACTACTGTTGCTATCTACAACATCTGTATATTAATAGTATCGGAAACCATACAATACTGTAACTGTGATTTTAATTACTTACGCATTAGTTATATAAAGTCTTGGTCAGACTTTGAAGATAAGATAAAATTGACATACTTAACAACATCTCCCAGTCATACGGCATTAATAAGGAAGCTATAAAGTGTAGATTGTAAAAAAATTAAACAAGATTTATTTGCAATTATTGTGATATAATTATATTTGAAATAACAGAAGCATAATATTAAAATAAAATGTTTAAACCAGTTACACATGTTTTGTTTGATATGGATGGTTTATTACTAAGTAAGTTTTAAATCTATATTAATTTTATCTTACAACCATTTGGAAAGATGTACAGATGTTTAATTTATCAATATTGCTATGTTCAGATACGGAAGACCTATATACTGTAGGATTTCAACAAGTGGCGTCTCGGTTCGGAAAAGAGTTTACATTTGCGCTAAAGAGCAAGATCATGGGTAAACAGAGCAAGGAGTTTGCGGGCACCATCATCGACGACCTTAGTTTACCCCTCAGCGTTGAAGAGTTTTTGAGTGAAACGCGCGCAATCTTCGATGAAATATTTCCACAGTGCAAGATTATGCCTGGTAAGTGTTAGATGAGTACCTAGTTACATTATTTTTCTTTCTTGGAAATTGAGCCGGTGTCGACTATTCTGCCAGCGTCACCAGATTATATTATAATATACTGACAAGCGTCACGTAACGTTGAGAAGGCAGCGCAGAGTGGCGGGCCGTCAGACTTTACTTTCTGTATACAAGATGTAACATAAATAAAGCACAACCTCTTAAGGGGTCATTGTACTCATCATTATGAACAACTTTTACTATGGGACCAAACCAGAAAACGCGAAAAAAAAATCAGCTGCTCCCTACATTTATGTTCGCATGACTCGCCAAAATGTAGGGAACATCTGATATTTTTTTCACGATTTCATGTTTGGTTCCATAGTAAAAGTTGTTCATAGTGATGAGTACAATGACCTCTTAAGAGGTTGTACGTTATTTATGTGTCACCTTGTATAAATGTTAGTAGCTGCAATGGCTGCAAGGTCGAACACAAGGGTTAGTAGAAACATGTATTCTAATTTACAAACTTATTTATAATATGGTAAGTAGGTACTATACAACACAAAATATATAAAATGTAATACTTAGGTACATAGTTATTTTACGCATCAGTTAAAGGTTTAAATTAAGTATTTTCATTTAGAAATGTGGCTAAAATTTGTATGATTTTGGGAGAGAAGTGGGATAGAAGGGAATGAAAGTTAGTTGGGAGAGGAATGATAAATGAATTTGGAAATTTTTCGATAGAGGTTGAAAGAATTGGTGTTCAAAGAACAGGACAAAAATATATGATCTGAAGTACCCTCCGCATTTCTTATCGTACGATAAATCATTTTGACGACTTCACGAGCATTGTAGAGCATACCTACCTACCTACTTATCTCGCATTATATATATATATATATAATGCGAGATAAGTATGTCTATGTCTATGCCTAGTTCAACTTATGGCGACCATTTATTTGCGTTAGCGACATTCATTGTGTACGATACTTTTTCTTTCCAACAGCTAAGCAATAATAACCTCCCAGAGGAGAAATGGGAGGTTATTATTGAGATTTGTCTCCATGTTCTTTTACAACTATTTAAGTCATAATACTTTAATTTACAGGAGTTGAAAAACTCATTCGTCATCTCCATGACAACCATGTTAGAATAGGATTAGCGACAAGCAGTAGTAAGGAGTCCTACGATCTGAAGACTGTCAACCATCAAGAGCTATTTGACCTGTTTCCATGCAAAACTTGGGGCACGTCGGATCCTGATGTGAAGAAAGGAAAACCATTTCCAGACATATTTTTCGTTGCAGCTAATAAGTTTCCTGATAAACCAGCTTGTGAGAAGGTACTTAACTACTCTATATAAGTCAGTTAGTGCCAAATTTTGACATAATACTGTATTCTTCCGGACAAGCGATATATATTAGGTTGGGGAAAAAGTTTTTTCGCATTATAGTATATGTATGAACTTGTAATAAAATCTCTTTAGCTATACTATTTGTATCTGGCTGGTTTTGGTATCATTGAAAGTTTAATTTTTAAAGAACATAATTTCAAATTAGGAAAATGTGTGATTTTCATTTGTTTTTCGTACTGTCAAGATGAGTGAATCTAATGAAGAAATTCGATACATTTTAAAATTTTACTACAAAAAAGGTAAAAATGCAACGCAAGCCGCGAAAAAAATTTGCGATGTTTATGGACCTGGTGCAGTGTCTGTCAGAGTAGCACAAATTTGGTTTAAGCGTTTTCAATCCGGAAATTTTGATGTCAAAAATGCACGTCGCTCTGGTCGCCCTATTACGGATAAAATGGATGCTATTTTTCAAAAAGTGGAGCAAGATCAGTAGTTACGACGTAGCTGAAGAACTGGGAATTGACCACAAAACAGTTATGGCGCATTTGAAAAAACTGGGTACACAAAAAAGCTCGATATTTGGGTACCTCACGAGCTCACTGAAAGAAACCTAATGAACCGTGTACTCATTTGTGATTCTTTATTACGACGTAATGAAACCGAACCATTTTTAAAGAAGCTGATAACTGGTGATGAAAAGTGGATCACGTACGACAAGAACGTGCGAAAAAGGTCGTGGTCAAAGGCCGGTCAGGCTTCACAGACTGTGGCGAAATCCGGGTTAACTCGCAACAAGGTGATGCTGTGTGTGTGGTGGGATTGGAAGGGCATTATTCATTATGAGCTGTTACCACCAGGCAGGACCATCGATTCTGAACTCTACTGCGAACAACTGATGAGATTAAAGCAAGAAGTTGAGAGAAAGCGGCCGGAATGTCTGTATCAATTCAACAGAAGGGGTGTGGTTTTTCTTCATGACAACGCTAGACCTCACACATCTTTAGCCACTCAGCAAAAATTAAGAGAGTTTGGCTGTATAGTCCTGACCTTGCACCTTCAGATTTCCACCTGTTTCGGTCTCTTCAGAATTCTTTAAGCAGTGTCAGGTTAACATCACGAGAGGACTGCCAAAACCACTTGTCGCGGTATTTTGATCAGAAGTCCCAAAATTTCTATAGCAATGGGATCATGTCCCTACTTACAAGATGGCAAAAAGTTATCGAACAAAATGGTACCTACATACTTTAGTTAAATGTGAATAAACTATATTAAAAATGTTTTGAATTTTCTTAAAAAATGCGAAGAAACTTTTTCCCCTACCCTTTTTTTGTCCATTGAATAGAGGTCTATCTCAACGACTAAAATGAGAAACGTCAAGTGTCGCCCTCTAAACGCGGGTTTTGGAACTAATGCAAACACAATCTTACGTACGTCGCCTAATTACAGCTTTAATATTTTTAGGGTACTTATTTTAAAATGTGAATTACTCTCGCTTACAGTTATGTAGATAACCGAAAAGTAATTAACATTATTAAACAATAAAACAGTAATCTTCGATTTAATTATTTATTTGTTTCTTTTGAAACATTTCCTACTTAGTTTTTTCGCTTTAACTTTATACGAATCCGTATCATCATCACACTCTCTCTTATTTATTAATATCTTTAAAAAATCAATTAATTTTTCATTGTGTTGAGCATTTTATGAATGAAAAGTCTACAGCTACGGAAATTATTGTGGATATTAATTCTTTTAGATGTCGCTTAGCTAAACTTTCTTTTAATATTACATAATTTATATCCTGCAGATTAGATATACACTTTAAGAGAGCGTCGCTGGGACTGCAAAACCATTTTTTATTTGCGTATTCCCGATATCTTAAATATTTGTGTTCACTGTTTGATATTAAATCTTTTTTGCATTCAACACAGCCTTTGAATACCTTTTTCTTGGCGCTTTTTACAAAATACCCATTTACGTACTGTAGGCCCCCAATTACGCGTGGGTCATTTTTTTCTTCAAGGGGTGTGAATGTTATATCGGGAATATTACAAAGTTCGCAATTTTTTTGGTCTTTTCTGCCCCCGCTTGTAATAAGTACTTCATGTAATGTGGCGTAGCGCTTCTATTTCGTAGTAGTAAGGCACCTGTCCCGTTAAAACGTACACACAGCTACATAGGTAACGAGCTCATTTCCAGTTTAAGCCGACCTCATTATAAGGAAATCCTATACAATGCGAAATCAGCTTATACTGGAAATGTATAGCTTGATATGTAGCCGTGTATACAAAGGTTATACGGGACCTGTAATATTTTGTACTTGAGCGAGAAAATCGCTGACAGTTGGCCGTTTCCTCGTCGACGGTGGGACAGGTGCCTTATAGCGATTTTTGTACTTCAATTTTATTAGTGTTCTATCGACGTGCGGCTCCGGCTGTCCTAATAAGAAAAAGGAATACTTAATTATTATTTAGATCAAGATCAGTAGCTATCAATATTAGAAAATTAGTAAAACAATTTCACAGTCGTTTTTAGATTTTGAACTTTATTCTTGTCGTAGAGCAATGACGCAACTACAATTATCATCAGAGGGAAGCCGAAGAAAAAAAATTGTACTTAGGTATTTTTGTAATGTTTTTAAATGATGACCGTATTAAACAGGTATTAAATATATATAATATGATGTGATACTCAGTTACACACAAAGGTGTACCATATTATTTGGCAATAGTAGACATTAACCCTTTAACCGCCTACGACGGATTAATCCGACAAATATTTTCGTGTCCATTTCGCCAGGGTCGTATATTTACGACCAAATATCGTAATGATTCAAGTTGCCCGGCGCTGGGGGCACGACAACTGATATGAAGTCGGGCGGTTAAAAGGTTAAGAAGAATGGTTGTTCCGAAGGGAAGCCGATAGGAATCGGGTTGTTTGAAAGCTGCGCCCCTGTCGTAGGGTAACTTAAAAAAAAAGGTTTTTATTTATAAATAACATAAAACTTGCGTTTTATTCTAGTGTTTGGTGTTCGAGGATTCTATCAACGGCGTGAGGGCTGCGCATGCGGCTGGTATGCAGGTCGTCATGGTACCCGACCCTCGCCTGGATCGCTCACGGACCACAGAAGCCACGCTCGTATTAGACTCTGTTGAAGACTTCAGGCCAGAAATGTTTGGATTACCACCTTATGTGAAAAATGATTAGAAAAAGATAGCTAATTTATTAAATCATCTCAATTTTGTTCATGATTTTAGTAGCGAGTGCATAAGAACAAATTAACGGATAGGTACATTAGTAATGATGTCTTACCATTAAAGTAAAATGATTATTTAATTTAAATTAGTTCATTTATTTGTCTTTGAGATAAATTTGATGCTAAGGCGATGTTACAAATAAGTCATAGATATTTATGTAAATTGTAAATAGTGCTTACTGTAAATAGTAATAATAAAACAACATAATGGTGCTGTGAAGTTTTGTAGTTTTATTTAAATATGACTAGACATACGAGGTCAATGTTTAACACATTCAGGTACTGTAGAGGTGTAATACTGCCTGTATAATTATTATAGTGTAAATCTCATTCAGATCATTTGAAAAACATTAAATGTTTATCAAACAGTTTTGCTTAACACCAAAAAAAAAATAACATAAGTACTACTTAAGTAGTGGATACTAAAACAATAGATACTGATCATGTGATGATTGACAATTGACGATACTATGTATAAATACAAGCACCAACAAATACTTATAATAAATGTTTGCCTAATTATCATAAGCTGGAAGACCAAATAACTCAGGTTTGAAATCCTCCAAGGACTTCAGGACCAAAGTAGCAGTCTGCAATTGATCAGCGTCGATGCGTGGATCAGGCACGGCTACTACTTGCATGTTGGCAGCATTCGCTGCTTTTATACCATTCACAGCATCTTCAAAAACAAGGCACTGAAAAAGAGTTACAATTAAATTACTATTTGGTGGCATCTACAACGCCACATGCGAACTACGCATCAAAGACCTGACGTCACACAAATCCTGCATCGCGCAAGCAGAGTTTACCGAGCGACTGGCATTTAAACAACATCCTGACATCAACCGTTGGGCAGTTGCCCACCAGACACAACGCCTGTCTGGTTGGAGGATCCTCTCTTTTCTATGGAGGATGAGGATTGAGAACTATACACCCTGTTCCTCATGCCTCTATCATCTATATCTACACAAGGTGCCTTCATTACTTAACAATCTGTATTCCCTGAAGGAGTAGAGATATCGGATCGCATCTGTAATCTGCATGTAAATTCCTTCATCCCATAGACCAAAAATTAATTCTGTGAATACAAAGATTCTCTGTGCTTCCACTAAATTACACTTTGGTGTCTTTTATCAAAATGCAACTAAAACAACCTGACCTCTTTAGGTCATGTATAAAAAACCCATTTTATTCTTTATTATACTCACATCTTCTGGTTTTGGCTTGTCAGGAAATCGAGAAGCACAGACAAGGAATATGGCTGGGTCAGGCTTTCCCTTTGTGACTTCTGGGTCAGTTGACCCCATGGTTTGATGGTGGAATAGACTTAAGAACTCTTGGTGGTTCTGCATCTTCATATCCACACTGTCCTTGCTCGAGCTTGTAGCAAGAGCGATTGGTACTCCTTTTTTGTGCAAGTGCTCCACTAGCTTTTGCGCTCCTGTAATTGTTTCGTTCATAATTAAAAGAGGTTCAGTATTGTTTCTAAGAGTTACCATTTTAAGAAAAACAAAATATTCCATTTTTAAAGGTGGTATGAAAATGTTTTAATGGCAGTTACTGGTGGACAGATAGATAGAATACTCTTTATGGTGGAAAATGGAAGCAACATGGAATTAGTATGTACTGTATAACATGTCTCGTAAGTAATGCACAACCTCCTAAGTGGTGATTGTACTCATCATTATGAACAACTTTTACTATGGAACCAAACTTGGGATCGCGAAAAAAAAATCAGCTGTTCCCTACATTTATGTTTGCATAACTCATCAAAATGTAGGGAACAGCAGATTTTTTTTCACGATTTCATGTTTGGTCCCATAGTAAAAGTTGTTCATAATGATGAGTACAATGACCCCTTAAGAGGTTGTGCATTAATTCTGGGACATGTGTATAAAGATGCCATTAAATGGCTAGTATTATCTTTGTGCTACAGGTTGGCTTGTATGAAAACATCTTCTTATTTATTTTACTGATCAACAAAGAGTTTATGAAAATGCGTAACAAGTTTAGTCACTATTGTATTATTTATATTTAGCTGAAAATTAGCATTTTTAAGAGATTCAGGGTGTTAGTGAAATTGTGTATTTTATTTTATCATTTAAAACATTACTTAGTTATTAGTACTCATAGAATTCACACTTATCATGCAGTTCAATAACATTTTGATAACCAAATTTAATTTTACCTGGCATAAGCTGCACTTTAGGGAACAGTACCTCATAATATTCGAAACTCTCCTTCATAAAATCCTCCTTGGAAATCGGTAATTCCAACGACTTGATTATTTTTTCTGCACATTCGTGACCTTGGAATCCCAAAAGGCTGGCTTTGATTTCCCAGGTAAAAGTTTTCCCATATTTAGCGCATACAGCAGTAAAGGCTTCTGTATATAAGATTTCAGAGTCTGAAACAAATTAGGATAACATGTAACCGGGGTTTTCATCACCCTTTCATACCCAATCTCATGCAATATCGTGAGGAACTTACCCAGAAGTAGTCCATCTAAATCGAACAACACGTGAGTTACATTTTTGAATTGCATTTTTTTAAAAATCTCAAAAATTTATGTGTATTTAGTCTTATCCTTTTCACTTAATAAATTTTATAACATTCGTCGCTCTCTCGCTCTCAATAGTTAGTTTCGTTCGTGCGTGATGGATTTTGACAGGTCAAATGACAGTGATAGCCTTTGGCTTCAGCTTTCAGATTGTTGACAATTTTCAGTGACTGAATAATTATGGCCTATAATAAGCAGCAATGCCATTCATGGGTTAATTAACTTCTAAATAAACGTTTTTCAACTTTGTTCCTTTTTAATGATTATAGTATGTCAATGATTGTGGTAAAAAATTATTATTGCTCGAAGTTTTCTTGAAAGCGTTGCGTTCATTACATCGGCAAAATTTTACTGTTTGCTTTTATAAATAAGTATCATCATCAATATTTAATTAGAATATAAACCGTCAGTGTTTTATGAACATAAACATGAACCAATTTATTTGTGAATAGTAAAACATAATTGCTGCGTTAAAAGAAAAGGTAGCCCGCGAAATTCAAATTTTCTTACGATTTTTGCAATCTGCAGTTCAGTGTCTGGGTGTATGTGGGGTGTATGTTGATCAAAGTATGATACGCGACCGTAAAAAATATGTATTTACAGAATTATAAAATTAGAATCAGTAATACAATTCCTTGAGTTAGTATAATCCTGAAATGTTAAGATTTCATGAAATAGTCATTCAATAGAATTATTTGGTCTTAGAGAGTTGTATTGATGACTTTAATGATTATAATTCTGTAAATACATATTTGTTACGGCCGCGAATCATATTTTAATCAACATAAAACTTAATACTGACCTGCAAATTGCAAACAACCTAAGAAAATTTGAATTTCGCGGGGTACACTGGCGCTTTCACCTTTTAAATCTTTAATAGAAAAGTTTTCACTTTAGCTTCAATGCACCGTTTGGTGAAGCTGTAAACATACTTGTTAATTTATTTTATGCGAATTAAGACATTGATTTGAGACACCATCGAATGATCGAACGCTAAATACTATAAGTAGTGAAATACACCCTTAATGGCGGGAAGGTTAAAGGTTACGACATATGTACGAAATTATGAATTAGAGTATAGAGGCATGAGGAACAGGGTGTAAAGTTCACTCATCCTCCATAGAAAAGGGAGGATCCTCCGACCAGACGGGTGTTGTGTCTGGTGGGCTACTGCCCAACGGTTGATGTCGGGATGTTGTATATATGCTAGTCGCGCGGTAAACCCTGATTGCACGATGCAGGATTTTGCGTGACGTCAGTGTGATGCGTTCCAATGTGGCGATGTAAGATGTGCCGCCACAAGAGAAAAAGCATTACATGGAAAATCAAGATACTTAAACCTAAGCCTAACATATATTTTCGCTGATAAATTTGTAGTGTTTTAGTTTTCTCTGAAGGTGGGTTTAGTTTAGTAGACTAAACGATCATAGAACCTAATGCTCTAGTTCTGTTTCTGGTTGAACCAGAATAAGAGCCAGAGCATTATTTTGTTGATATTCTTGACGTTTTAGCAGAGAGAGACCAACGAAGGAATGTTCTGCCCCTGTTTACACAAAAATAATTTGGTAGACTAGGGATGAGGATAGAATGTGCATTCGCTCGCTTGGTCTAAATCGACCTGTTTTTCTTGGTAGTACCTTAAGTTATATTTTATAAATACATAAGATTTATGAATGAAGAAAATAGGTACCTAGGTAAGTCTGTCAGAAAATAATGCGGAAAATTGTCGGTGTGGCCCGGCCTTTATAGATGTAGGTACTGGTAGGATAACTTCATAAATCTAAAAATTCTGCAACGGCGATCAGCGTTATCCTCATCATTCGTTGAGTCAAGTGTTATCAAGTTTTGGTGGTGGACTCATGAGCCAGAAAAATGAATCGAAAACACTTATAAGGTACGTGTGAAGGAGAACACAGAGACAAGCGTCGCGACGTGTCTTGCATGATCTATTGGGGAAGGGACGATTTCTACTGATTCGATTGATTGCTATTTCCTACCTGTCACAGTTAGTTCGTCTAGCCTGGTTTATATGGTACCGTATCGCAAAAGGAAAAAACGGAACCCATATAGGATCACTCGTGTGTCTGTTTGTCCGTCTGTCACAGGCAATTTGCTCCGAATTTAATGGACCGATTAAGTTAAAATTTAGTATGCATATGAATTTCTGTGACCCAAACACGGACGTGTAACGTAAATAAATGAATTTCGATTATGGGGATCACTTTTGGGGTCAAATAAGAAAAAAAAAGTTTTGCAAACTGTATCGTGTGACATATCTAATGAAAGGGCTTACTGTGAGGGTCTAAAATAGATTATTTTTTTATAATTATAAAATAAATGGTTTGTAAGTTATTTAAGAAAATTGACCTTATTATCTCCGAAACTACTGAGCCCAAAATTAAAAAAAAAATCAGTACGCAAATAGTTCTATACTCTATAATTACACAGGAAAGTTTATAAGACGTCTATGGTCTTACAATAACATGGCCTACATAAATCTATCAATATTGTGCATTCAAAACTTACATTTGCAGTTGGAATGTATGGGAGAACATGTTTTTCAACTACAATGTTAAGTTTGTTTTTGGGATAATTCCTTCTCTTCTTTCTTCATCCCGACTACGGAACCTTGGCCGGTTTTTTGAAAGTGTCTTAGCCTAATATCCTTGGGGAAGCGCCTGGGTGAGCTCATAAAACGAGATTTACCTAGCCCTAGTCTGACACCTTTAGATCTTCGGTCTATTTAATTCGAGGGGTCCTCAGGGACCGAAAACCTTTATAAATTACAGTACTGGTATCGATGAATTTAGGTTACGTCTACGACTAAGGTTACCGCTATCTGGGTAACCAAGAAGTAGACACATATTACCTCTATTTAGGTTACCGTTTTAATATCGGTTACCTAAAAATGACGTTGATTACGAGACAGAAACAGAATATCGCCAGCCCGCCAGGACCGTGAGGGTTGCTACACACAAGCGGGCCGGCATTGTCGGTTCGGCAGTATTTCTCGAACAACAAAACCGACCCGAAGCATTTACTGCAATTGTTCACATCTACATATATTCGATTTTACCGCCCGGCTGTGCCGATTAATGCCGGAACTGCTTGCTTATGTGGTAGGTATAGCATCCCTCATTGGTCGGCGTTTACCGGCGCGTGTGTCCACTCGACTTCGACACACTCTCACACAGTGATGCGCGCTCTTCGACTAATGCCGACGGGCACTTGTAAGATAGTGGTAATTTCGGTTACCGTTATTAGTACCGGTTGAATTCGATTTAAGAAGAAGAATGAAGAATTAAGGTTATCATTAAAAATACCTGTAAAAAAAGAAAGGTTGTAAGCAGATATGTGTTTAGATATTTAATCAGTTCTTTCCTTAAGTTTGACATAAATCAACTGTTTGAATATCTAACCGGGCTGGTTTGAATGTTGGTGAATTTGAAAAGAACACAGGCCTAGTCCCATGTAATAGGGGACGAGCCTATTGCTATCTATCAATCGGGCACAAATCCAGACTCCGGGCTGCTACTGAGAAATTTCTGATGGATAAACCCAATAGCACTTTGCCCGACCTGGGAATCGAACCCAGGACCTCATTCTGCAGTAGCGCTTGCGAGTTGCGAACACTAGACCAACGAGGCAGTCTTGAATGGTAACTGTGATTACGAATCTGGGATTTGTCTTTGGGTCGTCCGTTTCTGAGCATTGCGTGTAGCCTGGCTTGGCACTTTGCCCGACATGGGAATCAAACCCAGGACCTCACGCTTAGCAGCAGCGCTTGTGACCACTAGACAAACGAGCCTATATTCTATTTTCTGTTTAACTATACCTACCTTGAATTTCTGAAGTGGATCGTATTTAGATAAAGGATTCAGAATTCGCTTCTAGCCGCCATGTTTCAATGGATTTTAGCGATAAACATTTAATGATAGGAGGGAACTGGATATTGTATATCATGAAACACAGCTTCTCAAGTGTAGAACATAGTAATTTTACTTTAATTGCTACGTTGTTAGCTGCTTATCCCAATTCGTTCGTAGGGATTATATTTGGCTAAAATCGTTTCGTCTTTGCAGTTAACATAAAACGGACGAGCAATGGGTAACTTCTGCTGTGCTTTGCGAGTTTGCGACTAATCTGCTTATTTATGTTATGAGAAGGAATACTCTCGTAACGCCTCACCTTTTCAATGATATCGGTTTGGTCGTTATCGTTTGAGCCAGCCCCTAGCTTTACTATTATAATAATAATATATTATTATAAAATTACTGAAAGTGTGCAAGGCCGTTTTTTCCATTGGCCGCTCTGGGTAAGTGCCCAGAGCCCCACGATCCATGGGACCCTCTAGTTCTTGCCAGCGTCGTAGCTAGAGGTTGTCAAAAGAAAAGCTATGTAAATCCCAGACGAGGTGCAAAAATTTTCGGGCTCGCTCATAGGTACAGACGCCAGCACATCTAACTACCCGAAACTGTTCCCAATCAACCTTGAACCTAATGCTTTAGCGATAAAGTTGAAAATCTATTGAAGAAAGGTCATTGGGCACCTTAGTATGGAAACCATACCCATGGCGGACACAAACGAAATATAGCAGAGTGTATTGATATATGGCTCTGATTTACTATGGCAATAGTCACATAAATTTGAGCCACGGGAATCGTGAAAAATTCAAGTGTTATAAACTGATATAGGGAAGATGAATAAAATGGTAATTCATTAAAATATTTTTATTCAATTTGATCCAAATCAAGCATAAGATCATTTAAAAAGGCAGCGGGTGCGTCTGTTGCTTCCTGATGTCTGGCCCAAGACAGATAATAAACTATGCTAGCGATATGAGCGCAGCTCCCGACAGTGCGGCGGCCGTGTATAGATGAACAGTAGGTAGTGTAATATTCTATACTTTGTTTTCCGTGTTGTGTTGGGTTTAACAAAATATATGTATAGTACTGTTTCATTCAATCTGAAACAAGATAAAGCATTCACAAAAATCACCAAATATCAAACATCGGGATTATTTTAGAGTAGTTTCGAAAAATAATCTTTTATTTCACTGATTTCCTTAATTGCTGTTCTTTATGCATAAACAATAAGTTCTCACAACATTTCTTAGGTTAACTGGTATAGATAAAATGCTTAGCATTACGTTTGCTTTTGTACAATAATAGTTAAGATTGTGTAAAATAAAGCATAAATAAATAAACAATAGACTGGCCCACAAAGACTCGCTTCTTACGCCTGTTTTCTTAGTAAATAGATAGATAGACGGTGTACTGACAGAGTACTTACCTCGCGTGGTATGATTTCTTGTAATAAGAATACTACGAGATCCCGGTACCTTTCGAGAAACACTGCATTAAGACTGTGTGTTTTCTTCGACGTAACATCGATCTGTTCTGATCTGACAGTTGTGTGTCGTGCAATCGTTCACGACACACAACTGTTTTGTCTTTCCACATCAACGAAAATCCAATCCAAAAGCAAATAACCAGAGTCCATGAAACACGCTAATGTAGTCGATCAAACAATAGATAAAACAAACTGGGTAAACGTACAGCTCGCGACGATAGCTAACGAAGGACTGCGCGGAGGGTGGCGAGTCAGTGCGCGAGTGCAACGAAACTTGTTCTACTTGTCTAATGTCCGAAAGAGACAGCGTAAACATGCCTCTGGAAATTGGCTCATCCATGCACCATGCTGCATGGTATCGGAATTCTTTTTATGCCTTTATAATATGAAATAAAATCCTCTGAAACTGTATGTTTTTAATTTTTTTAAAACGATCCTGTACATTTTTCTCCATCGATTTTAATTAAATAATTACATGCAATGAAAGGCCATATTATTACCCTTAATTTAAAAGTATTTTGGTTAATGTCCGCCACTCTTCGGCTTCGCAAAGCGGGTCAGATATGCCCAATGACCTTTGATAGATTGTAGTAGCTTGATGTGCTGGCGTCTGTACACAATATATTTTATAATGCATGTGCTCGAAAAGAGCGTTTTCCAAGCAGCCAAATTGTGCGGAAAGTGCCACTTTTTCACACAATTTGGTTTGGCTTTTTACTTTTCAGTTTTTTTTTAAATATTTAACTCCGTCGTCAGCCCGTCGCAAAGAGTTTTTATTATTTGAGAAAAGTTTTACAAATTAGTCAAGTATGTACCTACGGACTATCATTCATTTATAAGGTACAATAAAACTAATACTTCATTCAACACGTTATTAATTACTCTAGATTTAGATTTCGATCAGTAAATTTATTTCCAATACCTATATATTTTTTTATTTCCTCGCACAATGCATAGTAAAACGTTGTGTGATACACGTGCGTAAGACGATTTCAGCTCATGAATAAAAATGCCATTCGCCGGAAATCACCTACTTTCCGCACTTGTAGTACAAATAACTATCCTTAGTTCTCAAAATTTTCTGCACAAATTGACAAAGTAATTCCGATTTCTGTATGAACGGTCAAAAGAAAACCTAACCTATCCAAGTCGGGATGCATTTCGAGCTCGCTTCATTCGCTCTTGCATCCTGCACTCTCCTAGGAGCAACATTATCCTAAAGTGCCCAGGGCCTCCCATAGGTTATCTAGACGGCCCTGAAAGTATGAAATATTTATTAGAGTCGTTACAAATGTCATCTTGGAGCCTATCCGGTCTGGCCCAGACATAGTAGACAGATTGACTAAAATATTGCAATTTTAATGTAGCAAGATTTTTATTTTGGCAGGGCTATATCTTGAAACCAATCAAGAAATCTCCTCTATTGTTGTTAAGGGGGTAGCGCTAAGGTAGCCCGCGAAATTCAAATTTTCTTACGATTTTTGCAATTTGCAGCTCAGTGTCTGGGTGTATGTTGATCAAAGTATGATACGCGACCGTAAAAAAATTGTATTTACAGAATTATGAAATTAGAATCAGTAATACAACTCCTTGAGTTAATCATCAAATAATCCTGAAATGTTAAGATTTCATGAAATAGTCATTCAATAGAATTATTTGGTCTTAGAGAGTTGTATTGATGACTTTAATTATTATAATTCTGTAAATACATATTTGTTACGGCCGCGAATCATATTTTAATCAACATACAACTGACCTGCAAATTGCAACAAACGTAATAAAATTTGAATTTCGCGGTTTACCCTGGCGCTTTCACCTTAAATAAATACTTATTTTTACAAAAGATCGAAAGTTGGTCGTAAGGCACATAAAAAAAAGGTTGGTGTTAATTCATGGCAGCTGTAGGTTATAGGTACCTACTATAGGCCACCTACCCGGGCGTCCTTCATACTTTTGTCGGGAGCTGGATACAAGGTGACCTCCGTATATTTGGCAAGGTCTAATTTTGTCTTCTTCATTTTTGTTTTGCTTTGCCTTATCCTGGGTTTAGCCTCATTTCTTATTGCTTTTTTTCTTAGTGTTAACACGAAATAAATACTTACCTACGTTGTTTGTTTATATGTGTATCTAAAAAGTCTTATGGATTAACAATTGAATAGCAAAAACAATGTTGATATCAGTTACAAGTTATGCTGATATTACACAGAGAAATGAGTAATGACCTTGTATAAAACCTTTGGGACGTTCACCCTTTAATTTATCAAGGTGGTAAAATATTTTTATTTAATATTTGCACTGTTATTTAACTTCATAAAGTACCTACTTAGCCGATTGTTTAAGAAGACTGTGTATAATATATATTTTCTGATCCCTGCACAATGTTCACAAACGCATTGCACGGTAATGGCCTATTCGTAAAGTAATACAGTAAGCCTTGAACTAATTTCTTGAACTAATAACTTTATTAGGTCAATACAATTAATATAGGTAGGTACCGACTTTGTGGCCGGTAAGAAAGTCGAACAAGAAGATAGTTAGTCATGTGCACTATTCGTATGCAACGAACACTTGTTGTTCGATATCCACAATCCATAATTATTAATTCGTGGATATAGAGCGTGAAATAAAGCATTCAGGCAAAACAAGAAGTAAGTAGGTATATAGGGGCGCAACGCGTTGGCGGATTCTCAGTCGTTAGTGACGAGGCTCGCGGGCAGCCGGGCGACTCCCGTGAGCTACCTCGTATGAGCTACCTATCGACACAGATAAAGGAATTCCTATGTGATGTTAGTAAACAAAAAGTGTATAAATAAAAAGCGCGGCGTGTTCCCTCTGTCAGTCTAGTTGTGAAGTTAAGCTGGCTACGATGTCTCTTCCGGGAGTTTTCCTTTTTTCAAACTACGTAGAAAGCTTTTGGGTAAGTTTATTACCTATCATTGGAAATAAAATTTTATGGCCTTTACTCACGGTTCCCTATTATATTTATGGTCGTTACATGGTTTAATCTTTTTAATTTTTAATAAAGCGTATGTACCAAGCGAGCTAGCACGTACGTAATTATTTTTTTGCACTTAATTCATAGACTGCGTCTGAAATGGGTAACATGAGTGCATGATTCAAACTTGATTGAAAGTACTATGCTTACCTATCATAATATGAACGAGTTTTTATTTAGCAATATAACGTTATAAATAATGTTATTTATTTTATTTATGTGTCTAGTTTTCTCTGCTTAATCACGGACACAAAGATTCAGCCGAGGCATAAAGTGTAAGAAGTTACGGCTGCAAGTAGAAAATATACATTATTCAGACATTTTTCTTGCGAATTATGAAGCGCTACGCCTAGCTTGCGTGTTTTGGAGAAGTTATGTTGCAAGTTAATTTTTAATGGATGTTTTTTCTTCAGACGAATGACGCGAAAAAAGGTTTAAATTGTTGCATGTAAAATTTGCCCTATACGTTGTGAAAAGAGTAAACCAAGGTGCTCGCTAAATGGGTGCAGTTTGGTTTATGAGGCGCAATTAATTTATAAAAAGTTTATAGAATTTTTGCTTGGGTAAGCATTTTGAACGAAAAGTCTGATACTAAGTAACAATGCTTGATCCACGTAATGCAGGACCTACCTACTGCTAACAATTAAGTAAACTGGATAGTTCATCCATAACTAAAGTTACGGTTGAAATACTTTTGTAAAGTTCACAACTTCCTTCGTGTCTTGGTAGTTTCTGACTTTTACAGAAACTACATAAATCATTAAAATGCAAATAGCGACCTATATTTAAAGTTAGCCTACATTTTACATACCTAATTAATAAGAATTAACTAAGTACATCCAGAAGTTCTTAATCACAAAAGCTTTTGTATTCGATTGAATTCGAAATAGCAGACGGTTCTCGTTTCGCAGTCGAATTCTTGTTTTACTTTTTGCTATCAAGAAACATGGATAGCTTAATCGGAGTGAGCGAAAACTGTGAGGGCAATTTATGTGGACTGAAAATGAGTTTTTCTGAGTGTTGAGACCGAGACGTAGTAATATTGTTGAGCGCTGCTGTCGCTTCCTATTGCCAAACAAGCGTTCTCGGCATCTTCAGGCAGGAGTGCGTGAGACTGCTTGACCGAGACGTTGAATATTCAGCATTTGTTCACTCATCGCTATAAGGTATTAATATTCAATCGGTCGCTTGCTCCTGCCTCTGATTCAAGGTTAATTTTTTACCCGGTACTAATTAAGAATAATTGCGAACGATGTTTTAAACGATATTAGTTCGTCGCACAAGATTGATTTAGAAAACAGCGATTGTATTTCGTAGTATTGTCCTAATTCTGAACTTGCATTGGCTAAAATGTTGTATTTATTACTTTTAGTTCTCGAAAATAAATAAGTAAAAGTAGTTTTGAGATAAAAACGGGTGATATATTTGGTGGTATCACGTGCGACAGTTCGTTTTGGAACATGTGTTGAGAGCCGTGACCGGATGTTACCGTCTCAAATATCTAGAGACTGATGGGTACCTACAATTAATTTATAGTACCTATTACTATTACATCATATGTTGCCCTATTAATATAATTTAATTGCGAATTTAGCGCCAAACATTGTCTTATGTCAGTTTCAGTTTGAACGACTTTGGATGTCACAAAAAGAAGACTTGCTTCTATAAAGGAGAATGGCGAGATTGCATGTAATTTGGGACCCATTGAAAGGGGTAGCGTACATAATTGAAACTTATAAAAAGTTTAAGAACGATATAAAACTAACAAAAAATCAAATGGAAAGAAAATTATAGAAATTGGGAAAATTTGCAAGGTAGAAGATTATAATCTAAAATTAATTCAAAAATACTTAGGACGTTATTTAATAGTATAATGATTTTTTTATTTATGATGTATCAAACGTGTGTAATTAGAATACAAATCTCTATATATTATACCTAAATAGTATAGTACATGTTTCTAGCATGAGACACTTAGGTGTATATGATAATGCACAGTGTAGTGGAAGAGTTGAACTGCTGTGGTATTTTCTGTAAACAGGAGTCTTGTAAGGTCAAAGTCTTTTATTTTTTTTTGCAAGTAGGCTTTTACAAACACTTTTTGTTGCGGCGAAAAAAACGCACCGCAAGTCACGCTGATAAATACAGACAATATGGAATACGAATTGACACTGACAGCCAGCTTATATTGACAGCAAAAAGTTCCGTTTTGGGTTTAGTTATCACTTAGGTTCTCACTCACCTATCACAAAATAACCCTAATTATATTTTTTTACGGGCTGTTTACATTTTATTTTAATGTTCGGTTTTATATGTTTTTGTATTATAATTAACAAGATCTAAGTATAAAAAGCGTGTTAAAAAGGAAACCCCTCAAGTAAAACGTACATAAGTGTAAAAAGGTGAATCTATTGTAATCACTACTGTAGATTGAAATGTAATTGCATTGTAATCGCAAAATTGTAACTGCACGATACGATAACTTATTTTTTAATAAATGATAATCATTTCTAACTTTTAATTCCCTACCTCTAGTGACTCAATATTTTTTTCATAAAACTCTTTTAAACTTATTATTATAATCAATATAAACTTGCACGTGAACGGCGCTTCCATAATTTTCAAATTATGTGGTTCCAACCTTACCATTCTCCTTTAGATTTGTAAGAAGGGATTTGTATTTAGGTAGGTACTGGCCATCTGTGAGCTAAGCTAACGTGTAAATACAAAAGAAAAACAAAGATAATATCATCATACCTAACTGATTATATGAGCTTGCTAATTAATGTATGCCCGTAATAAATCCATAGCTCCTTTTTGATCACCAATAAAACCACCTACATATGATCGCACTTTGTGATTTTGTTTTTTGCTGCTACATTTTTGCGGTATCGATGGCCTTCCACAACTGGTTAGTTGGCTAAAACTACCCTATTAGTATGATAATGGATTGCCGAGTCGGGTCGTAAACCATAGTCGGTACAAAATTTTGTATCGCCGATGACGCGCTTGCCATCGACCTACTCTTCGCCTTGAACCTCATACAAGGACAAGTTTTTTATTATTCAATTAAATGTATTGTAGTGTTATTGTTTTTCGTGTTGATTAGATTAGAGACGTTGTTGGTTATATAAAATACATTGTATCTAAATAATGGCGCAATATTGTGGCTGTTTTAATGCCTTCGCAATTGGCATGGGCACGCGCTTTTGGGAATCAAAATTAAAGAGCTGAATTGCTTTAGACAATCAAAGTAAAAAGCTAGTTTGTCAGCTTTGATTGACTTCTGCGAAGCTTATAGGTCTCGATTCCTGTTTGTGTTGGTGATTGCTTGTTTCAATCGAGACTATTTTTAATCCAGTTAATCTTCTGCGTAGTGTTGTAACATTTCAAAATATGGTGACAACTGCTGCAGTTCATAAGAAACTATTCACATAAATAGTTTTGATGTTCGTTTGACCTTAAAGATTATACTACATAATTATTAAATATCTATATGTAATAATACAATTTTACATTATAGGTTTTAGTACCATACATAATATGTAATTAACACATTTGCTGGCAAACCAGCAGAGCATATCACCCAATAAGCCCTCGTATTATTATTGATCGAAGCCTCGTAAGCATAAGTTCGCACATATGCTATGGCATTTGATATGTGAGTCTTTGAATATGTTAGATACAGCTACGCTATCAATCTGAAAAAATCCCTTTGCAACAAATTCTCGAAATATGATAGGCAAGTTCAGGGTCACAGTCCACAGAATCTTTTTGTCTTAATATCGAGTCTCAGTGTGGAAGTCACACGAAGGAAAGCAGACGTATGTATAGTGTTATAGTGACACATATCCGATGCGGCGAGACGACCGGGACTGGTCGGCCTTCGGGGAGCAAAACGAATCGCGCGCCGCCCTCAGCCGCGCGCGCCTTCGCGCTCTGCAGGGAAGCACACTGTCTATACCAGTCTACCTACAATCTCCAATTATATTTGATCTGAAAGTTCTTAACCTCACAGTTGTCTTGTTCATCGAACTCATCAATGAATGTCATATCAACTACTAACAATTCACTATGAACTCCATCCATGGTTCATCCCAACGCATTTCAATGACAAATGTATTCTTTTGGCTAAGTATTGACCTGCAGACGTTAGTCTTTTTATATACAACATGTCCCGGAATTAACGCAAAAACTCTTAATGGGCCATTGTACTCATCATTGTGAACAACTTTTACTATGGGGCCAAACCTGAAATCGCGAAAAAAAATTCATCTGTACATTTTCCCTACATTCCCCACATTTTGACGAGTTATGCGAACATAAATGTAGGGAACACCTGTGTTTTTTGGCGCTTTCAGGTTTGGTTCCATAGTAGAAGTTGTTCATAATGATGAGTACTATGACCCCTTAAGAGGTTGTACGTTAATTCCGGGACATAATGTATATTATAATGTCGAAGTCACTGTTTTTTTCATTCCATATTAGCATGAGAATGAGTCGTAAAACTAGCTCCAAAACTAAAAATATCAAAATTCCATAATGCGTTCAATGACTTTCATTTGGTGAAATCCTTGAATTGAGTCTTAAAATGTAAATTACTTGCAATGGCATTGATACTGCTACCGAGGTGTTCATAAAATTCTAATTATAAATTACGATTGTCGACATTCTTATAGTAGAAAATAAAAGACAGTCGCGGTGAAAGGTCATAGAGTAACCTACCCGCTGTGTATCCTATCGATCCGAGGGATGCAGAAGTCGGTTGAAGAAAGAAGCTATAATTATGATCACTATATTTACCCATGTTTATTGTCTCGAAATTAAACCAGCTACTGTCTGTACCTATATTTCTAGAGCCTCTACGCCAGAAGCATTACGTAGCTGTACGACGTACGTCAGTGTACGTCTGTCTAGCCTTGTTGTGCTCAGTTTTTAGTCTTAAAATGGTGGGTAGTAGAATAATTTATTCTAGTAGTTATAATGTAGTCTGAGCTACGTTCTTTTCTTTTCATCATGAATTCATAATCATTATTTTCTTATCAATATACCACTGGCTAATTGACACTTTGATCTTTAAAATTAAAACGAGATGATTGAAATTACTCGTCCATATAATGAGGAGAAAATACGCCAACTTGCCTGACAAACCATCTAAGATAAACGGATCTGGTTCTGGGTTTGGCAAATTGGACTGCTTTGTGAATACTTGTGTACTTTATAGGTATTGTGTCAAGTACATATCAAATGTAGCCAAGTATGGATGATTGATTTGTGCGATGCCGATGGTTGATTAGCTATGATGTTACATTTTCACTAATTATCAAGATATTATTGGATAAATGTTTTGGCATAACTATAACTAATATGAGACTACCACTTCACTACCAAGAAGCTTCCAGAAAGCTGGATAAAATGATACACCGGACTCTGTAGACAACTTGTCATAGGTACAGAAAAAGTTTTATATAAATCGACGCCATACTTCACATAAACCGTCTCAGATAGGTCCAAAGTACTCCGCTCTTATGTCGATAAGTGATGAACATTAAGGATGCAAGTTAGTCTCGCAACAACAGGGAGTTAGGAGCGATGGAGTGCAATCAATTTCACCGACGCGACGATGAACCGCGTGAACCGGCCTCAATAAACGCGGAAGAGTCGATGCAGCTAACAAAGTGACACGACGCCTCCCTTCGTGGAGTTATGTAAATTATGTGCAAGTTACAAGTGCACGCAGATACTATGACGTCAATGCTGGAATATCACAAAGAACAACATGGTCGAATTTTTGAGGAAGTTGTAATCTACAACAAAGTTCCCTTGTGGTGGCAAGCTCAGTTTTTAGTTTTGTCATGTCCATCGGAACTGGCAACTGCTTGTTTAGTTTTTTTTTATTAACGAATTAACTTTAGACACTTTACTACAGCTACAAGGTAATGCTTATTTAACCTAACGTAATCTAAGCCAAATCCAGACTAAAAATAATTACGTAGTAATGTGGATACAAAATATATTAATATGATTTCATAATAATACCACAACAGGTACCTACTTACTAAGTTATACATATATTATGTACATACATTATTTACTCACGTTATGCCTACTCGGTTTACGTAAGATTTTTTATTATTTACTCTCACAATATTATCGTTTGTAGGCATGTGTATCATTCTTAATTCATTGACCTTTCAACAGCGACTGATCAATGAAGTCTAACCCCGCGTTCTATTTAAAAGCGATCGTCGCGCGAATACGCGATCGGTCGCATGCACTTGTCACTTTTTGTTCGGAAAACTGGAAAGCGCTCTATGTCAGCGCGACCACGCGTTTAGGTTCACCGAACAAAAAGTTCGGACGATCGCTTTTAAATAGGACGCGGGGTAATTGTGTGAAATTTATTTATATGCCTAGGTATATTATATTAATAGGCATGCAAATAAGATAATCACTGTTTTAATTAGTGCTTTTCCTGGATTATGTAATGTAAGAAAAAGCAGGTTAAAGAAAAACCAGTTGATTGTGACGATAGAGCTTTCAGCATGTTTTTACAGCTTCTGAGGACAGAACATGTTTTTTCTGATATCCCCTTGGATTGTGTATTCCACTCGCGCTTTGTTAGCTCCCTACTGGTGGATCCAAATTTCAAACGAATAAATTAAGCGAAGGGGAAGGGGCGTTTAACTCCCCTTCGGGTTAACCTAAGATCAAAGTGATCTGATAACATATATATGGGGTAGATAAGCAAGCAACTGTAAACTTAACTCTATACACTAAGAAAAAACTAGGCGGTTAGAATGTCTTTCAAACCTGTGTGCATTTTCCATAATTTTCTACCTTAGGTTGTCCATACATCCCATGTAACTACGTAATGGTTTGTATGGATATACTCCACATTGGTTCGGCAATATTTATTTGCAATTTGGAATTTTCAGTAGTTAATTTTATCAAGTCGCAGATTAGGTAAGTACCTGATTATTTTTTTCCATTCAATGTCTTTGGGATTTACAATTAATAAAACAATAAAATATCGATGAAACTTACACAATTTAAGAGGTGGGTTACCTAAGTAACTAGGCAATATTTTTATTTTTATCTAAGTACATACTTAAAATATATTGTACCTATCTCACATTTTTTCAAATTGCGGGCTCTGTACACCATTCTTTTTTAGTCTTTCTTTTAACAGAACAGGATAACCTTTTGACTCTGATTTAACTTATTTAAAACAATTAAGACAGGGTTTTTAATTACGAGAGATACCTACGAGTTATCTAAGAATGCTAATAATTTAGCGTAGGTATGGAATATGGATATATTTGTTATTGTGTTACAAGTAGGTACATCAATTTCGTCACCTGGGTAAGTACGTAATATACACAGTGAGGACATCTAGAAATAGTGTCTTATCCAATGTCAAGTGTTTGCTTGTAGGCACCTACATATTTGTAAACGTTTAAATAAATATTGGAAAAGTGCAAGCCATGATAAAATTATGATATCGCAGCATTACATATCGATATAATTATGATCAATGTACAAATACATTCTTATTAATGCATTCAAGGACACTGAACGAGACAATAGAAGTTTTATTGTTATATAAGGTAAGGGTAAGGGTAAGTGTTTCTCAAAGTGTTAATTGCTGCTTAAATCTGCAAAATCTTTTCGATTGATGTAGGTATTCAACTCGGCTTAGTTTTTGAGTCGACTAGCAGTTCAGTTAAGTACTATCTTATATTTTAAAAATAGCTCTTTATACAATAGCTGATTAAAAATTGGTAAAATCACAAAACATTTAGTTACGAAATTGACACTGAAATTGTAAAATCATAATAAGCACAGCGGCGAATTTAACGAGGTTTTTGACCCAGGTAACTTCTTTGTTGAAAACAGAAACGTTATAGATACCATTACCATAGAGAGAGATACTTTATCAATACGCTCTTTGGAGATAACCTCGGTTAAAGAAATATTTGGAGGAGAGACGTTAAATGCGTAACTGACACTCAAATGTTCGAACTAAATTATCCACACTTCATTTAGTTAATTTGTCATTTATAAGCAAATGGTTGGGTTTCAGACACACGCAGATAAAATGCAAACAAAATACTTCATTTCCGCCACACCCGTACATACAGATTATATAGCAAGCGACGAGGAATTTGCCAAAATATTTTGCAAAAATACAAGGAAGTTTGTAATGTTTACCCATCGATATGTTTACACAAAGATAAACGTTAAGGAAAATATTTTAAAATTATTTCTATATTATGTGGCTTAGCTTAGGAAAGAAAACTGGCAAAACGACGAAGGCGAAAACAAAACGCCTACATAATTAATTTAGTTATGAACACAGCTTAAAATATGAGTAGTAAGTATCCTGTTGGAATTTGTCTACGCATACTTAATAATTATAGTTTACTCGAACTTGATACTAGGTGTCATCTCTATGTTGCCTGGAGTCATTAAGCTCTCGTAGGCCCAGTCAGTCACACTGCATTGAGAAATAAATGATATGTTGATATGAAACTTAATGATGACTTTGTCTCTGACAATTCAATGAACATGTAATTGTTGATTCAATACCAGTTTTAAACAATCACCGGCGAGTTGCATTACCACCGGTATAAACATAATTATTTTGACTACAGACAAGAATTGTCTGTAGTCAAAATGATACTTTAATAATAAATAAATATAATAAATGATACTCAGATACTACTTACTTACTAAATAAGTAGTATCAGGGATTGAACCGAACGTTTCAGAAATTGTAAGACTCTGGAAGCTACGCAATTGACTCCGATATTATTTCGAGTGACGAAGAGGTCGGGTGCCCTTGAGGGATCTTTTACGAATGTAGAGCTCTCTCAGATGCAAAGATAGTAAAAACAGGGAAAACATTGTTTATTCGGGTTTCGTACCTCAAAAGGAAAAACGGAACCCTTATAGGATCACTCGTGTATCTGTCTGTCTGTTCGTCTGACACAGCCAATTTGCTCTGAACCTAATGGACCGATTAAATTGAAATTTGGTACACACATCGATTTCTGTGACCCAAACATGGACGTGTTAGGTAAATAACTGAATTTTGAATATGGGGGTCACTTTTGGGGAGCAAATAGAAAAAAAAAGTTTTGCTAACTATACCGCGTGTATCAAATGAAAGGACTTATTGTGGGGGTTTCGAAAAGATTGGTTTCTATACTTTTAAAATAAATAGTTTTAAAGTTATTTAAGAAAATAGACGAAAATTCCTCCCCCTTTTCTCCGAAACTACTGAGCCAATTATTTTTTTTTAATACAGAAAATAGTTCTATACTAGTTCTATAATAGTTCTGTAGATTACATGCAAACCTATAAGAAATCTATGGTCTTAAAATAACGTGGTAAATCTCTCAATATTATGCGTACAACCTTACATTTGCAGTTGTAATGTGGAGTGCACTCGGAGACCATGTTTTTCAATTACAATGTTAAGTTTGTTCTTGGGATAATTCTGTCTCTTCTTTCTTCATCCCAAATACGGAACCCTTCATTGTGCGTGGTCCAACACGCACTTGGCCTGTTTTTATTAGATTACTAACCGTATTATCTTATCTTATTCCCCATACGACGCGTAATCTAAAGGTGCGATGGCGTCTTTGTTGAAACTGAACTGTCCTTCAACTTACATTAAGTTCATTCCACATCACTTCGCACCTGAGCGAACTGATTCGTATTATTCACATAAACAACTTATTTGTAATTCAAATGCTATTTAGTGTATGCTCCAGTAAATCGATTAAGAATCACTAGGTAATGCGATTAAGAACAGTCACTGTCTGGGGTTGTGTCTGTTTGTTACTCATCACTTTAATCACTTCTATTACTTTATAATGCGTATTTGTGGAGAAAGTGACGTAACAGGTACAAGATTAGCAAGCGGGCTATACTTTTTCTATTCAAGTAAAAGGTTCAGTCGTGATGCGGTTAGCGATTCAGGTACACACGGCTACATATCAAGCTATACAGTTCCAGTATAAGCTGATCTCGCATTGTATAGGATTTCCGTATAATGAGAGGTCAGCTTATGCTGGCTTGATATGTAAGCCGTGTATACAAGGTGGAACAGGACGATTGACATTCCTTTAAACCACGTAAAGAGAATCATGTTTTTTACCCGTATACAAAAAAATCAATCAAATCCAACGAATACTTTAGCCACAGGTTTTTTTAATTTTCTTATTTTTCAACATGATGTAGATCTGAGTCCGTAATAATAGGTGAACATTGTAAGGTCAAGAACCTGGGTAAAACGTATAATTATATTCTCTGCGTCTCAATATGCTTGAAAGACAGAGAAAGGTATCATACGATTCCACTCCGACGCACCCCGCCCAGTCCCACAAAATCCTACAATTAGAAAGAAAAAGAAATATTACTTATGTAAATTATGCATTAGTGGTGCATCCTTTGAGGAGAGCACGTGCTATTTTTTTTTTATCACGAGACGAGGTTTTAGTTGCTATTGACCTGACACCACTGGATTTCTTTTTGTGGGGGCTGTAAAAAACGAGGTGTATGCGAGAAGTGAACACTGCGGACGATTTAAAAATTAAAATAATTAACGCCTTCAACAAACTAAAATAATGGCAGATGGGGGACTTGTTATGTCACGAGTCCGTGAAAATTTAATAAGACGATGTCGCTTGTGGATAATGAACAACGGGCATTGAAAATGAAAAAAATTGACTCTATTGATGATGTAAATTCTGATTGTGATTTGATATTATGTGATTAATCATTCAATCAGTGATCTTGTAATTAACAACGCGTAACTTTGAGTTTGTATTGTTCTCTGCCTAAAGTACGTACCTGCGCCCCGCACTGCACCGTTGTCAGTGACTTTTCGTAAATAAACGTGTTTACTTTGTGTGCAGTTGATTCTGCTATTTATTTTGTTTGAAAACTGCAATTTTTAAATTTTCCATTAACTACTAATCTTCGTGTTTTAAAATGTTTCGATGGACTAGACAGTACTGTGCTCGTTTTAATTTAATGTCGTACATCCAGATCCACGTTGTGTGTCGTGGCCAGATCTTAGAATTGATCATTCATTAATTTTTTTTCATGAAGTGTTCGGTCATTTCATGAAATGGCCAGCTAAAATTGACCATATCGTTTAAACGTCAACGTTTAATGATATGTCAGTCGACGTTTGGCCAGTCGGTCCAATCGTAGAAATGGCCGTGACGAAAGCAACCTATTTATCGATATTCCCAGCTGACCACCGGGCATATCGCAAAGTAGTTGCATTTCACGCCGCTAGTGGCACCCCGACCTAACTATTTTACGATATGATCACTAGTGTTTGGCCACATCATGAAGTAGTCGTGAGTTTAACTATTCATATCGTCAAACGTTGAGTATTCAACGATCTGGCGAGACCACATCATGATGTAACCAGCGCCGGTCGATGTTCTGTTTCATGAAATACAACCATTTTATGAAATGGTCGATCACTTCATGAAATGATCAATTCTAAGATCTGAAGGCCAATTCCCGTAACTAAAAACGTTCAAAATCTAGTCGCAATCTCATCTCAGCGACAATCAAATGTCAAAAACTTGTCAAAAATGTAGGGAAATTATAGTTACTTTTGACATAATTAATTATATTGAGACTAAGATCAGACTGTGAACGTTCTTAAAATTACGGGAGTTGCCCCTCCCGTTGTTGTTGTTGTCGGGTGTTGGCCACGACATATACGCTCCGTGCACTGCAGATGTAGGTTGCCTAAGACACGTCTGTTAGGCAATCTACGTCTTCAGTGTACCCGATATATGTAATGCAAAGGCGCAGAGGACCACTACCACTACATCGTTGATGAGATGATCTATACATCTATACAAATAAATAAAATTGAAGTGTCTGTTTGTAACGTCAAAATTAACATTTTACTAAATGCATAAGAAAGGATATACGGTACTTATAACAAAAAGCAATTTTAAAATTTTCGTCTGTCTGTCTGTTTGTTCCGGCTAATCTCCGAAACGGCTGGACTGATTTTGAAGAAACTTTCAATAGCCGATAGCCGATGTTACGGGGAGTAATGTAGGCTACTTTTATTTTAGAAAAAGTATTAGAGTTCCGCGCAAAAAAATTAAAACCCATGAAATTGTGAACAATAAGTCGGATTTGAAAAATTCATTTTGCATTGGTAGCCCAATTCTCAAGGATAGTTATAGGCTATTTAACATCACCCTTAGGAGCTGAGCAAAAAGAAAAAAGTCAGAAAGAACACTAAGCGAAAACGAAGTAATAGCGCGGGCGGGCGATGCAACGCGACGGGTCGGGAGACGAGGGAGTTTTATTAAAATGTGGATGTTATTTTAGTATATTGTGTATCTTACGACTGCCACGCGAACGAAGTCGCGGGACACAGCTAGTTGCAAATACATATAAATACATATATACACCATGAAAAAACATGTCTTTCTCTTTATTCTTTTCTACAGACAAGGTTTTGGAACGATTCGTCTTTGCGAGTAATAAAAGGTATCCAAATATATGTTATTGACACGGGAAAGGTCAAAGAAATTGTTCAGCCGTGGCAATTAGTTTGTGGTGTACTGTAGAGGTTATAATTTGTTAGACAACTACACAACAACTTATGTATACTTACGGAATGCTTAGAAACATTCACCAGCAAGGCAATTGAAGACTATGAAGCAACCATGCGAAAAACTGGCCAATCCATATACACTTACTAACATTGTAGGTATTTTCTTGTATGTGTGCCACGTTAGCCAGCCCAGTGGTTCTATGTACGACGCAAGGTGTAATTAGCATTAAGTAGCGCTCGCTATGAAAAACATCCCCACGTCGACGCCGATGTTCAATTACAGACGATTTTATATTATCAAGGCTCGTGATTTTTTTTCTCATACCGATGATCTGAGGTCTGCCATATATAAGACTAATGGCGTGCATCAGCCGTCCTGAAAAGTTTTGGTGTACGAGAACGGATAGGCAGTCACCTTAGGACCATAGAAGGCGTCTGGTGGTAAGACCTAGAATGCTAGATCGACTGAATAGATCAATGGAATAGATGAACTAAATAAGTTAGCTAGATTGCACTGGGTGGAAGTGGTGAAACTTTCGAGACCTAAGTATATCCAACAGAGAGCTGCCACAAATGAATCCATCGATTTTTAGTGTAATCATGTTAGGCTAGGCAAGGTTAAAAACGTCATTATTTTTGCCGAACTATCTAGATTTATTTAAGAATCTGTCAACAACATCCTATCTATCTCATTTGTTGAGTCTCCGGTTCAAATTAGTGAATATCTTAATTTATCTTAGTTAACCATGAACTGGAAAACCTTTCACATTAATTACTGCACTTAATATCTACAAAGGATAAGAGTGATTTTCAACAAGAGCGTAAATTGCGCTTTAATATTAAGTACATATTTATTTATGTTTGTATCTGTACTACAGCGGACTAGTTATGCAGGGACATACAGCAGCCATGCGTGCACCTCATGTATATGAACGGTAATAAATATTACTTTGTAGTGAAAGGAAAATATTAAAGAAGTTGTTTATTAAGTTTTATTTGACTCTCATATTTTATGAGGGTTAAATAAATAAGTATCTACGTAAATCTCGTACCTATTTGCAACTCTTGAAAAAACGTTTTGATACTGCTACAATTTGATGTATGTCCGCTGCATTTCGACCGCGGTGTCCACATTGAGGAGAATTCGATTGCGTTCGATAGATTCCAATAATTGTCGTAATTGGTGCCTTTTTTGTATTGCTCTGCAATATTACAAAGTCATTGACAATTCGCAACAGGTTTGCGAAAGTTGAATTCCCGTTAAATTCCAGTACCAGTTAAGAATTCCTGTGAAATGCGGGATCCGTTAAAATTGCAATAAAAACTTGTGCCACCAGCATCGCTCGATACTTGGAGAGATAATTTCCCACATATTAAGCTGTCACTGAGTGCAGTTAGGTAAGCTGAGCTGTAAGATGGTCGGACGTTGACGCCGTGTCCGGTGCCTGCGGCCGCGTAATGTTACGTAACGAGAGACAGTTACGCAAAGCGAATGTCAAGACCGCCGCGTCGACGTTGTACCATCGGCGCGGGCGCACACCCGCCGCACGCGCCGCCCAGCACGGCCGCACGCAGGGTCAACGACCACGATACCAAACAAAATCTTAAAGCCAAAACTTGAACTTGAACAAAGATTTGAGAAGCTGATATTGGAAAAAAAAATTAAAAGAATCGACGTAGGTACACAAATATTCGAGTGCGGTCAATAAACTTATGTGGACTGTTATTTTAGGTAGGTAGTACCAATCGTGTGGTTTATGGCAATTAATAGCAAAGTAGCATCCTAGCGTTCACACGTCTGAGTCTGATCTAGCCACTTAGGTGCTAGTTCTTTACGATAAACAGAATTTCTACCAAGGTTGCAGATTAGGGCAGCATCACTGGACAGATCAGACCTATTGTGAACCGTTTTCACTCATTGACATATCGCATTATCCTTACTTATATGGTATTTTCTATTGGTTGCAGAGCACGCCGCCGCCCCTGGTGGACTGGTCGTACGTGCCAACGCTGGTGCTGGCAGTGATCCTGGTATTAGTTGTGGCGACGGCGCTAGCTGCGCGCGCGGCGGATGGCAAGCAGTCCACGCGCCTGCCTGGACCGCAGGCGCTACCCTTCCTGGGCACTCGATGGCTGTTTTGGAGTAGATATAAGATGAACAAGCTACATGAAGCTTATGAAGGTAAGATTTTTATTGCAATGATAATTATGACTTTACCATAGCAAAAAAAGTTCAGAAAGCAGTGTTTTTTTTAATTAAGCGGAACTCAAGCAAGCAATATATTTTAATGCATTTGCCCTACAAATTACGTACTTAACAAATTTACTTAAACTAATAAAATAAGTAATTTTTAGCTAGAACAAAAATCAGTAAGCCAGTATATTTCCAGTTAAAATTAAGCAAAAAAGTATGTAAACCAGCAAACAACATACAAGCAATAACAAACATTTTCTATTAGCAAGCTACTGCTGTAAAAAGGCTGTAAATAAATAGGCACATGTTATTTAGATTTGTAAGCCTCTAAGTTACTGGTTTTCCGCTAATATTCCTGCAGCAGTGCATTGAGATGTACCAAGATGATCTGCGAATGAAGATGTCCCCCGAGATTATTGTCAGTGCCAATTGATGATGAATCTGATGTAGACTTTGTAAACTAGAACATTAGATCATGGAACAAACATAATTAGGTTTCGAGACTAATAAGTAATTCCAATGTCAGCTATAAATAACTGATCTAGTTTAAGAAGATTTATTTATAGTTGACTGTTTATGCTCTTTCGATAACATTATAATTAACATAATTCCAGCACAGAGATGACAAAACAAATATCAAAAACAATCACGTAATTAATTATCCCATTCCTCTGAGTTAATATCTAAGTCTCGGGACATTTTTGTTTCGCGGAGGTACGCAGTGACTTTATGAAAACGTTTTAGCTCCTGACAGAGCCTACCCAGAGCTGGAATTTCAATTTTCGACCCCGGCAAGCGTAGCTTAACCTTCAATCACCCACAAGCCCCGCTGGAATTTCAAGGTTATGGGTGCCTTATTAACGCTTTCAAGGACACTGAACGAGACAGTAAAAGTTTTATTTTTATGACGTCTATGGCCGTTTAGTGTCCTTGAAAGCGTTAACCTGTCGCTGTCAAACCGAGTACCTATACGCATGACTATTACTTTATACAAGGTGTAACATAAATAACGCACAACCTCTTAAGGGGTCATTGTACTCATCGTTATGAACAACTTTCACGATGGGGCTAAACCTGAAATCGCGAAAAAAAATCAGCTGCTCCCTACATTTATGTTTGCATAACTCGTCAAAATGTAGGGAACAGCTGATTTTTTTTTGCGATTTCAGGTTTGGTCCCATAGTAAAAGTTGTTCATAATGACGAGTACAATGATCCCTTAAGAGGTTGTGCGTTATTTATGTTACTTCTTGTATAGTGTATTATCTATGCGCATGACTTCACAGTTGTCTATCAAAATTCTCAAGGCCGGTGATAGCCAGCAGCGTCATCAGCGCAAGAAAAGCTGGACATTATGGAGACGCCTATTTTGATATAATGCGTCTCCAAAATGGCCAGCTTTTTCAAAGACTTTCCAAATGCTTTTTTGGACAAATCAATAAATTAACAATTTTTATTTGGTGTGTCATAAATTATGTAAAATCTAGTTTGCGGTCACAATGAGAGATTTGCACACAGACATGTTCAGGCGTTACGGGCCGGTATTCGTGGAGACGACGCCAGGGGGTGCATCTGTAGTATCCATCGCAGAGCGTGCAGCCTTAGAAGCCGTACTTCGGGCGCCAGCCAAGCGGCCCTACCGCCCCCCTACTGAGATCGTGCAGGTCTACCGAAGGAGCAGACCTGATAGATATGCCTCCACTGGACTTGTCAATGAGTAAGTAAGATCTCTCATTCAATTAAGTTGGATAGGAGCTGGACGGAATTAGCAATGGGCTTTGGAAGACCTTTCGGATTGAAACAGCTTGGAACTGCTCGACTTTCACTAAGGGGTGGGGTCATGGGAATCCTTAGGCAAAGGCTAAGGGTGTATTCATGCAGAATGCTGGTAAGCGGCGCCGATATGCCAGCGCTTGTCGGTGCCGAGAAGCGCTGGTTATCAACGCTGGTCGGCGCAGGCAGTTTTCATACTTTTTGCCAAATCAGTGCGAACCGTCGCCGATAAGCCCCAACAAGTTCCTGTCTGATTAGTAGGCCCCGGATCGCGCTGATTTGGCAAAAAGTATGAAAACTGCCTGCGCCGGTTACCACCGTTACGCATAAGTAAAAACACCCTAAACACTGTAACGCTAAGGTCGGCAGATGCGTTCCGACCGACTCTTCTGACCTCATCAGTCACCCGCGGAATACCGGTATCTATCCAAGAGCACAATCAGCCTATAATGTTCCCACTGCTGGGACACATGCCTCCTCTCGATGAGAGGGAGTGGGCCGTTATCCACCGCACGGGCCCAGTGCGGGTTGGTGATGTCACATGTCTTCGAATTTTTGGTTCTAGGACATGCCGGTTTCCTCACAATGTTTTTCTTCACTGCGCAGTGGTGACGAAATAATTTACACAAAGTAAAGCGCCTGTCTGGGTTCAAACCTACAACTCGTAAGTCGCGGCTTTACCCACTGGGCCACCACTGGTCCAAAAGCAATCCATTAATATTAATGTGATTACAGATCATAAGCGTGACTAGGAGTTAATTGTATTAGTTTTTCTGTGGGTAATCATAACGTTATGTTCGCATGACCACATCAACAAGTCTCAGCAGCTGTCTTAGTGTAAAACACCTTTAATCTCAAGGTTTGTACCATACAGTGCCTTATTTAGATGTCCGAGAAGGTTATAAATAAGTTGACGGTCTGATTATATGTAGATAACGCCAATCATCTCGTATTTCAAGTCGAGAGTAATTGACATAGATACCTAGTTAGACTAGGTTATCTTTTAAGTAACCGTTCATTCACTGCGGGTGGCTTAACCTCGAGTCGGGGTTAAAGTAAGTACCATTGTGTCCTGTGATCGTGATATTTTGGCAAGGCTTTGTACTTCTAGTCACGTAGACTTTAAATATAATTGCGCAGACACTGGCACTATAGTTGAACGACGTTGCAATGTTGCCGTTTCCTGTAAATGAAGTCTATGTCGATAATACCTACAGTTTCGTCATGATGTTCAACAATGCCTCATCAGTTTCGATTACAATTTCTATCTAATTTGTTGTTCCATTTGAAACTGTTGGAACTTCATACCAATAAATGAAATGATCTACTTCATATAAAACAGATGCTAGATCATAAACCATATTTAGAATAATGTTACTAATAATGATCTATATAGATGCTGTCAGGGCCACAACTCAAAGTTACTAAGCAAATGTATGCCTGTCAAAAAGAGATATTATATTTGAAGAAGGTTACAATTTGATAAAAGGAAATAACCAAGTGTGCATAACTGCCTAAATCACTGGCGTGCAATTTATAAAACGATCACGTTTATTCGGCAGGTAGAGGTTTCAAGGCCCAAGTGAAGTTGTACATACATAGGTATCTATAGTTAGATCTGGCTAGGTTAAACGTAACTAAAATGGTAATAATAGTCAAAAGACGTTGCACGGTCAAGGTTGCAACTTTATGAGATTTCATGAGTTTCGTAATAGGCGTAAAATGTTGATATGGGGGCAGGTAGCAACAATCCGCGTTTCAATTATGATTTCCTTTCTGAGTATTTGGGGAAGTTCGTCAGACCCTCCGTCTGGCCTGAAAACAAAGGATAGGAGTTGATGAGGATTAAGAGATATTAGAGGGTAATTTTCATCAAACACGGCATACCGAATTGACTGACAAAGAACGAAGCTTCCAAATTATGCTACACCACTGACATCTCTATCTCTTAATTTAAGATTGTGCTCCTCCTGTAGCTTAATTTCTTACATCCTTTTCAGACAAGGCGAAAAATGGCATCATCTTCGTCGTCATTTGACCGCGGAGCTCACAAGTCCCAACACAATGCAGGGCTTCCTTCCAGAGCTGAACAACATTTGTGATGACTTCCTCGTCCTTCTGGACTCTTGTCGCCGGAGCGACGGCACCGTCGCTGCTTTTGACCAACTCACTAACAGAATGGGACTGGAGTGTAAGTAAGATATTTTGAAGTTTTATCTTTGTTTACTCTCGGTATTCTAATTGTTAGGGTTCCGTACGACCGAATGAAAACGGAACCCTTATAGGATCACTCGTGCGTCTGTCTGTCCGTCTGTCACAGCCGATTTGCTCCGAATCTATTGGACCGATTAAGTTGAAATCTGATACACATAATAAACACGAACGTGTAATGTAAACAAAATAATTTTGAACATAGGGTTAACTTTTGGGGTAAAACTGGAAAATTTAAAAAAAAGTTTCGCAAACTATCTCCGTAACTGCTGAGCCTACATTTTTTTTTAAATACAGAGAATAGTTCTATACTTAAAGATAACAGGAACATTTATAAGAAGAAGAAGTCTGTAGTCTTAAAATAACATGGTAAATCACTCAATAATGTGCGTACAAACTTACATTTACAGTTGGAATGTACCGGAAACATGTTTATCAACTACAATGTTAAGTTTGTTCTTGGGATAAATTCATTCCAACTACGGAACCTTTTATTGTGACGTCATCAGATATCACAGAACCTTCTGTGATAGCTAGCTAGTTTAGGATATAGCGGGAAGCAACTGACACACAGATGCACACTTTCATAGCGAACGACGTGAACATTGGTGTAATCGAGATGCTCTACTATTCAATTTTAAGTTGTGTTGAGAAAGAATCATAGTACATACATTGGTATTGACCCTTCTAGATCATTTGATCATCTGCCGTCTTGTGTAGCATTACTCATGCTACATTGTGTAAGCTTGAGTCAGACATTGAAATTTAAGATAACAGTTGCCTAATGACAACTGACATCGTTAAGAGCTTAGATATCCGTGGTTAACAGTGTTAACGATGTACGGCATTACATACAAATTTTCAAGTCTTTGTTTTCGAAATGGATAAACCGATTTGAATGAAACTTTATACGCATAAGCAGGATACACATAAGTCTAAAAAAAGTTAGTTAAGAACATTTTCGAAAAGTCTTATTTAGAAAAAGATAATTGGAAATCTCTGTTTCCATGGAAAATTTAAAATCGATCGAATTTAGCTGTAACACTATTTTTCGAAAACGTTCATAACTAACTTTTTAGACTTATGTATCCTGATTATGCATATGAAGTTTCATTAAAATCGGTTCATTCATTTCGAAAAACAAGGACTTGAAAGTTTGTATGAAATTAATGACCAAAGATTTTGAACCATGATGAGAAGGCGTGAGTTTATGTATGTATTTATTTTTAACTTTGCTAAGAAGGCTTTAATTTCTGAAGCATTTAGTATCTTTATTTATGAAATAGAAATTGAAACAGAAAATACTTTACTGTCCAGATAATACAGTAAGCAGGTTTATAGGTTTAGGGCTCCCACACAAAACTGCGAATTCGCATGGCATCGCAAAAATCTGCGAGCTGCGCTGGGATGCGAATTCGCAGTTTTGTGTGGGAGCCCTAACACCAAGTTGAAACGACAATGGCTAGTTTACAAAATATTAAGTACTATTTGCCAGTGAGCCCCAAACTAGACAGTTAGTCTGTATCTTGGGGCTCGGGGATTCGGGGTACGAATACCAGAGTGGAGACTAGAGAGGTGATTTCGTATTATCGTAAGCATTCTATAGCCACTGTCCAATAGAGTAGGACGACTTTCGGCTGAGATGACGATTGTAAGCATTCTGGTAGGTATTCTAGGTAGTCCTACAATGCGTCCATTATAGATCCCAAAAGGAGACATAAAACAAGGTGGTTGTGATTGATATACCTATGTATAACGTGACATGAACAAAAGCATCCGTTCGGAAACAATGCTTATTGATTCCGAACGGATGCTTTTTTAAAGATAAGAGAAGAAGAAGTATAAGAAAAACTGACCCTTTCACCTACACAATATATAGGTCTAATCATTTCGAAGCGATAGAATAAGAGAGTTGAGTAGGGTAGACTGGGTACGGTTGTAACGGGGTACGGTTGTAACAATTCAAATATTGGCAGAAATATTCACCGTGCGGGGAGGGGTACAAGGGGAAAGACACGCGGCTTACGTGTTCGGACATGATCACCAGTGTTGCGTCGCAGTCCGCGCGCTGTATACGTGTACAGAGTGGCCTATTGTGTTTTGTCAAGCAAAAGTAAGTATTTTTGATCGATTTCTTTCCTCAATTTTATTGTTATTATAGTGTTCTAAGTTTTGCTCGTTCTTATTTATGATTATTAGACTTTAGAGTTTCAAATACAGGATATTCTTTTTTTGTAGGTTAATTTGAATTGATACTGAGATCGTTTTATTGGCAAAAGGGAAGGGTGGGTACAATTGTAACACTTTTTGTGGGTACGGTTGTAACATTAATTATTTTTTTATTTTGCATTGCAGATGCCTAGAAAACGCGTAAGAAAGACTTCAAGAGGAGAAAGCGAGATATTCCGATATAGAGATGCTTACAATGATCTTAAAACTGGAGTTTCTTTGAGACAAGCGGCAGATACTCATGGTATTAACTATGTCTCCCTGCTACGGTACAAACGAAAGAGAGATACAGCGAACGAAAGTAATGTGGAGTTGGAAAATGTAACAATGGGATTTAGAGCGCATAACAAAGTTTTTACAGAAGACCAAGAACGACAGCTTGCCAAATACCTGACTCGTTCTGCAGATATATACTTCGGACTTTCTACAAAAGAGGTAAGAAAGTTGGCGTATGAACTTGCTATAAAATACAACTTGCAGATTCCTCCTACTTGGGTTGAAAACGAAAGGGCTGGGGAGGAGTGGTTTCGATCCTTCATGAAGAGGAACCCTGAGCTATCTGTGCGCGCAGCTCAAGCTACAAGCTTGTCCAGAGCGACCAGTTTCAACAGGACTAATGTTGATACCTTTTATAATAATCTACAAATTGTTATGGACCGTGATCATTTCGAACCTCAAGACATATATAATGTCGATGAAACCGGCGTGACCACCGTGCAAAAACCCGACAGGGTCGTGGCTAGACGTGGCACAAGGCAAGTAGGAGCCATTACCTCAGCTGAGCGAGGCACATTGGTCACATTGGCTTTTGCGGCAAACGCGGGCACGGCAAACGCGGGCGGGACGCGGGCGTTGGGCAATGCTATTCCCCCCATGTTCGTATTCCCTCGCATACGATATCAAGAACATTTCATCAGGGATGGACCTGTGGGTTCCATTGGAACAGGCAATCCATCGGGCTGGATGCAAGATGACACGTTCTTAATTTTCTTAAAACATTTCAAAAAACATACAAATGCGTCTCCTTCACACAAAGTTTTGCTAGTTTTGGACAACCACTCATCCCATATACACATAAATTCTCTAGATTTCTCTAAAGAAAATGGAATAGTTCTATTATCGTTTCCACCCCACTGCTCACACAAACTCCAGCCCCTGGATCGATCTGTGTACGGACCTTTGAAAAAAGCCTTCAATACAGCCTGTGACGCCTGGATGCGAAATCATCCAGGAAGAACTATGACCATTTACGACATACCCGGTATTACGACAACCGCAATGCCACTTGCTCTGACCCAATCAAATATTCAGGCTGGTTTTCGAAAGACAGGAATATACCCTTTCAACCGTGACATATTTCAAGATATTGACTTTTCGCCTTCATTTGTGACAGACAGGCCAAACCCAAACAATATAGAAGAAGTGATTATGGATCAGAACATTCCTGTATCGGCTCCTAACGATGAAACACCACCGCTATCACCTTCGTTGTTGAACGAGGCTTCAGCCAGCCTAGTAGCTTCAATACAAAACGCTGAAATTCATATTCCTGAAAACATTGACGGCCTAGCGACTACTACACCACCAAGACAAATACCTGATCAGCAACCATCGCCTAAGCCGTCTACGAGCCATCAAATACCTGATCAGCAACCATCGCCTAAGCCGTCTACGAGCCGTCAAACAATATTTTCACCAGAGGCAATACGGCCCTACCCAAAAGCTGCCCCTAGGAAAACTGCAAATAGGGGTCGAAAAACTAAAAAATCTGCAATTTATACAGACACCCCTGAAAAGGAAGCTGTTAGAAAGGAGTATGAAGAGCGACAGAAAAGATTGAAAGATAAACAAGTGAAGAAAAAAGTATTAGAATCATCGACTGGTATGAAACACAAAGGTAAAGGAAAGGGAAAAGCAAGAAAGAAAGCTAACACACCACCTGCATCATCAGAAGAAGAAGAGTATTATTGCCTGGTTTGCCTAGAAGCCTTCTCAGATAGTAGATCAGGTGAAAAATGGGTACAATGCCAAGGGACCTGTCGTCTTTGGTCACACATTGATTGTACCGACGGTAATAGATATTACATCTGTCATAATTGCAGTGAATCTGATTAAATACTGTCATTATTATGTTTTGTTTAAAATATCATTTAATTAGTTTAATTAGAAGTTGTACTTGTTTAAAAATCAAAATGTCATAGACTGATTAAAAAGACTGATTACAAATTAATGTTCCTTAAATGGTGCCATATTAATCTTAAGTAATACGTAAGTACTTGATTGTCATTTATAAGCAATAAAAGTGATTGAAACGCATTCACTGTACTTTATTTGAGTGTGTTACAATTGACCCCCCTCACTGTTACAACCGCCCCTGGTATGGGGGTCAGTTGTAACAGTAGCCGACATTTCAGTTAATGGTAACTGTCTGGAAACTACTGACTTTAACTATCTAATTGTTATGTCTTTTTGAAGACAGATGTATACGGATTTATTTCAAACGTTTATTATGTTGTTAGTCCTATAAATGTCACTTGTACGAACGATTAACGCAAAAATGTTACAACCGTACCCAGTCTACCCTACTATTACAAGAGCCCTTAATTAAATTAATTAGGTGCTTTCAGCCTTGTATTGTGAAATTTGTTGATCAAATAAATGCATCTAATAAATTAATATCGTGTGCTGTCGCGTGGAGTTCAAATGCTAAAGTCAGTGGGTCTTAAATAGATTCAAACAGAGAGTTGTGATAATAGTGACGAGAAAATGACGTCCATCGAGATAAGAATGTGGGTCATATGTGGAAGAAATAGCGTTAGACGGCCAACGTACTTGCGTGCGTGCGTCGCGAGGAATGCAACAATTAACACCAGAGTCAGAAATGCATTATGAAATTGTACACTACACCGGATTACATCGAACCATTTTCTGCTGTGTTCAATTTCTATCAGATAACGACCGGAAGCTGTCGCGTATCCTCACTCCAAATGTTTTTTTGTGGTCACATTCTTCTTCATATTGAACTTTGTTCGAATTCTACAAAGATGTTTTGTCAAAATGAATTTCCAAAGTAAAATATTTAAGTGTGAGAAGGACGTTTATGTAACATTATAGGTGATTTTCGAACTAACGGAGTAGTGTAATTAATTCTAATAGTATGCAAGAAGTCTCATTGTTGAAAAAAAAAACTGAGACGTCTTATTGAGATTATCAACTTTCTTTTTGTCTGACCAGTGTCTAGTTTCCGTTAAGTAGTAAAGTTTTTCTGTATTCAGGTGGCATCACGTTTTGGATGCATCTGTTGGAGAATTTTGATAACTGTCTATACGGTAAACGTTCCGGTGGGAACATCCCGAATCGTGAACCTTCGCCAAATACTGTAGTAGTGTGTGAAAAGAGACCGCCACTGTAGTCCAACTTGTCGAGAATTAGGGGACTAACGTGTAATCCTACTGTTACAGCGGTATGTGGGCTAATGCTGGGCTCAAGATTGGGTTTCCTAGAGCGGTGGATGTCGGGTCGCGCAGCAACCCTCGCAGCAGCCGTGAAGGCCCATTTCAGGGCTCAAAGAGACTCCTACTATGGTGCACCGCTATGGAAGTTCGCACCCACCACACTCTACAGAACATTCGTCAAGAGCGAGGAAACCATTCATACGTGAGTTAGTTTCCCTATCTTAATAATGAAGCAATACGTAAATATAGTAGTTACGACTTACGTTATTGACTTTGTGATTGATGGGCTATTACTCACAATGCGTAGTCAGTGTTTTTTATAAGATACAGAAGTACAGAACTGTTATACATTGTGACATTGGACGATGTATACCTACCTACTGATAAGTATACAGTACCATATTGTTTACCGATCGTTCAAGTTCAAATTGAATAGGTATCACTAGGGAGCAAGTTTTATAATGATGGCTTTAGTCCGCCGAGCTTTTACGTCCTCTTTTAGGTTAATTTTCCCTTTGAATAAATTGAACATGATGCATAAGTTTGGATACCTTCATGTATTGCCTTGAACTCAACCGAGATTTAACGAGGTGATCCATAATTTATAAAAAAAAGGTTCGTCCTTAATCGAGCCTCTTAGCCTTGACCGATTTTTTGTTTATTCATTCAGTAAATAGATGAAGGTTAGAGTAACTTTTTGTGGGCTGTTACGCTTGCCAGACAGTACTGCCGCACTGCCGCAGTACGACGAATCAGCACAAAAGCGAAAACACAAAAGCTTTCAACCTTGACGTGTTTTAGATTAGTCTGGGTCTAGTCTACGCAAAACCGGGGAATTTTTATAAGTTCCGTTTATTATAAAGCTATTTAGTTAGGTCAGGATATTTGATACATATCGTAATGGATATTTTGATTGCATAGGTACACCCAGAATCTGGTTTTTCCGCAAATCCCATAATAATTATAATTTCAGCCAAGCAATAATAAAACCAAATTGTTGGCAGGATAGTATCGGAGCTGATGGAGGAAGCGAGGAACAGGAGACAAGGCACTGCCGACGATGACGCCATGCAGGAGATCTTCCTGAGGATTCTGGATAACCCCGCCCTTGATATGAGGGACAAGAAAGCCGCAGTCATTGACTTTATCACAGCTGGCATTGAGACGGTACGCTTACTAATATTTAGGGGAGATTTAGATTTTCGAACGCAGATGGTCTTCTACAAAACTGTGCTCAACTGTTTATTTTTTTTCATCGAATTTTTAGGTATTCGGATAACTATTTCTGGGAATTATCGCACTCGCTTCCAAGCTTTATTGCTCATCTCGCAATAAACTAGACAGGTACGTACGTCAGCTGCAGTTCATACCGAGAAAGTATCTTAACCCTTAATTGGGCATGCCGTGTGTGGGTTCTACTCGGTTTTATAAACCTAGTGGGAATTTTTTATTTAGGTATCAGATTAAAAAAAAAAAAAAAAAAAATTTTTTTTTTTTTTTTTATTATTTTAATAAAAAAACAACGTGGGAAATATACTCCTACTGCAAGTGTAGGGCTAAATGAAATGAGCTCTATGTGGGAAATAATCTACATGTTGGAGAGTGCTGGTCTAGAATGATAATTCTCAAAGCATGGATCAGCACATAAGGATACCAAACATATGGAACAAGAATATTTTGTCCTCTGCTCTTTTGCTCGGGTGCTACAGAATTTACACCTTCTATATTTACTAATGCGTGGCATATGGGCAAAGACACATTCTTTGTTCATATAATAATTGATATATTGTGGGATTCATGTAACTTTTGACGGCTTACAGACTCTTAAAATGATGTGGGAAGCATTCTCCTTTAGTCCAATTAAGGGTTAATATCGTCGAGCCAAGGGGATCGTGAGTAATCTAGCGATTTGACGATGTCCAGCATAGACTCGAACTCAAAAAGACACTTCAGAGTGGAAAAAGCGAATTTTGATTTTTATACAGCACCAAAAAGTCCAACTACTTGCTAGTTTGAGATTGGATTGGCAAGCTATTTTAGTGAATGGTCCTTGGCACAACTTTAATTCATGTACCCTCCCATGCTTAATAACACACATGTTGTTCATCCTTCCGTGCTTTTAATAACACTGTAATTTGAAAACATTGTAAAAGCCAATTATTTTTAAAAGAGTAACCGTGGAGTTTCTTGCCGGTTCTTCTCCATAGGGAACGACCAATTGGAACCGTGCACCTAGCTTCTGATGTTTCATAAGTGCCCATGTAGGCTTATGTGAAATAAAATATTTTGAATTTGAATTTGTAAATTCTTTCTCCAACTAAATTTGTTCTTTTTTTAACAGCTAGCAAACAGCCTTGTATTCCTGTTATACTTGCTGAGTGGGCGGCCTGACTGGCAGCGCACTATTCGCTCCGAGTTGCCTTCATGCAGTACCCTGACTGCGGAAGACGTTGCAGCCGCCCCGTCAGTTCGGGCTGCTATCTATGAAGCCTTCCGGCTGCTACCAACTGCACCGTTCTTGGCCAGGCTTCTGGATGCGCCTATGACTATTGCTGGACATAAATTGCCTGCTGGGGTGAGTTGATATTTTTCTTCGAAAATCCGTCCGCTTTTTGTAATTTCAGCCGCAGTTCCGGGCGTTTTAGTGGCAGATTGAAAACGACAAGGATGGTTCTTCTAATAGCGAGTCGATTGACTGGCCCTGTTATTTCAGTTCCAGTTAGTCAGGGCTCAACCAAATTGAGCTTACCTATAATTTTAGCCAATTGTAAATAGTCACCGTTTTCTTTTTTTGACTTAGCTCATCACAAATAAATACGCAAGTGCGAGGCTTTGTCCTTTTTAAACATTCTCTAAAACATATTTCATTTTTGCAGACGTTCATTCTGGCCCACACGGGAGCGGCGTGCCGTCGCGAGGAGAACTTCTGGCGTGCGCACGAGTTCATCCCAGAGCGCTGGGTGAAACCCACAGCGCCCCATGCTGCAACTCTAGTTGCTCCATTCGGAAGAGGACGGCGTATGTGCCCCGGGAAACGCTTCGTGGAACTTGAATTACATCTGCTGCTTGCTAAGGTAATCATAATATAATAATACCAGCCTATTACTGTCCCACTGCAGGGCAAAGACCTCTTCTCATACTGGAAAGGCACGAGCATTGATCACCATGCTTGCTCAAGACGGATTGGTAATTTCAGACTTATGTTAACTAGTAAGTCCGGGTTTCCTCACGATCTTTTCTTTCACCGATGTCAGTAATGTCCAAGATAAACTTGCTTAGGATTTAAAAAAAATTCTGGCAGCAGACGCTACATTTGGTCACTAAGAATGCTGCGTGGGTTTTGGTAAAAGCTAGGTCTTAGTCTTAGTAGACATTGCGTATATTCATTCTACTGTTATCAATCAACTCGGCTCACGATAATTTCAATTCTTCCCAGCTTAACATCTAGGCTTCCAGACCGGCCATTTGGCATTTTGGAAGCTCCCTTTTGTGATTTTTGACGTTCAAACAATGTTGTTCAAAAAGTTGTGAATGAAGCAAAAATGAAGCAAAGATTTTTGAGTTGTATATCCTGAATTTCTTCTTTTCTCACTGGACTTCATGCTCGTTTACGGAGACGCGGGGCAAAGCGCGTCGCGTGCGGCATGGCGTCTCGCGGCGCGTCGGATGTTTTTACAGTTTACAGACAGGCGGCACGTCGCTGCACGCGCGTCATCACACGCGCAAACACAAACTTATGGCAATATACGCGTGCGACACCGCGGGCCCTGCCGCGGGTGCCGCTACATTTTACCGTGAACGGATAATTGCAGGAATAGCTGGCCGCAACGCTGCGTGTGCCGCCGCGATAAACGTCGCGTGAGATGCGGCGATGCCATCCGCGGGCTCCGCCGCGTCTTTCCAATTTATAATTTATTAATATATACACGAATTTTGCGTACTGCTCGTGTATAGTTTGTAACGTGGACATGTGCGTCCTGGTTCCTAACTATACTACCTCATTTACGCCTGACAAGAGTTTTACAGATATAGTTTAATAATAATAACCCCATCACCGTATCTCTACGTTGACGTCGTGGTGGGGCTTGCGCGCTCCGAACTCTAGGTCTGTGCCGGTAGAGTTTACTTTGCCGGAACAGGTCTAGGGTGAGAAGTCAGACCAAGAGAGATACAGAAACTCGCAAGGCAGCATGTGGCGAGCTGATGGGCAGTAGCGATCCCACGTACCCTATCTCCCGGGAGAAGTCATGTTCCTTATCTCTGGCTTGCCTTTATTGGCCGGCTGGAGTGAACACTGACGAGGAACTGACCTCCCACGTCATTCTTGCCTTTATTGGCCGGCTTGAGTAGAGATTCGCAAGAGCAAACGTGCTCGGAGGAAGGAAGTATTCCAGTAAGATGCTGGTAGGATCTTGACCGTACTTCCGGGATTGTCCTGATAGCTGTGGAATACCTCTCCACTCCTTAAGCACCTCAGGACATGTTGCCCTCTTGTCGATACGACACTATGTGCTATCGACCGTTTCCGGGGCCCATTATTGAGTGTCCAAGTCACCCCCTGCCATTTTATCCGTGTATTGTATTTATAAAACATTGGTCAGACAGGGGCCATAGTTCTTTCATAGTTTTAGAAAATCAGTCCACTTTAGCCTCCCTAACAAACAAACAAAGGGGGTGGGTGCACTTGCATAGTGCGTACAGGGATAATCGTCGGTCGGTGCCTCGTTTTCATTGAAAGCGTCTAACGGGCCTCTGCGAGTTAGCTTCGGCCCCTCGTACGCCTTCCAAAGGTCCGGGACCCCATGGTCCCGAGAAATGTCAAAGACGTAAAAAAAATATAATAATTATTCATTGATATGGAATGATATTTTAACTTCATTAGTTTAAGATTAAATAAATAACAAAAATAATGGCGTCCGAACCAAAAATAAATAAAATGAGTAATATGAGTGAAAATGACCCTAACTGGAATGAAAACAGCGATTGGACAGTTTTCAGAGTTTTATGAAAGTCAGTCTTAAAAATACTAAATAGCCAAATAACTGCGACCAACTTTATTTTTTATTTTTTTGTGGATGGGAAATCATCAAATGACTTCTACCGCTCTGGGCGGAGCGGGAGGGCGTGTCAGACTTTTACTGACTAAAACCCACCCGTGTTCCTTCTGTTGCCTGTGCCGGGGCCACGGTAACTCTTTCGAACATCCCGCAACCCTAGCTGGCATCGGCCCTAGCGGACCCCGTCAATAGTGCTGACATCTCTTTGAGGCGCGCGTGGAACACGACGCGCCGTCGACTCGGGCTTGGTCCTTACCGGACGGCGAGCTACCCATTGCTCGCCCTCCGCAAGCCCGCGCCTACGGTGGCCGGGAATCAGCTGCCAATTCCCGACGCCCAGGGCGTCTCCTGCGGCGACTAGGGGCGTGAGGGTGCAAAGCTTGCCTCTCCCTCACGCGTCCCGCCTCCTCCTTCACGAGCTTTACTGCTTCGCAGAAGGAGGTAATGGCTTCCCATGCACTCTCGCTCCGTACCATGGCCTGGACCAGGGCCGGACGCGAGAGATCGCCGCCGCCGATCGCTTCCGCGAGGACACGGCGGTGCTCCGCCCAAGCCGGGCAGACCTCCACCGTATGCTCCACCGTGTCCTCCGGGCGATCCACACAGTGGTGACACCCGGGCGTTTCCTCCCGCCTTATCCGGAACAGGTACCTCCCGAAGCACCCGTGTCCGGTGAGGACCTGCGTCAGGCGGAAGGTGAGGACGCCGTGGCGCCTCTCCAGCCACTCCTCAAAGAGGGGACTTATCGCCGCAATTGTGGCGTGCCCAAACTGCGACCAACTTGGAAGTAGTAGTCAGAGTACTACCCATTCAGCTTTATAAGCCACATATATAATTCAGCTGCGACATACATATATGTACACGATTAGTCCGTATGCGTACTGGCACTGTATATCCATCCATCCATACTTAATATTATAAATTCGAAAGTAACTTTGTTTGTCTGTATGTTACCTTTTCACGCCTAAACCACTGAACGGATTTCGATAAAATTTGGCAAGGAGATATATGGCATCCTGGAGAAGGACATAGGCTACTTTTTGTCTCAAAAATAATCCTACAGGGGATAATATAGGGGATGAAAGTATGTATGGGAAAACCAGCATTACTTATACAATTTATGGTTTTGGTAGGAAATAAAGAATTACGTGGTTCAGCGTTTTTGAAAAATCACTCCCTAAGGGGGTAAAATAAGGGTTGATTTTAAAATTCACAAAAATTTTTAATTTTTTTATGTAGGTACTTTTTTTTAAAGAGATTTAAGGGATTGGAAATGTAATCATAGTTCGTATCTTGAGGTAACATAGTCTTTATTTCATTAAAATCGATCCACTCGGTTAAAAGCTATTTGTTATTAGAGCGTGACCAGCATAATCATAACTAAACAAAGTTCCCCACCGCGTCTGTCTGTATGTCTGTCTGAACGCGATAAACTCAAAAACTCCCAAACGGATTTTTATACGGTTTTCACCAATGGACGGAGTGATCCATGATGAAGGTTTAGGTGTATAATTCATCAAGGCTTTGTGTAAATTGGCTAAAATATGACGATGATTGTCGAAGATATCGGATAAAATCATGCCGACGAGGAGCTTTACTGGCGTTAGCCGCGTAAACCAATGTTATACTCAGACCAATAATTTATTAGTCTGAGGAGTTATATGATGTAATGTATTACGGAATTATTACATTGTTTACCTGGATTAACACATAGGGTACCTACTTTTAATCCCGGTAGAAAGTTCCTGTTGGATATTTTCGGACATCCACGCGGGCGAAGCGGCGGGCAAAAGCTAGTTATGGAATAAGGTAGTTTAATTAGGTCACTACGAAGATACGCGAGTATTTGCGTACTACTCTTGTCTAGATTGGAAGACCGTAGAAAATTGATGTTCAATCTATACGCGATTAGTACCTACTCACCCTTTCGTTCTGGCCTTGTACAAAATGGGAAGACGCGGCTCCGCCTGCACTTCAAGCAAACGCGTGTAAAATCGCTTCTCCGTAAACGCTCTCATACAACGCCATAAATATGTTTGAATTTAGTGCAGGCCGCACCGCACCGCCCATCGCGACGCGCGACGCCCCGCGTCTCTGTAAACGAGGCCTTATTATGGCTCTGACTCGTGCCTTTGAGGAATGTTCATTTAGGTATAATATTACTTTTTAGGTTGGTAAGCGGGTCATGGCTAAATGATAACAGCTGCACCGGACGATCGAAGCTTGCCGATGCTTGCCGTGGTCGGTTCGTGGATGGGTGACCATCAGTTACATATAGAGACCCTTCCCGTTAAGCCGTCGATCCCGGCTGTCATTCGTAGATCTTTGACCGCGGTTACGGGTAGTGAGAAGCCCAAGTCTGACAACCAGTCTTACCAAGGGGTGTCGTGTTACCCAATAACTGGGTTGTGGAGGTCAGATAGTCAGTCGCTCCTTGTAAAATACTGGTATTCTGCTGCATCCGGTAAGACTGGAAGCCAACCCCAACATAGTTGGGAAAAGGCTGGGCCGATTGATATGTCTTTTTAGGTCAGATGAAATTTCATTCTCAAGGTACGGTACTCATTTTTTTATTATTTTGTTCACAGATAATGCAAAGATGGCGCGTGGAGTTTGATGGCGAGTTGGACATACAGTTCGACTTCCTGCTAGCGCCCAAGTCACCGGTGTCGCTGCGATTAGTCGAGTGGTAGTCGCACACTTATCGTTAACTACGTGCTATCGTCGTAGCTTAGATCAAAGTTGTCATTGTATAGATTATACGGAAGGAGAAGGCGCATGTTCTCATTACGAACATATGATGCGCCTTTGTTCAGACAGAGATGGCATTAAAGACCTGTGTTAGTGCATCTAAGCATTATTTAGCTGTGCATTATTATTTCCTCGTCTTCTCTGAATATTGCGATTGTATAAACAAAGCGTTATAAAGACTAACGATCGCCATTTACTTTAATATTTGCTGATTAATTTTAAATGACTGTAATAAAGTCCGTCTTATATCTTGCTATTTAATTTTAAGCGAGTGCTCGAAATGTCTTCCTCTTGCTCAGTTAAGATTATTGACATTCGTCTAATTATATGCTTCTATTTAATTAAAAATGTAAGTAAGAGTAATGTGTTGATCCGGATAGTTTTCATTTCTTCTAACTTATTGTAACTCAGTTGCCATGACAGCTCAGTGCAGGGTGCGTTACAGGGTATTGCCAAAATCTGCTCAACTCGCACACTTCTTTCTAATTTTGAAAGAACTGTTCACAAATTATTATATAAGAACGTTATGTACGTGTAATATTTACGTAGAATACTGATCTAGTTTATAGCTACACAATATTATAAAAATATGGCTGTGTCAATATCAAAAACATATTTATATAAAATGTTATAACCGCAAATACCTCTTGTTATAAGACTGTGTACTGCCAGCACATGCATTTGTCAGGATTTTAATGCAATTTTTAATCTAAGTATAAACATTTAAGTTTAGCATTACAATCATTCTATTTTATAATAAGTTTTTGGTAATACCAGCTTCGATATTTATAATAAAATCATAAATAAATTAGAAGTGGCCATTTCCTATGATTATTTTATAATGTAATATTTTTATGTTGACGTTAGTTGTATAGCAAAAACGTGGATGGATCCATCCTCGTTAGCTTTTATTAAAACGGAAACTTTGTTTATCATTATATATAGGAAACATACATACATGAGGATATTGTTAAAATATATTATTTTGAAATAATAAACTGAACCTAATATTATAATAGATAGAATATTAGTAAAGAGATTACAATGTAACTGTGTTTTACTTCTTACCTGAGTTCTTGCGCTTAATCTGTTCCTCAGAATAGGTACCCCTTATTTGTTAGCTTATGAAGCGTCGAATGCCCTAGCGCAACTGAAGGAACACGGGTGGATTTTAGGCAGTAAGAGTCTGACACGCCCTCCCGCTCCGCCCAGTGCGGAAGAAGTTATTTGATGATTTCCCACCCAAAAAAAAAAGAAAGATACCTGTATCGCAGACTTCTTCGATCAACATCATATCAAAAGTAATTTATTCAAACTAGGCTGAGAATCAGCACTTTTCGAACGTCAAAAATTACATAAGAGAGTCCCCCAAAACGCCCGCCCTTCACCACTTCCTAGTGCTTTAGCTGGGAAGAAGTGGCGCAACAAACTCCCCATAATGATCCTAAAATCCCGATGTCGGTTTGGCTACATCAATGATAAAATTCGTACTCCAGAAAAAAAAAAAACATTACACCTTGTTTCCCCGAAGGGTTAGGCAGAGGTGTACCTATAGTACACCCACATTTCGCCAGTTATGTTTAAGTCCCATGTAATAGGAGGCGAGCCTATTGCCATCTACCGGGCACAAATCCAGACTCCGGGCTGCTACTGAGAAATTCCAGATAGAAAAACCCAATAACACTTTACTCCAGAAAATACCTACAAAATGTGTATTCTCCTATTTTAACGGTCAATGATTTGGAGAGTACTAGCCTGTATTTTGGTCACTGCGTGGCTAACCTAACGCGTTTCCTGCAGTCGTGGCCTTATCCAAACATCTATTCTCTCATTTCTTTCAATTTCAGCGAACCACCAGGATCGTCGATCCATCTTGCTTTAACCATGGCTTGGCTTCGTCTTTACAATTTTCGCGCTTAGCAACCGTCCCTCAAGGATCGGCTTGCTCTTTATAAGCTACCAGTGCTTCGACAACCATGATCTTAATTACTGGGAAGCCCAGTCAACTTGGCTTAGCCAGTTGTAGCTTCTTAGCCAGTTATCGAAGCCTTAGATAACTGGCTAAGAAGCCAAGTTGATTCTAAGATTCTATGGTTCAGTTAAAGCTGGTTGAGTTGACTATGATTTTGTGAGTCAGTAACTCCTGTCACTATAGAATATATTTCTCCCGGCTTTGTAAACTATGATCACTCCAAATTTTGCAAAAGTAGGTAGTCCAAAAGGAATAAATTATCTGACTGTTTTCATTAAATTGTGCCCACTAAGCTGAATAGTTCAAAGTAGTGCACAATATCGAGCGCCGCTATAAGTTCGTATCTCTTTGCCACGCAGAAATTTCGCCAGCTGCTCCTTAGTGAGGAATTGACCCATGATGACATCAAAAATGTTGTCGGTTAAAATTGAGATGTTAGATAATCTACCTTCTAAAGAATCCGAAGATTTGCTGGGGGTACTCCCGTCAAAAGGTTCTGTGGTTAATCCTAACTGCTGACTAGTTGAACTTGGAACATATCATTTGCGTCTAATGTGTTCAAAATGATGGGCCAGCAACTTTCGGGCGTATGATAAGCCCGAGTCGTTTCTATAGGTACTGAAGTTCTTATCATTTCTGACAGATACTTCGTGCCCTCTTGGCTAGTTTTGCTAAATAACTTGTAATAGTAAAAACTGACAAAGTAGCTTGAAGTTTTCAGGTCCCTAAATATTTTATTGCGGTTTGTTACGAATGTAACGATTTCCTGACGATAAAATATCTCTATTTATACACACAAAAGATAACAAACTGAGGTTTTGCACTCGCGGTGAGATAGGTTATCAGTGTATTGTCAAGTATAAAATTGTCCTCTAAATTAAAACAATAACTAAACGCACACAATTACGTTAGCTGTGTATCAGGCAACATCTAACCTCTAACAAAGCTTGTTTTGAAAGATGAAGTTCTGTGCAAACTTGTCTTTTATGTTTACGGAGGCATCCTCGATGCTAGAGAGATATGCTTTGGCAAAGGACGCTGGATTCAAGGCTGTGGAGAGTGGATTCCCTTTTGGTTTGACGGTAGAACAAGTGAAGGATGCTAAGGAAAAAGCCGGCGTCGAACAAGTGTTGATCAATTTGAAGACAGGTTTGTAAACATGAAATTCTCCTATTTTGTATACTGAATATGCCAAAATACTTTGAATTTATGATATTGTAAATTTTTTAAATGACTACAATTATCGTTTTTCAGGAGATGTAACTAAGGGAGAGCTAGGAGTAACTGCAGTGCCAGGAAAAGAAAATGAATTCAAAGAAAACTTCGCTACGACAGTCAACTATGCCAAGGCCCTAAATGCCAAGAAAATACACATTATGGCAGGAAAACTACAGAACGCCACATCACAAAACTGGGACACTTATGAGAAGAATTTAAAGTATGCTGCTGACATACTGAAAAATGAGAACCTCCTTGGAGTTATTGAACCTATAAATCAATACTCAGTGCCTAATTACTTTTTGAGCGATTTTAACAAAGGTATAACTAAACTTTTTACATCTTATGCAATTTATTCAGGTCTCAATAAACAAACTTGATTATAAGTAGAACAAAATTATAATTGTGTTTACCCTTGATAATTTACTATCTTGATTGCAAACAGTTATTCACTATTTATTCAAGTCCCATATTATCTTTAGCCAATTATTTAATGTAGTGTATTTATGTTTCAGCACTGGACATCATCAAACGCATCAACAGTCCCAACTTAAAGCTGATGCTCGATGTGTTCCACTTGCAACAAATATGTGGTGATCTCTCTCACAGTATCACCAACTTTATGCCCTATGTTGGGCATGTGCAGGTAATAAAATGCCAATTAAATAATAGACCATAAATAGAATTTGTGTCTACTACCACAAACAATACACAAAATAGCTGATATCTTACTTGATGAAATTAAACAGAGCATAGTTGCTTTAGCAATAATTGTGAGAAATACTTGACTTTTTAATCAAATCAATGCAATGTAATGGCTTTGCTTTGCTTGTGCATGTTGAATTCTGTAACATAGAAAGTCTACTATCGACATTTAATTAAAGCTACCGAGCTGCAATGAAATTATTTGGTGTGTTACAACTTTCTATAGCAAATAAGAGTAAAATGAACATTGATGTGTTTTATGTGAAACACACAAAACATATCAATATTAATTTTACTCTAACTAGTTATTTGATTCCAGATAGCTCAAGTGCCAAACCGCAATGAACCGGACACTGAAGGAGAGATAAACTACAAGTATGTTCTCAACCAGTTGGAAAGCAATGGCTACACTGACTGGATTGGCCTTGAGTACAAACCACTGAAGAATTCCAAGAATGGACTCACATGGGTTAAGAACTATGGCTATAGTCTGTGATATGGTGATACATACTTTGTGTAAATATAGGTTAATGTAAATAAGGAACTTTCATCCGTGATAACTGAACAGTTTGTACACAATACTCAAAGAGAATGAACTAATTTTGGTAAATAGAAGAGCAAAAAAGTAAAAGTTCCTTCGCAAAGCTCAATTTTTAATATGTATTTTTAAATAAATAAAATGTTGTTGTTGAAATATAAAATATTTATTACTATAATTAAAATAATAATTAATGAATTAATACTAACTTAACAACTTCTATGTGAATACTATGCGCCATTCTTCTGGAACTGTTGTACCCAGTAGTGTTTTTTCACAGCATCCAGTGATAACCTATCTTTGCTTGAATGTTTTAGGAGCTGCAAGAAATGCATACAATTTAATACTACATCCATAGAGCTTATTTAGAAGGGGTGGGCTGGGTGGGCAAACTTTTCTGTCATTATTTTCATGTAGATTAAAATTGAAACCATCAATGAATTTCATACAAGTTCTGTTCTAATTTTAAATTCTCTGGATGATAGGGCTCATCTGGACACTGAAAGAGACTACACAGACAAGCTCTCTCTCTATTTGACAAGTATTTGTATAGTAAAAACTTTAACCATTTAACCGCTTACTTCAATTAATTTGACAAATATTTTCGTGTTCATTTCGCCAGGGTCGTATATTTACGACCAAATACCGTAATAATACACTGTGCCCGGCGCTGGAGGCACGACAACTGATATGAAGTCGGGCGGTTAAAAGGTTAATTAATGCACCTTGTCTGGACAGAAATACCAACCTTAGAAATAAGATCCTTAGCTCCTTCAGGTACATAATTAGGATACACCATGTCCAAAGCAAGGATCCTGGCATAGGTCTTGTCTTGTCCCTCACTCTCAAATGGAGGCTTGCCTACAAGGAACTCGTACAGCAGCACTCCGATGCACCAGTGGTCAACGGATACATCATAGACCTCACGCTTGATCATCTCAGGAGGCAGGTAGTCTAATGTGCCACACATGGTTTTACGCCTATAACAAGGAGAGAGTACAGTTGTTAGACTGTTAGCATCAATATAGGACCATCCATCTGCCTAGCCTTTTCCCAACTATGTTGGGGTCAGCTTGCAGTCTAACCAGATGCAGCTGAATACCAGTATTTTGCATAGAGCGTCAGCCTAGCTGACCTCGACGGCCCACTTACTGGGGCTACAATACCCTTTGGCAAGACTGGTTGTCAGACTTTCAGGCTACTGACGACCCGTAACTACTGCCAAAGATTCAAGAATGACAGCGAGACCCATGGCTTAACATGCTTTCCGTTGCACAGAGGGTCTCAGTATGTAAATATAGTCGCCCAACCACGGATCGACCGTGGCAAGCGTAGCTTAACCTGATCGATCAACCCGTGCGGCTCTTAATACTTAGCCACGAGCCCCTCAACCATCATTTAAGAAAAGTGGGCCACAGGTGAATTTGAATACAACCTTTAAAATTACCTTTTAGAAATTATAATCAGTTATGGCTAAGAAGGTACCAAGATAGCAATGTAACTTCATTAATGTTTAAAATTATTTGATTAGCTTGCTGTTACGGCTATAGTTTATCGGAGCACAAAGATGGAACAGTTCTTCAAGCAGTTCAAGAGCATCTATTTTTGCACCCTGCTGAAAAAAGTACTGATAAAATTACAAAAATATTTTTGTAATTTTCTATAAGATATGGTTTCTATACTCAAGCTTACCTCTCAGAAGGGGCATGCACAGACCAACCAAAATCAGCAAGTTTGAGATCTCCGCTGAATGCTACCAGTATGTTCTCAGGCTTGATGTCTCTATGTATCACATGGTGCTGGTGGCAGTACTCTACAGCATCTGCAACCTTGAATGAGAGACATTTATTTATTTATTTAGGGACAACAAACAGCAGTGTAGTAATAAGTAAACATAGCTTAGAACTTAATAATAGAGGTAACAAATACACTACTCACAACAGTGGCGAGCCTTGATATTTCGTAGAGGAAAGCCGAAGAAGAAATTGTTTAGTTATAAATAGTCATACAAATACGATTATCACGTTGTGGCGCCAGCTTATTTAGAACAATTTGTGCTGTTGTTGGAATATATATTACTTGGCAATCGTAGACATTACTGATTGTGCTATTTTTCAATGGTGGTAGGTGAAGTTACTCTTCCGATCCTCCAAAGGGAATCCGGTAGGAATGGAGTTGTTAGCGTGCTTCGCCTCTGACTCACAACATTATCCATATAGTACTAAGCAGATCTACTAGTTGTTAGAAAGAATGATATAAAAATGACATTATGCCACAAATAATAACAATTGTAACTTTCCTGACATAATGAGATAAAAATATTAATTACACTGGCCAACTAGGGAAAGTCTCGTGCATTATGGTGACTTAGTGACTAACTGGATGAGTTATTTATTTATTTAATCTTTTCACACTTAAAAAGTACAAAGGCGGACTTAATGCCTTAGGCATTCTCTACCAGTCACCCAAGGGTGGTGAAGAGATTAGATGGCAGGTGCTCTGTTAGGAACGAATGGGACAATTTGTACATAAATAAGTTATAAACTTATAATACACATACATACATATTTATTACAATATATACCTATATTATATAAATACATTATATACAAACCGAAGAGAAAGAGGTTTTGAGATGACTCTACGCTATTTATTTTGAAAATAACTCTGCAATCTCCGCTTAAATGCATACCGACTGGTGGCCGTCCTGATGTCAAGAGGTAGCGCATTCCAAAGAAGAATGGACTGAATATGAAAGGAAGAATGAACAAAGTCAGAAGTATGAGAAGGACAGAGTAGGAGAAGATTGTTAGAAGAACGAAGATTCTTAGCGTGTGAAGAACATAGATATTGGAAGTGAGACACTAGATAAGAAGGAGGAGTGGGAGAGTTAAGAAGGGAGAAAAGCGTGGTCAAAGCACGCAAATTTCTTCTCTGGCGAATGGGCATCCATTTGAGCTCAGACCTGTAGCTCGACACATGGTCATATTTTCTGAGGTTGAATATGAACCGGATACAATTGTTAAGCAGTCTGTCAAGCTTATCCAGCAACACCGCATTCAAGTCAAAGTAGCACACGTCACCATAGTCAATGATAGGGAAAATCAAAGTCTGCACAAGCATAGTCTTCGTCTTAGCGGGCAAAAAGTTTCTCAGACGATACAGGGATTGTAGAGTACTGTTGACCCTTTGACTAACATTAGAGACCTGGCGCTGCCAGCTAAGCGTCGAGTCAAGATGCAAACCGAGATCTTTCACAGTAGGGGTAATGGGTATGACGATACCATTGAAAATGAGAGGAGGAAGAGAGCTAAGCGTCACCCTACCCATCATGCGCGAGCTTCCAATTACAATGGCCTGACACTTTGAGGGGTTCACTGACACCCCAAAACTATCAGACCACTTATTGATTGCGTCTAAGTCTCGGTTTACATCTGCTACAGCATCCAATAAACTTTCCACCCGCGCAGCTGTATACAATTGAAGATCATCGGCATAAAGATGATACGAACACCGAAGACAGTGAGTTATAAAATTAATGAAGATGGAGAATAACAATGGAGAAAGAATACCGCCTTGTGGAACACCAGCATCCAGGTCACGCCAACTCGAAGAGCTCTCATCAACGCGAACCGACTGCCGACGCCCCCGAAGATAAGAAGAGAACCATTCCAGAACCTCGGACGAAACCATAAGATGAGAGAGCATAGCAAGGAAAATATCGTGGCTGACAGCGTTAAAGGCACTGGAGAAATCAATTAAAACCAAAACAGTAACCTTAGTATCCTCCATCGCTTCTCTAAAGTCACCAGTCACTTTAAGGAGAGGGGAAGCTGTACTATGCCCAGGCCTGAATCCAGACTGAAACAAGCTAACAAGGTTGTTCCGGTGAACAAATCCCGCAAACTGTTTGTGAACACAGGCCTCAAGCACTTTAGTTAGCTTTAACACTTGCACATACAAAAAGAGAATGTTATATAGATACAGTATAAAGAGTAATAAAGAGAGATATAATAAAGAGTATTCTATCTATCCATCTACAGTATTACCAAACCAAGAGTTGCATAAACTGGGGGCCAATATGAGCTTTTACTTTAAGAATTCCAGTTGGTGATTATGGTATCTATTTTAAATATAGTATTAATTAATTTATATATATTAAGACCTATGATTATTACCTGGTAGATGTATCTAGCAGCTTTGGGTTCCGGGAAGCGTCCTTTGGGTGAGTTAGTGAGGTGCTTATACAGCTCTCCTTCGGCTGCAAACTCCACCACTAAGTATATACGACGCTCATCGTGGAACCAGGTCAGTAGACGTAGTATATTTGGATGTCTGAAGAGAAACAAGCGTTATAGGACGAGTGCTCATAAAAGCAACTTTATTAGTAGGAAACTCAGGTTGTAGGGTATGTTACTGGGCTAATAAGTACCTAAACTTTTTACTTACTTCAAATGCGACTGAATTTCAATCTCTCGCATCACTTGTCGTTCACATTTCGACCTCACAATCTGAGACTTGAAAAGTGTTTTGATGGCTACTAGATAGCCAGTTTTCTTCTCTCTGGCGACGTGAACGTGTCCGAATTTGCCTTGACCAAGGGCTGAACCCAGCTCGAAATCTCTGGGAGCCCATTTATACCTGAAATACGATAAAGATTATTTACATAAACACATTTAAAAAAAAAAACTTTTACTATTTGTAAGAATCACTTACGAAGTTCCATACGCTTCGTGATTTATTATTTTGGTCTCCAATTCTAACACTTCACTCTTCATTGTCATTTTTATATATCCGTAGATCTTTTCAATCAAATTATTATTGAAGAATTACAAACAAACAAATAAAAGTAACGTTCGAACTTTCGTTCAGCGTCCGTTGCGTTTTGAAAACTTTGACAGTTGACAGCTATAAATATTTAACTCGCAGAGCACAGATCCAAAACTCTTGATATAAACCAAATTATAATGTTGCCAGTGTAAATAGCCAGTAGGTTATACAGTGTGAGTCTTTATAATGTGCACATATCGAAATGAGGGAATCTATGCTTAATTTTATCGACGGAAAAAATGTTAAAAAAAATCTAAATATTTATTAATATTTTTTATGGATTTTTAAAAAAAATTGTTTGCTTTTGTGACCCCAGTGTATACAAAACTGTGTAACTTTTAAACTAAACGATTTATCACGATGAAACAAACTCCATAATGTTTGGAAGTAATTAGGTGTCGTCATAAAATAAAAATTATGGAAAAAAAATAGCCACATTTAAAAATAAACATTTTTGTTTGGCAAAAATCTGATTTTTTTTCATTAATTTTTACAAAAATTGTAAAATTTCTCAATAACATGCCCCCATCACCTTCTTTTTTTATAACTTTAAGTTATTCTTCATTGTATTAGGAACCTAACGGTAAAAATTGCATGTTTTTAACTCAACCCCAACATTTTTTATCAACTGTCAAAGAAAGGCCCAACGCATAGCTATTGTTTAGCAGGTTAATAAACTTTCTTTTGAATGTGCGCAGGTCGGGGAGGTAGGGCCAGCCAAAGGAACTTGAATTATGACAGATGTCAGACTGGCAGTCGCTCCGAATTATTCGCCGCTGCTACATGTGTTTCGGTACTTTCGTTCGCTGGACTTTCATAACTTTCGTTCGCTGCTACATGATGCCGCGTTTAAGTGAATTTTCCCCGGCACACATCGCCGACATACATTTTTATTATGGAGTGGGACAAGGAAGTGCCAGAGCTGCGCGCGCGGCTTACATAGCTGCGTATCCTAACAGGCAACCAGTGCCATCTGCCCGAAACTTCCAGGAAGTTCACAGAAGGTTGTCGATCACTGGACTTGGATCAAGTAGAGATCGTCGCGAGCCACCTCAAGTAATTATTGATGCGGCTACTGAACAAGCAGTATTAAGTGATTTGTTTGCTGATCCATCCATGTACTAGACGACTGGCTCTTCGTCACGGAATATCCCAAAAATCAGTGTGGCGTATTTTAAAGAAAGAAGGATTGCATCCTTATCACTATCAAAGGGTGCAACATCTACATGAAGACGTAGACTGGCGTCCAAGGTGTGTGATGTCCACATGGATTCAAAGAAAAACCAGAGCAAACCCAAACTTTCCAAGAAAAATACTATGGATGGACGAAGCGACATTCACTAGAGACGGTATTACTAACTGTCGAAATTTACACAGATGGTGCCGCGCAGGTGAAAACCCGAAACTGAAACGGTCATCTACTTTCCAAGTAAGATTTTCGATAAATGTTTGGGCTGGTCTTATCGATAACATGTTGATTGGACCAGTCATATTGCCGAGAACGTTGACTGGTGAAAGATTTTTAAGTCTATTGAGAGATGATATGCCTCAGTTATTGGAAGATGTCCCACTGGCTGTGCGTCAAAGGATGTTTCTTCAGATGGACGGATGTCCTGCCCATTACGCTACAAATGTAAGAAGATTTTTAAACGAAAATTATCATGACAAATGGATCGGCCGGCAAGGACCTGTAGGGTGGCCTGCGCGTTCACCCGATTTGACGCCCCTTGATTATTTCCTATGGGGGACCATGAAGCAACGCGTCTACAGTACCCCCATCAACAGTGAGGCCGATTTGCGTGACCGCATAATAAACTGTGCGAATGATATTCGCAATGATCCCGAAATGATAAGGAGAGCGACACACCAAATTCTAATTCGCGCGGCTTTGTGTTTACAACAACGAGGTGGACATTTTGAGAACCTGATGCATTAAATTTTGTATTTAATAATAAATGGGTTTCAATTGAACTCTTTTGCATTAATTATCATCCCAAACAAACCACCCTTATGAGAACAATACGATTCCGCGTTCGGAGTGCCATCTTTGAAACGACCCGCGCGCATTCACAACAAAGTTAACAAAAAAAAGTTTATCTACCTGCTAAACAATGTGCGTAGCTATGCGTTGGGCCTTTCTTTGACATTTGATAAAAAATGTTGGGGTTGAGTTAAAAACATGCAATTTTTACCGTTAGGTTCCTAATACAATGAAGAATAACTTAAAGTTATAAAAAAAGAAGGTGATGGGGGCATGTTATTGAGAAATTTTACAATTTTTGTAAAAATTAATGAAAAAAAATCAGATTTTTGCCAAAAAAAAATGTTTATATTTGATTATGGCTATTTTTTTTCCATAATTTTTATTTTATGACGACACCTAATTACTTCCAAACATTATGGAGTTTGTTTCATCGTGATAAATCGTTTAGTTTAAAAGTTACACAGTTTTGTATACACTGGGGTCACAAAAGCAAACAATTTTTTTTAAAAATCCATAAAAAATATTAATAAATATTTAGATTTTTTTTAACATTTTTTCCGTCGATAAAATTAAGCATAGATTCCCTCATTTCGATATGTGCAGATTATAAAGACTCACACTGTATTTGTGGGCGTCCAAGCAAAAAGGGTCCAGTAGTGGGGTATTCAGTTAAGACCAGATTCGGTATCTACATACAACTAATTAAAATAAATATTAAAATAGGATTAAAAATTATTCAAAAACTGGCATATCTTTTTTATCAGACATTTGAAGTTGAAACTGAAAAAACTTGATTTGAGAAAAAAGCATTTTCAAAGTTTGATTGAAAAAAAACACTCCTCTACTTGCTTATTACATACATTTTGATTTATTTTTGTACATTGAGATACTCTCCATGAAATCAACTTATAAATATATTTTTTTAGCTACATATTGTTTATTTTTATTATAATATTTTCAGGACCCCAAAATTTGTTGTATGAAATATAATTATGTAATGTGATGTGATGCACGGTTACACACACAGGTGTTGGTACCATATTATTTGGCAATAGTAGACTTTAAAATAGTGGTTGTTCCTAGGGAAGCCGATAGGAATCGGGTTGTATGTAGGCTAATAGGTAATTTGACGTAGCTATTCGTTCCAGGATGTGGTAGTGTGACCCAATTGCAACAAGTTAGCACCCCATCCTAGGTGAAAATTCATTGAAATTGTCTTTGACATTTCTCGGGACCCTGGGGTCCCGGACCGTTGGGTCCCGGACCGTTGGAAGGCGTGTGAGGGGCCGAAGCCAACTCGCAGAGGCCCGTTAGACGCTTTCAATGAAAATGAGGCAACAACCGACGATTATCCCTGTTTGCACTATGCAAGTGTACCCAAGGACAACCCCCGGTTGGTGTAGGACTATTGCAGGATATGGAAACATAAATAATTACTGGGCTATGGGTTTGGGTGGCTAAAGTAGACTGGTTATCTAAAACTATGGAGGACTATGGCCCCTGCCTGACCAATGTTTTATAAATACAATACACGGGTAAAATGGCAGGGGGTGACTTGCACACTCAATAATGGGCCCCCAGAAACAGTCGCTAGCACATAGTGTCGTAGCGGCAAGGGGGCAACATGTCCTGAGGTGCTTAAGAGGAGTGGAGAGGTATTCCACGGCTATCACGACAATCCCGGAAGTACGGTCAAGACCCCTACCAGCATATTACTGGAATACTTCCTTCCTCTGAGCACGTGTGCTCTTGCGAATCTCTACTCAAGCCGGCCAATAAAGGCAAGAATGAGGTGGGAGGTCAGTTCCTCGTCAGCGTTCACTCCAGCCGGCCTCATTGAAATTATTATTATTTTTGAAATTTTCCCAGAAATCGTCACTAAATATCACTTTTCTCTAAACTCTCAAATTGAATGGCCTTCATTGCTATTCCATTGGGTACCTGTACTTAAAACAAACCTTAAGATGTAACCAAATTTTATAAAACATCAAACAGTTGAAAGTTAAGGGACGAAGTTTAATAACCATTTTCATTTTCAAAAATCATCGACGTACATGAACTTTGACACCATCTCAAAATTTTACTTAGACATTAACCCATTTACGCCCAAATAAAAACAACGAGTATTTTTTTGAACTTTCTTTATCTGTAGTAGGATACACATCTAATAATTAAAAAAACACAAAGAACAAATAAAATTATTTTTTAGAAATTAGAAAAAAGGGCTTCCTCAAATAGGGACACTGGCCTCATGCAGCATGAAAATTCTCGAAACATTGTTTCTCAACACTTAAACACACACACACTCACTGTTGTGGTTTGCACATTGTGCACAGTGCTTGAGCGTTATCCTGGGTTGGAAGTAAATGAAATTGTAATTTGATGAAATGTATGTGTGTGTATGTATGTGTAATTTATTTTTATAATTATGATTGGACATACCTACTTAAGTTTATAATTATTGTGAATTGACTAATGTGATTTAATGTAAATTGTGTAATTGAGTCCGTGTTACTTGAAAAATAAGTGATGATGATGATGATAAAGTTTTCAAGCATTTTTACACTGCCAACGTGATTTTGTGTGACATACTGCACATCGCAATTGTTGAGCCAACGCTATCGAACTGCGGGCTAGGCACCAAGGAAGTAGTTGGACGTGTATTTTGAGAGATGGTCCGTCTCAATTAGTGGCGAGCTATAATCCGACAAAATTATAGTTGATCTTCCTTCGTTTCATTAGTCAGTAGATGCAAACGCCAAGCATTAGCTAGGTACTGACAAGTCCAGCATATAGGTGAACAAAACCCATCACCTCATTTTCCCTCGAATTGCGGTTTGATATAAAGAAATCGGCTGGTCAGCTTGGTCTACTCCGCCCATTCCCTTGTTGTAACTTTGAACACATGGGGGATACCGACATCAACTTTCTGCTTATGTCTGTACATAGTGTAGTGTGTAGTGGAGTACTATTACTGCCTATCAATACTTTTCCCAAAGGAAGAACGCTGTCGTAGTCAGTGCCCATTGTACAGACACTGTTATCAAGCCATCAAACAAACAAGACCTGCAATGCGATTCTGTAAGACCTCACTCTAAACTTCGCATCTGAATCCGCTGTGAGTTTCATGATTGGTATTCTATAAACTCGCTTGAGAATTCGAATCAACACTAGCGCCAGCCTTGCGAGCGCGTAAGTGAGTTGAACTAAATTGATCGTGAGATTTTGACAGATAAAGTATGAGATGACGTTTGAAATGGCATTCTGTAAGCTAATTCGATACTCACTTCGACGCTCACTTCGCCCTTGAACCCGATTCAAAGTGTCAAATAAACAGCATCTATTTTACGAGTGAAAATAGAAGAAATCGTTTTTAGATAGTGTTAAAATAATATTTTTAGGTCACAGTGTTAAAAATTAGTACAATAACTATACAATTTGTGGTTAAAAACTTCTTTTTAGGCGTTTGTGTAAAGTGTATAAGCGATAACGATGGCAAGAATGTTTTTGCTTAAATCTTTATTGGAAGAGGCTCATGCTTTGGATAATCTAGAAAAGCGTCGACAATCTAACCAAATTCGAAGTTTATCTTTGTTAACCCGAGATGACGACTATGTGAGCGTATATAGGTTGTCAAAGGAATTAATTGACCAACTTACTTGAGTATGAGTTACTGCCTCTGATAAAGCCCACAAAACGTCGAGGCAAAGGACTTTCAACTCGTGTAAAAGTAAGTGCTTCATTTTACCAAGTATAAAGTTACTTTTGTAAGTTTTTACACAGTTTTTATCTGATAGATTTGTAACCAAGCACACCAACATAATTTATAGCTTAAAACTCATGAATACACTTCATAATAAGGAGTATTCCCTTTAGATTGTTTCCCTGCTAGCTATGTTTTCATGTTAGTCTAAGGACCCTATATTTATGCTTATAATATAGGTACTTGGTATTATTATTAGGCATGTAATAACCAAATTGGTTCCTATTTTGTTTTGAGTAGATCTAGATTACTTGATTTTTTTTTATTGGTTCACAGATATTATGCACCTTGTCATTCTTGGCTAATGGCAGTTATCAGAAAATAATAAAAGAAAATATAAGGACATATTTATCGCAATCATCAGCATCTCGTTGCATAAATGAAGTAGTAGAAGCTCTAAATAATCCGGATATAGTAAAAGAATATATAAGGTTCCCTCAAAACATACAAGAAAGACAAATGTTAAAAGAAAGGTTAGTAGGTATTAAACGTTGGTAGGTACTTAAAGTGACCACCCTTCTGAGATTTTTACATGTTTGTGATAGTTAATCATGTTAGTGGTTACTTTATATTACAGGTTCTACAAAAAGTTTGGCTTTCCAGCAGCTCTTGGATGTGTCGATGGCACTCTGGTGGCATTGATAAAACCAGTAGAGAACGAAGAACGTTTCTACTGCCGCAAAGGTTACCATGCTAGAAATGTGCAACTGGTAAAATGGATTTCAATGTTGTGATCTATTACTACTATTTATTCAATTAGTCTAGTTAATATTTCTTTTTTATATTTTTTTTTCAGATAACAGATGCAGTTTTAAAAACTTAAATGTTGATCCAACATATGGTGGAGCTACTCATGATAGCTTCATTTTTAATTATGGTGATATTAAAGCCCACTTAGAGGCATTAACAAATGCTGGTGAAGAAGTTGTTTTGCTCGGTTAGTTAATCCCTCCCTACCCCTACTTCAGAATAATATTCTATTCTTCTTAATTAGGCTTATATTATAAGCCTAATTTGGTATAAAAACTACATAATTATTTGATACTTATTCATTTTTTCAGGTGATTCAGGATATGCTCAGCGCGCCTACCTTATGACGCCAATTAGTGGTGCTGAAAATAATTCCCCAGAAGCTTTCTACAATGACCGTCACTTAACTGCTCGCAATTCAGTAGAGAGAACAATTGGTCTCCTAAAAGGACGATTTAGGTGCTTGTTAGTACACAGAGTGCTCAATTATCATCCAGATATAGTTGCAAAAATAGTTATTGCATGCTGTGTTTTGCACAACATGTGCAATCGCGCAGGAATGCACTGTTTCAGAACAAGAGACTAGAAGAGCTCCAAACAATTGCTGAAGCTCAAAGGAGGCAAACTAGGGATTTGCCATCTAACGCCGATTTAGCTTTAGGGCAATTACGTAGGCGAAACTTAGTAAATAGGCTATGGCGTTCACGTTATAATTAATTTATCGGTGGTGTCGCCGCTTAGTACTATTATGTATTCTGTGGTGTGTGAGGCGGGTCGTTACGTTCCCCAGCGGAGCGATGGTTGGTTCATGCGTCGTGCTCGTGAACAGGTGCCGCTAGTGGGAATGGGTAGTATATTGAATTATAATAATTGACTATGTCTGGATGATAAATGAGTACCTTGTAGCTAACATGAACATAGGTGCGATAGTAAGTCTGCAGTGTCAAATTAAACCAAATCCAAACAAATCATGTATGTTTGCCCCGCAAGGCCCCCAGAATTTGCGTTTTAGGTGTGCACCAATGCAATGTACCTACTCGCCTCTAAGAATATATGTACCTGTTTCTTTTTCAATGTGCCTCTGTATTTTTGAAGAAATGTGCAAAAAAGAGGGCCGTGCTGAAAACGTTTGGCTGGCACGGCCCCCTTTTTTGCACATTTCTTCAAAAATACAGAGGCACATTGAAAATGAAACAGGTATATATATTCCTAGAGGCGAGTAGGTACATTGCATTGGTGCACACCTAAAACGCAAATTCTGGGGGCCTTGCGGGGCAAACGTATGTAACAAATCACCAATGGACTTTCAATAAAACCGCTCTAGTATCCGTATAAAAGTGTTTTATTTGTCTGCTACTCCTTACCTATTTATTTAACTAATAATAATGTACTACACTTACTTAACCAAAACTTACATAATTATTTACAACACTGGTTCACAATTACTCACATAAAAGTATCTATTTAATATTATATTTACATTTATTATCATATGTATACACATAGCCCAGTTAAACTACAGACTAGCTGGACATGGAGGATGACCATCCTACTCTGGGCCGCGCGAATGTTAAACATAGAAGACGAAGCTCAGATGAAGTTCTCCCTCAGGCTCGGAGTAGGGCTGAGAGGCGCGGCCTCTCTGGCTCTCCCTGCTGCATCCGATGTGTCGCGTACCATATGAAACGACACACGAAAACAATGAGTTAGTATAATATAACATCCGCCAAACTAAAATAAATGATGAATTACATTGACACCACAATAAAAGTTAAATGAAAGAAAGAAAAAATTTACATGGCATTGCAAGACAATAATCGAAAAGGTTAGATGATTCTTAAAAAGTTTCCATTCATTATTACTAATAATTTAAAAGGGGGCTCATCCAATTTTAAAAACTTGTACCTTACCAATACTACAATCAGACATATAATCAAAGAAATTATAAACGCACAATTTAAGTGGTTTACTTTGAGGAATGTTATGTAGTTCTAACTAACATGTAGTAAAGAAAAGCGATGCTAACCTTGGTCCACTGCTTATAATTTTTGATTGTGCCACCTAAACTATTTAGGCGCACGGTTAGTTCCTCCCACTGGCTTCGACTTCGCTCTCTGGCCTTTTGGGTTCTCAAGAAACCCTTCGCCATGCCAGGGTTTCTTTCCATGTACCCTACCAGAGTTTCAACTTGAGCCGACGATGGGTGACAGCAACGTGTATCATTTGGACTAGAATATTATTGTTGAATTAGAAATTAATATCTATAAATAATATTTTAATTAATATCATTTAAACTTCACAACCACAAATATATACTTACTTCATGGTTATTTTACAATTATACTCGGCACTGAAAAATCAAACAAACCGCAACGTAACAAGTATTGTTTGACTTTTTTTTTTTTTTTGCGTAAGGGAAGCATACATTCATGGCACAAATTGAGAATTTTCTGTTTTTATACTTATTAGCTGCCTCAAAAAATAAGAAAATAAGAACATTTTATTTAAACATTATATTAGCAAAAATTCTGTGCCAAAAACTCAACAATTGTGTCAAAAAACTGGAATCGATAAATCTCGACTAACATTTTGTTGAGTGTGGTAATCACTAGTACAATATTGCTCGCAACAGAACTCACTTCACTTCGCAAGTGACTAGGTGATGCTTACAGAATACCAAATCAATGTCATTTTGAACCACAAGCGAAGTGAGAGTGAACAGCGAAGTGAGATGCGAGTTCATGATCGAATTTTACAGAATCGCAAGGCTGGTTGACCGAATCAAATGTGTAGTCAAATTCTGCTTTTCTAATCGTGCCTGAACATTGCTTTCAAGAGATCCAATAGGCTCATAAATAGGGTCACATTTACGCGAGCGGGGCTCTTCCATATTCGATCTCGGCTTCTTAGCTGCTGCAGCTGTCAATGGCTCCTCATCACTACTATCCCAGTTATCATTTCTGTTTACAAATACTTCAACTTTCCCTGGTATATCATGCGGATTGTCATTCATCTGTATACTATCATCATCACCTTCTTCTTCGTCGGTTAGGGTACTTGGTTCTGGACGATGTGCAACTAAATCTACCTCTGTGTCAAAATCGTCTTCATTCATCAAAGTTTCAACGGCTTCCTGGGGTCCTAGGAATTCAGTACAGCCTTGAAATGACTTCCCTGCCATCTTGTTAGCCTGTGGAAAAAAAATTAAGCGTACAAATTAATTACGGGGAAGAAGATCTTCATTTAATTAGCTATCTGACGAGGTACAAAAGTTAACCAAGTGTGATAATCGAATTAATTAACTGGTTTATGCCATCCCACTGCTTTCTAATCTCCTAGCAATCCATCACACGTTAGGCACCCAGGTTGTCATGTTCATCCCAACTACGGAACCCTTCATTGTGCGTGGTCCGACACACAGTTGGGTTTCTATCTTTTTTAGGTTCGATTCTTAAGTCGACAAAAGTAGTATTGGGTTTCCCAGTAGACATTTTTCAGTACTGGCTCGGAGTCTGGATTTGGGCCCGGTTAGTGACAAAAGGCTCGCCTCTTAATACATAGTATGTACTAACTTAAATAATACGGGTGAAATATGGATGCACTCTAAGTACCTACACTCAAAAAAAAAAGAAAAAGAAAACGATTTTTTCCAAAAAAAAAAACACTACAAAGTGAAAAAATAACTTTAATTTCGGAAATCGGTGTCTTTGGATCTGTATTTTTTATTTTAGGTTTTTGCCAAAACTATTACAAAATATTATTTTTCCCGATGCAGGGACGTTAATTGTTGAGGAGTTCTCCTGGTAGGCACCATCAGCTCCACTTTACCATATGCATTATGACGAGCTTAAATTGCTGGCAATCATTTAGTACTCGAATCGCAACCCGTGAAATACTTATTGTTCAGTTGTTCCGGTGGTCTTCATCATCAGTTCCAGTCATTCTTCAACCAACTCGTTCTTTTTTGTGTAGCCTTTCGGCTACGACAAATAATAAAACGAGTTTAGGACTCTTTCATTCTCTATTATTATTTTATGCAGATAGAACCTTGGCCTGGGCGTCCTCAGTTATAAACTTTCTTGATTTTCGACGAATATTACGCTAGTGCAAAATCAAGCCCAAAATCGTTGCATGAGGGATTAGAGAACTCTTGAAGAGACGACGTTTGCAAAATACTTATTTACGACTTTACGTTGCCAAAGAAAAACCTTTGTAAGCATAGGTCTGCAGGAGGCGCAGATTTTATTTTTTTATTACATCCCTGTAGCTTTTGTAAATCTAAAGAAATGATTAAATTCAACTGACTTTTATTTGAAAACTAAAAGCCGGTTATCCAAAAAAATTTAAATATATATATCAGGTAAACGTAAACGAAGCAAAAGGAGCATGTAAGGCTTGTAGCTGATGGTTCTGTAGTGTCTTCCTACCCTCATGGGAAGAAGGTGTGAGCTTATGTATGTATGTTCATACATCTGGTCACGCACGCCGGTTGCGAGTACTACATCCCTGACTTCTCTGAAGAACATCACCAATAAGGTAAATTGACCTTGGGGCTAACCACCACCTCTTAAAGTAGTCTTATTTTAATGTTACTTCAGTATGAGAAAGAGATGGAGCTACCTATACAGGACGTCTAGCTCCATCTGAACCCACACTGAAGTAAGATTACAATAATACTGCTATCGCTAATTCAAGGGGGAAGCGCTAAGGTAGCCCGCGAAATTCAAATTTTCTTACGATTTTAGCGATTTGCAGCTCGGTGTCTGGGTGTATGTTGATTAAAGTATGATACGCGACCGTAAACAATATGTATTTACAGAATTATAATTAATATTAGAATCAGTAATACGATCCCTTAAGTTAATATAATCCTGAAATGTTAACGTTTCATGAAATAGTCATTCAATAGAATTACTTGGTCTCAGAAAGTTGTATTGATGGCTTTAATGATTATAATTCTATTATATAATAATAATAAACTCATATTTGTGACGGTCGGGAATCATATTTTAATCAACATACAACCTAATACTGATCTGCAAATTGCAATAAACATAAGAAAATTTGAATTTTGCGGGCTACCCTGCCGCTTTCGCCTTAAGAGGTGGTGGTCTAGCTCCTTATTGGTGATGTTCTTCAGCAAGGTCGCGCCTAGGAGGACATTAATGTCCTCCTAGAGCGTCCCCTCCCAGCGTTTCTACTCACATCTGCCTTGTAAATATCTTTTGTTAGTCGCCTTGCATTCATCATCTCAACATGGCTAAACCATCAACGCATACCTACTCTTTAAAATGTTTGTCAGAACATCTTTTAAACCGCATCGTTGCCTTATCACACCATTCCTCAGACTATCATTCATAATCACACCACACATGCTTCGCAAGGAACGACAGTGAACAGCCATTCCAGCCTTATTGGACATCAACTGGTTGGTCATAATCGCATGTAAAGCACCATTCACTTTATTTCCCGCATTTACTCTCCTTTCCACCTCTTCATCAATCTTTCCATGCCTTGTAAGCAGACTCCCCAAATATACAAACTCACTTACTTGCTCCACACTCTTAACATTTATTTTCACATCATAAACCGATACATCCTCTTCTCTTTCAAACATCATGACCTTCATCTTATTCATATTTATATTAATACCTTTCATCTTATATGTTTCATCCATCTCACTTACCGTGTCTTGCAATAAATTGTTCTGCTGATGATGTAAGTAGAATTTGATCATCTGCGTAGAGAAGGCAATTGACAGGCAATTCATTCATCCTCAATCCGCACTCATCCTCTTTCAAATCTGTCAGACAACTATCCATCTACGAGTTGAACAGCCACGGTGACGCTTCACAGCCCTTTCTAACATCCCTCGGGATGCAGAACCAGTTCATGTGTGCCCCATTTATCGTAACATAAGCACTGGAACCTTGATTTCAGTGCCCGTACCAAGCGCCAGTATACACCGTACACCGACAGTGTCGACCACAGTTCTTCCCTCCACACACTGTCATAGGCCAATTCAACGAAAGCACAGTAGACTTTCCTGTGCATTGCCAGATGTTTATCGGCTATGCACCTTAGGGAGAAGATCTGATCCATACAGCTCATTTCCTCTCTAAATCCTGCCTGCACATCCCATGTTTTCTCATTTGTCACTCTTATATTAAAACCTTCGCATAGGTAGTTTGCCGACAACACTCAAAAGACTAATGTCGCGGTAGTTTTTACACTATGTAGGTACTAATAGTAGGTACAGGTAATGCCTTATCAAGTTATCATAATAGATAGTTGGATTAGTCAATGAAAACGTTATAGTGTATAGTCCAAACATTTGAAACTATGATTTTAAATCATAATGTGACTTTACAGCTGAAGTGGAAAAACTTCAACTAACATTTGGACGGCACTAATACAGGTAGTAGCTGTATATGTACGTTTGCGAAAATTTTCTACAAGCAGGTAGGTACGTAACTTGGTAACATATCTACCAGCTCACACCTACCTACCTACTTGCGGAAATTGTAGAGCTTGTTAATTTCAAGAAGTGTCTGACCGGCGTGAAATATTCTTACCGATGCATCTCCCGCGATATAACCGAAACGTTTATAGAGGGAAGACTCGTATCATGATCGCAAATGCTTTGTCTTAGGTAGTAAATTGCGAAGATGGGTACTTGCTAGCTTATTTGCTTAATATCTATCTATGTATAGGAACAATAATACCTACTAAGCTGCCTTGAAGTGCCCATCTTATTTGCCTGTTAAGATCTTATCAGACATTTTCTGCCGCAAACTGTCGGGTGTTTTACAATAGGTCTAGCTTCAGTGTGTGTTGGATTAGATAAGTAGGTACCATGGAAGAAACGCACATCTGTAGTCAGTAAGGGCTATTCTTGCTTGATGCGCTAGGGCGCTATAGTAACGCTTGCTAACAGATGTGGTCATCGTGTGCACGGGATTTTGTTTTCAAATTGGTCAGATATACGTTTACTCGATAGTACTTAACTGTTTATTTGTTCCTTAAACTTATTTTGCCTTATCTGGTTTCAAACCCGCAGTAGCGGGCCAGACAAAATTAAAATGAAATGTTACAGCCGTTGAGCGATATTCAAGTCAACTTTGAAGTAACTAAGTCCTCATAAAAAAATAACGATTACTTTGAAATAAAAATAAAAACCAACCACTGAAAAAGCTCGACGCTGTAATTATGATGCTCAAGTGAAGTTAAAGGATGTACTTAGTTGCCAAGAGGAGGTTAGTGCAGCGTGGGTCGGTTGTTGTGAAAACACTCGTTGTTGGCAGGGGGATAGTGGGGCTCGCGGGGTTAGCGAGGGCTGGGAGTGCGGGGTGCGGGCGCTCCCTAACCCACCCCAACGTTAACGAGCTCAACCCCCATTGCTAGATCTGTTTATTTCCAGAGGCAACGGTGCCTTACACATCAACAGATAGCAAATGTAATGGATTTAAGTTTTCATAATATTATAAGACAGACTGTATTTCCTTGTCCTTGTGACGCAGATGGTCGAAAACAACACACTGTACCTATTTTGTAAAGTGTGGTCTCGAAAACAATCGGCTGCGTTTTTATTTACTTACAGTTATTTGAGTACCCACCCTTTGAAGGGTTTGTTTATTATTTTTATTAAATCATTGTTTTCCCATTAAGTAAGTACACAGGTACAGGGGTTTATTACAAATCTTGAGAACCTTTCGTATGTCGTAATTACAGACACAATTAGTAAACAATTAACTTAGTTCCTATAGGGTTCAAACGACACGCAAATAATTATTATTACATTAATGACGTGCTCAAAAGTAAAATTATATCGACATAATACAATTTCAGGTTGGTTTATCTTGTGGTGGAATTTTTATGTCATCTTGATATCTAGTAGATAGATATCTACAAAGTTTCTAGTAGTCCCCTGAAATTGTGGCAGGATTTGATTGAGACTGATTTAGCGACTCTAGCTAGATTATCAAAAATATTAACGTGTATAGTAGATTGTTATACAAGGGATGAAAGGGACCTATTTAGGCACGAGATGGTTTGGCGCACGAGCATAGCGAGGGCGCCCACAGAACAGAAAAGGGCGCCAATAGTGCGAATACCTAAATATAGGTCTTTCACCGGAGGTAAACACTCTGCTTTTCATTTCGATTATGAGGAAAGTAAATAAAAACTTGATTATTTAATTAAACAAAGACTATTTTACTAAAACATCGCGAAAGAAAATCAGTACAGCAGCAGAACAGCGATTTTTGTTCGAGATTTCAGGTATGGTCCCATAGTAAAAGTTGTTAATAATAATGAGTACAACGAGAGATTAAGAGGATGCCCATGAATTGAATTTCACCTGTATAGGCTAGCTGCACACAAGTGGCGGATTTTAGACGTCATTATGTAAAGTCTTGAAAAGTAGGTAGAACAACTGAAGATAGAATTGCCGCTTTCCCGTCTTTTGTCTGTGGCATTCTACCAGCCAGTATTTTTTATCATTGATGATGGTAAATATTTAGCTCAAATCTATGTAAAATAAATAATAATTTAGTGAAAAGTAAAAGTCATGTTACAAAATTGTTGATAATATTTTTTATTACAATTTTATTCTGCAATCTTAAAGTGTGGCTGTATAAAAAGTTGGGGCTCGGTTTGCATAGTTTTTAAATTTTTTGACAGCAGGGAGTATCGTTTCCCAGGAACGAAAAGTACTGTTTTCATCCCTCTGATCAGGTAACTTCAAGCGTACTTTCTAAGTATGAGAAATGAAAAGTAATTTAATATGGCTACTTGCATACCTATACCTAATAAACAATTTCATTTATTTGAATAAACGATGAGCGTTGAAAAATTAATTCATTCTACAAGTAGGTACGTAATAAATACCCAATTTTCCCATGAAAACACGATATAAAAAGCCTTTCAAAACTCATTCGTAGACGACGATAGATACGCAATAAATGCAACAAGATCAGATGATGTTATAGATATAAAACAAACAAAATGCGCAGTAGGTACATCGCGCGGCGAGACTTTTGAAACCAAACCACCCCGGTACAGCCGGTGGCGGGAAAGCGTGGAAAACGCGCGCATGGGGTGGCGGGCCGGGCTCATTCCGTGGTGAGGCGCCGCTCAATCGATACACCGCTTTTGTACGACAAAATCAACAATTTTCACCTCTAAAATATCATAAATTCATCCAAACAGTTCCTTATGATTTTTGTTAGATGTCTCATTTGTTGTGCTAGTGATTTCGAGAGTTTTCTACGATGTGTTTAGAACCATAAACAAGTGCGACGCAAAACCGCTTCAGTCTAGGTAAGTAATAATTATTGGCACGTTGAGATGACCTAGTTATCGTCATCGTGTAGGACCTATGTCTGTGTCGTATTTTCGTGTAAGGTGGTCAGTTTTTAGATTAAGAATTAAGTGAGCTTTTGATTTCTACGCAATTTTTACATCCAGCATGTAAAAATTGCCTTCAAATATAAAAACATATGTAGTTCATTAAATTATCGGTGAATAAATTTAATATAAATATGTAACTGACATAAGAATAAGCAGAATTCCGAAACGTTTCCCTTGATTTTCGTGAACACTACTCTGCGAGCTTTTACACTGTATTTGTTTTGTTGTCGCGCAATTTTCACGAGTCATCAAAATATTTCCGCAGTTAGCAGGGTTAGTTTAGAGATGTACCAAAACATATTAGGTATTAAAATTAAAACAGTTTCTTCTAGCAATAAGTACCTATCTCTAGTGACCCTCCGTAAAATATTCTAATTAGATAAGTTAAATAAAAGTTTATGGAAATCGTAATTCCGCATCGTCCAATCAGTCGTGCCCGTAGTCCACCCCCTCGAAATAGGTTCTGAAATCGTGAGTGTCATTGACCGTGAGTCTGTGGCACGGTGCCACTGCCACCCTTGTCTCGATGCGTGCCAAATCCGTCACCTCCGGCTCTTAGGGGACAGGGGCGTGCTGCCAAACGACTGCAGTTTGAGGATTAACAATTGTCTCAAGATATTGCTTCGTTTCCTTGGGGACTGGTTCTCTGCACATCTATGATCGGAAATCTCAATCTAAACATTCGATGTATAGGTATGTGATATATCTCGCAGTAGGTCCCCGTTCCTGCATCCTAGTTTTCACTAGATCAGCGTTCACTTAGTAGGTTCAAAGTGCTTTCCGGCAATTACAAAGTTTCTGGAAGCGGTTTCGTAGCGTCTCATGAAAATGATTAAGCAAGCAACGATATAGGTACGCCAAAAGGTTTCGCAGAGTTTCTCAATTTCATAACATCGCTGTTCAGCGAGTTGATTTACTTTCGATCTGAAACAGCTTACTGATTAAAGCGCTACATTTTTGCTTTCACTCTTGATAATAGTTCGTAAACTTTAACATATGGGACTGGTTGTACCTCACAAATGGTCGAATGAAAGTCAGCGGCCCTTCGCGAGGAAAGCTGTTTGCCGACGGACTACGGTAAGTCGGTAACCAGTCAAACATCGATAGACTCAAGTGTGACGACCACGGGAGAAAAGCTTGAGTAGGGTGACCATTAACCATTCGTGTTGCTAACGGATGAGTGAAAGGTTGGAAAACAGGGAGTTATAGATGTCAAGCGTTTTAATGGGCTGTAAAATACGTTTTATTATAACTACTGCGTAGATTTTAATACTGTCATCATAAAATTAGGGTTTCCATAAGACGTTTACGATTAGATAAATGGGTTGAGATACTAACAGAACCAATGGAGTTTCAGTATAGAGATATGGTTGGATTTTTATGAAGTTAAGGATAGAAATGTTTAATTATAGATAGGTACTGGTATTTAAAGAACTTAATTGGGTGTGAAAATACTCCATGCTGGCGAGACAATTTTTGAAGGGTTATGTGTTGCTAAGTTTTATGTCAAGTAGTGTGTTAAAGTCGTATAATAGTTGTGGAACTTTGAAGATTCGGTCTATCTTATGTGTATTCTGTGTTACTTTTTAACCAACGGGAAAAAAGGAGGAACTCAAGTCGAGGCGTAGGTATATAATATGTATATATTTTTTTATATATGACCACGCATAACTTTTTATAGTGTAGTCTCATTTGAACGATTCTTGTTTTATTCGGGAGGGTATACCTCGAAGTTGATCCCGTGTAAAATATATTAACTTTGCTTGAATGGTTTTTGAGTTAGCTTCAATAACACGTATTTTTCCTCACTTAGTTTATGTGGATGATGTTCTAAGTTATTAAACTTCCTGTCACTGTAATTTACATAGCAGATTTGAATTTGAATGAGGTATGTACCACAACTAAAAAGTGTTTTTTTTTTACAAAAATAAAACCGACTTCCAAAAAAAAACAATACAAAGTGAAAAATAACTGATTTCGGAAAAGTTATTTTTCTCTTTGTAGTGTTTTTTTGGGGAAGTCGGTTTTATTTTTTGTAAAAAAGTTTTTATTGTAAAAAGTGAATGTCAGTCGGTAAATGAAAACTTTACATCGGTAAACCATGGGTCTCCATAAAACCAGAGAGGTGGTCCCTTCTGACGGAACCTCACTAAAGTACCTACCGTTAACCGTTCGGTAGGGACACTTTCACTGTTTGACTGCACGCCCCGAGCCCCGATCATCTGATAACTGTCAGTTTTGACACAAATACAACACGTACAGTGTATTTTCTTTGCTTGTCTTATTTTGTTAACAATTTGGCGTCCTGAGATGAGGAAATGAATGTCTTTAAATGGTTAAATCGATGCAGCTTTTAATGTAGCTGATGCCTTATACGTGTTTCTTACATAGATCAAGACGTTCAAGCATTATTATATCTATGGGTTCAAGTGTAATGATGCAATACTCGTGATTTTTGCGTGTTTGTTTACCAAATATGACAAGTAAAGGCAAACACACTGTATTTAACTGCTTAAGTTCTGCGTGTAATCAGCGTTGCTTATCGGTCAAGCATATTAATCATCAATCATTTTATACAATACTCACAAATTTTTAGAGGTGTTGAAGTGCTTGTCGAGCATTATGATGTAAATATGTTAGGAACTATGAATATTTTGGGCCAGTTTCACAAACTCCATAGATAATATCTACCAGGATGGAACATGTATGAATGCATCCACTACATAAGTTAAAAGAAGGTAGTGAACCGGCCATTAAAAAGTATTGCTTTTTTATTGCAAGATGGCGATGTTTGATTTCATAGGACACAATGACAACCATAATTTATCTATAAGTTTTCAACTATATATAAGTTTTTTTTTAAATACGTAGGGTGTTCTGAAAGTCTTGAGATTTAACTTTATTCTTCACAGTTTTTCAAAATAATTGCCACCACAATTAATACACTTCTGCATCCTTATAAACCAATCACTAAAAATATCTTTCCATTTCTGTTCAGGAATTTCCGCACATATAGGATGACTGGTAATTAGTGGCCGATACTTAAACACATGATTTTACACATGATAACAAGCAACTTTTACTATGGCACCAATCCTGAAATCGCGAAAAAATAATCAGCTGGTCCCTACATTTTGACGAGTTATGCGAACATAAATGTAAGGAAGAGCTGATTTTTTTTCGCGATTTCAGGATTGGTGCCATAGTAAAAGTTGCTTGTTATCATGTGTAAAATCATGTGTTTAAGTATCGGTCACTAATTACCAGTCACCCTATATATGTCCCAGGCCGAAAGTAAAGCTTCTTAGTCCCGAAATCTTTGCTTTTTCAATTTACTTTTCACGAAAGGAAACAGCCCAAAGTCACATTGCGCCAAGTCTGGCTGAAAGGCGGATGTTCAAGAAGTTGCAAGCCAGCATCTCGCAAAAATTGGTATGTACTCGTAACGTCAGCACGATGTGCCGGAGCGTTATCATGATGAAGATACCAGGTGCAGAGTTGTGACTTTGGACGAAGCTTCTTGAATTCCTGAATAAATCGAGGAAGGCAGACAGTGGTGTACCAAGCAGCGTTTACAGTCTTCTGCCCATGGAGAACTACTTGTTCAATAATTCCCCGAATACCGAAAAAAACCACGATTATTTTCTTTTTTATCGACTTAGATTTTTTACTTCACTCGGAGTTTCTTCGCCTTCTATCACCCATATTTTATTTTGTTGCTTTGTGGGCACGTCATAATAATAAAGCCACGTTTCATCGCCCGTGACGATTAAAATGATGTCTTTGGATTTTCCGTTTTCAAACTTTGCAATCATTTTTTTACACCATTTAACTCGGTGTTCCTTTTGTTCATCGGTAAGTTTATATGGAATCCAAAGAGTTTTCTATAACCTAAATGATGGTGAATAATTGAATGTAACGCTGCCGAGCGAATCTGCAGTAAGGACTCTATTTGCCGGTAGGTTATTCGCCGGTCAGTTTCAATTAAATTTTTAACTGCAGAAATAATTTCTGGAGTAACTGCTTCTGTCGCTCGTCCTGAACGCAAGTCGTCTTCTAGGTTAGAACAGCCACGCTCAAACTGTTTGTACCATCAGTAGATGGTTGCACGAGAGGGACGGTCATCACCAAGTATAATAGACTTCATTTCTTGTAAACAGTTTTCTGGACTTAATCCACGTAAAAGTTATAACGCAAAATTGCGCGATATTCGATAGTCGTCCACGAAGCCATTATAGTGAACTTGTTCGAACACGATCTGCGGCAATACTGAATGCAATCAAATGACAACTGACACTAACGTATATCATAACATAGACAATCAAACTACGTGCTCGCGTCGGCCATTCGCCTTAGTATTATTATGTATCTCTAGACTTTCAGAACACCCTACGTAACTACTACACTCTACTCTCCCATATTTTCATGAATACAGAAAGGATAGGGTAGATTCCTACAACTACACATTTCATAAAACACTTGCCTGAGGCGATGGTCCTCCCTATTTCCGTTTGCATCTGAATTCGCAAATTTTCCAAAGGGCGACCCCCTCCGAACAGATAAGGGTGCACTTTATTGGATACGGTTTACATGTTATGGGGGACATTTCCATTTTATGGTGTTGCATGATGATTGAAATAGTTCGAAATTGAAATTCCTTTAGGCGATTCTTCGTTTCGAGTCAATAGACAACAAACTCTTTTTTGTTCTTGACAATCAAGGAGCGACTTCGACGGCCATGTCGTTTCCCTCCCTTAAATCCTGGAGGGTGCAGGTAGTTGTGCATGAAGGGCAGAAAGATGATGAATTAAAGTCCTGTGAAGGTGCTCAGCAGTTGCCCTTTTATTTGGATGAGAAATCATCAAATGACTTCTCCCGCCCAGAGGCGGAGAGGGAGGGCGTGTCAGACTTTTACTGGCTAAAACCCACCCGCGTCCCTTCAGTTGCCTGTGCCGGGACCATGCAGTACCAGCAGTTGCCCTGCGTTTGGGATCAGTCGATGATATCCCATTTGGTCAGATACGATTTGCAGCGGCCATCACCTTAAATCCACAATCGATTAGGAGATTTCCTTAGGAGCTGCAGTAACGGGAAAGAGAGCTATAGCTTTTGCTTAAAGTTTTCAGATTGTAAAGTCCCTTTCGCTAACAAAGAGGTGTCACATAACGTTAAACACCACCATAAATTGTTAGATTTCAAGATTCCAATAACCTCTAAATACTTGCTGCCCACTTGTATTAAGTATGTCGTGCTAACCAGTTTTCATTAGTTTCCCTGCCACAATGTTTACGTGGGATAATAAGCAGTTAAAGCAGGAAGCGCTAAGGTGGCCCCACGAAATTCAAATTTTCTTACGATTTTTACAATTTGCAGCTCAGTGTCTGTGTGTACCTAGGTATGTTGAGTATATTTACAGAATTATAATCAGTAATACAACTCCGTAAGTTAGTATAATCCTCAAATGTCAAGATGCCATGAAATAGTCATTCAATAGGATTACATGGTCTTAGAGAGTTGTATTGATGAGTTTAATGATTATTCTGTAGATACATATTTGTTACGGTCGCGAATCATATTTTAATCAATATACAACCTAATACTGACCTGCAAATTGCAAAAAACACAAGAAAATTTGAATTTCGCGGGCTAACCTGGTGCTTTCGCTTTAAAACTTGGTTTTTTAGTCAGTATTTACTTACTGATTTTATGTCCGAGCTGACAGTTAGAGGTCAAACGTACCGTGTTCTTGGCTCTGTCCATATTTTTATAGTAAACAATGTGCAAAGCTTACATCCCATCTATAAGAAGTTACTTATGCATCGTTGTAGAAAATTGCTGCATGTTTGCAAGATATCCAAAAGTTTAATCGTCGTCCACTTTTCCATTTTTCTCTGCGGGGTTCTAACTTTCAGGGTTTGTTCATGAATTTTTGAACAAGGATTTTTTATTCATTAATAAATTTACAATGATACGGTGTACAAGCTTGATGGCGGTCTATGGTTGAAACTTGAAATAGAGCAGATCGCGTCGGTCGGCGACCGCTACCCGGCCTATTGTGAATTATTAAGTGTCCTACTATCTCCGTGCTTGTCCATGGTACAAGTTGTAAGTACCGTGGCATAGATTACATTGACTACATGTACAGTAATCGTGTATTATGGAAATGATGGCATTATTACAGAGGCTTTTTCAAGTAAGACCATTATTTAAAGTGGTAGGTAATTACTAAATGTAGCGTCAAACCGTTCGAACTATGACATTGCTTTCTTTGAGTACCAGCGCAGTTTCCTCGGTTGTCCTCAACAGTCGATGGGATTTAAAGCACTATCCCGGCACCGGCACTTTTCCGGCGATGGGGCCCTAAAAAGATGGACGCCACAGCAGTACTTGCACGATTGTTCCAAAGTCTTCTGCACGGTTCTGCGCAGCACCGTACCCGTTTTATGTCCGTAGGTGTGTTCGTGGCATCAAAGTGGGCCCTGTCAGAATATCAGCGCTGCGGTTTTTGTTTTTTCAAATATCGCAGCATCATGCTGAGATAGGAGCCATTTTGGCCTCGCACAGGTCTTCTTTGTTTTTTTTTTCATTCCTTTTGTTTTATTTGTGTTTAAGATATTGTTAGTTTTAATGTTCTTTTTATTGTTGTATTTCCTGTGCGTGTCCCAAATAAAATATTTTTCTTTCTTTCTTACCATGATCCATGACCCATGAGCATATTGCTCTTTGGCATCCAGATTTGTGCAGGAAGGCCCGAATCTTGAACATGAATAAAATTGTCATGTCAGTTGTGCAATTAGCAGAATAGGTACCATTCATTCAAATGTACTTATTAATTAATACTGAAAATACGAATACTTAGCCAGTTAGAAACGTGTTTATGTGCACTAATGAATATTAACGACTACTGCAGGATTTAATTTCTATGAAGCAAGTTTAGTTAGGGCTATTAACTCTGACCCAAATGCCACCATTAGGTAATGCACTTTTCTATAAAAGCTGCAACTATCGGATATAAAATAAACTATGAATGAAATAAATAAAATACTGTTATTTTGCCACAAATACCTGTTCGTTTCTGAGGTATTCTTGCGGTTGATCAAAATGTAGGAGCTTCCTGATGGAATGCTGTCCATCTACCTATAGATAACACTACTTGCGTTATAGGTTTCTCGACTTAAGAGTATATTGTTCAAAAGAATCGTGACTATGCCAACTACTTGTCTATCTGAAATAATTCACATTGATGCACAAAAACTGAATCCCCGGACTAACTTTTCGTCATATTTTCTGAAGTAAATGGAATGGGCATTTGAAATATTTTAGCCAGTTATTTATTTTTAAAGCTTTGTGAAAGTAAGTGGCCGGTTAAGTTACACATTACCTTCTTTTGTTTTAGTTAACACTTTGATGAACGTCTATAATCAAATATTATTAACATAATTAGGATACTTATTGAATAGGTACCTACTATTATTCTATTACAGGGCATTATTATCTATTCAACCAATACCTGTAATTTAAATATTTATTTCAGACATTTGAACGTAAATTGTCTAGTTATCTTGTACTTACCCACAATTTATGAAGATACAACTGTAAATGTTTAAAACATGCATTTTAGAAATTAACTGTTGAATACTCAAACGAAACACGATTTACACATGTCATCGCAGGTCTATTAATAGCAAGTACATAAAGATTTTTAAGAGCGTATCGAAATAAATTTGTATCATTTGAGTATTCGGGTATAGATATCAGATGACACTCAAAAGTACTGTTACTACCAACACATCTCACCGCCACACCGCCTATAATTTCACTTTCATCTCATTTCATCACAGTGTTTACTACCTTACCAAGTCTAATTGGCACTTTTCTCTTTCCAGAGATTACCTTCACAAAATTGCTAGGCGTCACCACCATCGGATTGTTTCGGATGCAAGTGAAATTATAAATGAGAGGGTAGTTGGAGGTTAGTGCTAGATTCAAGATGGCGACCGCGGCCCCGGCAGCGTCGTGCATGAGTACAGAACATGGCTGCGTCATGTTCGACTGTCTTGTGCATCTTTGGGAATGGTGAGTGTTAATTTTAATGTTGTTTGTGCATGTATATTTGTAAACACAGGGCCAGGGTGAAGCTGTAAGTTGAAAACAAAATGGAATTTGATGAATTTGGGGTGTAGGTACACTTCTAATATCGGACCATACCTAAATCAACTTCACTTTTGTAAATTGTAGATTAGGAATGCAATTAGAAAGGTGTAGATTCCTATAAATTCTACCTGTATTACGATTAACGTGCTCTTTGAAATAATATTATTAGATTTTGAGATGGACTAGGAAGTAACTAACACTATCGTTATTGAAAAAAGGCCCTGAGGGTCCAAATATTTATGGAAATCAGCCCACGTGGTAATAATCGATATTGAATATTATGCTTCTCTTTTATGTGTTAACAAAGGTGAAATTATACTTAAGTACACTATTGTCATTATGTACCTATTTACTTAATGACAATAGTGTTAGGATAGTTCCGAATCATGTCGTCTTATATAATTATTATATTGTATTAAAAATTGAGTTAAAATCATAATGTTTCTACCAGACTCCATGATACAATAAAACCGTGACTATAAATAATGTACAATCAATCAAAATACAATAGTAATCAAATAGTGTAGTGTATAGTCATTTTGTACCATTATGGAAATGTATCGAGTCTCCTAATTGATATTTAATAGTTCTATACGCACAGTTGTGTCACAACTAGAGATGGGTGGGTGGGTAAAAATGGGTAGGTAAAAATGGGAAGGAAAGGGTAAAATAAGTAAAAACTATAAAATCCCCATTTTTACCGGGTATAAGTATTTAAAAAATACAGGGTAAAAATTTAGACATTCATTGATAGTTGTTTGAAATGATTTAATAGTTAAAAAAATACCGTGTATGTATGTATTAAAAATTTATACAGTTTGAATAAAAATGTTGTTTAAACTAATATTATTTTTGTCAAATAAAATTAAACCATAATGATTTTAAAATATTTCTTACGTAAATTTGTAAATAACACAGTGGTGCCGATTGTCTCGTCACAAATCCGTCTAAACTAGACTAAAAATCACAAAAATTTAGTTTATTCCTCTCAAACGACGATTTCTGAAATTGACTAAAGTGACAAAACTTAACTATCAGGTTGGCACAAAAGTAATGAGACACTTGGTTTACGTTTTATATTTTTTTATTATTATTACATTGCAAAAAGCTCAGTCAATAATGTAATCACCATTAGCATCTAAGACTTCTTGCCAACGATCCGGCAAAGTTTGGATGCTTTTCGCCTAGAACTCTGATGGCTGTGCCTTGAAAAAGTTGTTCAACTCCGCCTCTACATCCGAGAAATCATTAAATTGTTTACCCCGCAAATTATGTTTCAGGGCTCTAAACAAATGATAGTCTGATGGGGCGAGGTCTGGGGAAAAAGGTGGGTGGGGTATCGTCTCCCAGCCCAAGTTCTCCAACTGTTGGCGAACGGCAGATGCGACGTGAGGTTGAGCGTTATCGTGTAGTAAAACTACATTGACTCGTCTTCGTCATTTTTTCTTGATAGCGGCAGATAGTTTGGTGAGCTGGGTTGAATATTTGTCAGCGTTTATAGTTTCTTTGTGTAATAGTTCATAAAACAGCACGCCTTGCGCGTCCCAGAAACAGAACAAAGCAAAGCAAAGCAGAACTTTTAAGCGGTTGTTTTGACTCAGCTTCGGTTGAGTTGGTGGCGTTTCTTCTCGAAACAGCCAAAAAGCACGACGTGTATCGTTCTCGTAATGAATCCATGATTCATCTCCAGTAACCTGATCAGACAAAAACTATTTACGTGGGGGTCGCAGCAAAAGTGATTGACAGATAGCGACACGGACTGCACGACTGGCGTCTGTAAGGATGTGCGGTACCCACCGAGCCAAAACTTTTCGATACCCAAGCTCATGTAGATGGTATTCCACGGCGTGGTGACTGCAGTTAAGTGCTTCCACTAATTCACGAGTGGTAGCATCCAGATTCAACTGCAGTTCGCGGCGTAAATCGTCGTCATTCACCGGTGGTCGTCCTGAGCGTGGCTGACTTTTAAGGTTCCTGTCTCCTGATTTAAAACGGTCAAACCATCGGGACACAGTCGCATGGCTTGTACTTCCAGCGCCCAATGTAGTGTTGATATTGTCAGCCGCAGCCCACGCACTGTGGCCTAACAAGTACTCGTATAAGTATAGTGTTCGAACTTGTCGCTCGTCCATTTTTCTTCAAACTGACTAAACCGATCGCGAGGGCGGCTTTATATACCCCCACATCACAAGTACCTAGAATGTTCTACAACGTTCTAGAATATTATTGAAAATATTTAACTTGAAATAGGAAATGTATAGAGTTTTGTAGTGTTTCATTACTTTTGTGCCAACCTGATATATTTTAGTTTGACAGCACTAAGATGACACTGAGTTATTAGTTTTGTGGCGGCATATCTACATCGCCACAATGGAACGTGTCACACTGAGGTCACGAAAAATCCTGCATCGCGCAATCCAAGTTTACCGCGCGACTAGCATATATACAACATCCCGACATCAACCGTCGGGCAGTAGCCCACCAGACATAACACCCGTCTGGTCGGAGGATCCTCCCTTTTCTATGGAGGATGAGTGAACTTTACACCCTGTTCCTCATGCCTCTATAGTTTAGTGAAAATGGTAATTTTGCTATTCTGAATTTGACGTTTTTCACAAAAAAATTAGATTTTCTAACTAAATCTGACTATTTTTAATCGCGATTAAAAAGGTGTGGAATAAAATTAGCATGAACTACACACCAACACCTCGATTTCAGGTACAAAAACAGTAGGTACTGTTTCTTTTTTTTTCTTTTGCTTATATCTCGAAAACGGTGTGTCCTATCGCAAAAATATTGAAAATTGCAACCCCCTTTATAGAACCCATAAACCCCTAAAAGTCAACATGTAGGAACAAATTTTTCAAATTTTCCATTCAAAAAGTCAAAAATTCAATATAAACACGTGTCGAGGCTGCCGCCCCGCGCGCCTCCGGCTCAAAAAAATCACGAGGTAGAACAAACAAGTACTTACCACGTGGAGTCGCGATAGTTGTGTCAAAATAATTTTTATATTTAGTGATATTTTTTTGCAGAATAGCTTTACGATTCTCATAATCAAAAGTAAGGAATTTTAGTGATAGTTTAGTTAGTTTAGTTCGGTGTACAAGAGAATAGATCCCATTGTTTGCTCCTCGGATACTATACAAGGTGTAACATAAATAACGCACAACCTCTTAAGAAGTCATTGTACTCATCATTATGCATTACATTACATTATCATTACTTTTACTACGGGACTAAACCTGAAATCGCGAAAAAAAATCTGCTGCTCCCTACATTTATGTTCGCATAATTCGTCAAAATGTAGGGAACAGCAGATTTTTTTTTTCGCGATTTCAGGTTTGGTCCCATAGTGAAAGTTGTTCATAATGCTGAGTACAATGATCCCTTAAGAGGTTGTGCGTTATTTATGTTACATCTTGTATCATCATCTGCCTAGCCTTTTCCCAACTATGTTGGGGTCGGCTTCCAGTCTAACCGGACGCAGCTGAATACCAGTATTTTACATGTTACATCTTGTATAAACAGTGCAAAAGCACTGCTTATATAGTATACGAGGAGCGGCGCGCGGATTGATATATGATTGCTGGAGGATAAAAAACGTGTGCGGTCGGGAGACGCCCGTCAGTAATAAAGTTTCTTTTCACATATTATGATTTAAAACAAAAACATAAAATTTCGCTGCCGCCAACTTGAATTTACATTTTGACCTCACTATCGACTTATGCACCCTCGAACTTAAGAAAGCGAAACCCATGACGAAAATTTGAAAGTTTTCGCAGCCGCCATCTTGGATTTACATTTAGATATCACTGTCGTCTTTAGCACCCTCGAAAACTATGAGAACAATACCCATGACAAAAAAAGATTGAAAATTTTCGCAGCCGCCATCTTGAATTTTCATTTTGACCTCGCTATCGGCTTTAGCATCCTCAAAAACTATGAAAACGACACCCATGACGAATAATTTATAAATTTTCGCAGCTGCCATCTTGGATTTTCATTTTGACCAATTCGAAAAAATTCGAAGAATTCGGAAAATCGATCTGATTGAAGATTTCGAAAGAAGAAAGTCGCATGGAGGGGGCATATAAGAATGAACGCTTTTTCGTTTGTGACGATTTCTGCCAGTTTACTCCTACCGCAAGCCGCATAAAAGAACTTCGTTGCAAAAATCCTAAAACCTAACAATAGTAACTCTTTAATCTCTATCTCGTAGGAATTTCGAAAAAAATAGTAACCTAAATACTTACAGGTACGGTACTTAGTAAAATAAATTATTGTTCTGTGAATTACTAAATTCAAATTCAAATTCAAAATATTTTATTGTGGATCATAGGTAGGTACAGTTCTCAAATAGTTGGAAATTATGATCAGCTATGTCCCGCCCGTAGGGCATACAATAATCACATATAAACTAGCTGTTCAATATAATTAACATAATTACTAATTATTATTACTTTCCCTCTAGCGCAATAAATAGAAAATAAGAAAAACCAAAAGGGCTCACATTAAGAGAAATGTCAAATTCAATTATATAGAAAATAAAATTAATTACATATAAAATTCAAAGATAAAAAGATAAAGTCAAACATAACAAATTGAGATAGGTAGGAACATGTCAAATTATGGGTACACATCAAATTCACAAAAAATAAAATTATTTATAACAAATTAAAATGTCAAATTGTAAAAAGCATACATACTAAAGTGCCTTTGTGAGCGATGTTGAGGTAGTAAGGATTTTTAACCCACTGGGGGATGATTTTCCAAAAAGGCCAAAACACGTCATTCGTAATTTCTAAATTAATAAGTACCAATTTTTCCTTACAAACTTTCATCCCCTATTTCCCCGCCTTATGGGATGATTTTCAAAAAACGCTGAAACACGTGGTTTTTAATTTTTAATCAGAATGTTAAATACCAATTTTCATGGTTTAAACTACAAGAAATACTATTTTCCATACAAACGTTCATCCCCTATTTTACCCACTTAGGGGTTAAATTTCGAAAATCCTTCTTTATTCCTTGTCTACATTATAAAGGGAACTTCTGTTCAAAATTTCAGCTTTCTAGGTCTAAGGGTTTGGGCTGAGCGTTGGCGAGTCAGGTCAGTCACTCAGTCAGGACTTTTTATTTATACCGGGTGTAAGGGACAGCCCTCCGCAAACTAACAAGGTGAATTCAACTCCTTATTTTGAATCATATTCCACCGAAAATTTTTCATTTTTTTAACGTTTTTTCAGTTACTTATATTTCAATGTAAAATTACATTCTCTGTATGCAGCACTCCATTTATGTGAATAAAACAGCTAAAATAAAAAAAAAATTAAATACTCGGCTGCCGAAGGCTCGCTTCGCTGCCGTTCGCTAAGCGCGTTTTGCCACGGTAACGATACATTGCGTGTGAGGTAATAAAACAAATCAGGTTTATTGGATTCCCATAACGTTCCTGAAACAATTTCATGTACCAGTCATCTTAGTTTGATATATTGAATTCCCCCCATCAGTCTGCGGAGGGCTGTCCCTTACACCCTGTATAGATATACAGGGTGTATACTTACATATTTTTGATAAAACTGTATTTTATTGTGAGATAGTCCAGAACATTTGTGTAAATAGCAACCCTGCAGACAAACATGAAAATTATAATGTAATATAGTTATTTTTAAAAAAAAATTTAATCGGTATAAATTAAAATTGGGAAGGTAAAAATGGGTACTAATGGGTACTTATCCAGAGTTCGGGTTTTTACCGGGTAGAAACCCATCTATATTCACAACAAAAGTTTCCGCCTCTGCCGTAGTCATTCGAAGGCGTCACAAATTATAACTTCACCAATAGAGCCTAAGTTTTTAATACTTGCTATTAGTTTTCTACTAAAATGGCTATGAAATGACTTTCCTAGTTTATACGTAGAGGTAGACTCACATCCGGTCGGTTTATGGCAGAAATGGCTTCTGCAGACGATGAACGCTGCTTTTAAATTATGTGGTTTTATGAAAAACGTTTTAAAAATTTCCTATTTGATATCTCTATTACGTGGTACATCGACAACATACGTCGAAAGCATATAAAGAAAGTTAAAGGTCTCGCGCATGTAAATATTTCATAAGCTTTTCCGTTACTTTCTATTTACATAATGTCTTGTGCCGATATTTCCATATCGACGAAGACTGCTAAAGTAAGTGCTATCAGGAAGCGTATTATATTTCACAGTTTCTCGTTTAGAAGCTGTTTTCGAAAGATTAAAACACAGACGTAAATATCGATCGTTGTCTCAGTGAGTTATTTTCCAGCCAATGGAAAACAAAGTGACCGCCGCCGTTGTCTCTTCGCCGTATGAAATATTAAAGTTGTTCCGGTTTTGTTCTCTGTGGCTGTGAACTAGCAGTCGGTGACAGCTCGCTAGTGTACCCACTACTTGTGCTACGGAAACTGTCGCCTGTCGCGCGCTTCATCCACCACAAAGCCACGGCTCTCAGAACTGCGCAGTAAATAGAACTTCACATTTCACAGTATGTTTATTTGGTTAGTTACGTGTTAGCTTCGTCTTAGGTTGTGCTAATTAATTTCTGTTTGTTGAGTAAACTTCATTATTTGTATTTCACAATATAATGCTTGATTGTTAAATGAACATTTTGCTAATAGAAAACCAAAATGAATCACGTGATAATAGAATTTTACAACCTTACAAAGCTTTGCGAGATTAGTACATAATGAATATTATGATACAAGTGTGTAATGAATAATGATCAGTGCACACGCGTTTCATACAACGTTATTCAACACATTTGCGAGGAAAAAAAAAAGTTTCTTAAACTAATTACATATGTGAAAAAAAAAAGAAATATGGCCCGCGGATTTCTTTTATCGCGGTGTCTTCGCAGGTTGAAGGATAGGCAAAGGCACGAAGCCGTCGAACAGTCTAATAGGTATTAAAAGATAAAAACTGAATATTTTGTATGCTATTTGGATGTAGAACACGAAATAATGTAATTTTTTTTTTTTGACAAAAATGTATAATTTGATGAAATATTATGTTAATTTATCATATTTTATTTATGTACTCAGTAGGCATGAAGTCTTTTTGATGAGATTAAAAAAGCGCACATTACCGCACAAGTGCGGTAATATAAAGTTATAAGCACGCGTGTCTAATACACTGCATTATGAACCTAAAAGCGGTTCAATAAGAGCCACTTTACGAGCATGTGTGTTAAAAAAATTATTTACTTAGCAATAAAATTATTTACACAGGCAAAACAAACGTAACATGTTGTCTCTATTTTAGTGCAACGTAAGACAAAGTTTATGTCGCACATTTTCGAAGGTTTCTTAAAATAAAACGTCTATTTCCGGTGTAATATTTCAGCATTTCCATTGTTTGGCCGTTAGCTTCAGTTCCATGGTGTCGCGACGACTAGAGCTAGAGCTACCGGTAATGAAAAGTCTAGACTAGACGTATTGTTAGAAAATAGCAGACTTTGCGTAGGCCGTGTATTTGTGTGCTGTAACGCCAAGTCTACATTTTTACCGGATGATGGATATTAAAAGAAATGGCGATTCGGTGTTAGTTATAGATTTTATTGATGAAGATATAAAATAATCGGTACTGAAAGAAAGGTTTGAGGACAGACAGCACACACACAGCGGGCAGGTTTGGATACTTCCCACTTTGGTATTTCCATTTTTATTTTGCAATAAAATCGGTATCGGGTAATCTTTACATTTGAATTTAGTGATTCAGTTCTTAAAATGGAAATGTGTCATTGTGATTTTGTTTGTATGCATATTTTAACGTCTGCGTTTGTTTCTTGATATTATTCAATATGCAACATGGATAACAACAAAATAATCGGTGCAAAGATTTTTTGTGATTTGTAGAAGCATTTGTTAGTTGGTCTTCGAAACCTTATTCATAAGTCATACTAAATGCAACATACACCATCATAAACTGCATATTTATGTTGATTTAATCCAAGTCAGGTCATAAAACAACAAGTTATTAAAATATGTCGTTACTCGTGATACATTGCACAAACCCATTAAACTTGATTCGTTTATTTCCATAGTTAATTGTGCAAAACAGCTCTATTTCTACATAAACAGTTTCTTTTAATCTTTTAATAGGCACCGCGGTTAAACTGCAACAATCTACGTCGTTCATCTTATCGTAGATCAAAGTGAAACGTTGTTTTTGGCAGGGGAAGTAAATTATTATGATCTGAAATCGATTCGGTCTCACAACTCGGCCGTCGTTTACCAGAATCCGTGTCCTACCAAAATGGAGGCTAGCGAAATTGAAATTTCATGTTCAATTTGAATTTTCATCTATTTGTGATGCTATCCGTCTGTAATGTTATGCTACGCTGCAATAAGCTCCATATTTTTGTGCTTGCTGTTCCTTAGATGAAATGTCTATAAAGCTGTGGATAGCACGAGTAACAGAAGCTTGTAAAGTCTCTCAGGTGCAATGCCTTCTTTTCCTTTATTTATATTCTGACAGTACAAGTCCTGAGTGCTCCCATATCCCCAAAGGTCAAATTAAATTTTCCAAGACTGTGTCCTACTTTGAGATCAAAGGTTTTTACATGTTGGCTTTACAAAGAAAAAAATCCTTTTAAGCTAAATTGCTGGCACGCACTCCATCAATATAGCATTAGTTTACATTGTATTGTGTTGATTTGATATAGTACCATTATATATAAAACTGTACTGCGTACTTGTCTCACACGATCAATACTACCATCTATTATTCATACAAGTATTTTTGGAAGGCTGCTTTTCGGCTTTGGTCAGCACTTTAAACATAGTACGAAGCTGGAAATTGTGAACACGACGCTACCCGCAAACGGCAGTATAAATAACTGTCTATTAGGAGATTGGATCACGGCAAGCAAGTTAGACCCTTCATTACACACATGTCTTGTCCTTAAGATACATGTACGCCTTGTAAGAGACTCATTACGCGATTAAAAAATGTACATAAGTAAAGTGCACAGAGAGGCCGGCTAAGAATTCTGGTTTTAAGGTCAAACGCTGCTATGTTGAAGATGGTAAATTAATTAAGAGCTCCTCAGCCTTCATCTACGAAGCTTTTGACTGACACTTTTGATCCAATTCATTATAAATTGGCTATATTAGGTTAATTAATTTAAGAAGATTATGAAAAATGAGCATCTACAGAAGACCAATCAGATCTACTTTTAGATATTATTATATATATAACCTTTCTAATATAACATACGAAGGTTAACTAAAATGCCAGTTAAGTTGATGCTCAGCTGTTAATAGCTATCGACTGGGTTAGAAAAAGAAGTAAAATGATACATAATGAGGTCACCATAACAATATCCAAGGTTTGGGATAATGTGATTGGGAGTGCCATCATCAAGTTTGAAGATACGTTGTAAGAAGCACACGTGTATTATTCGACATCATCAATATTAAACATGGACACGTTTATGACGAATCTGGTGGCACGCCGCAACCCAAAAAAGCTGGCTCTGATGCATATATAATCGATATGTTGGCATGAGTCGCACCGTGAACAATCCAAGTAGGGTCATTACTATTCATCAGAGAAAGGGGTCAGCCGTCGGTTTGATTTCCATTGGCTCATAGCTCTTATACCATGCTGATCACGCAGTGACATCTGGCGAAAATTAGTACCTCGAAGCTGACGCACTACCTTCACTTGGGTCATATCCGTCATTAGCCGTGGAGCCACGCATAATGTTGCGCTCGAGATCGATGGAATAAGATCGGAATATATATTTGCCATTAAGGTTCCTTATATCTGGGTGATCATATTAAGATAATTTGGCCAAAGTTGAAAAGTCTCCACCACAACTGATGTCCCTTTAAATAGCGATATCGTCGTCTATAGACGTGACTGTTAAACTGATTATTTTAAGCCCCGATTCTTTCTAATCGTCTCGTTGACGAAAGAAACGAACCTTGTAACAAATAATTTTTACGCACGTCCAAATAATTTACGAGAGAACTGTTTTTCTTCTAGGTAATTTGTATTCTTGTAAAATGGTGTAGAAATCGGAAAGTGATTTACTTTCTCTTTTCCCAATTTATGTCTTTAGTGTAAACAGAGAATTTTTTCTTGGATTTAAGGTCTGAAAAGAAACGCAAAAGTAATTAGTAGAAACATGCTATTTACAAGAAAATAACAGTGATAGCAATCAATAAACATTACCTTTATGTATGTACTACGTACTTATAACCCACTTACAAGGCAGCTAATAAATGTTAAGGCGATGGTAATAACATGGCTGAGGCGAGAACTAGAAGAGACCATAAAGAAACAATGAAATCTTACAGAATACGGATACAACGCACCTGGCGGCACACTTTTGATTCTTATATGTATAATTCAATGTTTCCATTTGATTATGGAATTGTAAACAGTCTCGGTAAATCAAAAGCTTTTTTCCAAAATTAAAGTTTTGAAGCTATTAAGAAACCTTGACCAAATATTAAACGATGCCAAGTTCTAGAGTAACTGGCGAGAAAAGTTCAAATTTTGACTATCGCATGAACTTAAATATTGAAAAGTTATTTATTCTAGATACTCTCTATATTTTTAACAATGTTGGGTGTCTTTTTAATCAGTCTATAAACAGCCATGAGCGAAAATAAAGATGGCAGGTATATGAAGACCATGTTACATTATAAACTTCTACCTACGAGTTATTTTCTTGCACATAATTGATTGTTTCATTCTACATATATTTTTTTTATAAAAAGTTTCGTTTTTGTTAGCAATTAGTGCGTTAAAAGAACAATAATAGGAAGACAGTAAAAAATGTCGTTACACAATGGAAATTCTTAGCAGGTGTATTGAAAGTGTGTCGATATCGAGTAGATTTTCACTTGTTTTGGGAAACAAAGCCACGACTGTCGACCGCTCATGCGCCGCCGAGCTAATTAGTAAAAGTGAAGCTTTTCTTTGTACAATAGTAAGAAAGGCAAATAGAAGAGTACCCGCGTTCTTGTATTTTGAATCATGCCAAGCACAACCGGTGCGTTGTCCTACGGTTTGCACAATGAATTGGTGTTTATTGACTTACCCCATAACGCGAATATTGAATTATCTGATTTAGCGCTTATTTTGTTTCTACTTATGTTAGGAACGTACCTGAGAAAGTACTCACATTCTATTGTTGTCCGGTGAGAAAATTTTAAAGACTGCTAAATTCAGAATCGATGATAAACTTAGCCAAACAAGGAGTAACCGGTTGGTTATTATCAAGACTAGGCGGTATTAACATCTCTCGTATCTCTGCAACTCGTTGTGACCGTTACCGAACCCGGTATTCAAATTTAATTTATATTAACATTTTCTTTCGAACTGTAACCCTTTACGGCTTATAATATGTATAGAGCCTTCGACACAAATCTCCGTCTTTTTCACTCTACTGGAATTCAAATTACCTTATTGGCACGCCGTCGGCCACAGGTAAAACCGGTATTATACGGTAAAAATGGAGACCCTCGACTTTGTGAGTTATTTAATTTGTTTGCAGGACAGTTTTCATTAGTTGCTTTATAGATGTGCCAGTGATGACGTCTGTGTTCGTCTCCCTCTAACACATGCGTTGCCCGTAGCACTGTCTCATTTTCCTCCTCCCACTCAATGTAGCGGTTGGCGCGATGCTTGTATACGTTACTATTCCAACAGTCGACGGCGGACGGCCGCGAGCGTTCTCCAATATAATCACTAATCGAAATTAATTTAATTGTATTGTAAATGCGGTAACACAAAACAATAAAAGTGATAATCATAAATAAAAAGTAGTCGACAAGTATGAAAAAGTTGTTACTGAAGAAACAGGAACCGAGTGAACTACAGTAGACGGAATAATCAACTAGATTAAAAAGTTTCGTGTTTAGTGTAAAGTGTCAGTAGTGTTTCTATAATTTAGTGTTATTTAAAAGATTGCAGTAAATGAAGCAATATATCCTCCGAGGCAGAAGAGTGTTTGATGCCGCCAGCGAATAAGGTACGGCAAACCGGATATTGTACTAGTTACTAGACAGTCGTTTGACTAGTTTAGTATAATAATTATAGTCGGTATGAGAGGCTTTAGAAAAAGTATTTTGAACTTTTTATCTTTGGGAATTTTCACCGAGGCGGCTCGAATGCATCTCAAGTTCAGTCACGCGACGTTTAAATATTTGTAGATGAGATAAACATTGGTGGTTGAGTGCACGCCACTGCACCCCCGTGTGCGCCCGCGCCAGGTGTGATGTGAACAGGTGGACTCAATCACGTTTGTTTTTATCATTACACCTCAACATAAAGGACTTGAAAGATCCTCCACAGACCACAGGAGTGCCAGTTTGAACGTTATCTGTATTTTTCTTAATTTAACTTACAGCAGACACGCACTTGAACAAAATTTAGTACAACTGATACGTTTTGAGAATGACCCACTTTTGAGTTAACTCAATATCAAAGGTTATCAAGTTATTTTGTTCCAAGAAAAGTATTAGGGGCACAACAAGTTTGAACATGATCACAGCAGAAGCGGAAATGTGATGGGAGCCATAAAATGAACATCCAAAATAATAATTCGTAATGGGAATACATTTCTATAAGCACCCTCAACTATGGAAATGGACAATCATTCATGCACATGGCCAATTGGCTATAGACTCAGTTTTTACCTCGAATTTCATGGTTCAGACTTTTTGCATTGCCGGACACACGTGAGGCTTCATTACCCGTATTCAAAAGAGATTCTTTATTGCGCTCATGCGTCATTCTATGTGACAATTCAGCTGCTATCATTGTAGCTGAAATAATTTGCAAACATTTGGGCACATCATCATCAAATATGGTGGGGCCAGGGCGATGTGTCATCGACTGCAAAGTACGGCTTTCATCACTTCTGATATTTAACCTCGGAGGGGCCGACAACGATTTGTCTTTGAAGCAGGTAGTTGAACGGACCTTTAGCAGCAGAGTTTTTTGTCTCCAGACCTTTGTTCGGTAGTGCGGTATTGAACGGCAGATACCGCCATAAGGCTGCGGGCACGAAACCAGCGGCGAGGAGTGGTAGCCGAGTGGGGCGGTGGCGGCGGAACAATTTTGTACCGTCGTCGCGGCGTCGCGTCGCCACCGCTCCTCGCCGCTCGTTTCGTGCCCGCAGCCTTAGACTTGTTTGAGAAGCACTGGTCTAGTGATCTCGTGGTCGTAAGCGCGACTGCTGAGCGTGGGGTCCTGGGTTTGATTCCCGGGTCGGGCAGTCTTATTGGGTTTTTCCAATAATAATTTCTTGGTAACAGCCCGGAGTTTGGAAGTTGGCGGTGTGATACCCCCGTCCGTGCCTAGGAAAGCACGTGGCTCTGCGCCTGATCTCTCTCCGGTCGTGTCGGATGGCCATCCCATCAGACTATGAGAGTGAGGGAAAAGAGAGTGCACCTGTGTCTGCGCACACACTTGTGCACTATATCTCCCGCGCCGAAAGCTGCTCTCCGCTGAGATTAGTCGCCATGGCCGAAATTCGGTCTGGAGGACTAATACTCCGAAACCTTCTCGAAATTTGCATTCATGACGTCATGGCTATTTCTGAGAAACAGTTAAAAGACAATATCATTGGCACTCTCAAACTAATATTCACAAAATGGCAGCTGTACTTTTGCAATCCCTTACCAATAGGATTCATTATTTGAAAGTGAAACATTTGTATCTAGTCAATGTTATGAAACTGCTTTTCATTCTTAAGGATTGAGCATAAGATAAGAACTCGTGGTAAAGTTTGCAAACAAATTGTGCAACTCTATATGTATAGCTATGATTGAACAAGGAGCTCGCAAAATGCATCAGACATGAGCATGGAATTATGGAACTGTTAAAAATATCACAAATAGAATCTCCTAAAGAAATAACACTAACTCATTTGTTTGGTGTAGTAAGAATAACTTCGCTTGAAAACAGGCGCCAAGAAAAACAAATAACTGCAGAAAGGGTTGATGATACCAGACAAACATTGGTAGAGTGAAGCAAAACCAACCGCGTTTCTGGAACCTAACAATCAAAGAGAAAAAGTAGTATCTATGATAAAACAAGAAATGATGAAATTATTGAAGCATTCTACGAAATTGCAATCCTATAGAAAGAACCAAAACAACACACAGAAAAAAAAATCTGTATATCGTTTGAAGAAGAATTTCTTTACAACCCGGTAACGGATGAATCTGATAAAGGATTTATCAAAGACAGGCAATAGGAGGAACTTCCGTGGTTCACAGCTGAGGCAAGGTATGGGTTGTAGTGGCATTTCCCCCGCCCCTCATGTCCTACCCCGCAGGGTGAGTGGCCTGCGCGCGCGCCCGCACACCGTCCTCCACAACGATCAACCCAACAAAAAACTTTCTTTCCTTTTCCAGTTTTGTTGCGTTTGTTCCAATAGTCATTTGAATAGGTATCTCCAGGGCACCAATTTGGTTAATGATTTAAATTAGTTTTTTGTACAAATTGATTTGCCCTTGCCCGTTTGAGATCCCCATCTTTTTTGTTACCGAGATCTCTTTTTGGTGTCGTGGCTGTAAAGGTTCTTTTGTTTTCCTTGACAAGTATTGTGAATCACGATGTTTGGTTATTTTGAGTAAAATAATCATCAAGGATCAGGGTAGTTGCTGAAGGCGGCTTACATTAATACATGTTCATATACTCGACTATGTATACTGCCATCTTGACAATTTATTGAATCGTTCCCAGTGCGGATATTGAAAAAAGTTGCAGCGGTTGCTCGACTACGGAATATATTATACTGCAAGTGGTTTTTAATAAGCTGGATGTTATTTGCAGTCACAGCAAATATTCCATTCCCTTATTGGCTGAGTTTGTAAGGTCGAGAGCAATCTGTTCTTCGACATTTAACCGATCACGCCACATTGCGCAGATTATTGCGAAGCACCATAGTGTGAAAGGACTATTGGAATGCAGCGGACGTCTCCCTTCTATTGAACCTTTATATCTTTAGACGGAATCTCTGTTGTTTGAATTATATCTTCGATCTTATATTCAACTTAAATAGTGTTGTTGTAAGCTTTATATGGAATGATTTTATGTTTGACATATTGTTTGGAAGTCATTCTATATCAATAGTATACTAACGAATTGTTTAAGTTATACTTTCTTATTCCTTTTAAATTGTTGCTTATTTTATTGAATCTTTGTCTATTTATTTGAAGTTTTAATAAGTTTCTGGTTTTTGGACTTCCTTTTTAGGTATCTTAAACTTTAAAGTACAGGCTTCGCTGTTTTTATTTTGTTCAGGAGCTTTTACAACATACAATGAAGATCTGACCAAATTTTATCATTCCCATAAATAAAGCATGACAATGGTTATTGTATAAACATAAGAAATGTTTATGTATTAGCTTCTCCTCGGAAAACCGTCACTTGACGTGTTTCTAGTAAAAGTTCAATATTTGAGGTCAACTGGTATCAGATATTTCCTATTTCTCAGCCGCAGGAGATTAGCTTCCTGCTACAACGTTGGATTAAACACTTTATTTCTTAGAACGAAATGTGATCTCGATCCTTTCAAAGCGTTTAGCTTGGCGACGCAATGAATTGATAGAAGGCCTACACACATACATGTTTGTATAAATCCCTTCAAACCTATTGTTAGTGCCCATAACATACAAAATTCGGTTTAAAGACATTTATTTCTCAAAGAACAAATTACAGTTCACTTAAAGAGAAACTTAAGGTGAAAGCTCCAGGGTAGCCCGCGAAATTCAAATTTTCTTACGTTTTTTGCAATTTGCAGGGCAGTATTAGGTTGTATGTTGATTAAAATATTATTCGCGACCATAACAAATATGTATTTACAGATTTATAATCATTAACGTCATCAATACAACTCTCGAAGACCAAGTAATTCTATTGAATGACTATTTCATGAAATATTAACACATTTCACGATTATACAACTTAAGGAATTGTATGTATTACTGATTCTTATGATTATAATTCTGTAAATACATATTTGTTATGCTCGCGAATCATACTTTAATTAACATACACCCAGACACTGAGCTGCAAATTGCAAAAATCGTAAGAAAATTTGAATTTCGCGGGCTACCTTGGCGCTTCCCCCTTAACTAAATTAACAATAAGTTGTAGTTTACATTACGACGTTCAAGCCATCCAAGAAACTGAACACCATAGTTGTATAACAGCACTGTTTACTCGTAGTACCACGGTTTTATATTTAAATTAAACATCGTCTACGACATTCTCCATTACGATCGTTTAATATTTTCTCGGACAAGCGAGGAAATAGCCAGTAAATCGAATGTTCTTAGAATAATTCGCGAGGACGAGTAAGGGTATAAAAGAGATCTAAATGCACTTTAACTTTCAGAGCTTTTAAGGCTTCGTGTGGTTTAATAGCATTATAATGTGTAGAATGCCTGGTTTAATGTAATCAGCGTTGTTGTGAGATGCTTGGATATTCATCAGTGAGTTTAAACTGCATAGAAATATAATCAATTTCTATGCTTTTATTTGGAAAGACAGTTGAAATTATGTAACAACTATCCAAAAACTCAAAGACATGTACAAAATACTAGAAGGCCGGGTAGTTTTGCACACAGCATCCATTCTAGCTTACGGCATGAAATATGATTGATGAGACGAATCCTTTAGTACGGATGCCAGCACATCAAGCTACCCGAAACTGTCAAATTTTCCCAATCAACCTTGAACCTAATGCTTTAGCGATAAAGTTGAAAATCTATTAAAGAAATTTGACAGATTGTAGTAGCTTGATGTGCTGGCATCTATACATCACCGTGGTATGCAGTTAGCTGACCGGTCGATAAGTACTTTACTGCCGGCTGCGATACTTACTTACGTAACACCTGCGGCCAAGGGGGCACAGCCGGAGAGCCATTTATCTCGGCAGTACAGTTACCAAGTTTGCCTTACACCCACTACACAAGGCTGTTTACATTATAAACTAGGCCCTTACATCAAACCAGCTAAAACACACATGTGTGATAGACGGTGGACGATAAGGATTGTGTCAGAACGTTGTGGGGATTTTGAACTTGGCTTTGTTACAAAATTTCTTACGATGTATAAACGTTGGTTGAAGCTTATAAGAAGGCAGTGATTAAGGGTTTATACCTGCACTATGCAGTGACCGCAAATGACGTGTAGACAAGACATGACGTGCGCTTGAACAGGTCTTATTTACCTGCTTTGTTTGTGAAAGAAACCGACAAGGATAACAAAAAAACAAATGAAAAAGGTTTTACTTTTTGCAATTTAACACTCACATAAACATTTAAACCATTTCAGCATCTGCTATCAATATAATTAATACACGAGTTCATCGGAGTATTTGTTAGCTATTAACTTGCTTGTTGTTTTCTTAGCTTCTGAGAACTCGGTGACTAGATCTTCTTTACTGGAAGATTGTCATTTTCTTTGTGTAAAATATGACGGAGGGATTTTCTGCTTATTTTCTTCAAAGAACTTTAACCTATCTGCCTAGCCTTTTCCCAACTATGTTGGGGTTCTGGATACCAGCATTTTATGTGGAGCGACTGCCTATCTGATCTCCACAACCCAGTAACTGGGTAACACTATACCCCTTGGTAAGACTGGGTGTCAAACTTACGGGCTTCCGACGACCCGTAACGACTGTCAAAGATTGACGAATGACGTCGGGACCAACGGCTTAACGTGCTTTCCGAGGCACGGAGGGATCTTGATATTTAAAGATCACCCATCCACGGATCAACTACAGTACGTAAGCTTAGCTCAACCTGATCGAACGACCCGTGCGGCTGTTATTACTTAGCCACAAGCCCCTCTCGACTGAACTAAATGGCTTAACCGATTCATGGCCAATGACTCAACAGTTGAGTCATTAAAAAACCTTTAGGAAGGCCGATGGCTCAGAAAGGCTCAGATGATGCCGAGATGAGATGATGCTCAGATGATGCTCAGATGAGGCCGATGACTCAGAAAGGAAGGAGGAAATTGGCCATGAATCGGTTAAAGCCTTTTTAAACCCATTGAATTAAAAACTTTTTCACAAAAACAAAAAAAAAACGACTTCCAAAAAAATACTACAAAGTGAAAAATAAATTTAATTTCGGAAGTCGGTGTCTTGGGATCTGTATTTCTTCGAGTAATCGGGGAACATATTAAAAAAGATTCCGACGAACTGAGAACCTCCTCGTTTTTTGAAGTAGGTTAAATAAAAAGGCTTTAGATGCGATTTAGTTCGTATTTAAAATAATGTAGCGCTGCAACCTCAGCTTTTAATTCCAAAGCTCCTTTGCGTATTCTAGGCTTACTAGTCTTTGTTGCACTGAAGTTTAAAAGCTAAATCGTAAAGGTTTATTGTGTTAAAGATTGGTACTTAGTAGTTAAACATTATTTTTTGAGTAATCCTGACCTGCGATCGTTCGTTTAGCTAAAGCCTCTTAAGAATTCAACGGCCGTGTAGTATTTCGTGGAAGAACCGAAGGGTCGCGTAACTTATAATAATAAAGAGCAATTTGTGTTACCTAACACTGTTGGAGATGTTTTGTTATGGTAACGCCACGAAATGCCGACTAGACATACACTCGTACATATGAGTTATTAAAATTAATTTGCATTGCATACTTAATGTGTATATTGCTTGCTTAGTGCTAATACTGCAGTTCACACGGAGGCTAGAAATATCGCGCTGGTTTTTATGATCTACTAGCTGTGCCCCGCGACTTCGTTCGCGTGGAAGTCGTAAGATACACAATATTATACTAAAATAACAGCCACATTTTAATAAAACTCCCTCGTCCCCCGACCCTTCGCGTTGTTTCGCCTGCCCGCGCTATTATTTCGTTTTCGCTTAGTGTTCTTTCTGACATTTTTCTTTTTGCTCGGCTGCTAAGGGTCGTAGGGTGATGTTAAATAGCTTATAAGTATCCTCGAGAATTGGGCTACCAAAATGCAAAAGAATTTTTCAAATCCGACTTTTCTTCACAATTTCATGGTTTTTTTTTGGCGCGGAACCCTAATTATTTTTCTAAAATAAAAGGAACGTAAATTACTCCCTGTAACATCAGCTACTTGCCAGTGAAAGTCCCGTCAAAATCGGTTCAGATGTTTCGGAGATTAGCCGGAACAAACAGACAGACAGACAAAAATTTTAAAAATTGCTTTTTTGTTATAAGTACCGTATACAGAATGGAATTTTTTAACCGCACCTGGAGGGAAGTACTCTAAATACAGGAGATATCAAATTTTACTCAAAGGAAACATTCCTTTATTTTTAAAAAGAAACAAATCTACATTCAAAGATTTTTGAAAATTCGCTTGCCACACTCGGGAATCGAACCGGCTAAAATCCAAAAAAATAACACCCTATACTTTTATGTCATCAATCGATAAGGTCAATCATAAGGATCAAATCTCTCTAACAAACATGATAAATTAAATGTAAAAAGTTGTCATGCTGACATTACCAACAGACACTTCAATTTTATTTATTTGTATGTTTATATTACATTTCACATTGCATTGCTAACAGCTGCTTTAATATTTTGTGCAGTACCTACTGAATTATGAGTCTTATAAATATCGTTGGATATCAAATGCTAGAATTTAGGTACATTTTGTAAAGTGTTTTAATTTTGATCATGGTTATGAATTCATGACGCACGTTTTCGGAGTGTTACGTTCACCACAAAATTGTTTGCACTTCATTTGTTGAGTTACGTACCCGTATAAAAAACAAAACACTGATTACTAAACCATCCTCATTTATAAGAAAATTATTTGCCCCAATGAAGATAGAACACGACAATTCCGAAATACCTTTTAGCCAAAGAATTTTTGTAATCACAGTGCCACAGAGTACAAAATCCTGAACGCTCATAAACACAACTTAGAAATGTAGATAAAGCACATAATTTCTTTCTACCTATTGCTATTATTACTTGGCGTAGATACTGTGTGTGACAATGACTTTCATCTCTCACGATTCTGTGTCACTTCGCTTAGTTGACGTGACGATCGTATCTTTGGGAGCACGTAGGCTACCGGCTATAAAAATTTAATTCAAATATTTAATGTGGGGCTTCACTATGATTGTCTATGATAAAATAAAAAGTCAATTTGATTCGAATTTTACAAGTTTTGGAGTTTTTACAAGTTTTGGTCTATCGTAATTAGAAGGTTTGGGTGAAAGAATCGATGGTTTGTTTAGTACTTTTAAATGAAATAGAAATGGATTGCTTATTTGTATTTTTGAAGTAAAAACTTCTTTAGGCGCGTGGAGCGCTTTTTGGTAGGGGGAAATCTTACGGGTTCGCGACATGCGACATGCTCGCGCCACCAGTATGTAATGTGACGTGTTGCGCCAGCAGACTGGCGACGCGCAGCGGCCGTGTACCTACCTACATGTTAATGTTTTAAGTTTTCACTTCTGTCAGCAGTCGTCGCTATGATTGCCTATTTTTTAAATTTATTACGTAATTAACAAAAAGCTCCTGCTCCAACCACGTAAAACTTTTGAAACAGTAAATCATTTTCGGTCAGTAAAAGTTAATTCATTTTTACTTCATTTAGACCGGTCTTACACATGTTATCAAATATTACGCCACTCCCGGTTACTTAAGGTGGGGCTACATAATTACCTGCTTACAAGAAATGTAATGAAGTCAGTCGGTCTCGACTGTGTCAGTGAGTGAGACTATAACTTTCTTCTCTCACGACTTTTGTCTCAATTCGCGGCATGCGTGTTGCTTTGCAATTAAATAAATACACAATTACACATGCCTGCACGTAAAATAAATAACCTTAACTAACGTATTAAAACTGTATTGTTGATGGGATAGAATACTAGAAGGAAATTACTATTTAAGTATATCCATTAAAAAGTTTATTAAGCTTTTAGCTTTGGGATACCTTACAGGGCTTCAGGGAAAAATAGCTGTTATGTCAAGCCAACACATTTATCTAAACTGCAGCGTTTCGTCATTCGTGGTAGGTAGGTGTACCTATCATATCGTGATAGCAAGAATATTAGCCGAATGCTTACACATACCCAATAGTGTATGTATATACAGGGCAATTTTTTAATCACTAGCCAAATTTTCACAGGGTGATCTACCCATGAATATGAACAACTTACATTATAGGACCAACTCTGAAATCTCGAGAAGAAAATCAGCTGTTTCATACATTTTGGCCGAGTAGGTATTGAACTTTTGTATGGAACAGCAGATTTTTTTTTCGTGATTTTAGAGTTGGGCCCCACAGTGAAAGTTGTTAATATCCATGGGTAGAACACCCTGTGAAAATTTGGCCGGTTATTGAAAACTAACCCTGTATACAAATAAAACATTTTCTTATTTTTAACATGATGTATATCTAAGTCCGTAATAATTTACAAAAAAAAAAAATGCAAAAATAAAAAAAATTAAAATAGTTTCCTGTGGCTAAAGTATTCATTGGATTTGCTGCATATTTGGTATACGGGTAAAGAAAATGATTCTCTTTACGTGGTTTAAGGGAATGTCAATCGTCCTGTTCCACCTTGTATAATAGAAACGTGAGTCTCGATCTAACAGGTGGTGTGTTTTCGTCTGTTATGTCCCTAATGCGATATTAAGTAGAGTGATAGTAGCATTTCCTCGTTGTAATAAAAATGGCAGTTAAGATAATGTCTTCGGCACGTGAAGGTTGTCAATTTGAAGAGGTAGAGTTAGCATCTAAAGGCGACACAGTGCATTGTTTCAAAAGAGTTTTTTTAATGAAAACTATCGAAAAATCATTGTCTTAATTAGTAAATTAAGTTAATTAATAAGTAAATTAAGTTAATTATAAATTAGCATAAACTCTAGAATACTTATAAAGGCGAATACTGAGTTCGAGTTTAAACTTTATGATGATAATTCTCGAAAATGGCTATCCTTTCAAATAGCAAAATATTCTTTGCCTTATAATGCTAACCATACCACCAGCCACTTTAAATTGACGACGCCGACGTTTTGTTCAAATTCACAGTAACAACAATAGCTGTACACTTAGTACTTACTTAGTTAGAATTGTCATGAAAAATGAGGTAAACTACCTTATTGCTTTGGAACGTCGGTTTTGTCACTCAACATTGGATTAGCGTGTTTCGTCAAGTGTTTTGAGACAAGAGGCCTCAACGGCGATAATCTTCAGGTCTGAAGTACTTTGAATTGAATTATTACGAAACGCTGCTTAGCCTCAACGTGCCCCGAATACACATTACTATTCTTATCTCTGTTTACGTCAATTGAAGCCTTTGTTATTACCAACTCAGTTGTAGCATCCATTCATTGTACCTACATTTATTTACCTGTGCAGCATATGATTATGTATGTTTAGAATAGCCGACTGTTAAACAACTAGGTTCGGCACATAGTCACGTTTTCGCAATTTATGACGACCGTGATCGATGTTGAAGTCTGTAGTTAAGGTTCCGAAAATATTGTTTTATTGCTACGCCTCAAGTACTAATAAAATGTTTGAATGAATTAAATTTACACTATTGATATTGTATAGGCCAGGGATGGAGCACCTAATGGTATATTACATAACACCACGCCTTGTTTCCCCAAAGTTGGGCAGAGGTCCTATAGTACACCCACGTTTAGCCAGTTATGTTTAAGCCGTAGCAGTGTTTTGCCTAATGGACTGTACGGAAAATACTGGAAAAGGCATTGATTTTAAACTATTTTCATCTAATTTGGTTTTTCAATCATTCATTCAGTACTAATATAGGTATATGTATGTCTTATGTACAAGTATGTAAAAAAAGATACCAACAGTAGCTGTCAATGGGAAAAGGCCCAGAAGGCTGGCAGCGTTGGATGGCAATGCTGATTCTTTAGCCTAAAAAATACTTATGTTAGCTGTGCTCAGATCCATTGTTGTTAAAATTTAAACTAACTTCTGTCATATTTATGCATAAAGCAATAATTGTTCTTGGTACGTCTTGTAACTTTCCTCGAATACAAAAATTAAGTTTATAATAAATGTCACTCATTATGTGAAAAGGTTCACCATCTCTGGTTTATGTTACAAGTTATAGGTACGTATGACAAAGCATGTCTACAAAGTGTCAATAGTCTATTTTAAGATTATGAGCCCTCAAATTGTTATGATCTAACGTAGCTCACAACGCGTTCATACATTATTAACTTATTAATAGTGTGAAAATTTCCATCAGCCATGAACGTACTGCTGCAAATCAAACCACGATTAGAACTCTTGCGCTTGCCAAGTGGGTCATAACTGCATTTTGTCACAATGTAGGGTAAAACTGTTATATTTATTAACCGCATGCTATTTGGCTGCAAAATGTTTACGTGGACTGCTCATTGTTAACTTCTGTTACTTTGTTGCGGGTTTAATAGATCTATGTGTTGTTATTGCTATGAGATCATTCATATAACCTTCTAAGTACCGATGAAGTTATATTGGTTTTAGTAGGTACTACCTATTTACTTGTTATGTAGGTACATACTTTGAGAACAAGGTGAGCTTCTATTTGAAAAGATGTGGAAGAAAGTAAATCTTCAAATGTACAAAACATACTAGCATTACCGTACTCATGACATAACATCACGCCTTATTTCCCCGAAGAGTTGGGCATAGGTGTACCTATAGTACACCCACATTTCGCCAGTTATAGGGGACGAGCCTATTGCCATCAACCGGGCACAAATCCATACTCCGGGCTGCTACTGAGAAATTCCAGATAGAAAAATCTAATAACACTTTGCCCGACTTGGGAATCGAACCCAGGACCTCATGCTCAGCAGTAGCGCTTGCGACCACTAGACCAACGAGACAGTCCGTTACCATACTGTCCTTTGGGAAAAGATCTACGTGAGCGCGTAGCAAAACGCTCAAATTCAAAGCTAATAAAACGAGCCGCTAAGTACGTAACTTTCCATCACCCGCTTCCGCTTCCTACCAAAAACGCAGCCTTAAGTATCAGATGGGGTGCGCTATACTTAGCCGGAGACTGCAAGTCAAATTCATTAGTAATTTAAACCCCCTGTCCAGCTGTGGACTGCGACAGGCCAAATTGATTGATTGATTGATTGATTGGAACGTTACACGATAATAATAGATTATTTTACCAACAACCGATAGTTATTGATAACGTTCCGTTTCGGTGGGGTACTTACTTAAATAAATCATTGTTGTTAAAAAGCCCGCACTGGTAGGCGCGTGTCAGATCATTTTGTAATGAATTATGTATCACAGAGTATGGCCGAACTTGTCCTTGCATTCCGCGCGCTAACGTTTGCTGTAGGCGAGAAATTAATACTAAAATGTAAATTAATTTGTGCTACTGCGTTAATATAATGAAGTGGCTCGGCGTTGATCTTAAAGTAAGTTTTATACCTATAGATCTTATCTGGCTATGTTAACATTGAACATCACACAACATGAACATTGAACATAATTATAATATTATATCAGCGACCCTGTTCGCATGGGTGAAAAGCTCGAGATTTCTTTGCTATAGGTATATATATTTTTTTATTGGATGGGAAATTATCAAATGACTTCTCCCGCTCTGGGCGGAGCTCGGGCGTGTCAGACTTTTACTAACTAAAACCCATCCGTGTTCCTTCAGTTGCCTGTGCCCGGGCCACGGTCACTCTTTCGAATATCCCGCGACCCTAGCTGGCATCTGTGCTATATCTAAATTAAATATTAATGTCTTATAATACACATAAACCTTCCGGAATAAATGCTCTAAATTGTGGTGAAAAGGGCATAAAAAAATAGTTTAGAAAATCTAAGCGGTCCCACAGACACACGAAAAGCGACTTACCGCGATACTATGTATACATATGAATATAGAAGTAAGTACTACATAATGCCATGAATCACATACTGGTCGCCTTTGAGGCTTTAAAAAAACTTTCAGCGTATCGAATTGTTTAACTTTACGATCGTGCAACACCATTTTATATCCCCTATCCGTTGGATACCATTGTTGATCTATTTATCTCCGATACTTCGAAAGCAGTTAGCACGTGGGTCCTACAACACTCGTGACTGGCTCTTTACCACCTCGAACTGATCCCTTGACTGGCCAGTATTTGTTCTCCAGTTTAAATAACAATAAATCTGTAATTAGCTATTTTTAAACAGAGTGCACTGTAGCACTGTCTTTTTTTTAGGTTGGGAAATCGTCAAATGACTTCTCCCGCTCTGGGCGAAGCGGGAAGGCGTGTCAGACTTTTACTGACTAAAACCCACCCGGGTTCATTCAGTTGCCTGTGCCAGGGGGCCACGGTAACTCTTTCGAACATCCCGCGACCCTGGCTGGCATCGGCCCTAGCGGACCCGTCAATTGGTGCTGACAACTCTGGCATGTTCACGTCTGTGTCCTAATGGATGGCATGTGTATAATATTATAAGGGTTATTTTAAATTGGCTAGCTAAACTCCGCAGATGCGATGGAAATCTACGTATATTAGACACAAAATAAAAAATAAAAAGATGTGATGTTTTATTTTGGGGGGTCCGCTGTTAGTATTGTTACTTGAAGTATGGGTTGAGAAAAACTGTTTTCATACGTTTTACCGTGTTTAGATATTGATACCCATTACATCTGTGAAGTTACCACAAAAAAAAACAGACGTTTTTAACTGATAAAAAACTCCTCAAATTAATTCATTTTTGGTTTATCGTGTTTAGATATCGATACCCATCGCGTCTGCGGAGTTTAGCTAGCCGATTTAAAATAACCCTGTATGTTGGGAGATGTAAGTATGTCATGTTTCCATGCGGAATTAAGATAAGATTTAATTACATTATGATGATTCTGATGATTGAGATGATTTAATGGGTAATCTAATTAAGTAGGTACTGTAGAGGCCTTAGTTCAGCCTGCCTTCCGCATGAATCCTCTTTGGATTATGACATTGGCTGATAAGACAAACGCTGGTTTCAAATGGAATTTAGAATAGGTGAAAATTATGACGTAGAGTTATATTGTTCTATGTCGAGTCAGTGTAAGATTAGCCCTGCTAATATAATGTATTGTTGCTTTCATATAAGCAAATAAATATCAAGAAAAGTCCTGCTGCATTTATATTTCTACCTACAAACCCCCGAACACACCTCGAAGTCGAGACCGGACAGACAATCTCCTACATAGTGACCTGCCTGTGTATCGTGGCTGGTCACTACAGTACCTACCTACCAAACCTATTGAAAGGTATGGACTATGGACGTCTAATGGTGACAGGAGGTCTGGTCAATTTATTAAATGCTTCAATAATTTATTGGCACATCTTCCCTACCATTACCACGCACCCCGGTCTACTCCTTGATATGGGCTAGAGTGAATCTTTGGGCTCATTCGATTAATCGAGTCTGGTCAAACCACGCTGGGGTCGGTGCATTTCATTCATAATTATTTACTTAACCGATAGGTGTAGTAGTCTATTCGGTACCTTGGATTTGGTACTTAGAAGAGTAGGTACGGCGCCGGGCTGATGATAATGTATGATGAATTGATGATAGCAAATGTGGCATCACTCTAACAATGGAAATTGAAGCACCATCGTGATTTCTTGATAATAAATAATAGGGATGATGCCTGGGTAAAATAAGAAATTCTATTTAGTCCGCCAGTCAGATAAAAAAAATGACTTGGATAAAACGCATTAAAGTTGTGGAGTGGGAGCTCGCTACGTCACAACTCAGTATAAAATCTAGCAAGGCGTGACGTCATGCCACATTTTAACTCAATGTCCCCCTAATCTTTTGATTACGTAAAAAACGAAAAAATACGTGTCCAATATTTTTTTTTACCATTGCCACTAGAAAAAGGGCATTTGATACATCTATAACAGTGAATAAAACTCTCTTTTAGTTACTGAGTGAATGAAAACATTTTGATTTTGGAACAATCACGATTATCACTGAATTTCGAAAACTGAAGCCCAATTCCCGTAACTATAAACGTTCAAAATCTAGTCTCAATCTCATTTCAGCGACAATCAAATGTCAAAAATGTAGGGAAATTATAGGTATTTATGACATATTGAGAGAAAAATGTTTAGTGAAATTAAAACAGAGGGGCAATTCTCGTAATTTTAAGAACATTCAATTCATTCTGATCTCAGTCTCAACTTGAGACTGAAATCAGACTGTATTTCACGAGTTATGCGAAAAAAAAACAGTTGTTCCCTACATTTATGTTCGCATAACTCGCCAAATTGTAGGGAACAGCTGTTTTATTTTTCGCAATTTCAGGTTTGATCCCTTAGTAAAAGTTGTTCATAATGATGAGTACAACACTATCGTGGCAGCTCCCTAGCCAATAAAAAAGCAACTTGTATGTAAATGTGATAAATATAAATACTATACTACTACCTATTTATTTTCTCGCAGTCAGTGGTAAAAAGTACAGTACCTACACAACTAGTGAAAAAAAAAATCATCTCGGTCCTTGTATCCCTCGCTCCGCTCAGGATTCTATTCTAGAATTCTTCGCTGCTCTCGGGATCCAACTTAGTCCCTCGAATTAAATTCCTTTTTTTTCACTTGTTGTATAATCTACTAATAATAATCCACACACGACGGACAATAAAAATTTTAGTCACCGTCCCTATTATTGCTAGACAGGGTTTTCAAAACAAAGAAACATTTTATTTTTAGCTTAGAAATTAGATTGTATTCAAAGACAACATCTAACAATAGTTTCATAAATTCACAAAAGTAACAGGTGTGTTCGATCTAGTCTATTCGTGACGTAAGGAGGTTCGTTCCTTTATTCAATACCCTAATCACGTTTCGATTTTCAGAAATAAATACTTACATATCTTCCATTATCATAAATATTATGTATATCCGTGAACCATATTTTATCGTAAAACCGTCGACAATTACTGACCTCCACTGTCATTCATAACTTTACAACAAATTAATTGAATTCTAGCAACTTTCAAATGTAACTGTTTTCAATACTAACTGTGCCCCGCGACTTCGTTCGCGTGGAAGTAGTATGATACACAATATACTAAAATAACAGCCACATTTTTTAATAAAACTCCTTCGTCCCCCGACCCGCCGCGTTACATCGCCCGTCCGCGCTAGTACTTCGTTTTTGCTTAGCGTTCTTTCTGACTTTTTTCTTTTTGTTTGGTTCCTAAGGGTCGTAGCGTGATGTTATATATATACATATAATAGCCTATAACCATCCTCCAGAATTCGGCTACCAAATCCAAAAATTATTTTTCAAATCCGACTTTTTGTTCACAATTTCATAGGTTTTAATTTTTTTGCGCGGAACCCTAATTATGTTTCTAAAATAAAAGTAGACTTAGTGGCTTCATATAACATCAGCTAAATGTGAAAGTCCCGTCAAAATCGGTAAAGCCGTTTCGGAGATTAGCCGGAACAATCAGACAGACAGACAAAAATATTTTTTTTTTTTTTTTTTATATAAGTACCGCATGTACGTTCTTATGCATATTTAGTAAAAACCAGTTATTTTGACATTACAAACAGACACTTCAATTATTATTTATTTGTATAGATTGGCATATCTATACAATGTTCATCGATAATTCAATCAATCTTGTTCGTTGACACCGAGGTGTGACATCATACAGGTGGGGTTGGTATGTGCTTGCATCGTGAGCATAAAAGCGCGGAACCCACGCAGATCTATTCAAATAAGATCCGTCATATTATACCAGTATGCCAATAGTATATACCACAGAGTTCACGGATCCGTCTAAATTCGTTCATTTTTTATAAAAAAAAAGATAACATAACATCACGCCCGTAATCCTTGAAGGGTTAGACAGAGGTATGCCTGTAGTACACCCACATTTTGCCAGTTATGTTTAAGTTTCATGTAATAGGGGGCGAGCCTATTGCCATCAACCGGGCCAAATCCAGACTCCAGGCTGCTACTGAGACGATGGAAAACTATACAACACTGACCGACCTGGTAATCGAACCCAGGACCTCATGCTCAAAAATAGCGCTTGCGATCATTAGACCGAACCAACGAGGAAAAAAAATCTTAAGTCCTATACAGCCTAGAGGCCGATCTTTTTTATCATTTGCAAGACTGAACGCTATGAAGAGTTATCGAGCCAATTATTTCCATTTCTGTTTTAATCAGGCTTTAGCGCCGATTCCGTTTATACCCGTATCAAAACATAGGAGTGTTGTAACGACCAAGAAGTAAAGTCAAAGCGGATACTGGAACCTTAGGGTGCGTTTGGTTGGACGTGCAGAAATCGTCAAATCACAGACGAGACGAGAGACGAGATGAGGATTTCAACCATTGTGATTGGTCGATTCCCGCACGTCTCCGCTCAGCTCCGCTTCAGTGGAAACGCACCCTTATTAGTGTCGTAAAATCTTATGATACTGTGTATCCTTTTAGAGATTGATACGGTGCGAAATGTGTTTCATTTACGAAATGACACGATCGATGTTGTCCCAGGAATGTTATTTTTATGAACAAAAAATGTCTGGAGTGTCTCGGGCCATTTTAGCATAATATGTTTTCTCTTTTATCTAGATTAATTCTGGTTTGGTGTGTTTGCTATATGTATGGCTACAAATAATATTTCACATAACAACAACAAAAAGAAAGAAAACACAGGAAACAACAGAAAGAGCGCTAAGGTAGCCCGCGAAATTCAAATTTTCTTACGATTTTTGCAATTTGCAGCTCAGTGTCTGGGTGTACCTATGTTGATCAAAGTATTATACGCGACCGTAAAAAATATGTATTTACAGAATTATAAAATTAGAATCAGTAATACAATTCCTTGAGTTAGTATAATCCTGAAATGATAAGATTTCATGAAATAGTCATTCAATAGAACTATTTGGTCTTAGAGTGTTGTATTGATGACGTTATTGATTATAATTCTGTAAATACATATTTGTGACGGCCGCGAATCATATCTTAACCAACATACAACCTAATACTGACCTACAAATTGCAAAAAACGTAAGAAAATTTGAATTTCGCGAGCTACCCTGGCGCGCACTTTCTGTTATTTAAGATTATGTTACTATTGAGGAAAATTAATATTTTTTATGCGTTGTCATGAAAAGATTTTTCTTCATGTAATCTTAAGATAGCAACTTTTTTGACAGTCAAGCGAAAACAGTTTCATAAAAAAAGTATTATGTTAAGAGAAAGCTAAAATAAGAAAAAGACACTATGTATAATATTTTACTGCTCTACGGAGTTGAAGAGCATACGACTTCAATCTTGTGAACCAGTTCACCAAACGTAGCTAGTTCGGTATGTTAATGGGATTGATAAAACCCACATCAACGTCAACGCATCTGTACGATAGTGCTACGAAAGTTCGTGAGACAAGCAACATAGGACATTCTGATATTGATAACGGAATTATAATGTAAGACCAACATGAATTCATAAGACATTATGTAGTACGGATTGTAATTACTCGAAAGTAAATAAATAAGCGGTAAATAGACTCGTTTTCAGATACTCTACCTAATGCGATGGATGATGTCAATATCCCTTCAAGAAAACGTTGGCGATTTATGCAAAGGTCCGTAGATTACAGGACTGTGATGAAAGCAGAATTTTTTTTTGAGCATTTTACAAAACAGAAGAGAAGAAATGATTTCTTACATTCTAACATGCACTTGGAAATTATTTTGTTGTATTTTATGACGATTTATTTCATCGCTGCCGTAATTTTCTAATCGTTTCAGTACGTTTGAATGGTTTACTTAAACATTTTTGGAAAACATCTAGGTATGCAAACTGATAGGCGATTGCTGCTCAAAGCACAATAAATATTATGAATGTGAATGCTTGTTCATACTCGTATAATATTATGATAAGGTCGGATAAACTACCTACTTTTTTTTTTATGAATGGGAAATCATCAAATGACTTCTCCCGCTCTGGGCGGAGCGTGAGGGCGTCTCTGACTTTTACTGACTAAAACCCACCCGTGTTCCTTCTGTTGCCTGTGCCGGGGCCACGGTAACTCTTTCGAACATCCCGCAACCCTAGCTGGCATCGGCCCTAGCGGAACCCGTCAATAGTGCTGACATCTCTTTGAGGCGCTACTTAAACTACCTACCTGACGTTAAATAAGCTCAAGGTGGACTTGCACCTAATCAAACTGATTCAATGGTTGATTGGTACAGAACTGATTAAAAGAAATATTACAACTTAAAGGGTCATCGAAACCACAGTACAATAACGGCACCGAAACGATCAATTGCAATTGTGTAATATTGTCAATCTCTTCAATTGTATTTGGTAGACGGTCAATTTGCGCATCAATGTGTATCAATCACTCAAAAATATACCACTGCAATTAATCGTTTCGGGAACCCTTATGAAAGATAAAATCTATATCACATGACATAACATCACGCCTTGTTTCCCTGATGGGACGGGCAGAGACCCATATTTCGACAGTTATGTTTAAGTCCCATGTAATAGGGGGCGAGCCTATTGCCATCAACCAGGCACAGATCCAGACTCCGGGCTGCTACTAAAAAATTCCATATACAAACACCCAATATCACTTTATCCGACCCGGGAATCAAACCCAGGACCTTATGCTCAGCAGTAGCGCTTGCGACCACTAGAGTCACTAGACCAACGAGGCAGTCAAAAAAAAAAATATAAAGTAAAATCTACTGTGTATATCCACTTGTTCAAAATTATTTTAGGTAGGTTATGCTTTTAATTTTACACTGGACGGCTCGTAAAACGGAATGTATCAATAATCGTACAGTAATAAGAAAGCGTATCTTTTTAAATTACATAATTTGTTAATGAATAAGTAATCAACTTCATATGAATTGTATCTCGACTCTGTAAACATCATTAACCTGGAATACCGTTAATCTCATGAAGTTGATAATAAAGTAACAATACTAAAAAGCGTAAACGATGATTTGAGACGAAAGTAAATATAAAGATTGGTCAATTACAAGGAATTGTTACTTGAAACTTTTGTTTTCCTTAAAATAAATTTTTACCGTTAATTTCTGGTTTGTCCCATTGTTTTTGGTTTAGTGAACTCGGTGGAGACAGACGTGGCTTTTTTGTTTGAAGTTCCGACGGTAACCCTACACTGGCGGCCGCCGGGCGGCAGGCGGCTGGAGTACAATCGCGACAGCAAAAACACAACTTATTGTGGGCATTCTCTTTGTCAAGTTTTCATGCTCTGCCGGTCGGTACAATGTTCACAAATGTTAACTCTTTAACGACTCTGAAACGATGCTTAGTTTGGAAAGGCGGACAATTGGTTAATTACCATTTAGTTACGATGTCCTAAACGTAAGTACTTGAGCGACAGCATCTCGTGAATTTCAAAGGACACTCCTAACTCTCTTTTACTCGTGTAACAGGGCGAGCGAAAACGCTTTCCTCAAATAGTTACATTATGTTGCTGACAGTTTTTATTTTACGTTCGAAACATGAAAATTTATAACGACATAAACCAGCCAGCTTGTGAAAAAGAATTTACAAAATGTTGCCAATATTGCGAGTAGCACAGGTTTCACGATGAGTTTTTATTTTTACTTAAAATATTTAAAGAATGGCAGACTTTTTCCACGCTGCCTGAATTTAATAAAAAGTGGTTATTGTGCCGTGAATATTAGCATTAAATTATAATTGTTTAATCCGTTAAATTGCTTGTTTTAACGGACTGATTTATTGTTTCTCATTTTTTTTTATTTTTATTTAAATACAACGTGATTTGTATAATTATTGTAATGCTAATGACTTTAATGGTTATTTGTGAATTTGGTAGAAAGTTTTACTCAAGTTTTACTCTCATTTAGCATGGTCAAAGGTTTTAGAAACTTCAAATTCTTGGAAAACCTTTCCTTTGGAATTCTTGCCAATAGCAATATTTGGAAATAAACTCATATGAAAACAATATTTGAGGCCAACCCCAAATATGTAGGCCGAAATTCTGACATATTTTTGCGAAATTCCATCGAATATTGTTTCGTCTATGTGAGAAAGCCTCGCACACCGCACGGTTGTACACACAAAGACATCTCGTCTATGGTCACGGTACTCAGGTTACAGTTTACCACCGATATGTGAATTATCTAACCACGCTGGTCCAGCAGCTGAGTAGGGTTGCCTCTAGTTGGCAGTTGACGCATGTTGTCAACAAATGTTACGATTTTTTGGCGGCAGAGCGGTTGTTTTTGAAATAGGTAAATATAGATTTTATTAACGTTTGATGCACCTAATCCAAGATACCAAAGAGAAACTAAAAACGTAAAGTAACATTAGGTATAAATAAGCCATCTCTCTCTATGATTAAAACAGTTTCCATTACCACTATCATCGAGTGCGTTCACATATCTAAAGTACGTAATTACCATCGTTAATTGGAAGGCGCAGAACCGGACCCTATCCAGCGTCCAGTTCCAACGGAAATGTGGCAACCCTCGGTACGGGTTGATGGAGGCTGTGTAGAAAGGAGCACGCGGCTCCAAGGACGACGACGTGCGCAGCGGTTGTTCACCTTGGCGGCAAGAATGCGCGGGAACACCGCGGGAACCCAACGCGGTGCGGGACTGGCTCGGCCAATCGACACTGCCTTAGCATTCCTCTGCGGTGAATCGTACACCTTAATATCTCACATACTCTTAAGTGTCAATGGAATTTCGCTGCTTTTACTCAACCGTCGGTCGTTGTTGTCAATTGGAAACGGATGCGCAAGCGCCTCGGTGACAGCTTTGATCTTCCCCACACCTTTTTTCTCGTTAATCTTTTTCTGTTTGGGTGTGTTGTTTGTTTCAAATACTGTATTCATGGGATGAAGTCATTCATAAAGTTTTATTTGTTTTGTTTTGCTAGCGATAGCGTTGAAAGGCAGCGCAACCCAAGTGCAAGTCGCGATTATGAATGAATACTTAAGTGGGTGCCTACCAGTTTCATAGAACTTGAACTAGTTTGAAGCATTTTATGATTGATCGAAGTTTACGATTAATTATAGCGAACATACCGGTTAGGTATATGATTTCAAAGAAAACTGATATAATTGCTTTTTTTTTTCTAAATGGCATAGGAAGTGCAAATTGCAGGTCAGTCATAAAATATTTCAGTCACAGTTTTTCAGTGATATCATTTTTCTAGTGCTCTAACATTTTCTTTTATGATCACTTTATACAAATACGCTTGGCAAGAATACCTACTACACTACAGGTAGGTATGTGCTAACATAGGTAGACATCGTATCGTATCTCGTCAGACAGATAAGTTTCAATCGGATGCTGTGATATTGATTTCATGCTGTGCATATTCTACAACTAAGGACCGTGCCATGAACTGTTGTTTGAAACCTAAGAAAAATTTGTATGTAGGAATATACACACTTATGAAATTTTTATACCTATTAACCTGTGTGAAATTAAAAATCAAAATGACGGAACTGGTATTTGACATTCCCAATGTCATTAGGTCATCGCCCTATATGAACGTTGGTAAAGATCAAAACACAGTTAATTAATTTTATATACGTTAGTAAACACAATGTAAATCGTAATATGACTTAAGGAATCCAGAAACTGAATTCTTTTGAGTGTAGTTAAACATTTTCACAAGTAATTATAACTTTTCTAAATGCTTCCGAAACAACAAAAATGTCACATTCAGCGAATTGTCAAACTACTTACAGCTTGAGTGAAACAAAAATGTTCTTTTGGGGCGCTTACTTGGTACCTACATGTTTGAGAGTTTGACTTTTGCAGCCAGTTTTTTTTTGTTGGTAATTAATTACATTGGTTTGCCTCTTGTTAAAAATAATTTAGCTAAATATCAGATGTAATGTTTGATGAACGAACCCAATAACATATTTTCAGTAAAAGACAGATCGCTATTGATGGTAGACAGTATAATTCTATCCATAATCTCTTGATTGTTGGGACGTTAAAACTTTAGATAGATAGGTTTTTCTATCTCCAGTATGCCAAAGCCTGAAAAAGACTTCCTCCTCGGAAAGTTAATTATTTTTTTACAAGCTTTAAATATTACTTGCTTCTTTATTTGCTAGTTAAGCACCTACTGAAGACAAATAAAATTGCTCTAATGATTAGTATGTCTACTAACATGGGCGCCCATTCAATCCACAATATGCATAACAAATAAACCAGTAATAACGAACGTGACTAGTTATCGAGTCACGTAACAGTCAATCTTGTCTATGCACAGACTTACATGCTAAGACACCCATTTAATTGCACTTGAACAATTTCGCGACCACAAAGCTCCAGGATGCGGTTAATTTTAACTCTAAAGTTCTAGCTACTGGCGATGGAAACATAACATTATATGCTCCACCTAACCCGGGGTAATGATTGCCTAGTTAATTATTTCCTTTCAAGCGATAACCGTTGCATACGAGGCATCGTTCCATTTGTACGAGCTTAGGTGACGACTGACGACGGCCTTATAAAATAATATGGCTTCATCAATGATGTCATTCGATACTGTTTTAGACGCAGAATCAATTTGATTTTCTGGCGTTTAGATTAAAGTAGGTCATTTGAAGGTTTTGTGTTTCTTGTCTCATATTTTCCATTTTATTTTGCTATAAGGTCTACTCTTTAACGGCTCCCACACAAAATTGCGAATTCGCATCGCATCGCAGTTTTGTGAGGAAGCCCTAAGTCCGTCAACGAAGATAAGGGCCCATTAGAAGGTAGTTGATCCGTCAAAACAGAGTCAAATAAAATTTTTTGGATGGGCAAAAACACATCGGGAGTATGGACAACTGTCAAAATAGTATTGTCATTAATTCTTTGGAACCGTGCACCTAGCTTCTGACGTTTCATAAGTGCCCATGTAGGTTTATGTGAAATAAAATATTTTGATTTTGATTTCTTAGTTCGGGCCTTGAACTAATCTTATCGTATCCATAAGTGATACGAAGTTGGAAACGCCCGTAACTACGGATTTCGTACTTAGGGAGTAGATCCCCATGCAGGCACCGCGGTGTCTCATTGGGAAATGGGCAGTTTGTTGAAACCCGGATACTGGGCGTAAAGTGAGTAAGAACTGAGTCAGAGATTTCTAAACTTTCAATCGGCAGTGCGTTGTGAATGAAAATGGCGGCAGTGTGAAACAAATAAACAAATGAACATGTTATTTGAAAATCGTGTTCCGAATGTGTTATTGGTCTTGCGGTACTGCGAGTAGATACATTCTGTGTTTGTGGTTTCATTTACATTAGGTACGTGCTCAATAAGTTACTAGGGCATCGTATAGAATTCCAATAACAGAAAACTTCTTAGAAATCTTAACACTACTCATTATTATATACCCTATTTCTGAGAAAGTTCTAAACTAGGATGTGCGTGTGTAAGCTTAAGTAACTTAGGAACAGGTTGAGCGTTGATTACTTACTTAAGCATTTTATAACAACTATTAAAGTAACATTAACATTTCAAAGAATAGTTCTGTCATTACGGCGGATTTGCCTAGTTTTGTTGCGAAAGGCAGTAATGAGGCAAACGACGAGAAGGCACATGTCAATAGCACGTTTGGTTCTAAATATCCAACCAACAGTTACTTATGTGTGAAATACCTCCAATTTATGTCTTATAGAACAGGGGAAATGAAGAAGATTTTCTCGACATTTATTTCGTATACCTACCTATTTGCAATAGCTAGTTAGGAACTCCCTACATTACCAACGACGAATCATTGGCCTTAGCAACTTTGGGCGCAGTGTAATTAATATTTAGTTATGGTAATGCATGCACAATTAAAATTAACGCTTATGTACCTACATAAGCAATGTAAACAACTAATTAATTACTTAATTACATTAAAATTTCACTGCATAACTGAAGTTTTATTTATTGGTGTGAGCACATTGCATACATTTTAATGATGATAAAATCATACATATAAAAGGTGTAACATCTTTCAGTGTAAGTCAGTGACTGACAATTCGAACAGCCAGCTGTCACTCCACTCCGTCTGTCTTATCAGCGGAGTGATGAAGCTTGAGGCTTTAAAGTTTTCGTAGGCATTTTGACAGACAAGATGATGTGATTGATTTTGATTGTGCATAAGAGTTAGCTATTAACGCCTTACTTACTTATTAATCGGAAATACGTTATAAGGAGTAACAGACGATGTTACGAAAAAGTGGCAAGAAAACTATAGAGGTAGACATATATAATTTACTATGATATAAGCACACGATATCAAAATCGCGTCTCAAAATATCACCTTTGATCTAAGAATCAGAGCATCGTACAGCGAATGTAGGTCAACCAAAGGTAGGATTGACATTGAACGGCAGATTAATCGCGTGTCGTCTCGTGGTGTAAACGGGCCCGCCGCATTGTTGGCCCGAAGCCAACTGGACCAGTTCTCGACCGAGCCGCAGCAAACAATATCACCCATAATTACTCTATTTATGACCTAGCGCTAAGAACCGTGGCTACCAGACTAATTCCTCGATATTAACACTTCGGAAACGACAAAAACTAAACGCATCACTCAATTTAATAATATTTGGAACGTCTGGGTTATTTTGAGTGCGTGCGAAATTTGACGATTTGCCAAAATTTATAATATTTGTCTCGTCTCGGTCAGTCTTGGTATTTAGTTCGCTTGAAGTATTAGTTAGTATGTATTATGTGGTTTTCGTTACTTTGGCATCACCGATAACAGATATCGCTAGAAAGTAAGATGCTATTCATTCTTGTACTCCAAACATGGCAATGGATACCTATCGTGCCCGATTTGAAGACACCATTCTTCTAAGAGATAGTTATTTTTATAAACAGAGAAAAATTTTATAGGCATAATAAAAACCTAATAATATTTAGCAATACGTTGGTTCTCACCCACTTTATGGCGTAGCTATAACATTACGGCCGTAAAGGCTCCAGCAGACAGGCGCGACGCAACGGTGCGACAAGATTCTGGTAGAACAATTTTTATAAAGTTTCAGAAAACATGATCTGACCAAGATTATGTCTGGACTTTAAAAGAGACTGTGACCTCTGAGTTTGTTTCGGCCTTTCTTCTCAGAGTAGTCAGATAGGAAACGCCGGTCTCATCTAGTTTAAAAAAAAAATGTTTGACATGTAAAAGTGTTTGTATAAACCTACTTACAGAAATAAAAAAAAAAATGGTTCTACTAGAGTCGCGTCACGCTGTCGCATCGCGTCTGTCTGCGGGAGCCTTTATAGATTCCAAAGCTCAGACTGAATCCTTCATAATATCCTGTTGCACGTTGGCAAGGTAAACTACATGCTATTTACAGTTCCAGCAAAAGTATATTTAGGTCACTTACATGCATCATTCATTAGACCTGGCTAATTAGCTGGAAATTAGAGAGCTTTCAAGAATGTGCAGAATATCTACATAGAATATATTTAGTGACATCGGATACAATAATGTATGGGACGGTCGTTAGAATGTAGATGCAATATATTAGTAAGCAATACATTAGGGATATTACTCCGTCTGTCACCAATCGGAAATATTTGAAATTTCTAGACGGTGACGACTGTCTAGTTTACTTTTTTATATCTTTTATTAGCTTCTGTTGCAACTTTCTTAGTAAAAGTCGACAATGCTTTTCCAAAGGTGACTTTTTACAGCGCACACTTTGATAAATGTGATCCGTTGGTGCAATATGTTTTTACATGTACCCAATTACTTAAACATAGGCTGTATTCTGTCTCTCTCTCCGAGAGAACATAGACTCCTATACATATAGATAAACTAACACGGTATTGCTTTGATCCCTCATCAGGAAATTCTTAGATACCTACTAAATATGACAATATTATGAAATTTTTATAACATAAGCATAGGAGAATGTCTACAGCACTTAATTTACAGACTTTACGATCAAAAGTCAATGATTGACATGACTCATTATCGTTACGTGAAGGAAGCGGTCTCACACAAGCAGATGAACACAACGACTGCCGACTTAGATGTTCGCGCATCTTCCGGTCATTAGGGAACACTAGTGGTCGCTTTCATGCCGGATGCTGCGCATGAGTCGAATGATGGATCGAAGCTCATTATTGCTTGAGGATCTCAGATGTATACGTATATGTAGCAAGTTATGAAACTAATACAGCAGAGGGAAATATTGATGTGTTGTGTTCGTTTCATGAATAGGGTTTATTAATTATTCTTTGTCAGGAATAATTGTGATTGTAATTGATTTTGGATAGATTTTAATAAGTGTTTGAATAGCGAAAACAATGCCTACATATTTATAACTCGTGTTTTATTACATACAAATGGATTCCATTAGATCTTCATCGTTGTATCAATATTTACCTGCGAATTTGAAGAAATGGAAACGAGCGTGACCCAATATTGTTGTAAGTAATGGTTCTGTAAACTTACTTTATTATACTGTGTCTAAAACGTCCAACAATGTTGATAATCTGTGGTTGCATAATCACAATCAAAGATAATTTAATTAGGTGACACTTCAAAATGGTTTGTTTACCATTATTTTACACAATGCGTGTTAACCTATATTATTAGGTAGGTACTTACTTACTTGATAGTTCAAGAAACAAACAATATATTTCCATACGCGGCATTTGGACTAATTAAGGCTCCTGCAAACACTGACACTGTTTGCAGGAGCCTTTAGGAACTGTTGAATTCCTTACACAGAACTTATACCCATCGGAACAGAGTTCGATTTTGGAGTAGGTAAAATAAAAGAGCAGCGGTGGCCCAGTGGTAACGGCCGTGACTTACGAGTTGTTGTAGGTCGCAGGTTTGAACCCAGACAGGTTTACTTTGTTTAAATTATTTCATCACGACTGCTCTCAAAACGGTGAAGAAAAACATCGTGAGGAAACCGGCATGTCTTACAGCCCAAGACCCAAACATTCTAAGACATGTGACATCTACCAACCCGCACTGGGCCCGCGTGGTGGATTACAGTCCACTCCCTCTCACCGAAAGGAGGTCTGTGTCCCTGCAGTGGGAACATTATAGGCTGATTAAGGAAAAAAAAAACTGTATTTTTAGATTTTGAAAACCCATGGTTTGTTTTAGTCTAGAAACTGCCGATAACTTACCTAGCCATAGTTAACCACGTGTGTTATTGCAACAAGGAACAGTGTTCTTGACGAGAAACAATATTATTATCTTTTCACTCGACTGACTTGAAGGGATCTTGTTATAACGTTCGAGAACTAACCTACCTAATACTATAATAATATTATGTACTTCATTTCTTGGGAACTCATGCTCATTCAGCGGGTAATGGTTAAAAGTCGTTTATAAGTTTGTCAGAAGAAACTAGAATATTAATAAATTCATACACAGGCGAGTTTTTCAGCGTGCCTTATATTTGCGTGGGAAGTGACTATAAAAAAACATATGTAGCTCTATTTTGCGTGCTAACACTCCCATGAAAATAGACTTTTTACGTATTTAACAATAAGGGTTGCATGACAACACCATAACACGCAGACAGATACATAAATAGACTGCGTGGTATAAGATTCTTATTTGTTGTTCATTTGTTCACTAACCACCAATTTGTCTGTCTAATTTCATTGTAATAAATGAATGGGAATTTATTTATACTCGTATTGTTATTAGTTCACTTTCTCAACTCTAACACTTACTTAATTAACCAACATTTTATAAATTATGTACATCGTATCAAGTGTGACTTGCTATGATTACGAAATATTTTCACGTATTAAAATTCCATTGTATGAGAAATACATCATAAAAATATGTTTTGTGTGGCATGCGGCTCAGGCAGCGTGGCGCCACAAAAATATGTTTTGTGTGGCATGCGGCTCAGGCAGCGTGGCGCCACAAAAATATGTTTTGTGTGGCATGCGGCTCAGGCAGCGTGGCGCCACAAAAATATGTTTTGTGTGGCATGCGGCTCAGGCAGCGTGGCGCCACAAAAATATGTTTTGTGTGGCATGCGGCTCAGGCAGCGTGGCGCCACAAAAATATGTTTTGTGTGGCATGCGGCTCAGGCAGCGTGGCGCCACAAAACGTTACGTGATTGTACGCAATGTGCTTCTTTAACATATACAATACTTCTTCAAACGCACGTTATCAAAGCTACGATGATAACATTTCGATTAAGCGACTCAAATTGAATCGTTTCGGTTCATGTTATCGAGCACGCGACCACATTCTAAGGGTGCGTTTCCACTGAAGCGGAGACGAGCGGAGCTGAGCGGAGACGTGCGGGAATCGACCAATCACAATAGTTGAAATCCTCATCGAGTCTCTCGTCTCGTCTGCGGTTGGACGATTCCGGCACGTCTCCACACAGCTCCGCTCGTCTCTGCTTCAGTGGAAACGCACCCTAAATACCATTTTATTATGCCATAAATGTCAACGGTGAATAACTCTTTCACAATATAATAGCTTCATTTACGTTTCTTTTTGTTTCAGGCTTGACCCACCCGCATCACAGAGCCAATACCAAATGGAGAACAAAAAGATAGCGCCGGCGACGCAGCAGCCGCTCACCCAGCAACATCTCATGGCTCATCATGTTCACCCCGAGCAGATCTACTCCCAGCAGCATCCACAACTAACCCATCTAAGTTCTTCACAAACAGGCCAAATACAACCAAATGGCGTCATGCACCAATTACTACAGAGTCAGTATCACTCGAACATGAATGCACGATCTCCGCTCCTTGAAAACAGGCACGATTTATATGGCACTGGACACAATCACGATTACGCCAGGCATTACGGAGCAAATGATAACTATAATTATCCGCAGTCACCTCCGAGGCACGAAAGGACAGAAGTGCATACAGATCAAAACGTAAATCATGAGCTACTCCACAATATCCCTAAGGGCTACAATGCGGAAGTCTATCAAGATTATTTAAAGCGCAACCCACCGAAAGATACCCACCAAATATACCAAAATCATCAACCTATGTATAGGCCTAATGTTAACACTAATCAGTATGGATCAAAGCCATATCTACCATATTCCAGTAGGACAGGGCCACAGAGTAACACTGAATTATTACGAAGACAGTATAGTGAAATTCAGCAAATGAAACTGCAACAACAACTTCATTACCAAAATCAGGCACAGATGCATCAGCAGCAGAAGTTTGCAGAACGGCAATTGTTACTTCAACAAATCCATGGAGTTCAACCACCGCCTAACTTGCAAAACAGTATATACTCTGATGGTTCGTATAGAGACTTAGATCGATACAGTAGTAAAAACGACTTCAAAGAATACAGTAGCCCTGATATACAAAAAGACATCGACAGTTATGCTAAAAACAATGAGTATAAGGAATATGAGAAACAAAACAGGCAATATGAAACTCAATGGAATCAAAATCAGCAAGCAGAATACAGAGAGCAGGAACAACAATATAGAAGGCAAATAGAAGCAGATAAAGGGAAAAGTCAGTCCCCTCCATCGGATTATAATAACCAAAGCCAAAAGAATAATATGAGTATCTCATCGCCCATGAAGTCCAGCGAATCTAGTAGTCCTAGCGTGAAATCTCCGTCGTCTGATAGTAGGAGAAGTAGCGGTGGCAATCAAGCGCTGCGGTCACCTATAGCGCAACGGATACCATCAGCTCCAGTTACTACGTCTGGCATACTTTACAAGCAAGGCTCAGACGGACTGAAAGTCTGGAGGAAACGATGGTTTGTGCTATCGGAGTATTGCTTGTTCTACTATAAAAGTAAGTAAAAAAACAACAATCAACATAGATAAATACACAATGCTATATTGTTACTACGGGAGTTTATTCACTTGATGAAACACAGCAACTAGTCTTTTGTTTTTTCAAGATTGTATTGTACATATTGATGTACGTTTTTATGTTACAGGTCAAGACGAGGAGAAACTACTCGGCTCCGTTCTCCTACCATCTTATAGAGTATCGGGCTGTACTTCGGAAGATAAAGTACTTCGAAAGTATGCTTTTAAATTGGAGCATGCAAACATGAGAACTTACATCCTCGCAGCACCTGATCAGGAGGCCATGATGAAATGGGTGAAGGCGTTGACCATGGCCGCACTAATGCAAAGCCCCAAGTAAGATTACCTTCGAGATCAGATTAGTAGATAGTAACGCCTTGTTGATACCTGGTACAGATTAATGTTAACTTGATGATTGAGTGATTACGTTTTTAAAAGTAGAATGTTTGAACAGTTATCTTCTGATTCTAAAATCCATTAACTTCTATTTTCAGTGAACAGCCGCAAAAACAGAGCGATCGGACAGCTGCGAAGACAGAGGTGGGTATTATTGTAAGCACGTATTTTGTACCGGTACCGGTGCAGGTGATCGGCAATTAGTTTGCCAGAGCGGAACCAAGGACAGCCATTACATGGTCGTTATAACTGCAGATAATAGTGTGGATGACGCCGCCACAAATTGATTGTAACATTAACGACCTGTTCAGAATGCATTTAATAAATGAATCACAATTGATGGTTAGGGTGATTAACACCATCGTGCTATATGAACTTGTTAATAATAAGATTGTTTTATTATAGGATAGCGACGAAATACCAACCTACGCTAACGCACCACCAAAACCCAGACGCTCCAATGAAGGCTATAATTCACCAAGTCCTGATATGTAAGAATAATTCTATTAAATTGTGTTTTTGCTTCCTATTAATGACATATAGTGAAAATAAGCATACTTTGACCATTGCATTTCCATGCATTACAGGTACGATCCAAATTATGACTTACTCAAAAAGCCAGCATCACACTACAGTCAAGGCACTAGTCACGCACGATATCAAGACCACGCAAATTACCCAGCCAGTCCAAACCAAGAGCCCACATACACTCGCAGTCCGCAATCTCCACCGCCAGTACAACAGCAACCACAGTATCAAACAAAACGACCACCATATGATACGCAACATCTCTCTCTGCCATTAACAAACACAGTTACTGACAAACTTGAAAACAACCAACCGAGTACATCATCCATGTATAAGTCTAATGCGCAATCGCCTTACTTTGATAGGAATCGAAGTCAGCAGCAAGTGGCACAAGAGAACAGAGAACAAATATATGAAAGGCAATCGCAACGCAATCCTTTCCTTCAAGATACGACTCCTCAGGACGTTTCGTCTAAAGACGAACGAAACGAAATGCACAATAAGAATTCTCGATCTAATACGAAGGAGGAAAGAGCTGAATTGATTCACAATGAAATTATTGCTGAAAGTAGAAATAATGCCAAATCTAATCTTGATTTGAACGCCTATAACAGGGATGTGTATGGCGAGCTAAGTTCGAGGCCTGGGAGAGCTAGTGCTATTAACGAACGCTTATTAGCTGAGAGACGAACACCAGATGCATACGGTAGATCTACAACCATTGCTGCTCATAATAAAGGGAAGATTGGAGACTATGAGGATGTATATTCACAATATGCCACCGAAAATGAATATGGTAAAACATACGCCAAGTCGCCAAATCCATCTCAAGATCGCGATGGTGTTAGCATTTCTAGTCATCAACAACAGCAACAACAACACCAACAACAACAACAACAACAACAAAGAAACACGGGAAACTATGTAAGTATAACATCAGGGGGCCAGTATTATTTTAATGTTACTTCAGTGTGAGAAGGAGATGGAGCTATACAGGACGTCTAGCTCCATCTCCTTTCCCCACACTGAAGTAAGATTACAATAATACTGCTTTAAGAGGTGGTGGTCTAGCTCCTGTTGGTACTTTTAAACATTTTGAGATTAATAATAATACCTTATTATAAAATTTGGTCTTATCTTAACCTTTTCAGCCTCAGGAGAAAACATTCAGTGGACCGTCTGTATTAAGGAGAAAGAAGATGCAATCGAGTGGAATCCAACCACCAATGCCGAGACCCCACAGCGCTGATTTTCTTGAATACGAATCTAAAGCTGAAATGTTAAACAAAACTGCTCCCGCTCGCTCAGCATATGATACATACAAGGAGCCACCACAACGACCTAAGTCTAGTCTGGATATCAATTCATATTACGATCCTAGTTCAGACAGGTATTATTCCGAAGAAAGCTATGCAGAAAAAATGCGGCAATCCGCTCAGTACTTAACGCAGGGACTAGTTCCGAGTGTGGTTCCTAGAAATATGGAGATTCCTCTAGCGAAGTATGCTAGCGGTTTAGCAAAGAAGCAACTCAGTACTGCGTATTCCCAAATGACGAATAATAACTATGAAGCTGAGTTTACCACGCGGGATAATGTTAGTTATAATTCAAAATATGGTGATATCGAGGCATTGAACTCTAATTGGACATTAAAGGAAAAGGAGATACAGAAAGAGTATTTGAATAGAAGTGGTAGCGTGATGAGTGATGGATCTAATGTAAGTGGATATGTCAAGGAAGCGGCGAAATATGATACTAATGCTGATGGCTTCATGAGGTCTGCAAGTGCGAGGTTGCCTTCGACAGCCCCAGAAAAGGAGGGCGAAAAGAAAGTGCAGCAGGTAAATAAAACCACAAACCGAGTACGAATGTGTTAAACAGTACTGTTGTAATGGTTCAAATTGGTCTTTTAGTATAACTAATATAAAACTAGGCTATGATAATACAATTGGTGCATTTGTATTATCATTTAAAAGAGTAACCGTGCAGTTTCTTGCTGTTCTCTTCTCCTTAGGAAAAGACCAATTGGAATCGAGCACCTAGCTTCTGATGTGTCATGAAACAATTTTTTTTCCGTCAGGTAGATTATTAAAAAATATTGGAAAAGTATTTTTTTTTCTTTTTTTACGTAATCAAAAGATTACGACGATACATTGAGATAAAATGTGGCATGACGTCACGCCTTGCTAGATTTTATACTTAGTTTTGACGTAGCGAGCCCCCACTGCTTATATGCGTTTTATCTAAGTATTTTTCTATTAATATGATAAAGCAAAACATACGTGTTTAATATTTTTTTATTATCTAACTGACTAAATATATTTTTTTGGTTTTTACCGAGGCATCAACCCTATTGCCCATGTTTATGTGAAGTAAAATATTTTCAATTTGTATTTTCCAGCGTGAAGAATCTATGAAACGATTGTTGGAATGGAAGCAGAGGATGTTACAATCGCCTTTGACAAGAAAAAGTACTCCTGCAACCATATCTTTGGCAAGATCTCTTAATCATAGTCGACAGTCTTTGAGATCTGATCAATATAAGCCCAAGACATACACAAATGCTTCCTACAATAGCTATTCTTCTGATGACGAAGGTATGTGATAGCAATCGTTTTTAAGATTATATTTTCCTATGTATATGATTATGATGTGTTCGTAGGTAGTTATTATTTTGTAGCATGGTTTAAAAAATTGATGGATAGAATGGTGAAAAATATTGGTATCCCAAGCAAGTGTGAAAGGAGCATGAATCTGTTTATTTTATCATTTTAAATTTTTATAATATTTTGCATGAACAGAAACAGCGAAATCTCGTCTTATATATTAAAAAAAGTAAGGATTGAAAAAAAATGTCGTTCAAAAGAATATTGCATAGCATTAACATACTATTAAAAACATTATTTTACGCAAACAACCATCATGCCTTAATTTATAAAATTCTATTAAAATTCTAAAATCATTCATGTTTAATAATTTTTGCAAATAATTTGGGCGCGTACAGTACTGTTTTCCCTTATAAATCCTATTATTAAAATAATGAAAATGCCATTTAATAAGAAAAGATTTATTCATTATTTTTATGTGTATTATATATTATCATATACATGGAACACCTGCAGTAGCATTATGATGACTTCGCTTTGCGGAGAGGTACCTTCCTGCCTGCGGGGTCATTGTGCCACTAACATAATTTTACTGGTCTACTATTCGGTGGTGGGTTACGAATCTTAGTTCTTGTTGGTTATATTTTGAGTAGTTTGCATCACTCTAACACCCAAAGCCAAATATACTAACATTGTGGTGACCATAAGGAACACTTTGAACCATTATTATGTATTGCATAATTACTATTGACCTAGTAATTATCGGTTTCACTTTTGCACCTCAGAGGGAACATCGGGCACTGATCTGCAAAAACCCAGAGAAATGCAGGCAGGAAGGTCTCAAAAAGTGAACCTAACAAGTCCAATCATTATGCGACCTATAACCCCGCACTCGCCCTCAATTGCACAAATTGATCCAGTGGAAAACTTTTCTAACGAACAAATGAAAATTACGGATAGCACCGAAAATACTTACCAAAATATTCTTTGTACAATATCTATTCCTAAAGTAGACTTGGAAGATAACGGCAACGATTACGAAAAAACGGCATTTGGATTGGAACAAGAAGAAGTACAAGAAAATCCTCCACCAACCATGTCTGAAGATGGATACGAAACAGAAGACAGTGAAGCTGAGTCTGAAACGCAAATGGAATACACTGATAATGATTTAGATGAAGTATTGTTAGACTCTGACGATGAAAATCCAAATAGACACCAACATATTGACGAAAAAGAAAACAATAACACAAAAGAAAATAATGACGCTATTCAAGAAAATACTGAAGCAAAATCAGAAACACCTCCGGTTGGCGTTTCTGGAGAGAACCATTATTTGCCCATGAGTCCTAGAAAAATGTCTGTAAGCGAACCCCCCCATAAAGCTATATTCGAAAGTTTTAGTGTATTTGATCAATCTATGCCGCAAGGATATGAAGACAACCCATACGTAGAAATGAATTTAGGAAACGAAGACGATGATACTCAAACATATGAAGTAGTTTGTGTAAACAACGGAAAAGTAGAGCCTGTATATATGGAACTTAATAATTTATCGTCTAACGAAACTAAATTGCAAGATGAAACTGCTAGTACTAAATTATTGGATACTGCATCGAATTTTGCTGACTCAAAAAATCACACTTTAAAAAGAGCTGCTAAAACTGATAAGAGCACAAAAGATAAATCTGAAAGTTCTGATGTTGACGAGGAAACAAATAAAGACGTTTCTCTGGATTCACCCTTCAGTAGATTTAGTATATCAGATACATTTCGCCCGGCTTCATATTATTTAAGCAGTAGCAAAAGTACTTTAGATGTTCATGATAGTTCTGACAGTGAGATCGCTTCACCTCCACCTGTCCCAAGTTCATCTCCTCCTTGTGATGATTTATCGGATGATGCTCTTTCCAAATATATTTTAGAGAAATTAGACAAATCAGATATGTCTTACGATAATTCCATTTTGAAAATGCTAACGTGTGAAAATCAGAAGATGAATACCGTTAAACGAAAAACTACATCGTTAATGATTTATGGAAGTCGAACATCTATTCATGACACTCTATCTAGAGGTGAGAAAATTCGTTATAGTAGAGCAAGCCTTACTAACGATATTAATAAAATGAATGAAAGTTCTAGTAATTTACTAAGTAGTACTTTACTCGATCACTATAATCATTCCAGCGGCAATGAAACAGATTCTTTGAGAAGTTATAGTGCAGATAGAGGTTCGTCTCGATTATCACTAGAATCGGATGTTAGTAGTAAGTTTGATATAGTACCGTCAAATTTATCTTCTGAAGTTACTAGCTTGAATGAAAGTGAATCAGCAATAGATTATAGACATCCTATGGGATATCGAGATTTAGAAATGATGATAAAAAGAAGACCACTTTCTGATGAATCTCTATTTGAATTAGTAAAGGCCGAATTGCCTTTTAATAATGATGTTCCTACTTATGTAGATTTAGATAGATATTTAGATAATTTACAAGCTGGTACTAGTGAAGCACACGGTGTGAGTAATCAAGGTCATTCTCATTTGAATAGTTCAGCTCCAGAAACATCTAATTATAAAGATAATGTAATACAAGCTGCTCTACAAACTGCAACACACACTCGTTCGTCAAGTACTCCTATAAATCATAATAATAGATTAAATAGCTTTGGGAGCAGGAATTCAATCGGACAACAATTCCGACATATAAGTGAACAGACGTCTAGCTACACAGGTTCACAAAGCTCGTGTAGTTCGTCTGGAATACCTAAGTCACCAATGTCCTATTACTGTAAAAACATGGATGAAGAAAAACTTTTAAGTAAAAACTTAAACAATGAAGATTTCTCTGATAAGGTAAAAGAATTTGAAAACGAAAAGATATCACTTCGTGCTGGGACTGAAACAAATGCCTCTTCAACCTCCACAGGATTTCATAGCAGAGAAAGCTCTACGGAACACAGTGCTCCTTATTACTACTCTGATCTTTCTTCACAAGAGCATATTAATGTTTTACCTACTTCTCATTACCTGAAAAATACTAACCTTCATCGGAAATTGAATAACCAACGGCGCAGGGGCCCATTACATAAGAAAAATGATATCTCACATATTCATAACCCAATTCGAAATAATCAACTTATATTATCTGAACCATCTTTTGAATTAGCTGCTACAGCTAGAAGTGTGTCTGTTGAGTTTTTGAGCGCAGCTGATAAGGATCCTGAGATCGATATGAAGAATATATACGAGTCTACTGGTGGCAGACATTCTAAAATTCCAGAATCAATGAATTTGTCAGGTCTTGGATGTAAAAGGAATTCGAGTAGCCATAGTAATCATGAAAACTCTTCACCAGATTCAAATGCAAATTCCCTAATAAAACTCTCTAGCACAAGTATGTCATCCCACTGTAGTGGAAATTCATCAAACACCGTATATTATGACGCTGAAGCAGACGCAGGTGCCTATGAAAATGTTGTCTGCCAAGGTGACAAACACTGGGACGAGGATACCCTGTGGAGAGATAATTTAAGACGTGTATCTCATAGGCATGCTCGATCCATGGATGACTTAGATTCAATGCCTGCGGGAACATCGCTATCTGCTAAGATAAATGAAGCCTGTGGCATGAGTAGCATCAAAAGAGTAAAGAAAGATGGTACAAACAAAATATGTAGAAATGTCACTTATGTAAATTGTGACATACAAGGCCGAGTTTTAAGAAATAGGGAAAGTAAATCTAGTTTTCTTTGCAACTTTTTAGAAGAAGAACAAAAATTAGACGAAAACGACGTGTATGTTAGCCTTGCTGAAAGTGCGGAAATGTCATTAAAACCATCAGATGAAGGTGTTTATGAACAACTAGCAGTCGAACCAAATAATCCAATCCTTCTCACACATAAAAGAAGATCTTGTGAAGCTGAAGAAAGGAATAAGAAAAAGTTTGAAATTGATAGAGAGAAGCTTAGACAGTGGGATTTGATGTCAAGTGGTTTAATGAAAGGCAGGGTAGGACGCGTGCGGGGCTCAGGCGCTAGTGGGGGCGGGGGAGACGCTGCCTGTAGTACGGACACTGGAACTGATAGTGCAAGCAATGAAGGTATCCTCTAACATTCTATGGTCCTGTAAGGTACACTATGTAAGTTATATTTCTGTTACAATATTAAAGCAAAGCAAAGTCATTATTTCTCATTATTGGAAAAATGTAAATAATTTGGCATTTTTATGTTTTTCATATCAATTTAATTTTAAAATTAGATTTGGTTCGAAGGCAGGGTTTAAACACGATAAGGTGTAAAGACAAACCAAGCATGCGACTTTAACAAGGATTGTTTTTTTTTTGTAAATAGTAATCAATATTCTACTAATACAAAGCACTGATACACACTTTATCATGTTTACTACTCGAATTTTAAATGAAACAATTTGGATTTACCCATAAAAGTAAATTTTATGTAATTCCAATCTCACGAAAGTAATTCTTGCAGCTTCTATAACAATGTCAGGCGCGCATACGGAATCTGGTACAAACAATAACATGACAAATCAGCAAGCTTTGTCAAAGAAAGCTTTTCTCGGAAGTAACACGTCCATTGGAAGGAACAGTCGGGACGCCAACATACCGGTACGTGCAGTGAGCCCGAGGGTCAGATGGGTAGAAGATAAACAATCTAATGATCATTACGGCTCACAACAAATGTCAACGTCTCAGCAAAATGTAAGATCGTTTAGAAATTCATCATACCCTATAACATCACCTATCAATAATTTTCATTTAGCAACGATAAAAGTGGGTAACTTTGGTCATAATGTTGATGTGATTCATTTATTTTACAGTTACATGCATTGAGTACAACAGAGGACTCTTGGGCCTCAGCAAGATCTCCATCAAGAGCTTCTCAGCAACCTATCAGAGCTGTAAGCCCTAGAGTTCGAAGGAACACAGAAACTGATGATATGGTATGTTGTTGTGAATATAAAGTAGTTCATGTTTTAGTAGTTGTTTTATTCTTACTGTGTTCTCATTTTTTTTTGTTTGTTAGTGAGCTTTCACATTATGTATTTATTTTATTATTTTTGCATTTTGCTTTATCATTTGTGTTACGTTTTGTATTATCATATTAGCAACGAGGGCAGCAGCAGCCGAATAAAAATGAACAGTTAGGTGAGATTCCTACTGCTGGTGAACTTCTTGGTCGAACTCACGAAGAATTGGTGTTGCTCTTGATTCAATTACGACGACGCCATGCGGCGACCCATCGGGCCATCGAGCAGTGCTGCGCACAAATCAGTAGCATTGAGGTGTTTGTTAATGCTTTTTTATTATTATTTGTTTAGATGCATTATTTTTTGTTTGATTATCTTTTAAATAGTTTCGTAGTATCTACTTTGTGTGGTCAGTTTGATAAACTTGAAAATAAAGGTATTTAAACGCTGTTCACACTCTTATAATACTATTTCTTTGTAGGATTGTCTCAGTTCTCTAAAAGCAATGGAACGCGAAGAAAGTCTTCAACGACTCGAATTTCTCAAAAACCAATTGATGGAATTGGAACATCAGTACGAAAAGAGCAAACCTCTAGTACAGTTAGTGGACAATATGGTTAAGTTGGGATCTCTTTACAATAGACCTGGTTCTACCATCGAAAGGCTGGAAAGAAACCAGAGGCTACGACAGAAAGTTCTGGCTGAACACGCTCTTGAGCAGCAAAGGTATAACTTAGTCCTTTATTCCTTTATTTTATGAACAAATCTATAAAATTAATTGGATAAGAAAACATTAAATATAACAATATTTGAAGTTTCTAAAATCAAACGGACGTATTTTTAGATGGCTAGAAAGTGTTGCTGCAGGAAAATCTTTGGAAACAGAAGCATCTCGAGCTAGAGTGGCGGAACTATGGGCATTAGAGCAAGAACTCTCTGACGAAGCTGCCATTCTGCAAGGACTGAAAACTGATAAAGATGCTATAGAGAACTTACTTTCTGGTAAGATAGGCCTCATTATAAAAAAAAAATATAAACGACTTACGTAAACTGTATAATAAGATATGATACGGTTTATTTTTCCAGGTGTCCGCGGAAAGTTGGACAGTGTCCACAAAGGAGAACTGAATCTTGATGGCAACCCTGCCCCGACTAGAAGGTCAGCTCCCACGAATAATCCTGGAGGAGGAGGTGGTCTAGAGGAGGAACTGGCGCGCGTGCAACAGATGTTGGCGCACAATTCTAAGGTTTATAAGGTTTTCGTCTATATCATGCACTTTTATTTTTTGGTTTATTTATACGTTTACCTATATTACTTCAACTTACCTAAGTAATTTTTTATGATTTTTATACTGCACTAGTTTAGAGTTCTTCAAGAAAAATGTTGATAGCGACATTTACAAGTACAATATTATAACTTTCAAGTGCGTTAAGTTATTGTAAATATTTATGTATATTTAGAATATGTACAGATACTTGCATGTTTTTATAAAGTGAATAAAAAGGAAAACCTAAACATAAAACATAATTTTAACAGAAATTAGAGCAGACCGTGGCAGATAACGCTCGTCTAGAGCGCGAGCTGCAGCAGCTGCGGCGCGCGCTGCAGGCGAGGCGAGCTGCCGGACACCAGCATCACGCCACCAACCCCACGGCCATGCTTGAGGACGGTCAGTATAACATTATACACAAACAAACAGAGTGGAGGAGAAAAAGATGACCCCACCACTATGTGTAGCGAAGAGAGAGACAGAGAGAGTACTGGTGGAGAAAACTCATAATATAAACAGGTACGCGTCAAACTTTATGGCGGCTGTGAAGTGCGCTACTCGCTGCGCAGTACCGCATAGCTTTAGAAAAAGACTCTCACACAGTTATGAGAACCAGGGACAACATTACAAAGACGAACTTTTTCCAAAAAAATTTATGCCATACCTATTTCCGGCCGGGTACAGTGGCAAAGCCCACTTTGAGCGTATTATATAACAGTTAAACTATCATGAAAACTTTAAACAAAATTAATGGTCGAAATCCTGTACTAAATTAGTCCATGTTTGATTGCAGAAGTGTCTCGAGTCCAGCAGTTGGTGACAGCGTTGCAGCGTCAGCGACAAGAGCTGAGCCGCGCCGTCAGGCACCTGACTCAACAGTCGCATGCGTTGCAGAATACCCATGACGCTATGCCTGGTCAGTAAAGTTCTATGAGATGAGACCTTTTCTATTTCTAGCCCAAGCCGTTAAAATGTCATCATGGTTACTGGTTTGGAAAGACAAACTATGCTTATCAATCCATTGGCTCAGCTAAATCTCTCCCTTTTGGCCCCGAACTAAAAACAGACCTGTCTTAAGATATGACATCTGGCCCCTTGACCAGCATTTCTGTTACTGGTCAATACTTCATAGTCTTCAAATCACAAAACCACATCCAATTTATTTTTCTAGGTAAACGTCGTCCCATGTCATCCTGGCAAGAAACGAACCTGGACACGGGTCACACTATCGACCACGGTCACTCCGACTACGATTATGATGTAGGACTGCTGATGCCACCGGGTCATTACGAGCCGTCTAACGTTGAGACGCCCTTGTATGTGGATACTAGGGGACCTGGTGCTGACGTCACATCGCCTCTTAACAGCGAGGACATGCAACATGCTGGGTTTAGTGAGTAGACTTTGTATATCTTTTAATGTAAAAGTCCGATATGTGACGCTGTACAGCGAAAAGCGATGTGCCTCCTTTGTCGCTACTGTAAGCACCTCTAATTTTTAAGAGTTCTAAATAAACCTCAGAAGTTTCCAAGTTACGAAGTACTACGTGTACTATCCTGGGGTTTTCAAATTCTTCGGCAAGATGTTTTCGTTAAATAACCATATTGATTTTTTTTACAGGTAACCTCACAAATGTAGAAAAACAAGAGATCAAAACAGTCCGCATAGTCAAGCGCGAGAGTGAAAGACGCCAGAGGGACAGGGAACGTTCTCTCCAGCCGATGTCTGACTGGCCCACAAACAATATCACAGCTAATTTAGACCAATTCTTGGAAGAGGAACTCGTACAATCCCTGAATTACTCTCGATCAACGTCATTGCCCCGAAACGAGCAATACGAACAAGTATATGGCATAAGGCGTGATAATAATTACTTACAGCCAAACATGGATCTCAGCCCCAAATATGTATCGAGTCCATCTCTCTCTAACTACGACTACTCTCAAAACATGTCTTCTCTTAGCAGTAGTTACAATAAAAGCTACGATAGGTCTGGATACGATCGTAACATGTCCTTATCAACACAGTACTTGAATAGTCCCACGGATAGTTCAAGGACTTTGACGAATGATCCTTTGTCAAAAACTAGCAGTGTTGTCAGCCTAACGAGGTCACATATGGAGTTATCACCGATATTTAAGAGTGAGGCCGCTAAGCAGATCATAACGGAGATGTCTGGCGATGCTCCGAAGAACAGCTCTTTGCACAGACGGCAAGTGCCGAAAGAGAAGAGGAGGCATTACACGGCTCCACATCATCTCAGTGCCAAGACGCTAAATGAAATGCCTAAAGACGCTTACAATCAAGATGTAAGTATTAGTTATATATACATACATATTTTTACAAATTCTAATTTTACATAAAAACTATCTTAACCTACCTGAAAAGTCAGTTCCTAAAATAGATCCCATAATATCTATCACGCAGTATGATAAAACGCTGAGCGCGGCCTATGAGTGTATAACAAAAAAATTGTAAAATAGAGGATTTTTAATGCTTTGTGGAATTAACCGATGTTTGAATCATTTAATTGCCCAAAGTATTTAAAATCCTAAAACTTAATATTTGAGGCAATCTAGGCCCAACTATCTTGTGTCGTCATTACCGAAACCGACATTAAAATGCACATTTTATCCAGAAGATGGGTCGTTCAGTGGACGACGCAGACATGGAGCGAGCGTTACGAGGCGCAGCACCAGATGTGGTGCGGTCTGCGCTACCACCACATGCACTCAGGCTGGCTGATAACACCATCGATCAGCTGCTCGCAGCGCCACAGAAGATACTGATTCCTGAGAGATATATACCGGAGAAGGTAAGTTTCATATTAAACGTATTAAATAATATTTCAGGAATTTTATTAAGACGCAGTGCATATAATTTAGTTGGTTGGAAATGAATATTGCTCACATAGGAATACATACTTAGTGCTCTCGTGTGTTTAGTTATTTGATGAATACACTATCGACAGTTAATCGGTTCAATGAAGCACGATTGCGTAATACACTTTCCAATACATGTTTTATTTTGGATTAGAAATTAGAGTGATTGTATTGTTCCGGAATGAAGATTGCGGAACTAACTGTAGCATTGTGTAACTGCATCCAAGTACAAATTAACTTTAAGTACTTACTAATGAATTCAATTAACACAAATGGAATAAATTAATCATCTTAGTTTAGCAGAACAGAACACATAGGTACTTATAGCCACTATACAGGAGAGAAATAGCATGGAAATAAGATTATATATAAAGACATGCAAGGCGACAAACTTAGTGGATATTATTTTCTCACAGCCTCCAGAACTGTCACCAGAGGAGCAACAAAAGAGACAAGAGAAAGTGGAGTCGATAAAGAAAATGTTGACAGGCACGTCGGCTGACCCCAGCAAGGTATGCATAACACACCTGTTGTATCACTTCCAACTCACTTCCGAAGTAGATTTACGTTACGATGCGTAACTTCCTGAAGTTTTATGAATAACGAGGAATATATTCTATGAATGTATGAATTATGACTATTTCCGATTACTACTTGAACTGGCCTTACTTTAATGAGCTGAACTGACGTATAGACCATGTGTACTTACCATACACGAGATATTTTCAACTTCTCTTCCGAATATTTGAGCAACGCTTCTTCATAGTCTTTCTTCATCACTCTCAGTTGGAAATAGTTCATCATCCACATAGTTATCTACTTCATAGATCATATAGTTAATACTTGTACATTCTGTACATCTAATATATCCTCATTTACTTTCACTATAATAAACAATGCACCCTAAATTCGCTCGCTCTGCTTTCATTGTTGTTGGAATGAACTTTTTTATACTTTTTGCATGTTCATTCTACTTATTATGATTACCCTAGATACTAGACTTAAAAATCAGAAAATAATGTATAGACTATAAATAGTTTGGTGTTTGCAGATGGAATATACATAGTCATAATTTTCAATATGGTAGCTCATCAAAAAAAGTCGGGAGGTGTCGTGGGCCACCCGGCTGGAACGAAGTTCCTTTCGTTGTATATTGTGTATTAATACAGAGCTTGGGGGCCGACACCGAAGCGTAAATCCGAAGAATCGGCCGAATGTTCGGAAGTTTTCAACTACACTTTTTTATATTTCGTCCGGTCGGTTCGGATCCGACCAAACGTCAAAAAGAAGTTCGTGGAACAAACGTCAAAATGAAGTTCGGTCGGATCCTGACCGACCGAACGAAATAGAATGAAGGGTAGTAGAAAAGTTCCGAACATTCGGCCGATAATTAGGATTTACGCTTCGGAGTAGGCCCCCACGCTCTGTATTAAAAAACAAAAACTTTTGACACTTGAAACTGATGGCATAACGCCTTTTCGTTACGTCACAGATTCTGCCAGTTTACTCCTACCACAAGCTGCGTTATAGAACTTCGTTCCAAAAATGACAAAAATATCATAGATAAAAATTATCCATGTCCACTTTGAGGTCTAATTTTGTTCGATTGAAAACATTGTTTTCTTTCTGACATTAGACGAACAAAATATTGTATTGACCAATAGTATAATATCTCAATATTAAATTCTCTCTGAAAACACCGCAAGAGCTTGTATAGCCGCTTCGAATGTTGGCTGTAAATATGTAAACCGGCACAGTCCTACATGTGTGTGCTTGTATGATGACCGTTAGAGTCCGGACGCTGGCGAGAAGCGGCAACGGGAACACTTGCTACAAATGAACCAGATACTCGCCAAGCAAGTCACTGAGATGAGCAAAATCATCGCCGGTAAGGACGTTGCTTCATATTAGTTTTGCCTCCCACGATTTATCTTGTGTACTTACTGTAATTTTTGTTAAAGTTGTTTAAATATCGTTTTCTGTAAATATCTGTTTCATTACTCTATGATTCTTTTAAATGTATAGATAGATAATCAAGCAAAATTTAGAATTTATGGATCAATGGAACAGGTATTTCGGTGCACTAAATTGTCATATTGTTTTTAAAGCTGTATAATAATACACATCAAAGAAAACAAGTTTTCTATAACCTCACTTCGAACAAAATGTTGTGATAATTTAGTGTACACGCTTAAATATTTGTACTCGTAACTGCAAATAAATGTTTAATATCACATTTTCCGACATGACACTAAATGTTTATGTAGATTTCAAACATTGTATGTTGTCATTTTTATTTTTTCTTAATTCTCTCACAGAATTGCCATTTTGACATATTTTCTCTTCTTATCAAATTAGCAATTATTGTGTGTTTGATGTGACTAACCCAAACACGTGTGTGTCACGCCTGTAACCGTTTGCTTGATGTGGTTTGTCCCATTTGTGCAGGAACCAACACTGAGCAAGGACCGTCCGCATCCAACCACTGATAGCCAGTCACTTACATTTACACCTGCACATTTCACGTCTCTTCCACTTTCTCCACTCCTATTAACTCAACCTTGGGTACAGTAGCATTTTGCTGCAAAAATACATTCATAAATGGAAATAGCTATAATATAGCGATGACTATTGCTAGATGATGCTCTGTGTCCACTTCTATTAATAAACAATTTGCTTCAAATTCCTCAAAAATACTACATGTAAGTAAATTGGCTGACTCGGACGGTTCTTCGAAGATACCCACTACCCAGTGTGTTGCGGCATGGTTTCGTTTTTTGCATTTTGTTGTGAGTAGCTCACTTATATTTATTTTTAGTTGAATTTCATTAATAGTTGCATTGTTTTCGTTTGCATATTGATGTGTGAATGGTGATTTGAATTATCAGATCCTTTTTTTTGTGAATCGTTCCTAATAGTTTTCTTATATTTTATCAGTTAAAGCGTTAGAAGAACTGCCTCACAATGGTAATGCTGACGACTTGGACGATCGGTCACCAGACGTAGAGCTGCCCATCTACCAACAAAGAGACAATTTCTTTACCTAAATCCATGGAAAACCTCGAAAATTCTAAGATAATAACCATCACGTTTCATAGAACCTAGCTGAATTATATCTTATAGGGTTCTTTGATACATAAGATCACTTCAAAATAAAGACACCAACAATATTGACTATCCTGGTATTTGGCTGTCTTTGGCTAAGTAAATCTTTGGAAAATAAAATGATGCGTGGGTAACACCTTTACTAAAACTTGAAACATATAACCAAGCTGGGCTTTAAATAAAATATAAGCAGTCAATGTAGAATGTTCAATTAATAGAAACTAAAATATTATTGTAATCGTTTCTTCGTATGTATGTGTATGATAAAGGTGATTATAAATCAAATACCTTCAAGACGGATTACTTTGACTCTGGGGCATAACTTTGGCCCAAATCAAGACAAATGTTTAGTGTCATTAAATCCACACAACAGTTCCGTAAGTACGCGTCTATGTCGCCGTCTATTAGTTACAGAAGGAATACGACGTTCGGTTGTGTGGTCGCGACACGGCGGACAATCAAACATTTGTCTCGATTTGGGCCAAAGTTATGCCCTAGAGTCAAAGTAACCCGCCTTGTCGCTATTAAAACAATCCTTTATAGAAAAATAGTGGTATATAATTGAATCTACTTTTGTATAATTAGTGAAATTATATGGTGTTTAGTCATATACATACATACATATAAATTTTAGTAACTTATTCGTGTGAAAATGATTAAGGCTCGAGTTATCATTCGGCTGCTTATGAAATTTTATCATAACAATGAAAGATGCTTAGTATGTACCAGAACAGTTAGATATTTTGTGGATCTCCATCTTTATATTTGTAGGAACTAGATATTTTTTAATGTATTTTGTTGAAATAAATTCGACTTGCATTGTGCGTTCCACATATCTATCAAAATATCATTTACATGAATTTGTAATTGCTAGGAGATAAATAGGAATTGGTATATTTTGTAGCACTTGCTCAATCTTGTGGACATTCCTTAGTAATGTTATATTTTGTAGAAATACAAATGACTCCGTAAAAAAACGTACAATGTTATTTTGGCCAGTTAGTATTGGCATACTGATAAACTCAATACTTTGAATGGCAACCCTTCCTGACACAACGAGCCTTTTCAGGAAGACCATCGTAAGCGACAATTTGCACTTTTTACAGGAAAGGGTTTTTCTTTCCTAATTAACGATGTTTTTCATTTACGATGATAATTTCTTACAACAATAAAGTCGTGTAAATTTAAAATAAAATTTAAGAGTAATTGCGACAAGATGTAAAACTGTCTAATTAAGAGGTTACGAAAAAAAAATAGTTTTGTGATTTTTGGCGCTTACGATGTTTTTCCTGAAAAGGCTCGACGTCTAGATACAACGATTGCGTATTACCAAGTTCTGATGTTCAAAAAATTCTGCTTAAAAACCCTTCGATGTATCGAATAAATCGGTATGCGGATATAGATTATTTTTTGGTATATAATACAAGTCTTCTATGTAAAAGGCCTTGAAGTGTTACTTTAGAGTTAAGATAAATAGCGAAATGTACCTAGATGACATTATAATGTATACAGTTGCCATGTTTATTGAATAGAAAGTGCACATTTATATTAACTAATATAACTAGATAACGAATGACAATGCGTTTTAGTATTATTTCGTTTAATTTTTCTGTACTTTAATGTAAATATTAATGCATTAAGTTTTAATTATTTAACTTTTGTGTACTTCCGTCTTCATTTAGTTTATTGTAGGTATGCACATTATGTAGCTCGTCAATTACTTTTGTACCTAGAATTGTATGAACTTATGTGAATTTTAAAGTTTATGTATCAAATATATCTAACCCTGCTTCGTATTATTTGGTAGCTGAAGCAACGAATCATTTTGTGATTCAAATATACGCGATTATAAAATTTTGGTGCTTGCCAAAACTCATTCATAGGATTAATGTTTCATTAGAGGAAGGTTTACGATAGGATCGTTATAATTATTTTCCGACTACGTTTTGCAGACGATGACGAACGAGAAATATAAGTGTAGCCTTAATGGCGAGGGGACCCTTTGCAACAATTTTATTTCATAATTTGCAGTTTATGGGCTATAATGTCATGTTTTATTGATGGAAGTTTAGTAGGAAAACTTGAGGAGTACAATAGGTATTTACTGCGAAATTAAGTCATGCTGTGGGTAGGCAACCCTAGGTAGTAAATGTATCAAGATCACAATGTCTTAAAAGCTTTAAATATTCCTGCCTATAATAGTTTCTCTAGCTAGGTACTACAGCTACAAAGTTACAATTATTCGTAGAATTAGCTTTTACCATTTGAAGTAAATCACAAACTATTTTTATGTAGGTATTTAGGAGAACAAAATTGCTTTTGTACAAAATAAAATGTGTTGTAAAATTTAGTGCCATGCTTTCGCATTTCTTTTATTTTACGGTATTTTTTTTTGTAGTTCTATAGACTGCCAGCAATCATTTGCCTATTAAAATGCCCAAGGTAAAAGGAAGGGCATTTAGGGTATGGAGCTTGTACTTGTGTAGGAAACCTTGCCATTTTCCACGTTTTAATTAGTTTTTAACGATTGAAATATCACTTCCCTAAAGTCCCAAAGACTGTATCTTATCGTTATCAACATTGATTTCTTTTTACTGTCAATTATACCTACACCTCTAGACAATTTTATTCTATGGTGAAACGCTATGAACTTCCAAAAATATGTTTACTAAACTCTGATTTTTAATTTGCTAGACTAAAATGACATAACATAAACATGACGAAAAAAGGTCGATTGCAACTCGCAATATTCTTATCGTTTTGTATGTACGTGTTTCTGTGACAATTAAACCTATTTTTCTTTCTTTCTTTCTTTTCAACTATCATTTGGTTTAGCAAATTAAAAATCAGAGTTTAGTGGATTTTCAATAATAAGATCAATTTTATTTTGAAATATTGTAGTTTTCCGAATTATTGTATCGTAGGAGATATACCTAATGAATAGCATTGGTATGAAAAATATAAATATTTCATCACTCACTTATATACAAGGTGTAACATAAATAACCCACAACCTTTTAAGGGGTCATTGTACTCATCACTATGAACAACTTTTAATATGGGACCAAACGTGGAATTGTGAAAAAATATCAGATGTTCCCTACATTTTAGCGAGTCATGCGAACATAAATGTAGGGAACAGCTGTTTTTTTTTCGCGATTTCTGGTTTGGTCTCGGAGTAAAAGTTGTTTATAATGATGATTACAATGACCCCTTAAGAGGTTGTGCGTTATTTATGTTACATCTTGTATAAATTGTGACGGGTATAGGTATTCCTTATCGACTTAAATGATATTAAAAACTGTAGATACGATTCCTGAATAAATAAATGTTATTGATTCTTAAAAAATTCTATACTAAAATAAACTTTCTAGGCGCATGAAGCCGTTTAATAACAAAAGTAACATAAATTATAAAGGGAACATTTATTAGTATTTGCTATTCCCCAATATAATGATATATATTGCCTTATAATATGTAGACTGCCCGTATTCGAGAATTTTATTTAATTCTACTTCAATATAATATTAGAGATAGATGTTAGTACTGTAGCCCCTAATGTTCAACGAATAATATTCTGAGTATATAAACTTTATAATATATGTACCTACTAGCTATGTGCTATAGCTTATTAATTGACTGTTGACAATTTTAATAGATCCTATAGAAGCAAGTGGCGATAAAATCAAACTACTTATTTATAAAAATCTGTATACATACAGATTTTGTTTTTAAATCAGATTACAAAAATATAACTACAACTTTGGTATTGTCCGTTTTTGGCGTGTCTAATTCAATATTGAGTGTTTCATTTATATAAATTATGTTGTTCATGAATCTACTTTTGATTTTTCGTTAATTTTAATAAAGCTGCTTGCTTCGAACGTAGCCTAACAGAAGCCCCCATATTAGAAGTACTATTTTGACTGCCTTAAAATGAGTTGTTGTGTAAATACCTACAGGGAATTGTGCATATTGTTTTATATTATTGACTCTATCCAATTTTACATCAATCCTTGTAATTATAGCGCGTATGTTGTTCACATCTGAAAATAAATAATATGCTGTATTGTTATGTTGGTTTTATTTGTGGTTTTGAATTTCCCATCAAAATTGACTTGCCGGCTATTGAAAACAACTCGGGTCAAGCAGATTGATACTACTTTAAATTAGCATGATGACTAATATATTTATTCAATCTCATTCATCTAGATTCTATAAACTTCTTGTAGGTACTAAATTAACTACCAAACTATTAAAATAAAAATATAATAACCTACCTAACCTAACTAAAACTATAGATTGATATACTTATATATTTGGCAGTTATTGAATATAGCCTCGACTAGGACTGCCTCGTTGGTCTAGTTGCTACTGCTGAGCATGAGGTCCTGGGTTCGATTCCCACGTCGGGCAAAGTGTTATTGGGTTTTTCTATCTGGAATTTCTCAGTAGCAGCCCGGAGTCTGGATTTGTGCCCGGTAGATGGCAATAGGCTCGCCCCCTATTACATGGGACTTAAACATAACTGGCGAAATGTGGGTGTTACTATAGGTACACCTCTGCCTAATACACTCGGTGTCGAGGAAACATGAACGTTGTCGTCCAAGCCTAGCCTCACTATCGTGTTAGTTCGCTGAAAGACCAACAGATAGCGCCAGGATCAGTAACGGAATGTACTATTGAGGAAACTAAAGCTGGCCTCCCACGGTCCGTGATATTGCGGATTATCACGCACGGCCGATGACCACGGACAGCCTCGCACCGCACATAAGCCTCTTCCAACGGTGCGTGCCAGTCTGTGTGCGTCTTGAGATTTGGAGCCATTTTGTCACTCCAAAATGCAAAGTGAAAGAGAAGCTGACACCGCACCTTTGAAGTTACCGACTCCCCGCAGATCGGACGCACCGCGACGGACGTGTCTGCGCTACCACGGACCATCCTCTTCCCATGGTGCGTCGGTGCGGGCTAGTCCGCGTCCGTCCGTAATATCACGCACCGTGGGGAGCCGGCTTTACATCTGCCCAATTTGAAAACAAAATCCCGTGCAAACCATGATCACATCTGTTTGCAAGCGTTACTATAGCGGCCGAGCGCTGCAAGCAAGAATAGTCTTTACGGTGGATAGATTTTCGTTTCTTTCATGGTTCCATGGTTCCAAATCTTTCTCTGAAGGAACAACAATTTGGTTTTTGTCTATGAAAATATCATCTGGCGTCTGCGGTAACTAGTAACTGAACAGAAATAAATATTCCGCAGGGTCAGGCAGGGTGGCGTAGGTCAACACACCTAAAATCTAATTACATGTCTGAGAACAAAAACAATAGTCGCTTTACCTAAAATCTGAAACTTGGTAGATGTCTTTGACCAGCAGTTGACTGCGATAAGCACTGTTTGACTGGTGGATTGCAACAACGCAGTTGTTAATGAGTGAAAGACTGATCACAGCTTTATTTTTAATTAGATGTTTTTTTCAAATTAATTTGTTTCTGCTAACTGTACTATCTAGAAGCCCAGGCCTAGAATTATGTATGGCATGGTGAGTAAAGTGAGAACAGTAGTGGCCCAATGGGAGAGCAGTGGTGGCCCAGTGGAAGAGCAGTGGTGGCCCAGTGGGAGAACATTTATTTATTTATTTAATACTTCATGCACAGAAATGTACAGAGGCGGACTTAATGCCATAGGCATTTTCTACCAGTCAACCTTTGGGTGATGCAGAGACAAACAGTGGTAGGTGCAATTATGAGAAATTGTGGAATACATATTTATTTAAATGTAAAGATACACATATACATATTACAACTATAAATATTTGAACATTGGAACATTGGTGGCCCAGTAGGAGCGTAGTAGTGGCCCAGTGGGAGAGCAGTGGTGGCCCAGTGGTAACGGCCGCGACTTACGAGTTGTAGGTCATAGATTCGAATCCTGACAGGCGTTTTCATTATTTCATCACCGCTGCTCTCAAAACGGTGAAGGAAAACTTCGTGAAGAAACGCCGGTTTGTCCTAGACTCAAAAATTCGAAGACATGTGACATCTACCAACCCGCACTAGGCCCGCGTGGTGGATTACGGCCCACTCCCTCTCGCAGAGAGGAGGCCTGTGTCCCAGCAGTGGGAACATTATAGGCTGACTATGATGATGGTGAGTAAAGTAACAGAAGGAATCAGGAAAATAATTATTCATCGAAATTAGATTACCGCTCTTAACTGCTAGTCAGGTGACAAGACTATTAAGAACAATGCGAAGAGGTGCATCCTATACAATTAAACCTACCTAATTATGAGTAGAAACTTTATGAAAGTGACTAATCTTGGATTGTGGCGAAACGCTATGAGCTGCGGTGAGCTGTGTTGATTGAAGTACGAGCTTGCTTATTTACCCAGTAAATTAATATTAAATAATGACTACCAACTTAAATAAATTGTCCGTGTATTCAAATCTAAACTGTCATTCATTTGACATTTGTATGAAAGAGCTAGAACACGGCAAATTCCCGTAGTGTGTCAGTTTGATAAACAATTAATTTCCCTGACTGTACCGAAGTATCAGTAAGTATAAAATAACATAATATTTTATGTAATATCCATGTTTAAGTTATCTATCATGAAAATTGATCGAAAAAAACTGTAATCTTTACGTATTAGGCCAGTAATGATCGTTAAGACGCCGTTAACGCCGTTTATTGGATGGTTCACGAACGTGATTGATTGCACATGGCAGAAAACCCTCGTTCGTATACACCTCTATCTATGTACTTGCAATTACTTGCAAGATTAATTAATTTAAATCGTGCAATTAAAAAAACAACTTGAAGATTTGTTTACAATAAATCACAGTTCTGTTGTTTTTTTTTTAAATATAGCGGTTTCTTTTAACACTGTCTATGAAATCTATATATGATCCTTTATCACATGTAAAAAAGCAATATGATTTTGACAGCTCATGAAGAATTGGTGGAGTCGAGTCTGAATGTTGTTTTGTTTACGATGTCTACAATTCTGCGTCCATAATTTAGTTATAAAGGACAATTTTACTACTTATACATAAATCTAAGAGCGTAAAAATATTCGATTTGGCAGTTAGATAGATGGAGTATTTAGGTACATCTATGGAATTATTTTTGGAACAATAAGTGTTATGAAAAAAAAAACATGGATAGAGAAGAAATGGAGGCCAGCAACACATTATCAACGAGAACTTTTGATTACAATGAAAAAAAAAATCAAACCCAGGAACTTATGGTTCATAAATGTTCCTGCACTTGTGTTCAATAGACCCAATAATTTTTTCTAATGCTGCATACGTCTCATAATTACCATGTAACAATACTACGAAGCAATACTTTATTGCTATTTATATCCATAAAGCATTGCTATTTTTACAACTTAACTACAATCTCGTTTATGTAATCTCAATGTGTTCAGTCAGTTGTAAAACATTAATAATTACTTCTTCCGATTGTAACCCTTCCCCCATTTATAGCACGTTACAGCGCGCGGGCAGTAGCTTAGAATTTTTCGTCTAGTGCGAAAGTGCGTAATGTTGTGACGTATCTTTTATATTAGCTTTAACTACTCATAAATTCTTCAAAATCATAATAAAATTCATAACTTAGTTATTAAAAAAATATATATATGTAAACAGGACTTTCTGACAGTGAATTTAAAATTACCGACCTCTGCAACCGTGAAAAAGTTCAGTTATATTATAATTTCTGTCGATTTCCTGATAATTCCTCGAGGTGAGTACCGACGAACACTGGGACTTCAACTCTTTGTCTCCACCGAAGTGATTGTGATTCCCTGCGCGTACGCAGAGGCACGCTACGTGGATGCAGTTCAATGCCGCGTGTCTTCCTTCCGTTATTTCTTGACTTCGGAGACAATCGGCGCGTGCGACGATTCATCTCAAATGTCAATAGACCAACAGAATGCAAATTCAAAGTGTCGTATGAACGATTGAGTGTCGAAGCCTTCGTACTCAGCATTGAACGGTAACACGGTACAGTTTTACAATTATGTAGGACACTATTAAATGACACAACGTTTATTTAAATAACATTAGGTACTCATTACTGCATTATTTTTTCACATCATTGTGTTGATAGGTACTGGTGTTTGATTTGTTATGGATATTATAAATGTTTTATTGATAAATACGTTACGATGTTTTTTCTCTTCACATTCCGTTGACTAAGCGCTATGGCAAAATGTACCTAAACGAATAGATTATTATGTATTAATTTCACTGAAGCCTGAATTATCAACTTTTGTACAATGATTATCAGAATACCAACCAAGGTATATATTATTTGTATGACCTAACTTAGGCAACTAGGCACCTACTCGTAGGTACAATGTCAGCTTCATTTTAACGCTAGTTAAGTCACTTATTAAATAAACAACTCTCCGGGATCATTTTTTTACCCTTGAAAAGTTAAGGCAGGAATACCCTGCCTGCTGTAGCTTGTACAAAACTATGCAAGTGCCTTGCATGCCATTGTGACATTCACCAATCAGAAGCCTATGGTACTTTGGCATTGGCTATTTGCATAGTTGTGTACAAGCATCAGGCATGTGTATTCCTGCCCTGGTAAGTACAAACTCTTATAATAACAGTAGGTCAATATCCCATTAACTATCTATTATTTGAATACCTGTTTATTTGTACAGATATTACTATGTTGACACTCAAAATGTAACCTTTAAACTATGTTTATAAGTAATTATATTTTCCACGTAAAATTAACAAACGTTCCCTATAGTTCTGCACTACCGGCTCGTTTTAAACATCCTACCTATTAGGTCCGCATGCAAAATGAAGTACCAACAACAGTCGTTATGAATTTAACTAACCCTTTGAAAATACACCTAGTTGCCTACTTTAGCCCCGTCACCCACTAAACACGGTTTCATTAAGCACAAATTAGGATAAGCTTACGAAAGTAATTATAATAATTCATATCCTAATTTTACGGGCGACGAGAGGCGTTGTTATGGTCTGAGAGAAGGCAAAAACATAATAAATGGGACTATTAGAATATCGCCAGCTACTAGGTCATTATAAGACTTGTTTTTCGCATTAATATTTTCACTTTGAGACTACTTTATGGATGCAAGTAGGTAGAGTTGCCGATGTTAAGCTAAAAGGGAAAGCTTCTGCGAAGTTTTTAGTACTTGTGTGGAGATAGGCATGTGGCGCTGAGTGGACATCTTTCTAACGTCCTGCCCTAAAGTGGCACCAGTGCGTCACTTTATTACTTTATCTAGCAAGCTCTGATGATGTGTTTCTGTTCCTTAACATTTCTTGACGTGATTTACAGCGTTAAAAACATTAGTTTTGGAGCACTCCATATGATCAGCAATCCTTTTATACGACCAATCACGTTCATACAGTCTGTATAGTGATCGTTTTCCGGGTTGATGGATCACAACTTTCCTTTTTACCTATGATTTTGAAATAAATTATGGAGTTTTGACTAAAAAAAAACTTAGGACAAAGTAACAAAAAAAATGTGCAATTTGTTTTCGAACTTCAAAATTGATAACATATTTTTTTGCGTTCTTATTTATTTGTCCAGCAGCCAGTACTTTTGAAATACATCCAATTTACGATAAATTGATTTTTCTAAGGAAGTGCAATTATTTTGATTATTGAGTATGAATCATTAAAACCTACTAATGAAGCTATTATGTGGTTCAAAGTTGTTATCTGTAAGTTGATACAAAAGTAAAATCAACTTGTTTATCCAAAAGTGACTTCATTACCAGTCGTTCCTAATTATATGTCCACAACTGTATATACCACTAATGTTTGTATTATTTTAAGTTTGGTTTGACCGCTTGTGGCTTATTAAATAACAACCGCATGGGTCGATCGATCAGGTTAAGCTACGTTTGCCACGGTAGGTCCGTGGATGGGTGACCATCTTTACATACCCATACCTCTCCGTGCCTCGGAAAGCACGTCAAGCCGTTGGTCCCGGCTGTCATTCGTGGATCTTTGACAGTCGTTACTGGTCATCAGAAGCCCGAAAGTCCGACAGCCAGTCTTACCAAGGGGTATCGTATTACCCAGAACTGGGTTGTGGAGGTCAGATAGGCAGTCTCCATGTAAAATACTGGTATTCAGGTGCATTCGGTTTGACTGGAAGTCGACATACAACCCCAACATAGTTGAGAAAAGGCTAGGCAGATGATGAAATGTTTGTATAATTTGTTGGAGGGTAAGAAACCTGTAAAGCCAGTACATTGACCTTACATGTTTGTAACAACATAAAAATATATTTTTGGTACCAAAAAGCAATAACATCGCAGCAAAATGGTAGTCATATAATTTCAATAACCGTACTGTGCAACCAGTACCAAGATGTTGGAATTAATTCTGCTTCATCATTAGTGCTGTCGAGCCAAGGGACGATTAAATTCGGGAGTGTAGAGTGAACGGGACACTTTTATCATTGGCATAAATTAAATGTAATAAGGTATTTAGAGCCTTTCCCTTGGAGACTGGTTTGGGGACCGTTGGTTGACCCAGGCACCCACCATTGATCTCATTGTTTGATACATTGCACTTTTGGGGAGCGTCGCTTGCGCACTATAATCGATCAACCACTATACAGGCTGTGGTTTACAGTGTTTGATCATAAGATTGTGATATTTTCAATATACTAAAACTAGATGGCACCGGCATTTGCTAGCTGACTGATCCCTGTGAAGAAATGCCGATACATACTCAGAAGGGGGGGGGGGATAGGGTTTCTATTTAGGGACCCTATTAGGGTCCCTATTTTTAGGGGGGGGGGGGGGAGGTTATTAGGGTTGAGCTACACGATGACTGATGCATGCATGCCGTCTGTCGGGACAGGTCAACTCATAGCTGCAATGGCTCTTTCTTCAAAAGGCCCTTTCAGACATGGCCCTGTATAGTTAGACTCACATAAAATCTTAATAATATAATGTTTGGACTTTAAAAGAGAACATGGCCTCTGAGTTTGTTTCGGATTTCTTCTCAGGGATCAGGGGTCAGCTAGGAAATGCCGGCGCCATCGAGTTTTAAAATATTGATAAAAAATATTGACGTGTAAAAGTGTCTTATAAGATCTACTTACAGAAATAAACATTTCATTTCAAACAGAAACACGACCTGAGCCCTAGATTTATTAAGTTGTACAAAGGTGCTCTTATTCATTATTAAATTTACTTATTTTAATACCTTTTTACATATTATTTATAATACAGATATGAAATAAAACACATTGAAAAGAAAACTAAAACAGGACTTTCATGGGTCCACAGGAATGATAAATGTTTTGAAATAATGAACTACGCATCAGTCCTTAAAATATATCTCTATATTTTAAGGACTTTGACTTTCGTTAGATGTCTCGCAGTGTTGTTGTGAATCAAACACACCCGATATCTACCTAAGTACCTACCTAGTTGTGTTTTCTTTGTATTCCACATCAAAAAATAAAGCAGTGTAATACCCCGAAAGAATTGTCAACGTTAATAACAAATTCATTGCACATACCGCTCGTTTTATGATTTGGTCGCTGAAGTAAAAAAAAAGAAACAGGAAAAATTGAGCATTTGTTTACACCCTGTGGAGGCGGTGTGGAGTCGCGTGTGCGCATATAACGCGATGCAGCGACGAACGACACACAATCACACGCTGGCCGCTCGCCGCAACACCGCATCTGTGAGTACATACGCTACAAACGCGCATAAACACGCTGATTTTTTCAGAGATGACTACATATTTTCATAATTTAATGGAAGAATCATCTCTGAAATTTCAGCGAATTTAAGAATAGTTTAGTTTTAAGACATAGGTACAGAAAATAAGTACACTTAAGAAAATAGTGCTGTCCATACATAATAAAATAACAAGGAGTATTTACTAAAATATAAAGAAAAAAACAGTGGTTATTCTAAAAACAATTCGTTTTGAATAAAAATAGTCGGGTATAATAAGCTTAATCACCATCACGCAAGTTAAATCTGCGACTTAACGGTGGCGCCTGCGCAGGCAGTTAGCCAACACTTTTATTACGTTTGTTTATAAAATTAAGTATATATTTGCAAATCAGATAAATATTCATCATAGCATCTGTTTCTTTTGAACTTGACTCCTGTTTAGTGAAAGTGTTAAATATTATGATTGCTTTATGATAATTTTATTGACTTTCGATAGTTCTTGAAAGGTGTCACTAAAACCTAATAGATTGACTCTTTTTTGCTATTAATGATCGTTTTGCTAATTAGCTACTAAAATAAAAAAAAAAGATATGTAATAATAAACTTTGTTCGGACAAAAAAAATCTAATCAATATTTCAGACAATAAACTTAGTGAATATTTGACTTGACATGATGACTAAAATATTTACATAAATCGCTGAAAAGCCAGTACAATTGTACAATAACATTGCGTGCAGCTATTTAACTTATTAACAGTTCGGTAGCAACATATTAACATATTAACATGTTAATATGTGTGGCTTTTATCGATATGCTGATTGCTTGTTAATTTGTTTACTTTTTTTCTGAAATGAAATTATCATTTTTCAGTGAGATTTTATAGTTCCCGTTTTATTATTGTACTTCTGCCTTCATTGTTTCTGGATTTAGCATTGTCACGTATTTTCTTTTTGTATTTTCCGGAAACGAAAATGACATTCGGACTGTCTGGGTGCCGATTTTAATTTTTGCCAAAAATATAAATTTTTAGTTTAAGGCAAAAGCTCCAGGTAGCCCGGGAAATTCAAATTTTCTTACGTTTTTTGCAATTTACAAGTCAGTATTAGGTGGTATGTTGATCAAAATATAATTCGCGGCCGTAAAAGTATGTATTTACAGAATTATAATAATTAAAGTCTTTAATACAACTCTTTAAGACCAGGTAATTCTACGAGTATTGAATGACTATTTCATGAAATCTTGACAATTAGGATTATACAAACTTATCGAGTTGTATTACTGGTTTTGATGATTATAATTATGTAAATGTATATTTGTTACGGTCACGAATGATACTTTACTCAACACACAACTTAATACTGACTTGCAAATTGCAAAAAACATGAGAAAGTTTGAATTTCGCGGGCTACCTGGCGCTTCCCCCTTAAGAAGCTTCTTACACCAAAGCTTTTTATTTAAAATGTAGTAGTATATCTATCTATATTTATACTATTATTAAAGCTGAAGAGCTTGTTTTATTGTTTCTTTGTTTGAACTCGCTAATCTCTGGAACTCCTAGTCGGATTTGAAAAAATCTTTTTGCATTTGATAGCCCATTTCTTGAGGAAGGCTATAGGCTATTTAACATCACGCTAGGACCCTTAGGAGTCGAGCAAACAGAACAAAAGTCAGAATTAACGCTAAGCGAAAACAAAGTAATAGCGCGGGCGGGCGATGCGATGCGACGGGATGGGTCAGGGGGACAATAATTTCATGCGGACAAAGTCGCGGGTAGAAGCTAATTGTTTTAATAAAGTTGATACTTAATAGTAAAACATCACAGTAGGCAAGTTTTTCAGCACAAAGCAAAACGCTTTTACTGAATTACATTTAGGCGATAAGTAGTTTCATTGTGCCTAAACAAAACATGCGCAATATTATCACTTTCAGTCATTAATATTGACATAACAATAACAATCATGTTGTTATTTATTTGGAAATAGTAGTACATTATGATACAAGTGTGCTATGTTGGTCATTACACTCGAGGCGGTATTATTCGCGCGAGCTGCAGGCGAGCGTGATAAGGGAGCCGAGTGTGTAATGATTAGTGCACACGCGTTTCATACGACGTTTTTCAACACACTTTCGAGGCAAAAAATAAAGTTTCATAAACTAATTACGTAAAAAAAAAATATAAAATATGGGCCGCGGATTCCTTTCTGTGTTTTCACAAGTTGAAGGAGAGGCAAAGGCCGTCGAACAGTCTAATCGGTGTTAAAAGCATAAAACCTGAATATTTTGTATGTTATTTGGATGTAGAACACGAAATTTTTTTTTTTTTTGTAAATAATTTCATGGAAATAAGTAATAAGTTAATTTATCATATTTTATTTGTGTACAAGCAGTAGACACAAAAAGGCATGAAGTCTTTTTGATGAGATTAAAAGCACACATCTCCGTAAAAAGTTAACTGTGGCGCACATTACCGCACTGGTGCGGTAATATAATGTAAAAAGCACGCGTGTTTGTTGCATTATGAACCTAAAAGCGGTTCAATGAGAGCTACTTTACGAGCAAGTGTGTTGAAAAGAATGTTAACCGACTTCTATTTTTTTGTTTCTTTGTTGAAGTCGCAATTTTTGTTTTGCTAAAACAGAGTAAAACCTTCTAAGTATTACTTAACAATATTGTATCCATGAATAATTTTATTAAGACCATAATTTTTTTTTAATTCTTGTAAATGAGATAATGTTTTAAAGAAAGATAACAATAAAGAATTTAGTAATAATTTATTTTTTAAATTGCTCGACGATAAAACCATCCATAAAAATTACAGTTTTAGCTTCAGGCATGAGATATAGCAGTCCTGTCTCACTATCGCTAATGGCTGCTGAATTTATGATAAAATTAATTAATAATTAAAAAATTCAACAAAACTATGCTAAATGAAAGGATTTTTTTTAATAAAACAGAGTTTCGCTTGTTAAAATTCTAGCTCTATCGATCGTCGTATGTTTTGATAAGTATCTATGTATAATCTTTCTACATTCATCGATGCTCACCTCACGATACCTAACTCATTCGCACTCAGTATTCACATGTAATATGTATTATGAAACGCGCCATAATCGCACCTTCGGACTCTTGTCACGAGCATGGGTTTTGTCTTTTAAAGGGAGCGAAGGAGCCATAGATGGACAAAGGCTTTTCACTTTCGGCCGGTGACCTTAGCTGCAGGATAACGACTCTTGTAAACTCATCAGGTCTTTAGTATGCAAGATGGGTGCCAGAGGTATCAATACGCGTAGGTACTCTTCGGTGACTCGCTGATGTGAAGTGACACACGGAATTGCGACCAATATAAAGTTGGTACTATTGACATTACTGACGAATTATTTGCGGTAGAGCGACCGGGAAAAGGGTTTTAAAACGTGACTAAAATGTTTGAGTTGACATTTTAAATGGAAATAAAATATTTGTAGTTTTATTTCAATGCATGTCATGTATATTGATTTAAGTGGATTTTTTAGGAATATGAAATGGACAAAAATGTAAGTTTTGTAGAAATATTTTTGCACTTTTTTTAGTACTTTTTGTTTTTTGTAGGTAACATCGCGGACATTTGCGGTGAACCAAATTTCAACCTTAATAACGTAGTAATTAAACTGAAAAAGGTTCAGAAATAAGTTACCTACCCAAACATTCGTACAGGAGGTACTTTGAACTGTAATACCATGACTTTAGATAGGCCAATTATAATTATCTCAGGCTTTAGGCGATTACCACTATAATTAAATTAAATAAAGACTAATAAATTCCACAACAATGCAATAGGAGCTATTGGAAGGGCTGAGAAATTCCTGACATTTAGTACTCAAGCCTTTGGCAGTTTATTACTTCTAATCTAAGTAAATTGAGCGAGGAGCTTCGATGCGACTGCCAGTTGAGTACCGTTAACAAAACAGATAAGTGTAGGTACAGTCAGGTAACAAAATCATAATAATAATAATAACCCTTGTTCTGTATCTGCTGATATCTATGACATTGCTCATTTATTGATTAAACTGTAGATACAAGCAATTAAATAGCTCAAATTATATTGACTTAGGCATTCTATACCAATCATCTAAAGTGATGGAGAGAAAACTCGTAGATACTTTGGGTTATTCGACGTAATCAACGTTTAAAAAGGTTTTTTAAACTTAAACAATAATAAATATTGCTTCCATAATTTCATTTATATCAGATTCCAATACTCAATACACACAAAATAAAAATTCAACGCTAATTTTAAAACATCAGCATTTTTCTTGTACCTACTTTCTATGCAAATAAATAACTATGCTATTCTATTCCATTCAATGATTTTTATTTCTTGCCCGCATGACAAAGTTTTTTGCTGAACTAATGACTATAGAGAAGATAGAGAAGTGAAGTATGATGTTCCGCTATAGAACCTTTTATTGTTAGAAAGAAAGAAAGAAAAATAGGTTTATTTGCCACAGAAACACGTGCATATACAAAAAGATAAGAGTAATCAGAAAAATAAAACAAAATAGATCCACATTATAATCACGAGCACAAAACAGAAATAGTCGGCAGCTGCACGTCATGACTGTGACAAGAAGGCTTCCACTCAGCATGATGCTGTGCTATGAGGGACCCACAGCATAGCGCTGATTTTCAGTGGTCATCCGAAAAATACGTACGGAAGAGTACGTAGTGACGTACGTTTTATGAGGACTTTGTATTGTTACGTGGTCAGAACAATGGCTGTCTAGAGGATATTATGGCATCAGACATTTAAAAAATATAAAATCCTTGTTAGGGTAAAAGGTTAGGTGTAGCTGTAAAGAAACTGAGAATTTTAAATCATTTCTCAAAATTCCTTTAAAATTATATCCAAACTAAATATTTATGTTGTTCATAGTTTTAAATTACTTAGCAAGTAATAAATCAATTTATATTAAACGGTTCAAGTGTACCTAAATTTTTATCGTTTCATAGAATTTTCTTTAAATTTAGATCCAAATTCAAACATTTATGCTGTTCTTCGTTTTAAATTATGTATCTTCTAATAAATCAAATATCTGTGTAAGATATAAACAAATTATAATTTTTATCAAATGTTATTCAAGCATGAATTTCGAATAAATACGAGTATCAGGGCATAATGTCCTTCTGCGAAGCAGTAATGCTCGTGAGGGAGAGGCAAGCTTTGCACCCTCACGCCCCTAGTCGCCGCAGGAGACGCCCTGGGCGTCGGGAATTGGCAGCCGATTCCCGGCCACCGTAGGTGCGGGCTTGCGGACGGCGAGCAATGGGTAGCTCGCCGTCCGGTAAGGACCAGGCCCGAGTCGAGCAGCAAATTTTTTTTTTAATAACCGACGAAAAAATTCAACGCAGCGGGGTCCAGAATCATGTACTGAATGCGTGGTTTCAATTAATGTGATAACCTAATCGCCACCCTGTAGGTATAGATAGATTAATCATAAATTGATAATTTATTATGAAATATTTAATGAATGAAAGAAAGAAAGAAAATAAATAAATTTGATCCTGGTTAAGTTAACACAATATTCACACAAACAGAAAACAGAAAAAAATCTTAAAATAGTACGAACGCATACAACCCCGATCTCTTCAAAGTGAGAGTGAACAGGCTTCTTCTGGGTAAGCTCGCTCCATCGTCGACTTTGTCTGTCACCTCTGACCTAGACTAGAGTCAAGAGCAAACCTATCTAAAAAAAAAATGGTATTGTGTGCCTCACGGCTGCGCTAAATAGGCCCAGTTCAGCATAAATGGCAAAAAACTAGTGCCTGGCGCTGGTTTTCAATTGAACCTTATGTTACGAGGACGTCAAACTGTCTCACTGGCTTGTAGCTAAGTAATAACAGCCGCATGGGTCGATCGATCAACCGGATCCGTGGGTAGGTGGACTTCTTTACATACCGAAACTCGTCCGTGCCTCGGAAAGCACGTTAAACCGTTGATTCCGGCTGTCATTCTTGGATCTTAGACAGACGTTGCGGGTCTGACAACCAGTCTTCCCAAGGGGTATCGTATTACTCTAGGTTGTGGAGGTCAGATAGGCAGTCGGTCCATGTAAAATACTGGTATTCAGCTACAACCGGTTAGACTGGAAGCTGACACCAGCATAGTTAGGAAAAGGCTAGGCAGATGATGACTTGTAGACTGGCGAATATTTATACCAGATGCATGAGCTATTTGTATACAGTTCGTGCCGATAAGAAAGAAAGAAAGAAATAAAATCTTAATTTAATGCTTCAATTTTGTACTACCCAAACATTCATCCTCTGAGTTAGGCCCTGATGCTCAATTTGCATTGCTGATGAGCCCCCAGATGTTAAACCGGTTTCTTTTTGTTCCGAGAATTAACACCGGTGTTCGATGTCACCAAATTATAAATATTAATATGTGGTTTGACTGACTAAATATAATGTAAACAGCGAACGACAATTTGACATTTTAGCTAATCTTATGAAAACAAGCTGTGAAAGCTAATAAAATTTTAATAAAAGAAAGGTTTATCCATACTCAATTAATTTATGATCCTTTAGAGAATTTCCACACGCAAAGCATGACCACCATAGAAACGGGTTTTGTCGACGTAAAAATAGACAAAATGACAGATTGTAGAAAGATTTCTAACGTCTGACGGTGAATTTTACCGATGAAACTGAATTCGGTCAGCACATAAACCAAGTTTAAGGGCTGTGAGTATAATTTTTTTCTGTGGAATATTGACACTGACAGATCTTGAACGCGGCTTAGATGTGCAGATCGCGTTGAGTTTCATTGGTGAAATTCGCACTAAGCATGGCGATGTATCATTTTGTCTATTCTTCCGTCGACAAAGTCCGTTTCTATGACGGTCATGCTACGCGTGCTGTTTGGAAAGTATTCCTTTGTCACAAGCTTCTGAATGCTTTATAGCAATATGCACATTACCACAATAAAACGCAGTAGTTTATGATTGTTTGTTCACTGCATTATTAGGTTTATCTAACTTTATAGCGGAATAGAAGCCACGCATGTCTGCACGACGGCTTTTAATGGCACCAGATGAGATCGTAATATTCTACTCAACAACCACGAGGATGCATTGAATACTAATTTCTCTACAATAACTTTAATCAAGTTATGTTTATGGGAAGATGTTGCTCCGACATTGTTCAAAAACATTTAACCAAAGAAGGTAACGCGACATTATACATAAATTCATAGGGCGAGGATCGAGAACGAGGATTCTCAAATAATATCAAGGCTGCATACCTTTTAGTTTATTGCAACATAGCAAACGGTATTAGTAGGTACTATTGTTAAGGCATTTAATGGAATACTAGATACCTACTTAAGAACACATACAAAATACAGTGATAATAGTATTATTGGTGGAAGAAACTTTTAATAAGGTACAAGGTGTAACATAATTAACGCACAACCTCTTAAGGGGTCATTGTACTCATCATTATGAACAACTTTCACTATAGGACCAAACCTGAAATCGAAAAAAAAAACCAGCTGCTCCCTACATTTATGTTCGTATAACTCGTCAAAATGTAGGGAACAGTAGATTTTTTTTTCGCGATTTCAGGTTTGGTCCCATAGTAAAAGTTGTTCATAACGATGAGTACAATGATCCCTTAATAGTTTGTGCGTTATTTATGTTACATCTTGTATATTATTTCACATAAACCTACACGGGCATCTGAAACGTCAGAAGCTAGGTGCACGGGTCCCAATTGGTCGTTTCCTATTGAGAAGAGCCGCCAAGAAACTCCATGGTTTGCTCTTCTACATCATCAATCAAAATATGGAGTCAGTTTCAGTTCAAAGCTATTTCTTATAAAATATTTTCAGAGCACGATCGCTTTAGCCTAGGGTCACCATTTAAAGCCAGTATGAAGGCATCTAGGGAATTAAGTGGCGTTCTTTGGCTATTGTTACAAACGATCAAACAGATTTGAACTTAAGCGAGTGGGAAAAGCTATTTTCCGCCGAGCCATTAGGGAGTTTAGCTTGTCATTGTCTTATTTCTAATGGTTTGAAACTATTTCAGAAAAGTGTGTTTTGTTTTAGATTAGTTTTAGTTTCTTGAACTATCTATTTCTGGTAGAGTAGGTACGATTATTCCTAAAGTCTATATGTTTTCTACTTTCATTTAAATTACAGTCTCAAATTTCTCCCAGTAATTCGAGCACGCATTATGATTTTCATCATTTCAAAATCATTTTTAAAATAGAGATGAGAAATAGTCTAGATTTTGTATACGGTTTGTAAAATCATTCGTTTTACACAAACCTTTAGCTATATATCTGTTCGTATCATAATAATATATAGTCTGTACTGTGCCCTTGTTTCTAGAAAATTACTATAGCATGAACATCTTATTATCTCAATTGAATTCACCCTTGAATCAGCTGTTTTATAACACATCAGAATTCTATCATAGTTCAGCATCAAAACAAATTTTACTGCATACCTAATTTACTAATGCTCTAGATTCAACTGGGTACTTTTACTTTTTTAGAGGTGACAATAAAGTGATAGTTCGCAGAAAAAGTAAGTAAGATAAGTTCAGCACGTTTTTCGATGGCAATCTATTGTGAATGGTTAAGTAGGTATTAGAAGAAGCCTAGTTTATCACAATGAGAGGTTCGGGTCAGTGGGTGACGGTGACACATCTGGAGCGGCTGTCCCGTTACTGCGCCGGCGCTGGTACCGTGGTTGCGCGTACGCAGCTCGAGTAATAACGTTGTTTATTACCTGATTATTATATCGGCATTTATTAGCGAGTTTAAACGTTGCTATTTCTTTAAACTACGTTATTGGAAGGGCATGCAATTCGAGTATTCGTATTATCCGAGTACCTATTCCCCCCACTTTACTAGTACCTATACACAAGTCTATAGTAGATGCAAGGGTTGTCAAAGTGTTCGCGTTTTTTAAAATGAATGATTTGCCATGGAATATCCGAAGGCGAGGACGGTTTAAGGCACGCGTGTACTCGTATCCGATTATCTGGTGGGCAGTAGAGAAAATGGTGATTTAGAGACATCTACAAAAGTAGAAATGGCACAGTTCAATAGCCCAAATTTAAACAACTTTTACAAGTTTATGATTTTTAACGTCTATCCCTCCAACCACTGTTGAACCCGAGAGGTTCAAACAATCAATTAACTCAGCCTGTCGCTGTACACTGGTGGACATAGGCCTCTCCCTAGCTGCACCATACAACATCCAGTTCTCTTCTATGCACATCAAGTCTGTCCCAGCGACGTTTTTAAGGTTGTCAGTCCATCTAGCTGGGGGGCGTCCCACGCTTTTCTTACGCGGCGGCCACTCCAGGACTCGTCTGCTCCAACGGCTGACGGTCCTTCGACTAACATGGCTGGCTGGCCCACTGCCACTCCAGCTTACTAAACCCGTAAGCTTTATCGGTGACTAAAGTTATTTTCCGGATAATCTCTTTTCGGGGCTTATCTTTCAAAATAACCCCGAGCATAGCCAGCTTTATAGCGCGCTGATCGATCTTGGATTTGTGGGTTAGCTCAACTGTCAGTGTCCACGTTTCGGCACAGTATGTCATAGCGGGCAGGACTCACTGGTTGAAGACCTTTGTCTTCAAATATTGCGGTACAGGCATTGAGGTTCAATGGAACCAGTATACACAGGTAATACACTATATTTTAAAGTAAACGGTGAAGACTTGATGTATGTATTTTGTCCATAGAGTGTGCATAATTATAATTATTTATTCATAATTCAAAAACGAGTTTTGTCTTTTTTGTCATAAACAAGAAAAAACTGTAAAAGTCATTTATTTATTTTGTGTCTATTTATAGGTTATTTATCATGAGTTATTTTATTAATAAATTAGAATTGTTTCGATGTAAAGTTTAAGAATGGGAAACGCGAACCATAATGTTCCATTCCAACCTGTTTTCATTTAATGGCATATAATTATAAATATGCATGTTTTTCTAAATTATAAAGTGATTTACCTGCTATCAGAGATATAAATTGATGTCTGCTATAACAATTTTGGTACCAATACAATATTGAGGAGACCCGTTTGGTCTACCTTTTTACCTGCAAATGAGTCCAATCTAATGAGAGAAATAAGAGACAAGTGAACACGGCAATACGTTGAAGACTTTATTGACAGAAGCGACTGGTAGCAAGTTCTAAGGTACTATCGTCATAATATTCCTGATAAGTAGACTATTTCATTAGCCATGGAATGTGGAACAGTCGCAAGTCAATCGTATCCGTTATTCGTATACCGTACACACCCTGACACCAAACTACCATGGGAAATGGATAACTGTACTGACTTACAAGCTAGTTGTAGTATTACAGCTAGATAATTAATTTTACTTTGTAGATATGTAATGAGGAAATGCCAGGTGATAGGAAAACTTGTTTTTAGGTCCAGCTTCGAAGATGTGGAAACCTGTATATCGACGGCGAAGTACCAATACCTCCTAACTGACTCATAACAAACATGCGAATAACGCCTTATCGTTTTGAATTTAAAAGCGTTACTCGCATGTTTGTTAGGAGTCAGTTAGGGGGTATTGGCACTTCGCCGTCGATATGATGTCGTTTTATAGCATTAGTTTTTTATCAGTGTAGTAAAGACGTCTACTGAATGTAAGTCTGTAAAAGCTGTAAAGATGTGTTTTAAAAGTAGATCCTTTTATTTTTCAATATGATTTGCTCGGCCCAGTTTAATGAGACTTAGGTAAAACATAACTGGTGAATTGTAGATGTACTTACTATACATCAGACGGGACATTATTTTTATATGGATGAGTTTTGGTATAAACTATTTTATAATTAATGATGTTTTCATGATAATAAACATTAGTGTTTCTGTTGCCAACAGGTTCAAAATGAGAGCTATACTAGCGACGTTGGCCGTCCTGGCGGTCGCAACGACTGCAATTGAAGGTATGAAAATATTTGACAAAGTAAAAGTAATAATATAAGAATAGAACTGCTACAGAACAGCAGGGAATATGATAGCTATAAACAGTGAAAAAATGAAAGAGGAGCTCGTGACTAAGTAATAACAACCACACGGGTCAATCCATCAGGTTAAGCTACGCTTGCCGGGATTGTCCGTGGATGGGTGACCATCTTTACATACCAAGGCTCCTCCGTGCCTCGGAAATCACGTTAAGCCGTTGGTCCTGGTTGTTATTCGTAGATCTTTGACAGCCATTACGGGTCGTCAGAAGCCCGAAAGTCTGACAACCAGTTTTACCAAGGGGTATCGTATTACCTAGTTACTGGGATGTGGAGGTCAGATAGGCAGTCGCTCCATGTAAAATACTGGTTTTCAGCTGCACCCGGTTAGACTGGAAGCCGACTCCAACATAGGAAAAGGCTAGGCAGATTGATTGAAACAGTGAAAAAATAGAAAAAAGCAGAGTGCGAAATGTTGCGGGAAACTTGCAGTAAATCTAATAGCTATCAACACAGTAAAGAAAGAAAAAGAATAAGTCGAAGTGCTGAATGTTGTAGATAAACCTGGGAAAGTCACGAACCAATATTAGCAGTAAAACAAAACTATCGATATTAATCTTATCTACCAGAATAATTAATGTCTCTCCTCACGATTTGAGGTGACTTATCTGACACTAAAGCTTACCATTGGTAGCTCCGACCGATGGATTAACGGGCTCTTCATAACAAAGGGTTAGGCGACATAAATCAATCTCCCAGTTAACTGCCGACTAAGTTGGGTTTAACCCCGCTTATCTCGTGTTGCAACTATTATACAAACTTAGTGTTATCTATCGTTGTATTGACGCGACGGTGCGGTGAACTTGTTTGTGTAAACATTGACACCTATACAAATAAATAAAATTGAAGTGTCTGTAATGTCAAAATGAGAACTTTTTATTAAATACTTATGTAGCATAATTATGGTACTTATAACAAAAAAGCAATTAAAACAAAATTTGGTCTGTCTGTCTGTTCCGGTTAATCTCCGAAACGGCGGGACCGATTTTGACGGGACTTTCACTGGCAGATAGCTGATGTTACAAGGAGTAACTTAGGCTACTATTATTTTAGACAAATAATTAGGGTTCCGCGTAAAAAAATTAGAACCCATGAAATTGTGAACAAAAAGTCGGTTATTTTTGCATTTGGTAGCCCAATTCTCGAGAATGGTTACCTATAGGCTATTTAACATCACGCTACGACCCTTAGAAGCCGAAAAAACAGAAAATGTCAGAAAGAACTTGGTTTTCGTCGGGGGACGAGGGAGTTTTATTAAAATGTGGCTATTATTTTAGTATACTGCGTATCTTACGACTTCCACGCGAACGAAGTCGCCGGGCACAGCTAGTTTGAAATAATTTCAAAAGCTTAGGTAAGTAATACTAGTTACAAAATCTGTTTATTGGCGTTTGCTATAATATATAATTGTGAGCACCCACCATAAATTGTTATGACTCATTAGACTTGGGTAATGCAGTTATTGCTTTCATCTTTGACACGTAGCTTAGTAATCACACTTCAAGCAATGTTGTGGATATTAAGTCTCGCCTCTTCAATCCTTAAGTCGCCTCTACGATATCAACAAAGTGAACTGTAGGTAGCTGCGTAAAACTAAAACGTTAAAAAGGCTAGATTCCATGGAAAACATTTGCAGCTTTTAAAAACCATAACGGATCTCGCGATTCTGTTACCGTACAAAGTTTCGGAAATAGCCAGAGTAAGCATAGGCATACTCTGCTAACTATATGCATTGTACAATTTGGACAGTTATTATAAGCTTGTAACACCTATCTTTCTTTCTATAGCGGACAGCAAAGCGCGCATAGTATGCTACTTCAGCAACTGGGCGGTGTACCGGCCTGGCGTGGGCCGGTACGGCATTGAAGACATCCCCGTGGACCTCTGCACACATATCATCTACTCCTTCATCGGCGTCACCGAGAAGTCTAACGAAGTCCTCATTATTGATCCTGAGGTGAAAAACAAAGATTTTTAAGATGTTCTTAGAATCCTGCCTTATACTACATTGCTGCGTTTTTTTTTTTCATTTTTTATTAGTTTTTTTTTTTGTGCCACTGCAGGGAAAAGGCCTCCCTTCACTCTATAAACGTTTATTTTAGAAAAAAGGTTTCTAAAATTCTTTCGTTTAGACATAATCAGGTCACTTTTGTCACAAGGGCCGTTTCCTGCGAAATAATGCTAGAAAACCTGCGAGATACTTAAAAAAATCTCTAATTCTATTCTCACTTCTTACATGAAATTATCTATAAGCCGATTGTTGTTGTTGTTTCCTATGGTAGGTATCCTGTAGATACTAAACGCCGCCGCGCCGTGGAGAGTTTCTTCCCCCTTCTCTGTCCTAGCCATTTCACTGACATAAAATATCCTCTTTCCAGCTGGACATAGAGAAGAGTGGCTTCAAAAACTTCACGGCTCTCCGCAAGACTCACCCTGACGTCAAGTTCACGGTGGCCGTGGGAGGCTGGGCCGAGGGTGGCTCCAAGTACTCGCACATGGTCGGGCAGAAACAGACAAGAATGGCCTTCGTCAGGAGCGTTGTTGGTGAGTACGAAGACGTACGAAGAAGAACGACTCAAGTCAAAGAAGCAACATTCGGCAAAAACTGTCATTTCCGTACTATTGCGACTTGAGTTTGAACGAATTCAAACAGACTATTGACAGAGTTAAGAATATTAATTGACTCGTGAGTGAAGCGACACTAAGCGATTCCTACTATGTACTAGTTTTTGTCGTAAGTTTAGGTACATCGAAGTTGTGTCGTATGTGCTACATCAACGTTTATTGCTGGAATTATATACAACATTTATCTGGATGTACCACTTAAATGAAAACGAGCACAGTACTAATCCATCGAAACATTTTAAAACACGAAGAGTAGTTAATGGAAAATATAAAAATTGCAGTTTTCAAACAAAATAAAAAGCAGAATCAATTGCATAAAAAATAAACACGCTTTATCTATGAAAAGTCACTGACCAACGGTGCGGTGCGGGGCGTAGCGGTGGCGGTGCGGGGCGCAGGTACTTTAGTCAGAGAGCAATACAAACGCAGAGAATAGAATCATATGTTTTGCACAGATTCTTGACCTTACAATGTTTACCTATCATTATGGACTCGTATCTATATCATGTTGAAAAATAAGAAAATGAAAAATAATTTCCTGTGGCAAAAGTATTCATTGGATTTGATTGATTTTTTGTATACGGGTAAAGAACATGATTCTCGTTACGTGGTTTAAAGGAATGTCAATCGTCCTGTTCCACCTTGTATACAAGGTGTAATAACGGGGGTTAACGGGGGTTAACGGTGATTAAAATCACCGTTAACCTCTTAAGGGGTCATTGTATTCATAATTGTGAACAACTTTTACTATGGGACCAAACCTGACATCGCGAAAAAAAATCTCCTGTTCCCTACATTTATGTTCGCATAACTCGTAAAAATGTAGGGAACATCAGATTTTTTTTCGTGATTTCAGGTGTGGTCCCATATTAAAAGTTACGCATTGGTTGGTCACTTTTAACTTTATTAGAAATTGGTCGGTAATACTCCCATGCATTTGTCACTCTCGTCTTGTTAGTCAGCAAAATGCACTATGAATAAAGCAGTGTGATATTTTGGGAATAAGAAAATAATATAGGCTCCTCCTAAAACAAGGACGTCTGGCAAACAAATTGTATCAAATGTGAGTCACAATCTAGCCGTAAATTATGCACTGTTGTGTTTTGTGGAATATATTTCCTCATACGGTACCAAAATTTCTTATTTTATTGTTTACATCGTTTCGTGGAGTGACTCCCGCAAGGAAAATAAAAGAAATCACAAAAGGGTGGAATTTGTTCACACTGGATATTTCTCTGAACTGGAGCTAACGAAATGTTTAAAGTTTATTTAGAAATATTTCTCAAGAAACTGGGTTACTTGTTTCGTACTTTCTAGAATAAAATCGAAAAGAGTGGAAACATTGTTACGGTACCACGATAACAGGGAGAGTTAACATGCATGAAAATATATGAAGACGCTTTTAATTTTCCTTCTGCGATAACGTTATAACGTGCACGTATTTCCATACATTTTATAGTGACGTGGACGTCCACGCTAATGTCATCACGTTAAAAATTACAAAAGCGCACAGCCATCGATTGATTTTCTGGGTAATTGTGAGAACAATCTTATTCTATAGGTGTATTCCCAATGAGCAGCTTAAAAAACAATTGAAACAATTTTGTTCTCATTCACTTAAGATTTATCGAGATTGTCTTATTAAATAGCAGAGACGCAAAATGTGTCAAGGGACTGGTATTCCATCTATTTTTCAATTTTCGCGTTACATGTACCAAAAGTAGGCAAACAAATATAATAATATCAATATTCGCGAATGTCGAGCGTGCAAATATAATATTTGTCAAAATATCCATATCTTGATGGGAGAAAAGGTTATTCTAACTTGGAGCTCAAATCGTATCTCGGTGTTGCCATATTATTAGGTTACTCTTTTTCGTCTAGACATCTTATTTCCAAGCTTTGACTTCTTAATTAGTTAAGTGGAGGTTTCAGCTGTTATCTGGAAACCGTAAGCGTATTAGAGGAATTAAAACCCTTGTATAATAGAGGAGTATTTTGTAAAACCTTATTAAAATGAAAGATCAATATCTTAATATGGACGGCCAAAGCGTAAGGCGAAAGAGCCAGGGTAGTCCGCGAACTTCAAATTTTCTTACGGTTTTTGCAATTTGCAGCTCAGTATTAGGTTGTACGTCGATTAAAATATTATTCGCGACCGTAACAAATATGTATTTACAGAATTCTAATAATTGAAGTCACCAATACAACTCTCTAAGACCAAGTAGGTAATCCTATGAAATCTTGACATTTGATCATCATACCTTTAAATTATAAGATATGAGACACAATTAAGTTACTATTGTTATCGACCAAAAACCAGCAGGGCGATTGCGTAACACACTTATAGTAGGAATCGGTTTCTCATTGACAGTTCAACAACATTCATTGCGTTATTTACATTGTTGAGCAGACAAAGTTCGAAAGTAAGAAGCAATCGATTAGCAGTTTGCTTCAAAATCATTCAGATTGTGATTGATAGTGTATTACGCAATTAAGGTGTCGGTCGATCCACAGCTGATGGGAATTTAAGGAGTCGTATTACTGATTCTAATTCTGTAAATACATATTTGTTACGGTTGCGAATCACTGATACTGAGCTGCAAATTGCAAAAATCGTAAGAAAATTTGAATTTCGCGGGCTACCTTAGCGCTTCCCCCTTTTAACTAAATACAAGTAACACCTTAAAATCCTGGGATTAAAAAAAGACTTCAGTAATTTTAAAAGTTCCTCAATTTTCTTTCCACAGACTTCCTGAAGAAGTACAATTTCGACGGTTTGGACCTGGACTGGGAGTACCCTGGTGCTGCTGACCGTGGAGGCTCCTTCTCCGACAAGGACCGGTTCCTCTTCCTCGTGCAGGAGCTGAAGAGGGCCTTCATCAGGGAGAAGAAGGGATGGGAGCTGACTGCTGCTGTGCCTCTCGCTAACTTCAGACTGATGGAGGGATACCATGTACCGGATCTTTGCCAGTAAGTGACAGAGACATTTTTAAGTGAAGATAATTAGTAAGTAAGGCAAATGCTTTATAAGTTGAGATTCAGACCTATATTCTATTTCATGGAACAGCATCATTCAAAAAGAGTCTTTCATGAATCAGTCTCCAAAAAAATCCTTTATAAAACTACCCAGCTCAATGCAATTAACTCCATATTTTGCAACGACGAAAAAGTTTGTAACAGTTTAAATAGTTTGAAACATTTTTATCGCTAAAATGTTACTGGCGCTACATAAATAACAGTGGAAGGAAGGCTGAAAAGAAAACAAACATTGTTCTTAAGTGCTTTAAGAGTTGTAGTTTGAGAGAGTACTTATGCTGAGATTTAGAGTGCTTCAATGATCTTGAATGACGTTGACAGGATGGCGTTGTTGCTTTGATTTGTGGAATTGTAAGTGTCTGTAAATCTATACCCAAATAGATCAGAGAGCTGCCACTAAATTACTTTAAAAAGAAACTTAAGAAATAGCTCTGTAATAATGTGTTCTACACAATAAGTGAATTTTTAAATTATAAATAAAGTTCCAAATAAGATCTCACTAGAAATAATGTAATTTTAATTATTTTTTACCACATGATCTCAATAGTAACAATTGAAGTATTTTTGTTAAGAGTTTTATTTTAAGGTATTTTTTGCACGCTGAAATAAGTAAGCAAAATATGTGGAACTACTTAAATTTATATTTAACACCATTTAACACCATTTACCACCATTTTTTATTTATATTTTGTGGAAAATAAAGATTTTATTATATTATTGTTTTGTGAAATGTTTTGAAAAAAAAATGGCGGTGTTAGTTCCAATTTTGATCACGCGCCAAAAGAGCGTTGTACAGCGAGCGATACGTGTGTTGCAGGGAGCTGGATGCTATTCACGTGATGTCGTACGATCTGAGAGGAAACTGGGCCGGGTTCGCTGATGTGCACTCGCCTTTGTACAAACGTCCTCATGACCAGTGGGCTTATGAGAAACTTAATGTGGTGAGTAGTCAGCTGTAGACTGCAGCTTCTAAAATCACTCAAAAATTAAGTGTTACAATAATTACCTACTTAAGCACGTGCTCTAAATGTCGATCTTACAGATAATGATCCAAGTAGTCATTTTTTATGTTGCAAAAGAAAACGGGGTATTCCCACTATTCCTACCAAGAATTCCTACCAGTAGGTATAGTGTGGATTTTCTTCTCATTATTCCTACGGGACATTGATAGGTACGTGGATTTCACATAACTACTACTAGTAAAATGAAAAGTCATTTATTCAAACTAGGCTGAGAATCAGTACTTTTCGAACGTCAAAATCGCCCGTCCTTCACCACTTCCTAGTACTTTAGCTGGGAAGGAGTGGCGCAACAAACTCCTCAGTACCACAGCTGTCTTTTTAGTTAGAAACACTTGATTCTATAACTGTATAGAATCAAGTGTTTCTAACAAAACATACGGCTGTGCTGCTGGGCTGAGTTTAATTCTTCTTCTCATTATTCCTAGTGAGGAATAATGAGAAGAAAAATTAAAATAGGTATACCTACTGGTAGGAATTCATGGTAGGAATAGTGGGAACACGCCAAGAAAACTTGTTGGGTGACATGATAATTAAAACTTTGTGAATTTATGTACCATATTATTAAATATGCTATTGTTTAATTAATTTATGTTTTCTTCTAGAACGATGGCTTAGCACTGTGGGAAGAGAAGGGCTGTCCTAGCAACAAGCTTGTAGTCGGCATTCCATTCTACGGCCGTTCGTTCACTCTGTCAGCTGGTAATAACAACTATGGTCTCGGCACCTACATCAACAAGGAGGCGGGAGGTGGTGACCCCGCTCCCTTCACTAATGCTACAGGATTTTGGGCTTACTATGAGGTAATTTGTAAAAAAAAATGTTTGTTTTTTCATGATTGAATAGCGACTCACCTGATGCTACGAAGTGGTTACCGACGCCTATACCTGTAATATCAGAGCAGAGGTATCGCAATGAGGGTTTTCTAAAATGACGTTCACTAGGTGGCAGCACTGAGACGTCAGGTCCGGGCCCCTGTCTAAAGTGTCAAAGCGCCTATATTTTATTTAGTCGTGCCTGAATGGTGAACGTCATTACATCTATCTATATCTATAAAAATGGATGTTTGTTCCCCATGGACTCCAAAACGGCTGGAGTGATTTTGATAAAATTTTCAGGAAATGTTCAGATTAGCTCTGCGAGTTGCGGTTGCTATGAAGTTTGGTAGCGATCGGGCTACCCGTGCGAAGCCGAAGCGGGTCGCTAGTATTTTATATTAATTATCGAAAAGGAAGACATTTGTCAAAGTGGCGCCAACTGGTGGCGTGAATTTTCATGAAAAATTTCATTGCGTTGCCGTCCCAGAGACTGAACTGAAAAGTCGAATGTGCCTGTAATTACACCTATACCATTCAAACAGGAACGTAGCAACGTTGTAGTTGCGCAGCTACAATTATCATTAGAGGGAAGCCGAAGAGAAAAAATTGTTCAGTACTCATGAACTCAGACAAAAAACTGTAGGTTTTTAATGTTATGATGATTATAAAACTGTATTCAATATAATAATGTGATGTAATGCACAGTTACACACACAGGCGTACCATATTATTTGGCAATAGTAGACATTAAGAAGAGTGGTTGTTCCGAAGGGAAGCCGACAGGAATCGGGTTGTATGAAGGCTACGCCCCTGCAACGTTGCTTTTCCTCACGTGGGTCGGCCACCTTTATTTTTTCCTCAATTTAACACTATTCATTCAATCGTAACTTGTAAACACGTGTATCTAAACGGTTACAAATATTGTTATTTGATTGGTCGTAAGTTTGTTCACTAAAGATCAAACAAACAACAATATTAACCTGCGGGGCAATTGCGTAAGATATACAGTAGGAATCGGTTTCATTTTGACAGTTCAACAACATTCATTGCGCTATTTACGTTGTTGAGCAGACAAATTTTTCGAACTTAAGAAGCAGTGGATTAGCAATTTGCTTCAAAATTATTCAGATTCTGATTGATAGTGCGTTACGCAATTTGGGTGCAGGTAGCAGAGATTAACGTTTTGAATTTAGTTACCTATTGAAAAGTATTATTTATTTGGACGAATTTCCAAACCTACCGGAAATGGCCAACGTGTCTACCAAGTTAGAAGTTTTGAGTTATCCCATACGGAGGCATTTATATAGCTACTGTTTTATTCTTGCAGATCTGTACCGAAGTCGATAAAGAAGGCTCCGGCTGGACCAAGAAGTGGGACGAGAGTGGCAAGTGCCCCTACGCCTACAAGGGAACCCAGTGGGTCGGCTACGAGGACCCTCACAGTGTGGAGATCAAGATGAACTGGATTAAGGAGAAGGGCTATCTCGGAGCCATGACCTGGGCTATTGACATGGATGACTTCAAGGGACTTTGTGGACCTGAGAACCCTCTGATCAAGCTTTTGCATAAGCATATGAGCACTTATACCGTCCCGCCACCTCGTGCAGGAAATACTACACCTACGGTAAGGGTTTATTAATCTTGCTATATTGTTTTGTATAAAGTGAAAAGTAAAATTCCCAGATCACTTGAAGTAGTTCAGTTTACTCGCAAGAGAACAGTCATTTCACAAAAAATTCCCATGTTGGTATTACAAATACCACACACTGAAAATCCATTGTTCCCAACCAAATATTCGAAACAGATTCGTCATAATGAATTACGATTGTTATCCTTTTGCTTTTCCTAACTGGAAACCATAAATACAGTTGACTAAATAAACTTTCCCAACGCTTGAACGAAGTAGACACGCGCGATTAATCGCAACAGAAACAAATGGATGAACCATTACTCATATTGATATAAATCTTAGCCTGAATGGGCGCGCCCGCCGTCGACGACGTCCGACCCAGCCGAGGGAGAGCCCATAGTCACGACTGCAAAGCCGGCCACTACCACTAAGACAAGTACTGCCAAGCCTGCGACCACGGTGCGACCGACCACGACAAAGGCGCCTCAAGTTGTCCAAATTGAGGATGATGATAACGATATCGCTGTGAGACCAGAGCCTCCTAAGGCCCCTGAGACTCCTGTAAAGCCCGCAGCTGATGTGCCTGTAGCTCCTGAACCACCTATTGTAAGATATTATAATTAAAAAAATATATTTTGGAAGTTTTGTTCTTTGTGGAGTTTGTTGTTAATAATACTGGTATTTCGCAGGAGAATGAGATCGATAATCACGACGTGTGCAACTCTGAAGACGATTATGTGCCAGACAAGAAGAAGTGCGATAAGGTAAGGTATCGTGCATTGTAAAGTTGAAAGTTAACTACGACGAATTTTAATACTCTTACTATTTCTTCCTCCTTAGATGAATAATTAATGAGTTATGTTATTCCCCAGTATTGGCGCTGCGTCAACGGTGAAGGAGTGCAATTCACCTGCCAACCCGGAACAGTGTTCAACGTCAAGCTGAACGTTTGCGACTGGCCCGACAATGCCGATCGTGCTGACTGCGAGCCCTAGACTAGTCGCGCGTGAACAGGACGCCATACTGGTCATTGTAGAGATACCGTTTGATCAAAATCGTATTCGCCTTGCAAGACAGCTGATAAATTATGTTGCTCCATTGCGGGTTGCATCGCGGTTCAATTTGGAATGGGCCGGCCATTCGGATGCATGTTGCTCCAAGACGGCTGTCAATAAAGGAGCAATTAGCAATGAGAATTCTGACTATGAAACCAGTATCCAAATTCTAGGAAACGGGTTTGAATAGTAGGGTGGATAGCAAGACTCATATTCAGTGGGCAGGTCTTGATTTTCCTCCTTTGTTAAATTCAATATGATACGAAAAAGGTCTTTTAGATGAGTTTATGTGGTCAGGCTGTTCGGTGCCTTGACTTTGATAAAATGGTGTCTCTCCTCTACGCAATGAATCATAATAATGGTTGTATTTACGTTGTTTTAGGTTACTGAACAATATTGTCGTATTTTGTTATCATGTCGCAACATAATACGCCAATGTTTTCTTGCATCTCTATATTATAAGTGGGTAGGCTTATTGTGATGCTTAGGATAGACATTTACTTATGTAATTAGTAGGTTTCTTACATAAATACGAATGCGTTTTAATTGGGGATAGGCACATCTTTCCTAAATAAAGCGTTATTTGGTAAGAAGGCAACAAAAGAAAAAACATTGAGATTATAGTGTATCACTGCCTTAAAATCGTGTACAAGACTGCATCGATAAGAAATAATTATTAAATAAGAATCTATGTTAAGTACGTTTAGCGCTTTATCAATATCTTTGTGTTTCTGTCTTTTATAAATACAAACAACAAGAGAGATTTGAATAAGTTGCGAAAACAGGGACACTTTTATTTGCTCATTCTAGTTTGTTAAGAACTTGCAGTTTCCGGCGAACTCTTCAGCTGTTATAAAGTTATGGCAGAAAATTGTATTTATTTTATAAATTTCGTTTCGACTTCGGAAGCCAATTAGACTGCTCTCGGCTTTGGGGATTTAAATGAATTTCCCGGCACTTGTCGCGGGTGGTCGCTTGCTTTATCGCTCCTAGCTTAATTTATTTATTTTAATAATTTTAAGACAATAAATTATGGTAAAAATCTGGCTGTGTTTTTGTTGTGTCCCTAAAGTTTTAATGGTTAAATAAATGGATTAGATTAGACTGTCCGCATTTGCATAATTGTGAGTTCTGTGAGATCAGATTTAGGTTATTGACTGCACAAGGAAGTTGTTGGTTTTTGTTATACTTAGGGCTGATTTAATCAAAATCCGATAACTTTTATTCGCGGAATAAAATTGACGTCTGACAGTTTTTGTATGGAAATCTGTCAAAAATTTTAAATTTGTTCGCTGGATTAGACTTTATATAAAAGTTTTGGTCGAATTCACCCTTAGGTGCACATTAATCTAGGCAGAGTATAGCCGGTACCAATATTTTTATGATATAAACTGCAATAGAAAGAGCCTGCTTCAGTTTTCTTTTCGATACAGTTTCGTCTAAGCTTTTCGTATCAATTTCAAAACACCCATATTGAAAATGAAACGAAATCAACAAACATCTAAAACGAAATAACTTTGTTCCTATAAGATAAACTGATTCAAAAACACTTCCCCGTTCCCGATACAAAATAACTTTGTATTGTATCACATTGCTTGTTTAAAAGAATCAGGCGCTTTCTTCTCTTACTGAAAACGTGTTCGGAAAATTGTGATTCCGAACACGAATAACAGTCTTGTTTAGTGGTTAAATCACGTGAAATTGTATTTTTGTGTCAAAGGGTAGGCGAAGGGTATCCGTGCCTTTAAATATCATACGGATTTGTCCCTGTTTAGGCGCTTGGAATATTATTTTATTAGGATGATAATTGGTTTATCGAGCTTTTGTCATGCATGTAGAATGTAAAAGGCACGTAGGTATTAATTTTCTAAAAAGTAATAACATAACATAACACAGCATCATCACGCCTGTAATCCCCGAAGGGTTAACAGAGGTGCACCTATAGTACTCAAACATTTCGCCAATTTCATATAATATTTTCTCAAAAAAAAAAGCTTGTTTGATTAAGGGTTAAGTCCCATGTAATAAGGGCCAACAATCGGGCACAGATCCATGCTCCGGGCTGCTACTAAGAAATCCCAGATGGAAAAACCCAATAACACTTTGTCCGATCCGGGAATCGAACCCTCATGCTCAGTAGTAAATTGTGACCACTTTACTAACCAAAATTAGTAAATTATGTAAAGTAAGGCGATGAGAATGTGGTTAATTGGAATCTGATGGTGCCACGCCGCCATTTTATGCTCAACGTGATAAATGACTGCCAAATACTTTTGTTTAATTTGCCGAAACTATTAATTACTCCATTCAAAGTTCTAACTGAATCTGTGCAGCCAATTATAATAAGTAAATGAATTCGTTTAATCAACGTTATTTTGCGATCTGTTTGAATCTTAGGTACTTACTTACTCTTCCACAATAATTTACATCGTATTTCTTTCTCAGTTAAATATTTTAGTACGGGTCAAAGGATATCTTTGAGGCATCTTTCAGGGCATTATTTTCGCTCAGTGGATGACGATTAGTTCCTTAAGGGGGAGGCGCTAAGGTAGCCCGCCAAATTCAAATTTACTTACGATTTTTGCAATTTGCAGCTCAGTGGCTGGGTGTATGTTGATTAAAGTATGATTCGCGACCGTAACAAATATGTATTTAGAGAATTATAATCATTAGAATTAGAAATACAACTCCTTATGTTAGTATAATCCTCAAATGTTAAGATTTCACAGAGAGAGGGGGGTGAGAGATTTGAGAGAGGGGGAGGAGAGAGAGAGAGAGAGAGAGATTTTGTGGGTGTACTATTATAGGTTACTACACCTTTGCCTAACCCTTCGGGGAAACAAGGCGTGATGTTATGTTATGTTAAGATTTCATGAAATGGTCATTTTTAGGATTTCTTGGTCTTAGAGAGTTGTATTGATCACTTTAATGACTATAATTCTGTAAATACATATTTGTTACGGTCGCGAATCATACTTTAATCAACACACAACCTAATGCCTGACGCTTTCGCCTTAAATAAAAGTACGTGCAAAGGTTCTCCTGTTAAAGCGATTGCTACACCTTCGCCAACCGCGTCCCGACAGAGGTGACCTTGGTGGTTTACAACCGTGTAGATGGTGGTTTACGACCAAACATTGAAACAGCTTTGCCGGTCGCCAACCGCGTCCCGACAGAGGTGACCTTGGTGGTTTCCAAACGCGTAGATTACTTGAGACTAGAGATGCCGATGCATTTCACCAGCTTTTATGACAAGTCTTTTACAGTTCAAGCAGTGCGGTTATGTAATGCCTTGCCCGTGTCGATAAGGCGTGCTCATCTTTTGCGTCTTTGTCTTACTTTTAAAATTCTGGTAAAAAAAACACTTCCTTTCTCCTTAAACATCATCATTACCTAAAGTTCCTTGCTCCTGTTTGATGCATGTATTTATTATATATGTAACTACGAGTAGTACACCACTGATTATCTACAGTATTGTCTCTCCTACTCCATTTAATCCATCCAAAGGTTATCTGTAAAAGATCGCTTGTAGCGATAGGACCTTTCTACATTTATATCTGTATTTTTTATGGTGTACATAATAAAGAGTATTCTATCTACCTACCTATCTAGATGGTAGTTTACGACCAAACATTGAAACAGCTCTGCCGGTCGCCAGCCAATGTCACCCCTGTCGGGGACGCGGTTGGCGACCGTGTTGCAGTCTCTTAAGAGACAAAGGTTGCACCATCAATTTGATAGGTATCAATTGGATGCATTGCTTTCGTCTGATTGACGATAAACTTTCTGATCGTGTGATGCGTAGATTGATGGAGTTTTAAATGCTTATTTTAATATAGATGGCATATTGATAGACAGTTATCGTTATCTAGCTTAATCTTCAATTTCATCGCCATTACCTTAAATGAGGGCACTATGGACCCTATTAGGTGTCATCAACTTGAGTATTATCCTAACTAATATTATAAATGCAAATGTGAGTTTGTTTGTTTATTTGTATGTTACGCTTTCACGCTAAAGCGGCTGAATGGATTTGGATGAAATTTGGCACATGGCCTGGGTTAGGACATGGGATACTTTTTATGCCTATCATCATCATCTGCCTAGCCTTTTCCCAACTATGTTGGGGTCGGCTTCCAGTCAAACCTGATGCAGCTGAATACCAGTATTTTACATGGAGCGACTGCCTATCTGACCTCCACAACCCAGTTACTGGGTAATACGATACCCCTTGGTAAGACTGGTTGTCAGACTTTCGGGCTTCTGACGACCCGTAACGACTGTCAAAGATACACGAATGACAGCTGGGACCAACGCGGCTTAACGTGCTTTCTGAGGCACGGAGGGGTCTTGATATGTAAAGATGGTCACCCATCCACGGACTAACCGCGGCAACTAAAGCATACTTTTTATGCCTATATTCCCACGGAATCGTGACTCATGCGGGTAAACCACGGGACACACTTAGTAGGTAATATTATTAGTCCGTATTCCCTGGGATGTCTGCTTGACTATTTTTTACCTGACCTTTATAAAAGGGGGAAATTGCCTTCATACTAAATGAATGACATAATTGTAATCATTTAGGTCATCAATACAACTCTCTAAGACCAAGTAAATTCTAAGAAGGACTATTTCCTGAAATCTTGACATTTGAGGATTATACTGACTTAAGGAGTTGTATTACTGATTCTAATGATTGTAATTCTGTAACAACATGTTTGTTATCGGTCGCGAATCATACTTTAATCAACATACACACAGACACTGAGCTGCAAATTGCGAAAATCGTAAGAAAATTTGAATTTCGCGAGCTACCTTAGCGCTTCCCCCTTAATCTAACTACCAACATATTTTTCTCAGACGAAGGCTGTTAAAAAAATAGATTACCTAGTACCTAAATAAAAAATGTTTTTACTAACACTAAGTAACAACTAAATGAATACCTACCATTATAATACCACAATACCGCAAATAAAAGCACACAGCGAATAGCGCGATTTTATTTAAAAAAAAACCGGTCAAGTGCATGTCGGACCACGCACAATGAAGGGTTCCGCAGTTGGGATGGATTTATCCCAAAAACAAAGTTAACATTGTAGTTGAAAAACGTGTTCTCCCATGCATCGATATACGTCACGGTCAATTCTCCAACTACAAATGTAAGTGTAACATAATAACATACCATTACGCCTTGTTTCCCCGAAGGGTTAGGCAGAGGTGTATCTATAGTACACCCAAATGTGAGTGTAATGTAATGTAAGCGCGAAAAATGTTTTTTATATGATAAAATTACAAATTATTGATTTTCGGACCTTTTCCTTTACTTCTGCTGTAAGACCTTGGTTCTTGTCAAACATGATTCTGGGTCAACGGGAAGTAAGTAGCCTATAGGTTTTGATTTATTGGCGAGTATCAAAATATGTCGCATAAACGGCCGTATTTTTTTACCGCGTTGACATAGAAGCTTATTTTTTTTAGAGCTCCAAGGGACTGTAGACCTACGTATTTGATATTAACTTCAAGTTGATACCTCCACGCGTTCCTGAGGAAAAGGGTCTTGACAGACGGATAGACAGACAAAACAACGAAGTGATCCTATAAGGCTTCCGTTTTTTCCTTTTGAGGTACGGAACCCTAAAAACGCCAAAATCAACATTATCAACGCTCGGCTCAGCGCCGAAACTTGAAATTCCGACGCCAATGGGTATCACTCAGCTCTGTGATAGGATTTTTATAGTATCTAGAAGAATATCGTCCTTCTCAAAAATTGACGAGAAGGAGCACTACCAATGTCATTCAACTATAAGTTTAAAAATAAACTAGTAAGTAATGGCATTTCAGCCGCACATTACTCAGTAACCAATCAATCTGTCTAGCCTTTTCCTTTTTTTTTGTCGGCTTCCAGTCTAACTGGATGTAGTTAAACCAGTATTTTACATGAAGCGACCGCCTATCTGACCCTGACCTCAACAACCCAGTAACTGGGTAATACGATTCCCCTTGGTAAGACTGGTTGTCAGACTTTCGGGCCTCTGACGACCCGTAACGACTGCCAAAGATTCACGATTGACAGCCGGGACCAACGGCTTAACGTACTTTCCGAGGCACGGAGAGGTCTTAGTATGTAAAGGTGATCGGCCATCCACGGACCAACCGTGGCAAGCGAAGCTTAACCCCTCTACACTGCTCAAGCCCCTCTAAGCTACTCAGTAACCATAGATATTTTTATAAACGCGCCTTAACACACGCAAGGTGTTAAAATACTATGTGTTTAAAACAGCGCAAAGATAGATGTCTGCCACACGATTACATATTCGAACACAGCTTCAAAGTTTTTAGCAGCTCGTTAAAGCGAAACGGAGATTAACAGCTCGTTAAGCATTAATTAATTCGTTACAAAGGCGCGTTTTGTTATTTAATGTTATTTTAACCTTTGGTTAGTTAATTATGATAATATCGTGGGCTTTAGTGTTTGTTATTAAGGTAAATAGGTCGATTGGAGTTTGTATCTTGTTTGTATCTGGGCGGTGACTTAAATAATCATAAGTTGCTCTATAAACTTGATTATGGAGCTATTTTTGTTGTTGAATGTCAGTGAGATAAGTCTGCCTACTAAATCATTTATGTCGTTATGAAAAATGTGCGTGGGATTTACAAATATAACTATGTACTTAGTAATAAATAAGTTTGCCATTCATGTTAGATGTTATCAATGTTGTTTTATGTTTCTCCTTTGCGATATCAGACAGTTATTTTTATTATTTTATCGAAGTCGCTGTGGTGTTCCGTACTTTTACTGTGATATTTATAGAACAAAGTGATTAAGTACTCTGTTCATTTTAAACATAAAAAAAATAAATTGAAAACTTTTCGTAACTAACAGTTTAGCAAATAATTTACGTAGAATATACACGGGTACGTGAAAAAAAAACAACAATTTGAACTAAAAATAAACACAAAAAATTTTGGGCTCGTCCGGGATTTGAACCCGGGACCTCTCGCACCCTAAGCGAAAATCATACCCCTAGACCAACGAGCCAACTGAAGGAGATGTCAAAATAGTAGTTCGTATTTGACGTGAACATTGGACACGTTTAAAAAGAGAAAGGTACACCCACACGTGATTGGCTGGTTACCGCACCCATCGTCCAATACCGGAACAGCGATGTTATAGAAATCGTGCGTCGAGCGAAAGAATGTTATCACAAGCATCGTTTTCTAATATTGATCTTATTTTTATTTAATTAATTGATATCTGCAGTACTTAACCGTTAAATAGGTATTATTAGGCATTTATATTATTAATAAGGAAAACTCGCTTAAAAGATGCGTTTTTAGGTTTCCGTAGTCAATAAGAAACCCTTATGATCCCTGATGATTATGTCCGTCTGTCTGTCGGTATGTCTGTCCGAGGCTTAGCACAGGGACTCCTAGTATTAGAAAGCTGTAATTTGGCACATATACATATAATCATGCCGCAGTGGTAAAAAAAAATCTCGAATACAATTTTTTTTCGGGTGCCACCCCATAGGATGGGATAGGCGGTTCAAAAATATTGCGGATGTGTCAAAAACATTTTTAGATTAAGGGATCCGTTTCTGAAATATTAAGCTTTAAAGTGTTAATTTTTGTTAGAGTCAACTGTCCCCCCACCCTGCCAGCTAAATGGTTCTTTTTGGATACGTGAAAAAATTCACAGCAGATATACAGGGTGTAAGCGTCAGCCTTCCGCAAACTAACAGGTTGCATTCAGACCCTTATTTTGAATCATATTCCACCGGAAAAATTCTCAGGAAAATTTCCATTTTTTTTATCGTATTTTCAGTTACTATTCCTTTATTTCAATGTAAAATTACATTATCTGTACACAGCCCTCCATTTATGTAAATAAAACATCTAAAATAAAAAAATCAGCAATGGATGTTGAAATACTCGGTGGCCGAAGGCTCGCTGCGCTGCCGTTCGCTACGCGTGTTTTGCCACGGTAACGATACATTGCGTGTGAGGTAATAAAACAAATCAGGTTTATTGGATTCCCATAACGTTTCTGAAATAATTTCATGTTCCGGTCATCTTAGTATGATATACTGAAGTCTCCCCATCAGTCTGCGGAGGGTTGTCACTTACACCCTGTATAAATAACGAAGGTACAAGGAAAACTATCACAACTAAGTAAGCTTTACAAGTTATCGAGTAATAGTCGGCCAACTTACATTTGCAGATGGAATGTATGACAGAACATGTTTTTCAACCACAATGTTAAGTTTGTTCTTGGGATAAATTCATCCCAACTACGGAACCCTTCATTGTGCGTGGTCCGACACGCACTCGGGCGGTTTTTCTATCTTATGTAGGAAAATCCTGAAATGAATGAATGAATGAATGAAATGCACCGATCCCAGCGTGGTTTAACCAGACTCGATTACTCGAATGAACCCAAAGATTCACACTAGCCCCTGTAGCTTCATGTTTCATGGGGCTACATAGGCCATTGCATATCAAGGAGTAGACCGGGGGGCGCGGTAATGGTAGGGAAGACGTGCCCTTAGGATATGGAAGGATTATTAGAGTCTACCGAGTATGCACCCTAGAGCAAACATTGGAATATTGGAGAGATGGGTAATATTTATCTATGGATGGGCATCTTTTAACGACATCGCCGCTAAGTCGTTTCAAGTCCGGCTTTACCGGTGAGTCTTTTGGCGGAGTTACTGCTATGCTGTATTACGTATTGCTGTTTCCAAAGTCTTCGTCTGAGGTCTCGCTGCTATCCGTTTCAGGTTTCTTGTAGATCTCGCTAGCAGCCTTCTTAATCTTGTCTCGTTCATCAGCCGTGTCCATCAAAAAATTGATGTCCTTATTGAAGTAAGTCATGTCCTGTTTTAGGTTGTCATTCCATGTGTAAATAGGTCGGCCGACTTTTTTGGATTTGGCCTTGTACTGCATTACTGTGCGGTTCGCGGCGCCTGGGAATATGTACGAGATAGCACAGCCTGTGGTTCTTGATGCTTTTAGTTACGGTTTTCCGTCGTAAGATTTCATGCATTTTCTTTTGTATTGGTTTATTTCTAGCGTCAATCAAGTCAATCAAGTCTCAATCAATAATTGGCTTAATTGGTTTAATCAAGTCTCTCATGATAACTCTTCTCATATTTTCTCAGTCTTGACCGGTTAGATTTAGTGAGTGCCGATACAAGTTCAAACCGTGTATCATACAAGGCACCATCACCATTCGGTACATAAGTCTGGCTAATTTCCAGTCCACTTTTGAGTTTATTATGAATAGTACTAGTGACTTTGCGTTTCTAGTGGCTTGTTGACAACGTTTTTTAATTGTGCTTTTCCTGCTTTATTATTTATTTCGTCTATTTATTTTTTATTTTTTATAAGTAAGAAGCGTAAATTCTAAATCCTGTATTGCAAATCGATATGCGGCGATAGTCGTTCGTATCTTTAGGGTTATTATTTTTGGGAATTAGTACCTGCACTGTCTCTAACCATGTGTCGGGTGCTTCGTTCTGTGTCCAGGCTTTGTTCATATGTTTGGTGACAGGTTCCTGTAATATTTGGGGCATCGCTTTGTAAAGCTCGATTCGCCTAGGATAACTAGCGTACATTTCCTTGGTTTTTGTCTACTCAAGTTTAATACCCCTGTGAAAGATCTGGCTGCTTGATCGGTACAACTGTTGATGTGAGAGTTGATTATATAAAGAGGGACAGGATTGTCACTTCCCATACCGACTCTGAGTAATTGACATCGCATCAGGATCCTTTTTCTTGTTGTTTGTTTCAATTTGGGCATCCTTTCTGATTAAAAGTCCCCGTCGTGCTTTACCTGCGGTTGCAGATAGGTGCCATTTGTAATGATTTGAGTTCATTCCTACGTTCATACCTGTTTCCTGTAGGCAGGCTATGTGGATGCTCCTAGCAGAAAGTTCAGCGTCAATGTTTTTTTGTTTTTTTTTAGCTGGTTTTGAGGCCCCGCGGACGTTCCAAGTTGCAACACTCAAGTCTGGGCAATTGCAGCAGAAGGCGGATTTCTAAGTATTGTATAAACAGTTGTATGCAGGACTTCACCTGATATCGTCATGTTCGTGAACGGGCGCCGTCAGTAGGGATTGGTCATCTCTTAGCTGCCACGGCTTATTTTAATTTTTGAATCGCTTTTGACTCCCATTTTTTTGTTGCATACGCTTTTAACGTGCAAGTCTCACATTGTTCTCACATACTTAATTTCAATGTGAATGATATAACCAATATTTTGCAACAATATTTTGATTTAAAAGATTGTCCGTGGAGTCTCCCTCCCGCTCCTCTCCACAGAGATCCACGCCTTGGAATGGGCCACCAGCCTCAACCCTCCGACCAACTGACCGACTCCCTGACAATTCAAAAGTGCCTGTAATCGGTTCATCCGAAATAAATGCTTTGAGTTTGTTTGAGTTTATCGGTGTACCCAGTAGTGACGCTAATTGTTCACACGGTGTTAACGGGCTAGGTAGTTGGGGCTGTTCTTTTGAAACCGGTTTTTATGAGCTGTACTTGCCCGGCTCTTATCCGTCAAGCGTCCGGGGGACACAGAAACCATCCTGTCAAATGACCGCTAATGAATGTTATTATCTAGCAAACTACAAACAAGATTACAATAGTAAAAATGCGTGTATATCTGAAACCATACAGAATCAACTTATCCGAAACGTGAATTACAGTAACTAGTCCCAAGTACTTTAAAAAAGCTAAACCTGAGAACATGGGTTGAATTCGAGTAAAATATTTGCTACACCTAAGCTTTTACGAAACATTTTGTAGTTGTCAACAATACCTACTTCATAACTAAACTAGACTATATAAGCTATTTTTGCCCATATGTCCCCACTTGGCATGTTCTGAGTAGCACAATAAACCTAAACAAACAAACCATCCCCCCCTCCCCGTTTGCGCATTTTGCAAAAATTCGCATGCCATTTCCAACTGGAACGTTATTATGCAGTAAACTACTAACAAGATTTCAATAGTAAAAATACGCGTGTATAGCCGAAACTATATGTATGTACGAAAATATATGTAAGGACTTCATCATAACCGAGCTATCATAGTGCTGTCCATTGTAGAAGATGTGTATGTTGCCGGGCACCGCCTCGCCGGTAGGTGAATAATACCATTGAGTTCTTGTTTTTCATGTGAACGTTTACAAAGTAGAAATCAGACTCGGCGATTAGGATGTCTTCTCCTCCCCAGAACGTCTCGTTAAACTGCGCGGTTATATTGTTCCTAAGATAAATTGTTGTTAGGAAGAAAGTCCTGAATATTATTAAAAAGTGCTAAGTATATTCTGTCAACGTGTCTATCCATTGACAAACTCAAACTCAAACTCAAAGCATTTATTTCAATTAAACCAATTACAGGCACTTTTGAATTGTCAAAGAGTCGGTCAGTTAGTCAGAAAATTGAAGCTAGTCGCCCATTCCAAAACGTAGATCTCTATGGAGAAGAATGGGCAAGAAACTCCATGGACACTCTTTTAAATCAAAATTGTTACAAAATCCTGGGTAGGTACATTGTTATTGTTCTTGTTGCTTCTATATGTGAGAACAATGTAAAAAATAGATAACTAAAACAATTTAAAATATAAGATTAAAAATAAGCCCTGGCAGCTAAGAGATGACCAGTCTCCACTGACGGCGCCCGTTCACGAACATGACGCGTGGATCAGCACCATCCAGCTCAACCATTTTGTAGGGAACCGAATGATCCAACACACGCGCCACCATCAGCGAGACATTTGAGTGAGCATGACATACTCTCAACTGCCATACTTTTTCAAGTCAACATACCTACATCATAACATAAAACCGCTCCATGGTACTCACATTTACAAAATTGAAAAGATGCTTCTAATTTATACAAAACTATAGTTTGCAATGATTGTAATCAAAAGATTAGTAAACACTAAACCTATAGTCTATATATAGTCAATAAGTCTATAGTAATAACATAATGTCAGAAAAAAAGGGGACGCATTTCTTCCAAACAAAAAAAAAAAAAAAAAATTAACAAAGCCCAAGTGGCTGTGGAGCAGGACCAGCACTTAGCCAAGCATTTTTATCTACGATATAATCATTCAACCTATAATATGCTTGTCTACATAGTGTGCGTTTAACGCATGTTTTAAATTGCTTCTCATTTAGTTGAAGAATATCGAGAGGAAATTTATTATAACATTTTACACAGTACCCCATAAAAGAAGTGTGTACCTTAGATAATCTGAAACGTGGTTGATCTAATTTGTTCCTATTTCTAGTGTTAAAATTATGCCGATCACTTATCTTACTAAAAAAAAATGAGGTAAATCATTTATTCAATGAGGTAAAAATAGGAACGGACCTAATATAGAGCCCTGCGGTACACCCATTTTGACTTTTAATCCCAATGAATTCACACCGTTTATTTGAACTTGCTGCAGTCTATTATTCAAATATGATTTTACTAAGCTAAGTGCAAGTTTACCCAGTCCGTAATGCTCAAGTTTCAAGAGCAGTGTTTCATGATTCACACAATCAAATGCCTTGGATAGGTCGCAAAAGATGCCTATTGCATCATGTGCATTGCATGACACATTTGTAAGGTCGCGGTCACTCACCGATAAGTGGTCGAAGGTCAGCCCCATTAAATTATTTATTTGGTGGGTTAACGATCTAAAATAACAACTTGCGACCCTTCTCATAGGTACCAATGAAGCGATTGAAGAGTTTTGTTGATAAGATTCACAAATCGGGTTGTGAGTGGCGGCCGGCCAACATGTGCACCATTGTGCTTAAAAACAAAGGCATTGGCTTCGACGGGGGTGAGATTTATGAGCCGTTTCCGCTGCTGTCTGTAGAAATGTATCCCATTATGAAGCTTTACAATTCGGGGCAAAGTTTTTGTTGCGTCGCAAATGAAATTTAATGTTTCGGGCGCCCGGCGCAATAATCTCGATTGCCCTGCATAGCCAAGCAATTAAACCAAATGTTTAACCTATTTCCTGGGAATTTTAGCTTAATGCTACAATTAATGTAGTACCTATATGTAATAATAGGTTAGAAGGCTATTCAAGACAATAAGCATTCTGGAAAAAACCACTTCTGTACGAAATCTAAATCGAAAACGTTCTTTTTGTTAGAGTATTCAAGAATCTTTGTTTATCCTGCCTTATTACAAGTATTTGATATAAACACACCAGCCTATAACAATAGATCAGAGTGAATGTCGAACGATCACGTGATTTGAGCTTCGAAAGTTCACCAGTCTTGGCGACCGAAGACATCTTCAACTTCTCGTTGACAACGTTGTCAACCAAGACCTATCAAGGCCTAAGGATGGCCATGGTGTAATAACAATGTATAGCCTAATAGAAAAAAAGGATATCACCAGGTCAGCTTGCTCGGGGTATCAGGATCTTTTGGCAGGCTGTAGTCCCTCTTAAGGAACAGAAGCGCACGCAAGTTGGGTCTACCCCAACTTTGCAGACACTACACGTAGCACCACAGAGTTTTACTTCGCGACATAACACATCAAAGAAACACTGCAAAACGATGGCCGATGCCAAAAGCGCAATTTGTGATGCCAAAAGTCAAACATGTGTTGTGCAACAGATGCATCCACTTATCCCGACACGACCGCTCTCTAGAGCGTCCAATGAACGAAATCTTATGTAGGAAAATCCTGAAATGGAAAATATCCATTACCTACATTGACTCATCATCACCATTATCCACAGCGCGACTTCACCCACTGCTGGACATATGTAGGCCTCTCTTTTCTTGTGTCAATCCCCCCGCTCCTATGCCAGCCTCATCCAGCCCCCAAATTGCGTAACGTTAGTACGTTACGCAATTTGGGTGCTGGATGAGGCTCATTCAGATCATTCAGATTGTGATTGATATAGTTATCAATCACAATCTGAATGATTTTGAAGCAAATTGCTACACAGACAAATTTTTCGAACATATGCAGCAATGGATTTTATGTTCGACTGCTTAACAACATAAACGACGCAATGAATGTTGTTGAACTGTCAAAATGAAACTGATTATCTTCGTACTGTAAGTGTGTTGTGTTACACAATTAGCGTGCAGGTTCTACCCACGATGGTAACAAACAATGTCGTCCGCCATCTCACGGCCGTATTACATTGACGACATACATAGTAGATACTTATTCATTTTTCATTCTTTGATTTGTGGGTTTTTATTAGGTAAATTGATGATGATGTCACACGTGTTGTTTTTGTAGGTATCCTATACCTACCTAGGCAAGAGGGATTCAAAAATGAATTGGACTGTTTGGCCCGACTAGCCTGAATGCCTTTTTTTTTTTTTTTTCTTTTTTGTGGATGGGAAATCATCAAATGACTTCTCCCGCTCTGGGCGGAGCGGGAGGGCGTGTCAGACTTTTACTGACTAAAACCCACCCGTGTTCCTTCTGTTGCCTGTGCCGGGGCCACGGTAACTCTTTCGAACATCCCGCAACCCTAGCTGGCATCGGCCCTAGTGGACCCCGTCAATAGTGCTGACATCTCTTTGAGGCGCGCGTGGAACACGACGCGCCGTCGACTCGGACTTGGTCCTTACCGGACGGCGAGCTACCCATTGCTCGCCGTCCGCAAGCCCGCGCCTACGGTGGCCGGGAATCGGCTGCCAATTCCCGACGCCCAGGGCGTCTCCTGCGGCGACTAGGGGCGTGAGGGTGCAAAGCTTGCCAGCCTGAATGCCTGATGAGACTTTATTATTTATTTAAGTTGTCTTTATTTTGTAATCATAATAATTAAACTTGTCACCTACTTTCCTGTATTTACGGTAAATGTAAAGGTTATGAATTAGTAGTTAACGTACGTTAATTTATTATTTAACTATATCACACTAATTACGTAATTTTAATTGGAAAAGCCTAAGCTTCGCCTAAGTCTATCAAAAGAATCGCCGAGCATCGACCGAGCCCTATCAATCTTACAATAAACACATAAATATAGGAAAGTAGCAGTGGCGCAGATACAATCATCATTAGACGGAAGCCGAAGAAAAAATTGTTCAGTTCTCATAAACTCAGACCTATAAGTTTTTAATCTTATGATGTGTTAAAGTGGTATTAAATATAATTATGTAATGAGATATGATACACAGTTACACACACGGGTGTACCATATTATTTGGCAATAGTAGACGTTAAGAAGAGTGTTTGTTCCGAAGGGAAGCGGATAGGAATCGGGTTGTATGAAGCCTTCGCCCCTGGAAATTAATTGAATATTTGAAAAAGGAACAGAACATGTGTTTGAGGTTCATTTCTTTACACTTTGACGTACAAATGCAGGTTATTTATTATAGAGGTTTTATTGAGGTCGAAATTCAAAACGATAACTGGCCACCACGCTCTTGCCACATAACTTTCACCTTTAGTTTTATGTGACTATGGTCGATTTATCTGTGTTATGAATGTTATGTTCTTATCAACCTTGTCAATGAGTTTTATCCGCACGAGCATCAGATAATAAGGGGATATATTTTCGTATGTGTTATATTTTTAGTGATAGCTAAATTATTGGATAAAGTTGATTATATAGGATATCCATATTGAATCCACTGAAAGGTTAGTGTAGGATTTTTATTGTTGTTTGGTACCAGAATAAGTATTTTTTGTGAGAAGGGTTTGTTTTGTGACAGATTGACTCTGCGTAAGGACTAGCGTTGCCGGAGGGAAATATTCCGAAGTATTCCTGTCGTATTATTCCCGAAGCATTCGGAATTGTTCCGAAATATTCGCAATTATTCATCGGGTTATTGGATTATCTATTAACGTTTGACTATTGACCGCTAGATGGCGGCACATTTACCATTGCAAATTACATATTATGTCCTGCGTTGGTGTTTGTGCATTCATACCCACGAATATTCCACCATTCTTAACCTTATCAGCAAACCTTGGTCACTGCAGTAGCAGAAAACGTATGCAAACAAGCACTGCCGACGGAAGTTTGCAGTTACAGCGTTTACTGTTACCCGCTAGATAGCGCTAATACCAGTGACTTTATATTACCACGCGTTCTTTAATAAAACTGAGTACTATACGATTTGAAAACTTCCGAATATTTCTTTTCATCTACTTAGATAAATACTTACGTAAGTAATAAGTTTTTATATGCGGTTTAGGTGTGAAAGTGTTATTTTGCGAGAATACTATGTACATAAAGAGGTAAATAGATTGGTAGGAACTAAGATGAGTTTATAATAAAAACTCATCTTAGTTAGGACAGAACGGTCTTTCATAAACCGAAGTGAACTAATCCGTGATCGGCTGTCTTCGGGAGCAGTCGTAAATTTTATACGCAAAAAGTGTCGTGAAGGGTTGTGTGAACTACGACAAAAAGCGTAATAAAAATTCATAACATTTCATATCACCGGTAAATCAAAAATATGTCATTTAAATCAATTTCTAACAATATTTAAAACAATTTTCTTTCTTAATGTCTCAATGTTTGACAAGACGACGCGAGGCCACGCCTACCGTACGGTTGTACGGCATAACTTTGCAGCGACGCGCGTGGCGCGCGTTGTAGCCTATGAAATGAAAAGATTGAATTGTTACTAAAATACATATAAGATTTAATTATGTATAAAATTATTATTTTTTGTTTATTAAAAGCCAATGAAAATATGTTTTATGTACTAAAAACTGTAATAAACATAACTTGGAAAATAAAACTTTTTTTTTTTTCTTTGTGTCTCGAAAAATATCACGCTCTTAAAAGGTTTCGTCTACGAGCACAGAACGATGATTGACATCGTAGTTAAGATTAGTTCTAATAGATGGCGTTAGTGTTTCTGTATGGCGAACGCGTCAGGCAAGCGTTCGGACCACCGTATAGATTTACTATCAATGGTGACAGAGCTGGCAGATAGCCTACGTGATATTAGTTGTACCTTTTTACTTTGCTTATTAAATCTGTAAAACCCCATACGTCAAGTCCACTTATCACGTATCTACGTCATTGTATTGCCCGTGCGCCCGCCAGTCACGGAAAAAGTTGACAATTTGTAATTTTCGTGACATTTTTTACCCTGTCAGGGCCGATTTTTCAATCGTCTGATATTTCTTATCTGCAGAATAGAAAAGCTTATTCACCAAGTCAAATAAAAGTTATTTGACTACCTATTTAAAACTACAGACTATTCAGTTTTAAGTCCCATGTCGGGCAGTGGTGACCCAGTGGTAACGGCCGCGACTTACGAGTTCTACAACTCATAAGGGGCACAAACCCAGACTCCGGGCTACTTGTGGGAAACTAATGAAAAATGCCCCACAACACCTAACACTTTTTTCGACCTTGGCATCGAACGCAGGCTTTAACAGATTTGTGAGACGAAAATCTTGACATTTTAGTTTCTTGAGTAAGTACTTCCCTACTCACCTACCTACCTAGGTACTTAATAAGTATGTCGCGAAACCGCTGGCCGTTACTCTAGCTTAGTCATGATTTCGTAGAACTTCTAAAAGCCGTTGTTACGAACTAAATTCCCTCGAAGCACTGCTGAAGTTGGTCTTCCACAGCCACGACGTTAATGTGGTCTTAGCCTGAGTGACGTGTGACGTCAGCATAATGGAACCGATTTGCTATCGAGTAAGTTCAGGCGAAATTGTAATATTGTAAAGGCCTGAAGTCGTGAGTATGATTTTATCAGAACAATGAAAAACCTGATGCTAAAACTTTTCACACACTGAACAAGATCCTTTGGAATAACCGGAATATTGAACGGACATAATATTATAATCTCAGATCAACAAAATGTTGATCTGAGATTGTAATAATTGGAATCTGGGGGTGTACCATAATAGGTACACCTCTGCCTAACCCTTCGGGGAAACAAGGCGTGATGTTATGTTATGTAATAGGAATCTAGGTACTATTATATGTATAACCATGAATAGAAGGTGGACACCTACCCGCTACGTAATCAGTACCGTCATGGCCTACTTTGACTTTAGGGCATAACTTTGGCCCAAATCGAGACAAATGTTTGAACAAGAGTATAATATACATATAACAAAAAGTTAGACTACTAGTTACTTATAAACTACTGCTATTAATTTTGTCCCTGATAGGCTACATCTTTTGTTATTAACTGTAAAACAGTTTGATTATTTGTAGTCAGAAGTTTTTGTAGCTTTTTAACCGACTTAAAAAAAGCAGGAGGTTCTCAATTCGTCAGAATGTTTTTTTTTATACAGGGCATTTTTTAAATCACTATCCAAATTTTCGCAGGGTGTTCTACCCATGAATACGAACAACTTTCACTATGGGACCAACTCTGAAATCACGAAAAAAAATCAGCCGTTTCATACATTTTGGTCGAGTAGGTATTGAACTTTTGTATGAATCAGCTGGTTTTTTCTTCGTGATTTCAGAGTTGGTCCCATAGTAAAAGTTGTTCATATTCATGGGTAGAACACCCTGCGAAAATTTGGATAGTGATTAAAAACATGCCCTGTATATGTACGTGTGTTCCCCGATTACTCGAAGACGGCTGGACCGATTTGGAAAATTATTTTTTTGTTTGAAAGGGTATACTTTACAGGTGGTCCTTTTGTCATAAGGTCAGGATTTGATAATGAGATCCTGGTAAAATCGAGGGAACTCTTCAAATATTATAGGCACACCTATAGCGATTTGGGTATTTTTTATAGTATTTAACTTGTGCTCTCGGAAAGCACCATTTGGTGAAGTGGAACTAATGATGAAGAAAAACACTACAAAGTGAAAATAACATTAATTTCGGAAGTCGGTGGCAAAAACCAAACAGATCCAAAGACACCGACTTCCGAAATCAAAGTTATTTTTCACTTTGTAGTGTTCTTTTGGAAGTCGGTTTTTTTTTTGCAAAAAAGTTTTTTGTTATACCTTGTGTTAATTTTATTGAATGGTTTTGTTGCTATCAGAAATTATTTACTCATTATTAAAACAATTTCTTCAGTAATTAGTAACCAATTATCTGTTTAAGCGCAACGTCACTGAGATGTTATACGAGGTGTAACATAATTAACGCACAACCTCTTAAGGGGTCATTGTACTCATCATTATGAACAACTTTTACTATGAGACCAAACCTGACATCGCGAAAAAAATCAGCTGCTCCCTACATTTATGTTCAAATAACTCGTCAAAATGTAGGGGGCAGTGGTTCAGTATCATTTACTACCTGAGTCCCTTTTTTTTTTGGATGGGAAATCATCAAATGACTTCTCCCGCTCTGGGCGGAGCGGGAGGGCGTGTCAGACTTTTACTGACTAAAACCCACCCGTGTGCCTTCAGTTGCCTGTACCGGGGCCACGGTATCTCTTTCGAACATCCCGCGACCTTGGCTGGCTTCGGCCCTAGCGGACCCCGTCAATAGTGCTGACATCTCTTTGAGGCGCGCGTGGAACATAACGCGCCGTCGACTCGGGCCTGGTCCTTACCGGACGGCGAGCTACTCATTGCTCGCCGTCCGCAAGCCCGCGCCTACGGTTGCCGGGAATCGGCTGCTAATTCCCGACGCCCAGAGCGTCTCCGGCGGCGACTAGGGGCGTGAGGGCGCAAAGCTTGCCGTTCCCTCACGCGTTCCGCCTCCTCCTTCGCGACCATTACTGCCTCACAGAAGGAGGTGATGGCTTCCCATTTACTCTCACTCCGTACCATAGCCTGGACCAGGGTTGGAGGCGAGAGATCGCCGCCGTCGATCGCTTCCATGAGGACACGGCGGTGCTCCGCCCAAGCTGGGCAGACCTCCACCGTGTCCTCCGGGCGAACCACACAGTGGTGATACCCGGGCGTTTCCTCCCGCCTTATCCGGAATAGGTACCTCCCGAAGCACCCGTGTCCGGTGAGGACCTGCGCCAGGCGGAAGGTGAGGACGCCGTGGCGCCTCTCTAGCCACTCCTCAAAGAGGGGACTTATCGCCGAAATTGTGGCGTGCCCACTTCCTGGAGTGTATATTCATACTAAGTGTTGCGAAAATAAAAAAATAAAAACACTTTTCACCACTTTAAAATACACGTACAATTTTTGGTTAAAATATAATAGAACAATACAAATTAATTTCATATAAAAAGTAAAAAAAGGAATAATTTGAGTATAAAAAATGCAAGTTGGTTTTTTGTAATATTAGGAAAAAAAAACAACGACGAAAACTTAGGAACGACTTAGAACGAGAAAACTTAGGTCTTTCTGGGTAAAGTACACGAATATCGTTAACATCCTATCTAATCGATTGCAATCGCTTATTTAGGGTTCGCTTACGTGATTTACGGTATAGGAGATAGAAATTAGGTAACTATGCTAGCTCAAGTTTAACACGGTCGTAAATCTAAAATAAAATTGTCTTTGAATATTAAGTTTGTATTGAAGGTATATCTAACTACATCACTTAGCTAGAGTACAGAAAAGCAGGAGTGTCTCGAAAAAAACTCGCAAGTAGAAGTCGTCCGCAAGAGGTAACACTGGCGCTGCTGGTGGTGAGGTGCGTGCGGTGGTGTGACTTCCGCAGTCGGTTGAACCAAACGGTCCGAGTTAACCCACAACCGCAAGCGTAGTTTTCAGGACCCAAACTTGGAGGCTGAAAGACGACCTGTTCTAACTGATTTATCCTAAGACAAATGAATTAGGTTTAGACCAGAGAGATCAGACTGAACTTTCGATGAGGTTCGATCAGGTGTTCTTTTACTAGGTTGGTAAAATCAAAACTTCTCGTCCTACATCATGGATGGTTGGGATTCAAGTTTGCAATACAATCTTATGACAAACAATAACGGACATTAGAAAAGAAAAAAAAACATAATTTCCCTACGGCAACAATTAAAAGAAAACGTACCGAAAGTAGAGGAAACACGAGGTGGAAAGCAACCTTGCTTATAATATTAAATTGAACAACGATCGAACAAAAACTTTTTAGAAATCCAACTCTGGTGTTAAATATATCATACATAAATTTTTCACATTATTTGATCCATTTCAACACATTAACTTTTCGCAACTGACGCTTCTCACAGAAACAGCGAAGGACTCATATGTCAGGAAAACAATTGAAATTTGCAAAATTACGAAATAAAAAAGTAAAAAATATCGACCAGAATCAAGATGAAAAGAAAAAGGTTGTCATAAGAAAACCAAAAAGTTTTAAAATGCAAAGTTACACTTATATTGTATCATTCAAAATGTATGGAAACAACAGGAAATGTAAATGAAACCAATTAAACTTTTATCAGTCCCTGTCTAATCTGTGCTTGCATTTTATGTGACATCATTTGTTTTTTAATTAAAAAAAAATCATGGACGGCCAGACATAATTGATTTACCATTATGTCTCGTTTTCATTCTTCGAAGGATTAATTTTAACAAGAAATTAACCATTAACCAAAGGACAAACTAAGACCAGTAAAATAAATAGATAGGCACCTATTTATTAACATATTCTGCTGCTCACCGTACTAAGGACAAAGTACATGAATATAGGTATATTAGTTATTAATTGACTAAGTACTTTGTTATACTTATTATGCATGTAACAGTTATTAACAAGATTAAGTACACAAGAAATATATTAAAGCTACTACTTAGAAGTACTAATGGAACGGAATTTACAGAATTATAATCATTAGAATCAGTATACAATTACCTACTTAAGTTAGTATAATCCTGAAATGTTAAGATTCCATGAAATAGTCATTCAATAGAATTACTTGGTCTTAGAGAGTTGTATTGATGACTTTAATTATTATAATTCCACAAATACATATTTGTCGCGGTCACGGGACGCGAATCATATTTTAATCAACATAAAACCTAATGCTGACCTGCAAATTGCAAAAACGTAACAAAATTTGAATTTCGCGGGCTACCCTGACGCTTTCACCTTAACAAAAACGTTTTGTTGCACGCAACAAAATTTTGTATAAATGACTGTCTGAAAGTTTGTTAAATTCAGCATTATAGAATTTGTTTGTATTATCAAACTATTTAATATATGTAATAACTTCAAGTACAGTGGTGCTATTCTGTAAAGATCCCACCGTGAAAATTTAGGTGAAGAGAGCGTGATGTGAACTGTCATTCTACCTTACTCACTAAGAATCGAGCTCACTTCAAACTCACTTCACCTAAGTGCTCACGGTGTGATGTTTACAGAATAGATCGGCTGGTCTAAACTTCAAAGCTGTATATAAGATAAGCTTGTAAAAGACTGCTAAGAACATAAATATTGGTTAACAAAAATGGGTTGCTCGTAAAACAAAATGTCGTGTTAATAATTAACAAGAGTTTGTTTAATATTAACTTGCTTTAGTTGAGTTAATATCTGCCTAAATAGTATCTGATAACCAATAACTTAATGTTTTGTAAAAAGTAGCATGACTCAAATAACAAAACTCGTTTTAGACGATGTAACGGAAGCTTGCGTTTAAACCAACTTTGTTTGTGAGTTATCAAAGTTTAGCTATTTTCACAATAGCTCAAGCTGAACTGTTTTTATTTTGTTTTTTCAGTATGCCCGCCGTGTCGTGACCACACAACCGAACGGCATATTGCTTCAGTAACTAATAGATGGCGATATAGACGCGTACTTGCGGAACTGTTGTGTGGATTTAAGAGGTTGTCACATTTTGTCATCTCTCTCGCTCACACGGGACCAAATTAATATATATATATATGTATTTAACTTCATTTACAAATCGTATAAGAGAACAAGTATTATAATTTACAACGAATAAGTGTCCTAGATAAGGATATCTATACATATCGTTTCGTACTGTTTTAACATGTCTTTATTTACGTAGGAACCGTCGAAATGTGTTTTTAATAACTACCTATTAAATTAATATTATTTAGTAGGTCGCCCATTGATTACATTTTTCAAAAAAGTATCTTTACATTTAACATTCTTAAGAATTTGGTCCCGTGTGAGCGAGAGAGGGGACAAAATGTGACAACCCTCTTAAGGGGGAAGCGCTAAGGTAGCCCGCGAAATTCAAATTTTCTTACGATTTTTGCGATTTGCAGCTCAGTGTCTGGGTGTATGTTGATCAAAGTATGATACGCGACCGTAACAAATATGTATTTATAGAATTATAATTTTAGAATTAGTAATACAATTCCTTAAGTTAGTATAAACCTGAAATGTTAAGATTTCATAAAAAAAACATTCGATAGACTTACTTGGTGTTAGAGAGTTGTATTGATGACTTTAACGATTATAATTCTGTAAACTCATATTTGTTACGGTCGCGAATCATATTTCAATCAACATATAACTTAATACCTACTGATCTGCAAATTGCATAAAACGTAAGAAAATTTGAATTTCGCGGGCAACCTTAGCGCTTCCCCCTTAAGACACCTAAACATTAATTGTCTCAATTCGGGCCAAAGTATTGTCCTTACTGTGTCTGAAGGAAGGATGATGCTGCCTGTGCCCCTAAATGATTGGGATGGTCTTTTTTTCTCCAAATTCATAACACTCCGCTTAAGTACGGTTCGCATATCAGCTGGCGCTAAAATAACTGATAGTTTCTTATCTAGCTAAGCCATTCTATTCCATGATTTAGGCTCCCGTAGACAGGCGCAGTGCGACAGCGTGACGCGACTCTAGTAGAACAAATTCCACGAAGTTTTCATAGAAATTGTTCCACGTCGTGCCTGTCTGCGGGAACCTTTACATGGAATAGAGTGGCTGAAACCCAACATTTTATTTAAAGAGAACAGAGCTTACATTCATGGTCAAGTTTACAGTTGTCGTGGTACTTACCCGTCCATATTTATTTTGCAAAAGAGAGCTGTCAGAGCCATTTACGAGTATAATCTACGAAACTATAAATGATATAAGGGTTTATATAAATACTATTAATTTGTTACTGACGGACTGGCTCGTTGGTCTAGTGGTCGCAAGCGCTACTGCTGAGCATGAGGTCTTGGGTTCGATTCCCAGGTCGGGCAAAGTGTTATTGGGTTTTGGGTTTTTCTATCTGAAATTTCTCAGTAGCAGCCCGGAGTCTGGATTTGTGCCCAGTTGATGGCAATAGGCTCACCCCCAATTATGTGGGACTTGAATATAACTGCCGAAATGTGGGTGTTCTATTATAATACACCTCTGCCCAACCCTTCGGGGAAACAAGGCGTGATGTTATGTTATGTATATTATCTTGCAGCTGATCTGATGATGGAACCAGGAGGTGTATAGTGGAATTCTTCAGTGGCTAAGAGTAAATCCCTCGAGTTTGGGGTCATATGATTCGTTTTGATGAAATTTTGTATGTACTTATATGTAGTTCGGATGACAATACTATAATATGTTATCTTGGAGCTGATCTGATGATGGAACCAGGAGGTGGATAGTGGAACTCTTCAGTGGCTTCTAGTAAACCCCTCGAGTTTGGGCTCATTATAATTCGTTTTGACGAGTCAACTATATTGGACTTGATAACGAGGGTGTGATGATGAAGCCAGGAGGTGGATAGTGGAATTGCTCAGTGGCTACATTTTAGTGCGTGATAAAAGCGTGTTTTTTTTTAGTTTTTTTTTTGTAATTAAAGCAATTTCAATAAAATGTCGTCTACACGTCCACCATTAAAGACATAAGGGGATTATGGCTTTATTTTAAGGTAACAGATCATATAGAATGTGAAAAAACACATATTTTTTAAATTATTTATGCTCCGTTTGGCCATACCAATGCTCCAAACTCCGTTACGATACCATTTCGCCTTAATTCTAATCTCAGTCTCAATATGCCAAAAAATACCTATAATTTTCATACATTTTTGACAAGTTTTTGACATTGGTAGTCACTGAGATGAGATTGCGAGTAGATTTTGAACAATTTAATTAGGTACAGGAATTAGCTTTCCTAGACCACCTCCTCATAAAGCAGTATTATTTATTTGAGCGTGGGAGAGATGAAGCTAGACGTCCTGTATTGCTCTATCTCTTTCTCACACTGAAGTTACATTAAAATATGGCCCATTTACGGACCGTTATTGGTTTTAAGACTCTTGTATCTTTACCAATAATGCAGCAAATACCTCATAGCTTTGCACAGTAGACCCTCCTATATGAAAGTAGCTATCACAGGTAAAATTAGCTTAAGAATCTATTTATATGCCCAGTTTGGCAATAAAAATGCTACCATTTGTAAGCAAAACGATTCGTTTTTGTTTATATTAACCGAGTAGCAGGTCAGTAGAATTAATTCCATATCCAACATATTGCATCTGTGGCTATATTATGTGAAACTTTACAATTAAACACTGTGATTAAACTTTATCATAAAAAACTATGTTTTATTGTTTAAAGCCAAACATTTTTATATTAAATTAATCATGTCAATACTATTTTTAAAAAGCAATTAATAAATGGTTAGACGACTTCCTCCCTTATAAAATACGCAACAGGTAACGTTGATTAAATTATCATGCCAGTGTAGACGGTCGGTAATTAAAAATATTTCAAATTGTGCCATAAATTTACGCCTGAATTTTGATTAAGTATATCGTTACTGAACTTTTTAGGAGTAAATAGTTTGAAATGCATGACAAAAACCTACATCCTAACATACATGATATGATTGAAGACATGTTTTGGGATTTCGTTCTCGAGGACATGAACGAAATTAGGTATTTCTCTTTCTGACTACTTACTTCGAAAAGTTATCCTGAATTCTCAACAAAGTACCGAACCAATTTTCAATTTCAATGTTATTAATAATGTGCATTCACAACGATTACGGTAGAACTTAAAAGAAAATCCTGAACTACGTTGTAAAATGTAGTAAAAGTGCAAATGTAATGTGAATCCGCGCATCGGGCCGCGCACAAGCGAAGCGGGTTGCCTGCGCTCCGAACACTAGTAGCCTCGGAGAAAGCGCGGGTGCTGTCCTCACGCTAGCGTTTGCCGCCATTGCCGAGCTTTCCCGCGAAAAACTTATCATAGACTATAACACGCACTAAAAATATAAACGCAGTTTTTATTAAACAATTAACGTGTACTGGTTAAATTTTTTTTTTGTACGTTCTAAAACAGTTCGCAAGTATGGGTTGAATATTATTTGTGGAAAACAGAAAGTAATTCAGTAAAATTGACACAAGAATTAAGTGAAAATTTATAAAAAAGATGATTTATGATTTAGCAGTTTTTGTGTTACGGACTAGTGAAAGTTATGGAAGACAGGAAAATACTAACAAAATACCGTAACAGGTAAGTTCAACGTATTTTTTGCTTTTCCCTTTAAATCAAGCAAATGAAAAGTTACCGCAATGTACTTTAGTGCTTAGCGTAGATTTTTTTTTGTCTTACATTAATAACGATTTCATTTTATTTAAGAAATATGGAATGAGATGCCATTTTAATTCCACGTTAACCCCTGTTAAGCATTTATGATTATGTGAAATTTAATATAATGCGCTGAAAAAGGTTTAGCAATGCCGTTTATGTGGCCTTGTATTTAAATGTTTAGAGAGAATAAAAGCCACAATTACATTTTTAATGACATGAACGTGCATAGAAACGAAAATTTTATTATTGAAGCATATTGCATAAACCACATTTCAAAAGCAATTTAATCCTTGTCAAATGGGGTACTTATAAGAGACGAAATTGAAAATTCTTTTCGTTAAAAAAATGGAGATATTGAATTAAATTGAAATTATTTTCTGAAGCAAGTAATCAATTAAGAAGCCCTACGAATGAAGCCGTAAAGAACGGAATATAAGTTTTACCGATAACCGTACAGTCTAAAACTCGATGAAGAAGCACACTTAGATCTGAGTGAATTTACAGTTTGTAATTAGACGATCAATGGTTGCTGAAATGAAAACTAGACCAACGAAAACACGGCTGAGTTATGGCGTTCTAATGGTTAAAGTTAGGGAGTTTGGGAGGGAGTTAAACGGGCAATTGTATTGCAGTTAGGTAACTATAATTTAGACGACGTCCATCCCGCCATCCTGTCAGCGTCTCAAATTATTTCGAAGTGCGATTACTTGACAAATTGCTTTAGTTGGACGCCTGGGAGTAGAGCGTGACTTGATCTGTATTGTAATAAATTAATGTATTGTGCTAGGTGAGACGAGGTTAAAATGAGCAGTTTTATTGAAGCTAAACTTGTCTTAGACGAAGTCTGTTCCGTAGGTATTCTTGTAGAATTACATTTAACAGAATATAATAGATACAATCAACGGTACTGTAACGGCTACTGTACAATAGAATAGTACGCTACGCTTTATTATGTAGGTACACCATGAGAATTACAAATGTGAGTGAAGAAATTTTACATAGGGTGAAACAATGAGCGGTATTATGGTCCATACAGCAGACCTCTGCTTCTGAACTGCATTTTAAAAGGTCCGGACATTGGCAAATATTTTCGATTATTCTTTTTTCAAAAAATTTTGCTCTACCTATTTCTCAACTTTATTTGCTTTATTTGTAATAGAATTTGCGCGATATTTGGCTAGTGAAAAACTTTCCGTTTTATTACATAAGTGTGGCTCTGTTCGTCATTTTTTGGAACACCGTTTATATATTGGCAAGCAATTACTGTACAGTCTTCATTACATCGAAATTTCTGAAAAACCGAAAATAAAACCGATTTTATTTCTAGTCTGAGCCATATCATGTACATTAAATTGTCTGGTAAGGTCTTAAAGTGGCTTTAGAGTGACGCACACAAATAATAAAATAAAAGACGAGCAAATGCGTTTTATGGCTCAAACTCTAGTTGTCAATAACTGTCGTTATGATTGGGGTGAGAAAGTGGGTTTATGAAGCTCTCAAAATGCCTACAAACTGCAGGTAGGTATAATGAAATGAAAATGAAATTTTTATCAGTAAGTAGATCTTTTAGGACATTTTTTATTTTTGGTCAACATTTTAAAACTCGATGGCGCCGGCATTTTCTAGCTGTATTGATCCCTGAGAAGAAATGCCGAAGCAAACAGAGGTATGGTCTTTTTTTTTTTTATAATGTCTCAAATTCCCACAGAAGCTTCTCATGTTTCTGTAATAGGATTTTTAAATAGAAACATGAAAAGGGTCTTATACAGTCGGTAACGCATCAGTAATCCCACTGTTGCAGGTGGCGTCAATGGTAACCGTTCTCTCGTACCTTTGGGGCGTGTAAAGATTTTACCTTTTTTTACAAGGAGCAGTTAATTTTCCCTCTCATTTTCTTTCATCGAGAATATTTTGCTCGATTATGCATTTTCTTTTTCATAGCGAATTCGTGATCCAGCTATAAATTGACGCTGATCAAGAATGAAAATTCACTTAAACCATGATTTGATGATTTGGAGATGTTTTCCTCAAGTGGGTAAATTTTGAAATAGAGGCTCTTTTCCTGAGCTGAAGGAATATTATTTGGAGTCGGTCACGTAGTGATAATTCTGACCGTAAATCGAGTTCGACGATGCATTGAATAGAAAAGTGTTCGGTTTTTGAAAAGGTACCGTCTGATATGGATCTTATTGAATGGTTACTAAGCGGGATGTAGGTACTGAATAACATTGAATATATCCTTGACATCGTGATATAATAATGTCCTTGACATAAAACGCGTACCTTCTAAACAAATCTATACATAAAACTAATTTCTGCTAATCTTATCTATATCCACAATATATATTGGAGAAGGTCATGGATGTAGCGTCACTGGAAGATTTACAGTTCTTGATGTAGGCATGCGTGCCGCTTCACTGGCTCTAAGCCAAATATTTTTTTGCCAAATCTGCGAGAATCGTACTGACGAATAAATTCGACGAAGGTCGACGGTTCCCTTGTATAAAATTATAATTCTGTAATTTTACGGTGTACTGCTTGTAAGAAGCCGGAAGAGGCTATCCTGCAGAGTGGAACAAGGTAGTAGGTAGGTAGAACAATGTTCATTTGTCAGAGGGACTTTAACCAGCTTTTCCATGTCTCATTTGTTTTTTCATTAAAAATATCCTGCAGTCAACAATTTATCTGACAAGCTTATGGTTTTGGAAATTTTCTCTTTGGCTGTTCATTAATCGGTCAGAGGCCTAAATTCGGTAAAGGTACACTTTTTGTCGTCTGCTCCTTACAATAATCCTTTACTGAAAGAAAGATTGATGGTGCAGTCATTAGGAGCGCTATAATTAAAGACATTATGGTTTTATAGAATGCTAATGGTTTTATGAAACGACTGTCGCTGGACCTCCATAACTCGTTCAGTTCATTTCCAAGTTGTTAGGAGATTAAGCGAAATTATGTTTTCTTTTCGTTTTACAGCTTTTTACGATACTATTTTGTTTATAAAAACAAAAAACTATTTTGTTTTCTTTTTGTTTGTTTTTTGTTTATAAAAAATAGTTTTTTAAAGGAACCTGGGGTCTACTCCGAAGCGATAAACCGAAGTATCAGTCGAATGTTCGGATGTTTCATATTACACTTTTACTATTTCGTTCGGTCGGTTCGGATCCGAACGAACGAAATAAAACGAAACGATGAATAGAAAGAGATGAATGAATGTAGTAGGAAACGTCCGAACGTTCGGCCGATACTTCGGTTTATCGGATTAAAAGATTCGGGACATACTCGGACGTTCTTAATGGCTATGGTGGCCCTATTAATTATTTATTACTTAATTTTTGTTGACATAGTGAAAAAGATTTTATATAATTATATTTTTTTTTCAAATACCTGCCTTGTAAATTTTGCCATTGTATCACTCCATATACAATGTGTAACATAATTAACGCACAACCTCTTAAGGGGTCATTATACTCATCATTATGAACAACTTTAACTATGGGACCAAACCTGAAATCGCGAAAAAAAAAATTTGTTGTTACCTACATTTATGTTCGCATAACTCATAAAATATCATATTTTTCTTTCAAAATTCTATTTTTCCTATTTTGCATTCTTCCTTGTTTGTCTAACACAAGTGCACTCAATTGTTTGACAAAATGGTGGCGGATAAACAGTTTGTCCTCGAGCAAATATTGCAAAGATATGAGGATCTAAAGGGTGTCCGGGGACGTGGAGTGTGTACCTAGATTTGCGCGGGTACACACACACGATCCCGCACAAATACTCTATGTACACACTTGTACATATTTGTGTATACTTGACGTTACATAGGTATGTAGGTAGGTATGTTCGTCCATGCATTTTAGACTCAGTTTTATTTATTGATATCTTTGGTACAATAGGAGGATATGGGAAAGGACGATGGGCGGTGATATAATCTTATTAAATAATATATTTTAAGTTATAGGAGTTTATTGGTAGCTCGTAATACGTAGATATTTATATAGACAGTGACTGGTTTAGAATAAGGAAGAAAATAACTAATTTAATTTGTTTACTAGCCGTCCCAAACATGATTTTTTCTTATTTACATAGATACATACATAAACTCATGCCTTCTTCCCATGGGGGTAGGCAGAAACTACAGAACGTCACCTGCTACGATCCTTACATACTCCTTTTGCCTCGTTTACATTCATACATCTGGTCATACACGCACGCCGGTTGCGAGTACTACACACCTGACCTGGCTTTTTCTTATTTCTGTTTTCATTTATTATATTTTCCTTATTTATTTCTTTATTTGCCGTTTGATTCCAATAGTTGCTATTACGTAGGGCTATCGTGTTTATTCTTTTACAACTGTGCTTTAAAAAGACTTGCGATGATTTTCATATCAAATACTTAGGTACAGGTTTTAAGATCATCATAAAACTCTGAGTTTGAGAAAGTCTGAGTTTATTTCAGCCTTTCTTCTCAGAGTAGTCAGATAGGAAACGCCAGCCACATCTAGTTAAAAAAAAAATGTTTGACGTGTAAGAGTGTTTGTATAAAACCTACTTACAGAAACAAAATCATTTATCACTTATCATAAACCATAAAGATGCGAGGATTTCTTGGAAAATATAAATACAAAACTACATATTGGCTAACACCAAAATCATATTCATTTGTTTAGCTCTGCCAAACTATACAGGCTGATGCTAAAACGCAGATTATAGAAGGATAATAATTTAATATCGTTGATAAAGCAATGGCGGTTGTTTGGCGGCGGCCCAGCGCTGCGGGCCTGACCAGCTCGTTTTCAACAATATTGATTCAGTTATAAGCACTTGCGAACTTGTTAATCACGTGACGAGACAGGTTAATGAGGATATAAGCTATATTTGAGGAGATTGGTAGAGATTGAATTTGCAAGAGTTCTTGATAACATACTGAACGTCATAAATATACAAAATTGCATAGTCTATGTAATCCTGGCAAAGTTGTAGTTGATTTTATAGTTAAAATATATCAGTTTTTGTAAACCAAGCAAAGGAGCTTGGTTTTTTGTACAAAAACGAAGCTTCTCTCTCTATTATAATAAAAAATATTTAATAAAAACCTATAAACATAACTGGCGAAATGTGGGTTTACTATAGGTACACCTCTTGCTTACCCTTCGGGGAAATACGGGCGTTATGTTACATAAAATTTAAGCACTTTTTCCTCTGAACGCATTTTTTTGTGTGGTAGTCCCTAGTCAACTTTTATAATTGCACGGATGACAAGAGGCTTATAAAAACGTGCCTTCTATTTTAAGTAAATTTTGCGAATAACATGGATGACAAGAGCCCATTAAAAAGGTACCTTCTATCTTTTTGCTTCGACATTAACGTGGGCAAGTAGCGTGTGTTAATCAGAATAATTAATTACTCTTTAGGGGGGGGGGGGGGGGTATTTCGCTTAACATAGTTGGCTAGCACGACACAAATTAAAGCACAGTTTATACACAGTTACGTTATTACACCAAAAAAGGAAGCAAAAAGATAGCAAACCATTAAAAAAGAAAAAAAAAACATAAAATTTAGGAAAACTTGAATCATGTTTAAAAAATTCAACATCCCGTCTGAATTGTATCTCGTTACTTTTTCAGTGAGGATGTAATTGACATCAAAAGTCGGTCTTCAAAAAATATGAAAAAAATAAAAAAACAACCATGAGTCTTTTGAAAATACACCCTGTTTAATAAGTGTTTTTTATTTCGGATGGCCTGGAGTTCTGACACACAGGATTGTATTACAAGCTTGAATTCTAGCCAAAATGTGTAGAGTAGGCTTGGCGGGGGAAAGGGGTCTAACCACCTAGGTACTACGCGGACGGATTTATAAGCAAAACAGTTAAACATTAAAATAGGCAGGTGCCAGTACATTAAAAAGAAAGTTTTCTGTGTTGAAACACTTATATCTTACTTATTGTTTTTTTTGTATGGTTTCAGTGAACTGAAAACGGATGTTTCAGATGTAACATATGAAGTTGGTTGAGGATTTAATTATTTACATCCTTATTATATTAACAAGAGCTATATTAATTGATGCAATCCTTATTACATTAATTGATGAAAACAGTGAAATGTTCGGCAATAAAACTATTTTTGAAAAAGTTAACAGACAAGGGTCTATCACGCGCTACCCATATTTCCGTTTTGTGATCGCAGTTTGAATGGGATCGTTCCATTGACAGCTTAAACATACAATGTCGCACAATAATAAAACTTGCAACGAGTAATCTGTGAGATTAAACAAAAGTAAAAGCTAATACTGTGAGTGTTTCATATGAAAATTACAATGGACACACTCACCTATGCGCACAGTGAAAATAGGGGTGATGTCTGGGTAAAAAAAAAGAATTTCTATTTAGTCCGTCAGTCAGCATGTAGGTACCATCGCGGACATTTGCGGGAAACCACTTTTCAACCTTGTTACTTAAAAAATATTAGACACGTATTTTCTGCTTTATCATACAAAAATGACATAAAACGCATTCAAGTTGGGGAGTAGGGGCTCGCTACGTCACATCTCAGTATAAAATCTAGCAAGGATACATCGAGTTAAAATATGACGTCATGCCACATTTTAACTCAATGTGTCGCCATAATCTTTTGATTACTTACGTAAAAAAAGAAAAACTGACTGTGTCGTTGGTTTAGAGGTCGCAAGCGTTACTGCTGAGCATGAGGTCCTGGGTTCGATTCCCAGGTCGGGCAAAGTGTTATTGGGTTTTTCTATCTGGAATTTTCAGTAACAGCCCGGAGTCTGGATTTGTGCCCGGTAGATGGCAATAGGCTCGCCCCCTATTACATGGGACTCAAACATAACTGGCGAATTGGGGGTGTACACCTCTGCCTAACCCTTCGGGGAAACAAGGCGTGATGTTATGTTATGTAAAAAAAGAAAAAATACGTGTCCAATATTTTTTAATAATCTACCTGACGGATAAAAAAAAATTGTCATCATCGCTATTGTCATTGCAGTTCGTTTCATCATTAGAAATTTTTCACCTACCTATTACTTACGATTAATCTATCGACTATGGTTGTCATTTTGAATGTCATAGGAAGTCGTAGCGGTGGAGGCAGTTATCATCTCTGATCTAATCTATATTTCTGATCTAAGTATAGAAAAAAATAAAATAGTTAATAGAATGAACCGCGTATAACTTCTTGTATATCGGCATTCGACGGAATAAATTTCATGTAGACGCACCTTTAAATACCTTACCTATTTTGTAGAAAATTTTATCGGTGATTTCTTGTGTTAGTGTAACACTTCTAATATTAAATACATAATAACGTGTCCACATTCCCCACAATAATAAACTATGACATAAATTAGTATTAGAAAGAATAGTCTTTTGACTTTATAGACCAAAATAAATCTTTATGACGTGTTTACGGCTCATATTACCTTTTTACTGACCTATTATTATGATAGTTATTGTATTGTCGGATAGACCACCTTTCGGAGAAACTAATATAAAAGATACCAGCTATATGAAGTCTTATTATACCTCTTTAATGGACTTTCGTCTGGCTGAAACATGTGTGGTTATTTTGAACACAAGAGAGAAGTATTTATAGAAATACGCCTAAAAGTTTAAGCACACTAATTGCGTCACACTCTGTCAATCACAATCTGAATGATTTTGAAGCAAATTGCGCTTCATATGTTCGAAAAATTTGTCTGCTCAACAATGTAAATAACGCAATGAATGTTGTTGAACTGTCAAAATGAAACCAATTCCAACTGTAAGTGTGTTACGCAATTTTTTTATCAGCAAATAGGTATGTTATGAAAAAAGTTTGCAGGATAACATTCATGTATCGGCTTTCATTTATCACTTTGTCGTTGCATTATGATTAATTTAATAAATGTCTAGAAATTCCGGAACCGGTATTCGAAGCACGTAGGTATGTAGTATTTTTTACAATAATTAAATTAAAATACCTAGATTTATAGTAGCTAATGAACCAAACCAAACCGTCTGACTTTCATATTACATTTCATTTCGAGCGGCCGTCGACAGAACTTTCTGTGCTTGTATTTAGATATTTATGTTAAGTTATGTATATCAGAAGAAATGGCTTGAATTTTAATCATACTTGGCCTCGAATCGTCACTTTAGAATAATCAAGTAAAAAGTATTATTCTTGAAGATAAGCGGGCCGTTGGAAATGATAAAATCGATCGGAGTCGCCGGGCGCCTGCAAGACTAATGGCGATTCCGAGAATGTTCGCCTTTCGCTACTTTTGCTATCGATGCCCGCTTGTGGCTTTCCCATTGATAGATAGATAGATAGAATACTCTTTATTATGCACACCATCAATATCACAGATATAATGTAGAAATTTTACAAAATTTAACAGGGGTGACACAATGGGCGGCCTTATCGCTAAGAGCGATCTTTCTTTTTAGGGTTCCGTAGTCAGCAAGGAACACTTATAGTTTAGCTCAGAGACTCTTAGTACAAGAAAGCTATAATTTGGCTCGAATATACTTAGTGATCACACCGACAAAGTGGTAAAATAAAATCACGAAAAATATTTTTTTAGGGTACCTCCTGTACACGTAAAGTGGAGCGCTTTCAAAGCACAAAAGCGATCCATCAGAGCCATGTTTGGACTACAAGTAATGGACAGTTGTAAACCGTATTTTAAAAAATACAAAATTCTGACACTACCGGCTCTGTATATTTATGAAACTGCCTTATTTGTTAAGTTAAATGCACACTTGTTTCCCCACCTATCAGATGCTGTTAAACGTAACAGACGGAATGACATGTTACGCGGACGGAGAGCCAAAACAGCCTTAATGTGGAAGAGCATATTCTGCATAGCCCCGCAAGTTTATAACAAAATTCCAAAATCAATTCAAGTGTTAAATTTAAATGGGTTTAAAAGAAACTTAAAAACTTGCTATATAATAAATGTTATTATAATTTAAACGACTATTTGAATGATACCTTGACATCCTAATTATATTGTAATCTTTTATACTTTGACATCCTAAATAAATTGTGTGTGTGATATTACTTTTAAATTGGCATACCTCAAATTGTAATTTTAATTTGTAATCAATAATGTTAATTCTAACCTAACTGTAATAAATATCTGTACCTAATATTTGCACGCCACACTTGGCAGAATGTGATGATACCACTGACTAATTTTAAGACCATAAATAATGTACCATATTCTGACAAATAAATGATTATGATTATGATTATGAGATGTTTTTTTTTTCTCGTCTACCCCATAGTGTGGGGTGTTGTTAGAAAGGTCTTTCAAAAATATTGCGGATTTGTGAAAACAATTTTTCGTTTAAGGGATCCGATTCTGAAATATTAAGCTTTAAAGTGCTAATTTTTTGCCACCTAAACGGTTAGATATGGATATGTGAAAAAATTCACGGTAGTAGTATATACAACAAAATTAAAAGGAAAACTATCACAACTAAGTAGGCTTTATAAGTTAACGAGTAATAGTCAACCAACTTATATTTGCAGTTGGAATGTATGAGTGAACATGTTTTTCAACTACAATGTTAAGTTTGTTCTTGGGATAAACTCATCCCAACTACGGAACCCTTCATTGTGCGTGGTCCGACACGCACTTCGCCGGTTTTTTCTTTTCTTTTTGATATGTTGTTTTAAAATATAACTACGTTTGTACTATAGTTGACCTTTATTTTTGTTAAAGCGCCATTTATACGGTACAAGTTTATAGCCGGTGGCATACCATAAAACTGAAGGGCAATTAACTGGCACCGCACCGTCTAAACAACACGTACAATATTGCTGCACGATACGTGCAAGTTAGTTGCCGTTCAAAATTGGTATAGGTGTAAATAGCACGTACAATAAAATCGCACGTACTATAAAATCAATCCTGGCATGAAAATTTTCTATCATTCAAACATGAGCGAACGAAACAAGACATTCAATAAAATTGAATGCAATATTTGGCAGCGCAAATACGGGTAATACTTGAATCAATTGGACAAGGACTTGCGACTCTGTGTTTAGACGAGGCAAAACTTGCATGCAATAATCGCCTTGCAATTATATTGCCTTGGTGTAAGTCGCATGCAATTTTATTCAATGGCACAACTATTGCAATAAAATTGAACGTGCTATAAGGCATGCGCTTATTGCTCTTGAACGTTCCAAAAACATGCACCGTGTAAATAGAGCAGGTCAGGGGGCCAACTACCACCTCTTAAAGCAGTATTATTTTAATGTTACTTCAGTGTGAGAAAGAGATGGAGCTATACAGGACGTCTAGCTCCATCTCTTTCCAACACTCAAGTAAGATTAAAATAATACTGCGTTAAGAGGTAGTGATCTGGCTCCAGTTTTTAACTCATCATGACCAATTTTATCTCAATCTTGTCACTTGCCAGCCTTTTGGGCACTTTTCCCATTGACAGCGATGCGGACGAATTTTTTGATGCCCAATGAATGAGCTCTCCCCTTTTTTACTTGTTCATAATATACAAGATGTAACATAAATAACGCACAACCTCTTAAGGGGTCATTGTACTTATCATTATGAATAACTCTTACTATGGGACCAAACCTGAAATCGCAAAAAAAAAATCTGCTGTTCCCTACATTTTGACGAGTTATGCGAACATAAATGTAGGGAGCAGCTGATTTTTTTTCGCGATTTCAGGTTTGGTCCCATAGTAAAAGTTGTTCATAATGCTGAGTACAATGACCCCTTAACAGGTTGTGCGTTACACCTTGTATATTATATATGTTAGTGTTAGCTTGTATATTTAAGATGACCAGCTAGGTTGTAATAAATCTTGTCACTGACAATCGGAGATGTAAAGGAACTATTTGTTTTTGGATGCATCTGGAATAGAAAAGACGAAAAAATATACAGTTTTAATATATGTTTAATTTTGCTTAGCAACTTAATGATGCTCAGAGGCATCTACATCGCAATTTGTTGCTAAGAAAGATCTCGAAGATTCTCAAAGAGTCCAAACGTATAATTGTATGGAAAAAGATGTAAGTATGTCAATGAATATAGAACTTTACATAATCCGATATTGAACCAAAAGGGTGGGATTTCCAATATCAGGGTACAACACTCATACATGCTTTATTTATTATGCGGGAACATTTTTATGATGGCGTTGAATATGAATTAAGTTCTGTAATATGGAATACGATGAGTTCTGACTTTTGATCAACAATCTTCGATGATGATGTCATTTTGCCTATATCTTGGTTGTATAAATGACCTACTGTTTTTCGCCAGTAAATAGCTAACGCAAACTTTAAGCATTTATTTCAATTAAACCAATTATAGGCACTTTTGAATTGTCAATGAGTCTGACGGCGGCATCTAGGTACAACGCCACACAAATCCTGCATCGCGCAAGCAGAGTTTACCGAGCGACTGGCACATACAAGGTGTAATTAACGCACAACCTCTTAAGGGGTCATTGTACTCATCATTATGAATAACTTTTACTATGGGACCAAGCCTGAAATCGCGAAAAAAAATCAGCTGCTCCCTACATTTACGTTAGCATAACTCGTCAAAATATGGGGAACAGCTGAATTTTTTTCGCGATTTCAGATTTGGTCCCATAGTAAAAGTTGTTCATAATGATGAATACAATGACCGCTTAAGAAGTTGTGCGTTATTTATGTTACATCTTGTATACAACATCCCGACATCAACCGTCGGGCAGTTACGAAGGTCATTGCCGCCCGCATGCCCATTCCGAAGCATAGGTAGTATTTTTCAGTGTAGAAGAACAGACATGAAACTCCATGGACCCTCTTTTAAATCAAAATATTGTGCTATAGGTAAACGTGGTAGCCATACAAGAGGAGAACGAATCGCCTTTTAACGTTTTTGTGTGTTCCTGACAGAAAATCCGAAGTTTATTGCTTGAAGATGAAAGGATAGTATCTACCTATGATTGCTTTGGGAATATAATGCCCCATTACTATGTACCTACACGGGTACAGGCATGGAGGGCGAACTATGTGAGTACTAAATTATCTTCATCTGATTTATGAAATTATACTACGGCGCGCGGCATTGTGACGTATGTCTATATCGAAATACCTTCGGTTAGGTGCATTGTGCGTGTCGTTTGAACCCCATAGGTATTCTGCGTCAGCTGTTCATTCTCATAGGTCATGTTTGTTTTGGTGGTGACCTAATGACACTAGGCCTATTGGCGCCTATGTTCAGATATTAACACCAAAATACCTACGTCATAAATGGAATGTCATGGTTTTGCGTCATTCAATAAGTGTGGCATCTCTATTACTTATTTAACCAGAACGACACGACAAAAAACCAATTACACTGATTAGACACGTCACAAATTATATATTACACATTAGGTTGGTAAATATCACAACAATATTGCAATAGTTATCAGGAACAAAACAAAATATTACTTACTAGCTGTGCCCCGCGACTTCGTTTGCATGGCTGTCGTAAGATACATAAGTTACTAAAAGAATAGCCACATTTTAATAAAACTCCCTCGTCCCCCGACCCGTTGCGTTGAATCGCCCGCCTGCGCTATTACTTCGTTTTCGCTTAGTGTTCTTTGTAACTTTTTTCTTTTTACTCAGCTCCTAAGGGTCGTAGCATGATGTTAAATAAATAACCTATAACTATCCTCGAGAATTGGGCAACCAAATCCAAAAAGAATTTTTCAAATCCGACTTTTTGTTCATAATTTTGTGGGTTTTAATTTTATTACGCGGAACCCGGATTACCTATTTTCTAAAATAAAAGTAGTCTAAGTTACCCACCGTAACATCAACTATCCGCCAGTGAAAGTCCTTTCAAAATCGGTCCAGCCGTTTCGGAGATTAGCCGGAACAAACAGACAGACAGACAAAAATTTTTAAAATTGCTCTTTTGTTATAAGTACCGTATATACTTTCTTATGCATTTAGTAAAAAGTTGTTATTTTGACATTACAAAAAGACACTTCAATTTTATTTATAGAAGATAATATATAGATGATATTTTTTGTACAGATATAGATGTAGCTTCCCCTGAAAACTCGCGCGTCAATGGTTCCGTGTATGATTTTACAAGCCATTACAAGTTGATCAGACCAGGGGCCATATTATGACGTTCTAATGCTATCATAATTCCAATAATCAATTAAACGAACAAAAGAAAGTAAAAATAAGAAACAAAACTCTTTATGTATATTGCATCCTACGCGTCCTATAATAATAATAGTTGGTTTAAACATACGGAATCTACTGATCTCTCAGGATTTTAACTATATTATAGTTATTAGCCGTAATAAGAGCGTCTTCCCATGAGCGTTTACGACTTACGGAATTTCATACAAACTTTCAAGTCCTTGTTTTTCTAAATGTGTGAACAGATTTTAATTAAACTGCATACGCATAAGCAAGATACGTCTAAAAAGTTAGTTAAGAACATTTTCAAAATGTCTTATTTATAAAAAGATAATTGGAAATCTCCGTTTCTATGGAAAACTTAAAATCGGTCGAATTTAGCTGTTACCTACACTATTTTTCGAAAATGTCCTACTTTATGCGTATGAAGTTTCATTAAAATCGGTTCATTCATTTCGAAAAACATAAGTACTTGAAAGTTTGTATGAAATGCCGTACGTTGTAAACGCTTTTAATTTACAAGAGAAAAAATAATACTACTTATATGAAAGGCGTGTAAATGATGTGAAATAAGCTACGGAAGCCACAGACAGAGGGCGATGTCTATAATTCTTCAAAATTAAAAAGCCAGCACTCAGTGGCAGCGTTGCGGTGCGATTTATAGCACACATTAACTCCGCTCACAATACGCTCAAATGTTTGATAATGACATTAGTACCTACAGTTACATAGGTTTAGGTAGCTAATATTAAGCTTTAGTGTGAGAAAGAAGTGCTATTGTTAGGAATTTGGATAAAACGTGTATAAAGCTGAATGAGTTATGTCAAGAGGAGTTATTAAAAAAAATGGAGGTCACATTTGCACTTAAAACGATTAAATTGAACAGAAAGCCTAAAATTCGGATTTTTAGTCAATGGTCATAAAATTGAAATTCCTATTGCCTAGTGAAGATTTATCAGTACCCTTCCAAGAGGGTTTTCAATTTAAAATGGCCGCCTGATAGATAAATCTTGTTTCAAACACTAATCATTGGGGTCCAACAGTAACTGGTAGGACTGGATTTTTCCACAGACATGATTTATTATAAAAAGCGCAACCTTTTTTGAATTTCCGGTCTTAGAGATAAGTTATTATCGCTATGGCAACACTGACGCGGTCACCCTTGGTCCCGTTACCGGCTTTAACATATCCAATCATGTTAAGAGATTATGAAAAGGTCATATGTATGCACTGGACACGCCATTTTTTGAGGCTGAATTTATCTCCCTCTTAAGTATGTGATTTTGAAACCATAAATGTGAAAGCTTTCCTTGGTTTCATGTTGTATGATTTTGAAGAGCATTCGATGGCTGCTGTCACGTCCTTGCCATGGCATAAAACGTGACCAAAGAGTTTATGATCAGAATGCAGGCAATACCTAGCATCCTTCTTAGGAGCTGAAAGGATTCCTGTTTGTGGAGTTTTTTTGTTGTTTGTCTTATGACAAACACAGGGGGCAGGAATTCCAGAAAATACTTAAATTAAATAAACTTACAAATGGCATGTGTGTGAAACTGTGGGCGACAGTTTTATTGTTCATTTTCAATTCGCGGAGGCAGAACTGAACGCTGAATTTTTTAAAACCGCGCTGTTATATTGGCGAATAATATAATACGTGTTTGTTTGTAAGCCATTAAATAATCAAGCTTTAAAACTTTTACGTTTAAAATAAAAGTCTGGCAGGTAGCCACCTAAATTCCACCTGTGGACTGTGAAAGGTAACTACAAGTTTAAAATGTGGTTCTATTTACTGATAATGTCAAAAACAAATCTGATTTAATTAGGTATATAGGTCATGAAAATACCACCCACCTTCGGATTTCATGTAGTTAACATATCGGGAAGACAATAACATACAAATTCTGTTCCAGTTAAATTCATTTTGTCGATAGAGCCTATCCGGAGACTATGAAAAAGGCCAGTATCCCCGCATTTCTCAGAATACGAAGCTAATAGGTACTACGTAAGAATCTATATAACCCAGTAATTGCATACTAAGCAAAATTTCCGCTCCTGAACTAATAATATGCTCATTAAAGACGATCGATCATCTAATAGCACATGTAACGAACTGCGAACACGTGCCTCAATATCCGATTATCAATATAATTAATACACGAGTTCATCGGAGTATTTGTTAGCTATTAACTTGCTTGTTGTTTTCTTAGCTTCTGAGAACTCGGTGACTAGATCTTCTTTACTGGAAGATTGTCATTTTCTTTGTGTAAAATATGACGGAGGGATTTTCTGCTTATTTTCTTCAAAGAACTTTAACCTATCTGCTTAGCCTTTTCCCAACTATGCTGGGGTCGGCTTCCAGTCTAACCGGATGCAGCTGGATACCAGCATTTTATATGGAGCGACTGCCTATCCGACCTCCACAACTCAGTAACAACCCACACGATACCCCTTGGTAAGACTGGTTGTCAGACTTGGACTTCTGACTGTAAGGGCTGTCAAAGATCTTCGAATGACAGCCGGGACGAACGGCTAACGTGCTTTGCGAGGCACGGAGCCGGAGAGGTCTCGATATGTACTGGATGGTCACCCATCTACTTACCGACCGCGGCAAGCGTAGCTTAGCTTAACCTACGATCGACCCGTGCGGCTGTTATTATTTAGCTACAAGCCTCTTTGAGTTCTTTCTTCAAAGAACATACGATGCAGGTAAAGTTTCTTCGAAATCGACATCTTTGTTGCTTTGAACGCATTTCTGTGTTTAAACATAGCTTCTGTTTTTACCATACAGCATTGTAAGTCAAAAATAGTTTACATTTCAAAACATGCCTATTAATTTCGGATGCATTTTTGCACCACCTATCCTTATAAAACACCCACCCGTCTAGGTAATTCGATTTCAAATGAAAGAATCATGTCTTGAAATATATTCTTTTATAAATTCATAAAACTACGCGTGTTCCACGAGAACCGGGACAGCTACACAAGTTGCTCCGACCGCATTTTAATTTATTAGATTTCACATAGTTCAAATAACATTCACTGGAATGCGTAATGTCCTATAAAACATGAATATTGTCAGCATTCCTTAAAATATGACGAACTTGACATTTACCGGAGTTACGATTGTAACTTTTACAGTTAAAACGAATTTTTAGTTAGAACGCGTTTTCACTAGTCAAAACTGTAATGGATGCCTTTGTTATTACTCAAATTTCCTAGTTATAACTGGAATTTACTGACATTCATGTTTTAATTTTAGTTAAAATTAGTTTTAACATTGAACACAGACAGAACTAGTTTAGGTAGAGAAACTTGTTTGGGGGTAATGATTCAATTGAACCAATGAAGGGTAAGAAGCGCTCGCTAGCCGCTGCCGCGGTACCGTTCGCTTCGCTCGCTCGGCTCGCGCGCGGTTGGTCACAGTTCCAAACCTAACCCATTTGGTCGGGGTGCCCTGGCTTAGTTAATGCGACCAATTCGGCTACCGCCAGGACCTACTAATCAGGGACGGTTCACAATTTTACGAGTGATAAAATCGGATAGATTGTGAACCCTGTCGGTAAGTGCACTAACTCTATCTATACGTGCTTAGCTGAAGACTTACTGCGCTAATCTCCGAAACGGCTGGAGCGATTTTGACGGGACTTTCACAGTCAGATAGCTGATATTACATGGAGTAACTTAGGCTATTTTTATTTTAGAAAAATAATTAGGGTTCCGAAAAAATAAAAACCCATGCAAAAATAATAACTCTGGAACTACCCGTTGGATTAGAAAAAATCTTTTAGCATTTGGTAGCCCAATTCTCGGGGATGGTTATAGGCATCACGTTAAGATTCTTGGGAGCCGAGCAAAAAGAAAAAAAACGCTAAGCGAAAACGAATGAATACGCGGGCGGGCGATGCACAACGAGGGAGTTTTATTAAAATGTGGCTGTTATTTTAGTATATTGTGTATCTTACGACTTCCACGCGAATGACGTCGTGGGGCACAGCTAGTACAAAATATTACTCGGGCAATGATGATTCAGTTAGATTAAACGAGAGCCCTCAAAGCACTCATTAATTACCTCCTCTGTGACTGTGAGTGTTTGAGCCTTTGTTCTCTCATGGCGCCGCCCACAATGAGTTAACTAATTTTATCTGCTTAATATTTTATTATAACTTCACATAAACACATTATTTTATTTCAATAGAAAAACCGCATTCATTTTTATACTACTTATGTCAAATACTTCATTGTTTCATTCATAATTTAATTATTGCGTGGATCGAAGTTTCTATGTAAAAAAGTCACGAATTTTATTTTTCGTCATTGTCAAATTTACAATAGATTTTGTCTGCGTAAAAACAATGACTTGCCATACAATAGCTGAGCCGAAAGACACATCACTTCAAAAACTCATTGATTTGGAAAGGATGATAATGAAAATATATCTGACTTTACCTAAGTGTAAAGGATAATGGGCGGGTTAGTAACACTTGACTACCTATGTCTTAAAACAGGCTTACCAGGTAGGTACGTAACTCACAGATTTCCCATCCAAAAAAGAAAAACGGATAGTGCTCGTTGATTTTTGTCTATACAAATAAATAAAATTGAAGTGTCTGTTTGTAAATTCAAAATAACAACTTTTCACTCTATGCATAAGAAAGTATACTTATACGGTACTTATAAAAAAAAAGCAATTTGTAAAATTTTTGTCTGTCAAAACGGCTGGATCGATTTGACGGAACTTTCACTAGCAGATAGCTGATGTTACGTAGAGTAACTTAGGCCACTTTTCTTTTAGAAAAATAATTAGGGTTCCACGCAAAAAAAATAAAACCCATGAAATTGTGAACAAAAAGTCGGATTTGAAAAATTCTTTTTGCATTTGGTAGCCCAATTCTCGAGGATAGTTATGGGCTATTTAACACCACGCTACGACCCTTAGGAGCCGGGCAAAAAGAAAAAAGTCAGAAAGAACACTAAGCGAAAACGAAGTAACAGCGCGGGCGGGCGATGCAACGCGACGGGTCGGGGGACGAGGGAGTTTTGTTAAAATGTGGGTGTTATTTTAGTATATTGTCTCTGTCATCTCTGACCTAGACTAGAGTCAAGAGCAAACCTATCTTAAATAAAAAAAATAAAAAAAATGTGTATCTTACGACTTCCACGCGAACGAAGTCGCGGGGCACAGCTGGTAATAAATATCATGAAAATAGGTATGTTTAGTTTATTTGATTTACTACAGTGACTACTTATGTAATTTGTTGGGATACCAACTTACTGGGGTTAGATAAAACCTGTATGGTTTTTACAGCCGAACCCAATAACCTATCCATCACCAGTTTTGGCTTAGGTACTGAAGATAGAAAATCCTATCTATATGGTTTTAACGTCCTAATAAGAGATTAATTGATTTTTGGCATTTGATGGTTCCTGAGCTGAGATTGCCACTAGATTTTGAAATGGTAATAGAAGTTATCAACTCGGAAGGTGATTTTGGGGTCCAGTTTTTTTTTTTGGGTGGGAAATCATCAAATGACTTCTCCCGCTCTGTGCGGAGCGGGAGGGCGTGTCAGACTTTTACTAACTAAAACCCACCCGTGTTCCTTCAGTTGCCTGTGCCGGGGCCACGGTAACTTTCAAACATCCCGCAACCCTAGCTGGAATCGGCCCTAGCGGACGCCGTCAATAGTGCTGACATCTCTTTGAGGCGCGCGTGGAACCCAACGCGCCGTCGATTCGGGCTTGGTCCTTACCGGAGATGGCGAGCTACCCATTGCTTGCCGTCCGCAAGCCCGCGCCTACGGTGGCCGGGAATCGGTTACTAATTCCCGACGCCCGGGGCGTCTCCTACGGCGACTAGGGGCGTGAGGGCGCAAAGTTTGCCTCTCCCTCACGCGTTCCGCCTCCTCCTTTGCGAGCATTACTGCCTCGCACAAGGAGGTGATGGTTTCCCATTTACTCTCGCTCCGTACCATGGCCTGGACCAGGGCCGGACGCGAGAGATCGCCGCCGCTGATCGCTTCCACGAGGACACGGCGGTGCCGCGCCCAAGCCGGGCAGGCCTCTACTGTATGCTCCACCGTGTCCTCCGGACGATCCACACAGTGGTGACACCCGGGCGTTTCCTCCCGCCTTATCCGGAACAGGTACCTCCCAAAGTACCCGTGTCCGATGAGGACCTGCGTCAGGCGGAAGGTGAGGACGCCGTGGCGCCTCTCCAGCCACTCCTGAAAGAGGGGACTTATCGCCATAATTGTGGCGTGCCCAGATTTTGGGGTCCTATCACTTAGTTCACAGAGAACTTATCTATAAATGCCGCATCGACCAGATTAGCAAATTGTGTTGTTATAAATTTAAATTAAACAGCAGTGAGTAATTTAATCACCGAAATATAACCTCATACAAAAGTAACCAGAGGGGCAATTCTCGTAATTTTAAGCACATCCACAGTCTGATCTCAGTGTCAATGTGTTAAAAATACCTATAATTTCCCTACATTTTTGACATTTGATTGTCGCTGAGATGAGATTACGACTAGATTTTGAACGTTTTTAGTTACGGGAATTGGGCTTCAGGTGTGGAGTTTCTTAAGTCAAACTATCAATTACGTTTCATTACTCCTCTTGTTGTTCAGCAAAATGCAGTAAAATCTTATATCATGTACTTACAGAGTTTTAATTTAGTATAAATTATAACTTAATCCAGTCATTAATGTACAATGAAGAAATAAAGAAGTTTTTATAATAAGGCTAATTATACATGTTGTTTTTTAAAGTTATGTTGGTTGTAACGGAACGCACGAGAGGGAAAAATATAGACCCACATCTATTGTTTTCGTTAGATAGATAGCCTTTATCGATGATTGTGAGACGACATTCAAGGACAGATATAATTATACTGTCTATCATCAATAGCGATCTGTCTTTTACTGAAAATAGGTTATTGGGTTCGGCCATAACTCCTTCAATAGTTAGATATCATTGCTCATGTGTGTACTATCGATCGAACTCGGGGTTATGTTTGATTTCACTTGTAACAGGCAGCGTGCTAGTTGATTCGCTGACAATTGGTCAAATACGTTCCTGTTGACAGATTGCTTGCGTGGCAGTCATAGTTTGAACTGCATGCAATTAGGAAACCTTGAGTTCGTAATGTAGAACTAACATGCTATAACAAACCTGTTGCTATTGTAAACTATTATTGATAAACTTTTTTAATTCACGTTCGTATTATTTGTTATCGTTCATGGGTTTGTGGCGGCATATCTACATCGCCACAATATAACGCGTCACACTGACGTCACGCAAAATCCTGCATCGCGCAATCAGAGTTTACCGCGCGACTAGCATATATACAACATCTCGACATCAACCGTCGGGCAGTAGCCCACCAGACACAACACTCGTCTGGTCGGAGGATCCTCCCTTTTCTATGGAGGATGAGTGAACTTTACACCCTGTTCCTCATGCCTCTATAGGTTACTTTGTCGCATCACCATTCATCACCATCATCATTGGCAGCCTTCTTCCACCCACTGCTGATTATTGACCTCCCTTGTTTTGTGCCATGCTCCCCTGGTCAGGGCGAGTCTCATCCAAGTCTTCCCCGCGATCTTACGAAAGTTGTCCACTAATCTGGCTGTTAGACTGCCAACACTCCTTCAACCGTCTCTCGGCAACCATACTGTAAGATTTCTCCTCGACCTGCCATCACCACGTTTTGCCAAGCATCCTGCCCACCTCAATATCGCTATTGTCAATGTTTAATTTTTTCTAGATACTTAGTTCAAGAACTTTTTCACGAAAGTTGGTGAATTTAAAATAATCAGTGTTACAGAACACGATTTAAAAATTGATTAAAAAGTTTTAAGTCTCAGTGAAATTTTGAAGACTAAAGCTCATTTTAAATTCATTTTTTTTAGTGGATCACGGTTTTTGGCGCAGGCTCTAAAGGGCTTACTATTGAAATTGAATTCTGTTAGCCAGAATAAAAGGTTTATTTTTTTGCAACAGAAAAGAAAATATACTCTAATTTTATATATGCAGAGCGTAAAATATTACTCATAGTTTAATATACGAGTATGTAATTAAACGATCATAAAGTTGGGCAGGTGCTGGTAATGCTGTAATAGAGAATTATATATACCTAACTACATAAAAATATGTTACGAAGTAGGTACTTACCTAGTTTCGCTAAAGCTTTGGTCCCCTAATTAATCATTATGACATTAAGTTTGCCCCACCTTGTATTGTACTATAATGGCAAACAAAATACTGGATGATTTTTTTACAGTCTCGAAATGTTTACAGAGTGTTCTACCCATGAATATGAACAACTTTTACTATGGGACCGACTCTGAAATCACGAAGAAAAAATCAGCTGATTCATACAAAAGATCAATACCTACTCGACCAAAATGTATGAAACAGTGACAGCTTAGATCTCAGCGAAAAACGACGAGAGATTGACGAAAAATATGAAAAGTGTCATCATCACGATTTAAGTAGAAAAAGAATGGCAATAAATACCCTTGCTATTCTTTTCCTAATTATGAGTGAAAATTCGCGTTATTCAAGGACATGTTAGAAAGTACCTTTGCGTTTCGTTTGCAAATCCAATAACCCGTTCAAGGCAGTAAGTCAGTGTTGAAAGTTTACTAAATGACATTTATGACGTAATTTTCGCAGAAAATCCACACATTTTCTACGTGCAGATTTGCTGCGAAACGTCCCAGAAATAAGAGAAAATTTGTGATGGAAACATCTGAATTATTAATCTTGTAGGAAAGCAGTTTTATTTTATGTATTGTTATAGAAAACTAGACACGAATCTCTTCTAATTTATTATGTTTTTACGGGACCTCTCGTCCGAGACCCTTTTTACATAGGCTGTACACAAAATCCGACCCTAGCCTCGTTAGTACCCGTAGAAGCGCTCCGTTAGCTTGTAGTATGCCCCAGGGACAATAAATCGGGACACGTGTACCTACCTAAATATTAACTACATCAAATGACATGTTTTTTTAATGGCGACCTAATTGCGTAAAACACACGTAATCACAATCGCTTTGACAATAGAAAAAAATATCATTTAAGAACAACTAAATAAACGAAATAATTATATTAATGTTGTATAACCAAAACAAAAGCCACTATGTTGGACTTGTTACTTTTGAATTGGGTGCAGGTTGATAACGCCATTTTTTATTTGGTGTTTTTTTGCTGTAGTCACTATCATCTCTCTTGCTCATAACCTAATTAATTTGGGGTCGGCGCAATATTCGTCATCTCGGTAGTCACCCCCTTACTAGCCATATCATCTTTCACGTAGTCCATATGTAGTCCTAATTAATATTTATTCTTAAAATGATGTCATGTTTAACCTCGTGTAAAAGGCTTAGGAAAAAGATTACCGAGTCCTGTCTCCATGCGTAAGGCTCAAGGATTGTGTGCTTAACTACGGAGAGACTGTTATGTCTCATAAGGGATTGCTTTTATTTGAAACAACACGCATTGTAGCTACAAATACCATAAAAATATTATCAATATTAATATAATTATTTCAGCGAAGAACTACCACCACTAACTTTTCATTTTACTTAGCAATATTAAAAGAGGTTCTACTTATTAAATAATATTATGTAATTTATGTGCTCAGGGGATTTGTCTGTTATTTTTTTACTCGACTACGGTAAAGCCAAAGGAGGGTTATGATTTTTTCACAAATCCTGTTTTGGCTGTTGGGATAAGTTTGGAGTCTCGAACTTTCTCGATAGGATCGTTAAGGGCGCCTAAATTTTGTTTTTACCGGCCTAAGGATTCGCAAATATAGCGTTGTTTGTTGCCAAAAATATGGCTCAAGTTTTTATTGAATTTTCTTCCTGTTTTTTTTTACAAAATGTTATCCAATTTTTTCTTGGTCAAATGTATATTTGTATGTAGTAGGTAGGTAGACAAAAACTTATCTTTTTACTATTTTACTTGTAGACATCATAATGTTTAATATTGGACTTTGTAAAATTCATCATTTATGATTAAATAGATAAAACCTTTGTCTTTAATTTATATTCACAATTAGACTTACCGCAGTTCATAATTCTAGCCCAAAAACAGGACATTATTAGCCCATACCGGTACCGCGAGTAGTTACTGGGATAGTTCCCGTAGTAACCTTAGGTTCCAATATTTTAGTGTCCAAAACACAAGGTAATTGATTGATTTATGTTCCATCGAAGATAAAGCGGGTGTTCCCAAAAGTGGCTTAGCTAAGTGCTGTTCCATGTAATAAATAGATTATTGGTTTGTTTTATCGCTAAGATTTTTTCGACAACTTTTACGTAGTTTTATGCCAGTTACAATAAATTGTCGAGAAGAAAATTGTTAGGGTATTGGTTAAGACACAGGGTAGGTAACTGTATATGTATGTAACCTAGTATTTAGCTACCTCTTTAGCAAATGTAAATAAAGCATACACAAGGATTTTTTCCTAAGAGTACGATCAGAGACAAATCTCATGCACAAACATGCTCCGACTTGAACTGGAAAAAGTAGATAATTTGTTTTTTGGAACGAAGTTCTTTAACGCGGCTTGTGGTAGGAGTAAAATGGCAGAATCTGTGACGTCTGTGAATCTGTTATGCCGTCAGTTTCAAGTGTCAAAAGTTTTTGTTTTTTAATACATAATATACAGCGAAAGAAATTTTGTTCCAACCGGCCCCCTATTTGTGTAACACACTATCAATCACAATCTGAATGATATTGAAGCAAATTGCTAATCCATTGCTTCATATGTCCGAAAAATTGTCTGCTCCACAACGTAAATAACGCAATGAATGTTGTTGAACTGTCAAAATGAAACCGATTTCTATTTTGTGTTACGCAATTGCCCCACTGGTGTCCCACGATACCCCCGACTTTTTTGTTGGTTATCTCGCTCTCAAATTGTCCGCGTCTGGGTGTCACAAATAGCCCACAACTTAGGTATTTGTTCTAAGTTTAGATATTTGCGTCTAGTTTAAGTATGTTGTAACATTTGGGACGAGCGTTTGTGGCTTGTAGCAAAATAAGTCAGCAAACTATCCCTATGATATGGGCATGAGACATTCTAGAGACAAGCTTTCCTTTAATGGAGACTTTATCATTATTATCCACATAAATAAATCTTCATGTGGTTTATATTATGAAGGATTTCTAAAAAATAAGTCATATGATACAATATGATAAGAAGTGCCACATCTGGGGAGTTAGTTCGAAATGAGTTCCTGTGAGCGAATGAAAGAAATATATTCGTATTATTCGGCACTGAACACTAAATACGTATATACATATAAACTCAACCTCCTTTGTATTATATTATTGCATAGCACATGTGGCAGTACTGTGTACTATAGAGCTTCCATTTAACCAGGTAATATGTCTTTCATTGACTTGAATGTGTCCTGGTGGCTGAGAGTATGTCATGCTAACTTAAATGTCTCGCTGATGGTGGCGCATGTGTTGGATCATTCGGCTCCCTTCAAAATGGTTGAGCTAAATGGTGATCCATGCGTCATGTTCGTGAACGGGCGCCGTCAGTTGGAACTGGTCATCTCTTAGCTGCCACGGCTTATTTAATTTTTTTTTTGTTTCTGTTTCCTACTCTGGACGCTTTTAATGTATATATCTTTTTTACATCGTTCGCACATATAATTATAAAATCAACATAATGATGTAATATTTTTGTAACAATATAATTTAAAAGAGTGTCCATGGAGTTTCTTGCCCGTTCTTCTCCATAGGTACCTACTACGCATTAGAATGGGCAACTAGCTTCATATTTTTTTAACTGATCGACTTCTTGACAAATCAAAAGTGCCTGTCTTTAAATGGTTTAATTGAACTAGATGCTTTGAGCTTGATTTTGATGTAAGGATATCTAAGTATATCAAAAGTATGAATAAGTATGTCTTACTTACTTCTTCATAAACCTATGCGTTTCGTGTTGTTAGATATCCTTAATTTATGTAGGTATATACCTACTAACAGATTTTCTTTAAACATATTGAGTTTCAGCCTTACAAACTTTGGGCAAAACAGATTGTAGGTACCTACCAGGTACAAGCTACTTCTTCTTCAAGGTCAAGGTAAAAAAGTATGTTAGTATCCAAAGAAGACTATGCTCTGTTCCAAAAGTATCTTATGAAAGTGTAAACAACACCGTGTTCTTACGCAATCACTCACTAAAGGAAATTAATAACACAGTTAATTGAATTTAGAAGGTTCGAATTTGTGACACACTACTTTTTCCAACAATATTGTTTGAATAACATTGTTAGACTTTTATTGAAAAATAATCGACGAAAATTGGGTTGGTAAAATTAATCTCAGTTGTCAAATGAAAAACATCTTTAAGGTGATTTAAAATTCTAATTTTCAATCACTTTAAAGATTGAGTGCTTCGGCACTCAATTTGTAAGTGGCACAACAAATTGGCATCCACCCGCCGGGTACATTTTGTGATCCATTTGCTTACATTGTAATCATATATGTAATTTTGCAACAGACTATTTTCATACTATGTGTTAAGAGCGTTTACGACGTACGACATTTCATAAAAATTTTCAAGTCCTTGTTTTTCGAAATGAATGAACCGATTTTAATGAAACTTCATACGATAAGCAGGATACATATTATGTCTAAAAAGTTAGTTAAGAACATTTTAGAAAATAGAGCTACAACTAAATTCTACCGATTTTAAATTTTCTATAGAAACAGAGATTTCCAATTATCTTTTTTTAAATACGACATTTCATACAAACAAAAGTTTGTATGAAATGCCGTACGTCGTAAACGCCCTTAATACGCATCACAAAAACGCCAAAATGTACGTAATGTGTTAGCTAAGCTAGCTTTTCATGCTGCTATCTTCATTTACGAATACACCTCAACTGTCGAGACACCTTATTAGTGTGCTTGTCAAAATTTAATCACACGCGCCGATACCGCGCGAGGTCACGCGGATGTCCGCGTCAGATGCGCCGAATCGAGCAAAATGGCCGACGCAGTAGAGGCGATGAAAGAAGTAGTAAAGGATTAGTTAGTCTCAGTGAAGTTGCCCAGGATACGCTGTTCGTACCTGTAGTATCGTTACACGTGGGGGTTTTTAATGCACTGTCTTCTCACACTTGATGAAGGCTTCATGTCGTTGTCATCGACTTTGAGTTTATTGGCTTTCTTTCAGGAAGTGTGCCTGACTAAGTGAGTGACTTTTACTGTGAGACTAGCTCTTAAATGTCTCTTGAAAGCCGGTCTTTGTCTTCTTCTTTTCATGCCGATTGGACCTCTTTTTCTTTCGCCCAGTATCTAAAGATTTGGCCCAGTGGTTAAAGCCTCGCCTGTCATGCACCTGGTCGTGGGTTTAAATCCGGGCAAATATCAATATGACTTTATCAATTCATATGTACTTTCTAAGTTTATCTTATGGCCGAAGCCAATAACTTATCTATCACCAGTTTTGGCATACTGGAGATAGAAAAACCTATCTATCTATGGTTTTACGTCCCAATAATCTTTAAGAGATTTTGGGATCTTATCGGCCTGACATAAGGACAGATAGAATTATATTGTTTACCATCAATAGCGATCTGTCTTTTACTGAAAATAGTTTATTGGGTTCGGCCGTTAGACACCACTGATATCGGTGAAAGAAAACATCATGAGGAAACCTCGTCTTATAGTTAATACAGGTCTGAAATCGCCATTCCGCCTTGAGAAAGCGCGGTGATTAATGCCTTTTAATTAACCTTCTCTGTATGAGATGAGGTCTTTGCTCTATAGGCCTCCAGTGGTACAGTTTCAGGCTGGTATTATTCATATTAAATACTTAGATGCATACAGCTACCTAATACTACGGTAGTACAAAGGACTTAGCAGTCCTAAGAATTACGTGGTATTAAAACGGATATGAGGCATGTCGTTTTATATACCTACTCGTAATCCGAGAGGCGTAAAAGATTGATAAATTATAATAATGTAATATTCATTCGTTTCGTGGAATCTTTGGAGCTTCATATGCAGTTCCTGATTAATGTAATTATTATTAGCATATTAATGGATTTACTCAACTCGTGACAGATGTATGTACATGCAGATGCTGGTTGATTATTTAAGAAGTGAAGGTAACAGCGCCTTGTATGTTTTTTGTACAGGCAACAATGTATCAATTTATTTACAGTGCCTAGAACGCCCGTTCTATCACATGTTCCGAATTTTCTCAAATCAAGTTGCCAGTTAAATAAATTGCTTGCGAACCGCCCAACAATCTTTCTGTCCACCTCCCCAGTAACATTGTGATTATGGCATCGCTACCAAACAGCCATAAAGTCAGACACTATGATATATGGAACGTTCAACCAGACTTGGTTTACTTTAAAATGAAAATGAACTTATGTATGGCATTTATTTACGACCACGAGTGTAGTAGCGAAACTTTAAAACAAGTTTGTAAATAAAGGAAATTAATATTCGAACGTGACCAGCATAATGCTGGCGACTCTCTGACATTAAATTGGCTTCTTGTGTGTCAACGAAGAAAACAATGTTGTTATAATTTTATGTAAACAGAAGCAATGGAAAATCGGAAAATCCATGTAAGTCTCGTTAGGAATTTAATTAAATGGAATGTACGAAAATATTTAGCACAACGCCCGAATAAATGATTTCGAGACGATGTTGCGTTGTAGTATTTTATGCTTTAAATGTAACTGTGTTGTATAGTCGAGGAAATTATGTATTGTAGAGGAAAAGTCGTTGTTTCGGGTCGGAATGCAACACAATAACCCCATTACTGTGGAACGACACAGCTTTGCTCACGTACACGGATACTGAACGACTTCTGTCCTTTCTTTGATCAAGGTTAATAGCCTTAGCGAAAATAAGCTCCATCGACTAACCCGGCAATGTACATGAACTGAATCGATTCTCTCGTGTCAAAGAACGTAAAACCATAGCGTTTCAAATCTACTGATTGAATGGCTCGCTTTTTTTGTTATGTTAATACTAAAAGTAGTTGACAAACAAATGGAAGTGAGGTTTTGTTGGCGCGGTCATTTACTTTGATTTGTGATTTTTTACTCTTGACTATTTTGTGCCGTAGTTTTGTAGTTGTTTCGGTCTAGTAAGCTACCGAATAGTTTTAAATAGGCTTCACAAGTGAATTTTAGAAAACCACGGGACCAAATTTTGAAGAATGAAAAGATGCTTTTTTGAAAAATGGCGAACTAATAAATAGTATTAATTTAATAGGTAGTTATTAAAACACAATTTTTATTGTGGAATTTATTTAACTCATCTCAAAAACAGACCATAATACTTATTGAGCTGAGTTTATTAGAGAACACAATAGAAATGTGTTTTTAATAATTACATATTAAGTTAATATTATTTATTAATTCGTTCAACACTCCTAAGTCCCGTGTGAGTGAGAGATGTGACAAAATGCGACAGCCCTCTTAAGCTCTGATAGGGAATAGAGAGAAAGAGAGAAAGAAAAATAGGTTTATTTGTCACAGAAACAAGTGCATAAAAAAGTTAAGTTAACTCGAATACGTAATAAAAAAAAATATAGATTTACTAGCACAAAACAGAAATATTTATTCGGTAGCTGCATGTCGTGACTGTGACAAGAAGGCTCCACCCAGTATGAAGCTGTGCTATGGGGGACCCACAGCACAGCGCTAATTTTCAGTTGTCACCCAAAAATGACGTCCGGAGGCCAAGTCAGGTATTAAGGATTTCTGTAACATTATTACCATCGTAAACCAGAACGTAAAACATGCTTCCACTGCCTTTTCGAAACACGTTACTAACTTTTATAATAGCAGTTATTTCTTCACCTCTAATGTGTATCGTATCAACAAATAGCATTAATAATGTTGCCAATAATAAACAGCTCGGTAGCTAATAAACTGTGGCCATCTTATAAAAATATTTGTGACATTTTATTGCGTATAAATATTACTTTATGGTGTATTTATTATGTGATATCTGATCGTTTTGACAGTTCATTAGATTTTGGTAGTTTCGGACGAAACAAAGGAGAAGAGTTGTCTTGGGAATTGGAAGTCTGTTGAAAGTATTCGTATTCCCTGTTGACTAGAGATTTAGTGGACGATGCTAGCCCACCAGCCCATGTTAGAAACGTACACTTTCGGATTAAATTACTTAGTAAAACCGGCCAAGTGCGTGTCGAACGTGGGATGAATTTATCCCAGGAACAAACTTAACGTTGTAGTTAAAAAACATGTTCTCCCATACATTCCAACTGGAATATGTTGGTCGATTATTACTCGTTAACCTGTAAAGCTTACTTATCTGTGATAGTTTCCAGAATCAACGTATAATCTCATACGGGGTCATTGTACTCATCATTATGAACAACTTTTACTACGGGACCAAATCGGAAATCGCGAAAAAAAATCAGTTGTTCTCCACATTTTTGTTTGCATAACTCGTCAAAATGTAGGGAATAGCTTATTTATTTTTTTTCGAAATTATAAGTATTCCTTGTTGACTGCGGAACCCTAAAAATGAGCTTCACCTTATGAACTAACTGTTTTTTTAATACGATAAAAATATACACTGGATAAACTTCTTATACTAAATTAACTAACAAACTATTAAAATAAAAATAATATCTTAACATAACTGAAACTATTAACTAACTAAAATAAATGGCGTCGAAAAACTCCTCCGCATCGCTGTCGACTGGTAAAGTACCCAAGAGACTGGCGGCATTGCCACATTGTATAGCAATGCTTAGCCTCTGGCCAAGGTAAAAGCCGACCCTTGGGTCACGGAAAGTGTTAACCAGTGTTTATGATATTATGAGGTTGAACATGATAATTTATCCATGAATTAAAAATTGCTTGATTAAATTAACGAGCCCGGAATAAAAGTGACAAATGATAATAAAATCACATTATCAGAAGACCTAGTTTTTGTTTTTACATTTTACATTGCCTTCCTTAAAGCCTTAATAGCAGACTCGGTTATCTTTAATACCACGCTGTTGTTTATGTCGCTCCATTATCGTCTTGCGTCACTAAGTTTCGAAACTCAAATTGTGCGGTAGTTAGGCGAAGATAACCGACTTTTGATGATTTTAATCTGAAGATCACATCTAAACGAGTTGTGTTAATGATTTAGAAAAAGATATGTTAACCGGCTAAGCCTAATACGCGATGACGTCAACGACGCTCAAGCCCCGGGAGAATTCCGATGGCACGGTACGTTTGTGACTGCGCTCACAAAAATTGCCATATGATTATTTTTGGCTTAGAATTATTTATTTGACGAGAATATCTTCCATACCATAGTGTAAAACTACCCACAGCCGATATAAGACTGAATTATAGTAATTTTATCCGTGCGTGAAACGCGTGAGTCACTGGCGCCGAAAAGGCGCCGGTGGGGCTTGACGGTAAGTCGACAAGCGGCGCCGAAAAGGCGCCGGTGGGGCTTAACCGGATTAGAGTATTTTATTAATAAATTAATATGTGAAAGTTTTAGATTATGTTTATATTACATATTGTAATTAATTTGTAAAGTTACGTCTAACGCGGATGAAAAACTGAGAATCACGCAAAAACTATCAAGTGTATTTTTATGAAACCTTCACCATTTTAAAGGTGATATAATTATTTATCTTTTAATTAATATATTTGTTTTATGTACAGCATAAGCATAAGTTTTATGTATAATAAATATTAATAATTTGGGACAGCGCTCCTTGATGGGGGGTGCTATTACTGGGTGGACGTATGACGCGTTGAGTGCGCTCAGCACAGAACACGCAAGCTATGCAAGGCCGTTGGCATATATCTGCGTCTTAATACCTTGTTTATGTTGCTCCATCATCTTTAGTCTTACGTCACTAAGTTTCAAAACTCAAATGCCGCGGTAGGGTCCTATTGATGATCTTCTCCCAGTCCACTAAAAATGTTCTAAGTTAGCGTTCGCGCAACTTTTATTGACCCAACGACTTTTTCCATAATAATAAATTGACGTAGTTTCCAACTAGGTATCATTGCTAAGAACATGGCAGATAACCGCCTGAAAAGCTAGGTCATTAATATAAATTATATTTGTAGTAAAATTAGTTAACTGATTTTATTAGTTAGATTATCGCCATCATCTGATAGTAGGAAATAATCTGGGTTACGGCCTTTAAAACAGCGGGAAGATAGGTGCAGCGTAATGCTGTGCAAACAGTTCAGATGATAGTCTTTGAAGTGAAACTAAATTTTTATGTTAGAACTTGGTAACGATAACGACCGAGTTAAAAATAATCTTCTTTTTATAAAAAATAATATTTAAAAGGAATTTAATCGTTCAGAATTTTCAAAAGAATTCTTTTAAATGTTATATACAAATATATAAAATTTAAGTGTGTTTGTTAAATCAAAATAACAGCTTACTAAAGGCATAAGAAAGTATAGACAGTACTTATAACAAAAAACAATTTTCTAAATTTTTTGCCTGTCTGTCTGTTTGTTCCGCCTAATCTCCGAAATGGCTGGATCGATTTTGACGGGACTTTCATTGGCGTATAGATGATGTTACAAGGATAAACTGTGGCTACTTGTATTTTAGAATAAAAATTAGAGTTCCACGCAAAAAATAAAACGTTAATCTCCAGAACTACCAGTCGGATTTTAAGAATTATTTTTTCATTAGGTAGCCCAATTTTCGAGGATCGATATTTAACATTACGCTATGACCTTTTGGAGCCGGGCAAAAAGAAAAAAGTCAGAAAGAACGCTAAGCAAAAACGAAGTAATAGCGCGGGCGGGCGACGCAACGCGGCGGGTCGGGGGACGAGGGAGTTTTATTAAAAGGTGGCTGTTATTTTAGTATATTGTTACAACTTCCACGCGATTGAAGTCGCGGGGTACAGCTAGTTGGTTCATATAACTTTATTCTTGTCATAATGTGGGTCATTCAGGGGTATAAACTACATTGTTCTTAGGCTGTAAGTTTTATATAGTACCTTCAAACTAGTAAAGGACATCTCACTAGTTTTAAAGCTGAACTGTAAAATGAAACTCCGACGACGCAGCTTCGAGATTTATGTTAAGTATTTGTTTGAAAGCTGTGACGCCTCTAAAGTTTCAGACTCGAAATACTTCTTGTGCTTCGGTACAAATACTGTTGAGTTGATCAACAGACTTCAACAGATGTGTGATTTTTTATTTGACAGTATACAACAATCCTTTCCATCACTACAATAACTGATGTCACTCGGTAAGCTGCCATGGTTAAATGGAATTGGGCTGGACACATCTGCCGCATGTCAGACGATCAATGGGCCAAACTTACGACTCAGTGGGTCTCGCTTAGTGGCAAACGACATCGCGGCAGGCCCAGACAGAGATGGCGGGATGAGCTGGACTCCTTTAATAAAGATTGGTCTTTGGCAGCTCTGGACAGAGAGAAGTGGAAAAAGAGAGTAGGGAGACATTTGCCCAGCAGAGGGACAATAACGGCTAATAAAAAAAGTATAGAATAAAAAGCTGCCAAGTGCGAGTCTGATTTGCACACGACAAGTTCCGTATCACCGTAAAATATTCAACACTACCTACATATAGAAAAAAAAAAACTTTATTTAAAAAAACACGTTTCTTTCCTTTTAGTCTACAATTCGCGCTCCCGCGTCGCCACAATATTTAAAGCTCCCATCCAAAGCAAAAAACTCTGCGTATTTCTGAACGAAACTGTCAACTTCATTTCGTTAAAAGCACATTTCATGAACAACAAAGATTTCTATAGGTATATCCCTAGGTAGGTCCCTTTAATTTTTGACTTTTATTTATTATTATTTGTTGTTATAGCGATGTAGTATACAAGATGTAACATAGATAACGCACAACCTCTTAAGGAGTCATTGTACTCATCATTATGAACAACTAAAAAATCAGCTGTTTTGACGCGGTGAACATAAATGTAGGGAGCAGTTGATTTTTTTTCGCGATTTCAGGTTTGGTCCCATAGTAAAAGTTGTTCATAATGATGAGTACAAATACCCCTTAAGAGGTTGTGTGTTAATTATGTTACAACTTATATACTCTGTGAATATCAAGTGTCTACTCAATAAGGTTCAAAAGATACAGCCCTGTGACAGACGGACGGTCGGACAGCGGATCCTTAGTAATAGGGCTCCGTTGGCACCCTTTGGGTATTCCGTGCAATTGATAATCGTGATTTCATGGAAGAAATCTAATCAATTTTGCGCTACATTTATCACATAGGAAATGACATGGGTCTCCCCTTAATCGCGAAAAAATAATCAGCCGTCCCATACATTTGCGTCAAGGAGTAGGTATTGAACTTCTCTAAGAAGGGACAGTTGATATTTTTTTCACGAATACGATGTTGGTCCCATGGAGAAAGTGGTTCAGTTTGATGGTTTTGTACCACACCTTTCTAATACACCCTGTATACAGTCGAACTCGTAATTGCTTTCCCAGTATTGACAACAATTCAAAGTGAATTGGAACTACTTCAATAAGGTTGAAACTATCTAATCGTCACATAGACCATTTGTCCACCGCCAGTCAACGGCACGTCGACGAGAACGAGATGACGGCGCCGAAGTACTGTTACATACATCTACTATGGCCGGGAACAGCGTTAGGTTAGGTTACGAGGGTGACTATATAAAATATGTTAACTTTAGTTGTAGTCAAGTTCATCCCCTTTTTGTAGTATCGAATATTTTTCCTGATTCGTAGTATACAATGTGGAGACGACAATAAATGAAAACATTGAAAATAAAGCAACAAGAGCAGTGTTCAATGAACAAAAAATGTTGTTGAATGCATTTATATACTTTTTGTATATCAATGGTTGAATGTGAATTTGAAATGAGTTTCTAATACCTAAGAGTATTTTGAAACCATCAAATAATTCCTAGCATCGAAATAGTATAGTAGTGATGGACCGGCCATGGGTTTTGCCAGGGTCTAGCCTTTATAGCAGAACTTTTTATGTCATAATATTATTTTGCATAACACCGGACAGCATAAACTTCATATCGCAGAATATCGCATGGCAAACACTCATTTACCACGGAATGATCTTTAGGCATACATTTCATATCCATAATAATTAAAAAGTAGAACCATCATATCGCAGAAAGTTCACAGTCAGAATTGTCTTTTGGCATACACATATCGATAGTCATTAAAAGGTAGAACTATCACATCTCAGAAAGTATACAGTTAGAATCATCTTTTAGCATATATTTCATATTCATAATAATTGAAAGACTAAAAGAAGAAACATAAGAAACATGCAAACAAGCACACACCATGCATGCAGCAAGCATGCAGCATGAAAACAATCGTGCAACATGCAGCAGGCATGGTTTCTGTCACGGTTCCGGCGCTGCAGGGCTCCGACGGTCCCAAGCGAGCTTATCGTCGCAGATGGGTTTAACGCTTACCAGCTGCTCCTCAGCTTGTGGGCCGCCTCGCCCATCCGCGCCTACGCGGGCTCAAATTACACTCTAGGGGAGAGCAGACAAAGGGTAGGGTAGGGTAAATTAATCGCTGCAAAACCGACTCCACGTAGTCTTAGACTCGTTGTCGACTCCACGTAGTCTTAGATTCGTTTCTGTCAATAACTTTTGTAGCATATTATATTGACTTTTTAAGACAATATTTTAATTTTAATTTAATGTTAACAATGCTATTTTGTAGAAATGGCAATAGGCCTAATAAAATTATTCTAAATGAAATTCTGCCATCTTCATAGTATGCCAAGTGAAATTGTACCAAATAATCGTCGCTCTAAATAAACGTTAAGCTAAACGATATTATGCGGAATTTTAACTTTGTCAAAGGTAATTATGCCAAATAAAATTCTGTCATCTTAAAAGTATGCGATTGTAAATTCGAACTTTCGGCCAAACAATTATTACATTAAATAATTTTTATGCCTTAAAAATATTCGTTTAAAGAAGATTATACCACGTGTGTTATGCCAAATAAATTTCGGAGCATCAAGACTCTACCAGATAGAGGGAACCCTTTTCGCCAGTCTTTGACTTGCTATAGTGACTAAACTATTGGATATATTTGCTTGAATTTTTGTATGTAGACTGGGCACGTTATTAGATATACGAAGTTTATTGTCTTTTCGTATTTGTCTCCACCTCACCTTGTATACATTATTTACACGTAGACACGAAATGTAATTCCCTTAAGGTAAGGACCCTTAAGGTAAGAACCTCTTATACCAAGCAGAGTATAATTAGTACCCTAAAGTATTCTACCCGCAAGAGTTTGTAGCATCCAGTTATCTTGTTTATTCATGATGCGAGTTTATTCCTTATTTATGTGGGTACTGCTAAATAATGTAACAAATCTCCGATTATCTCCGACGAAAAGTTGTACTAGCTTTTTTTATTTTTACGCATGTAGGGTAGGATAGTATCTAAGTATTTATTGTATGGCTTCTAAGATTCTTTGTGTAACTGCGATTCAAGGAATTACTTTTTTAGGAGCAGTTTTCTTATTATTGCGTCAAAACTTGTCAAGATATTTCAGTTAAATATCGTCAAACTCGTGACGTTGTCCCTCTTTTTTCAGCATCATACAGGTGACTTACGAAACGATGTAGCATATTCATAATACTAATTTTAGATTTAATAATAATGGTTTGCATTATCAACAATGACGCCACGATAATTAATGTTTTAACTTTTTTAATTTTGGCATAGAGTAGCTTAAAATATTATCAGGATGAAACAAAAAGATGGCGGCAAACATTAATCACTGAAACAGAGGTGTCACTTTGGACACAGACGATAAGACAACCTTCTAACACTATGTTTGCCAATTGATTGACAAGCGGCGACCTTCCACACAACTGCGATAACAAATTCTTTTTTTTTGGTCCTAACCAAAGATTTAAATCGTTAGAGTCGCCCTACCGCGTCAAAAGATAGTCGCGTTTTTGTTTCGTTTTGACACTTCTGACACACAACAACGAAGTGACTTTACTTGATCGTCATGGAAACGCTATTTACTAATGTGTGAGCTCACTCTTCTCAGTATGGACACTTTTCGCGTGACTTAGTACGTTGAGGGCAAATCTACCGATTTAAATCTTTGATCCTTACATCTCTAAAAAAGAAAAGTTCTGGTATTTAAGGCAATAACATAAATCAGTGTACGCTTGACTCAGCTGCGTATACGTTGTAAACATTTTTGTTCGCCATTATACCACCCAGTGATATTAGGTATAATAAAGAAAATACTCAGAATAGACAAGAAATAATTTACCACTCCTTCTTTGCCGTAACAAATGACTCTATAAAATAATACGGGTCTCAGTGTAATGGCAGTTTACCTTGTGACAAATACTTTAAGGATTTGCAACCCGCACTTGTGTACCAGCTTACGATGTTTTCTGCCCTTAGATGATACGGATTTGTATGATATATATTTAACTGTAAATCTTGAAGCTACTTATATTTTATGATTATGGGAATGGCTTGCCCTTGGGCCTTGACCAGTTTTCATGTAAACGCATTTTGTTTATAACAAAGAGAATAACTGTTTATTTTATTGCATAGTATTTTAGCGTTTACAAACAATACATACATTTATCACCCAAAAATGTGGTTCTTTGTGCCGAATTCAATGAAAACATTCAGTAAAAGTCACTGAAACTGGTTTTATAAACGAAGAATATTGGTAGGTATCCTTGTGTAATATTTTAAGTCTATGTGTACCTACATCCCAAGAGGTAGGTAGATTTGGCATAATTTATTAACAGGAATGTTGAAAAGGTCGTAACAAATCCTGAAAGTTACAAAAATAATTCGTTTGATGACGACCTTTATGGCTTAATTCAAACGTTCTAACGAATTGCGGATATAATTTAAGACAATAAATTATAATAACCGGAATGGGTATCCTCTTACAAAAATGAATTGTTTTCCCGTCATCTCCGGGGAGAATTAGATGTGAATAAAACAATCCCTTTTCACGGCGGTTGAAAATCATCAGTAATTTCCTCCGGGAAGACCATAATAAGTACATAACAAACAGTTTTTCACTTGTTATCTTTTTCATACTTACAAAGCGAGCAAATGATGATTTAGTAAAGAAATTTTGGAAGTGGAAACCTGTTTCACGATGTAATAAACTAAATTCACTTGGACAAAAAAGTTAAGACGGATTATTTCAGTAGCGACGGAGGATTTTACAGTTTCTAAAGACTGAAGACACGCGTTGCATCGCCCGCCCGCGCTATTACTTCGTTTTCGCTTAGCGCTTTTTCTGACTTTTTTTTCTTTTTGCGCGGCTAATAAAAGTCGTAGCGTAATGTTAAATAGCCTATAAGTATCTTCGAGAATTAGGCTACAGTAACAAGTTTCTAGATTTAAAGTTCTGAGCTTATTCCAGATTAGAAAAGAAAAGACTACTTTTTTGCGGAACGTGGGTGAAAATTATTATTCAATTCAATCTTGGAGATATTATTAGTCTGTGATACTAGAAATGATCTCATTAGTTTAAATAATTAGCATAGCATAATCAGTCTGGCTGACATAATCAGACTGCTGGGACACAGGCCTCCTCTCGGTGAGAGGGAGTGGGCCGTAATCCACAACGCGGGCCCAGTGCGGGTTGGTGATGTCACATGTCTTCGATTTTTTTTCTAATTATTTTTTAATTAATTAGTGTAATAATAGGGATGATGACTAAAAAATTGTTTTGTCCGTCAGGTAAATTATTAAAGAATATTGGACACGTATTTTTTCTTTTTTTACGTAATCAAAAGATTACGGCGATACATTGAGTTAAAATGTGGCGTGACGTCACGCCTTGCTAGATTTTATACTTACTGAGTTGTGACGTAGCGAGCCCCCACTCCTCGACTTAAATGCGTTTTATCTCATAATTTTTTTTTAAATAAGATAAAGCATAAAATACGTGACTAATATATTTTTGTTATCTGACTGATGGACAATTTTTTTCCCCAAGATCATCCCGTAGACAAATTGTGACGATTAATGTTTATCCTTTCCATAATAAAAAACTTTTAAACATTACTTTAAAAGAGCAGATCTTTTAAAGCAAAAACTAGATTTTTTATAGAACCTTACATTGATAATTCGATTAAGGCATCCAAAAATTTCCCAAATTATATGTTGTTATACTCGTATATAACATATAATAAAATATTATATGTTATTATAGGTTATTAGATATATATTATTACGATATAAATAGAAAGCCATGGTATAAAAACCATTGGTACAAAAGGCCTAACTCGTGGGTGATCTGTGGGCGATAGGCAGAGGTTGGTCCTGAGACCCCGGGCGGTTGAACCCCAACCCTTTAGATGCCGCCAAGTTTTTACAGCGTCCCAAATTTTTCCGAACAAATGACTTTTATTTGTGAAAATGAAAGGGCTTAAAGTCAGTAATGAAAGAGCTAAGGACGAACAAGGTTTAAAAGTTATTGTTATGGGAACAAGTCAAAATAATTTAGGGAGACAAAGGGATGAGTGTGTAAGTAATGCGGTGCAAACAAAAGTAAACTTAAGTCTTTTTTATTTAAAATATTATTTTTACATGAAAGTGTAAGATTGTGGTTTTAATAAATAATAGTCCAATCTGGTAAATTTCGGGCAAGACCAGCCAGACTACGGGACGTATGGAAACATTTGAAGGATGCTTTTACCGCCTGAGGTGGTCCTTACATAGAGGAAACATAAACATTGAAGATACTTACACACAATACTAACAAATATAAAATTAAGTTTTTCTATTTCATTAATAACACATTAACAAATATTATTTTAATAAAAATCTCGTAGTTGTAACTGTAAGGAATTAATAAAAGCTTTTTTATTTTACTTAGTCCAATTAGTGACGAAAACATTCTAGTCAATTGGCAGATTCATCTTTGAGTACATGTTTCTCTACACACCAATTCATAGATAAGCACAATTCCAATACAACATCTATCAGTCCTCGATCCCAATTTAACAGAGGGCGTTATCACTTGAGATATACGAATGGTCCCTCAGAAATACTCGCGATAAATTGGATGAGACGAGTGAAGGCGACAGAACAGCCTATAAGTTTACTATAGTAGTATACAGGGTGACTGGTTATACGAGGGACATATTGACTCAAGAACACTAATAATAGGTTAATTACATAGGTAAAGACCTAATATTTATGGTGACAAGTTACGAAAAAAATGTTTATATACAAAACCGGCCAAGTGTGAGTTGGACTCGCACACGATGGGTTTGTCCCACAATACAATATTTAACAATACATATTTAAAATAAAGATAGGTAGAAAGATAGAATACTCTTAAAAAAAAAACTCTGTTATCTCTCTTACTTCCCCTTTAATTTTTAACTTTATTTTATTTTTATTATTTGGTATTATAGTAGCAACGGAAATACACAATCTGTGAAAATTTCAACTGTCTACCTATTACGGTTCATGAGAAGCAGCCCGCTGACAGACAGACGGACGGACAGACGGGCAGCGGAGGCTTAGTAACAGGGTTCCGTTTGGCACTCTTCGGGTACAGAACCCTAAAAACCAGTACCTATCCATTATGTATATTGCAATGAGAACTTTAGTAATCAAAATCGTGTAAAAAACTTGCATAGTCGACTACTCCGGGCATAAAGGCAGTGAGGTCTTCCAGTTTCCAATATGAAGCGAAAACGGGTCTTCGTTTTCCCTTCATATTTCAAACTAAACTTAGAAGTGCCAAATGCGATGCGATACGATGTGTATCCCAATAGTAATGTGTTGTTATCTAATAAAAGGCGTGAGTTTATGTATGATGTATTTTCTTGGATAGGTAAGTAATTAGGTAACATATTAAACTCCTATTGTTTCACATTATTTGGCACTAAAATCGAATACTGATTATATTCTTTCGTCCCTCTTTTTACAAGTCAGTCTGTATACAAGGTGTAATTTTAGCCACTGTTAATCTCTTAATGGGTCATTGTACTGTACTCATCATTATGAACAACTTTTACTATGAGACCAAACCAGAAACTGCAAAAAAAAATCAGCTGTTCCCTACATTTTGACGAATTATGCGAACATAAATGTAGGGAGCGCTGATTATTTTTTCGCGATTTCAGGTTTGGTCCCATACGAAAAGTTGTTCATAATGATGAGTACAATGACCCTTTAAGAGGTTGTGCGTTAATTATGTTACACCTTGTATATAGTATCCGAGAAGCGGCGCGTGGATTGATTGCTGGAGGATAAAAATGCTAAAACCTAATAATAGTAACGGAATATAGTATATCGGAACGGAATATTACCTACATACTTGCATGCCAAATTTGTAGGCAACTTTAAAGCGAAAATAACAGCTAAAATAATAGCTCAACTCATACCAAGAAAGGCTGAAGTATTTTAAGATGGTGTCGCTGGAGAAACGCAGGAATATGTTGGATTTGGTTTTCCTTAAGAAATTAGTAACAGGCTCTCTGAACTGTCCCGATTTGCTTAGTAGGGTATTATTCCATGTGCCACGTAATCTGCCAAGAAGTTCTAATAGGAGGCTTTTCTGCATGCCAAGATGTCATACTAACTTAAGGCAATACTGTCCACTGTCTAGAATGTATGCTGCATACAAAGAGCATGAAGTGGACGTTGACCTCTTTCACTCATCAGTACCTGCTTTAAAAAAAGCCGCGCTTACTATTTAATGGGTATCTCTAGTCTAAAATCAAATATTAACCTAATCATATATATAAGAAATACCGAAAATGAAATCTAATCTAATTCAATTTATGTACTTTATTTATTGTAATCAAATTGCTAAGCTTTTAACATTAATTTTTATTTTTTATTTTTACCTCAACTATGTGTTACTTGTTTTAATTAATTAATTGTTTTACTATCTGCGCATAATGTGGTGCATGCTGTGCTTTTCTATAAGTAATGAGGCGCTTAGACTTAAGTTAGCAATGTACAAATTGTATAGTAATAGTGTACTCATTGTTGAAGAGCCTAATAATAAATAAATAAATAAAAATATAAATCCTCTTTATTCCCATCCCGTGGGAATTTCGAAAAAAATAGTTAAGTACCGAAATAATTACAGGTACGGAACTTAGTAAGGTTATTGTTTCTGAATTACTAAGTGTCTTTGGTGATGGCGAAAGTCGGGCTGAGCTATGATGAGTTAGTAGGTAAGGATTTTTAACCCCCTAGGGGATGATATTCCAAAAATGCCAAAACTCGTCATTCGTCATTTCTAAATAAATCTTTTTCTTACAATTTTTCATCCTCTATTTTCCCCAGTTAGTGGTTGATTTTGCAAAAATGCTGAAACACGTGGTTTTTAATTTTTAACCAGAATGCTAAAAACAATTTTTTATAGTTTAAACTACAAAAATTATGATTTTCTACACAAACTGTCATCCCCTATTTTTACTCCCTTAGGGGTTGAATTTCGAAAAATCCTTATTCCTTGTCTACATTTTATAGGGAACCTCTGTGCAAAATTTCAGCTTTCTAGGTCCAAGGGTTTGGATGTTCGTCTGAATGTATTTTTTTTAACGTTTTATTTTATTTAGACGGATAGAACAATATTGTGTTCTTGTGTGGTGAGTAATTGTAACTCCCGCTTGAAACAATAAGGAAAAGAAATTCACCATGTTTCAGATCTAAAATAAACCCTCATTCTAAAGCCTGGTAATAAAACAGCTTTATCAAAAGATCGCTGTATGACTAAGTTAAAAACTCCCCAGAAAACTGAGGTTCGGCTCCACAGCCGGTCTATAACGTCTAGCCATTGTATTTTACTAAAAACTGCGGTTCTTAGTTTATGGTCTCGACTCACTCGACCGACTGACCGACCGACCGAACATTTTTTTTTGTTCATGGGTTTTACGGCACTGGATTCAAGTCTTTTAGACCTCGTCTTAAATTATTAAATGCGTTTCATAGATTTCAACCATATGATAATTATATACATAGTGGAATAGGATATTTCATTCTTAGTCAACCCCAAATTTCTTCAATGTCATTTTTTTCCCCAAAGATATCATTTCCCCAAATAACAAATTTTTCCCTAAAATCGCGAAAAAAAACCCTAATTTGGCAACGCTGATTAAAAGTCAAACGAAATAGGGCTTAACTTTTCAAAAATAGTATAAAGCATGCTAAATAGCAGTACAAATATAATATCAATGATATCATAAATAACCCTGTGTAACGAAACCATGGCGAGTTCTATTTCGACGCCAGCGCCATCTATCCAGCCAGACGGCATACTTTTGCCTCGGAGCATTTCTCTTTTTTTCACGGTAATGGATGCATTAGGTAGGTTTTGTTGTCAGTTTTGCGCAATTTGCGTTGAGCGCAAATACGGATGTTATGGGCCGCCAGTTTCTATTCGCACAGATTCTTTGTGGAATAAATATAATAAAAAAGAAATATAAAATAGAGCTTTATTGCGCCGTTGTTTGGTGTAATAATCAAAATAAAACCAAAAAAATAAACAAAATTATGGCGTATCACAAGTACCTATCTTCCTAAGTAAATAAAACCGGCCAAGTGCGTGCCCGACCAAGCACAGTGAAGGGTTCCGTAGTTAGGATGAATATTTACGCATGCACAATAATGATTCTATCGACCGCATGAAAATGGATTTTGGTATACAGAGTGTAAGGGGCGGCCCTCCACAAGCTAACAGGGTGCATTCAGCTCCTTATTCTGAATCATATTCGACCGGAAAAGATCTCAGGGAAATTTTAATTTTTTATCTTTTTTTCAGTCACTATTCCTTTATTTCAATGGAAAATTACATTTTCTGTACGCAGTACTCCATTTATGTAAATATTATAAAACAGCTTAAATAAAAAAGTCGACAGTGTATGTTGAAATACTCGGCGGCCGAAGACTCGTTACGCTGCCGTTCGCTACGCGCGTTTTGCCGCGGTAACGATACATTAATTGTGAAGTAATAAAACAAATCAGGTTTATTGGATTCTCATAACGTTCCTGAAATAATTTCATGTAGCGGTCATCTTAGTACGATATACTTACGGGATCCACCCCATCAGTCTGCGCAGGGCAGTCCCTTACACCCTGTATACATAGTTTTTAACGGAGAAGGATCATATAATATGTTTTATTCCCGACCTCCACGCAGGCGTAGTCGCGGAAAGAGCTAGTTCTTACTAAGTCTCTTAGTGGTTTTAACAATATTTATATTCGTGAGTGTTATTTCCTTTGGAACCATTTATTGCATCGCTTTTCTGTACAATCTTTGTTTACGGTCTTTGTTAAAAGCCTGAATGAAGCAAAAGCTTTGTTTCTACTTTACATTAAGATCTTACAATTACCAGCTTATCTCCTTTACCCGCTATGCAAACTCGGTTAATTTTAAAAAGGTCATTCTGCAACTCATTGTGTGAATGAAGTAAATGAGAACGAAAAGAAAATATCTCGGACGCAATTGTACATCGGACGTAGATAGCAACGGAAAGTTACAAGAGCTCTCAACAAACTCCCAAGTACTAATTAAACTTTTAATTTCAACTGTCGTGTTAATTTACACTAATAGAATTTAAGTAAAACCAATTATAAACTAAGAATTCTTGACTTCGATATACATCTTGTTGCGAAGTTTTTGATGGGAACAAACTTCCTGTCGTGACAGGAATCGGATATCCACGACGTTTCGAGATGGTTGTTGAATCTGTGCCTTTTATAAGTTAAAACGCATCAGGAATCGATTTAGGTAGCGTTCCTCTATATTGCTGAGTAAAGCCTTCGGCAAAAACCTATTCATTTTGTGAGAGCAGCGGCAGTTGGGGTGCGTACTTTTAGTATTATAAGCGTGAAGATATTTTTGCTGATCGGATTTGGATATTAAGATATTTAGGTAGACATTATGCCCTATCCTACACATAGGGCACAGATTTTGATCAGGGTTCTTTAGGAGTTTCCATAAGTACGACAGAACAGGGGCATAGCCTTCATACAACCCGATTCATATCGGCTTCCCTACGGAATAACCACTCTTCATAATGTCTGCTATTGTCAAACAATATGGTACACCTGTGTGTGTAACTATTTATCACATCACATTACATAATTAAATTTAATACCAGTTTAATACATCATAAGATTAAAAACCTACAGATTTTTGTCTGAGTTTATGAGAACTGAACAATTTTTTCTTCGGCTTCCTTCTAATGATGATTGTAGCTGCGTCACTGCGACATAACAACGGGCAATAGTTAGCAAATGATACATATCGTTATCAATATCTTCATATATGTATCTAGAAACGAAACATTATCATATCAGCCTGATATTTACTACTATCATAACTAATCCTCCAGCCGAGATAAATGATATAACCATACACTCGACGCTTGGCAACATGGCAACCGAATTACGGATCAAAGTATGTTGTATTTTCAGAATGTCCACTGGCATGTTTTATTGCACAACTTGGGTTTTTTGTCAGTTTCAGTTAGAAGACTTGCAGCAGATTTTTCCGCAGTGCTAGTTCATTGCAGATGTCGACTTGCGAAAAACTTTGCTTGCGGAAAACGTGCATTATACATAGGAGCGCTTAGTGGGTACCATGCACGGTGCTGCTACTTATTTTTGAGGGTATAACTGGTCAGTGGGCGTTTATTATACCCCAGCAAGGATAAGATTAGACGTATACATGGTCTCCACGTAAAGATTGCTACATAGAACACTAAACACCTCGCACAGGAATCGCCATCCAAGCTTCTCGAGCATAGTGATGGTGGTACCAAAAGCCGTTAGTGATGATTGCATCCACAACAAATAAAATTCTTAGACATTATTTGCTAGAGACGTCACTACACAAAATACTAATCTTCTAAGACTTCATACTGGAATCGCCATTCATGCTTGTGATCGTGGTACTAAAATTCGTTCGTGGTATTACCCTCTCGAAAATGCTCCGTGGCGTTTATTATGGATATTTATATGTTCAATATACATATATAAGTAAATCGTGGGTCTGGCTAAAGGAAGCGAAACGTATTAATATGGTGTGTATGGGCTATTTGCTGTCAACCTGTCGCTATCTATCCATTGTTACTGTTGTCTGTGGTTGGGCGACTCATTTGTACTTCCTGTTTTTTAGTACGAAAAGTAAATATTAACCAATGTTATAAAAGACATAATTATTTTTCTTTTTTGTGAAGTTAACTGTTGGAAAACTGGAAACTTCTAAAACCGAAAATTCCAATGACATTTGCGTTCTACAATGACCGAATTTAACGATACATATTATTCTTACAGGATATTTCCAGACACCATTTATATCATTAGTCCATTAGTCCTGAGGAGCTCGTGGCTTAGTTATAACAGCCGCACGGGTCGATCTATCAGGTTAAGCTTCACTTGCCGAGGTTGGTCCGTGGATGGGTGACCATCTTTACATACCGAGACTCCTCCGTGCCTCGGAAAGCACGTAAACCGTTGGTCCCGGCTGTCATTCGTGGATCTTTGAGAGTCTTTACGGGTCGTCAGAAGCCCGAAAGTCTGACAACCAGTCTTACCAAGGGGTATCGTACGAGTATTACCCAGTTACTGGGTTGTGGAGGTCAGATGGGCAGTCGCTCCACGTAAAATACTGGTATTCAGCTGCATCCTGTTAGATTGGAAGCCGACCCCAACATAGTTGAGAAAAGGCTAGGCAGATTGATTGATTTATATCATTAGTCCCAGTCGTGACAACTGGGACTGACAGGAACGAAACTCATAGCTAAATATCGCCATACAATACAAGGGCCCAATCCGCCAATTTCCTTGTATCAAAATGTGAAAACTAGCCCCGGATAAATAAGGACTGTAGCCGACCCTCGTAATTTTGAAAATATAACTTTATCAGTAGTCCACTATTGGGAATAATGCTGCCTTGCACACTGTTTTGATCGACGCGATAAAAATTATGGACGCTGAGTAAGAGTGAGTTACGACCCTTTGTTGCTGGAGTAGTTTCAGGATTGAGATTGAATGAGAAACGTCATATATGTTCACTTTGAAGGGCGTGACATCCCTGAATTCAAAGGAAAGTCTTTGGTTATCACAAAAATTACCTTAAAAGATCAATGATGACCTGAAACAACAAGAAACGACCCAATTACCCGACCGACTGAAAATAAAATTCACAAATGACACTTCGCATTAGCGAAAAATTACTTGATAGGACGAAAACGTATCAAAAACAAAAGATAATACTGCAATATGGTTATGACGTGGAATAAACTGGTATTAATAAAATGTTTCAAATATTTGGACTTACATTTTTAGGTATAGGTATAACCTATCAATATCTACGATGGAAATAAAATGAAAACCAAATGAAATTAAGAAGAATAGAATAGGAGAAATTCCTAAAAACGTCATCGGCATCTATCATGGTAAGAGGGAAAGATAATTATTTCACGCATTCCGATCTTAATCCAGAGAAATGGATTTCAGTTGGATTCGTTCATTCGAGACGATTCTACGTAGTTATGCGTACCGAATAAAACTTATTTTTAATCATGGAACATTTTAGAAGAATTTTCCTAATTACATTTTTATTAAATTAGGCGTAAAATGAGAACGTTATATTTTACTGTCGAAATTTTTCATAAACTACAAGGCCTACTAAGCTTTTAGAAGCTCAGATTTATTTATATTACAAATTGAGGTTTTGTGGCTAAATATAACTTGCGGTATACTAAATTTACACAATATGACACACTTTACATGAGAAATACGCACAAAGAATAGAATAGATTACTCTCTATTATGTAGGTACACCATAAATATTATACTTAGATATTAAAGTAGAAATTACAGTATAATCAGCCTATGATGTTCCCACTGCTGTGACACAGGCCTCTTCTCTTCGAGAGGGAGTGGACTGTAATCCACCACGCTGGCCCAGTGCGGATTGGTAGATGTCACATGTCTTAGAATGTTTGATTCTAGGACATGCCGGTTTCCTCACGATGTTATTCTTCACCGTTTTAAGAGCAGTGTTGATGATATTATTTACACAAAGTAATGCGCCTGTCTGGGTTCAAACCCACGACCTACAACTCGTAAGTCGAGGCCATTACCACTGAGCCACCACTGCTCTGAGAAATACGCATGTCAGGTCATAATTATAGGAATTTATTTACGAAAGCCTGTAGGTAAGATTACCGTTACCACCCTTCTATAACTTTTAAAGACACCTCCATAATTATTGTAATTTGTGAGATGTAGTATTACAAAGTTCATAATGGTAAGCCCTCAGGAGCAGGCATCGGCCGGGATTAGGGAAGTGCCGTTACAACGCGCTCCAACTTTTAATCCCACACATGAGAGTGACAGTACTTTCGTATCGATTTTTAGTGATGCGACGTCTAAGACTTCCTGATCATTTGTCTGGGTTCTGGGCACTTCTGGGTTCCCGCGTAGTAGCTGTTATGTATTTGACTTTGAGGTCTTATAAACTAGATGATTTTGAATTAAACATAGAAGTAGGTACATTTTTACATCGTGGATCTTTGCAATATTTAAGAGTGTCCTTCGACAAGATGAGTAAAAACGATGAAACTGAATTAGTTTTTGTTGAAAGAATAAAGCTTGTTAAAAGAGTAATGTTAGACGCATTGAATTTTATTTATTAGAACCGAACAGCTTTTAAATAGAATAATACAAAAAAGAGTGTGACAAGAATGGAGTAAGTAGTACAAACCATAACTTTTTGTATATAGGTACACACCCAATAAGTATGAAGGCTTGGGCCTCCTAAAGTCCTTCAAGGAACTTTTTTCTCGTGACACCTCGAACCAGCCCTCACGGTATGCGTCCAGATAGTTAGGTACAATTAGAGAGTTAAGAGGGCTCTGTTGTTTTCATCGACTCATATGATACGTGTCATAAAAGGTCACATGAAGAAATTGGAAATATATACGCTAATAAGTAATAATTTCGTCAATAAACGGAGTTACGATAAGTTTTATCCGTGTCACATCACTAAAATATGCTAAAGAAATATATAACGAAAATTATTTGCAAAAATTATGATTAAAATCCGATTTGGAATCCCAGAAATCGAGTTATGTGCCGAATTCGGGTAAATTATTATAATTTATGATATTTAAGACATGTGCTGGAAACATATTGATATTATTATAACTGAGTTTTAAGAACACGGAAAATATTTGTGCGTTTCAGAATGACACATTATAGAAATATATATTAGGTTTGATTGTTTTACTTTTATTTAAGTTTGCGATCATATAGTGGATATTAATATGATGTGACATAACTGAGTTCACTCATACGGTCAGGAAAATTATCTGTGAAACAAATTGACACTCTGCGCCAATTTGCCGTGTTATAGCTATTTCATACAACTGTCAAACAATGACAGTAGAGATTTGAACATACGGAAAATTTAAGTTGGTAGTCAATTTGCTTTTAAGAGTTCATTTCCGTCACTTAACATCATGGATTATAAATTTATAGTAAACATATCAACGTTCATTTAACTAAAGAGGAATAGGAAAATAAATCTCCGTTTTTTTGACTGATGTGTCTTGAGACGCGCATATATTTGAAATATTTTGATTCCAAATTGGAATCAAAATTACATTGCATTTGATAGCCCAATTATTGAGGATGGTTATAGGCTGACCTTAGGAGCCGAGCAAAAAGAAAAAGTCAGAAAGAACGCTAAGCGAAAACGAAGTAATAGTGCGAGCGGGCGATGCATCGCGACGGGTTGGGGGACGAGGGAGTTTAATTAAAATATGGCTGTTATTTTAATATATTGCCTTACGACTTCCCACGCGAGTGAAGTCGCGGGGCACAGCTAGTAGTTAATATAAGTCTGAAATCGCGAAACAGCGTGGAGATCAAGTCTCAGAAGAGGCCTTTACCCTGTGGGACAGTAATAGGCTGGTATTATTAAACTATGAACTCTAAGTAGACAAAAATTAGGTTGTAACTTACAAGTCGTTCCTTTTAAGCCTAAGGTCAGACTGTCCTGACATTTTAAGCTAATAAATGTGGCCACGGGGCTAGTTCAAGTCATTAATCACAGGATACAAGTGTTTTTCTATTCTCTGGTAACAAAAAAGAATAATGTACTTTTGGAAAAATGTACCCATTGTTTATTCAACACGAGATCGTTAGTTTTTTTTACACACCAAGTGAAATGTTTTTAAAATAAAACTTTTAAGTACATACCTAACTATTCAAATAATAAGCACTTCTTTCCAATTTTTCTTTTCATGTCTGTCTGAATCATTTGTGGTATGTTTTTTTTTTTATAATTTCACTGCTGTTATATAAGTACTCTTAGTTATATACATAGGTATTTGTAATTTAAAAACAAATTATGCGGTGGTAAAAATAATTGAGGTGGCCGTTTAAGCGGTATCGCGGGTCGTTGAGACGCTACAATTATCCAAAGGGACACCAAGAATGTAATAAAATGGACAATATTCTCTGGAGAATCTCGACTATCCCTTATAAGATAATAATATTATACAGTTATTGCGACGATATAAGTTGAGATACTTTTATTATTATTCTATTTCGAGTTTTACCATATAAAGTTGTGAATGAAGATTGCTTCGTAATATTGAATGGACAAATTCGGGACAGTTGGGGAATAAGTATAATACTTATAAGTATATTTGGAATAATGATTCTGGGATGAATCTACCTACTAAATTAAATAATAATGCGTTTCCAAAATCGTGAGTAGATCTGAAGCTCGTATCATGAGAACATCTTATCATCATAAATTCCTTCTATGCAGATTTCTGCTAAAATCACAATGCTAGGCAAGCAGATAGGATGGTAGCATGATATGATTAGTAAAAGATGTTCCTGCACATTGTCTGACTATTAATTAAACGCTTCTTTACTACAGCAACCGGAGTCGTCAGAAAAAAGGACAGAGCAATTTGCAAATTGCGACTAAAAATCGCAGCATTCTAAAACTACGTATCGGGTATGTGTCCACGTTTAGACATTCACTTCAGACACTTCGCAAGATAAATGATTGTGTATCCAAAGCTTTACAATGTAAGGGTCTGTTCCAAGCATACGTCACTCTGTTTACTGTAAGCTTCACTCGTAATACTACATAGTTTTTCATAGCCAGGTTTCTCCGTTCTAAGACATTAATGGGCTATTATGTACCATAATGCTGCTCTAAATATACGGCATACGTGTAAAACGGCTCGACGAAGGCTTACTAACATTTATCGCGCGTCTCCATTATTTCCTTGTCAAATAAACGCAGAGTCACCTGGTGGCCATTAAAATTTCCTTTCATGGTTTTAAGGACGCCTTGTAAGCGCTCAGTTTACGTGGTTCAGTAGTGTTTGAGGAGCTTTCGTGAGTGTTCTTTTAAAATGAACGTTACGTGCGATATGTGGGATGTTTCTGTGTCGTGAATAATTGAGGCTTGTAAAAGGCCGTCATTAAATTCAACCACCCTTTTTTTTTTTTTTTTTTTGTGGATGGGAAATCATCAAATGACTTCTCCCGCTCTGGGCGGAGCGGGAGGGCGTGTCAGACTTTTACTGACTAAAACCTACCCGTGTTCCTTCTGTTGCCTGTGCCGGGGCCACGGTAACTCTTTCGAACATCTCGCAACCCTAATGATTGAATCTTATCACTTTTGTGCTCATGATAATTGTTAGTCAACAATCCGTTATCCAGAATGTGCAGGCAATATAATGCAATATGCCCTAAGGTAGACTTGTTTTTGAACAGTTTTAACGAATTTAGAAATTATTTATGTAAGTAATGCAACAGTGTCATTATCTCATATTATTCCACCTTAACTGTCTCTAAAGAAGCATACTAAATGTTGAACGCTGTGTACAGTAATAATTGGACTTCAGATTTATATGCTGTACCTATGTTGTAATATCTGTGGTGAATTGTCTTAGTTTGTAGTCTGTTTCTGTACTTATTAAAAAAAATATCATATTACTTCTTGTCAATGGACAGTGTAACGTTGAAGTAGTAGTTGATATGATAATTTACTTAATTTCTTATTACAAACCACAGAATAGTATAAGAGAGACTTAGCATGATTACTGTTTCTAATCGGAAACCACACAACGCACAGATGTTGCATGAAACGATGAAACTACTTCACGTTTATGCTCTTACGCGTTTCAAAGTCCCCAAAAACACAAACCTGGCATCGACAAAAAACAGTGAAATAAAACACATGCATGATGGTAGACGTTTTTGCCGATTCCAGTTGCCGGTCGGACGAACGAAATGGCGCATTTCATTTATCAGATTTCGCTTGTAGCCTGAGAGCGTGTGTTTTTCATCGGGCCCGCACTGGCCCACAGCTCGCCATGAATTGCCAATAAAGTGACAGAGGCACAGGCCCCGCCAAATGTCGCCTGCAGACGATTCTAAAATGTTCAACCCCTATCTAATATAGGAAAATATTGGAGTTATGATGGTTGTGTCTGACTTTTATTGTTTGGGTGATCGGAAATTTTTTGTCGTTTGGTTTTGACAAAACTTTTTATCAAGTAGTCGGCATCGGTAAAATAATACAGTAGGTACGCAGTTTTAGGATTTGGAATGGACACGGTGAAAAATTAATACAATTAATTCATTCACATGTTAAATCAGAACGTTACAACAAAATTTACTATTTGGTAACTTTTACAAGCACTGTCGTAGTACTTAAGGGTCGGTACCAGGAAAGCGTGTTATGGGATTTGGATAAGTTTATACGGATAACTTAAAGTAGATAGTAGCCACGAAAAAGAACGTCTGGCTAGCTCAAGAATTTCACCAGTCAGTGAAAAAAAAATAGATTGAGGATAAACCTGGTACACAATTGTAAAAAAAATTGAATATCACTAAAGACGTGTTAAAAGCACGTATTTTGATAACTTTGAAGTCACCTAATTTCCGGTTTTTTCCACCACTTACTTTTTCTAACCACCTATTTTTTCTGTTTTCTATATCATTACTTCTGTTTTGCGAAAAAAAATCGGACATTTTCTGAATTTTCACGCCCGAAATGTCCATACAAATTACTAAGCGAAAATTCAGAAACTTTCCGAATTTTTTACGCAAAACAGAAGCAATGTTATTTAACACAGAAAAAAAAACAGTGGGTTCACTGTTATTTGTTGTCTTTATTTAAGTACTTATTTACGCCAAAGTCATGAAAATATGGCAGTGCTTTTTGCACGTTTTTAGTGATATTCAATTTATTTTTAACAATCATCTACAAGGTTTATCCTCAATCCGATTTTTCCACTGACTTGTGAAACTCTTGAGCTAGCCAGACGTTTTTTTCTTGTGGCTATTACTTTAAGATTTATATATTAACTTATCCAGAACCCACAACACGATTTCCTGGTACCGACCCTTACTAATTAAAATAAAGTACACAAAATATGCGCTTGGACGTGAAGTTACGGACACCAGCCCGTCTTACTTTTACTTGTTATTAGCGTGTCGATGGCAATCTAAATGGACTCGGCCCAGAATTCGGCTACGTGTTTGATGCCATCACTAGCATCCATCAGCTTATGTAACGTGCAGACGACAGGACACGCAGGACACGATATTAAGTTACTCCTACTAATTCAAATTGATACCTGTTTTGGCCTCACGAATTTTCAGTTCTACATATTATCTGTAGTCCTTTGTGTGTAACTTTTATGGTTCTAATCTATTCAAAAGCTCTAAAGACCAAAATCAACGTCTTTATTTTTTACTTAAGGGGAAAACGTCAGGTAGCCCGCGAAATTCAAACTTTCTTATGTTTTTTGCAATTTGCATTAAAGTATCATTCGCGGCCGTAAAAAAAATGCATTTACATAATTATAATCATCAAAATCAGTAATACAACTTCATAAGTTTGTATAATCCTAGGAATATGGGGGGGTGTATTGTAGGGGTATCGTATTACCCAGTAACTGGGTTGTGGAGGTCAGATAGGCAGTCGCTCCATGTAAAATACTGGTATTCAGCTGCATCCGGTTAGACTGGAAGCCGACCCCAATATAGTTGGGAAAAGGCTTTTTTTTTTTTTTTTTTTTTTTTTGTGGATGGGAAATCATCAAATGACTTCTCCCGCTCTGGGCGGAGCGGGAGGGCGTGTCAGACTTTTACTGACTAAAACCCACCCGTGTTCCTTCTGTTGCCTGTGCCGGGGCCACGGTAACTCTTTCGAACATCCCGCAACCCTAGCTGGCATCGGCCCTAGCGGACCCCGTCAATAGTGCTGACATCTCTTTGAGGCGCGCGTGGAACACGACGCGCCGTCGACTCGGGCCTGGTCCTTACCGGACGGCGAGCTACCCATTGCTCGCCGTCCGCAAGCCCGCGCCTACGGTGGCCGGGAATCGGCTGCCGATTCCCGACGCCCAGTGGGAAAAGGCTAGGCAGATGATGAAGTTTGTATAATCCTAATTGTCAAGATTTCATGAAATAGTCATTCAATAGATTTACCTGGTCTAAAAGAGTTGTATTGATGACTTTAATTATTATAATTCTGTAAATACATACTTTTTAGGGTCAGGAATCATATTTTGATCAACATGCAACCTAACACTGACTTGCAAATTGCAAAAAACGTAAGAAAATTTGAATTTCCGGGCTACCTGGCGCTTTCGTCTTAACTAATCTGCAGTCTTATCCAAACTACTTACATCATATTTATTTGTATCTGGTCGTGGCAGAACATACTAAATTCGTGATGCCGCAAAATATCACGAATGGATCAATAGGTATATTTCGTCCACACAATGTGCTCTAGTGCAGACAAGGCCTTTCAAGGCAGCCATAATAAGTCCATATTATATTATATTTAATTTTCCTGGTATTTTTCTTCCCACCACGCGCAGTTTTGTCCCCGGAAGATCCACAAACATAAATTAAACATGACACATAATCAATATACACTTCTTATTCTGCGCCATCCCTGCGGCTCGTGGTTTGAATGTTGACTAGCACTCATAAACACGTGATCTGACAAAATAAACAATTTACTATTGATAGAAGAAATAAATGTTAAGTAATCTTTTCATCGTTAGAGGGAAGCCGAAGAAAACATTTTTCAGTTCTCATAAACTCAAACAAAAAACTGTAGGTTTTTAATCTTATGATGTATTAAACTGGTATTAAATATAATTATGTAATGTGATGTGATACACAGTTACACACACAGGTGTACCATATTATTTGGCAATAGTAGATACTAAGAAGAGTGGTTGTTCCGAAGGAAAGCCGATAGGCTTCGGGTTGTATGAAAGCCCCTGAATCTTTTATTGGCATATTATTTTGATTATGAATGAAGCTTACAATAAATTTACATTATGGTATCATTAAAAATACAACGTGTTTCCGGATGTACGACATTAAATGAAAACGAGCACAGTACTAATCCATTGAAACATTTTAAAACACGAATATTAGTAGTTAATGGAAAATTAAAAAATTGCAGTTTTCAAACAAAATAAATAGTAGAATCAACTGCATAAAAGGTAAACACGCTTTATCTACGCAAAGTCACTGACCAACGGTGCGGTGCGGGGTGCGGGGCGCGGCGGCGACAATGTTTACCTATTATTACGGACTCAGATCTACATCATGTCGAAAAATAAGAAAATGAAAAAAAAATTCCTGTGGCTAAAGTATTCATTGGATTTGATTGATTTTTTGTATACGGGCAAAGAACATGATTCTCTTTACGTGGTTTAAAGGAATATCAATCCTCCTGTTATACGTGGTATAACATCAAAATTTGGTTTAAATCTAATAATACCTACTGATATGATTACCATGCTTTAAAATATTTAAAATCTATTACAACAAGAACATAATCCCATATTTTTTCTTGCCTTCGTAGAACGCAAGTTTCTGGAACTAGGCGACATTGTAATAAATTGCAAATGAAACTCGTGGGCGTCACCACAGATTATTAATAACTTTACACATGGATACACGTGTCGGTTATTAACATTGTTATTGTTGACTTGCTTCTTGTGCGAATACCTAGAACAATGCTAGGACTGACAAATTGATTGGCAGAAAACAGACAGCCGAAAGCTCTGCAGGCAGAAGAAACATGAAAATAGAGAAATGTGTTCGTATAATTTCGGTATCTTCAAGTCTGGAATGATCAAAGGAGAGCCTATCAATTAATGCATAAAATATTTTTGGAATAACAACATCTAAAGAGGTTCAATATTGTGTCATGATGATTCCTTGTGTTCCCAAAATTAATGAAAAGCTAGTATAACATACTTCAATGTCCATGCTATCTTAGTACCTTATTATTGACTCAACACAAAAGGCAAAGTTCACATATTAAAGGTGGACGCAGCAGATGGGCACTGCATAGGTATACCAAGCTGCTAGCACCCTTACTTTATCAAGATGTAATTTAATTAACGCACAACCTCTTAAGGGGTCATTGTACTCATAATTATGAACAACTTTTTTTTACTACGGGACCAGACTTGACTCCGTGAAAAAAAATCAGCTGTTCCCTACATTTGACGAATTAAATGCGAACATAAATGTGGGTAAAAACAGCTGGTTTCCTTTCGCGATTTCAGGTTTGGTCCCATAGTAAACGTTCTTCATAATGATGAGTATAATGACCCCTTAAGAGGTTGTGCGTTAATTGAATTACACCTTGTATAGCTCGCCTTTTAGTCTTTAGTCGGATTGGTTCAGAATTCGTTCCTAAGACTTGGGGACCCTGGACCCCAAGGACATAAAATCATTGAAATCAAAGAACAGATTTCTCATGTATCATTACCTGCCTTGACTAGATTTAGTTGCCATGCTATAACATTAGCATAATAGTAATCTTACTTGGATTTTCAGTTTTTTTTTAGAACGAATGGAAAGAAAATGTTTTAATCCGAGATTAGCATTGTCGTTTGCCTACATTATGAAGTCCCACAACTGGGCAAAGAAAATTAGAAAACAAAATATGGTATTAAAACGAAAATCAGCACAATACATAATAGTCTACTATCAATCTGCAATCTGCCTAGCCTTTTCCCAACTATATTGGGGTCAGTTTCCAGTCTACCGGATGCAGCTGAATACAAGTATTTTACACGGAGCGACTGCCTATCTGACCTCCACAACCCAGTTACTGGGTAACACGATACCCATTGGTAATACTAGTTGTCAGACTTTCGGGCTTCTGACGATCCTTAACGACTGTCAAAGAACCAAGAATGACAGCCGGGACCAACGGCTTAACGTGCTTTCCGAGGCACGGAGGTGTCTCGGTATGTTAAGGCAAGCGTAGATTAACCTGATCGACCGACCCGTGCGGCTGTTATTACTTAGCCACGAGCCGCTCACATACAATGCTCCTATATCAGCTTGAATTAGCTGGTTTATATGAAAATTACCTATCATTAAAACCAAATAGGTTTTCACGGATCATTTACTAGCTAATTTCTGTGAAGGGCAAGACCTACCGGGAGTCAAGTGCCCTGAACAAAAGTTAAATGAATACTTAGTCATAGTGTGGGACGATTAAAGGTTTACCTAACCTACAAGAACGGTAAAAGGTTAAGCTGACACCTCATCATGTGTTATGAAGATGAATATTCACCTACATACAGACTGAAATGCCAGTTAATAAGGGATAACAATGAGGTTGTCTAGAAAAGACAGCATAGCTTACTTGACAGTGGTACCTACCATAAACACATAAAATATCTATATCCTGAAAAATATTGTGAAAACTTTGTTCATAAATAACTCAAGTTCTTGAAACTGATACAACTTGATAGCGAAAAACGTTGCTCTTTTTAGGGTTCCGTACTCAACAAGGAACCCTTATAGTTTTGCCATGTCTGTCTCTCTGTCTGTCCGCGGCTTAGCTCACAGACTCTTAGTTCTCGAAAGCTGTAATTTGGCACGAGTATGCATATTAATCACGCATACCAAGTGGTAAAATAAAATCTTGAATACATTTTTGTACATGTATTTTTTTATCCTCTATCCCATGGTGTGGGGTGTCGCTGGATAGGACGTTCAAAATTATTGCGGGTGTGTGAAAATCATTTTTCGATTCAGGGATCCGTTTGGGCTTTAAAGTGCTAATTTTTGTTAGAGTAAATGGTTGTGGTTGGATATGAGAAAAAATTCACGGCAGATATATAAATAACGAAGTTACAAGGAAAACTATCACAGCTAAGTAAGCTTTACAAGTTAACCAGTAATAGTCGGCCAACTTACATTTGCAGTTGGAATGAATGAGAGAACATGTTTTTCAACTACAATGTTAAATTTGTTCTTGGGATAAATTCACCCCAACCTTCATTGTGCGTGGTCCAACACGCACTTGGCCGGTTTTTTTATTTAAACCCAACCATCTGCCTGTCAAATATTCGAATTTCGAATATATTCCGACCTCCGAGCCGTCTCGTCGGTATCGAGATGGCGCGAAAATAAAAATATTCTGTTTCGATCAGTTCACTACATCGACAGTCTACAGTAGCACGCACATTAAAGACAAGTACTTAAATCCGTCTAAAATTGGCTGGCCGTAAATTTCAGTTAATGTCTGTCGAAACGATCCAACACAATACAAGAGAGATGTTTTCGCTAGGCGGACAGCTTTTTCCTTCGTATAATGTTCAGAAAAGCGTAAAGTTTATGGCTGGCTGAATGTTAACACCCCTTAAACTGGTAGTTCGGAGTGCCTTACGACGGCTAACGAGCTTCCTTAGGCTTCATAGCTGTTGACAATGTCAACATGCTTGTCAAGTTATTTTAAAAGTATAAAATGGTTAAAAATAGGTATAATACGGCACGATTTTCCCGAATGGAAGTGTAAGAGGACTGGTTTGTAATTCAAAATCTCCTGACTGTTATTTGGATTCCATAATAGTCGATCCAAGGTAATTAAGACGAGCCTAAAGTAAAGATATTAAATTGAATTTCTATCAGGTTAATAATTAGTCTAACTTGACACAATGATGGGTATCAATTATCGCCCGGTTCAATTAACTTATGAAAATATTCTTTAGTTTTCAGTTTTCGTTGAGCTTTTGTGAGGATTCTAAATGGGTATAATACCAGGAATTTATAATAGTACAAGGAATTTGTTCCTTTGAAAACCATTGTTCGATTCTATTCGAACTATGGTTTTCAAAAGGACAAATTCAGTATTTTGAATTATTTATTCGATTTACTTAAGTAATCCACGCATCAAAATCCTTCTCCACATTGTATTATAACCAGACCATTTCATTGCTCTCTTGATCGCAAAGATCAGAATCAATCCAACAAAAGAAGATGAGTTTCTAAATCTGGATTATTCGACCAAATATCCACTTTCAATTTTAACCCTGATTTCCCATTGTGGGAGCAACAGTCGTTACTTTCCAATTTGGGCAAGAGGGAATTCAATAGAAATCAAACAAAAACAACTCTGAAAAAGTAAATGACAATCGTGGATGGCAGATTTCAATAAGACAACTCGAATGGAACAATGGAGAATGGTGGCTAACGATGGAAAGAAAGGATTTTCGAGAAAATGCGGTCGTAAAGAAATTCGTGTCTGTACCTCTCCTTTAGTTATGAAGCTTAATTTGAAAGTTTTGAATGTTATTATACAGGGTGTAAGGGACAGCCCTCCGCAGACTGATGGGGTAAATTCAGTTTATCATACTAAGATAACCGGTACATGAAATTATTTCAAGAACGTTATAGGAATCCAACAAACCTGATTTATTTTATTACCTCACACGCAGTGTATCGTTACTGTGGCAAAACGCGCGTAGCGAACGGCAACGCAGCGAGCCTTCGGCCGACGAGTATTTCAACATCCATTGCTGATTTTTTTATTTTAGCTGTTGTATTTACATAAATGGAGTGCTGCGTACAGATAATGTAAATTTACATTGAAATAAAGGAATAGTAATGGAAAATATGATTAAAAAAAATGATAATTTGTCTGAGAATATTTCCGGTGGAATATGATTCAAAATAAGGAGCTGAATGCACCCTGTCAGTTTGCGGAGGGCTGTCCCTTACACCCTGTATGTAAGGTTTACATCTCGTATTTTATGGTACTTTTGAGTTGGGCTTTTGTTCAAACCTACGGTAAAAGACAAAGGGGTTTTTAGGCATTGTGTGAATGTTATACGATTATGGGTATATAAAACTGTAAGCTCTTTTGTTTTCCACATTAATGCTGATCACACAATAGACAGCTACGCTCATTAGATTAGCTTACGCAATTGTCTGCTTTCTAAGGAAAAAAAGCGTTTTTTTTTTTAGAATTTAATCTATTTATTTTAACTTTGCTTTCTCTTACAGGTAATAAATATGAAAGTAACCGACTTATTTACACTAATTGGATGCTGGGTCTGCCGAGCTGTGGACTGTCGAAGGTTTGCTTGTATTTATAGTCAGTATTCAGAGTAGTTATATTTTTAACTGGAAATTAATATGTACTTACACTGGGTAAATTTATTGTACTAAATTAACTAACAAGCTATTTAAAAAAAAAAATTGTGCAGTCGGGAGACCCCGTCATGAACGCAGTTGCTTCTCACGTATGATTTAAAACAAAAACAACATTTTTGCAGCCGCCATCTTGGATTTACATTTTGACCTCACTATCGGCTTGAGCACCCTAGAAAACCATGAAAACGATACCCATGATGAAAAATTTGAAAGTTTTCGCAGCCGCCATCTTGGATTTACATTTTGACCTCACTATCGGCTTTAGCACCCTCGAAAAATATGAAAACGACACTCATTATGAAAAATTTTAAAGTTTCGCAGGCGCCATCTTTTTTTTTGTGGATGGGAAATCATCAAATGACTTCTTCCGCTCTGCGCGGAGCGGGAGGGCGTGTCAGGCTTTTACTGATTAAAACCCACCCGTGTTCCTTCTGTTGCCTTTGCCGGGTCCACGGTAACTCTTCCGAACATCCCGCAACCCTGGCTGACATCGGCCCTAGCGGACCCCTTCAATGGTGCTGACATCTCTTTGAGGCGCGCGTGGAACACAATGCGCCGTCGACTCGGGCCTTGTCTTTACCGGACGGCGAGCTACCCATTGCTTGCCGTCCGCAAGCCCGCGCCTACGGTGGCCAGGAATTGGCTGCCAATTCCCGACGCCCAGGGTGTCTCCTGCGGCGACTAGGGGCGTGAGGGCGCAAAGCTTGCCTCTCCCTCACGCGTCCCGCCTCCTCCTTCGCGAGCATTACTGCTTCGCAGAAGGAAGTAATGGCTTCCCATGTATTCTCGCTCCGTACAATGGCCTGGACCAGGGCCGGACGCGAGAGATCGCCGCCGCCGATCGCTTCCGCGAGGACGCGGCGGTGCTCTGCCCAAGCCGGGCAGACCTCCACCGTATGCTCCACTGTGTCCTCCGGGCGATCCACACAGTGGTGACACCCGGGCGTTTCCTCCCGCCTTATTTGGAACAGGTGAGGACGCCGTGGCGCCTCTCCAGCCACTCCTCAAAGAAGGGACCTATCGCCGCAATTGTGGCGTGACCAGCGCTGGGTTGCGACAATTACACTCTCCATGTCGCTATGAAATTCTGCTGGAGCTCTGTCCGCCGTGCCGAGATTTCTCGCGGCAGCTGAGTTACGCTTCGGCGTTTTGCCTCCTCGCGCCACTCCCACACGTGCGTGATGACTTTTGCCTCCAGATCCCATGGCGGTAATCTGGCAAGGAGGTTCGCCGCCGCACCGGAGACCATGCAGTATCCCCGGGCTAGCCGGCTGACCATGACTCTCTGAGACGCGTTCAACCGACGGACCGGTCGCCGCCTCACGGAACGCGTCCACACCGGAGCTTCGTAAAGGGCCATGGACCGCACGACCCCCGCGTAGAGCCTCCGGCAGGAGGCGTTTGGACCCCCTAAATTGGGCAGGAGCCGCCTCAAGTCAGCCCCGGCCCGCTCCAGTCTGGAAGCCAAACGTCGGAGCAGGCGCCATCTTGGATTTATATTTTGACCATTTTACAAGGTATGAACTCTCTTTCGCGTGACGATTTCTGCCAGTTTACTCCTACCGCAAGCCGCGTAAAAGAACTTTGTTCCAATAATAAAATAAATAACAATCAAATATCCTAACTATACCCATTAACAAACTAAAATATGGAACATGCCCAAAATTTTCGTTTAAATCATCCATTTTACCTTTATGAAAACCTTTTTTTACCTTTTTTTGAGGCTTAACTTCCGTCGGCTCTTGAAAAATACATGAATTACCTCCTGCATTTGATGCGAAAGGCAGATTTCATTGCATTGCTAATTAAGGAAAAATAATTAACTTCTCCAGTACATTCAGCGTTTGCTCAGATTTTAACTTGCTAAGCTGCAAATTATGCTAATTTTACGACTGAAGGGTATGTAGTTTTCGCTTGGTAATGTGATATTTTTTACTTAATTACTGTCTGAAACGTGGGCTTACACAGCTACATAAATTACTTATTTATTTGGTGAATATAAACATAAAACATCTCAATTCCATACAACTTTGTTCCACTAATTTCTAGAAAGTTTGTGTCATTTACATTTAGATTTTACAGTCATGAAAATGAGACAAAGCTAAAATCAACGCAATGAAAACTCTTTGATGTAACTTTACGAATAAAATATTATTTCACATAATAATTGTAATAAATACCTGAATCGGGCCACAAAGGGGAAAATTTTCAACTTTCAATCAGATCAAAGTATTGAGGGTAGGTTATTATTTTACTTAGAGACGCGCACCGCACAAGGATTTTTCTTATATTTTTTTTTCTTTTTTTAAGGCTGTAGGTAGTTAGGCACTTCCACCGAGGATTGCCATGACCTGCCATAACTAATATTACTTCATTGTGTTGTCGTTTTCTTTTTAATGTTCATATTTGCTTGTTATTACTATTATTTTTTCTTTGTCGTGTAACTATTATTTTGTGCTGTGTCTTCTATTGTTGTTGTACTGAATAAATGTTTTATCTATCTATTTTTGTCGTAAAAATCGAAGGCAGTCGTGTCATAAATTGAAAATCCTGAAACGTTCGTTTTAGAGGTAGTCGACCTTTTATTCCGTTTACTTGTGACGTAACTGAATTAAAGGGTTCAATTTGAACCAGTAACGTTAAAAAAGGTTGAAAGCTAGTATTTAGAGTATATTTGGTGCATGTGTGGAAACCAAGATACGATATGCATTCGGAGGTATCTTCTTAAATTTAACAATAAAGACCGTCTCCGACTGCATGAGATTGTACGATTTACAAGTACGGGGAGTGGGATTAGAGACAGAAGTATGTTATCTTGTTACCATCTTTTTAAAGTTCCGTTTTTACGCAGTCGGGTTTTTTGATTTTTTAAATTTACTTTTTTATTTTACACTTTTTAGTTTATTTTATTAATTTAGTTGAATTTTTTTTTAGTTAAGTATTATTATTTATTTATTCTTAATTAGGTTATTTTCTTTCACTGTATCAAGTAACGCTTTAAGGCTCTTGTAAACACGCGCGACACGCGACGCGACACAAAGGCACCGCGTGTCGTGCCTATTTGCAAGAGCCTTTAGGTAACGGTAGTTAAAATCATCTTTCAAAGCAGTAAAATTCTGGGTTTGTCACTCGATGATAATAATTATTTTTCACGTTAATAAGACGATTGATTATACGATTATATAAAAACTTTATCACAGCTGTATTATAAGTTTTGAAAATTTAAGTGAGAATGCTTGCTAACCAACTTTAAATCGTTATAGATCCTAAATAGTCATTCAAAATGAAAAATGATTAGTGTAACCTAAGATGTTTTTCAAAGACCTATTCAATGATACCCCACTTGTTGTTTTCTTTCCTCAATATGGGGTCTCGTTGTCGCCATATTGAATTTTATTTACTATCATGTGACTTTAGTGGCACCAATATAGTACTTCTATGAGAGGCACTCACAAGATTAGGACATCTAGACGCACTGCAGGTTACCATCCTTACCAAGTTGCTATTCCACCAATTCGCACTAAGCGTTTCCAAATGTCTTTTGTGATGCGCACAGCAAAGGAGTGGAACTTTTTGCCTGTGTCTGTGTTCCCGAACGCATACAACCCCGATCTCTTCAAAGTGAGTGTGAACAGGCTTCTTCTTAGTAAGCTCGCTCCATCGTCGACTTTATCTCTGTCATCTCTGACCTAAACCAGAGTCAAGAGCAAACCTATCTCAAATAAAAAATAAATAAAAAAATCGATTGACGTAAGGATCATCAAAATCAGCCCATGCGTTTAATGTTTAGAGCGCCACAAAGGAACAAACATACATAGGCTGATAAACACATTACCCTTTGCGTCTCACAGTCGGGTAAAAAGGTTGATAAATAGTATTTGGAGTCTACTTGGTGCATGTGTGGAAACCAAGATTACATTATACTGGGTGAAATTGAATTCATGGGCGTCCTCTTAAGGGGTCATTGTACTCATCATTATGAACAACTTTTATAATGGGACCAAACCTGAAATCGCGAAAAAAAATTCTGCTGTTTCCTACATTTTGAGGAGTTACGCAAACATAAATATAGGGAACAGATTATTTTTTTTAAGGAATTGTGGATAACTATAGAAAATGTGGTAGAATCATCAAGTTATTGAATACTTAAACCATTACTTATATATTTTGAGAATCAGAAGTTACCTGCTGTAGGTTACTTCTACTTCACAGCATTTAGAACAGACCCACACACAATAAAAAAAATCATAAAATTAAAAGTAAAATAAAAAAATAAACGTAATTAATCTTTTCGTCATATTTGTGAAAGGATCACTTAATTTAAAACCTTTTTCTAAAACGTGGTAATTTCATTAAAATCCTTTGTCTACTTTTAGCCATGACTCTATAAGAAAACGTCTTCCCGCTTAAATTTCGTCAAGAAACGTATTCTAAAAATTGTGACGTTACATTACAAGGGTCGATCGTGATTTACGACGCGTCTTAAGCAAGGACATAACATCAAGCCTATATTCCCCGAAGGGGTGACAGAGGTATATTGTAGTACACCCACGTCTTTCCAGTTAAGGTCCTTGTTAAAGAAGAAGAAGAACGAACGAAGATACTACACACACACACTATGAGTACATTGATGGTTTGGACGCCATCATTAGAAAAAGATGTGCATCCCCGATGTCACGTGTTCGCGGCAGCACCAACAGTACTCTCACTCGTTCACAGATCGGTGGGATTCCCTGATGTTGCGGAGTTTATTGACTTCTAGTCTAAAGATGCAGCTGAATACCAGTATTTGAAGTGACATCTTCTTTAGGTGCGTTGAGCGCTTTTTGGTAGGGGAAAATCTTACGGGTTCGCGAAATGCGACATGCTCGCGTCACCGACATGCTAATGTGACGTGTTGTGCCAGACTGTTAATGTTTTAAGTTTTCACTTCTGTCGGCAGTTCCCATGACTGCTTATTGTTTTTTTTACATGGAGTGATTGTTTATCTGACCTCCATAACCCAATTACTGAGTAACACGATACGCCTTGGTAAGACTGTTTCACAGACTTTTGACGCCTCACCTGTCAAAGATCTACCCCAATAATACTTTTCCCGAGCTGGTATCGAACCTAGGACCAGCTTAGCATTCTGACCAACGAAGTTGTCAAGCGAGAAGCAAAGAACTTTTCTAACAAAAATTGATGAACAAGATAACATAGAAGTGTAGAGAGACCATCTTAATTGAAGTCGTATTATTAACGAGACATAGCATAATCAGCCTATAATGATCCCACTGATGGGACACAGACCTCCTGTCTTTGAGAGGGAGTGGGCCCAGTGCGGGTTGGTGGATGATCACATGTTTTCGAATTTTTGGTTCTAGAATCCGGAAGAGAGAGAGGAGAAATCCGGGTTCCTCACGATGTTTTCCTTTACCGTATTGAGAGCAGTGGTGACGAAATTATTTGCAAAAAGTAAAGCGGCTGCTTGGGTTCGAACTCACGACCTACAACAACTCGTAAGGGCCGTTACCACTGGGCCACCACTGTTCGCACGAGATATAAATGAAGGATATTGGAACAATTTTCTGACTGTTTCAATATCCTTCATGCTTTCTAGCTGTGATTTTATTATTTGATGATCATGATTTTCGTGAAAATTACACGTATAGTTAATTAAAGCTTCGTATTAATTCCTAATAATGATCAGAATTGTCTGTCTCGTAGATAGTAATATCGTAAATATTATGCTATAAAAAAAAACGTTTATTGTTAGTTCGTTTCTTATACTTTCAAGCCGAAACGAATGAACGTATTTAGATGAAATTTGGCTTACAGGTAGCGAATACCCTGAAATAATACTAGGTACACTTAATCCAGTGAGAAGTGTCTATTGATCTCACAGGAAACGCGGGCAAAGTGGCGGAAAGGAGCTTGTTTAATCAATAATTTCTGCTATTTTTTTCATAACAATAAGTTTGGATTACTCGTATGCTGGCATTTTCTCGGGAAAGCAGTAAGTGTCAATTATCTGAATTTATTTATTAGTAGTAGAGTTATAAATGCAAGCTACAATGCTACATTAAATTTTAAACAACATATTTATCGTTACTGTAGCTCGGGGCTGGTATACATCCGATATAATCGATTTTTATATCGATGCAGCTTATATAAAGTGTAATAACATCGTCGGATTAATGATATAAATATTATTTAACACCTGCAAAGTTTGACCTCCTTACGAAAATACAGCTTAATTGTTTTTTGTAACATTGTGCTGAAATCATAAAGTTAAAAGGTTTATCTTCGAGTATTTGTTTTGATCCAAATTATGGAGGGCCAAATATTTATACAGCGAGACAGATTTTTCGGAATCGAAATTGTATTGTATTTACATTACAATCCTTACTAAGCTTTCTGATTTTTGTGACGAAATAAGACTGAGATAAGTATTACGAAAATTTATCAGAATTAATTGTTTTTACCTTTTAAAAAATATCAACATTCAAGTTTAAAGGTTAGACTTTCAAAGAAAAATAAATTCCTGGCTTTGACATAGTAGGACACGACGAAATGAGCCGGAGCGTAGCAAATCAGTGATCTGCTACGACTTTATATAATATAACGTAGCTGCGTAGCCGTGACGTCATATCAGCTACGGTGTAGCAACTTCGTATGCTACGAAATTGTATGAACGATTTATGTAGACCATGTTCGAAATATGTATGATACTCGTATATATTTTGGTGTTTGCTATTGTTCATATTGTTGTAACCACATCGCATGGCGACCGTAGCCAGGGGTATGACGTAATCATATTTTAAACAGCTGATGATGTGTTTACTTCGCAATTAGCGAATGATTGGTTCATTCGCTGTAGGATAAACAAGGTAGAGGCAATAGAATTGAAGTTGGCAATAATGGGTTAGGTAAAAGGAAAACATCAATTTTAGTGTCTGCCACCAAGTCCCAACATGAATTTGCAGAACAGAAATAGAATCGCAGCTTAGTTTTCGACTGTCATGATGATATCGTGCCCAAGGTTTTTGGTTCTTCAATCGTTTGTATAATATCGCCATTTTCTTAGGACGCTTTCTTACAGACCCCATTTGCCAATATATTCTTGAATTTATTGAAAGAGTGTATCAAATTTACCTCATAGATTATCTAGCCGATTTTGCTTGAAACAACTGAAAATTCAGTTTTAAAGAGAACTTTTCATTTGTTTTATAAATATTTGAAATATGACCAGCATTATAAATAAAATAACTGCATGGAAGATTGAACACGAAACAATGCAAAGTTATAGTATGCGAAATATATAATAATATTACTTTTTATGCACGAGTATACATACTTACCTATTGTATTAGTATGCTAGCGATCCGCTCCTGCTTTGTACGGTTTTTAACGACTTGACAAAACATCACGATTTTCCTATTATATATTATATACATTAAATATTAACGTATATACACAAAAACCTTCCGGATTAAATTTTCTAAATGATGGTGAAAACCGCGTCCAAATCCGTTGCGGAGCTTAGAAGATCAACGCGGTCACACAGACAGACACGGAAAGCAACTTTATAATATGTATAGATGAGATAGAATGGCTCTTTATTATATTAAAAAGTTCTAACAACGAATGAGGTTTTTCGTTTCTGTTTCCTCTCATTATTAGCGATTCTCTTAATAAAATTAAGGCTAATTTAGAGAGGTTCTTACGACCCCAGGCCCCAGACCTAATTAATGCACCATTATGTGAAACCAATGTATAGTAGAGTCATTTGGTGCTCAAAAAGGGGATTACCTGGCAGCAGCGAGGTGTGAATTTTTGTAAGAGTGAAGCCGAAGCGAAGCCGGTGTTAACTTACTTACTTTATCAATGAAGTAAAAATTAATGTATTACGTTAAAAATAAACGTCTTTTCTTTACTGAATTTAACACCATCTATCGTCAAATAGCAGAACCAGAAAAACGCTATCACTACACAAACAAAATTTTCAATGTTTTAGAGAAATAAACTCAACTAAATTAGGTACTATCACTCTAAAATTATTAAAGGAATATAAAGAATCGAATACAATACAGTTGAACAGGTGAAAACTAAATAAAATGTGCAATATTACTTCATCTCGTTCTCGCTGACGCATTTTTTCTATGTCTGTCTCTATCGTAACCCGTTGTACACCTGCTTGCTCTCGTCCATTATCAAGCGGTGACACGTGACCTAAAGTGACGTCATGACAGGATCGCTATTGTATGAATTTTTAGTTCCCGATTATGTCGTTTTGGCGCCGAGTTATTTTAGAACATTTGTTTTGTTGTTGATGTTGTAATTCAAATGTATAATAATAGGCGTTTTTGTTGTTTGAATATTATGGTGAATTAAATACCCGTAGTGTAACTATATTTGTTGGCAATAGTAGACACTATTGACTGTGCCATTTTTCAATAGCGGTAAAGTTGCTGATGCGAACCTCCGAAGGGAAGCCGGTAGAAATCGTGTTATAGGCTGCTTTCGCCACTGTTATCTGGAAAGTTTTCCAGGAGTTTTGAAAATTGGTAATTTTATTGATTTCGACGTGCTCTTTTAGAATTTTTACTTTGCCAAATGAGTCTGAAAGACGATATTGTCAAAAAACTTTCCATTTTTGGGCGCCATTTTTCCAAAATGGTGGTGCAAGCGGCAAAGAAACGAAGCGCGAAAAAGAGACAAGACGATATGTAACTTGGCTTACTAGCCAAGTTTTAACCTGCTAATTGTGAAGTGCGTATAACATATATACCTCTTTTTACAGTAATAATATCATTGTGGAAAGCAGTAGTGGCCCAGTGGAAACGTCTGCAACTTACGACATGTAGGTCGTAGGTTCGAACCCAGGCCGGCATTTTACTGTGTGTAAATTATTACATCACCACAACTCTCAAAACGGTGAAGGAAAACATCGTGAGGATACCGACATGTCCTAGAACCAAAGCTTCGAAGACATTTGTGACATCCATCAACCAGCACTGGACCCGCGTGGTAATGGCCCACCCACCCTTACACAGATGAGGCCTGTGTCTGGGTCTCAGCAGTTGGAACATAATAGACTGATTATGTTTATGCTTAATATCATTGTGTGTGACAGTATATTTCTAACGCTCGATGTGTCATATAAATAATATTGTGCCGATCGCTACCTTTAGCGTTGGCCTGAAATCAGCCTTATATCCCAGAGGAAATGTAAGCTGTGTAATTTTAGTCTACACATCGATAAACGTCCACAAATTAGGGTCATAAAATAGGCTTGGGTTCAAGTTCAAGTGCTTATTCTAAAACCTGCTGATATTATTAAGCAAGTAAGTACATACTTGGAATTTAATAGTCTGTCTGGCTAGCTTAGCAACGTTGACGAGTTGACGTGATCTATGTTTATGTTATAATAGTAATAACTATAAAATATTACATCAATGTTTAAAACGGTTATGATAGAATTATTAAAGTGTTATGGCCCGAAAGTTTGACAACCAGTCTTATCAAGGGGTATCGTATTACCCACTAACTGGGTTGTTAAGGTCAAGTAATTGCTCTATGTAAAATACTGGTATTCAGCTGCATCCGGTTAGACTGGAAGCCGACCCCAACATAGTTGGGAAATAGCTACGCTAATGATGATGATAGTATTTTAAAGACGTGTTTGTTATTTTGGAAAAAGCTCAAAAGCTCAAAAGGTAAGCTCAGATACACATCCCAGTCTTCTATTGTCGCTTTTTATACAATACTGTTCCAATGCTGGTACAATGTTTCGGCACTAATGCTATGTACAGTTACATTGTCGCGATAATGCGAACTACACTTCGTGTGCTCACTCTCGCACACCGCTCGACGTCTCGCTGTACAACAGAGAGCACGCGAAGTGTACTTCGCGTTATCGCGACAATGTAGCCGTAGCATTACATACCTCTAGGGTTGCGGGATGTTCGAAAGAGTTACCGAGGCCCCGGCACAGGCAACAGAAGGAACACGGGTGGGTTTTAGTCAGTAAAAGTCTGACACGCCCTCCCACTCCGCCCAGAGCAGGAGAAGTCATTTGATGATTTCCCATCCACAAAAAAAAAGCATTACATACCTATTGGTGATTAAACAAGATATGTATAATCACGTGTACATTTTCGCGGACAGTCACTACTTTGTAGAATTCAAATCATCGAACACTGACAAACTTCTAAATCTCTAATCACCAATTTTATTCTTCCACTATTGTTCCCAGGGTTCCTCTAAATTTGGTCTAAAATGTCCGAGAGAAAGCTTACACAGACTCGTAGATTCACATTATCAGCACCAACATATCATTTTAACTACCCATTTAATTATAACAGCAACGCAGAAACATTAGATTCATTAACTGAAATTCACCTTTAATGACGAGGCGAATGTGAAATAGTATCGTACCGGATTCTGAAAGTTTCACGAGAATTTAATGCACTATTTAATGTGTGTGCATTGCGAATTAAAAGTTTTGTGCTAAATACATAGTTAAAGGCGGGTTGTGGTTTGCAGTTAGATGTACAAATGAACTTATCATATTTATAGGCTTATTTCCATAAAAGTTAGTGAACGCAGTATTGAATAGCTTAGTGATGAAGTTTTTACTCGTAATACCTACAAAGCTGCTCTTTTTCCTATTGTCTATACAATAAATATAATACAAATATAATACAAATAAATAAAATAGAAGTCTCTGTTTGTAATGTCAAAATAACAGCTTTTCACTATAACCATAATAAAAAATAAAAACATTTATTATAATTTTTGTGTGTCTGTCGGTCTGTCTTTCTGTTTATTCCGGCTAATCTTTCTCTCGACTTTCACTGGCAGATAGCTGATGTTGTAGTCGTGCGTAGAAGCTCACACACACATACTTTTTTTTAAATAAAAAAAGTATGTGTGTGTCAAATAGGGAAGCTATTTTCCGACATCCACGCGAACGAAGTCACAGCTTAATAAAACTAACAAATATGAAAAGTACATTCAAATCTATAAAACAAACAATTATTTAAAAATCTCTGCATATTAAATTAATGCCGTGTTAGGTACTTTATACAGGGTGATGAGTTATGTGATGCATAAAACGAAGCTGCAATGCCAGTTGCTGGGTTCCTTCCTTTTGCCTATCTAAGCAGACATCACCACCAATACACACGTCACGACAGATCATCAGTGCTTGCACGATTGTTACGTAGTTAGATGTGACTGGAATTTCGGGAAACATTGGAAACACAGGCTTCTCGCCTAGTTTAGGAGTCAAACGTTCGACTTCAAACTGTGTCACTGTTATACAACTTAATCTTAAGACACTTTGTACTAGTTGGTACTAAATAAAATGTATTATTATTATTACACTAAACTAAATTTCGAGGACTGGCCAATTTTTGGGGAAGCCAATAAGATACCCACCCGGATGTCGACCCAATGGAGATGTACTCATGTAGGGTCATTTGTTTATGTCCAATGCTCCAGGGGGCGCGAGGCTATTTATTTCCTTCCCCAATTAGTTCAGAACCCCATGTCAATTGGTGAGCTATCTTTCCGTTTTCTTTTACTGTTACAAATGGGGATAGGCGGCACCAGTTTATGGGAATGGGCTGAAGAAGACCATAATCCCTGACAGTTTTGTCCTTAAAAGTTCATCTATACACCTTCTATACCTACTCTATACAAATATATAAAATTGAAGTGTCTGTTTGTAATATCGCAAAATAATAGCTTTTTACTAAATGCATATGAATGTATGTACGGTACTTATAACAAAAAATCAATTTAAAAAATTTTGTCTTTCTGTTTGTTCCGGCTAATCTCCCAAACAGCTGAACCGATTTTGACGGGACTTTCACTGGCAGATAGCTGATGTTACAAGGAGTAACTAAGTCCACTTTTATATTAGAAAAAGAATTAGGAATACGCGTAAAAAAATTAAAACCTATGACATTGTGAACCAAATCAGATTCAAATTGGGAAGTATTGACATCCACGCGGGCAAAGCCACGGGTAGCAACTAGAATAGTGTAAAAAGTAAAGCTAAAAGATTTTTTCAATTCTATAAAGAGGAGTGTATTTATTCATATCACTTATCGTCTATGTAGTACGTACTTAAAACATATCCAAACAAGAATTTGATGCCTGAGGAAATAATTACCGACAAGTTTGAAAAAAAAAACTCGAAACTTTCCTGTCTTAGAACCCCTATTTTAATAAAATTGATCTAAGATTTGTTGGAAAACCATAGCAGATGCAATAATTCCTTTTAATCATGCTTTAAAATAAAAACTGAATAATATTTCTAATTCATTTATTAAAGTCAAGAAAGAGTTTCTTAACTGATTCTATCATCTTCATTGTGCTTGATACTTTGTCTTTGTCCTTAAGTATCTAATTACGAGTTGACTAATTTTCAATTTATTCGCTGCATAATTTTGTGAGATACTTCGTTGGTGTTTTTGCCACTAAAAAAGCTAATGATAAAGAAGATATATGACCACTACAGCAACGGCTTCCTAGAAGAACCGCTGCCCGCCACATAACGGCCGTCATGAAAATGATGCCACCGGGGTTTGACTTTACGGTGTCAAAAAACGCTCTCTAGGAAAACATACCAACTCACTTTCATTAATAACGATTCAGTGACGTCATTCGTCAAATTGCGGACTCTTTGGGGATGGCCACTACAATCTTAGGAAAGCCTTGTTTTATTTATTAATAATACAAAGCCAGTGACAACACAGTTTAAAGAATAGGTTACTCTTAGGTTATAGGTTAATAGGTTTAGTTCTTATTTAAACTGCATATAGACACTCTTCTTTCAAAAACCTTAGCTATTTGGCTACGAATTTGTCTTGTTGTGCTGTCTGGATTTTTATTTATTTAATCAAATATTCAACATCGTCGCATCAAATATGCGACATAATTTACACGCTCAAATGCACCGGCAGTGCTTCGTAACTTAAATAATATTTTGATAAGTTCACTTTGCTCCGTCTACGAAAGTCAACACACCCGGGACTCTGTATTTTCACAGCACTTTTCAAATATCGAATGATAAACAGCTGTCTATGCCGAACGAATACTTTTTCGAAGCAAATACGTAGGAATTTCATTGGACTAATGTCCGGTTAGTTGTATCTACCAACCGTTTATGGTTAAGTTCTTGTGTCTTCGGCGATATTAAAGCTTTTATCTATAAAATAAAATAAAATTGAAGTGTATATTTGTAATGTCAAGATAACAACTTTTTACTAACTGCGTAAGAAAGTATATACGGTACTTACAACAAAAAAAGCAATTTTAAAATTTTTTGTCTGTGTTTGTTCCGGCTAACAGCCGAAACGGCTGGACCGATTTTGACGGGACTTCTACTGGCAGATAGCTAATGTTACGGCGAGTAATATATGCTACTTTTATTTTAGAAAAATAATTAGGGTTCTGCGCAAAAAGATGTCGGATTTAAAAAATTCTTTTTGCATTTGGTAGCCCAATTCTCGATGATAGTCATAGGCTATTTAACATCACGCTACGCCCGTTAGGAGCCGAGCAAAAAGAAAAAAATCAGAAAGAACACTAAGCGAAAACAAAGTAATAGCGCGGGCAGGCAACGCGACGGGTCGGAGACGAGGGAGTTTTATTGAAATGTGGCTGTTATTTTAGTAAACTGTGTATCTTACGACATACACGCGAACGAAGTCGCGTGGCACAGCTAGCTCTTCATTAAAATCTTGCATAGACTTTTATTAAGGTACCTATTTGACTTCAAGAACTAAATAAACATAACTGTCTTATTCATGTGACAGTGACAGTTTCGAGAGAAAATAAAAGATGATATAAATTAATTAACTGACATAAACAGAACCATTCCGCACTCCAATATTTTGCAGGAAACAAATCAATGTCAACTGATATAAACGATCTACATGACTGCGGCAATAAACCCAGTGTTTCCACTACATTTGTTTTACGAAGAAAATACTGCGCTTACTGTAAGGGCAAACAATTCTATTAACAGTATTACAGTTTAACTGTATAACCTATTAGTAAGAAAAATATTCGATGGAGGAAAAAATATTTCTAAAGAATTTAAAGACTGATATTATACCTTCTCCAGAGTCTTCCAAACCTTAATTGACCGGATGAGAGAAAAGGTAGATAGATATTCGTAAACAGCCTTCGAACCCATTACCGAATACTTCAATCGCCAATTTAACGATTGATTTCCTTTTCAAACCAATTAGATTTAAGAACACAATTCAATGAAAACTGGTATCATAAGCTTAGCAACCGATAAAAAGATTACCTCTTCATGCCTTTTGAACTTGGAAAAACCGATAAAGCCAACAAATAAATAAGAAAAAAAATCAGTTTATTCCCTTTTCCAATGCAGGAGTTCCTTTATAAATTCTTGGTCGGCTATAAATGCAAAGATTTAAATCGCTAGATTTACCCTCATCGTACTTAAGCCAGAATTCTATAATGTATTTCAATCCCAATCTTGATCCGCAGTCTTTGTCGGTTGCTTGTGATTCGCCCTCTAAAAGACTCAGATTGACAAACTTGGCCGTTGATTGGTTACAGACAAGGATCGGGATCAAGACTGAGATTGAGATATATAATAGAGTACGGCCGTCAGTCACGTGAAAAATATCCATACTGCGTAGAGTGAGCTCACCCATTATGAAATAACGTTTCCATGATAACCAAGTCAAGTCACTGCGTCATTGTGTCAGAGCGCAACAGAAACGACGGTATAGCGAAGGTATAGCGAATCTAAAGATTTAAATCTTTGTATAAATGATATTTCATAGCTAAAGTTGAAACGGGATTGCCAATCAAATCACCAGCGAGTCATCGAATCTACTTTGTACAAAGTGGGGCCGGATCCGACGAACCGGAGTAAAATTTAAGTGTCTTAAATATAGTACGCCTTAAAGCTCGGATCGATTTTATTACACTTATTTTTAGATAACGATTTGGTTGTTTAACGTTCAAACAACGGCAGATACAATGAGGTGATTTGAAGGTTGATTTTGGTTTATAAATACAAAATCAACCTTTAATAACCTGTAATAAACAACATTATAAATAATGTTGTTTATTACAGTCTATTGAATATAGGTCGCGCTCAAAACGGCCGAAGCGTTTTTGCAGTCATTATCTGGCGACCGGGACTCTTGTTACCCTTTTGCAATATCGTTACTGCTGTCACAAAAAGGGGCATAGTAATTAAGGCTCTTATTGGCCTATTATCATCAATTGCCACATCGGAAAAATGCCGTCAACGTATATCCATAAACGTACTTTTATATGCTCCAGATAACCTTTTTTTTTTTTGGATGGGAAATCATCAAATTACATCTCCCACTCTGGGCGGAGCGGGAGGGCGTGTCAGACTTTTACTGACTAAAACCCACCCGTGTTCCTTCAGTTGCCTGTGCCGGGGCCACGGTAACTCTTTCGAACATTCTGCAACTCTAGCTGGCATCGGCCCTAGCGGACCCCGTCAATAGTGCTGACGTCTCTTTAAGGCGCGCGTGGAACACGACGCGCCGTCGACCCAGGCTTGGTCCTTACCGGACGGCGAGCCACCCATTGCTCGCCATCCGCTAGCCCACGCCTACGGTGGCCGGGAATCGGCTGCCAATTCCCGACGCACGGGGCGTCTCCTGCGGTGACTACGGGCGTGAGGGCGCAAAGCTTGCCCCTCTGGAGCTCTGTCCGCCGTGCCGCGTTTTTTCGCGGCAGCGGAGTCACGCATGCTCCTGATAACCTGAACCCATAATGCGTTAAACACCCGTAATGACAATCCTTTTCATTTTGACAGCAAAACAAAGCCCATTCCTTCCCTTGTTTGAAAAATACGTCATGCTCGACCGTAAAATTGACGCATTGGATATTATTGAATTGTCAAGTCTGCGTGATATCAAATTGTTCAGATACTTGTTATAATTCATCCCACACACTTAACGATTTACTTGCGCAAGCCTTGCGCAAGTAAATCGTTAAGTGTGTGGCTAGCATTAAGGTGCTAGGTTATTAAGGTGTCATGTTCACATTCACTTACAGTATTTAATACTATGTAAATAACTTAATTCCCACATCATTGTTGAGAGTCAAATGTATACCATTTCTCTTTCGCGAGTTAAGTTATAAGTTTAATCTTTGCTTATTCAGACTTAAGTCTGATCAATGAGCGGTGGTAAGTCAATTACTAACTAAACTCGAACTTGGTTGACATCGCTTGGGAATTTAACATTGAAGAATTTAATCAGTTATTCAATTCAAATGATTGTTTGCTTTTAAAGCCGCTATTTATTTTTTTAAGTTAAACTTTATACTATATCAACTTACTTTTTCATGGAGGGAACTCATTGAAAATACGTTTTGCCACGCATTTAATTAATGTTTGATTTATCATCTTGTGATTTTTCTCATAAGTGAAAATTAATCAACAATCACACATATCAAAGACATACTTCAATGATTTACATTGTTTTTTCCGAATTAGATAAATAACACGTTTCAGCATAAATAAGTACTTCCTGAACAGCTAAACACGTAACAAACAGATATAACAACGAATTTTTATGAATTAATTTGAGCGCGCGCCCGCTGCCTGATATTCGTGATTTATACAGGCTCAAATTAATCGCGGTGAGGCTCCCTTGGCTATCTGTGTCGTTCTATTGTTCCTCCCCTTTTGTTGCGTGACATATTGCAAAAAAAATAATTACAAATGATATTGCTCTAACGAATTGAAATTATCTGGGCCACGTTTTGTTTTTGGAAGATAAGATTTTTATGTAAATGCTGCAGTTTTATTACGTTTCATTTGGTTTAGAATTCAGTAGATTTCTATTCTTGAATTTAACATTTTGTTTGCATTTTTAACCTAGTTTGGAGCCCGACTCTACTCAAGTTTGCAGAGCTTGGAAGTGGGAGTGGTACCTATAAAATACTGATTCAACGGGCCAATTCAATAATTGCAGGCGGTGTTCATAAAACTTTATCACTACATTTTTGCAGCACTACCATTATCAAATGCATTCTACAAGCGGCCACATTTTAGGAGCGCAGTTATTATCAAATCAATTCAAATGCGATTTCTACTATTACCTATAAGAGGCGGAATACGTGAGGGAGAGGCAATCTCTGCGCCCTCACGCCCCTAGTCGCTGCAGGAGACGCTCTGGGCGACGGGAATCGAGAGCCGTTTCCTGTCCATCGTAGGCGCGGGCTTGTGGACGGCGAACAAGGACCAGGCCCGGGTCGACGGCGCGTTGTGTTCCATGCACGCCTCAAAGAGATGTCAGCACTAACTGACCAGGTTCGATAGGGCCGATGCCAGCCAGGGCCGCGGGATGTTCAAAAGAGTTACCGCGACCCCTGGCACAGGCAACTGAAGGGACACGGGTGGGTTTTAGTCAGTAAAAGTCTGACACGCCTTCCCGCTCCGCCCAGAGCAGGAGAAGTCATTTGATGATTTCCTACAAAAAAAAAAGAAAACCTTTACCTATTACCTAACTGCGACCCACACTACAAAACTAGTTAGGCACGCATGGAGTGCTCATACAGAACCGTTTTAGATACAGAATGTTCACAAAAGAGCAGATATAAATCTAGTGAGCCAATGCCACCGACATGAAAGCTTTACGACGTATGACAGGGATTGTGCTTTTTATTTGCATGCATGTAGTCGCGACAACGCCACAGTACAGAGTTAATAAACAAATATATGTGCGCTCCCTGTATTTTATTGCGACGTGACGTTTTGCAATTTCGTATGTCGCGAGTGGAACTGTCGAAAGTGAATTACTTACGTGAAATGGTTTGATTTTAAAGCTTAATGCACTGTCATGAAGTTATAAAAACTGTATCGCCTTTTTAGGGTTCCGTACCTCTAAAGGAAAAACGGAACCCTTACTGTATTACTTCGTTGTCCGTTTGCCTGTTTGTCTGTCTGTCCGTCTGTCAGTTTGTCAAGACTCTATTTCTCAGGAACGCGTGGAGGTATCAAGTTGAAATTAATATCAAATACGTAGGTCTATGGTCCCTTGGAGCTCTAAAAAATCAAGCTTCTAAGTCAACGCAATAAAAAAAATATGGCCAATTATACGACATATTTTGATACTCACAAATAAATCAACACCTATAGGGTACTTCTCGTTGACCTGGAATCATGTTTGGCAAGAAGCAAGGTCTCACAGCACAAGTAAAGGAAAAAGTTCGAAAATCAATCATTTGTAGTACCTATTATCATATTAAAAAAAAACAACACTTTTTTGCGATTACAAACTTATATTTGCAGTTGGAGAATTGACCGTGACGTAAATCGATGTATGAGAGAACACGTTTGTCAACTACAATGTTAAGTTTGTTTTTGGGATAAATCCATCTCAACTGCGGAACCCTTCATTGTGCGTGGTCCGACACGCATTTGGCCGGTTTTTTATTTTTCATGGCTATTAAGAACATCGATTTTACTCACGAACTAACGATGTCGCCATGTTGTCTGAAGCATCATTTATCATTTAGGTAGTAACAAATCTTACTGAGGTTAGAACCATTTCACTCCGTTTACATTAAAACTATAGTAACAGAAGATTTACAACTAGACTTACTCCACAGTACTGAAACTTTTCCTTCACAGTCCGAAGTTCGCATCGTTCCTCAAACAATTTCCTAGGCAACATCTGTATTGTTTATCATGGCGTTTAATAGGAGGAAAATGTACACAGAATGAATTTCTGAGATAGAAATTCAGAGCGAAAACAGAAACTATGCATGGTAAATAGAACAAAGTGGTGAAAGGAAACATGATTTTTTTTTAACGAGTTTATTTTTTTATATCATACCTACATATTGCGGAAAACTATTTACAGTTTAGCAACACACTGTAGATATGTTGGAGTGTTGTTGAAGATACTTTTTGAGCATTTCGCTCCAATTTACCACAGTTATTTATTAAAAATGCATGTGCTCAAAAAGAGCGTTTTCCAAGCAGCCAAATTGTGTGAAGTGCCACTTTTTCACACTAGTGCTTGTGCTTTTTAGTATTTCTTTTAAATTTTTAACTCCGTCGTCAGCCCGACGCAGAGTTTTTATTATTTGAAAAAAGTTTTACAAATTAATTAAGTACAGATTATCATTAATGGTACAATAAAACTAATACTTCATTCAACGCGTTATTAATTACTCTAGATTTAGATTTTTCAAAATATATTTTTTTTTTATTTCCTCGCACAATGTAACAATGTAAAACGTTGTATGGTACATGTGCATAGGATGATTTCTGACTTGTGTCGACCTATACACTCGCTCGCTTCGCTTGCTCGTGAATACTCAACTCAACTCAACTCAAAGCATTTATTTCAATTAAACCAATTACAGGCACTTTTGAATTGTCAAAGAGTCGGTCAGTTAGTCAGAAAATTGAAGCTAGTCGCCCATTCCAAAACGTAGATCTCTATGGAGAAGAATGGGCAAGAAACTCCATGGACACTCTTTTAAATCAAAATTGTTACAAAATCCTGGGTACATTGTTCTTGTTGCTTCTATATGTGAGAACAATGTAAAAAATAGATAACTAAAACAATTTAAAATATAAGATTAAAAATAAGCCCTGGCAGCTAAGAGATGACCAGTCTCCACTGACGGCGCCCGTTCACGAACATGACGCGTGGATCAGCACCATCCAGCTCAACCATTTTGTAGGGAACCGAATGATCCAACACACGCGCCACCATCAGCGAGACATTTGAGTGAGCATGACATACTCTCAACTGCCATACTTTTTCAAGTCAACATACCTACATCATAACATAAAACCGCTCCATGGTACTCACATTTACAAAATTGAAAAGATGCTTCTAATTTATACAAAACTAATAAAAATGCCATTCGCCGGAAATAGCCTTCTTTCCGCATAGAGTATAAATAACTATTTCATTTGTTTATTCTCGAACCCGAATCTGGTAGTGTACACCAATTACACACACTAAGGTGAAGTATAATGTAGTTTCGGTCTTATCCCTTGCAGTCATCATCTGCCTAGCCTTTTCCCAACTATGTTGAAGTCGGCTTCCATTCTAACCAGATGCAGCTGAATACCAGTATTTTACATGGAACTATTGCCTACCTAACCCTCAATACGATACTCCTTAGCAAGACTGTTTGTCAGACATTCGGGCTTCCCACTACCCGTAACAACCGTCAGAGATCTACAAATGGCAACCGGGACCAACGGTTTAACGTGCTTGCCGAGGCACGGAGGGGTCTCGATATTTAATGGATGGTCACCCATCCACGGACTGGCCTTGGCAAGCGTAGCTTAATCTTCAATCAACCCGTACGGCTGTTATTATTTAGCCACGACTCGCTCGTCGTCTTATCCTTTGCAGTCTCTTCACAAAACTAACCCTGTATATTAATGCTAGGAGCATTTAGCGAACTGCATGGTCGGCAAGTTAGAGACGATTCACAGAATGCCGTGCTTCAATAGAGATCCAAAATCTCGAATAGTGCTCTTTGTGCCGCGGATTTCGAAGACGAAATTTTATCGACGGTAAAGCACGTTGTGCACATGTAAATTAGTTTTGAGATGGTTTTTACATCTGAATGTAGTATTCACTGGGGTTTTCTTTTTAGTTCTTGTTAGGATTGAGAATAAGTGCAGTGGGAGCTGATAATGGTCCTTATTATTACTCCAAAGCAGTGTTCTATGTTGCTGTGTTCTGTAAACAGTAGTTTTATAAAGATCTGTAACTACTGGCACTTGGTAATCAGTACACAATCATTTATTGCATTCCACAAGGTGTGCAATAAAATCTATACATAGTACATAAAAATAACAGTTTTTTACAAAATGCATATGAAAGTATATAAAAATTAATTCTTTGTCTGTCTGTCTGTCTGTCTGTTTGTTTCGGCTAATCTCCGAAACGGCTGGACCGATTTTGACAGGACTTGCACTGGCAGATAGCTGATGTTTTATAGAGTAACTTGGGCTTTTATTAAGAAAAACAATTAGGGTTCCACGCAAAAAAACCCATGAAATTGTGAACAAAAAGTCGGATTTGAAAAATTATTTTTGCATTTGGTAGCCCAATTCTCGAGGACGGTTATAGGCTATTTATTATCACGCTACGACCCTTAGAAGTCGAGCAAAAAGAAAAAAAGTCAGTAAGAACGCTAAGCGAAAATGAAGTTATAGCGCGGGCGGGCGATGCAACGCGGCGCGAATTTATTAAAATGTGGCTGTTATTTTAGTATATTGTGTATCTTACAATTTCCACGTGAACGAAGTCACGGGGCACAGCTAGTATAAAATAAAATGATATTAAAATATAATGAGATTAATATTCCAAAAGAAACACATAGTGAAAAATAACTATGATTTCGGAAGTCGGTGTCTTTGGTTTTGTATTTTCGTTTTTTGCCACCAACTTCCGAAATCATAGTTATTTATTTATTTATTTTACTAAATAAATAAAGAACTATGTTATGTTATTTTTGAATTTGTAATGTTTTTTTTTGGAAGTCGTTTTTTTTTTTTGTAAAAAAGTTTTTATTTTTCACTTTTTAGTTGTGGTACCTACCCCACACAAATTCAAATACCACTACCTGCTATGTAAATTACAGTTACCGGAAGTTATTCGAACATCATCTGCACGGAGTAAGTGGGAAAAATCCGTATAATTGAAGCTAACTCGAAAACCACCCAACTAAAGTTATTAAATTTTACAAGGGACCAATTTCGAAGTATACCCTCCCGAATAAAACAAAAATTGTCCAAATCGAACAATTATGTAAAAAGTTATGCGTGGTCACACATAAAAAATATATACAACGTGGCGCTACAATGGTGACATTAATTTAACACACGGGTAGGGCTAGTGGCCATTAACCACATAAATTATTATAGGTTAAAATAATTGGTAATTTGAACAAAAAAATTTTTCAAACAAACTAAATAATAAAAAAGTGACTACAATTGGGATCACTCTGTGCAAAAATTCATTCATGAAATTACTTACCTAGATGCACGTTACTCGTTTACGTTTACCGGCAACGCGTCGCTTCGCGCGCTGGCAACCGCGCAACGCGCCTTGTACTCCTGCGATCCATTGACGGCATTCTATCAAAGAATCCGACCGACACAAAAGTACCTACCTACCTACAGCGGAGCTGTTTAGTCAAACACTTATCATATCACGCTCTCTTATTACTATGAGTTATTACCACTATCATCACTAATCACTAGGTACTTTTATTTAATTGTCTTTATTTTAAATTTTCTTATTTTCAATGAGTCCACCTTGTTGACGAATACAAAGGGCCAAACGGCGTTTCATATTTTCCCGCACATTTGAAAATAAATTGTCACTTACAGCCATTCCTCTCAATTTCTCAAACGCATTTATTATTCGAAGACGTAGTTGTTCCACCGAGTCCACGTTCTCCGCGTACACATCGTCTTTGATGCACCCCCAGAAAAAAAAGTCTAGTGGCGTGAGGTCTGGCGATCTTGCTGGCCACCTACGAGGGCCAAATCTCCCAATCCATTGTGCTCCGAACGTGTTATTTAGCCACTGCCTGGCAGTTGATACCGAATGAGCCGGCGCGCCATCTAATTGGTACCACATGTTTTGGTATCGGTGGACGCTAAGGTTGTCTGTGTATTCTGACACCGTATCATTTAATAGGTTAACAAACCTTACTCCGGTCAACGGGCCATCAATGAATATTGGTCCGATGATGTTGTCTCCGTGAATAGCTGCCCAAACATTTACCGAAAATCGGTACTGATGGGCTGTTTCCCGCCAAACGCGCGGATTTTGGTTTTTAGGTGCCTAATGGTGCAGATTGTGCTGGTTCCACATGCCGTTTCTGGTAAACGTGCTTTCGTCAGTCCAACAAATTTGGGAAAGAAAATCACTGTCTTCTTCAATTTTACTCAGTAACCACTGACAATAATTCACTCTTATTTGTTTATCACGTGTTAACAATGTATGAACTTTTCTAAATTTGAACGGGTGCCACTTTTCGCGCTTTAGTATCCTATGGACGGTTTTGTGATGGACTCGAAAATGTCTAGCGCTCTGGCGGAGGCTAGTTTTGGGTTGATCTTCAAAGTATTGTAGCACATTTTCAGTTAACTGGATTGGGTTTTGTCGTGCAGGCGGTCGATCTAGGCGTTGAGACCTAGGATCCACTGGTCGGTTTTCACGGATACGCTGAAGAGCTCCTACAATAGTGCGAGGATTAGAAGGGCATTGCCTTGAATGACCGTATCTTTCGCGATATTTCCTTATCGCAAGGGCGGCATTTTGTTGGCATTCTCCGTAAATTAGGATCATGTCCGCATATTCAGCTGCCGTGTAATTCGGATGTGTATTTGCCATCACAAATTCACAAATAATAACGTCCTTAATCGTAAAACACGTAGGTACTATGTAGATCGGAAAACTAACGAAAACAAAGCAAAGCGTCTTTATCGCAGTACTATAATCTATTTACTATTCTAATTACACAAAACTAAATAAATAAAACAATAAGTAAGCGTCTGTTTCGCGAAACATTCACAAAACAATTACACGACGTAATTATGCGCACGAGCGAAAAGATGTGTGTCAAGGTAACGGGTCCGGCTAGCACTAGATAAGAAAAGAGAAGGATTCGGGTGCGGCGGGGGTGGAAGGGAGAGCGCGCGCGCCGACAAAAGGATAGAAGTATTGCTTATTCGTTTTAATTTCTTTGACGCGATGTTATGATCCGTGACCCCGGCAAATTACCGCTGCACTATGATTATTTTTGTACAGGATGCTCCAAAATGCTTATTTCTATATTTTTTTTTTTTTTTAATAAATCAGTAAATAATGACGTTTTATGGAAATAAAATTACTTCTTAAAACGAAACTGGGATAACGAATACGTGTGTTAAGTTAATGTCACTATTGTAGCGCCACGTTGTATACGCGTCGACTTGAGAACCTTTCTCTTTTTTCGTCGGTAAAAAGTACGAAGATTTTTAAATGCAATGAATGACGTTCGAAAACGCTTTTATCTGTTGCGCTATAAATTAAGCTACATATTTAAACTCAGTTTTTTAAAATTTATTCCTTGCTATTTTTCTCATACATTTAAACTGTCCTAGGACAAATAAAACAAAGTGTTTCAGATACTACACAGGGGAATAAACTTTATCTCCTAAATTCAGTTTTGAATTACATTGTGTAATAGCTAATTTATTTAAACAGTAATTAAGTTCTGGTAGGCCGCTCTTTGTTTAACGTTGTTTTAGTAGATGCCTACTTAATTTTCATGATTATCATTATCTACAGAATCTGTTGCTAATTTAGTATGCCCTTGACAAATATTACGTAAAAAATCTTTTGTTTTTAGTATCATCTCGCAATGCATTTTTTTTACACTTCTTCAAGTAGGTCGGTACTATCTACTATGAATGTGCGGATTTACCCCTTCATGTTTAAGTAAGCTTTAACACTTTGAGAGACACTAAACGCTCATAGGCTTTTTTAACCTGTACTATCCCACTGCTGGGCAAAGGTCACCCTATACTTTTCCATTCGTCTTTGTATGCTGCTTTTTCCAGCCAATCAGTCAAGGAGGCTGCCCCAGTGACGACGCACGTCTTCAGGCACCCATTACGTGATGATCCTGGCACATCTCTCCTGATGCATCTTGTAGGTGTGGCCCGTACAATTCCATTTCAGTCTTGCGGTCTTAACACCAACATCGGCAATGCCTGTCTTCAAGCGTGTTGTTGTGTTGCGAATTCGATCAATAAGTTTTATTTTCAAACGCTTCATCGCTCTTTGGCAAACCTTAAGTTTAGACTTTTGAGCCTCGGTCAATAAAATTTCTATTGTCTCGTTCAGTGTCCTTGAATGCGTTAATATGACAAATGTTTTCGTGCCCGTGCCGTCTTAGTCGTGTTTATACGACTGAGAACATATGATCGTTTTTTGTTTTTTATTTAATTGCACGACCCAATATTATCATAAATCGACAATTCGACGATTTCTTGATTTTTGAGTTGGGCGCTGGGGGTACGGCAATTGATACAAAACCAAGCGGTCAATGGTGCCTGCAAAATTCATCATCACAACATCATAATATCACGCCTTGTTTCCCCGAAGGGTTAAGTCCCATGTGATAGGGGGTGAGCCTATTGCCATCTACCGGGCACAAATCCAGACTCCGGGCTGCTACTGAGAAATTCCAGATTGAAAAACCCAATAACACTTTGCCTGACCTGGGAATAGAACCCAGGACCTCATGCTCAGCAGTAGCGCTTGCGACCACTAGACCAACGAGGCAGAATTTTGCAGGAACCCGCAAAATTCAAATTTTCGTATGTTTTTTTGCCGGTCAGTATTAGTGTAACAGATATGTATTTACAGAATTATAATAATTAGAATCATCATCGTTATGTTTGACATGTCATGATTTAATGAAATAGTCTTTCAATAGAATTTATTTGAACTTAGAGAATTCTTTCGATGATTTTAGATAGAAAGAGCTTTAAATAAAAAAGTCCAACTCTTACGTAGTAGCACAATATTGTGCAACAGAATAGTGTAAGGTGATATGGGTATATACGTGGCGGCCATTGCAATTCTTGCTGCGTCGCACTCCTATTTGCAACACACGTACGATTTTTGCTTACCTCCCGAGTGTGGCTTTGAAGATGGCGTTAGAATTTAAAATTCATAAGAGTTTTATATGAATAAAATCTTTCAAAAGAAAATAGAAGTATGTACGTAGGTAGGTGTAAGTTTGCCTGTATATAGTTAGTAATATATTTATGATAATAGCTAACTGGACAGACGTTGTGCTGTTTCGTAGAACTCGATCGCAGCGCCACCGACCCCCATTGCCCGATTGTGAATCTAAACCATCCAGGGACCCACTCAAACAGACACAAAAAATTTCATCAAAATCGGTCCAGCCGGTTAGGAGGAGTTTAGTGACATACATACGTACAAAAGAATTGTATAAAGAATTATATAAAGATTTTTAGATTTTTTAAATTATTTTTTTATTTATTTATTTGGCGCAGCCGTGGGACACACAATACTATTTTAGGTTTTTTTTTTCTGTTTTTTGTTTTTGTGTGAATATTGTAAGCCTTAATCTGAGTCAAATAAATTTATTTTCTTTCTTTCTTTCTTAAAGATGTAGGTATATAAAAATTTCTTGTTTTTTATAGCTATAGATATACCTATATTTTTGTATCGTAGTAAATATTTTACAGCATCTACTTACCACTGTCTTTCTCCGTATCACCCAAAGGTTGACTGATTGAAAATGCCTTTGGCATTGTCCGCTGTACATTTGTGTGCTTGATGAAGTAGTAAATAAATAAATAATTAGGTACGTAGATACATTGAAAGAGCCGCATTGGCGTTGGCTGTGGGTAAAATGATTTCTAGCGTAGAAATTTTCCCTAAACAATAAAAAAACTTTCAAAATTCGACCACTGCATTCCATTCTTAAATCTATTTGACTTACAACTAGCCAGTAATATTCTGGAGAGTAACTTAAAACTTTTTACTAAGAACATACGATAGTGGCGCCACTTACACTCTCTAGCGAAAAGAAAAAGAAAACACATTTCACCACTTTAGAACACATATTAATTTAGACTTTTTTAAGAAATAATAGGAAAAAAATTACAATTTGATAGAAAAAATAAAAAAAGGAATATTTGTGTATAAAAAAGTTGCGGGTTGAACTATTGTAAAATAATAAGGGAAAATAGACGAGAAAACTTTGGTCCCTAAGGGGACGCGAATATCGAAAGAAAAAAAAAGTCCTATCAAGTCGATTGCAATCGCTGGTTAGGTTACGCTCACGAGATAAACGGTAAAGAGAAAAGAGATCAGAGAACCAGGGTAACTCGCATTTAACACGCCTGAAAATTTAAAATAAAATTGTCTACGAATTTAAAGTTTGCAGAGAGTAAAACTAACTAACTACGTTACTTAGCTAGTATATAAAAAATATCGTAAAAATCGTTGTCCAACGTAATTACTTCCGGCGAGGTGTCGCAGACACCAGGAGGCGCTGGCAGAGTAGTCCTCGCGGTTGTGTGGCCTTCGCGGCTGGATGCGGCCAATTACTCCGCGTTGACCGTCGACGTCAAGCGTTTATTTGGGCCAAAACCTGGAGGCCGAAAGACGGCCTGTTCTAACCTGATTAATCCTAAAATAAAATGAATTAGGGTTAGACCAGAGAGATCAGACTGAACTTACGATTGAAGAAAACGATTAAAAGATACGTACCAGGTTAATTAAAACGAATCTTCCCGACTCAAACCATGGGTGTATGGGATTCGGACTTGAAAAAACGTTCCTATGACAATAAATAGCGGATATTAGCACAGAAATTTAAAAAAAAACATAATTCTACTACGGCAACAACCTAACAAGAATACATACCGCAAGTAGAAGAGAGGTGATGTGGAAAGCAACTTTGCTTTATTAACAAACAGTACCAGAAATCGTATATAGACACGTAAATTTTCAAATAACTGGGTCAGTATCAACAGAACAACTTTTTGCAACTGACTCCCCATACTGACAAAAGTGAGGACCCATCGGTCAGAAAAAAAAACAAATCACGAAATAAAAAGGTAAAAAAATATCGACCAGAATCAATGATGAACGGAAAAAGAGGTTGACATAGAAGAACCAAAAAGTTATGACATGCAGAGTTATGCTGCAACTCGTGTCACTTTGTAGAAAAAAAAGTCCAAGCATTTATTACACTTATTATGTTATTGTTGAGTTTAAATGTCAGGAGATGCTAAAATTTTAAAGGCGTGGGTTCTAATTAATATGCCAGTATCCAATCTGTTATGATAATGTAAGTACCTACCACCTACAAAGGCCTGGGTAGGTACCTAGTTTATAGGTAAATCCGTCGACATTATTCTAATAAAGGTTAAATTTCCTTACAACTGGCTTGTGATAATAATATTTTAGCTCGACGGTTTCAGTCGCTGTTAATATGTACAGGATTACGGCCGAACCCTATAAATAACCTATTTTCAGTAAAAAACAGATCGCTATTGATGGTAGACAGTATAATTCTATCTGTCAGGCCGGTAAGATTCCATAATTTCCTAAAGATTATTGGGACGTTAAAACCATAGATATATGTTTTTCTATCTCCAGTATGCCAAAACTGGTGATAGATAGGTTATTGGGTTCGGCCGTTAATGTATTTTATTACTGAGCCAATTTAAGGTAATCAATATATGTACCTAGTTGTTGGTTTTACTATAAAATTTAACATTTTATAAACGACTATAACACAGTTAAAATAATGGCAACAGGCTACGAATTTCCTAACGCATTCAAGGACACTGAACGAGACACAAGTTTACAAGGTTTATTTATGTAACGTCTATGGGCGTTTAGTGTATCTCAAAGCATAACAGGTTATACTCATCTAATCTATTATTATCCATTTTTAATTCAAGGATCCTCAGTTAACCGCATTGTTTTAATTTTTTAAACAACTGCACCACCTCACAATCTTTAGGAATACCTACCATAAACTTACTTTTCATCCTCGTACTAAGATAAAAAATAAATAAGGTAAGCCACTTTACTAGCCGCTTCCCTAGTGGCCATAAACCAGTAGCAATGAGAACCTCTTGGGAGGCAAGCTGCAACAACTTGCCACTAGCACTAGCTCCTAGTAGCTATTTAGTATTGCCGCAGACACTCCGTGGTACACCAGAACTACTTACGTACAATTGAATTTTACCAACTTATTGGCTCGGATGCAACTTGCAAGATCTATGATGAGAAAAATCGACACATTTTATATTAGTTCTATTTTTAAACTAAAGTATAACTGTTTTAATTTTAAAGTTATCGGCTTTTTTATTATTATTTTATTTGGCACCACAGGTTTATCCGCAATCTATAAAATAATAACAGCAGCAATAATAAGTTATTTAAATAAAAAGGAACAGGAAACCACTAAATACATAGGTCCGTTGACATAAGACAGTAAAAGTGCCATTAGGATTAAAATGCTACCAAAACAAAAAGAACAAAAAAAAGTTAAACATCATGGTCTGAATTTCATCCCTTTCTTTTCCGAGACAGCCAAATACGGGCGCCGCTAAGCTTTTAATCCTCTCAGAGGTTTTACACTCTATTATGGTCTTTATTTTATAGGATTAAAGTCCATTATAATTTGTTGCTAAGGATGGTACCAGTGCTGCGATTTGGTGTCCAGTTAGACACTTATATATTTATTATTTAATGGCATGCGATGCAAATAATAAATACTAGTGTAAGTTTTGGAAACGATGACCTTAAGGGGATTTAATAGAGATTTGATGAATTGAGTGATTATAATTCTGTAAATACATACATATTTGTTACGTTCATGGATCATATTTTGATCAACATACAAATTGATACTGACCAGCAAATTGCAAAAAACGTAAAACAATTTGCATTTCGCGGGAAAATTCATTCATAAGTTAACTAGCTACAATATAAATACATCAACGCAACGTCTGCATATTTCATGTGTATCGAGAGGCTATGACTTATGGCTCGAGGATCGAGGAGGTTAAAAATGTATAGAGGGTCATGTCCATCTCCAGCCTTTACTAACTGGACAAATTCAATCCAAATAACTTATCATCACGCCTGTATTCCCCAAAGGGTTAGGCAGAGGTGTACGTATAGAAAAAACAAAGATACAAAACACACAAAAACAAATACACAAACAAACACAAACATTTACACAAAACTACAACAAATAACACTACTGTACAAATTCTATCCTTTCGCAGTTATTTATCATCTGACTGCAGATTATAGGATTGTGGTTACCAACCATAAAGAAACGATAATAAAGATCACTGTGATGCAAAATAACTAATAAAATGATTAATTGTGAAAGGATATTAGAACAGGTTAATGTCCTTTATAGTTTAAATTTACTGTGATTACTATGTACATACAGCGTGCCAATTTAATGGCGACATTATTTTAACACAAGTATACGGTTTCGCGTTTTAGTTTTATGAAGATATTTTAATTTCATTAACCGTTATTATTTATTGAGTTATTTACAATTTTCTAAAATAGCACCTTGGAGCAACCTACACGTAAATAACTCTAGTGCACATGTCATTTGCCGGGGTCACGGATCATAACATTGCATCAATGAAATTAAAACGAATAACGTGCAAAGAGTAGGCGAATTGAAGGAAAGAGAGAACTTTATTATTAAATTTTTTTGACAATTTTAATTTTATAATTTACGAATTATTTCATCTATTATAATTTTTATTATTGCTGTTCTACTGGCCAGCAATCATAAAAATTGTGTTACGGCTACTGCCCTACCCGTGTGTTGAATTAATGTCGCCATTGTAGAGGCACGTTGTACGAGTATATCAATTAATTTCATTACAAAACACGACAGTTTAAAAACACAATTAACTAGCTTCTGCCCGCGACTTCGTCCGCGTGAAATTCTCCTAATCTTTTTGCTCTCCTAAGGGTCCTAGTGTGACGTTTAATAGCCTAATAGCCTTCCTTAAAAATTGGGCTATCAAATGCAAAAATATTTTTTTCAAATCCGACTGGTAGTTCCAGAGATTAGCGTGTTCAAATAAATAACAAACAAACAAACAAACTCTTCTACTTTATTATTAGTATAAAGGACATGGCCAATTTCGTTATGGACGTCGGCATAGTTATCGAATTTAGTGTACATCAATGATTTTTGGTGTTTCATATTCGTAAATATTGGCACATTTAATTTCTATAAATAAAAAAGTCAATGAACTTGTCATTACGACAGGCTAGACAACAGTTTCATTAAACCTCATCAGATGGCTGGCAATAAGTATATAGATTATGATTTCGCTTTTAAAAACTTAAGACGCTTTAAAATAGCGAATAGTTATGAATTATTACGGTTAACTGATATGGTCTTAATATTACTTGGCATTTAAACGTGGCCACCTGAATTATGGGTTTTAACTGTTTAATGATTAACATTATTAAAACTCAAAAAATGTGACAATAATAACAAAGTATATTAGGTTACCCTTATATTTTTTTTAAACAGAAACACAAAATAAAACAAAAGAGTAAAAATAATTATTTATTTACTAGAGAAAATAAATAAGAATATTTTGTTGGATTATAAGTAGTTATATCTTAAATGCGTACTTAGATAACTCAATATCCATTACAGCGATGCAGTGCTAGTGTTAAAGAGACTGAGGTCAACCAACCAGCTTGGATAAAACAGAACATTTTTAATTCAGATATACACTAACCTGGATTAAGTGTATAATAAGTATTGTAGTGTATCAGTAATTACATAAATGACTGCTTTTAACATAACCAGACATGTAAAACAAATACAAGCATACAATGTAAATATTATTTTACAAAATCAAAAGTCATTTATTCAAACTAGGCTGGGAATCAGCACTTTTCGAACGCCAAAATTACATTAGACAGTCCCCCAAAACGCTCGGCTTTCACCACTTCCTAGTGCTTTAGCTGGGAAGAAGTAGCGCAACACCAGCAGCACAGCTGTCTGTTTAGTTAGTAAAGCTTGACAATGGTCCAGCTTCAACTTCAATTCCAACTTCATACCTGGCTTGGATAATTGGTTATCCAACGCGAAAGTCTTGTTTGACGGTGTGCAGAAAGCGAGGATATGAGATGCCTTTGCAACCTTTGCATGGCTATTCCGCAGTTGATGCACCTCATAATGACCCACAAAACAAATCCGAAACGCAATGCAAATCAGAGTACAGTATTAATAGCAAGGTAATCGAGTGGTAGAAGGTATCAGTCCGTAGAGATAAGCAGGGGTAAAAAATATTAGAAAATAATCGCAAAAGCACAAACAGTACGCAACGAGGAAACTGCAATAGCATTACAACAGAGCACATTATATTGACAATGTCAAAAAGACTATGACACATTGCCAAACACGTAAACGCATTCCGATTTAAATATTATTTTTTGTGTGAAATATAAAAAACAACAATATTACGCATCAACATATGAAAAAATAATTTTGTTAAATGCAAAAAATACCAATAAAGACAGTTTCGTATGAATAAAATGTTGCTATTATGAGCATTTGCCGTCCAAACCACGTCTACCTATGTAGCATGCGTAGTGAGGAACGTCTATTATTATATTTATCTTTCTCTATGGTCCAATACGGCAGAAGTTGACAAACGTTACTTTGAATTCATCTTGCATTACTTATTTTTTTAAATAAAACTGACAAGTTCAGAGAGGTTAAAAAAGTACGTAATAATTCATTTTTCTATTTTAATTATATAATATATTTACTGTGTAAGTGTACATACAATGTACTTTTTTGACCATGTCCTTTCTAAAATTCTGATTGCAGTGAGAACCTTAATAATACTGGCAAGTATAGTCGCAGAAAAGAATATAATTTCCCAAAATGAATCGTCTTTCAAATCCTTCTTTAACGATACTATTGGGAGTGCTAATAAGTGTAATTTAAATAATTGGATTTCACTGAAAATAATTATTACCTATTCATTTGTTTAAACAGTCTTTTGCGTGTCTACGATCTAGTTTACTTTTGATATATTGTATTATGTCAGCCACACCTGTAGCTTATTAATAACTCGGTTCATAATAACAGAAATTATGTACTTACCTACATAATTAAATCACACACACACACACAACAGTTAGAATTTCTAAAAGACTCTTATAACGTAAGCATATTTTATTCAGGTTACTAGAAAACTATAGGTAATTAAAACTAGCTTTGCTAACAAGAATTTGTAAAGCGAAATTGTAATGGGTCTGTGAGGCATTACAGGGTTTCAATTTAATGTGAATAGAGTCATGCAAATTGTAATTACACAAGAATTTGAACCTGCAAAGGACTTGTATTTCTCTCAATTGTATTTAATAAGTAGGGGAAAAAGTTTCTTCGCATTTTGTAAGAAAATTAAAAACATTTTTTAATAAAGTTTATTCACATTTAACTAAAGTATGTAGGTACCATTTTGTTCGATAACTTTTTGCCATCTTGTAGGTAGGGACATGATCCCATTGATATAGAAATTTTGGGACTTCTGATCAAAATACCGCGACAAGTGGTTTTGGCAGTCCTCTCGTGATGTTAACCTGACACTGCCTAAAGAATTCTGAAGAGACCGAAACCGGTGGAAATCTGAAGGTGCAAGGTCAGGACTATACGGCGGATGCATTAACACCTCCCAGTCAAACTCTCTTAACTTTTGCTGAGTGGCTAAAGATGTGTGAGGTCTAGCGTTATCATGATGAAAAACCACACCCCTTCTATTGATTAATTCCGGCCGCTTTCTCTCAACTTCTTGCTTTAATCTCATCAGTTGTTCGCAGTAGAGTTCAGAATCGATGGTCTTGCCTGGTGGTAACAGCTCATAATGAATAATGCCCTTCCAATCCCACCACACACACAGCATCACCTTGTTGCGAGTTAACCCGGGTTTCGCCACAGTCTGTGAAGCCTGACCGGCCTTTGACCACGACCTTTTTCGCACGTTCTTGTCGTACGTGATCCACTTTTCATCACCAGTTATCAGCTTCTTTAAAAATGGTTCGGTTTCATTACGTCGTAATAAAGAATCACAAATGAGTACACGGTTCATTAGGTTTCTTTCATTGGGCTCGTGAGGTACCCAAATATCGAGCTTTTTTGTGTACCCAGGTTTTTTCAAATGCGCCAAAACTATTTTGTGGTCAATTCCCAGTTCTTCAGCTACGTCGTAACTACGGATAGCCGATCTTGCTCCACTTTTTCAAAAATGGCATCCATTTTATCCGTAATAGGGTGACCAGAGCGACGTGCATCTTTGACATCAAAATTTCCGGATTGAAAACACTTAAACTTAAACTTTCAATGATCCCAAAACCAGCCAGATACAAACAGTATAGCCAAAGAGATTTTATTACAAGTTCATACGTACTGTAATGCGAAAAGACTTTTTCCCCAACCTAATAATCTTATTATGGGAAAAGCAGCTTCCTAGATTTAATAGTTTCACACTCAAAAAAGTACAAAGGCGGACTTAATGCCTTAGGCATTCTCTACCAGTCAACCAAGTGTGGTGAAGAGATTAGATGGCCGGTGTTCTGTTTGAGAGGAACAATGCTAAAAAAAATATATAAAATATAAAAATGAATTAGGTACAAATAGAATAAGTACAAAAGTACATAAATAGATTTTAAACTTATAATACACATAAATACATATATTATGCATACATTATATACAAATTCAAGAGAGAGAGGTTTAAAGATGACTCTACGCTATTTATTTTGAAAATAACTCCGCAATCTCCGCTTAAATGCATACCGACTGGTAGCCATCCTGATATCAAGAGGTAGCGCATTCCAAAGAAGAATGGACTGAATATGAAAGGAAGAATGAACAAAGTCAGAAGTATGAGAAGGACAGAGTAGGAGAAGATTGTTAGAAGAACGCAGATTCTTAGCGCGTGAAGAACATAGATATAATTAAAATATTTTAGTAATTTAAATTAAAGTATTAATAACATTTGTTTATCCGCCACAATATCTTCACATAAACATAACATCACGCCTGTATTCCCCGAAGGGTTAAGCAGAGGAGCACCTATAGTACACCCACATTTCGCCAGTTATGTTCAAGTCCCATGTAATAGGGGGCGAGCCAATTGCCATCAACCGGGTACAAATCCAGTCTCAGGGCTGCTACTGAAAATTGCTCTTTTGTTATAAGTACCGTATATACTTTCTTATGCATTTAGTAATAAGTTGTTATTTTGACATTACAAACATACACTTCAATTTTATTTATTTGTATAGATCAGTGGCGCAGATAAAATTATCATTAGAGGGAAGCCGAAGAAAAAATTGTTCAGTTCTCATCAACTCAGACAAAAAACTGTAGGTTTTTAATCTTATGAGCTGGTATTAAATATAATTATGTAATGTTATGTGCTACATAGTTACACATAGGTATATCATATTATTTAGCAATAGTAGACATTAAGAAGAGTGGTTGTTCCGAAGGGAAGTCGATATGAATCGGGTTGTAGGAAGGCTACGTCCCTGGTATAGATATAACAAGAGTTCACACCTATTTCGGATAAATATTAACTAATGGTTTAATAGTGACCAATAAGCATGCATGATAAATGAACAAGAACGTGATGCATTGTGGTGGCCAGTCCAACAATCAATAGTGTTTGCTAATAGCCCGGCTCCCGCTTTCCAATAAGCTATACTTAGAGTTCTGTGCAATTGTGCAATTGTGCAATCGTTATTGGCATCTCGCATGCTCACTACAATTGGCAAACACGGGAATTGCTCTTTTTCTACTTATTCCTTAATGGTTGGATGTCATCACGAATGTATTTGTGGACTAATTAGGCAAAACTACTGTTTTATGCCGTCGACTGTTTGTTAAATTTTTTTAATCGATTTCTAAATGCAGTACATCAAATGAGCGTATAACTTTTTGCTTAATGTGAGAATAGTATCTGGGAATGGTGGTAATGGCTTAGTGAAAGCCGATACTAAAATTAAAAATAATTAAACATGCCCCCAACCCAACCCAATCGCAACAATTTACAAATAAATAAAATTGAAGTGTATGTCTGTAATGTCAAAATAACAGCTTTTTACGAAATGCATATAGAAGTATATACGGTGCTTATAACAAAAATCAATTTTTAAAATTTTTGTCTGTCTGTTTGTTCCGGCTAATCTCTGAAATGGCTGGACCGATTTTGACGGGGCTTTCACTGTTACGGGGAGTAGTAAGTTAGGCTAATTTTACTTTAGAAAATAATTTGGGATCCGCGCAAAAATTATTAAAACCCATGAAATTGTGAACAAAAAGCCGGGTTTGAAAATTTTGTTTTGCATTTGGTAGCCCAATTTTCGAGGATAGTTATAGGCTATTTAACATCACGCTACGATCCTTAGGAGCCGAGCAAAATGAAAAAAGTCAGAAAGAACACAAAGCGAAAACGAAGTAAAAGCGCGGGCGGGCGATGCAACGCGACGGGTCGGAGGACGAGGGAGTTTTATTAAAATATGGCTGTTATTTTAGTATATTGTGTATCTTACGACTTCCACGCGAACGGAGTCGCGGGGCACAGCTAGTTTATAATAAATTACCAAATTACGTAAAAGGTGACGAGAATTCTATAGCAAACTAAGATCACTTTTATTAGAAAATGTTATTACACAGAAGACCAATTCATGACGGATATAACTTTATAGATGTAGATTATAGGTACCTCCTACATTCGTAACTTTTTTGCTTTATTTTCAATTATTTTATACGATCCGATCTAGTGCCATATATGACGTTCTAATTCCACCATGATTTCAGTGCGCGAAAGAGACCTAGCTATACATGACCGATAATGCCATCCCTTTTTTGGACTGGAATCATGATGCCATTACTACTTCATAATACGTCCCTAGATCAAAGACGTTATTCCAGTGACATTAAATTTATTTTATTTTGTATTGTAAAATGACATACCACAATTAAAGTAAACAACTTGACATTACAAGATACAACTAAGATGTATATCTTACCTATTTTCTATATTCTTTTAATTTTTTTACTATCTAACTACTAATACTATCTGACTCAAATATAACTGTATCTGTGTTATTGTTTATTGCTGTTAATTTATTGGACATCTTAACGACATCTAGACATATATTTTTTCTGAACATTATTGTTTTTGATAAGTTTTGATTCAATTTATGTTAATTAATTAATGCGCCCTGACAGGGTTCATGTACAAAAACCGACAAAATATTGTAAAATGTATCATGTGCGTGAGAGCAAATAAATAATGCATTAGATCCTAGATAAGATTAGGAGGGGTAACATGCAACTAGCTTGTCAATATTACACCACAAGTCAAGTGTCATTATGCTAAGTGTCAAGCCATTTTGTGTCATGTGCGATGCAACTGTCAAGTGTCACCTTCCCTGCACTTCAACTGCCCTGCAAATTATTATAGTACAGACTCCGCCCCGAAGTTTGCTATAAATTGGCCAATTAAAAACCATTTATGTTAACTTGGTTAAGAGGGTTCATCGCGCACGAGTTGGCAACGTCGCATTTAGAGGTTTTCCGTGATTATTATATTAAACTTTTTTGAGAGTTATTTTGATATTGTCAGTTATTTTCTATTTTCTAAGAGTAAATACCAAAATAACTATAAAAAAAATAGCTTAAAAATACCAAGGTAAGGTATTTGTCAGAGAAAATTGTGCTTTGATTTAAATTTAATAAAATAATCACGAGGAAACCTATAGAAAGGCGACGTTGCCAGCTCGCGCGCGATGAACGCTCTTAAAAACAGGTTTCAAGTGTCAAGATAGGTAATTATAGAGTCTATCAGTACAATGGTGACAATGTCAAATTAGATCATTTTTGTTACTGATGAGAGCAACTGCGACGTTCTAAATTACTTGTATTGTCTTCAGGCATTCTCTCTTATAAAATATTAATATTAAATAGTTTGTTAGTAAGTGAGAGCGAATTTATTCTAGTAAATAGTTTGTTAATGTGTGGGTGGGTGGTATTTAACTTAGGTAAGATAATAATAAGCTTTTAGATAATACTAAGACAATCTAACATAACATCACGGCTGTATCCCTTGAAGGGGTAGGCAGAGGTTTACGTCAAGTAGTACAGTGCACATTTTACGAGTTCAAAGTGTCAGCATTGCCATCCAACGTGGCAACGCTGCCAGCCTTTTGGGCACTTTTCCCACTGACAGCGATGCGGACGAATTTTTTGATGCCCAATGAGCTCTCCCTTTTTTTCTTTATATACTTGTACATAATACATATATATATTTTAGTGTTAGATTGTATATTTTATTTAAGATTTGTGTATATTACAATAAATAAAGTATTGACTGAGTACTTTCAGTTCTGGCACATTAAATAAGAGCGAGCTTATTGCCATCGACCGGGCACACAACTCTCAGCTTGTGATGAATCTCTGTTGAAAAAACCCTACACTTGACCCTAGCTAGAAATCGAACCCAGAACCTCATACTTGGTAGTCGCAGCGCTTGCGACTACTACTGGACCAACGAGGCTAGCGACGTGACAACGTTTGTAAACATTCCTCTAGAAAATATTAGCATTCATGACAGGAATGCTAACCAAACATTTTTTATCTTTCAGTTCGAAAGGTTTGTTTGCATTTACCATTTTGACTACAAAAGGTCTAAGTCTATGTAGACAAATGGCGTGACATTTTGAATAAGAAATCGCTAACCGAAATATTTGTTATTCGACAAGATATAGTGGTCTATTAAATATAACCTTTTGTGTTGTCATCGATTTATTTTTCAACAATAAAGTTGTATGTCATCTTTAAATAATTACTTAGGTTATCTATAGATATTTTTTTTTTACAAATCACAAAAGTGAGTCGGATCGTTCATCTATGTTAAAGACTATTCCTTTCCTATCCAACCTCCAAACAATTGCAAATAATATAAGTGGTTTCAATGGGGAAGGCAACTGTCAAAATGGCGCTGTCGTAGCTAGTTCCCAACACAAGCCAATAATACAAGGCGTGAGGTGGTTTTATTTTATTTTTGCGAAAATGACGCGTTGTTGTGTTCCTAAATACTCCGAAATTGGAGTCCACCATTTCCTGAGAGACCCTTAAATTAAAAGATGGTGGCTTAAAGCTATTCGTAGAGATGTATTATAAATTAAACAGAGTAGAAACATTTTAAAGAAAGTGACTTTGAGGATATATTTATGGATTTAAATTCTGACACTTTCCATATCATTTACTTGATCTAAAATATTGAAATCACCGAAAATAACGAAATAGCGAAATAAAAGTAAACTCATGAATGAGTGAAAAGTCAAACTTATTGTAGGCCGTAGGGACCTAGCTATGATCACGCCATCTACAATTAGTTTTGCCCGACCTTCCCCATTATATCACAAGTTTGATTGGTAACTGTCCCGGTCACCGTACCACAGTCGTTACTGGAACAGTCTCTAAACATCGAATGTTATTCACTACAGTTATTTCTTTTACATCCTCTTCATTCTGTATAAGTGTATGACAGCGCTCGACAATAGTTTAATACTTACATAGTACAGAATAGAGTTGGAATGCAATAAAAGAGCCTCCACAAGTGACAGTCGTACCGTTTGTCTGGCGCACTCAGCATCCCAATAGGGATGTTGTCTGGGTACAAAAAAAGAGATTCTATTTAGTCCGTCAGTCAGATAATAAAAAAAATGTTAGACACGTATTTTTTGCTTTATCATATTAATAAAAAAAATACTTGGATAAAACGCATAATAGTTGGGAGTGAGGGCTCGCTACGTCACAAGTCAGTATAAAATTCAGCAAGGCGTAACGCTATGCCACATTGTAACTCTCTAATCTTTTGATAACGTAAAAAAAGAAAAAATACGTGTCCAATATTCTTTAATAATCTACCTGACGTACAAAAAACAAATTGTTAATCATCATCCCTTTTGCGTAACACATTTTCTATAACAATCGGAAGGATTTTGAAGGAAGGTCCCATACATTCGAACCGATTATAAAAATGGAAATTAAAATATAAACTAAAATTGTGAAATTAAAATTGAAACTATTTTTTTTTTTTTTTTGTCTGGACTAATATTTATTTAATTTTTTCAATACATTAATATTTTAGATAACAACTTATACCTAATTAATTAATAAAATAACAAAATTATATCCTAACTTAACTAAAACTATTCACAAACTAAAACATGGCGTCGAAAAATTCCTCCGCATCGCTGTCGACTGGTAATGTACCCAAGAGACTGGCGGCATTGCCACGTTGTATGGCAATGCTTAGCCTCTGGCCAAGGTAAAAGCCGGCCCTTGGGTCACGGGAAGTGTCAACTAGCCGTTTGGAGATTTCGTTAAACAAATCATGAGCGCTCGGACCCCACGGCCCGAGGGTTTCAACCCCAAACGGCTCGAAAATATAATTACCGATAAGGTTATTATACTTTCGCCGCTTGAGGTTTTCCGCAGCCGCAGCAGCAGCGCCAGCACAGCACGCCGAGCCGGGAAGATGGGATGGCGCAAGAGTGTCGACACAAGTTGCGTCCCACACTAAAGGCCTACCCACCTTCCATGGAAATAAAGACATGCCGTCCGGTCTCTTGCCATCGTCGCGTGCCAAGCCATTGGGTTCTAATACAGCTGGGACGCCGACGGTGACAAGACAACTAAAATTGGAATTAAAATGGAAATTACTCCTTGGTATTGAAGGTGGGAGCTTAAGGGGTCTTGAAGCTTTATACGGGAGAGTGGATAATTTTTTCTCGATTAAGATGTTGGTCCTATGGAGAAAGTTGTTGTTTAGTGATCTGTACCACATCCTTAAATTTGACCACACCTTTCTAATACAACCTGTATTACATTGAGCAACTGCCTATCTGAATTTCACTACCCAGTTACTGGGTTCGGGTTTGATATATAATACGATACTCCTTGATACGTGTGTCCATTGGTATCAATAGAAACTGTCATGGTTACAAAGTAGATACTCAGGCAGCCTAAAAAACTTCCATAAATTATTATTTGCTCAACTTTTTCTCCATTAATCTCAACACACAATGAAACATAATACATAAGCTCCATCAATATATTATCGTGACGTAATAAGATTTTCTTTTCTATCTCTCAGTTAGCTTTCAGTTTAGATGTACGCCCGATGGCAGCTGTCAAATCATAGCGAATACAAAGGAGGGCTCGATAAAGCAATATCGATTATTCAGTAATACGAATATTCGGTTTATTTTACTCGAATTTGCATTTGAATTGTGTTATTTGTTCGTTTTTAGGGCTCCGTACTCAAAGGGTGCCAACAGGACCCTGTTACTAAGGCTCTAATGTCCGTCCGTCCGTCTGTCACAGGGCTGTATCTTTTGAAACGTAATAGGTAGACACTTGAAACTTTCACAGTGTGTATTACTTTGGCTACTAGAACAACAAATAACAAAAATTAAATAAAATTAAAAATTATAGGGGGTCCCCACAAAAAACGTGTTTTTTTTTACTGAAGTATTTAAAAAAACAAAAGTATGTAGTGTTAAGTATTGTGCGGTGGTACGCAACCCCTCGTGTGCGAGTCTGACTCGCATTTGGCCGCTTTTTATGAATTTGCAAAGAAAACCTTGATTTTAATATTTATGAGCGTAGGTGTATAATTGCCGACACGAGTCGTGACCACAAATTCCACTTTTAAACCTTACGAATCTTATTTCCTATTACGGCAATTCGTACACGGGCAGGGGCAATGAGGTTTATATACAATCAAGCTAATTTATGTACAGGTAGAAAACAGAATACAAGAGCCCGCTGACGACGGCAACAACAGTTCATGTGGAATTTGTGCTCACGATTCATGCCGCCAGCAGCGATACTAGAACGATAAATGCAGGATTTACTTTTTTATTTCGGTTGTCAGTTGTTTCTAGTGCGCGATCTTTGTTGTATGAATGTAAATGATTTTGTTTACTGTTTTTGTATGTACTTTACGATTTGTTCGTTGACAGTTTTGTAACATGAAGTGCTGATTGGCCATCATGCCCCGGTCTGTTACGTGAGAGTTCGATGTTCGCTACGGTTTCCTAGAAAAGCAGTGGCCGCCACATTGCTGGGCTTTCGCATTTTGTCACCTTCCTCGCTCACACGGGACCCAATTTTTAAGAATGTTAAATGAAAAGATGCTATTAGAAAAATGTAATCAATTGGCGAACTAATAAATAATATTAATTTAGGAGGTAATTATTCATAAAAACACATTTCTATTGTGTTATCTAATAAACTCAGCTCAATAAGTATTATGATCTGTTTTTGAGATGAGTTAAATAAATGCCACAGTAAAAATGTTTTTAATAATTACCTATTAAATTGATATTATTTATTAGTTCGCCATTTGATTACATTTTTCAAAAAGCATCTTTTCATTGAAGTCATCATCTGCCTAGCCTTTTCCCAACTATGTTGAGGTCGGCTTCCAGTCTAACCGGACGCAGCCGAATACCAGTATTTTACATGGAGCGACTGCCTATCTGACCTCCACAACCCAGTAACTGGGTAATACGATACCCTTGGTAAGACTAGTTGTCAGACTTTCGGGCTTCTGACGACCCGTAACGACTGTCAAAGATACACGAATGACAGCCAGGAGGCCAACGGCTTAACGTGCTTTCCGAGGCACGGAGGGGTCTTGATATGTAAAGATGGTCACCCATCCTCGGACCAACCGCGGCAAGCGTAGCTTAACCTGATCGATCGACCCGTACGGCTGTTATTTCTTAGCCATCTTTTCATTGAAGTAACGTTCTTAAAAGTTTAGTCTCGTGTGAGCGAGAGAGGTGACAAAATGCGAGAGCCCTAATAACAGCCGCAGTAACGGCTGACATGAACATGATGGCAACGGGGTATGACTATACGGTGTCAAAAAACGCTCTCTAAGAAAACACACCAACTTAATTTCCTATATAGCGTTTTAGTGACGTGACGCGCCGGTAAATTGCAGACGCTATGTGACAGCCACCGCTCTTGTTGGAAAACGTAGCTTTAGCCTACGTGGATACTTTGTAAGTTGGATGCCAATATGGATCACAACACTTTTCCCTTATCATCACCAACATGCGAGATTAACTAAATTTCCTTTTTTTTTAAATCCCAGACACAGACACACAGACAGGATAGGACAAATCAGGAATCAGGATTGGACATGTGCAAATGTCAAACTGTGTAAAGAAAAAAATTATACATGGAACATTTGAAATGTCAAATTACTATCTGGGATTTAAAAAAAGAACTAAATAAATAAATAATGACCCATTTATTCTTAAACCATACCATATTTGCCAGAAAATAAATATAAAAACTCATTGAATGAAGACTTTGGATCCGTATAACAAAATTCGTCTCACAATTTTCTTGTAAAGTTTCTTAACTAATTGAAATATTTAAAGGGCTCCTTAACTTTACACAAAATATAAAAGAACTCTTTAAGGGGAAGCGCTAAGGTAGCCCGCGAAATTAAAATTTTCTTACTTTTATTGCAATTTGCAACTCAGTGTCCGGGTGTGTGTATGTTGATTAAATTATGATTCGCGATCGTAACAAATATGTATTTACAGAATTATAATTAATCATTAGAATCAGTAATACAACTATTTAAGTTAGATTAATCCTCAAATGTCAAGATTTCATGAAATAGTCATTCAATAGGATTACTTGGTCTTAGAGAGTTGTATTGAAGACATTAATGATTATAATTCTGTAAAATAATACATATTTGTTACAGTCGTGAATCATATCTTAATCAACATACAACTTGAATTTCGCGGGCTACCCGAGCGCTTTCGCCTTAAATGAAAACATTATACAAGTCGATATAAAGTGAGGCACTCAAGCCACAATAACTAAGTTCACTTCACAACAATAGCTGAACAGCGATGCCATAACACCAACCTCAATATTAATATTGGCAAAAATGCAAAATGCCTTTTTAGGGTTCCGTAGTCAACAAGGAACCCTTATAGTTTCGCCATGCCCGTTCGTCCGTAGCTTGGCTCAGAGACTCTTAGTACTAGAAAGCTTTAATTTGACATGGATAAACATATGATATTAATCACGCCGACAAAGTGGTAAAATAAAATCTTGAAAAAAAAAATTTTTAGGGTACCTCCTGTACACGTAAAGTAAGGATGTTTTTTTTCTCGTCTACGCCATGGTGTGGGGTGTTTTTGGATAGATATTTCAAAAATATTGCGGGTTTGTAAAAACAATTTTTTGATTAAGGGATCCGTTTTTAAAATATTAAGCTTTAAACTGCTCATTTTACTACTATATACAACGAAGTTATACTACATGTGTATATACTAGTATATACAACGAAGTTAAAAAGAAAACTATCACAACTAAGTAGGCTTTACAATTAAACGAGTAATAGTCGACCAACTTACATTTGCAGCTGGTATGTATGAGAGAACATGTTTTTCAATTACAATGTTAAGTTTGTTCTTGGGATAAATTCTTCCCAACTACGGAACCCTTCATTGTGCGTTGTCCGACACGCACTTGGCTGGTTTTCTATCTTCATTCTGAGGGCATTGACATCGAGCCAACAGACAGCTAAGTTCTTGAAACATTTTAGAGTCATCGTCCGTTTTAACAAGAAATGAAGGAAATAAACTAAAACTTCTGATGTGTTTTCGGGTTAATGTGACTTAGTTTGTCTTGTTGTAGTGATATTCGCTTGGATACACGATATACCTTATTTATGCCAAGAATACGGTGAATCAGTTTTCATTTTTTAGTAAAAAACAGTTCATTGGTTACTTCAATCACTTTTTAAATATACTGACTAAAACAATGAATAATCTGCGTTCCCAATTAAGTTTTCAAACATGTAAACAAATGCGAATTTTTGGAAAAATAACTTTAATACCGCTACTGCTGAGCATGTGGTCCTGGGTTCGATTCCTAAGTCGGCCAAAGTGTTTTTGGACTTTTCCATTAGAAATTTCTAAGCAGCAGCCTGGAGTCTGGATTCCCGCCTGGTTAATGGCAATATGCTCGTCCCCAATTACATGGGACTTAATCATAACTGGCGAAATCTGGGTGTACCATGGGAGAATCGAACATCTGTACACCGTAAGGATAACTCTAATGCTTGCAGCGTTTGGCCGCTAAAGTAACGCTTGCTAACAGATGTGGTATTCGTGTGCACGGAATTTTGTTTTCAAATTGCTCAGATGTAAGGTTCCTCGATAGTTACATACTATAGGTACACCTCTGCCTAACCTTTCCGGGAAACAAGGCGTGATGCTATGTAATGTTAACTTTAACACCTACACAACATAAGGTTCAGTTTGGGATACTACTTCAAAATTTATGACTTTTTGTTTAAAATCAACTGAATTTTCTTTACCATAAAGTTGATATTTTATTTACTGGAAATCATCAAAATCAGATGGACTTGGAATTATCAATTCCTCTTTTACATAATAATTATAGTATCTGACTACGCCTGTCTCGTTGCTCTAGTGATCGCAAGCGCTACTGCTGAGCTTGAGGTGGGGTGGGTGGGCCCGGGTTCGATTCTCTGGTTAGACAAAGTGTTATTGGGTTTTTCCATCTGGAATTTCTCAGTAGTAGCACGGAGTCTGGATTTGTGCCAGTTTGATGGCAATAGGCTAGCTCTCTATTATATGGAACTTGGTTCACCAACTATAGTGCAGCCAAGTTTCAACTTGGGTGTACTATAGTTAGACCTCTGCCTGACCATTTGGAGAATACAGGCGCGATGTTACGTTATGTTACGGGTGTATTAGCTGACCAGTACTGTAATGGTAATGTAACTGTTTGTATGAATAACAAACTTTTTCATCCACTTGGATTTCTTTTGCATGTAAACTAACCAGTTCATTTTCTCATGCAAACGTTTACCCTCCTTGAGTGTAGATTTTTAAATTATATACAAGTTGAGAGATTCTTTTTTGCGAAGGTAGCTCCACACTAAAAATACAGTCAGTGATTTAATTTGAAGTTTCATTCTTGATCTATCTATGTCCTAAAATAACTCCGTAAAACTGTTCCCACGCAAAAACCATGCACATCGAACAATTTACATGTCTGACGTCGTAGCGCGATCGTAGCTCTTACGTAGCACGCCTACGCAGGTCTTCGCTACGACGCCGACGAGAACATTTTATGATCCCATACATAAAATTAGGGAGTCAAAGCCAAGTTCAGGGTTCTGTTATTTGTACAAATAAAATTATACTTTGTTTAAAATTACTTGCCAGATTTCCCTTATCATTTATTTGACTAATGTTATTCCAAGATCAAAGTTAAATGTTTATTTTAGAATATTTTATTGAAAGATAAGATTAAAGAATTAAATGATATTTTTTTTAATCAATTTCGTTCTAAAAAAAACGGTACATAAAATCACTTTGACGGTTTCATTTCGCTTTTGTTTATATATCGGCTATCGATGTCTTTTGTGATGCAAATATTTCAATAAAATGCAAATGTTTTGCGATGTTATTACGGCATGTGATTGGCTGGTTTTGTTCGTCGACTTTAACGAATTCTTTAGTATATTTTGGTCCATTTATTACAGTTATTATGAGATTTTTAAATAAGTTATATACCATGTTACAATAGAACTAATAACAAAAATCTAACTGGTCACGTTAGCTTACACACAAAGTAAGTTTTTTGTCGATCGACAAAAAGGCAAATCCTTTTTATTTGCACAGACAAAAGTGAAAACCCGTGTAAAAGCATTATTTTAAATTTAAAACTACATTCAACCGATGGAGATTTTTGACGGGTGAACGCGTTCACTTCGCCCTCGCAAAATACCAATAAAATTGTTTATTGACGGCGACAAAACGTTACGAATGAAAAAAAGGGAAAATTCCGACACTGGTGGAGGTGCTTCCATCTTTTTTTGTGAAAATAAGACAGTCATAAAAGTAAATTTATCACCCGTAGTAAATAAAGCGAAACATATTGCGCTTTCAAGCTGTAAAAGATATCGCAGTTGACAGATACAGGCGTTAACTGTTATCAATGACATAACTTCACGCCTGTATTCCTCAAAGGGTTGGGCAGAGGTGCTACTATAGTACACTCATATTTCACCAGTTATGTTTTAGTCCCATGTAAAAGGGGGCGAACCTATTGCCATAAACCGGGATTACAAATCCAGATTCCGAGCTGCTACTGAAAAATTTCAGATGGAAAAATCTTGCAACACTTTGCCCGACCCGGGAATCGCACCCAGGACCTCATGCTCAGCAGTAGCGCTTGCGACCACTAGACCAACGAGGCAGTCAATCTACTGAGTTTGTTTCACCATACTTCTCATATCTGACTACCTCCAGATAAGAAATAACGACTCCATCTAGCGTATTAAAAAAAAAACCGACCTCTTATTTACTGAATAAACAATTTCATTTCATTTCACTGCGTGGGAGCTGTAGTGAACTGAAATACAATGTAGCTCAGAGTCTGAATGAAATAACGAATAATAGTGGTGAGCTATGGTTTGAAATAATAAAAATCGTATAAACAATATGACACTTGAAACGGTTGGTTTATTATAACTGTCTATTGGTATTTTGTTTTGTTATGAAACATCGAAAACACATCGTCACATAGGTACACCATGACCTGGGTTAGGGCATAGTATTTATGCTGATATTACGTTCCCGTGGTATAATTTCCGACCAAGACGCGGCCGAAGCCGTGAGCGAAAGCTAGTTATGATTTCGATAGTTTTTCGATTTCACAAAGAACATAAAATGTAATACTAGTAGTCTTGTAACCAAGTTTAAATTCTATCGCAAAGCAAAATTGCAGATTACCTGTGGTAAGTAGATTCAATAAATCGCCTCGGACCGAAAACGATTGAAGTCTTTGCAAATGCTTACCTGAGCATTAAAATAAAAAGTTTCTTTGGAATTTTTTGTAGTTTCAGCGATCTCTAATTAGCTTTAGAGGTTCTTATTACTTTTTTTTCTTCCACTTAGCAGCTTTATTCAATTTGCACTTTAAACAAGCCTAGCTACTTACTACTATGTATTCCTATTATTTATTTTCCATATTTGCAAAATAAATGTCTATTCTACATAAGACTGCCTCGTTGGTTTAGATCACAAGCGCTACTGCAAAGCACGAGGTCATCGGTTTGATGCCTAGCTCGGGTTAAGTGTCGTTTGCTTTTCCATCAGTAATTTCTCAATAGCAGCCTGGAGTCTGGTTTTGACCCCGGTTGATGGCAATAGGCTCATCATCTATTATACAGAGTGGTAGGGACATCGACGCGAAGCCTGTTACCATGGATTCAGTACAATCAATCTGCCTAACCTTTTCCCAACTATGTTGGGGTCGGCTTCCAGTCTAACCGGATGCAGCTGAATACCAGTATTTTACATGGAGCGACTGCCTATCTGACCTCCACAACCCAGTAACTGGGTAATACGATACCCCTTGGTAAGACTGATTGTCAGACTTTCGGGCTTCTGACGACCCGTAACGACTGTCAAAGATCTACGAATGACAGCCGGAACCAACGGCTTAACGTGCTTTCCGAGGCACGGAGGAGTCTCGGTATGTGAAGATGGTCACCCGTCCACGGACAACCCCGGCAAGCGTAGCTTGACCTGATGGATCGACCCGTGCGGCTGTTATTATTTAGCCACGAACATGATTCTGGAAATTATTATAATTTTTCGTCGGTTATTCGTAAAAACCAGCTGTTTCCTACAAAACCTACGCGGTCAAAATGTATGTAGCAGCTATTTTTTTTTTTTAAATAACCGACGAAAAGTTTCAACGCAGGGAGGTTCAGAATCATTTACTGTATCCATGGTAACCGGATTATCGTCGATATCCCTGCCACCCTGTATGGGACTTAACTGGCGAAGTGTGCGTGTACTATAGTATGAAGAAAACACAATTTTGTTGCTAACACTTTTATTCCGCACAACTGTACTAATTCAAAATCAAACGATGACTGACTGCACTACATTTTATCATTTAAAATGACTTGCCCCATGAATTTTTTTTTATTTTTTTTTTTATTTGAGATAGGTTTGCTCTTGACTCTAGTCTAGGTCAGAGATGACAGAGACAAAGTCGACGATGGAGCGAGCTTACCCAGAAGAAGCCTGTTCACTCTCACTTTGAAGAGATCGGGGTTGTATGCGTTCGGAAACACAGACGCAGGCAGAGAGTTCCACTCCTTTGCTGTGCGCATCACAAAAGACATTTGGAAACGCTTAGTGCGAATTGGTGGGACAGCAACTAGGTAAGGATGGTAACCTGCAGTGCGTCTAGATGTCCGCTGATAGAAGGGGGCCGCCGCAATGAGGTCGAAACGAAACAACGAAATGACGAAATAACGGTAATACTATCATAACCGTTATTTCTAAGTGTTGCCAAAGTCAAATAATACATTCAGTTGCTATAATGAAAATACATTTAAAAGTTCAAGTTACAATATTAATAATTTGTACTTTGACAGTGTTGCGAGAGTTGATATTATAATTCAGTATATATTATTTTTTTAATTAAATAAAAATAAATGACGACAATAGGTACACCTTTGCCTAACCCTTCGGGGAAAACAAGAGTAATGAGGTTAATAAAAGTTGATATAATGATAAAGCTACATAAAACAACGTTGCCCTGTGAAAATATTCGAAGCCAACTCTGTTGTTCGTTAGTGAGAGACAAAGAGGTATCAAAGTCTCGGAATTTTGCAATGAAAATTCTTATTTGTCGCTATCCGTTCGTCTCAAGAATTCCACACTGCCGATGAGACGCCAAAGTATTTAGACAGCTAAATTGTTGTTTTTCTTTTCAACACTTTGCACCAACTTTACACAATAGGTGTGCTTACGACATGTGGGACGTGTTGACGAGAGTACTTACCTACATTTTAGCATTTTTTTTAAAAATTGTCTTGAGACTTTCCTTTTAGGAACCTACCTGTAGTTTAATTGTACTATAATGTAATTAAATGTCAGTTAAAAAGTCGCTCTGTACCTATTATTATTTATAATTATATCATTTATATCGGACTACGCCCATAGTGTTAGTAACAATCGTCGTAAATACTAGTGTTAATGGACATACAAGTTTTATTCGGTGTGCAGTTTCATCCAATGTCGCAGCATTGGAGACTCCCATCTATCTGCGAATAAACTCAAGATAGTGTTGGCACCGCCACGAAGACGAGCAAGCAGAGAAGCGCTTCTTTTACGTATAATGGCGCATCTTTGACGCGCTACATCGCCTTGGCAGCCTCAACAGCCTCCTGAGTGCGTTTTTGTATTGGACACGCAGATCATTATATGCACGCAAACTATAACTAGTCCACAGGCTGCACGTGTCAGCTAGGGTTGCGGGATGTTCGAAAGAGTCACCGTGGCCCCGGCACAGGCAACAGAAGGAACACGGGTGGGTTTTAGTCAGTAAAAGTCTGACACGCCCTCCCGCTCCGCCCAGAGCGGGAGAAGTCATTTGATGATTTCCCATCCACAAAAAAAAAAAAAAAAAAAAGGCTGCACGTGTCAAATGACGAGCAAAATCATTTAAACAAAGTAATCTTGACGGCTTCTGTACATCGCGCAAACCTGCGGGCCAGCGTGTTGCAGCGTACTGACAGCGATCTACGTTACCTGTCAATGTCCTTGTTATCTTTAAACTCGTCGGTAACCCAATGACCCAAGTACTTAAAATTGGTCAACCTATTCAAGGGTGCTCCGCAGAGCGATATCTCTGGTATACCTGGGAACCTGCTTTAACCATTCTTTCGCTCTTTTTAATGTTATACTTGAGTTGAGTCCTTGAGCCACCGCGTAAGCTTCTCAGACTGACACCAGTTGCCTCAAGGCACCGATTGATGGGCAAATCTCAATGCTAAAATTACAGGGTGTAAGGGACAGCTAGTCCCTTACATCCTGTATATGGCTCATATTACAACGGTTTTTAGGGTATGCTCGAATGAAAAATGAAACCCTTATAGGATCACTCGTGTGTTTGTCTCTGTCTGTCTGTCCGTTCGTCAACCGATTGAGTTGAAATTTGGTACACATATGAATGTAAATAAATGAGTTTTGAATATGGGGTCGCTTTTGGGAGGCAAATAAGAATAAAAAAGTTTGGCAAACTGTACCGTGTGACTTATGAAATGAAAGGGTTTACTGTGAGAATCTCATATATGTTTATTTTATAATTTAAAAAATTAATAGTTTTGAAGTAACTTAAAAAAATATTTGAAAATTTAACATTATCTCCGAAACTACTGAGCCCAAAATTTTGAAAAAAAAAAAAATACAGAAAATAGTTCTATGCAGATTACTGGAAAATCTATACGAAGTCTATGATCTTAAAGTAACATGGTAAATCTCCCAATATTGTGCGTACAAACTTACATTTGCAGTTGGAATGTCCCATAAATTCCAACTGCAAATGTAAGTTTTTTTTTCCTTAGAACATGTTTTTCAACAAATTTGAGTTGGTTCATTGGGATAAATTCATCCCAACCCGTCATTGTGCGTGGTCCGACACGCACCTGGCCGGTTTTTTGTAGTTAAATGTACGATAACTAATTATGTCAAGTGTGTAACCCCGCGTCCATTTAAAAGCGATCGTCGCGCGAATGTACTATCGTTCGAACTTTTAAATGTTCGGTGAACCTGAACGCGTGGTTGCGCCAACAGAGGGCGGTTATCCGAACAAATGACATATGCACGCGACCGATCGTGTATTCACGCGACGATCGCTTTTAAAAACAAATAGGTCGCGCGTTTTCCGTAGAATTCTCGAGCATTCTCGGGAATTCTCGTAGCTGCAAACCTCAGTGCCATGCAAATTGACGCTTCCGGTCGGTAAATCGAGTCTATGAAAAAAGAGACCTCCTTCACCTTATCGGTGAATGGCGCTGTCTGACCACAACTGTCAATAGTTTATTTCATTCATAAATTCCGATACGAATGAATGTGCGTACCATGTACTTACCTACATCCAGAAAACCGCAGAGCATTTGCAGCCCGCACATCAGAACGAAACGGACAGAAATATGTCAATTTGTACGATCGGCTCGGACGCGCCATTGTTAGACCGGCTTTTGTTAAACGTCACAGATGACTACGCACAGCCTCCGTTGGTTATCGGCATATCGGTACGTTTTCCACATAAATGGAGTGCTAAGAATTTTTTGACGTTGATTAGGAAACGAGTGTTTTTGTCGTCGTGAAAAATGAGAAAAACAAGTGAATAAACATGATATTTTCAAATATATGTTTCGAAACACAACACGCCCACAGTTTTCCAGAATTCCTCTCGACCCATTTTCACCTATTGGTGGAGATATTTATGTTTCAATTCCCTGGTCATAATTACATTGATGAATTTCCGGTAACAGAGTCCTGAAACAGATTTCTGCGAACTGCAGAAATAAATAATTATTTACAATATTAGATAATACAAAGCTTCAGAGGTACAATTATATTTCGTTCCGGGAATTATATTCCATTACTGAAATAACGGCACAGTATACTACACTGCTTATATGGGTAGCTTTAAAAGTAACGATTTCAATAGATACAGGTTGCTCTTTAATATTCAAGTGACACCAATCCAGAATATAAAATTCATTGTCCTTATATTGCTTTTTCGAAGGTAATTTATGTGTGATTATTGTGGTAACACCCTCCTGCCTCGAATGTGCTGGTCTTTTATCTTTTTTGGAAATGGTATTTTTATCATATCTACCTACAGGGGGCCAACCACCACCTCTTAAAGCAGTATTATTTTAAGATTACTTCAGTGTGAGATAGAGATGGAGCTATACAGCACGTCTAGCTCTTTCCCACACTCAAGTAAGATTAAAATAATACTGCGTTAAGAGGTGGTGGTCTAGCTCCAGTCCTAGAATATCCTTATTGCTAATTTATATGAGAAAGTAATTCTGTCTGTCTGTCACGATGGTAGGTAGGTAAAAGGTAGCCTGGGATCTGGACAAGTTCATAGGTTACTTTACAACCGGGCACTTATGAAAAAATATGTAATACAAAATACACGCAGACGAAGTAGCGAGCGACAGCTAGATATTACCAAAATAGAAGTGTATTTATACCGTGGAGTTTCTTGCCGGCTCTTCTCCATAGGTAAGTGCAAGTACTTAAACCAAAAATACTAAAATCAATGCTTGCCAAGGTCGGTCCGTAGATGGGTAACCATTACTTACATACCGACACCCCTTCGTGGCTTGGAAAGCACGTTAAGCAGTTGATCCCGGCTGTCATTCGTAGATCTTTGACAGTCGTTACGGGAATAAGAAGCCCGAAAGTCTGACAACCAGTTTTGCCAAGAGGTATCGTGTTACCTAGTAACAGCAGGGTTGTGGAGATGTGTAAAATACGGTATTCAGCTGCATCCGGTTAGACTGGAAGCCGATCCCAACATAGTTGGGAAAAGGATAGGCAGATAATGATGAGGTGGCTAAAATCACTTTACAACAGAAACCTCAAAAATTAACCTTGCTAAAATCCAATCAGCGTGTGGGCTCAAGCCTTCAAGTTGGTAATGTAAAAGAATTTGCTTAACCAAACATAAAATGTTGGGTTGTATTGTTGATTGTCGTATATCCAACCTAGCGCATCTGTATCTGCAGATAAGATAGATAGACATAGCTATCTATCTTATCTGTGGATATAGATGCGCTTATTCCAGCTTTAAAGCTGAATTGACATTCCAATTATCGAAAAAGCGGCGCTGACCGCATTTGACTGCCATCGACACAATTACAATTTCAGGGAATATTTATAGAGATGACCGGGGTATTTTTAACTTGGTATTTTAATATTAGTATAAGTATTTTTTTAATTGATTCCTCCTGTATCATTTTTGCAATGTGACGTAAGATTTAACTATTACCTGCCTCTTTTTTAAGCTATGCAGACAAGGTTTCTATATTAGTGAAGATATAAGATCTTGTAGGTATATAATTTTAGCCAAAACGGCAGAAACTAGGAATCTGCCATAGGTAAGCCGGTATGCCTACAAGCTAATTTGACCATTATTATGAACGGAATTCCATACAATTTTAACTAAAGTAGGTACTTCGGTAAAATTTTGCGAGGAATATTTTCCAGACGAGGACGAGGGCGAGGGTTGTTTTTTTTAAAGCAAAATCGAAATAGTAATTCCTATTTTACTAAATAAAGAGTTGTATGTATCATTGTAAAAACCCACCTCAGACCAAGTTTCAAAAAATCAATGAATTTTTTACTATTAAAAATTTAAAAACATTTAAAATATGGTATGTTAAAAACTGGTAGTATAAATAATAAATATACAACGTGTCACGTTAAATGCGCAAAACCTCTTAAGGGGTCATTGTACTCATCATTATGAACAACTTTTACTATGGGACCAAACTTGAAATCGCGAAAAAAAATCAGCTGTTCCTAACATTTTGACGAGTTATGCGAACATAAATGTAATGAACAGCTGATTTTTTTCGTCTGACGTCGTTTTTTTTTGGGTGGGTAGTCATCAAATAACTTCTCCCGCTCTGGGCGGAGTGGGAGGGCGTGTCAGAATTTTACTGACTAAATCCCATCCGTGTTCCTTCAGTTGCCTTTGCCAGGGGCCACGGTAACTCTTTCAAACATACCCGCGACCCTGGCAGGCATCGGCTCTAGAGGACCCCATCAGTTAGTGCTGACATCTCTTTGAGGCGCGCGTGGAACACAACGCGCCGTCGACCCGGGCCTGGTCCTTACCGGACGGCGAGCTACCCTTTGCTCACCGTCCACAAGCCCGCGATACATGTAACTGATTCATTTCAAAGCAGGCAGCGTGACATATTCGTCTATTCCTCATGTGTCACTGTGTGAAGTATCCCTGCGAAGAGTGGACAAGTTAAGGTATCTGGGCCATTGGGTCACTGAAGACCTTAAAGATAACTGTGACTTTGAAAGTTAACGTAGGTCGCTGGCTGTCCGTTGTAACATATTTGCCCGCAGGTTTGCACGATGTACGAGGGGAGTTAAAGTAACAGTTTTCAAAGCTTACTGTCAGTCCTTCTACACGTGCAGCCTGTGGGTCAACTTCACTCAGCGGGCATACAGCGACTTACGCGTTCAATATAATAATGCACTGAAAGTGCTGCTGCCGCCGCCGTGTCGTTGTAGTGCGTCAGGGATGTTTGTAGAAAATAACATTGATGGTTTTGCCGCCTTCATTAGAAAACGATCTGCATCCCTGATATCGTGTTTTCGCAGCATCACCAACAGTTTTCTCAGTGTGTTTACAGATCGGTGAGATTTCCCGATGTTGCGGAGGTGGGCAGCTCCACGCTGAATTTTAATTTTAATTGTATGTTTATCTGTGTCTGTACCTACTAACACTAGATGTTAAGTCAAATTATTACTAACCCTATGGACTTTGTCGGAAAAAATAAAAGTATTCTATTCTATTCTATACCGTCTGAGGTGGGTTTTTACAATCATGCATTCAGTTGATTTTTCCATGATTTATGTTACCAAGCTGTTATTAGTAAGAGACTTTCGCAGTTCATATTCATATCCACATATAATGATCATCAACAAACAATAGAACATGCGTTTCAAAGCATTATCTTTACGCAGCCTAGGACTAGAAGCGGCAACCCAGATCAATGCATCGATACACTGGCAATTTAGTCCCTATCACTTCTAGGCAAACAGTGCATTTTCCATAAATCTCAGTGTATCTACGTAGTGTGACGGCGAACCCAGTTGTCAATAGTGGTGATTATGGCATGTCGCCAAGAATCCGTTATGTGGGTGCTAAGTGAGAGGATCGTGTTGGATAGTGGGTGTGTCACGTTAATCAGACCCTAATGATGATGATAATGATGTCAGCTAGGTTATAGACGAGCTGCATTTTTTATTTTGATGGAACGAATTTAGTTGATTGTTGTATGTAAATGATTGTCTCGATTCTAGTGGTAGTGAATGTCTGTCTGTTATTTAGGAGAATGTTTTCGGCAGCTGAAAGCATGTGACTGCTTTTTCTTTCACTACCTGCAAAAATCTAGCTTGAAAACTCAGATCAACAAAAAAAGGAAGATGGCGCGCTGCGAACATCACAAGTGAAGCCACAAAACCGTGCTCCTGCAAGTAAAATACACGCTCACGCACACACATACAACTAAAACCATGCTCACCGCTCTTAGAACGTGACGAGTCGTCGTCTAGTTAACATAGTTTTAAGAAATGGAATGAATGGTCTTCCTGTGTAGTGAAAAGTTGTAAAAACAATAATAAATCACATAAAAAGTCCCACGGAATCACTTTTCACTTTTGACTTTGTACTTGAAAAAACATCGTTTTTTTATTAATTAACAATAACAAATGGCAACTCTTGGATACACACATAGATAAAAAGGTGGCTTCACTTTTGATGTTCGCGGCGATTCATCTTCCTTTTTTTATTGATCTGAGCTTGAAAAATAGACCTAGCGTGTGAAGCAACAGACATTGCTTACAATATCTATATTTTACACATTGGCATGTTTGTTATACGAGGTGTAATTTTAATCACTTTTAACCTATCAAGGGGTCATTGTACTCATCGTTCTGAACAACTTTTACTATGGGACCAAACCCGAAATCGCGAAAAAAAATCAAATGTTCCCTACATTTTGACGAGTTATGCGAACATAAATGTAGGGAAAAGTTGATTTTTTTTCGCGATTTCAGGTTTAGTGCCATAGTAAGAGTTGTTCATAATGATGAGTACAATGACCCCTTAAGATATTTACAGTGTTTAAAATTACACCTTGTATACATATGCACTGCCGCATAACGTTAATAAAGACGATTAATTAACAATGAATCATTAATATTACAACACATTATACTTTAATGTAAAGTTTATTTAAATAGAACCCCCATCGTTTTCTCGCACGATTAATTTTAGTTGAAAAATCCTGCTACTGACAGATGCCAGAGAGATTGATTGCAGATCTAAAAACAGTTGGTCTATCCTACATTAGGCACAGATCTCGTATTACGGGTTCAGCTTAAGTACGTCATTTAGGTCTGACTTTTCAGTAAGGGATTCAATATGTATATTGGAATTGGACAAAACAGCTGCGCCACAATAATATTGGCCTAGGTTTACGATAGAAGATAATGCTTATAAATGGATTAAGTAGTAGATATCAAAAATAGTATTAATTTAATAGGGATGATGACTAAAAAAATTTTTTGTCCGTCAGGTAGATTATTAAAAAATATTGGATACGTATTTATTCTTTTTTACGTAATCAATAGATTACGGCGATACATTGAGTTAAAATGCGGCATGACGTCACGCCTAGATTTTATACTGAGTTTTGATGTAACGAGCCCTCACCCCCCAACTTTAATGCATTTTATCTAAGTAATTTTTTGTATTATTATAATAAAGCAAAAAATACGTGTCTAATATTTTTTTATTATCTGACTGACGGACTAAATAGCATTTTTTTTTTACCCAGGCATTATCCCTATTCTCGTACTCAAAAAACGATTACATTCAAGTAGCAATCTCATCTCAGCGACAATCAATGCAAAAACTTGTCAAAAATGTAGGTAGTTAGATAAAGTAAAGGTTTTTTGACAAATTGAGACCGAGATTAAAATGTAATTGTATACTAATGTTCTTAAAAATACGAGAACTTATTCAAAAAAATAAGTAAAGTGAAATTCAACAACTTATTCAAATAAAATTAAGTCAAAACCGATTCAGCCATCCTGCGCCGTTTCCTGAAATCTTGTTTTAGTGTATTCACATAACTAATTAACTATTTATCAATCAGTCTGTGCACCACGCATCGCTTGTAGACCAGTGTACGACTAAACGCCGACAGACACTACGCTGACAGACTAAACACCGGCAAGACTTTTCGACGGGACTCTTCGCCGACAGGGCATGACCAAATGGGTTAGGTTAGGTTAGAACTGTGACCAACCGCGTGCGAGCCGAGCGAGCGAAGCGAGCGGTGCCGCGGCAGCGGTCGGCGAGCGCTACATCCAAGTTGGTCGCAGTTACTTAGGAATTATTTGAACTGTCGGCGAAGTGTCCGTCGGCGTTTAGTCGTACACTCCTTGTAAACGCATACCTAGAGTAAAATGACATGCCAACGTGTCTTGATTTTAACAAGGGTTTACCTATAGCCGACAGCGAAATACGCGGTGGGTTAGGGTATTTACACTTTTACTTTGTGTAAATAATTTTATCACCACTGCTCTCAAAATAGTGAAGGAAAACATTGTGAGGAAACCGGCATGTCCTAGTACCAAAAATTCGAAGACATGTGACATCTAACAACCCGCACTGGGCCCGCGTGGTAGATTACAGCCCACTCCCTCTCGAAGAGAGAAGGCCTTTATTTATTTATTTATTTATTTAAACTTTTCACACTTAAAAAAGTACAAAGGCGGACTTAATGCCTTAGGCATTCTCTACCAGTCAACCAAGGGTGGTGAAGAGATTAGATGGCAGGTGCTCTGTTAGAAATGGAACAATTTGTACATAAATAAGTCATAAACTTATAATACACATACATACATATTTACTATAATATATACCTATATTATATACATATATTATATACAAATTCAAGAGAGAGAGGTTTTGAGTTATGTCCCAGCAGTGGGAATATTATAGGCTGATTATGTAGGGTATCTACATAATTGCAGCCGTGCCTTGTGCGTTAATTTATCCACTGAAATGATGTAATTATACAAGGATATCGGTGCAAGTAACAATTTTATTGATGGATAAACAAAACTTTCAATAAAAGCAACGCACAAAGTTTACGCTGTTCGATTGACAATCGGTCAAAGCGGGCTTCGGCTACCGCAAATATTGCTGCAAAGTTCAGCCGGTTATTAATCCTGCTATAGATGTGCGATACCCGAGTCAATGTTATTGGTTTTACATGCTAGTTCAAACAGGTGTTCCGAAATTATAGTTTTTTTTTTTTGGAAAACGTGGACTGTATGAATATGATTTGGTTACGAATTCGTGCGGAATAATGAAATGGGCAGTTTCGTGGCCAAATGATAACAGCCACACGGGTCGATCGAAGGTTAAGCTACGCTTGCCGCGATCTGTTCGTGGATGGGTGACTATTCATTAAATATCGAGACCCCTCCGTGCCTCGGAAACCACGTTATACCGTTCCGGCTGTCATTCGTAGATCTTTGACAGTCGTTACGGGTAGGTAGAAGCCCAAAAGTCTGACAACCAGTCTTACCAAGGGGATATCGTGTTACCCAGTAACTGGGTTGTGGAAGTCAGATGGGCAGTAGCTCCATGTAAAATACTGGTATTCAGCCACATCCGGTTAGATCTGAAGCAGACCCCAAAATAGTTGGGAAAAGGCTAGGCAGATTATGTGCTAATGTAATGAGAAGCATATTTCCTCCAGGAATAATGATGCTGGCTTGAGTGGCTTGGCTGATTCGTTAATCGTTTCACTACGTTATTAATTATTATTATCACCTAGCTCCCTCCGACGGAGAAAACAGACGGTCTTCACTGAATCGAACCGGATTTAGAATAAAAAATGTACAAGCAATCCCCCATTTTGGAGCTACACTAAACACGACTCTTTAGTAATTGTCGGCTCTTAATAACTCGTGATACTTTTTACGCAGTAGCCATAGTGACAAAATAAAAAGAACCGACTTCCAAAAAAAAACACTACAAAGTAAAAAATAGCTTTAATTTCGGAAGTGGTTTTGTGTGTTCGTTTTTTGCCACCGACTTCCGTAATTAAAAGTTATTTTCACTATGTAGTGTTTTGTAGGCATCCACCGGGTATCCGGGTATCGTGAAGTGATTGTTAAGTATCAAATTGGAATACATATTAAAAAATGCTCTATAATTGATTCGATTACGATTGCGTTTAAATAGTTATTTTAATATTATATACAACTTCCAATAATTACTTGATTATATTTTGACAAAAATTGTAAAAGTATAAATAGGGTAGAACATAATTCTGACAGTTAGTCTTGGACAATACTTTGCTAAAAACGTGACTCTGTTCAAAAATATACCGTAGTGTTAAAAGTACCCTACCCCACACAATTTCAGCATACTACTTGCTATGTAAATATCAGTCATAAGAAATTAATATAACATAATCAACATACTCTAAATGCAAAAATACGTATTATTGAAGCTAACTCAAAAACTACCTAAGCAAAGTTAAAAAAAATTATATGGGACCACCGCGCAAGCTTCCTCTACCACACGAAAAAAAACCGACCAAGTGCGTGTCAGACCACGCACAATGAAGGGCTCCGTAGTTGGGATGAATTTATACCACGAACAAACTTAACATTGTAGTTGAAAAACATGTTCTCTCATACATTCCAACTGCAAATGTAAGTTGGTCGACTATTACTCGTTAACTTGTAAAGCCTACGTAGCTGTGATAGTTTTCCTTTTAACTTCGTTGTATATACTACTACCGTGAATTTTTTCACATATCCAAAACTAACCATTTAGCTGGCAGGAGGAGGTGGGGACACTTGACTCTAAAAAAAATGCACTTTAAAGCTTAATATGTCAGAAACGGATCTCTTAATCAAAAATTGTTTTCACAAACCCGCAATATTTTTGAAAGAATTATCCAACAACACCCCATATCTACCCCCCCCCCCCATACCTATGGGGTAGACGAGAACAAAAAACATCGCCACTTTACCTGTAGGTACACCCTAAAAAAAACTTTTTTCATGATTTTATTTTACCACTTTGTAGGCGTGATTATCCATGCCAAATTATAGCTTTCTAGTACTAAGAGTCTCTGAGCTAAGCTGCGGACGGACGGATAGATGGACGGACGTGGTGTAACTTTAAAGGAACCCTTCCTTGTTGACTACGGATCTCTAAAAATAGGTCCGTTAAAAACGCAATCAAACAGATTGTTTGCCACACAATGTATACTGCCACGCTAGTTGTACAACTGGCACAAAAATGTAGGTTATTCAGTGTCAGACAAAAACACTGAAATGACATCCCACTACGCATAGGCGTTCAAAAAGTAATCTAAAAACATACAGAGACTGAACATTCCCATCCGTTATTCTGTGATGAGATGTCACAACTTAAATAAGCTTGCTGTAACGGATTATATCTCGGCTCTGGTTTATTTTTAGGATGTATGAGAAACGGTAGGGAATAAACATAATCGTGTCTATTGTACGTGTAGGTAATTCAAATACTAGCAGACGGTACGATCTTACTTCTGGTGGTCTCTTACCCAAGGTTATCAAATTGGGGTACAATAGTAGGGCAAAATTGTTCTCCATACGAAACTACCGCAACGAACGGAACGGTGGAACGGGCAACTAGAATCTATTCTATTTTTAATCTTATTATGATGTTCTTAAAAAAAAGTAGAATAAATAAATAGAAGTAGAATAAATGCGGATGCGGAGAGTAGTAGAATAAATGCTGTGGAAAGGCGTTCTTTGCGAAGCATGTGTGGTGTGACTATGAATGATAGACTGAGGAATGATGTGATAAGGCAACGGTGCGGTTTAAAAGAAGATGTAGTGACAAAAATTGAAAAGAGTATGCTTAGATGGTTTGGTTATGTTGAGAGGATGAATCAAAGTCGACTAACAAAACATATTTACACGGCATATGTGAGTGGAAACGCAAAGAGGGGAAGCCCTAGGAAGACATATAGTGATCTTATTGGTGATGTTCTTCAGAAAGGTCAGGTGCGCAGTACTCGCAACCGGCGTGCTTGAATGACCAGATGTATGAATGTAAACGAGGCAGATGGAGTATGTAAGGATCGTAGCAGGTGGCGTTCTGTAGTTTCTGCCTGCCCCCATGGGAAGAAGGCGTGAGTTTATGTATGTATGATGTTCATAAGCGCCTTTGAATGGCCTACTTGATTGATTTGACTTTGAACTTGCCAGATATGATTTTAAGTTCATGATGTTGAGCTGCTGTTCTCCACTCATCAATCTGTACTCCTCAGGTACTTATATCTCTACTGTATCTGTCCTACTTTTAGCTACCTAAGCGTTCATCTAGCGCGAGTTTTGTTGACTTTCAGACGAGATAGGTTCCACTCTGACTTCTGCCTCTCGAATAATAAGATGTTTTCATTACCAACTTGTTAATTATATGGGAACACCGATATTTCCTGAAGGCACGACGATGTTTTAACGAATCAACTTACTGTCAACGTCAAAGATCGACTTTCAATTAAGGCGCCGCTCCACAGCGCCCCCGGCTAAGCTACGCGCGTGTACAGTCACAAGCATAATTACTTTACAGTTACGCAACATTTAAAAGCGTTATTTTCGTGAGATAAAAATTACAACTTGCAGATGATTGCTATGCTTTCAATAATACTATGTTCGTATCAATACTTTAGGAGAAAATCGCTTTTGAATCTTGCATGTACTGTATTTAGGTACATATGCTCGATCGTGACCAAAATTCAAAATATTTTATTTCACATAAGCCTTCATGGGCACTTATGAAACGTCAGAACACGTCGTCGTCTTCGTCTAGGTGCACGGTTCCAATTGGTCGTTTCATATGCAGAAGAACCGGCAAGAAACTCCACGGTTACACTTTTAAAAATAATTGACTTTAACAATGTTTTCAAATTACACTGTTATTAAGCATGGGAGGACAGTATATAGGTATATCTATACAAATAAATAAAATTGAAGTGTCTGTTTGTAATGTCAAAATAAAAACTTTTTACTAAATGCATATGAAAGTATATACATACGGTACTTATAACAAAAAAGCTAATTTAAAAATTGTTGTCTGTCTGTCTGTTTATCTGTTTGTTCCAGCTAATCTCCGAAACGGCTGGACCGATTTTAACGGGACTTTCACTGGTAGATAGCTGATGTTACGGCGGGTAACTTAGGCTAATAAAAAATAATTAGGTTAATTAAAACATCAACATCATCATTCATTCATTTCATTTTTTTCTTCATTTCATGGGTTAAGGTTAATTAGGTTAATTTTAGAAAAATAATTACGGTTCCGCGCAAAATATAAAATCCATGAAATTATGAACAAAAAGTCTGATTTGAAAAATTCTTTTTGCATTTTTGGTTGCCCAATTCTCGACGATAGTTATTGATTATTTAATATCACGCTATGACCCTTAGGAACCGAGCAAAAAGAAAAAGGTCAGAAAGAACACCAAGCGAAAACGGGCAGGCGATGCAACGCGACGGGTCGGGGGACGAGGGAGTTTTATTAAAATGTGGATGATTTCAGTATATTGTGTATCTTACGACTTCAACGCGAACGAAGTCGCGGGGGACACCTAGTATATATATATATATATATAGTTGTAAAACAGCGGTAGACAACGGATATTTATCCAAAGTAGCCGATAACCAAATACCTATAATCCACCTATAATCAAAGGGTGACTACCGGTCGTTTATCCGATTGCAAGTTAAAAGGCTGGTTATGTTTTGAGTCAAAATTATTTTATTTGTAACTTTAAAATTATTTTACACGCTAGTGAAATGTTGTTTGTTGCCTACAAGAACTCAATTTTTTTTTAATATTAAAATTAAGAATTTGATTCTAAACGTGTTAGTAATACTAACCGACTATATTAATTCAACTTTCATTCACCCGTTTACCGCGTTTAACGTAAGTACCTAAATGCCTGCGTTAATAATACGAAATTCGTAAATAATAGGTACAAACTCAAGCGCACGGGCGGCGTGGGTCGTCGCGTGACCGTAAGCAACGTTGTCGTGTCGTGCATCGTGCTCTTTCAATGCTGCTCTGCTACCCACTTGCGCGTTTAGTCGGGTTAAATGAATAAATGTAGAGTTTGTAAACTCCGAGTTAAGTAATTAACATTTTAACTCATCTTACGCGTTGCGCCACTACAAAGCAACACCGGTTTAGATAACCTGATATTAGTATTTTTGAGTTGGGAACATTGCAGTTCAATAAAATAGGATAGCAGTGTCTATGGCCTGATAAGTAATCCGAACTAAGGAAAATTTTATACCCATCTCTTTTACACTACATTACGGTACGTAATACTTTCTTGTCTTTACATTTTATAACATGACATTTCATTTTAATGGATTGTTTGTGGTAGTGGCGCAGATACATATGTACGTACGCTCAGTTCTCATAAACTCAGACAAAAAACTGTAGGTTTTTAATCTTATGATGTATTAAACCGGTATTAAATATAATTATGTAATGTGATGTAATACACAGTTACACACACAGGTGTACCATATTATTTGACAATAGTAGACATTAACAAGAGTGGTTGTTCGGAAGGGAAGCCCATAGGAATCGGGTTGTATGAAGACTTTGCATCTGGTATGTGGTTTCCGTGGAGACTTAGTTTATTGGTTGACAAAAACGTCAGTTAAGGAAAAAATATGTTTTAAGTTTTATAAAATTTGTATTTATTTTATATGAGTTCATGAATTTATATTGCCTGCTGATATAGTACGGAATTTTCACTTACTATAACGTCGAACAATATAAAATACAAAATAAGTTATCAGCGGGACCTCATAACGTCAATTTACTTTGACATTACTTACACTAACTCAGAGTTTAGCGACGTAATTCTGCCACGTCGGTGGGTTTAATATTTATAAGTTTAACTCTAGGTTTACCTCTAACTCTTGGTGGCACAAGATGAATTATTTGATTATCCTGAGTTAGCTGTTTACTCAGAGTTATATTGGATAACCCATGAACACGCAAGTGGGCCTTACTGGCTACTACTACAAGCACTATAAGGTCGAACAAGCAGGCGAGCGCGCGCCGCCCCACGGCGCGGCGGCGGCGCCTGCGACGGTCGCCCCCCACCCTGCTGCTAGCTGGCTATCCCGCACGATGTGGCAATGTGGCGTTGCCGCATGGTGTCCTTCAACTTCCAAGCTCGAGACAGGGACACTACCTACCCAATTACTCAATTTGAAAGAATTTATTTTAAAATAAACGTACCTGCGCTAAAAGAAATCTCTCATAAATGTTTCTTTATGTTAAAATAAAGAATCTATAATTCATTAAAAAAAAAAACAATAGAGTACTGTAAAAAAAAACTGATTCCATTACAAAAAAAATTGTTTTCATCCATTTACAACGTTGTCAACCGGCTTCGCATCTATAATCGTGACAGTACTTAGCTTCGCTTTGTATGAAATGTAGGCGGGGTTGCCACTGTGACCCACCCTATATACAAATACGTGGCCAAACAAATGAACCGCGCACGCTTCTAACGTGGTACACCTCCGCGCAAATCCTATATAGCTGTGGACGGTCGGCTTTACGAAGTTTTCGACTTGCGGAAACAAATGAGATTATTTACATATGGGGTAGAGTTGGCTTGGAGTTTGTCTGTGTATCGTAATGATGGACGCGAATTTGAAACTGTTGGCAATCAATTAGAGTAACTGATATTTGATATTTTAATGTTTTGATAGCGATGACTGCAGTTTCCAGTTTTCTTCTTTTATACATTTTCACCTATTTCTGTGGTCTCATGGGGTCTAATTTTTAAATTTTTCAACTATTTAGATGTGTGGAAAATTTTTAGGTTCCGTCTGACATTGGTTGACGTTGCATTTACGCCGCTTAGACGCTGCGCTTGCGATGCATACGCTGCAAGTGTCGCATACAAAGATATATGATTGTATCGAAACTTACGCAGCAGTTACGTTTGACAAACGCGTACGAGCATTACGTAGGTCCGTTTTGTGTTAGTTTTATTAACAACATCGATGTTTCTCTTTTTACGACGCTCCGAAGCGTCTCAAATCGTTTAGTGGTAATTTTACCGTCTCAACAACTTGTAAATATAGCTGCGGGCAGAACTTATTAACTAGCCTTCCAGAGAAGCTATACAATCTCATTCAATAAGGTAAGGGTCCCCGAAACGATCAATTGCAATTGTCAATTTTTACGTGGTTGATACAAATTTATGCGCAAATTGATCATCTACCAAATGCAATTTAAGCGATTGACAATATTACTACAATAGAAATTGATGGCAATTGATTAATTGCAATTGATCGTTTCGGGGACCCCTTTTAAACATTACGATATACTACGGCCTCCTTTACGGAGACGCGGGGCGTCGCGGGTCGCGTGCGGCGTGGCGTCTCGCGGCGCGTCGGACGTTTTTTTAGTTTACAGACAGGCGGCGCGTGCTGCGGCCTGCGTCATTTCACGCGCAAAGACACACATAAGGTAACTAGTGGTTTCGTCTATGAAGGAGCGGGTCATGCGGAATAGCGGTACCCGGCGCTGTGCCTGCCGCGGCTACCCCTCACCGCACCTCGCCCTCCCCTTCCTACACACATCGAAGGGCACGCGGAGATGGCTGCTGCATCACCCGCCGCGTTGGCCGCCACTTCGACCGCCGGGAAACCTGCCGCGTCACCCGCCGCGTTCTACTCGGCGTCGCCAATCGCTTCATCCGCCACATGCGACGCTACAATTCAAACAAATGCGTGCAAAAACACTTTCTTTGAACGCTCTATAAAACGCCGTGTTTCCAGCAGCCCGCACCGCGCACCGCGGCGCCTGACACCCCGCGTCTCCCTGAACGAGGCCTAAAAATAAAATATAATTTTACTCTCAACTTCTAGCTACATAATTAAAGATGTGGGTGTGTTGTCGGAGACCATACGTAATCTAATTATAATTTTTGTTATAAGGCCATAAAACTTCTGAAATATCATCACCATGAAACCATTTGGCGTGAAATAGGATTTACGGTCTAGTTCCTCTGTGGTTCCCCAGTTAATGTGAAAGTAATTTCTACCGACTTATGAGTCTGGTTAATGTCCACTGATAATGAGTGTCGCTTAATTATCTTTACTGTCGTAATAAAATATCTTGTCGTTATTAAAGATGTTTGGCTGATATTAATAATAATAGTAGGTTATAGTTCCTACTGTATTTTCTTTCAATGAATGGGGGATATGTCAGGAACATGTGCAGTATAAATGTGGATTGTTATTAGAGTAGGGGAAGACCAAAAATACGATGAATGAACTGTGTGAAAAATAACGTAGAAAGGTGATAAATACTGGGAGTTAATTAACGGAACGATACCCGACTTTTAATGATTTTAAACTGAAGGTCACGTCTAAACGAGTAGTGTTAATGATTTGGAAAAAAATATATGTTAAATTAGAGCATTTTTTTATAACTTAATATGTGAATATTTTGGATTATGTTTTTAATACATAGTGTAATTACCTAATTTGTAAAGTTAAAACGCGGATAAAAAACCGAGTATCACGCAAAAACTATAAAGTGTATGTTTACGAAACCTTCACCATTTTAAAGATATTTAATTATTTATCTTTTAGTGTATGTGTTTTAATAAAATACCTTTTGTTTTATGTATAATATATTAATAATGCGTCTAATTTGGGACAGCGCTCCTTGATGGGCGAGTCCTATTACTGGGTGGACGTACGACGCGTTGCGTGAGCTCAACACAGAACACGGAAGCTATGCACTCAAGACCGTTGGCATATATCTGCGTCTTAAGATAAGCTGAAAGAAGATAAGCTGTACTGACTCCAAATTGCGATAAGGGTAGGAGAATGATGATGATAATAAAAATGCAGTTAATCATAGAATAGAATTGAATAGATTAATTATTTATTCGCATAGAAAGTAGGTACAAAATAATGTATATGCAGATGCTCATGTTCTTCATTAAGTATCAAATTTTACGATATTTTTATCATCGAAAGACAATCAATCCTTTGAGGAGCTCGTGGCTAAGTAGTAACAGCGTCACGGGTCGATCCATCAGGTTAAGCTACGCTTGCCGGGGTTGTCCGTGGATGGGTGACCATCTTTACATACCGAGACTCCTCCGTGCCTCGGAAAGTACGTTAAGCCGTTGGTCCCGGCTGTCATTCGTAGATCTTTGACAGTCGTTACGGGTCGTCAGAAGCCCGAAAGTCTGACACCTACTCTTACCAAGGGGTATCGTATTACCCAGTTACTGGGTTGTGGAGGTCAGATAGGCAGTCACTCCATGTAAAATACTGGTATTCGGCTGCGTCCGGTTACACTGGAAGCCGACTCCAACATAGTTGGGGAAAGGCTAGGTAGACAGGCAGACAATCAATCCTTTGACGATATTCGGTGCCCTCATTTCCAATTTTCTTAAAAACTAATCAAACAAAAGTAATTTAAATGTATTAAAGTTCATTTCTATTTCCATCACATGCTCATGTAGTGACATGGTTAACACATGTTATCGAACAGCAAACCATGGTGATTCACAGAAACACTGTTATAAAACTATTTACTTTGAATTTCTATAATAACTCTATTTTTACGTTACTTTTCAGGGTTCCGTAATCAACAAGGAACCCTTCTATAGCTTCGCCATGTCCGTCTGTCTGTCTGTCCGCGGCTTAGCTCAGAGACTCTTAGTACTAGAAAGCTGTAATTTGGTACGGGTGTAAATATTAATCACGCCGAGAAAGTGGTCAAATAAAATCTTGAAAAAAAAAAATTTTAAGGGATTTTTTTCCGTTCAAAATTATCGCGGGTGTGTGAAAACCATTTTTCGATTCAGGGATCCGTTTGCGTAATATTAAGTTTTAAAGTGCTAATTTATGTTTGAGTAAAGTGCCCCCCCCCCCCCCTGCCACCTACATAGTTGTTTTTGGATATGTGAAAAAGTTCACGGCAGTAGTATTCAATTTTAAAATTCATGGTCTTCCTTTTATTTGTGATACTATGTTATTTAGCAATAAATAATCCTTATGATGAAGCCTTTCGATCAGTATGATAAAGCTACAGGGTGATTATTTTTCTCATGTAACGGGTTCGATTCCCGGTTCAACCATGAAATTATTTAAATATCTATGAATGCAGTTTAAATTGTTTTTTAAATTGAAATAATGTCTTCTTTCAGTAAAATGTTCCATCTACAAAATTCAAGGTACTTTCCCTCCATGTGGTATGTCCGTGGGACGTCCTGTATATAACGAAGGTACAAAGAAAACTATCACAGTTAAGTAGGCTTTACAAGTTAATGAGTAATAGTCGGCCAACTTAGATTTGCAGTTGGACTGTATGAGAAAACATGCTTTTCAACTAGGTACAAAGTTAAGTTTAAATTCGGAATTACGGAACCCTTCACTGTGCGTGGTCCGACACGCGCTTGGCCGGTTTTTTATAGCTAATGTGAAATTGAAAGCTTTCTTTGTTGTAAACATTTGTGTTATCTATAACTGTGAGGTCGAAATTCAATAATTGTGTTTAATCTTTTTATGGAAAACATTTAGGTCAGCCTAATCGGTCAATTAGGCTGACCTAAATGAGTGTTTTCTTGAGTGTTCTTGGTAATGCTCTACCTGCTCTACCTGTCAGTAATCGCTGAGTTCGTCATTAATTCCATTTCTATACTTTCGTAATATTTAACGATCAAATGCAATTGTTAATTTTTACGTGACTGATACACATCGATGCGCAAATTGATCATCTACATGCAATTGAAGCGATTGACAATATTACCACAATAGAAATCGATGGCAATTGATCAATTGTGATTGATCGTTTTGGGGACCCCTTTAGACTGTATTTTTATAAATTCTTTTTATTTGGATGTATAATATCAATAATGTCATTATGTAATTTTATTATACCTATTAAATTGTAAGCGCACAACGCATTAATTTTCTAACTTATTTTTATAATATGTGGAAAATGCCTTTGGCAATATATTTACTCACTCTGTAGCTCAAATTGTGCGCAATACTGTAATGTGTTTAATTTCCCAAATAAATAAAATAAAAATAAAATACGTCACCGTGACGCCTTTTTCTTACCCACTGAAAGAACCTAATGTCTTTCCGATTCCTTACCTCAAATACTAATGGTTTTAACCATTAAGATTAAATCCTCTAAATATAGACATACAAAAATTGTTTCCTACTTCCAGTCGGTATTTGAGGAATTACTCCGTCTTTAGAGAATTTTGTAGCAACTTTTTCCTTTTTGTGTATTGTCAGCGACACTGAACCTGATTTATAATAGTCATTGCGGAAACGCTAAAGATTCTTATCATTTGGCGTAGTTCTAGGTATTTTAGGTTAGCTTTGTTTACTTGCATGTGGTAAGAGCAGTGGGCACAGTGACTTTTATTACGTACAGGGTGGGAAGGACATCGACGCGAATCCGGTTACCATAGATTCAGCACATGATCCTGGACCTCCTGCGATGAAATTTTTCGTGCAAAAGTGCATTATCTATGCTGTCAAAATGCAGCAATTTTTTTTTTTAATAACCGACGAAAAACATCAACGCAGGGATGTCCCAGAATCATGTACTGTATCCATAGTAACCGGATTTGCGTCGATGTCCCTGACACCCTGTATAATATGTAATACTTATTCAAATATTAATCAACTCAGCCTGTCGCAGTCCACTGTTGAAAATAGGCCTCTCCCAGGCTGCGCCCCAACACCCTGAGCTCCACCTTTTGCACCCAACATATCCCTGTCTCCTTTTTAAAGTCATCGTCGTATTTAAATATAGAGACCTAAGCGAATTTTGTACCTACTTCATTATATTTCGTCATGGCATCTTTCTACGTAATAATTCCAACCGCCTTTCCTCTTTACAAACAAATCTGCACACTGTTTTTCCATTCATATATTGTGAGCAGCACCGGTCAGGTCCTGCTGATGAATGATTCGACTTTGATCGATGTCTCGTCCACACGTCTCACAGGAACCGAAACAACTGTTATGACCTTCCACGTATCTGATTGATTGCTTCCGGAGTTTCGTGGTCACCGTGCCATGAAAATAGCTTAGTTACCTACTGTGGAAGTTACTTGAGTATGTAAAGGCGATGGCTATACACGCGAGCTACTAATACGTGCTAAAAGGCAGGTCATTTAATTGAACCTCAAATAATTCCTATTTTGTGGTCCTAAAAATACTAAATTACCAAGTAACTGCGACCTGCACTCTAATTGCGTAACACACAAACAATCACAATCTGAATGACTTTGAAGCTAATTGCTAATCCATTGCTTCATATGCTCAACAACGTAAATAACGCAATGAATGTTGTTGACCTGTCAAAATTAAACCGATTCCTACAGTACCTATATGTGTTACGCAATTGCCCCGCTGACCCGTTTGGACGGGGTACCGAGAAAAGTGTGCAACATTAAAAACTCAAGAAGTTTTTAGAGATCATTTAAATATTTCCCATTTCAAAATAAGGTGCATAGTCATTGCCAGGTGCACTTGTTTCATAGTGCTTTTATCACTAGAAACTGCTTTAACGTAGGTTCCGTTCGTGAAATAAAAATTATATTTCTAAACTGTTCCACCGAATCGCACTTATGAAAGAAAGAAAGAAAAAATAGGTTTATTAAAATAAAATAAAAAATAAAAAAATGCAATGATTATCAAAATTTTGTTTCGGTGCCGTTAGTGGAATAACTTAGGTGCCATTCAGTCAAGTGCCATTCGAAATTGGTGCTGTGAGTGGAATACCTTGTTTATGCTGCTTAGGATGTCCGGCATCAGGCACGTGACCAATATGGACACATTACATCTTCTTTTGCTTACAATCTACGCTCATATTGTAGCAGCATCTTCCAGCAAGATCTTTTGATGATTATCTCCTTGAGCTTCCTGTACTTAGGTACGTCATGGCCTTTACTTTCATGTTAAATGCAAAGTATAACAACGCTATTAATGTCAACGTATGTATATACATTCGTAGTTCTGACATAATGAGGACGTTGATTATCGGACCACAAGATGAAAGTCACGGGCGCTGCGCAGACTTTACTGTCAAAGGAGGACCATTAAAATTTGGACTGAGCTGTATGTGCTTTATTACTGCATACAACAACGATGTATGCATCTGTGTAGCAACACATTCTAACGTTCCTTGCTAGCGAATGTTGTCCTTTTATAATTGTTGAAACTCTATAATACTGCTTTAATAAGCGGTGGTCGGGCTCCAGTATGAATGACTAATAGGTACCTACAATAAGTGATTAAATGCTTATATTATAAAATCTAGTATCATTTTCTGAAAAACCACAAACTTATTGACAAAATAAATGTAAAATAAGTAACGTATGTTTTAAAGTTGGTATGATTTCGCTATGTACACCATAACACACAAAAGAAAACGGAAAACGTTCAAGGAGCACTTGGAAAAAGGAATAGAATCGTAGTGAGAAACAAAAGCTTCGAGTATTTTCGCCGTCTAATTTTAAAATACCATCGCAACACCGCCAGCGACCAGTCAAAGTACATAATCCGATTTCTACAGAACTTTCCTTCGTTCTTTCTCCTGATAATATTTATTTTTACTTGCTCTTTTAACGAGTAGGTAATAGAGAACATTAGCAGTATTTTGTGCTGTTTTGTGTTGATTATTTATCGACTTTTAATAATCTCGTTAGATTCCATAATTATTTAGGAATGGCAAATAAAACGGCATGCTTTATAATGCATGAGACGACCATATTATGTAAGTAATGCAATATTATGCGATATTAAGTTAGTATTAAACAATGTGTCCCTGGATAAAGTGCACAAACGAAAATGGGTGAAACTAGACCATAATTATCGACAAAAAGATTGGGAAAAAAAAAAAATTGTATTATTAATATTGATGGTGTAATTTTTTATCACCTACGACAGACCCTTTTTCTTAAAAAAAAGTGTATCTTTTGAAACATTGCGAGTATTTCGTTGAAATAAAAACAGTGATAATGGCTAAAATCACATGATGCTTAGCAAATAAAAAACACGGCATAAAAACAGTCTTAGTTACAAAAAAAAAATAAGAAAAAGGGTCTGTCGTATGTGATAAAAAATTAAACCATCAATATTAGTAATACAAATATTTTTTAAATTTTTTTCCCAATCTTTTTGTCGATAAATTATGGTCTAGTTTCACCCATTTTCGTTTGTGCACTTTATCCAGGGACACACTGTATCATAAACAAAGGTTGTAATTAAAAAAACCAAATAATTATTTATTTATTCTGAAGTATTTTAATCACTTCTAAACTTAAAAAATAATAGAAAATAAAATTACTATAGGCACCTACGCAGTTTACGTCTAAATTATATATAGATCACCCCGAACACAGCGTTCAACGCATTCACTCACATCGGCTAATTACAGCGGTTAACCAGCACACACTTGATTTAAAAGCTTATTTGTGGCATATGTTCCCACAAATAAGCTTTTAAATTCAAGTGTGTAAGCTATTAATTCAAGGCGAGGACACATTACCGGCATAATATTGCGTATGAGGTTGATTTATATTCTATATTAGCTGTGCCCCGCGACTTCGTTCGCGTGGAAATTGTAAGATACACAATATACTAAAATAACAGCCACATTTTAATAAATTCGCGCCGCGTTGCATCACCCGCCCGCGCTATAACTTCATTTTCGCTTAGCGTTCTTACTGACTTTTTTCTTTTTGCTCGACTTCTAAGGGTCGTAGCGTGATAATAAATGGCCTATAAGCGTCCTCGAGAATTGGGCTACCAAATGCAAAAAGAATTTTTCAAATCCGACTTTTTCTTCAGAATTTCATGGATTTTATATTATTATTTTTCTAAAATAAAAGTAGCTTAAGTTACCCACCGTAACATCAGCTATCTGCCAGTGAAAGTCCCAGCAAAATCGGTTCAGCCATTTCGGTGATTAGCCGGAACAAACAGACAGACAGACAGTTAAAAATTTAGTAAAAAGCTGTTATTTTGACATTACAAACAGACACTATAATTTTACTAATTTATATGTACAGATGATTTAGATTCTATACGCAATACCTATTCAAACACCAGTATTTATGTAACGTTTGTAGTGAGAATCTACAAACAGAGGGGCAATTTTCGTAATTTTAAGAACATTCACAGTCTGATCTCAGTCTTAATATGTCAAAAATACCTATAATATACTTACATTTTTTTTACATTTGATTGTCGCTGAGATGAGATTGCGACTAGATTTTGAAAGTTTTTAGTTGCGGGAATTGGGCGTCTGGTCTACAGTGGATGATCACAATACAGATTTGAATGATACAAATGAATAACGAGTGTCTTTGTCTATGATCTGTAATCTAGAACAATGCTCAATTTTGAATCTCGAATTCAAACTGACAGATGTCTTAATAATCATAACTCAAATCTAAATTTAAATCAACCTCTATGACCCAGTATCGTTCTAGATTTGCTACTGGCCGCAAGAAATTGCTTGAAGGCAATGATGCATTTGAAAAACGAACACGTACCTATTTGAAAAAGTTTGATTGATGGCTGGCCAGCCATGTTTAGGTAATGATCAAGAATTGCAGAATTTACATTCTGAGATTTTTCAGTTTTTGCGATTTGTTTCGTGTAGACCCAGCTGGATCCAGCCACCTCGTACATATTTTATTTGAAATTTATTGCCCGAATTCAGATTTATTTAGCAAAGGTATCTAAATGAAATACAACAGCTTTTTCGACCACGTCTTTATGGCACGATGTCATTTAGATAACACAAACAATAAAAACGAAATTGTAATTGATGTCTTATATGTATGTTAGCCTAAACTGTCTCACTGCTGAGAAACAGTCTCCCCAAAATCCTTCCAAGCATCCTTTTCCAGGGCCATCTCGATCCAACCCTTGCGATATGCGTCCAGGTCGTCTGGCCACCTCATCCTGTGCCGGCCTCGGTGGCGCCGTCCATCCTCAGGCACCCACCGTGTGGAGACTGTGACCCAGCGCAGCAGCGGTCACTATGCATGCGGCTGATATGACCCACCCAGTCCCATTTTAGCTTGGGAGCCTTTTGCCTACGTCTAGGATATCTTATAACGACACCTTAATTTATTTTCCATAGTAGGTAGGTAGGTACAGTATATGATTGTTCAACGAACAAACAATAAAACTGTAACACTCATATTTAATCACAAAAATATTAGTAATATTCGAAAGAGCTTCGACATGTTATAAAATTATAGCAAACAATAAACAGTGTTACAAAAGCAATTAATTATATTTTAACGACGTTCATTTAATAAAACAAAGTTATTAACTGCTTGTCATCTGATGCAAGTTTTGAGGATCAACTTAAACTTTGTGATTAAGTATTTTATTATTATATTGGGCAAATAAAGCGCGCCTGAATGCCATAGAATCGCAGTTTCAATGATAATTATTAGTAACTAAATTTTCCACCGAAATTTTTTATTTGCATTTTTGGTTTTGATTCGAAGGAAAAGCTTTAGCCACTTCATCAACTAGGAGCTACCACCACCTCTTAAAGCAGTAGGTATTATTGTAATCTTACTTCAGTGTGGGAAAGAGATGGAGCTAGACGTCCTGTATAGCTCCATCTCTTTCTCACACTGAAGTAACATTAAAACAATACTGCTTTAAGAGGTTGTGGTTGGTTGGCTCCCTGGTCTTCAAAATAGGTGGTAAAATTCTTCTTTTTTTAATTTAAGACTTTAAAAGTGCCTTTTAATGATCTAATTGAAATATACGATAACGCTTTTACTATGATTTTGCCCAGGTTTCGAGACACACTCAACTACTCAGCTGTCCAATTAAAGTAAAAAGGAAAATATCTGCTCTCGACCGGTCATCTCCTGCTAAGCCTCCCGTCAGATACATTTTTAATTAAGATCCAATCAAACCTCCCGCTGCAAGTGATTTCAATCGATGATGTTGCCTCTAGAAAGAGATCACGATAACGTAAGAAAGAGTTAATTATATACTGTGACTGATAAATAAACATTCATTACATGATATAACATAACGCCTTGTTTTCACCGAAGGGTTGGGCAGAGGTTTATTTAAATAGTTTCTTTTATATTTTGTGAATGTGAGAACATTGTAGGCTTAATACCTTTTGTTAAGTACGAGTACCTGGTACTTTTTGACTGGCCTACACTGCCCATACTTAATAACACTGTAATTTGAAGACTTTGTAATAGCCAATTATTTTTAAAACAGTAACCGTGGATTTTCTTGCCGGTTCTTCTACATAGAAAACGACCAATTGGAACCGTGCGCCTAGCTTCTGACGTTTCATATGTGCCCATGTAGGCTTATGTGAAATAAAATATTTTGATTTTAATTATGATTTGGTTGTTTCAGTTGGTTATTGCAGTTTAAAGCTTCTTGCCAGTTCTCCTCTATAGGAACCTACTACGCTTTGGAATGATCAACTAGATTCATCTTTGTAACTGACCGACCGACCCCTTGAAAATTCAAAAGTGCCTAAATTGGTCTAATTGAAATAAATGTTATGAGTTTTGAGTCTTTAAAAACAATGGCAAAATGCTTTGAGTTACTTAAGGATTGAAAATCGAGGAAAATGCGATTTTAACGTCGAATATGAATCTGAAGTTGTGTCAAACTTCAAGTTTTTCTGCTACCTACTCGGTTAGCAATAGTTTTTGTTTTCAAAGAAAAGAAAAAAGAATCCAGAAGAAAACATGCTTAAATGGTTTGGTCATGTTGAGAGGATGAATAAAAGGCGACTAACAAAAGGTTTTTACACGGCAGATGTGAGTGGAAACGCCGGGAGGGGACGCCCTAGGAAGACGTATAGTGACCTTCTTGGTGATGTTCTTCAGAAACGTCAGGTGCGTAGTACTCGCAACCAACGTGTGTGTAAGACCAGATGTATTAACGTAAAAGAGGCAAAAGGAGTATGTAAGGATCGTAGCAGGTGGCGTTCTGTAATTTCTGCCTACCCCAATGAGAAGAAGGCGTGAGTTTATGTATGTATGTGTGTAAAAAAAGAATAATAGGTTTATTTGTCACAGAAACAGTGCATACAAAAAGATAAGTTAACCTGAATAATAAAGAAAAATAGAAACAAAATTGATTTATAATTCAATATTTTTGGCTTTCGTCGACTAATTTTCCAACACTAATAGACAAAAGATGATCATGTAACAGCTGATGGCATCGTTATACCATATTTAATGAGAAAACAATGATTCAGCAAGCAGCAATCAATACTGCCTGCTTCTAATGAAGTTCCTTGTCTAACGAGCGACGTCATGCACCGACATACAACATGTATCGCAGTGTTGCCAGTGGAAATGGGACATAATATTAGTCAGCACATTCGGATGTAGGTAATTATTTTTGCAATAATGTTATACTAAAATTAAGATTTATGTGGTTTAATTAATGGGATAGGCGATTCTGAAAACTATAAAGTTATTTTTGATTAACACCTGCCAGGTAGTGTTTAACTTATTTGTAGACAATAGGATTGCACACATCAGTAACAGTTTATACACACGCTGTGTGTACACTTGGTTAACAGAAATAAATCACGTGGCGCTTCGTGAGATAAAAAATACTATAACGTGCCACGTAAATTCTTGAAACCAGTTCTTTCTATACCTCTACTCTTTACTTAACCTCTTAGTTGATAAAAAGAAGGTGGAAACCTCTAATAAACCACTGGACCGTGGTAACTTATATCACTTTACATTTGACAAAATTGAAAGAGTTTTAGCCATAGATAGTTCGGAAGTGGGAACAGTTGAGCGACCCAGTTTCTTGATGCAAGTAGTTGTCAACTATATCCCCTAACTTCGTGTTTGGTCACCGCGGAACTTGTGTCCTCCACTGCAAGTCTTTGTTTTCACCTCTTTAGAACTTTGGATGTAATAATTGATATTGTTGGTGACATATTGAGTGTCGGTTGTTTTGTGGAGTTGATAGAGAGAGAGAGATAGTTCCGTTCTCTCAGTCTGACTTAAACGGTGTGACTTACATAATAGCCCGTGGCATACTTTAAGTTAAAGCAACTATAAAAGTTGCACCGTCTAAACAATGTTTAGACGGTGCTAGTTATTGCTTCAGTTATATTGTATGCCACAGGCAAGTTTGCATCGTGTAAATGGGGCTTTAAGGCTGATTTATATTGATCCATTTACTCAATCCAGGGTTTGGAGCCAGTGACACTGGATCGGCCATCATTCTAGAGCTGGATACTGGATGCTGGATTGGATTGAAAAGTGTTTACATTGTTCAAATATCGACCATTTATTCTAGTGCTGGAAAATACTGGATAAAAAAAGAAAATACGTTTAATTGCGATAGACATGACGCAAAGGAAAAAGACAAACTCGAAAAGAAAAGTAAAAAAAAAATGTGGATCAATGTAAATCACCCTTTAATTTAGAGGTCTTGCTGAATGGAATAGTAGTTTGTTTTTGAACCACTTTTGATTTTAAAGACAGCAAACGTGTTAGTTTTATCTTTAGACTTCACAGCCCACGAAAGCTAATTTTTCCACATACATTTTCTAAAAATTGCTTTCATTCTTTTACGAAAAATGTACTTTAATGTATTACCAACGTCGTCTCGATAGTAAATAAAGATACGATCAAGTCATTAGTCGTTCCCCCCGAGACGTATCACAAAGGCGCAGCACATAAAAGGTACCTCGTTCTACCGGTAATCCTTAACCCATCTTTACGTTCTCAAGATGGCTGACTTTTAGATCATTTTAGGTCTTATGTCATAGGTACACGTGTATAAAATAAAACTGATAATGTATATATTGTACTTGTGGCGGCATCTACATCGCGACATGCAAACTACGCATCACACTGACGTCAGGCAAAATCCTGCATCTCGCAAGCAGAGTTTACTGCGCGACTGGTAATGTATTATGTTACGGGCAACTTGATTAACCGGGCAGTATTAATATGGACCGATCATTATGAATAATGACCAAGAGCGTTGGTCAAATTGATACATTTATTACTTTGGCCGGCCCATATTAATAAAGCTTGATGGCCCGTGGTCCATTTAATAAATCAAGGTTTGAGATAGCTTGAATTTATCACTTGGACCGGGCATTATGAATACTTCCCTACTTCTAGCGGGCAATATGATAGATTGGGAAGTGCCGCGTGAGGCGCGCGGGGAGGGCCGTTAGCGCACGCGCGACGCAGCGATGTGTTAGTTCTATGTTATGGAGTTTGGTTTCCGCACTTAGTCCTTCAGGTGGACCATTATGCGTGGGTCATGGCGACCATTGGTGGTTATTCCTAGTCTGTTTAGAATATCTGTAAAAGATCTGGGTGACTCGACGGTTTCTGTTCTGATCTGGGTGACGTCTGTACATTCAAATAGCACATGCGCAACGACTTCCTCAGCTTCCATGCATGCCCTGCACAGAGGACTGTGTGGAAGTGTTTATTTAGCGAGCAGTGTCCCGTGATGGTCCACGTCACCAGGCGCAGGCCGCTGTCCAGGCGTAATAAACGCCTGGATAGCCTGCCATCTAAGAATGGCATAGCTTCTCTGGACTGCCTGCAGTCCGCTGTTGAGGTCCACCAGTTCTCCGCTTGTGTGTGGGTGAACTCCTGTAGCCACCTGCGTAGCTGGTTGAAGGGGATGGGTACGATAGGTTTGGGTCCACAGACTGACGTGCTCGTTGCTCTCTTGGTTAGTTCGTCAGTGATCAAACGTTATTTGAAATTCAAAATGTCACAAAAGCTCCCTTGCAAGAATAAATAAAGGCTCCCACATACTGGGGCGACTTGTTGCGTGACACGATTCTGCGATATTATATCCGTAGAACAATGTCTATGAAAACGCGCGCGACGCTTCACACACGCCGTGACACAGATATATTGCGTCACGTGATGCGATAATATTGCGATATTATCGCGTAGCGCGACACCGCGATATCGCGGCAATATCGCGTAGTGCGCGCGACGCGAAACAAGAGAGTATAAATGTCGGTGCAATCCTAGCTGAGCTCAGTATAATCCGATCCAGCATGTCCCATTGCTGTCCTCTCCCAGCGACGCCCTAAGCCGAGGTCCGTACCCCACAGGGGGTGCCCTTAGCGTGTAGTCGCTTAGTTTTTAGTCTTAGTTTTAAGCCTGGCTGGAGGCCTTAATTTATTGAGGCATCCACAGGAAAGCCCGGTTAAGCAGTCGACAACCTCCTATAGGTTGAACTGCGAGATGCCATTCCCCAAAAACAAAAAAAAAAACAAAGCTGAGCTCAGTATTAGACGATCTTCGTCACAGAACGAAGGCAGGTTTGGACGTGTTTGCTGAGCGACCCGTCCTAGGTTCGATTCCCCGGTCCTAACTAACCTAACCTAACTAGGGCATGCAATTATCCGCGGATTTTTACTATCCGGATAATCCGGATAACGGATAATACATAACATCACGCCTGTAATTCCCAAAGGGTTAGGCAGAAGTGTAGGTAGGTATCTATAGTACACCCGCATTTCCCTAGCGATGCATATTATACATAGAGTTATAAAAAACAGTAGTTATTTTTGACAGCTGCGCGCACAGATAACACAAATTCTACGGCACGCGGCGTGTGAATCGATGCCGATGGAACGTAATGTTGCCATTCTTAATATTATTGTACTTCTATAAACATTTTAGATTTAGTTATTGTGTTTATTTTGTTTCTCTTTTAAATTACATTGCATGCTGCACCGGCTGACGTCATCACGCCAACGCCGCGCCGGCTGTCGCTGAAAACCAGCGCTGGGGCTCTGTCTCGCCTAAGGTTGCAGCATTATGCTGAGCGATGGCCGTTTTGCGTGGATGTGACGCAAATTTTCCCCCAACTTGTTTCTTTTTGTGTCAGTGTTCTTTTTTTTGCGTCATGTTTACCGCAAATAAACGTATTTTCTTTCTTATTTCTTTTCTTTCTTTCTAATTGTTATACATAAGTAATTAAAAAATCTGGATTTGTAAATAAATACTGCTTAAAAGCACGTCGGAATTCACCAGTTTCGTCGTTCGTGTCTGTGTGGTCAAGCTTAGGTACCTATGTACTTAGGTTCGGTTAATCGAACCTAGGACCCCACGCTCAGCAAACACGCACAGATCTGCCTTCGGTCTGTGACGAAGATCGTCTAATACTAAGCTCAGCTAGGACTGCACCGCTATTTATACTCTCGTGTCGCGGCGTTATCGCGGCGATATCGCGCTAGTGTGAAAGGTGTTGCGTGGCGATAATATCGCAATATCGCCACGCGACACGTCATGCGACAAGTCGCGCCAGTGTGTCAGAGCCTTAATTCTAATCTTAATAAAAATCATGCACAATCTTATAATTTCGAATATTTCAGTATGAATCAGTTGATTTTGTTTGTATTTTGTACCTTCCAATAAGAATTATGAAAGTTTAATTTCCTATAATAAACAAAAACTCTGCAGATTATCTCTTTGTTACTTTGCTCAAGATAGGGTGGTCATTATTCATACTGACCGGGAAAAGTGCCCACTTGATACGGACATTATGTATACAGACCGGCCATTATTCAAAGTGACCGGACTTCTCAAGTTGCCCCGTAACATATGTATATACAACATCCCGACATCAATCGTCGGGCAGTAGCCCACCAGACACAATACCTGTCCGGTCGGAGGATCCTCCCTTTTCTACGCAGGATGATTGAACTTTACACCCTGTTCCTCATGCCTCTATATATTTAATGAGTTGATGTTAATAATGTTAATGTTTCACCATTATTGTTTAATGCTGTATGTGTATCAAAATATATGTAAATCTAGAATTTCTCAGTAGCAGCCCGGAGTCTGGATTTGTGCCCGGTGACGGCAATAGGCTCGCCCCCCATCCCCATCCTATCGTCCCATTTCTATGGGACTTAAACAAATAGCTGGCGAAATATAGGTACACCCAGGCCTAACCCTTCGGGGATTACAGGCATAATATAAATCATATTTTTGCTTTCTGTTTATCTTCAAAGCGAACAAATATTGTATTGTTGTGTACAGAGATGATTTTAATTGGAATAGAAGCATTCCATGAATAATTCTACTTTATGAAATTTTCTGATTGAACTAGAAACAGTATTATTTTACGCTTTCATTATTTTATTTATTTAAATCTCCCTTACAACTATCATTACAGGTGTACATATGTACCCAATGCGACAGTGCGGACATTCACAAATGTATACTTACTTATTTAGCTTCGATCAACAATACCAACTTATTTAGGTACAATTTAAATATAAAATATAAAAGGACTAAAATAACTTGTAACACGATAGGGACTATAACACAATACAACATAATAACATTCTACCTACATTAACATTAATTATAACATAAAATAAATAACAGTGTCCTTGCGAATTCACTCAAATGACACGTGAACACATCAATTTGGCCATGAAGTTCGTTGATGATACTAACTCCCCGGGTCACAGGTGTTTTGGTGAGTAGATTGATCCTGGCTGTTGGCACGGCCAGCAGTGGCGGGCGCCGCCGCCTCCACACATACGCGACAAGTGTAAACTCCCGTCGCACCCTCAATTCATTGTACCCGATCATACCCAGTACAAATAGAGTGGGGTACATCAACGGGTAAAACGGATATACCCCATAAAGCTTCCTGTACAAGTGTCGCGTAAACTTGTTCTGAACGCGTTCCAACATTACAGAGTATTTAGCTTCATGTGGAGCCCATATGACAGCACTATATTCCAGATGACTTCTGACTAGTGCGTCATACAGGATCCTGACTGCTGTAATATTGGTGAAGTCTCGTCTCAGTACGAACTAGCGTTGAAAAAAGCAGAAAAATTCCCGTTTTTTCCAATTCCGTTGTTTTTTTCAATGTCTCATTCGAAAGTTTCAAGAAAATTTGCCAGTATATATTTCATGTTGTTTTTTCAATAAAACCGAAAAAAACCGAAGAATATGAAAGAAACGGGAAACATTTCATGTTTTTTTTCAAATACGTACTTATTATGATATCTATGCTTTAACTTTTTCCATAATAAAACGTACTAATAAAATGAAGGGTAGATGTAGAATAAAAAAAATATATATATCAGCGGCTAGGCGCGCGCGGCTCCACTGTTGTGCATTCAGTATTCTAGTTGTCAGTTGCATAAATAGTTTTATCAATTTACGTGCTAGTTCCGTTGCAGTTTGTTGTCTTAAATATTTAATCGAAATAGCGCAATTGTGCGTTGCAATTTCATTATAACTTGTTTTTATCAACTTTTCAAAACATCAAGCGAAAAATTCGAAAATTTCCTGTTTTTTTTCCAAAGGATTCTTTCGTTAATTTTTCAATGAAACATTCGAAAAAAACGGAAAAATACCACAATTTGTTTTATTCGTGAAAAAAAACAATTTGTTTTCTTTTTGGAATTTTCAACGCTAATACGAACCCCAAATTTCTGAATGCCTTTTTGCAGATCTTGGTTATATGATCTCGAAACAACAATTCAGGAGTAACAGAAACCCCTAAATTACGTACTTGTGTGACTTGTTGCATAGGCGCTGCGTCCACCGCGTAGGTACTCGCGAAGTAGAGGTTCACGTGCGCGGGTGAAACTCATTACCGATCATTTCGATACACTGAAGTAGAGCTTGTTCTCATGACTCCATTCCACTATCCTGTCTATGTCCTCCTGCAAGTGTTCGCAATCAGACTCACTCTTGACCTCTAGCAGCAACTTAAGGTCATCTGCAAATGGTAAACGACGACCTCCGGCAAATCGTTTACCATTATTATGAATTCGAGAGGCCCCAAATTGCTGCCTTGACTCACACCGGACCAGGAGTAATATAGGTCGGATTCACATCCATTATAGTCAACGTATTGCTATCATGCATGTAGTTGGCGAAAAATTACAATAGATGTGGTGTGCATCCGACTTCTGCGAGTTTCTCTAGTAATATGTCATTATCCACGATGTCAAAGGCTTTTTTAAAATCAAAATAAGCAACGTCAACCTGCACACTAGCATCTACCGCCGGCACGACCTGCGCCATAAAGTTGAGAAGATTGGTGGCCGTACTTCGCGCCGGCCGGAACCCATGCTGCGCATCGGATAACTGTCCGCGTACTTGCTCCTGCATGCAGCGCTGGATAGCAGACTCGAACACTTTGGCCGGCGACGATAGCACGGCTACTGGTCTATACCCATTGACGTCAGATCCCGCTTTACCCTTGAGTATAGGAACGACTCGCGTGATCTTCCATTGGGTTGGAAATGTCGCCGAAAGAAGACAAATATTAAAAATATGATGTAGCGGTTCTGCAAGTACCCTACTACAATCTCTAAAAAGAAATGCTGGTACACCATCCAGGCCTGCAGAACGCTTCGGTTTTAGGCGCTCAAGTTCGCCTCTGACGTCCTTAAGACTCACCAAGTCCAGATATATATTATATGTCACGCTGCAAACAGAAACCCCTAAATTACGTACTTGTGTGACTTGTTGCATAGGCGCTGCGTCCACCGCGTAGGTACTCGCGAAGTAGAGGTTCACGTGCGCGGGTGAAACTCATTACCGATCATTTCGATACACTGAAGTAGAGCTTGTTCTCATGACTCCATTCCACTATCCTGTCTATGTCCTCCTGCAAGTGTTCGCAATCAGACTCACTCTTGACCTCTAGCAGCAACTTAAGGTCATCTGCAAATGGTAAACGACGACCTCCGGCAAATCGTTTACCATTATTATGAATTCGAGAGGCCCCAAATTGCTGCCTTGACTCACACCGGACCAGGAGTAATATAGGTCGGATTCACATCCATTATAGTCAACGTATTGCTATCATGCATGTAGTTGGCGAAAAATTACAATAGATGTGGTGTGCATCCGACTTCTGCGAGTTTCTCTAGTAATATGTCATTATCCACGATGTCAAAGGCTTTTTTAAAATCAAAATAAGCAACGTCAACCTGCACACTAGCATCTACCGCCGGCACGACCTGCGCCATAAAGTTGAGAAGATTGGTGGCCGTACTTCGCGCCGGCCGGAACCCATGCTGCGCATCGGATAACTGTCCGCGTACTTGCTCCTGCATGCAGCGCTGGATAGCAGACTCGAACACTTTGGCCGGCGACGATAGCACGGCTACTGGTCTATACCCATTGACGTCAGATCCCGCTTTACCCTTGAGTATAGGAACGACTCGCGTGATCTTCCATTGGGTTGGAAATGTCGCCGAAAGAAGACAAATATTAAAAATATGATGTAGCGGTTCTGCAAGTACCCTACTACAATCTCTAAAAAGAAATGCTGGTACACCATCCAGGCCTGCAGAACGCTTCGGTTTTAGGCGCTCAAGTTCGCCTCTGACGTCCTTAAGACTCACCAAGTCCAGATATATATTATATGTCACGCTGCAAAAGAACTGAAACAAACAGGCCAAAGTTATGCTGGTGTGCGTGACAGCTGACGTCTTACACTAGCGCCAGTCATTATGCTTTTCTAGTGTGCGTCCAAATTACGGAGAACAGTTGGACGCTATTTTTTTTGTGACGAGTTCACAGCTTTGACTGTTTATCTAGACATATTTATATCTTTGAATTTAGGTTATAAAAGCTTTTGTTTTACGATTATTTTACTCTTTGTTTTTACCGCCAGGATATTAAATACGTTACGGTCTAGTTTATGGAGTTTATATCATTGTTAGAAGTACCTACTTACATCTTACGATAGACATTTTAACTGACTCCAGTCCGAAGGAAGTGTTAAGATGTTAAAGGCTTGATGAATATGGATTGTAAAGGTAACGAAAAGTCTTTCTTTTGATTAACTACATTTCTGACATTTATGAAAATACATTTTTATCACCCTTATTTAAAAGCAGATCACTATCTGTTTAGCTTTTTCCTAATTACATTGGGGTCAGCTTCCAGTCTAACCAGATGCAGCTGAATAGCATGAGCTCCACCACAGACTACCTGCAGTACTGTCTCTCCTTTCTCCCTTAATCGATCCAAAGGTTGTCTTTAAAAGATCGCTCTTAGCGTTAAAACCGCCGATTGTGTCACCCCTTGTAAAATTTCTACTTTACATATGTAATATTTAAGGTGTACTGTATAATAAAGAGTATTCTATCTATCTCCATGGTTAGTCGTGGTTCGGCATGGTGGCCCTAGCATGGTTTTTAGCCATTAAAAACCATGGCATTTAATGACTTTATACGTTTTTATTTGATAAATTATTTATCTACTACAGTGATCAACACGCTTTCTAAAGAGCTTTATACTAAAGAGTAATCTATCTATCTATCTTTCTTGGAAAGGAAGAAAAATATTCATTGTATAAATGGTAAACACTCTTTTTATATGTCATTATTACTGTGTATTAGTATTTATTATTTTTCGAGTTATCTATCCCATAGGTTATACCTCATGCCATGTTTTGTCCCTGTATGACTGGTAGAAAACGCCTCTGGTATTACGTCCGCCTTTGTACAGTATTTTTTTACTTGTGCATGAAGTTTTAATAAATAAACATAGTTAAATTTAACCATCAGTACATATAAACGATGTGAAGTCTCGTTAACAACGCGGAAGATTCGAAGCTCCGCCATAAAACAGCCTTAAAAAGTTCTAAAAACGATTGTAAAAGCGACTATCAATTGTTTATACTATTTATTTGATAAAATCCTCTTTTATTTGTTCCTTATTGGTTTCATTAACTTTCGACGCCTACGAAGTTTTAAATATACATGAACATTGAAGTAGAGGTTCTGTTGCGATGAATGCATATTCTTAATGAGCGCTTTCGCGTAGCTGATCAATATTCCAGTGTTTGATAAGGTAGTGATCAATCATGACTTGAACGTTAGAGCATAGTTTCATTAGTGATATAGTCCACTAATGACCTGGCATGCATTTCAAAACCGTTTATCATTGTCACTATATGAAATGAATATAAGAAAAAAGTAAAATGTAGATTTGCCCAGTATAATAACACATTCAATCAAGTTTGCATGTATTTCTATATACAAATGCACTTTACTCAAAGTCAAATCATTTATTTCAAATAGGCACAAAAGACACTTTGGAACGTCAAAATTTACAAAAAAAAAAAAAAAAATTGATTTGATTCTCGTCGCCCCTTCCAAAAGGTAGTTTCGTATGGAGAAGAATGGGCAAGAAACTCCACTAATTTACTCCCCTACTAATGTATTCCCCATCTCTCATGTATTGTGGGGTAGTGGTCCATACTGAGCAGTATTACATCACTTTAAAATGAAAGACATTATACAAAGAAATATGCCTGGCACAAATATCGAAATATTTGTATTTCGAATAGAATACAACAATTTGCATTTGTTTCTAGAGAAAAGAACGAAACATAATATACCTATTTAGTACACAATCCTGCATTCAATTTATGCATGCTTGCCGACAAAGAACTCTGTATTTCATTAAAACGGGACTAATTCGCCCTGCGCTGTAATTCCCTTGAAATTTGCATCTTAATTACTCTCATTCCCAAAACACTTTTTATTTCTGAAGAGGATCTTCATCATTGACTTCAAAATTTTTGCATTCTATGCGGCAAAACATTATTCAAATTTATCTTCAGTCAATTTTAAATGTTTTAAACTCCAACTTAATTAATATGCAATTAACTTTGGAAATGATAACTTGGGCCGACAAACATTTTGCCGGTTCCAAGTAGGAGAAGCTTAAGTAAATAGATCTTGTAATAGACCGTAGTTTTAATGAGTTATTCCACATTAAAGGCATCAATATTGCCAACTAAAGTCGTAATTTATTCACCGGTTGCGATGCTCCTGACACTTTACTAAAAAAAAACTTGTTTGAGGAACTCGTTTAAGTTTTGGATTTATTTAGCGATCCCGGCCGGAGTCGGCTGTAGAGCACGCCACGTCAATTTATGATCTCTAGGTACATTTCCAGAATATTTAATAGAATTTCTACTTAATCCAGTTAGCTCGGTATTGCAAATGCAACTAGGTACTTAATCAGTACGTACTCAGTTTAGTCAATATTAATATTGAATATTTTAAGATGAAAACCAACCATTCTAATGCGCCTCTGTGGTGCGCAGGGTCCGCGGCAGCTCCAACAGCGTGATGATGATGATAGCCGACAGACTCGACTGTCCTTATACATATAAGACGCTGCAGTCGTTGGCTGTCAATATAATTGTGACAGATATACTGTAGCTGTGTTTTGTGTTGTGTTGGAATGTTTTGTGTGTGTTTAATGTGTCATTTGTGTTATTTATTTATGGAATTTTGTGTATATTAATGAGTCCTCGTTACTTGAATAAATATAATAGAAAAGAATATATATATATAAAAGAATTATTATAATTATTAAAGGCAAAATTTGGTTGTTTATTTAAGAATACAAAACAATGGGCATCACAGAACTTACACTCGAAGACGAATCGAGTTTTGGGACAGGATCAAAATATTAAATCGAATATTTCCTTAAGAAAAAGCTGAAGGGAATAACAAGAATTCAATATTTTGATGGCACTTTTTGAATATTTGGCAGGGTAGAAGGAATGGCGTTCCATTAATTTTGACAGGTCTACTCAAATGACTCGGCACAATCGGATTTCAATTAAATGAGTTAACGAAGAAAGAACTTGAAATTAGAACAAGCTCCTTCAGCACTGCCAGTTTTATCAGGCAGTAACTCTAAAATTAAATCAGAGAGCTTTGTAACTAAAGGGTGGAGTTATTCAATGACTCAATGCCTTGCCCCGACCTCGATAAACCAATGTTTTATGTCACAACTTTTGCGAACACTCAGCACAATTTGGCAAGGAACGATCGCTAATCTTTTTATAGTGTTTCTTTGCTCCAAGCGTCTATTATTTTCACTTAAAAGAAAAGCAATAAAGTCCCAGTAGCAGTATGTTACACGCAAACAAAAGTGAAATTTCTCAGAGATTTTAGGAAAAAAATGGGTGGTGTAAAAAGAAAATCATTGTATCGAGGGGAGAGAATTCACTTTCCGTTTTATAAACACGTCTATTACGTTGTTTCAGACCTTTGGCGTGAGGCGACACGGTGGAACACGTGGTAAATGGGATTTTCTACTTTGCATAATGTTTGCTACCCTCTCTTAACGGGGTAGGTGCCGCGATACGTAGCTGCGTGCCGTTTATTGCTGTTTTATTTCATTCACGAGAAAACCAACATTTTACGGCTGTTTTATGGCGGTTGTGACTCAAATTCTATACAGAATAACACTGTTTGAGTTGAGTTTTCTCCATTATAATGACGGCTATCTATTTCGCGGCCGCGGCACCCCTTACCGCAAAATTAAAGCGTGGCTATTTGATATCCTTCATTAAATATTTTGCTTACAAAAATGTGTTAAAAATCAGTGTACGACTAAACGCCGACAGACTGAACACCGACAAGACTTTACTTCGACGGGACTCTTCGCCGACAGGACACTTAGCCGACAGGCACCCCGAGGTTCGGTTTGGTTAGATTCCTTTAAGCCCTGCACACAGAAATAGGAGGCCCGCGCAGCGGGGCTCCGTCGACCTACTATCAGGCATAAGGTATTAATGTACCTAAAATATGTATGTATATTATTTTATGCCCTGTCGGTGAAGTGTCCTGTCCCCGATGTTTACTTCGACGGGACTCTTCGTCGACGAAGAGTCTTGTCGGTGTTCAGTCTGTCGGCGTAGCGGCTGATGGCATTTAGTCGTACATTCGTTAAAAAGTTTATAAAACTTGTTATTTGCGCTTGCGTTGTTTATACCTCTCCAAGTCATTGGGTTGTTAACCTATAAGCTTCTTATTTTTCTCTGCCACGTTTGCCTCCTGAGATTAGGTTCTCATGCATGTATTGCTGTCTAACTATGTATTTGAAAATCCGTTAATTGCGTTATGCAAAGCACCTTCCAAATTAGTAGGAATCATTAGAAGCGTCCTTAATTAGACTCAAGAAACGGATAATTGAGGATAAGGATAAGCTTACCAGATAAAACAATTAAAATTCCGGAGTAAATTCCGGACGTTTCAAGAAAATTCCTGACTTGTAAGTAAGTACAATATGTTAAAATTCACGGAATTAAACAAAATATGCTCTTATACAACATTAGTTGATGGTAGATGGCAATAGGCTCGCCCCCTATTACATGGGACTTAAACATAACTGGCAAAATGTGGGTGTACTTTAGGTACACCTCTGCCTAACCCTTCGGGGAAACAAGGCGTGATGTTATGTTATGTTATGTTATGCGGAACCCGAAACACGTGTCTGGTTTTTTTATGTAAAGAATCTATGTAAAAAATTTCAAATTGTATCATGAAAAATCACAAAGTTACAAGCTTGTTATGTTATCTGGATGTCTGTACAAAAACATGCCCACCACGCGGCAACCCCGCGCCGCCCGCGTCTCCAGCGTCGTCTTGCGCTTATTGATAATAATTGGGCAGTAGGTACTTATAGAGTACTTAATGTCGCTCGGTGGCCAACTTGTAACCTATTTAAAATATTTTTGGGACAAAACATAACATGATGTAAGAATTACTGGAATCGATTCAGTTACTAATTCTGAACCAACTATATTCAGGTTTCGCATATACTAAAAATAATGTTGTATATTTGCAATACAGGCAAAAAATACCAACGTTGAAAGTGTGTTTTCCCTGATGGAAATCCCATGGTCTAAAGAAAGGAAAGACTTTCTGTAGAGTCTGTCAAGGATAGACCTTTTAACTCGGTATAATTTAAAAAATACGACTTGTGAAATGTTTTACAAAACTATTTTTAAAGAACCGGAGGTCTTAAACGGTATTTCTGGAACAATAAATACGTATATAAGTGATCATAACAAATAATAAAGGACGTGTAATGTTGATTTGAACATAATTTTATATTTATTTTTTACATAAATTATAGAAATTCCGGACGGCTTAGAATTCCCTCCGCATAGACATAGACTTATATTACCGGACATGTTTAGAAAATTCCGGACGGTTGACAATCACAGATCTTTCATTTTAGTGCTTCGATGTAATCTGCTGATAGTCAACAATTTGTAAAACGGAGGTATATTAAACAACTTTCAACTACTATATCACAAGTTAAGTCTACTGCTACCTATTGTAACTTACCTCTTAATTGATTTCATGAATGTAAGGGTTGTTTTTATAAGTTATTTTATTTTGAAATAAATTGTACCCGACATTTATATCAATACCTCCCCCGCCTCCTCTGCTACCCCCACCCCTCTCCACTCCTACACTGCCCGCCCCCTGCCTGCTCCCTGCTGCTGCCTGTCTCTACTCCTATACTGCCTCGTTGGTCTAGTGGTCGCAAGCGCTAGTGCTGAGCATGTAGTCCTGGGTTCAATTCCCAGGTCGGGCAAAATGTTATTGGGTTTTTCTATCTGGAATTTCTCAGTAGCAGCCGGGAGTCTGCATTTGTGCCCGGTTGATGGCAATAGGCTCGCCCCCTATTACATGGGACTTTAAAAACATAACTGGCGAAATGTGGGTGTACTATAGGGACACCTCTGCCTAACCCTTCGGGGAAACAAGGCGTGATGTTATGTTATGTTATATATCAATATGACACAAAATAGGCGGTTTCCCTAGACCTTCCTAAGCAGCCTCGTAGTTCTCAATTACGAATAGCAATTAGGAAGGTACTCGTTATAATATATAACTCTACGACTTTATTTTATAGATTTCAAGGCAATATAGAGAACAAAGGACCTCATTTTAGGCTTCTAGTGTGTAGATTCTTATTACAATTAGTGCCTGAACTACTGCGTGTCAAATTAAGGCTCATTTAAACAAGGAGAGTTTCTCGTCTGTCGAGAGGCGAGAATGTCCACGCAAGTCTCGTAGGTGCTTTGAGGAGTGGCTGGAGAGGCGCCACGGAGTCCTCACCTTCCGCCTGACGCAGGTCCTCACCGGATACGGGTGCTTCGGGAGGTACCTGTTCCGGATAAGGCGGAAGGAAACGCCCGGGTGTCACCACTGTGTGGATCGCCCGGAGGACACGGTGGGGCACACGGTGGTCTGCCCGGCTTGGACGGAGCACCGCCGTGTCCTCGCGGAAGCGATCGGCGGCGGCGATCTCTCGCGTCCGGCCCTGGTCCAGGCCATGGTACGGAGCGAAAGTACATGGGAAGCCATTACCTCCTTCTGCGAAGCAGTAATGCTCGCGAAGGAAGAGGCGGGACGCGTGAGGGAGAGGCAAGCTTTGCGCCCTCACGCCCCTAGTCGCCGCAGGAGACGCCCTGGGCGTCGGGAATTGGCAGCCGATTCCCGGCCACCGTAGGCGCGGGTTTACGGACGGCGAGCAATGGGTAGCACGCCGTCCGGCAAGGACCAGGCCCGAGTCGACAGCGCGTTGTGTTCCACGTGCGCCTTATTGAAGGGGTCCGCTAGGACCGATGCCAGCCGGGGTTGCGGGATGTTTGAAAGAGTTACCGTCGCCCCGGCACAGGCAACAGAAGGAACACGGGTGGGTTTTAGTCAGTAAAAGTCTGACACGCCCTCTCGCTCCGCCCAGAGCGGGAGAAGTCATTTGATGATTTCCCATCCATAAAAAAAATGTCTCGTAGGTGCGACTTAAGTATCAGGTGATTATCGTGATCATCATTATCAGCCTATAATGTTCCCACTGCTGGGACACAAGCCTCCTCTCTGTGAGAGGGAGTTTGCCTTAATCCACCACGCGAGCCCAGTGCGGGTTGGTAGATGTCACATGTCTTCGAATTTTTGATTCTAGGACATGCCGGTTTCCTCACGATGTTTTCCTTCACCGTTTTGAGAGCAGTGGTGATGAAATAATATACGCAAAGTAAAGCGCCTGCCCGGGTTAGAACTCACGACCTACAACTCCGTTAGTCAGGGCCGATACCAATGGGCCACCACTGGTCCTTTATTATTGCAATTACCGTACTCATTGTTTATGTTCAAGGGAAAAACAAAAACTAGAATGTCTTTTATTTATGGTTCGGACGTTTTTCCTGAACTGTTATTTAAAAACTCTGAATGCTATGTTATTGTGTAGTTGTGTTTACACAATTTTGAAAAGCGAGGCGATTCTTGCTTTTAGACAAACGAGTATCGGACGTACTGTTTAGGTGAGTACCTTCAATGATCGCCTGTTCTTTTGTGGCAAGAAACTGTGATCGTGTAAATTATCCATAAGGGTGACAATAGACCCGACTAATATCAGTTATTATCCGCGAAACTAACGGTCCTGTAATAATAGGGACCAGTGTATTTAGGCGCCATTATACGAGAGCTCTACTGTATTTATTAGGCACTTGATTTCAATGACTTGTCACTGAGACCTACTTTATTTGGAACTTTATAGGTGTTATTTTATGCTAGGAGTGGATGAAGGTGTGTTTTCTGAATATTTAATTCTGGAACACAGACTTTTATTACTGAATCATAGAAAAGAGTTTAAGTATTTATTTATTTATGTTTAAGTACTTTATTTTACACTAGAAAATACAAAACAGAAAAATTATACCTATATAAGTTAATTTGATTGCAAATGATAATTTTTAGCAAATGTCTCAGTTATGTATAAAAATCCAGACCTTAGTTTGTGTTAATAAAATATTGAATTGTGGATGTACTACAGGTACAATCCTCCTTACATGTATTAAAGCTTGGTCTAAAGATTCTTGCCTAATCCTTCGAGAAAAACAGGCGTGGTGTTGTGTTATAAAAATAATGTGATTGGGGCAAATATATGGTTGTTAATTAGGTACCTACTAAGTAGGTACTTAAGAATGAAACATCCAAAATATACTTTAATAAACTAAACATCGCAATAAACTGAGTATAAAGTAATATTACGTATACGATAATTTCATGGGGTTACAAAATTTTCTGTCTATACAAATAAATAAAATTGGAGTGTCTGTTTGTAATGTCAAAAGAACAGCTTTTTATTAAATGTGAGCGTCCTAGCAAAAAGGGTCCAGTTCGCGGCATTTAGTTTCCGAGATATACGCTGTTTTGTAAAGTTGGGTGAAAAAATTGCAAATCTCGATTTTAATTGATTATTAATTAATACTCAATTATCTACAAGTTCATATAGTAAATTACTTTATATGGTGTTTCTAAGTAACAGAAAATGTACTTAGAAACATTAGAAAATGTACTAAGTTGTACAAAAAATTAAACTTTGAAAATGCTTTTTCTCAAATCAAGTTTTTTCAGAGTTTCAACTTCAAATGTCTGATAAAATAAATGTGCCAGTTTTTTAATATTTTTTAATCATTATTATAATATTAATTAATTATAAATTGACTATTCTAGATACCGAATCTGGTCTTAAGTCAATACCCCACTACTGGACCCTATTTGCTTGGACGCCCATAAATGCATATGAAAGCATATACGATATACGGTACTTATAACAAAAAAAAAACAATTTTAAAAATGTTTGTCTGTCTGTCTATTTGTTCCGGCTAATCTCTGAAACGGCTGGACCAAATTTGACGGGACTTTCACTGGCAGATAGCTGATATTATAAGGCCACTTTTATTTTAGAAAAATAATTAGGGTTCCGCGCAAAGAAATTAATACACATGAAATTGTGAAGAAATAGCGCGGGCGGGCGATGCAACGCGGCAAGTCGCGGGACGAGGGAGTTTTATTCAAATGTGGCTATTATTTTAGTATATCTATATCTTACGACTATTATGCGAACGAAGTCGTGGGGCACAGCTAGTTAAAAACATTTCACTTACACAGAAAATATTAATTAGTATACAAACTTAATTTTCCACTTGGGTAATAATTCCTTCGTGGTAAACACTGAGGTTACTCCTACAAAAATAATTAGAGCTTGGAATATTTATCACGCAAGCCTGTACCGACTGTTGTTATTTAATTATGGTAACACATTACATGAGGAGCATTAATTTTAAATGTGTGGGTTATTGAATAAGTACCTATATTAATTTTAGTTAAAAAGGCTAGACTTCGCTTCTTTTTCAGCATAGAAGTAGGCTACTTCTTCTCTTTCACGCTTCAGCAGGCTTAGCACGAGAACCGTAGAGAAGCATACTGTCAAAAGAAAAGTAGACAAAAGTGACGTTTCCGTGTAGACAATAGAAAGTTTTCTACTGTCGTTAGCATGGCGATTACAAAATTAAATGTGAAGAGACTTATCTTCACTAACCTAGATAATTGTCTATAACCTTAGTTCCCAAAGTGGTCCAGGTGGACCCCCAGGGGTCTACGCAGCCAGCGCAAATTGCCATAGTTAGATCTAATCTTCACATTTTTTGTCGAGTTTTGGGAATATGGTAGAAATGTAGCTGCAGGGGTCCACCGGAACGAAAGTATAGACTTTGAAAGTGGTCTATGAGAAAAAAAGTCTGGGAACCTCTGGTCTACAACGTCAAGCATGACGTACAAGTTTACTCCGATTTTGACAGTTTGGGATAGAAAACTTTCTTCTGAAATAGTCTACGTAGTAAAGGCCCTAGAATTCGATTTTAGATTCTTTAGTTGTTTTTTCGTTAAGGCGGGTAATTTTAAGCGGTGTTTTGTTGCTTTTATCATACGATAGGCTGAAATTAACATGTTAGGTTCAAATCGCTGATATTTCTCTAGTTTTTATATAGAAAAACTTAAGCGAAGATGGGAAAGAAATACTATTAGAGAGCTCGCGGGAGCCTTTGATGTCCCAGAAAGTAAGTTCCTGCAGAAGTATAAAATAGGTAACGAGATGGTGCAATTTTTATGCGACGAACTCGGCCAATTCCCAGTGGTTATAAAAGTAAGTTCAAATTGTATTGTGGTTACCTATGTAGCAACAAATCTTCGCAAGTAGACCATAGTATATAAACAGCCGAAGTAAAAAAAAATAATTATGTAGTACTTAGCTAAGTAAATTAGTAACTTTCATAATCAACCAAGAATGAAAGGATTCATTTTTTCTATGGCTTTATACAAAACTACAAAATGCTGAATCATTGTACAGATGATTTTTATTTCGGAACATAATATTTACATAATAAATAAGCTAACAGACTTAAAATAATAATTATAATATGTACAAATATAAAAAATATATATATATAATCATAGGGCATCAAAAAATTCGTCCGCATCGCTGTCAACAGGAAATGTGCCCAAAAGGCTGGCAGCATTGCCACGTTGTATGGCGATGCTAATTCTTTGGCCAAAGAATAGGCCAGCCCTTTGGTCACGTGAAGAGACGACCAACCGCTTGGCGATGTCTCGGAAAACCAAGTGGGCACTCGGACCCCATGGCTCTAGTGTTTCAACCCCAAACGGCTCGAACATATAACTCCCAAAAAGTTCGGAATATTTTCGCCGTTTGAGGTTTTCCGCACCTGCAGCAGCCGCCCCAGCACAGCCCGCCGTACTAAGAAGATGGGGCGCAAGGGTGTCGACACATGTTGCATCCCACACCAAAGGCCTGCCTAACTTCCAAGGCATTATGGTCATTCCGTCTGGTCTCTTGCCATCGTCGCGTGCCAAGCCGTTGGGTTCTAAAACAGCTGGCACCCCGGCGGTGACAAGAGCACGACGGATAATGTCATTAATGCTAGCGTGCCGTGCTATCCGGCCTGCGCTCTTGCTACAAGACAGGCCATGATGTCCGAGGCAGTCGACGGCTTCACCGCACTGGCAGCGGTGTGGAGCCCCACAAGGAGCGCCCAGACGCAGACAAGTAGCGAGCCGGAAGGTGGAGTCACCCAGCAAAGTGCCTATGTTGGGTGACGGTAGTGCTTGAAGCCAGAGGCCCGACTCCCATTCACCCACAGCCAGCAGGCGGGCACGCTCAGCAATATTGGTGGACGTATTGATAAGATTATTCCGTACCAACCTGCAAAGCGGCTCATCCCACTGTCTCTGGGAAGATGGGTTCACGGGCCGATCTGTATCCGGGCAAGCCGCTATCCAGGCGTTCACCGCATCACTCAAACACGGCACTTCAGAGTCAACCAGGGAGGGAGCTAAAATTTTCCCGGTCAACTTTTCAGTGCTGTGGACAGAGGACAGGAACGCCGGTACAGATTAGATACCTATCTAGGTATAGCTTATACAGGGTGGCGATTAGGTTATCACATTAATTGAAACCACGCATTCAGTACATGATTCTGGACCCCGCTGCGTTGAAATTTTTCGTCGGTTATTAAAAAAATAAATTGCTGCTCCATTTCAAATTTGCTACATTTTGACCTCGTAGGTAGGCAAAAATGTATGGAGCAGCAAATTTTGTTTTTTAATAACAGACGAAAAATTTTAACGTAGCGGAGTCCAGAATCGTGTACTGAATACGTGGTTTCAATTAATGTGATAACCTAATCGCCACCCTGTATAGGGCCGAAATAGTAAATCTATGCAGTACGTCGGTGGAGACCTGTTATGTAACTGCTAGCGACTATATACTTTGTAGTACATATTAGTAAACATGAACATGAAATTCAAATTATTACAGACCTGTTATAGTGTAGTGGATATTTTCTGGGTGTTATAATGACCAGCATCACTAATATACGTTACGTGCTACGTGTCTCTAAATAATTTCTGAAGGTTTATTTATTTATTTATAAAAAGGCTTACCAACTAAACACATACACAGCTTTAACACAAAATCCTAGTCATCATGTAAATTCCGCATTTATCTAAATTATAGGAAAGCACGGCACTATTAATTAGCGTACGAACATTATACAAAGAACAACAAAAAAAAAAAAAAAAAAAAAAATATTTTGAATACTACCATAGAGCTTACAAATACTGGGTACATGGAGGATTGCCTAGATATACTGTAATTCTTGGGGAACAACTACTGGTACAACTGTAAGGCTCTTTTCACATGCATACGATTGCCGTCTAAACGATGCGGTGCCGTGCCGTGCAAGCGCTTTCACATGTACAATACACTGTTTACGCACGGTCGCCCGGCGGCGGCGGTCGCAGTATAAATCGGGGTACCAGACGGAAGACGTCGGTCGTTTTTTATTACTAAATGGAACGAAAAAAGTATATAGCCTTTCTCCTATTGTATCGACGTCTTTAGCTTCGACTTCATTACATACATACGTGAGAGAATATATTGGATCCATCCATACAATGCTATGAGGAAGGAAAAGGGAGATTTTTACACAAAGTTTATGGATCTTAGAGAACACAAAGACATTTTTTTTAAATCAATTTTCGGATGTCAAAGAGCTCATTTGACGAATTACATGCTCGCCGTGCCGTGTTGCCCTCGGGTTCATGTGAACGAGTCTATACAATACACAACTGAAAATACGGTTGCCGTATATAACCGTGTTTGTAGTGGATAAGGAAGGGTGACACACGGTCACGGCATGGTCGCCGTGCCTTGTGAAAGCTGTCTATTTAGCTCATACATTTCTACTGTACTCGGAACGGTGACCGTGCCGTGACCGTATGCATGTGAAAAGAGCCTAAGCCAGTTAGAATTGGCAAAAAAACATTCTACAAAATTCACTGTGAACCTAATTCAAATGACCGTGTTCTTGAAATGTATGAATGCACCAAAAGTTCACATAATATAACTAAGGCAGTACTCGGAATTAGACTCAATTTATCGACGGTTCCTCTGGTTTAAAAGCCAAATGAAATCGCTTGGGGTAACCTTTAGTGTAGTTACATAACCATGTTGTTGATGGAATACGTCATGGGTTACGAGACCTAGACATTACTAGAAAATACATAGTACCTTGTAAGTTTTATTTTCTTATTGGTAATTTAATATCAATTAAATAGCCGTTTTCAGATTTACTTTAACACTTTCAATGCCAGCCAAAATACGCATAATCACTAGCGTGCCCAAAAATAGCGAGTTCTTGGCATGTGGATAACTGTGTATAGAACCCGGGAGCCGGCGGTCTTTGGCGTTGAAAGTGTTACACAATTAGGAACACAGCTTAGGTATATACATACGTGCCCGGGTGTCAGGATTGTGTGGATCGCCCGGAGGACACGGTGGAGGTCGGCCCGGCTTGGAAGCGATCGGCGGCTGCGATCTCTCGCGTCCAGCCCTGATCCAGGCCATGGTACGGAGCGAGAGTACATGGGAAGCCTTCACCTCCTTCTGCGAAGCAGTAATGCTCGCGAAGGAGGAGGCGGAACGTGTGAGGGAGAGGCAAGCTTTGCGCCCTCACGCCCCTAGTCGCCGCAGGAGACGCCCTGGGCGTCAGGAATTGAGAGCCGATTCCCGGCCACCGTAGACGCGGGCTTGTGAACGGCGAGCAATTGGTAGCTCGTCGTCTGGTAAAGACCAGGCCCGGGTCGACGGCGCGTTGTGTTTCATGCGTGCCTCAAAGAGATGTCAGCACTATTGACGGGGTCCGCTATTGCCGATGCCAGCTAGGGTTGCGGGATGTTCGAAAGAGTTACCGTGGCCCCAAAAATTTCAAACTGTATCATGAAAAATCACAAAGTTACAAGCTTGTTATGTTATCTGGATGTCTGTACAAAAACATGCCCACCGCGCGGCAACCCCGCGCCGCCCGCGTCTCCAGCGTCGTCTTGCGCTTATTGATAATAATTGGGCAGTAGGTACTTATAGAGTACTTAATGTCGCTCGGTGGCCAACTTGTAACCTATTTAAAATATTTTTGGGACAAAACATAACATGATGTAAGAATTACTGGAATCGATTCAGTTACTAATTCTGAACCAACTACATTCAGGTTTCGCATATACTAAAAATAATGTTGTATATTTGCAATACAGGCAAAAAATACCAACGTTGAAAGTGTGTTTTCCCTGATGGAAATCCCATGGTCTAAAGAAAGGAAAGACTTTCTGTAGAGTCTGTCAAGGATAGACCTTTTAACTCGGTATAATTAAAAAATACGACTTGTGAAATGTTTTACAAAACTATTTTTAAAGAACCGGAGGTCTTAAACGGTATTTCTGGAACAATAAATACGTATATAAGTGATCATAACAAATAATAAAGGACGTGTAATGTTGATTTGAACATAATTTTATATTTATTTTTTACATAAATTATAGAAATTCCGGACGGCTTAGAATTCCCCCCGCATAGACATAGACTTATATTACCGGACATGTTTAGAAAATTCCGGACGGTTGACAATCACAGATCTTTCATTTTAGTGCTTCGATGTAATCTGCTAATAGTCAACAATTTGTAAAACGGAGGTATATTAAACAACTTTCAACTACTATATCACAAGTTAAGTCTACTGCTACCTATTGTAACTTACCTCTTAATTGATTTCATGAATGTAAGGGTTGTTTTTATAAGTTATTTTATTTTGAAATAAATTGTACCCGACATTTATATCAATACCTCCCCCGCCTCCTCTGCTACCCCCACCCCTCTCCACTCCTACACTGCCCGCCCCCTGCCTGCTCCCTGCTGCTGCCTGTCTCTACTCCTATACTGCCTCGTTGGTCTAGTGGTCGCAAGCGCTAGTGCTGAGCATGTAGTCCTGGGTTCAATTCCCAGGTCGGGCAAAATGTTATTGGGTTTTTCTATCTGGAATTTCTCAGTAGCAGCCGGGAGTCTTCATTTGTGCCCGGTTGATGGCAATAGGCTCGCCCCCTATTACATGGGACTTTAAAAACATAACTGGCGAAATGTGGGTGTACTATAGGGACACCTCTGCCTAACCCTTCGGGGAAACAAGGCGTGATGTTATGTTATGTTATATATCAATATGACACAAAATAGGCGGTTTCCCTAGACCTTCCTAAGCAGCCTCGTAGTTCTCAATTACGAATAGCAATTAGGAAGGTACTCGTTATAATATATAACTCTACGACTTTATTTTATAGATTTCAAGGCAATATAGAGAACAAAGGACCTCATTTTAGGCTTCTAGTGTGTAGATTCTTATTACAATTAGTGCCTGAACTACTGCGTGTCAAATTAAGGCTCATTTAAACAAGGAGAGTTTCTCGTCTGTCGAGAGGCGAGAATGTCCACGCAAGTCTCGTAGGTGCTTTGAGGAGTGGCTGGAGAGGCGCCACGGAGTCCTCACCTTCCGCCTGACGCAGGTCCTCACCGGATACGGGTGCTTCGGGAGGTACCTGTTCCGGATAAGGCGGAAGGAAACGCCCGGGTGTCACCACTGTGTGGATCGCCCGGAGGACACGGTGGGGCACACGGTGGTCTGCCCGGCTTGGGCGGAGCACCGCCGTGTCCTCGCGGAAGCGATCGGCGGCGGCGATCTCTCGCGTCCGGCCCTGGTCCAGGCCATGGTACGGAGCGAAAGTACATGGGAAGCCGGGACGCGTGAGGGAGAGGCAAGCTTTGCGCCCTCACGCCCCTAGTCGCCGCAGGAGACGCCCTGGGCGTCGGGAATTGGCAGCCGATTCCCGGCCACCGAAGGCGCGGGCTTACGGACGGCGAGCAATGGGTAGCACGCCGTCCGGTAAGGACCAGGCCCGAGTCGACAGCGCGTTGTGTTCCACGTGCGCCTCATTGAAGGGGTCCGCTAGGACCGATGCCAGCCGGGGTTGCGGGATGTTTGAAAGAGTTACCGTCGCCCCGGCACAGACAACAGAAGGAACACGGGTAGGTTTTAGTCAGTAAAATTCTGACTTGCCCTCCCGCTCCTCCCAGAGCGGGAGAAGTCATTTGATGATTTCCCACCCAATAAAAAGGTAAGTACATATACATCACGTCACGAAGAATAGATTTCAATGCAAAAGAAAAACGTGCTAAACACCATTCAGTTCGGTTCAACTTTGGAATCCAGACAGTCTATTATAGTGCTACTAAGCATGTTCTGGGCATTTTAAAAGATTTATCAAAGCCGCGTCAGAGCGACGCTAGTTTCAACACAATCACGTCTACGCGACGCAAATGTGAAGTGGTCACAGCAAATGTATGATTTAAAATGTTATTTTGTTCTGGTTATTGTGGACGTATACTAACTAATCACGTGCATCATATTACGTAGTACTAACCAGCTTACACTTCTTTCTTTTCACTTTACCGCCAGAAAATTAACAAAAACGAATTCTCTATCACCATCATTAACATGGTACTAAACGTCGGGGAGTACGCTTACAGTTAATAAAAAATAACAATTTTATTTCAGACTAGCTGTGCCCCGCGACTTCGTTCGCGTGGAAGTCGTAAGATAGACAATATACTAAAATAACAGGCACATTCTAATAAAACTCCTTCATCCCCCGACCCGTCGCGTTGCATCGCCCGCCCGCGCTGTTACTTCGTTTTCGCTTAGTTCTTTCTAACTTTTTTATTTTAGCTGGGCTCCTAAGGGTCGTAGCGTGATGTTAAATAGCCTATAATTATCGAATGCAAAAATAATTTTTCAAATCTGACTTTTTGTTCACAATTTCATGGGTTTTAACTGTTTTGCGCGGAAGCCTAATTATTTTTCTAAAATAAAAGTAGCTTAAGTACTACCCGTAACATCAGCTATATGCCAGTAAAGTCTCGTCAAAATCGGTCCAGCCGTTTCGGAGATTAGCCGGAACATAAAGACAGACAGACAAAAAATGTAAATATTGCTTTTTTGTTGTAAGTACGGTATATACTTTCTTATGCCTATAGTAAAAAGTTGTTATTTTGACATTACAAACAGACACTTCAATTTTTTTTATTTGTATCGATGTATATAGATATCATGATCCATACAAAATAAGAAGATTAAAAGACTACAAAAATGGAAATTAAAATTGAAATTGAAATGATGCATGCTAAATTAAAAGTCTGTTGGCAATATTAGCCGTTAATTATTCCTATAAACGGTACTACTCCACTCTTTAAAAGGCTCCCACACAAAACTGCGATGCGATGTGAATTCGCAGTTTTGTATGGGAGCCCTTACAACTAGATCACAGCTTGTCAGCCAAACTGACAACTTACTGTTTTTTTCCTATTTTCTTTATTCAAAATCAATGTTTATCTTTTAATCTAGTCCTCACTTAATCTCGCTAAGGTTGCATGCTAAAAGCACGTCAGGTTAAAGCCTCTACAGTACGTAGGTACGTAACTGGCTTTGGCCTCATTCCTAATTAATCCTTCTTCAATCACTCCCAAATCCCGTGTCTTGTACCGTTCGTTACAAAAAAGGCGGTATTCAAAGCGGATGATTAGTTCACCGTAATTACACCGGGGCTTTCTGAGAAATAGGTTACCCGAACAGGTGGGGCAACGGATTGGCATAGTAGGGACGGTCATTAATCATAATATTCGACGTTAGTTCCAACTGTGCTTGTCATAAAGGTTAAGTTCTGTCTTTTGTGTGCTCAAGTGCATTTATGTGTAGAAAAACTATCATCATCGTCATGATCCACTTCCCGACTTCACCCACTGCTGAGCATAGGCCTTTCTTTTCTTGTACCAATCGCCAGGGTTCTGTGCCAACCTCATCCAGGTTCTATCCGCGATGGTAACAATGTCGTCTGCTCATCTCACCGCCGGAAAACTTATAGGTACTGAAAACTTTATTATGACATACGAAATGCACGTGCAAGTCGGACTCATACACGAAGGGTTCAGTACCATTGTGCTATATTACTTTAAACGTTACGTTTTTTATTTTAGTAAAAAAAACGCGTTTTTTGTATACGGTCCCCCTTTAATTTTTAGAAATACACAATATGTGAAAATTTCAACTGGTTACGTACGGTTCATGAGATATAGTCCGCTGTCAGACAGACGGACGGATGGACGGACAGCTGAGGCTTAGCAATAGGGTTCCGTTTGGCACTCTTCGGGTACGGAACACTATAAAGTAGGTTTTGTGGCTGTAGTTTTAGAAGTACCTACATTAAGTTTTCATGAATGAGTGTTAATTAGTTTTTTTTTAACCGATCAAAGTCTCACGGTGCGGACGCGGAATACGCGTGACATGACCTTATGACCCCAGCATGACCCCGCTCACAAATAATTAGTAGACCATTAATGTTTTTATCAACTGCACTCAACGTAAATTGTTTTGTGTTCTTGAATAAACAGACTATACTATAAATTGTAAGCAATACACGTATTATGAGAGATGTATTTATAAACAAAATATGATGACAACAGAGTATGGCCGAAAGTGTGATTTGTTTATGTAACATTATTTGATGAAAGAAAATGTATATTTATGATGTTATTTCGTTCAAATATTATCTAAAACGGTGTAATAACTACTTATAAATGAATATTCATACACTTACCGTCGATTAGACACGAAAACACTTGATTTTCACTTACCGTCGATTAGACACGAAAACACTTGATTTTCAATAAAAAACACACGGAGATATCACTCGCGCCAAATGTCATTGTCAAAACGTCATTTTTAATTTCATTTTTTTCAAGTTTCCAAACGAAAGTTCATTTAGTTGACGAGAATATCCATCAGACCTTAGATATTAGGCTTTATTTTTAAGTAATGATAGAGATTTAAACCGCGTGAATTAGTTGGTACACCGGAGTACCGGTGCGGCGTGACGTGAAGGTTGGCGGCGAGTGGTTCACCGGTGTACCAGCGAGCAGGGATCGGACAAGTTAACATGCTTGACAGTATTTGTACCTATTTATTGTCAGTGCAGAAGTAAACATTCAATCTATAAAAGTGCCATTTTCCATTTAGGCATCAAAATCACAAGGTCACAAACAAAATGCTGTAACCAGAAACACCATAATAAACAACGCTCTCAATTTAAGTAGAATGACAGCTTTTGATGTAGCTGCCTTGTTAGTCCTTGTTTCTACGGGTTCCTATATATAAATCATAGCAAGGCCTCCCCTTGCCAAAACTGAGAGATTTGTTACTGTCGCACCCAAAATGAGTGGACTCGGAAAAAGACTCGCTGAAGGGGAAAAGGAATGTTCACAATAATTCACAACAAACTAGTTTGAACTGGCTTATTGTTGATATTTAATCAAGTAAACAGTATTGTTACTTTCTGGTTTTATTAGTTAATATTGTTTGTTGACTTTGGTGTCAAAGTTTTGGTGTCAAGGGCGACCATGGTTAGTCTCAGTTTACATCAGATTAAACGCGTAAATCAGTTTAAATTTGCGGACAAGCGTCGGATCAGGTCGAGTAACCATCGCAAATAGCCATGTAAAGACACTTGATCAGAGTCGTGGGCATAATATACTGTAGAGAGATTGGCTCAATCACGTCTGTTAAATTACTCACAATAATAGAATAAGTACTTACGAAAAGGACCTACAATTTATCACGTCGTTCTCTGTAATTGAAAACAGTCAATGGTAATGGTAGGTGTACAGCACCCTAATTGCGTAACACACTATCAATCAGAATCTGAATAATTTTGAAGTAATTTGCTAATCCATTGCTTCTTAAGTTTGAAACATTTGTCTGCTCAACAACGTAAATAGCGCAATGAATGTTGTTGAACTGTCAAAATGAAACTGATTCCTACTGTAAGTATGTTACGCAATTGCCCCGCTGGACTGGGTCGAATGTTTGATTTGTTAATTGTGGTCACACGTTAATGTGTAAAAGGCGATCCTGTATCATACGTTTGTGTGAACTGTGAGTCTGATGAAGACTAAATTTGCATATACTATGCTATTCTATGAAGCTAGACATACAAATATGTTGTTTTATTATGCTGTTACTACTTGCCCCACACCAGTTACAATTTGCCCCAAGAACGGGGTAAGTTGTTCCATGCTACTTCTTTCACAAAAAATAATTTACACCAACATCTGTTATCAATTTAAGCACAATTATCATTCTAATCGATACCTGAATAGATAATCAGGCATTTAAAAGTGCTTTATCATGAAAATACTCCATATTTTGACTTCCCCCATCGAAAAAACAAAAAAATGTTACAACTAGCCGCCCTACACCTCTGCCTAGCCTTTCGGGGAATACAGGTGTGATGTTATGTTATGTCAATGGTAATATTGCTTATCACCTAATAAATATAGCAGTACCTAAAGAATTTACGGCTGCTGTTTAACTAACCACGATTAAAAAGCATTTAATAATTTATCAACGATAGTTTAAGATCCAAGTACCCTTGAATCTTCTTCAGTCCATAAACGAGACTATGATAACTCTCCAACTATATTACCAATTTAGCATCATGATGGGTGGTTGAAGATTTATTTTCTCGGGTAAGCTGGAAGTATGCGTGACCCGTCGTCTCAATAATTGCTGGCTTGCCTCTCGGAGTGAGGGGCACTCAAGATCGAGTGAAGTGCACATGAATTAGCGCTAAATACTACTACGCTCCGATGAGATGGATAGGGTCGATCCAATGCCGGATCAATATGGACGGAATTTAATTGAAAGAGATATTATTGAAGACATCTTTCAACATTTTCTAATTTTCCACAGACATTTTAGATAAAAATGAATTTAACCATCTCATTAGCTAGTGTATCGTTGTCGTTTTAATGTGGAACCATTTTAATTGAGATTAACTTTATGATCCACTACATGCGTCAATACTCGAACTATAATTTAACACCATTTTAAATTAAATACTTCAATCGAAACCAAAAAGTATCGATACCAATAATAAAACGAAAGTATAGATTAACCACAAAACCACTACAGCCCCGGCCTTTAAGAGAATGCGTGCCTGATCCCTGTCAGTTGGACAATATCTAGTTGTAATAAGGACCTAATTCGCAAAACGCGTATTCGTTAGTATGAAACTCACAGGAGTCAAGAATTCATTCTCTCGACGGCCAGACTGTAGCATAAAATACTTTTCAAACAACCTTAGTCATAACTATGTAGGTCCTTATTACTTCACATCAGCAGAACGCTCATGAATGCCACTTGCTTTCCCACTTTTTGAGTGGTGGATGAGAGTATAACTCGCCTTTCATTGCGAGCACTCTTTGGTGGATCAGTTAAGAAATTGAATAAAATGAGCGGTTTACTATATCATATCTCACGTTCGTAATATGTACGTATAAACTGTTCGTTATAATAGATAAATGTTTTGTCTTGTAACACTAATGGGTTGTCAGGATAATAACGTAATTAGTGATAAATCCACTTTCAATTTAATATTGTGGGTTAGAATAATAACATGGTTTGTAACACCTACACCATAACAGTAAAATATAATGCAATGTTATTAAGTTTCAAGTACACCTACCTTCCTATGGTATGTTCCAAAAGTACTGACGAAAATGTAAACAAATAGATCTGAAAACGTATCTACCTTTTGCATGGGAAATCATCAAATGACTTCTCCCGCTCTGGGCGTAGCGGGAGGACGTGTCAGACTTTTATTGACTAAAACTCACCCGTGTTTCTTCAGTTGCCTGTGCCGGGGCCACGGTAACTCTTTCGAACATCCCGCAAAAAAAAAACGTATCTACCTGTGGGTGTCAATTTGTAGTGCTACTTTCAAATTGAGCGTGGGTTTAAATCACTAACAAATTAGAAAGAATGAAAGAAAAATATTTTATTTGGGACACGCACAGGAAATACAACAATAAAAAGAACATTAAAAGTAACAATAGAGTAAAAAGTTTATTAATCAAAAAGTAAAAAATCAATTATTAGTAAGAATACATATTCGGTGAGCCACAAACTAAGCGTCGCTTGTATCTTGTGGCTCAGGAGTGCGAATTTAACAAGTTTATAATGGTTAACTTATAGTTTAAGGATGTAAGATTTATCATAAGTTACAAGAGATAAGAGTTCAAATAAAATAAAACATTCGTGAGATTCTGAACACAGAATAAAAATTAAAAACAGTGGTTTACGTTGGGCTTATGTTATGTTGTGTGAGTGGGTGTGATGGTGTGTGTAAGAGTGATGTGAGTATTTGAGGGGGTGTGGGGGTGTGTGTGAGTGGGTGTGATGATGTGTGTGTGTAGGTGCTATACCAAGGCTTCGGTGTCGTCGTACGATAGTTTTGTAAGAGCTGAAGTAAGGGATTTCTTACAGGTGGTGGTTGGGCAGTCCCTTAGGTTACAGATTTTGCTAACTTTGTTATAAGTGTAGGGATGAGAAAAATAGGTGCAGCGTCTGGCTAGTTCGGATTTGGCGTTTGGTATGGGTACTTTGAAGACACGTTTGTTTGTTATGTATCTGTAGTCAGGTCGTTTTTTTATTTCTGCGTGGTATTTAAGCGTTGCTAGGAGAATGAAAATTTGTCGTACCCTGAGGACTTGAAACTCCTGGTAAAGTAGGTCTGTAGGGAATCTGAAAGGTTTTTTTAGTGCAACCTTGATCAGAGCCCGTTGTGCCCTCTCTAGTGTAATAAATGTGCTTTTACCAGCGCGTCCCCATATGCGGATACAATATTGTATGATTGATTGGCAGAGAGCGAAATAGACCATACGCAAGATGTCGATAGGGGTGCAATCGCGGAGTTTTTTCAGAACGTGTATTAATTTTCGCACTCTGGAGGATAGGGCATAAATGTGGGTTTTGTACGTTAAATTGTTGTCTATAGTTATTCCGAGATATTTAATTGTGTCAGTACGGTCAAGAATTTTACACGCGCAGGTGTGGTGAAGGGCGTTATTGTGCACCTGTGGACAATTGTGTACTTTTATAGACATAGTTTGAGAGGGGCTGGAAGCGCTTGTTTTGGAAAAGGCAATATATTTACTTTTACTGACATTTAATGTCAGTAAGTTTATGTCTAGGGTGTGCGCTATCTGAGAGAGGCCTTGTTCCGCCAGACGGTATACCTGGTCCCAAGTATTGTCATGAAAAACTATGGCTGTGTCGTCGGCGTAGGAGATCAATTCTGCGTTGCTTATAAGGAGACTTACTACTTCGTTTATGTACAGTGTGAAGAGCGTTGGGCCGAGAATACTGCCCTGCGGAACTCCAAACGTGACAGGGAGCGAACTGCTTTGAAGACTACCTATTTTGGAATATTGGTGTCGCGATGTCAAGTAGCTTCGGAACCATTCTAGAGGTATACCCCTTATACCAGATGCCTCTAATTTCTTTAGAAGAAGCCCAGTTGAAACGGTGTCGAATGCTTTTGCCAAATCAAGAAAAACACCGACACAGCATTTTCCATTTTCTATATGGTGGGAGATTTGATTAGTCAAGAGTGACACCGCGTCTTCAGTGGACCTTCCTCTACGGAATCCAAATTGTCTGTCCGAGACAATGTTGTTTTTGTCTATAAAATTTACCAATCTCTTATTAACTATTTTCTCCAGAATTTTTGAGACTATACATAGCAGGGCGATAGGCCTGTAGTTTTCTGGCATGTCTTTGGGACCGCTTTTGTAGATAGGGGAGACTGCAGCAATTTTCCAGGAGTCAGGAAAGACACCTGATTCTAGAGTCAAATTAAATATGTGCGTAAGTGGTTTGATTAGGCTTTCTCGGCAGTTTATAAGTAGTGGAACTGTTAATTGATCTGGTCCCGGTGCGCTGTCTATTTTCAAGTTGTTTATTATGTTAGAGACTTCTTCTTTATCAGTCGGGTTCAGATAGAGAGATTGCGAGATAGAGTTTGGTGTTATGTGTGACTCTATCAGTGATTGATGAGTGGTTGCAAGTTTGTCTAGGATCTTAGCAGCGTGTTTTTCCCCTACAGAGACGAAGTGCTGATTGCAGTTATCAAGCGATGTTGTTGGAGATATACAGGATGCAATTAAATGCGTTGATGTATTTTGAGAAGTATTAGTTTTGCATATGTCTTTTATTACTGTCCATAGTTTTTTAGGGTTTTTCTTGTTGGCTTCTATTTCCTGTCTGTTGTGCAATGTTCTCAGATTGCGAAGGAGTTTGTAAACGAAGTTCCTGTACCTAGTGTAGATTAATTGTTTTGTGTGATCATCAGGATTGGCTTTGCAGTCAAGATGAAGTTTGTCGCGTTGCCTCATGCACCTAATTAAACCAGGAGTTACCCAAGGTTGAATGTTAGCCATTCTGCGACTTATTTTAATGTGTTGTGTGTGGTTTTCAGTGAAACGTGTGATAGCGTCGTTAAAGTAGTTTAATGCCGTATTAACACAAGATGAGCTAGTAACTGGATCCCAGTTGGTTTGATTAATGTCAGCAGCAACAGCGGCCCAGTCGGTCCTGGTTCTCCAGCGTTTCATGTTTTTGGGCCTTTCCGGTTTAATGGGGACACTGCATAGGGCTAGGTCGTGATCAGTAATAGATAAGCTACATACGAGACCAAAAGGTGTTGCAGGCGATTTTATGAATATATGGTCAATACAAGCTCCGCATCTTGTTGCCAGAGTTATGGCGGGGGATAAACCGTGTGAGGCCATGAGGCACGCGTAGTTAGCTACTTGGCTATTACTTGGATCGTTTAAATTTAGGTTGTTGTCGCCGGCCACAATGAGTGTTTTCTGGTTTTTGAGATCAGAAAGGGTGGTGTCGAGGGAGTTAAGGAAGCGTTCTGCGTTTGTGAAAGAGGGCGATCGATAAATGGCTAACAAACTTAGGTCATTGTTCGATTTTATTAGAATACTATCAGCGTCAACAAGGTTAGTTTCAGCGGTAGTAATACTGCAACTCCATGCTGTTCTTGTGTAGACAACAATACCTCCATTTTTGTTTACTTGTTTTGTTGTTCTGTATGCGATATATCCCTCTAGCTCCTCTATAATAGAACCGTCAGACAGCCAGCACTCGGTAAGCACGATAACGTCGATATTGGAAGCTAATCGATTAAGAGCAATTATAAAGTCATTAAAGTTTTTTTGATAACTCCTGATATTGTATATTAGCACCTTGATATTATCTTTGGAAGCATTTAGGATACTCTTACAATTTTCAATAGACTCAACTGTGCGACATTCTATGTTAAAGGATTCGTCAAGGTCGTTGGAAACGCTAAGTAAAGCCATATTTATATATTGTAATAATGAGAAGATAAAAACCGAAACTCAATAAAGAGATCATAGGTAGAATGTGACTACGAGTATAACAGAAGATGCTTCCATACGACAAGTTGTGTGGTGTATAAATGTGTTTGTACTTGAATAGGTGTGTGAGCGTGGATGTAAGTAGTGTAATCGGAGAGTTAAGATGTGTGTAAGTGAGTGCAAGTCCTTGTAAGTGTTTGACTAAATTTAGCATACAACAAAAATAATGAAAATCTATAAAAATTAAAGAAAAACATAATAGGTGATTGAGCCCTTGTAAGTATTTGAGCAAACTTTGCATAATAAACAAACAATAGTATTTAGAATGATTTAAATGTTTAAATTTAGAAAAGAAACATAGCTTGAGTACCAGCACCAGACACGTAATGGTATTTGGGTAGTTTTAGCATAATAAATAAACAAAAAACAGATTTTGAAAATGTAATATTAAAAGAAAAACGTAACAGGTGCTTACGTAGGAAAAGGTTACCTAAGTTTGTGGGATCTCGTTCGTTAGACCTATGTTTGTTCAGTTGAGATGGGGCAATGGCGCAATAAGTCATGCTGGTTCCTAATGGCGATGGCGGGGTTTCCTTCTTGCTTGCGAATATTGACCGTTCCATTTTTGATCCAGCAGTACTTGTAGCCGCATTCCTTGGCACGTGGCTTAGCTGCTCGAAATAACTGCCGGTTTTCTTTGGTTAGTCGTTCGTTGAAATATAATGTCCTGAAGGCACCGGGTATGTCTAGATCTTCGCTAGAGAGGTTGCGTCTAGTTCTTCCTGCACGTAGAAATTCGTTCCGTTTGTTGCGACGCAGAAACTTAACTACCAGTGGACGAGGGTTTTTTTCTACGAGGGCACTAGAGGTGTTCTCAGTAATATCTTAAACACAAATAAAACAAAAATAAAGAAAAAAAAAAACAAAGAAGACCTGTGCGAGGCCAAAAAGGCTCATATCTCAACGTAATGCTGCGATATTTGAAAAAACAAATACCGCAGCGCTGATATTAGTTTCATAATCTCGGTTGTAAACTAATTTCAAATCACCTTATTGGTTTTCATAATTTGATAACCTCAACTTCCGCCGATCATTAATCAATTACAATTTAATCATGTTACTCAAACAATATTTCTTGGAAAGTGGTGAGATACTCGTACAAAGTTAAAACTGCCTCGTTGGTCTAGTGTTTGAAAGTACTAAGCATGTTTCGATTCCCAGGTCGGGCAAAGTGTTATTGGATTTTTCTATCCGGAAATTCTCAGTAGCAGCCCGGAGTTTGGATTTGTGCCCGGTTGATGGCAATAGCCTCGCCCCCTATTACGTGGGACTTAAACATAACTGGCGTATTGTGGTTATACTATCTATAAGTACACCTCTGCCCAACCCTTCGGGGAAACAAGGCATGATGTGATATTATAATAAAGTTAAAACCTTCTAAATACAGATTAATCTGTTACTATATTTCCCTTCAGTGAGTGATTGTGGAAGATTTTAAGCTGAACGGGGTTTGTTTACACTTTCATTGGATACTTTTGAAACAGACTATACAGACTATACGAAACAAGTTGGAGGTTCCGTCGATATCCAGATCTAACAACCAAAACCATTTTTAGGAACCGCTTATTTTCGGCCCACTTGCGAGTTATTAAATGTTCTAGGGTTTATTTGGATTTCCTCTCGATTGGAAAATAAAATTGTTGAATTCTTCATTTTGATGTAACCTGATACATTTGAATCAAAGAAGCTGGTTGTACTATGGTGATCAGTTTACCTGTCCTATCATAAGCATTTATCGGACAATTCGCTTTTTGTTCATTTTTGTATTTCATTCGGCATTTTTCACTCGAAGTGAAACATCTGAGAGGCAATTCCCGTAGTTTTAAGAACGTTCACAGTCTGATCTCAGTGACAATATGTCAAAAAAACCTATAATTTCCCTACTTTTTTGACAAGTTTTTGACATTCGATTGTCGCTGAGATGAGATTGCGACTAGATTTTGAACAATTTTAATTACGGGAATTGGGCTTCAGAACACAAAAGGAATCAAAACTAAAAAATGAAATCAATAGTGAACCGATCCCAGCGCTGTTGGATTTCGGCACTTGACATCTTTCACTCGCCAACCGAATGATCGAAAAATGAAATGAAATGACCAGATGAACGTTCATTCCTATGTAATAAATAAATCAATAATTGTATCGGTTTCCCTTGAAAATGGAATGAAACAAAAATGGCCACTCGAGTGAACTGTTAACTCGAGTGGAGAGTCTGATATCAGCTATACGCAAAGAAACAAAATAGCACGCGCTTACAAAAAAACAAAAGAAGAACGCTTTAAGGCGAAAGCACAGTCCTCGCGCACATGTGGGAGTGGCGCGGGGAGGCTAAACGCCGGGGCGTAACCCCGCTGCTCCGAGAAATCGCGGCACGGCGGACAGAGCTCCGACAGGATCTCATGGCGGCATGGAGAGTGCGATTGTCGCAACCCAGCGCTGGGCACGCCACAATTGCGGCGATAAGTCCCCTCTTTGAGGAGTGGCTGGAGAGGCGCCACGGCGTCCTCACCTTCCGCCTGACGCAGGTCCTCACCGGACACGGGTGCTTCGGGAGGTACCTGTTCCGGATAAGGCGGGAGGAAACGCCCGGGTGTCACCACTGTGTGGATCGCCCGGAGGACACGGTGGAGCATACGGTGGAGGTCTGCCCGGCTTGGGCGGAGCACCGCCGTGTCCTCGCGGAAGCGATCGGCGGCGGCGATCTCTCGCGTCCGGCCCTGGTCCAGGCCATGGTACGGAGCGAGAGTGCATGGGAAGCCATTACCTCCTTCTGCGAAGCAGTAATGCTCGTGAAGGAGGAGGTGGGACGCGTGAGGGAGAGGCAAGCTTTGCGCCCTCACGCCCCTAGTCGCTGCAGGAGACGCCCTGGGCGTCGGGAATTGGTAGCCGATTCCCGGCCACCGTAGGCGCGGGCTTGCGGACGGCGAGCAATGGGTAGCCTGCCGACCGGTAAGGACCAAGCCCGAGTCGACGGCGCGTCGTGTTCCACGCGCGCCTCAAAGAGATGTCAGCACTATTGACGGGGTCCGCTAGGGCCGATGCCAGCTAGGGTTGTGGGATGTTCGAAAGAGTTACCGTGGCCCCGGCACAGGCAACAGAAGGAACACGGGTGGGTTCGCCCTCTCGCTCCGCCCAGAGCGGGAGAAGTCATTTGATGATTTACCATCCACAAAAAAAAAAAAAAAAAAGGCGAAAGCACCAGGGTAGCCCGCGAAATTCAAATTTTCTTACGTTTATTGCAATTTGCAGGTCAGTATTAGGTTGTATGTTGATTAAAATATGATTCGCGACCGTAACAAATATGTATTTACTCATTAATGAATTATAACCACTAAAGTCCTCAATACAACTCTCTAAGACCTAGTAATTCTATTAAAGGGCTATTTCATGAAATCTTAATATTTCAGGATTATAAACTTAAGGAATTGTATTACTGATTCTGATGATTATAATTCTGTAAATACATATTTTTTACGGTCGCAAATCTTACTTTAATCAACATACACCCAGACACTGAGCTGCAAATTGCAAAAATCGAAAGTAAATTTGAATTTCGCGGTCTACCCTAGCGTTTCCCCTTAACCTAACCATGGTGCTGCATCCTACCTACGTAAAAGACGCTGACATTAATGAATGGCACGCATACCTTCTTTCAAATTAGGACGTCCTAGCACCGCGCCGTCTCGGTGTCGACCACATTGTCTTCCACCGCCACAAGAATGTAGGACCATCAATCATTTTGGAACACTACCATGAAGGGGGAACTCGGTGGTGTCTCACGTGTGGAGTTTTTTTTGCATGGTTTTCACTTGCAAAGTATTCTAAACTTTGTATGTCTCTAGCGCAGGTGTTTTGTATTATATTAGCAGATTAGCAGTCTAAATTTGTTCAGGTTTTACTAAATCTATTACACTGAGTAAACATGACCTGTCTGACACCGAACACTAAAAGTAGAATTAACACTGAGTTCGTGGAAAAGAAAACATAAATAAAATAAATACTACAATCTATTTAGTGAGTCGGGAGAACACTCAATAAAATTAATGTTATTTTGACAGAGCGAGTGAAATAAAATATGGTTATTCTACGTATTGTTGGCACAAAGAAGTATTCTGGCTATACTATCACAATAAATCATGGACGAAAAGCTTTGATTGAACTGACATATCCAAAAACTCACAGAACCAAACTTCGCAGAACAAAATAAGAAACGAATATACTAAATCGTAGTTGGTAGTTGGGTATTCCGTGATTGATAGCTTGTTCGCGTGTCATCTGTAACCGTGCCTCACTCGGGCGCATTCGGAGAACTTCGTGTAATGTCGGGAACAGTCGGGTGCACGAGACAGCGATGTGTGCTGAATTAATGGTCCAGACGCTTCCTTTGCAATCCTCGGTCAAAGTGAATGTTGATGTTCAGTTTTGTGTAATGTGATGTTTTGATGTTTTTAGAATACACTGTTCTTGTATTGAAGCGACAGATGTGTGATGCTAGATTTTGCAGCGGTTTTGCTGGAGAAATATATTATTTCATGTTAACCGTTACCAACTCAGTGAAAGTTAGGACTTCATGGTATTGATTTTGATAAAGCCAATAGCCACTAGTTTACTACCAGGACCCTATAGGACCCTGCTTACAAACTGTCATAAAGAGTCAACAAATTCTTATAGCTAAGTAGTTATACATACAGAAATATGTGATAGCTACGACGATTATCAGAAAATATTAATAAGGTATAAATTTACTTGACACGTCTGCTACTACTGCGGAGCGTGCGCGCCTGCTGGCTGTGGGTAAGTGGGAGTCGGGTCTGTGGCTTCATGCACTACCGTCGTCGAGCATAGGCACTTTGTTTGACGACACTACTTTCCGCCTCGCTGCTTCCCTGCGACTAGGAGCCCCTTGTTGCTCTCCTCATCGCTGTCACTGTGGCGAAGTTGTCAACAGCCTCGGACACCACGGCCTGTCTTGCAGCCGAAGTGCGGGTCGCATAGCGCGGCACGCGAACATTAATGACATCATCCGACGGGCTCTTGTCACCGTCGGCGTCCCAGCTGTATTAGAACCCAATGGCTTGGCACGCGACGATGGCAAGAGACCGGACGGCATGTCTTTATTTCCATGGAAGGTGGGTAGGCCTTTAGTGTGGGACGCAACTTGTGTCGACACTCTTGCGCCATCCCATCTTCCCGGCTCGGCGTGCTGTGCTGGCGCTGCTGCTGCAGCTGCGGAAAACCTCAAGCGGCGAAAGTATAATAACCTTATCGGTAATTATATTTTCGAGCCGTTTGGGGTTGAAACCCTCGGGCCGTGGGGTCCGAGCGCTCATGGTTTGTTTAACGAAATCTCCAAACAGCTAGTTGACACTTCCCGTGACCCAAGGGCCGGCTTTTACCTTGGCCAGAGGCTAAGCATTGCCATACAACGTGGCAATGCCGCCAGTCTCTTGGGTACATTACCAGTCGACAGCGATGCGGAGGAATTTTTCGACGCCATATTTTAGTTTGTGAATAGTTTTAGTTAAGTTAGGATATAATTTTGTTATTTTATTAATTAATTAGGTATAAGTTGTTATCTAAAATATTAATGTATTGAAAAAATAAATAAATGATATATTTTGTCATAAGGGTCTACCGAGATCGAGAATAGATAAATTCAAAATTAAACAGCATGATGTTGTAGCACAAAAAAGCAATTTTTCGGCGTTTCCACTCTTCAAAGTGACGCATTTCGTCCTATAACTGACCAGCTCTGCTAAAGAGCTGTTCACTTGCTACACTAGTAGCTGGCACTGAAAAAAACTTTTTTTCCGCGGTCCTAAGTACTTTATAAAACGACGAATAACAGTACTCAAAAATATACGCATTTCTTTGTATTTAGCTTGGCTCTCTAAGAAAGCTATCAAGCGCTTCTACGATCACGCGTGATAAATTTAAATTACCGTACAACAGTCTCAGGTACGGCCGAGAATCTCGGCGATGTTTAGCCGTGAACCGAGACCGAGTCCTCAGTTAAATTTGTAGCCGAGAATTCCGAGACCGAGACCGCGATCTCGGTCGAGCCTTAATTATTAACGTCGCCAACACGGTAGACAAACACTTTCCGAGGATATAGTGTTACTGTGTTAATGACGATTGACGATAATGGTAGGTACTTAATGTTATATAAAATTTTATATAAAGATCATAACTATTTTGAATAGTCGGCCACGAACGCAGTATCTAGAATCACACTTAGATCCAAACTAAAGTATGTATGTATATACAATATATCGTGGCCAGCAGGGGCGAAGCCTTCATACCCTATATTCCTATCAGCTTCCCTTCGGATCAACCACTCTTCTTAATATCTACTATTGCCAAATAATATGGTACACCTGTGTATGTAACTGTGTATCACATCAGATTACATAATTATATTTAAATACCAGTTTAATACATCATAAGATTTTAATCTTATGATGGTTTTTGTCTGAGTTTATGAGAACTGAACAATTTTTTCTTCGGCTTCTGTCTAATGATAATTGTAGCTGTGCCACTGGTGGTCAGATCATAGAATTGATCATTTCATGAAATGTTCGGCCATTTCATGAAATGGTTGTATTTCATGAAATAGAACATCGACCGTTGACTGGATCATGATGCGGTCTGGCCAGATCATTGAAATGATTGAAAATACTGAACATTTGAGGATATGAACAGTTAAATGCACGACTACTTCATGATGTGGCCAAACATTAGAGATCATATCGTAAACAAGTGTTAACTTGTATATGTAATAAGTTATTATTCACCGGTAGAGGCGTTGATGTCGCTTCGTTTTTGTTGTGCATCTATTCCTACTCGAATAATTCCTATAACCAACTTGTATGAAGCGCTCGCCGGCCGCAACGGCGGTACCGCTCGTTTCGCTCGCTCGTCTCGCACGCGGTTGGTCACAGTTCTAATATAACCTAACCCATTTGGTCGGGATGCCACTAGCGACGTGAAATGCACCTACTTTGCGATACGCTCAGTGGTCAGCTGGGAATATCGATAAATAGGTTGCTTTCGTCACGATATGGCCATTTCTACGATCGGACCACTACAGATAACCTACATTAATGTTATGGCCAATTTTAACTGGCCATTTCACGAAATACAACCATTTCATTAAATGACCGAACACTTCATGAAATGATCAATTCTAAGATCTGGCCACGACATAAATATATAATTATATAATGTAAGGAGGCTTTGGACGACTTTTGCGTATTTGGCGCTTCTTGTCTAGGTCTTCAAGAGGTTTTTTTTTTTCAAATTGTTTAGTTTTCTGGATTGAAGTATGTATTTATTTATTTAATACTTCATGCACAGAAATGTACAGAGGCGGACTTAATGCCATAGGCATTTTCTACTAATCAACCTTTGGGTGATGCAGAGACAAACAGTATGTACACATGTATATTAGGTAAAGTTATATACAAACATGTTACTCCACAAAGTATCAACTGCTGACCATGACCACTCAGCCGGTCGCCTCACTATCAGCTGTTAAGTCATTGATAGCTTCGATTAGAACAAAGCAATTATGCTTATTGAGGCCCTCATGAATGTTGTATCAGCTCATTCGAGTAGTTGTTGTACAGAGTTGAACCGAGTTAACAACTCGATTGCTTAGCTGATTTGATCGAGTGTATAATTGATGCCGGACACATTGTTCGATATTTCTTAGTAAACTTAATATGTTTGGGTCGGCTCATAGTATTATTCTGATGGCTCGGTTGAGCTTTTGCGCTGTGGATCACGTCCCTTTTCTTGCACGGAACAAGTAGGACTTATTTATCGTAATAGACGTTTCGAGTCAAGGTGTTATATTTGATACTTCATCATCATCTGCTCAGCCTTTTCCCTATATTGGGGTTGGCTTCCAGTCAAACCGGATGCAGCTGAATACTAGTATTTTACATGAAGCGACTGCTTATTTGACCACCACAACCCAGTTACTGGGTAATACGATACCCCTTGGTAAGACTGGTTGTCAGACTTTCGGGCTTCTGACGACCCGTAACGACTGTCAAAGATACACGAATGACAGCCGGGACCAACGGCTTAACATGCTTTCCAAGGCATGGAGGGATTTGATATGTAAATATGGTCATCCATCCATGGACCGACCGCGGCAAGCGTAGCTTAACCTGATCGATCGAACCGTGCAGCTGTTATTTCTTAGTCACAAGCCCCTCGATATTTGATATTATATTTGATACTTAATTGGTGTTTATAAATGTACCAGCAATAGTTACAGGAGACTTTCCAAGTGTGGGGCTACGATTATTAACCGACTTCAAAAAAAAGGAGGAGGCTCTCAAATCGGTTGTATTGTTTGTTTTTTAATTTTAGATAGGTTTGCTCTTGACTCTAGTCTAGGTCAGAGGTGACAGAGACAAAGTCGATGATGGAGCGAGCTTACCCAGAAGAAGCCTGTTCACTCTCACTTTGAAGAGATCGGGGTTGTATGCGTTCGGAAACACAGACGCAGGCAAAGAGTTCCACTCCTTTGCTGTGCGCATCACAAGAGACATTTGGAAACGATTATTGCGAATTGGTGGAATAGCAACTAGGTAGGGATGGTAACCTGCAGTGCGTCTAGATGTCCGATGGTAGAAGGGGGCCGGCGGAATGAGATCGTAGAGTTCTTGAGCACACTCACCGAAGTACAATCTGTAGAAGACCGACAAGCAGGCAACTTTGCGGCGATGAGTCAAGCTGTGAAGCTTGGCATCCACCAGTTTTACGTCGCCAATGAGCCTCTTAGCCCTGCGTTCCACCGAGTCAAGTGCGGCAAATTGGTATTTGGCTGAGCCATCCCAAAGTTTGCTGCAATACTCCATGCAGGATCAGACTTGCGCTTTGTATAGGGTTAAAAGCTGTCCAGGCGTAAAATAATGTTTGTTACCTCAGAACTCCATCATTTATAAACTTATTTGAAAAAATATTTTTTTATTTGATCTACTTCCAGTTTGGTCCAGTATAAATTTGGTCAAGTTTTAATGAGTGGTTTTTGAGTTAGCTTCAATAATACCTATTTTGTCCACTTACTATATGTTGATGATGTTCTAATAATTTCTTGTCACTGATTATTTACATTGCAAGTTGTGGTAAACGACTTTGTGTAGAGTAGGCACCACAACTAAAAAGTGAAAAATAAAACCTTTTTTGCAAAAAAAAAAACACTACAAAGTGAAAAATAACTTTAATTTTGGAAGTCAGTGGCAAAAAAACGAAAATACAAAACCAAAGACTGACTTCCGAAATTAAAGTTATGTTTCACTTTGTAGTGTTTTTTTTTTTAATAAAATATTCGGTTGCTTAGGAAATTTGACGGATCAAATTAATCTCGGATCGCTAATTCTTTTTTCAAAAATAAAAAGCTTGTACCAACAGTCCGCCAGCTTGGAAGTTACAAAAGCTATTACTTTGGTAGGTAGTTTAGTTAGCTATACTTGTGTCCTCAACTCGAAAGGACACAAACAACAAAGTGTATTTTGTCCTAAAGGGGACTGGCGGCCATTTAACATCAGTCAGTAGTTAGCTCGAGGTATCCAAACAGGATTTCCGTACGTTACGGGTCGGTAGTCAACAGTTACAATATTTAAACTCTATTTTGGTTGCGCCTGGCAATTATAGTCGGCTATATTCCATAGATCCTTCATCAATCGTAGTGCTTAATTCAAGGTAGGGCTGTCTCCAAAGTATAAGAATAATAATAATATAAATAATAGACACAAACTTCATCATGTCTGCCTCTCAAAATGGATGTAGGAATGGGTCCCGCGGTACTAAGGAGCTACTCCTCATTGATATGGCCATTAGCCAACAGGTTCGTCGTTCCCGAAAGGATCTGTCGACATGTTGGATAGATTATAAGAAGGCCTATGACTCGGTGCCACATACATGGCTCATGAGGGTGCTAGAGTTGTATAAAGTAGATGCAACTCTGCGCACCTTCCTGATGTCGTGTATGGGGCAATGGAGGACGGTCCTTCGCTATCAAGGATGTCGAAATATCCAGAGGAATAGCGAGCCGATTAGGATCGAGCGAGGCATATTTCAGGGTGATAGTTTGAGTCCGCTTTGGTTCTGCTTAGCCTTGAATCCCCTAAGCACACTGCTGGAGGATTCAGGTCTAGGCTATCGGCTGAGGAGAGGTGGTCAGGTTATATCTCATCTCCTCTACATGGATGACCTAAAACTCTTTGCCCCCAACAATTTGCATCTGATGGAGCTACTGAAAGTAACTGAAACTTTCAGTAGTGCCATCAGGATGGAATTTGGTGTGGACAAATGTGCGGTCATGCATGTAAAGCGAGGGGAGATTGTGGAATCCGAGGGAACCCAACTCTCGGATTCCATAAACCTTAGAGCCCTCTCCGCAACCGAAACCTATAAGTATTTGGGTATGTCGGAAGCGTTGGGCATTAATGCTGCTGACATGAAGCAATCGTTGAAGGAGCGCTTCTTTGGCCGCCTGAAGAAAGTATTTAATAGTCTTCTATCAGGCGGAAACAAAGTGCGCGCCTTCAACGGTTGGGTCATGCCGGTTTTGATGTACTCTTTCGGCATACTCAAATGGACTCAGACCGAACTAGACGCCCTGGATAGGAGGGTCCGTACGCTACTGACTGCATATCGAATGCATCACCCGCGATCATCGGTAATGAGACTGTATACCCCGCGAAAGTGTGGAGGTCGAGGCTTTTTAAATGTCAAGACCCTCCACAATCGCGAGATATGCAGTCTCAGGGAATATTTCCTTGAAGCCGACGTGGGGATGCATCGAGATGTGGTCGCAGTGGACAAGGGCCTCACCCCGCTCTCCTTGGCTAAAGAGAACTGGCGCAAGCCTGTAGTGCTTGACACTAACGATCGCCTGGAGGTATGGCAGAGTAAGGAGCTTCACGGACGCTTTTTCCGGGCCCTACATGAACCCGATGTAGATTTCCTAGCGTCCGTAGCCTGGCTGCGTTTTGGTGACCTCTTTGGGGAAACCGAAGGTTTTGTCTGTGCAATTATGGACGAAGTTATCATGATGAACAATTACCGGAGATTTATTGTGAAGGACGGCACGGTTGACATCTGTCGGGCATGCCACCGTCCGGGAGAATCAATCCGACACATCATCTCCGGGTGTTCTCGTCTAGCTAACGAAGAGTACTTGCATAGACACAACCTTGTAGCCAGGATTATCCATCAGCAACTTGCTCTGAAATACAGTCTCGTGGAATCGGAAGTGCCGTACTACAGGTATGTGCCCGACCCAGTTCTCGAAAATGGACACATGACATTGTACTGGGATCGATCCATCATCACTGACAGGACTATTGTTGCCAATAAGCCTGATATAGTGGTGGTGGATCGAATAGAGCGGCGCGCAATGATTATTGACGTAACTGTCCCGCATGACGGGAACCTCGTGAAAGCCGAGAAAGATAAACAAATCAAGTATCTTGACTTGGCCCGCGAGGTTGTCGACATGTGGGATGTGGACTCAGCGATCATTGTGCCGATAGTTGTATCAGCCAATGGCTTAATTGCCAAGAGCCTCGACCAACACCTAAGGAGGCTCTCGTTGGGCAGATGGATTAAGGGCTTGATTCAGAAAGCGGTACTTCTGGACACGGCTCGCATTGTTAGGAGGTTCCTCTCTCTAGAGCCCTGACCGCCGGTAGCTTGGACCCTGTTCCCGATACCGGTGGGCTACTATTTTTTATATTTTTAAATGTTTTTTTATAATCTTTATATTCTAATATTTAGAAATATAATTTATATGTATTTATTTTAATAAAGGAAATAATAATATTACCAGTCTATTATTGTCCCACTGCAGAGCAAAGGCCTCTTCTCACACAGAGAAGGAAAGAGCATTGATCTGCACGATTGTTGTAGACGGGTTGGCGATTTCAGACTTATATTAACTATAAGTCCAGGTTGCCTCACGATATTTTCCTTCACCGATGTCAGGAATGTTCAAGATAAACTCAGAAAGTACATATGAATTCAAAAAGTCACGACATAAGTATAAGAAAACATATGAGAAAATACAATAAAATAAAATATGTCAGTTTAGCAAACCGCGTAGCAGTCGGCGTAGCGCGGCGTAGCAACCGGCTACGCATTCTTAGCAATAACGTAGCGTGCACTGTTTATCACTGATTTTGTTTTATAATCGACTTCAAAAAAAGGAGGGTTCTCAGTTCGTCGGAATCTTTTATTACCTATTTTTTTTTGCGTGTTCCCCGATTACTCGAAGGTGCTGGACCGATTTGGAAAATACTTTTTTTTTGTTTGAAAGGGTATACTTCCCAGGTGGTCCCATTGTCATCAGGTCAGAATCTGATGATGGTATCCTGGAGTATTCGAGGGAACACTTCAAATATTATAGGTACACCTATAGCTATTTGGGTATTTTTTATAGTAACTCGTGAATTTGATCTCAGAAAGCACTATTTGGTAAAGTGGCACTGATGATGATGACCACATATGGCCACCGGAACTACTCAATAATAATATTCGATTACTTTAGTATGGTTGCTAAGCACATTATGCTTGTCACAATGCAGGTGAAGTGGAGCTGATGTTGATGTACCAGGAAAACTCTTTAACCTGTAACGTCCCTGCATCGGGAAAAGCAATATTTTGTAAAACGTTATGAGCAGTCGACATTAGGCTATTGTAGCTTAGATAAGTTACAAGCCAACCCACTAAAAAGTGAAATATAAAAAAAAATACAAAAAAAAACAACCGACTTCCAAAAAAACACTAAAAAAGGAAAAATAACTTTAATTTCGGAAGTTGGTGGCGAAAAACTAAAATACAGATCTAAAGACACCGACTTCAGAAATTAAAGTTATTTGTCACTTTGTATTTTGGAAGTCAGTTGTATTTTTTTTTTAACAGTAATTAATGTATTAAATCTCCTACAACTTATATATAAGTCACGCCTCAACTAAAATATTTGTGTTTACTATCTTAGTCCATACCGTAAAACAACAAGATTAAATAATCAAAACTGTTTACTTTCAACAAACTTAATAAGTGAACTTTAATTGCTTTTGAATAATAATTAATACGATTTTATTTTTGAATTCAACTTAGGTCTATTTACAAGTTACAAAGTTCGTTGTGTTGGAGTTAAGTTTAAACTGACAATTATGTATCATGAATAAGTTATTAATATTTCATTGTTTCCCTACTTTATTTGTTTCGAGTAACTTGATCTATGTAAGACCATACTAAGTTACTAAGTATTGTGTTTTTTAAATACCGATGACGACGCAAATGTTATCGTGTATTCATTAATTTGCTACAAAGTAACTTAAGCTCATTAAATAAATCCTCGTAAAATCGAGCAATAAAAATAGTAACCCAGCACCGTCCCTGTTAAAAATATTGAGTTTAGGATTTAATCATATTTCTTCTAGTCCCTCTAACTCGTAAATTGTCAGTCAGTTCAGTATAAATGACGATGTTTGCTTTTTTCTCCAACTTTTTCCAAAATCCAAGAACTCCAAAACATGAACATTTACGAGGACCTTTAAAAGTCCTGTTTAAAAAATATTATTGGAGAGGTAGATTTAGAGTTTATGGTAATAAATTGTTTTTTTTCTGGTTGACCTTTACACATGGTAGCTTTAGCCACGAAGGCTTTAACACAAAGTTTTCTCTCGGTATCCTTGTCACTAATTAATCATAGTCAAAATATTAGGTATACTAAACAGCTATGAATATTAAAAGGTTTGAACTTTACGCACCCATTGAGCACCGAAAGCGGTCAGGCTGTAATCAATCGTGCCTCTTTCGGCTCCCACAAGTGTTTCCATGCCTTAATTGCGTAACTGAAACCCACCTGTTTATCTACATTACACGTAGGATGACTCCAGCTACGAGTTAACGTAAAGTTCGGGAGGTAAGGGGGGTGAGAAGGTCGAGGGGAGGCTGGGGAGCGGTTCAGGCGCCCTCATGTGGACGGACTCGTCACGGCCCACAGCACACAATTCGTTTGATCTCGCCAGTTGCTCTGAGCGCTATTTATGGCCCACAAGGCCACCTGTCGATGATGACGCTAAACAAGTGACGATCACCCTCGTGGCAATGACACAGCTAACACACAAAACCTTCAACTTTTGATATCATTAAACTTCAGAAAAGTTTAAAAGCGATAAAATTAACTGTTCGCAATCTAATTTTCTCTTGTAATGTTTGATACAGCACATTTTAATCTTATTTTCACGAGGTAATCTAAAATTCTAATAAAAACTCTGTGTAGATTCTAATTCAATTTTTTTTTTGTTTCAGAACGCGGCTAAGCATATCTGCGGGCTACAAAAAATATGCCAACGAAACATGTGCCAGAATTTGGAATACTGGAATACAATGCCTGCCAAGAACGTAATCTCGAAATGGCTGCGGGCGAAACAAGGGAAACACAAACACTCACCATGGCGCTAGTGAGCAAGTGACTATCGGAAAAATATGAACGCGACGGATCCGGATGTACTAGTGGCAAGAGGCCAACTGGACGTCCTGTACCGCGGCGTGGAGTACACCCTGGACACCGGCCGCGCCGCCGTCGAAGGCATCAACGGCATCGACTTCAACATCTCATTTGACAACAGCTCCGCCTACAACGTGACCGGCGACCCCGAAGAGCCCTGGAACGACTACATCAAACTTCTCCAAGACAGAGCACTTCTCGTCTCCTTCCTCTTACTGTTCTCGCTTACAACAGTCTTCGGCAACATGCTCGTCATCCTCGCCGTGGTACGCGAGCGCTACCTCCACACATCAACCAACTACTTTGTGACGTCACTCGCGGTCGCCGACTGCCTTGTCGGTCTAGTGGTGATGCCGTTCTCTGCGCTATACGAAGTGTTAGAACACACATGGTTCTTCGGAGTGGACTGGTGTGACGTGTGGCGGTCTCTAGACGTGTTGTTCAGTACGGCCTCCATATTGAATCTGTGCGTAATCTCATTAGACCGGTACTGGGCCATTACGGACCCTATTACATATCCGATGCGTATGAGTGGACGGAAGGCAGCTTTCCTTATCGCGGCCGTGTGGGTGTGTTCGGGCGCGATATCGTTCCCCGCAATCGCGTGGTGGCGAGCGGTGCGTGTGGAAGAAGTGCCAGACTACAAGTGTCCGTTCACGGAAAACTTAGAGTACATAATATTTTCATCGACAATATCGTTTTATTTGCCACTGTTTGTGATGGTGTTCACTTATTATCGTATATATCGTGCAGCGACTATTCAGACGCGGTCTCTTAAAATTGGTACAAAGCAAGTGATGAGACCTAGTGGTGAATTAGAGTTGACGTTGCGTATACATAGAGGCGGGACAGTGCGGCAGCGTAGTGACGCGTGTCACGGTGTGTGTACGCCGGAGGAGGCTGATCAGGAGCCTCTGACCGCGCTTCAGAACAATGGGTTATCTCGTTCGTCAACACGTCTGACGAACGTGACACACGGCAAACATCTGCCGAAAAACTTTTCGCTATCTCGTAAGTTGGCGAAGTTTGCGAAAGAGAAGAAGGCGGCGAAGACGTTAGGTATAGTGATGGGTGTGTTCATAGTGTGTTGGTTGCCGTTCTTTGTTGTGAACCTGCTGTCGGGCATCTGCTCCGCGTGCATCGCGCACGAGGAGATTGTGAACGTGGTGGTGACGTGGCTCGGCTGGGTCAACTCCTCCATGAACCCTGTCATCTACGCGTGTTGGAGCAGAGATTTTAGAAGGTACGTAAAACTGCTATGACTTTTGGATTTTGTCTCTTTTAACTCGATACTTGCCAGTGATGAACTGAGCTGAACTGCCGACTTGTATCATTTTGAAGTCACTATTTTCGCCGTTTTTATGCATAGTCAGCCTATAATGCTCTCACTGTTGGAACACAGGCTTCCTTTCGATGAGAGAGAGTGGGCTGTAATCCACCACGCGGGCCCAGTGCGGGTTGGTAGATGTCACATTTCTTCGAATTTTTGTGACAAGGTTCTAAAAATGGTCAAGGTATTATTCATAGGCTGACTGTATTACATAATGTTTCTGTTTAAAATGTACATAATTAGAGACGTCTATATAGGTTTACATAATAATAAAACTTTCATTGATTCCTTACAATTACAATACATACAATATTAATTTAAAAAATACATTTTAATTTAATTATAATAAAATCAAAAAATATTGTTTACTTAATACTAATATATTACATAAAGGTATACACATAATATAACAATAAGCAGTGATCGTTTATTAGTGATTCATAATCTAGTTAGGCTACAAATAATGCCATTTATCTGTCACGTCTAAATCGTGGCTCATAATGGTTTGATGCAAATGTTTCATAACGAGTAGAATGCAAGGTTAAACAAAAAAGCTTGTAAACTGGACTAGTAGCAATCTCGTTACAAGTTTTCATACTGATGTTAAATTGAAACAATTCACTCAAGTTTCTAAGGATAATGTTTCATGTCCCAAGTTTTTATTGACCACTTAGCTTTATAGCCACTTCAAACTGACGGATTCTCTTAGAAACTTTTTTTAAAGGAATTTTACGTTGTTGATTTATTAATTTTGACATTCAATATTCTTTGAAAGTGTAGATTCAGTGTAGATGTCCCAGCCAACTGCTTAACTAGCCGTTTAATAACAGCCTAGCCATTGCAAGTAGCGCTCGTCAGCCGCTGCCGCGGCACCGTTCGCTTCGCTCGCTTGGCTCGCGCACACAGTGGTCACAGTTCTAACCTAACCCATTTGGTCGGAGTGCCCTTTTTTTTTTTTGTGGATGGGAAATCATCAAATGACTTCTCTCGCTCTGGGCGAAGCGGGAGGGCGTGTCAGACTTTTACTGACTAAAACCCACCCGTGTTCCTTCTGTTGCCTGTGCCAGGGCCACGGTAACTCTTTCGAACATCCCGCAACCCTGGCTGGGTCGGAGTGCCCTGGCTTAGTTACTTTGACCAATTCGGCTCGCGCGTGGTTGATCACAGTTCCAACCTAACCTATAATTGAATATCATTCAGGTCGTTAGTTGAACGGTGCCGTTTAGTTAACTAGACTAGACTGTTAACTGAAAGGCTAATTAAGTTAGTCAGCTGCGACATAGACATCGAGGTAAGCCACAGCTTCAATATAATAAAGCAGAAAATCTTGAACGCTCGAACCGACAAAGTAACTGAATTATCCGAAGATGTTTTCCTATACATCAAACCACTAATCCGGCCAGGCTATGATATATAATACGTACCTACCTCTTAGACAAGAGTTCAATTAATATTGCTTAGCTATAATACTTCACGTACAAGAACTGACCAATAATAAATGGACCCGACGTTTACAGACTCGGGGAAACCCTTGTATGATCAAATTTCTATGCTGGAAATGCAATCGCGAGTGATTATGTGTTAACTATTGAAGAGTTCCATTCTTAATCTCTGACCCCCTTACTAATAAGTACGGATTAAAATTACAACCAGAATAACCTTCAGATTAACCATACATTTTTCGAGGTTTAAGTTTGGCATACCTTTAAACCCTGTTTTTATAAGGGGGTTTAGGTCTTTGTCAGATCTTCAGCAACTTATGTGGTACGGATCCGTACCGGAGGGAAACCATTTTAATAAAAATTTGTTCACAATTCGCGACGATAGATAAAAAGAATACACTCTCTCTTAGGCCCACTTGCACGTTTAGTCGGGTTAAATAAATAAATATAGAGTTTGTAAACTCGGAGTTAAGTAATTAACATTTTAACTCTTATTATGCGTTGCGCCACGAAAAAGTAGTTGGGAACATTGCAGTTCAATCGACGAAATATAAAATAGAATTACAATATCTGTGCCCTGATACGAAATCCGATCAAAAATGAATGTACGAACAATGAACGGATATTCTACATTACGATACGTAATATAGTATTTTCTTGTCTTTGATTTTATAACATGACATTTCATTTTAATCGTACTGTATGTGGTTTTCATGGAGATTTAGTATACTGATTGATTAAAACGTCAGTTAAAGAAAATATGTTTTAAGTTTTTTATTAACTCTCCCACATCGGTGTGTTAAACATTTAAAAGTTTAACTCTAGGTTTACCTATAACTCTTGGTGGCGCAAGATGAATTATTTGATTAACCCTTAGTTAGCTGTTAACTCAGAGTTATAATTGGATAAACCCGTGAACACATAAGTGAGCCTTACTAGATATCGGCTTACACACACACAAAAAAGGTCGAAACGTGAACCTCTTCCTTTTTTGAAGCCAGTGTAAAAGGCTTTTAATTTCAGCACTAAACAGTAGGTGCAAGTTCAAAGTTCAACTCACACTTGACCGGTTTTAATTTAAGCTGTGGCAACATTTCACGACAAAGGTTGTTAACTGTACACAGAGGCCCGACGGTATAGTTACGGAGAGCCCGCTTCGTGTGCTTCATTAAGCCTTTTCTGCTGGGAGCTACTACTGGGTGATATTCAAACATAAAACCTTGTTCCGACAATGTAGAACGAACTTTTTTTTATAGTTTACTTAAGCAGTTTTGTGTAAGTACTGGAATAGAATACTCTCAATTGTACACCATGACAAATCTATACAAATAAATAAAATTGATGTGTCTGTTTCTAATGTCAAAATAACAGCTTTTTACTAAATGCATATGAAAGTACATACAAAAAAAAAAAAAAACAAAAACAATTTTTAAGATTTTTGTCTGTCTGTTTGTTCCGGCTAATCTCCAAAACTGCTGGGCGGATTTCGACGGGACTTTCACTGGCAGATAACTGGTTACAAGAAGTAACTTAGGTTACTTATATTTTAGAAAAAGAATTAGGGTTCCGCGTAAAAAAAATACAAACACAAATAGGGCAGTATTGACATTCACGCGGGCAATAGCTAGTTAAAAATAAGAACCAACCTATTGTCTTACGATGTTTAGAGCATACTATTAGAAACTTTTTGAAGAGAGGGTGACTGACCTGAGATGACGACTAATGGAGAAGTATGGCCGAAGAAGATCTCATCGACCCCCAAATTAATTGGGATAAGGGTAGGAGAATGATGATAATAATATCTCTACGTTGACGTCGTGGTGGGGCTTGTGCGCTCCGAACTCTAGCTCTGCGCTGGTAGAGTTTACTTTGTCGAAACCGGTAAACTAGGATGAGGAGCCAGACCAAGAGATATACAGAAACCCGCAGGGAAGCATGTGGTGAGCTGATGGGGAGTAGTGACCCCACGGACCCTATCTCCCGGGAGAAGTCTTGTTCCTCATCTCTGGCTTGCCTTTAATTGGCTGGAGTGAACACTGACGAGGAACAGACCTCGCACCTCATTCTTGCCTTTATTGGCCGGCTTGAGTGGAGATTTGCAAGAGAAAACGTGCTCGGAGGAAGGAAGTATTCCAGCAAGTGCTGGCAGGGATCTTGACCATCTTCCGGGCTCTCGAATTGTCCTGATAGTCGTTGAATATCTCTTCAGTCCTCATAAGCACCTCAGGACATGTTGCCCCCTTGTCACTACGACACTATGTGCTAGCGACCGTTTTCGGCGGTCCATTGTTGAGTGAGCAAGTCACCTCTACCATTTTATCCGTGCATTACATAACATAAGCATAGACAGGGGACATAGTCTTTCCATAATTCTTGGTAACCAATCCACTATAGCCACCCAAACCCATAGTACCTATAACGTAACTATATAAGGTGAAAAAAAATCATCTGTTCCGTACATTTATGTTCGCATAACTCGTCAAAATGTAGGGACCAGCAGATTTTTATTTTGCGATTTCAGGGTTGGTCCCATAGTAAAAGTTGTTCATATTGATGAGTACGTGGCGGCATCACACTACATCGCCACAATGGAACGCGTCACATTGACGTCACGCAAAATCCTGCATCGCGCAATCAGAGTTTACCGCGCGACTAGCATATACAACATCCCGACATCAACCGTCGGGCAGTAGCCCACCAGACACAACACCCGTCTGGTCGGAGGATCCTCCCTTTTCTATGGAGGATGAGTGAACTTTACACCCTGTTCCTCATGCCTCTAAACTGGTCCGATATGGTCTAGTGGCTAGGATACCTGGCTCTCACCCAGGAGGCTCGGGTTCGATTCCCGGTATCGGAACCAGTATGAGGAGGATAAGTGAAGTTTACACCCTGTTCCTCATGCCTCTAAAAGTACAATGACCCCTTAAGAGATTTTGTGTATGAATAGATACACCTTATATATAGTATAACTTGTGGAATAGGTTGAGCATGTCTCGTGGAGTCCTTGAGAGTAATCAACAGTTTGTAATTTCAGGATAATTTTGTAAACTTTTCCATTCGTTTATCTAAGGTCCTTATTCTAAGAACATGATTAAATTCCACTTCGAAGCATAGAACTTTAACAAAGCGCTTGGGACCCAATGTAATTGCTAAACAAATGGTTGGCTGATTCCAGTTTTTTGTTATGGGGAATAAATGCTGCTAACCTACCTTCTCATATATAATCTTTTGAGTACATCCAGGGGAATAGTTTAATACAAGTTCTCACACAGCTTTGCACCACACTATTATTTAGTTACTGTATACAAAATATTGTAATAGTACATTATGATACAACTGTCTAATGAGAAATGCACACGCGTTTCATACGACGTTTTTCAACACACTTGTGAGCCAAGCAATAAATAAAGTTTCATAAAATAATTACAGTAAAAAAAAATATGTTATATAGCCCGTGGATTCCTTTTATCGCGGTGTCTTCGCAGGTTGAAGGAGAGGCAAAGGCACGAAGCCGTCGAACAGTCTAATAGGTATTAAAAGCATAAAAACTGAATATCTTGTATGTTATTTGGATGTAGAACACGAAATAATGTTATTTTTCTCAAACATGCTTGGAAATTCGATCATTATTTTGACAACCTTCTTCGAGATAAATCGAAAATGCTGTACTGGTCAAATACATGCGAGCAGCGGCCGGCAATGTTAATATGAAAATCCATATCGGTCGTGTTTAGCGGCCGAATAAATTACTATGAAAATTCATATCTGTCGTGTAATTTGAAAATGGAATGAACTTTTTACTTCGATACATGACAACCAAGGAGAAAAAAAGATTTTATTTAAATTTCGAAATCGAAATTTAAATAAAATCTTCACAAATAGAGCTGTTTAAAGTAAAAAAAAGAAACAAATGAACATATTGGCGCGTGAAAAACTATCGTTGTTCGTCATTGATTCTGGAATTTATAATTCATTTACATAGTTTAAATTTCCGCGCATTATTTGAGAAAAGCACATACAAGCTTGGCCGCAACCAGGTATTGACGGACTCACGTATATGTTCCTCGGCTTCGCCTCGGCCCACACTTTCACGTTCGCCCATCAATGCCCCTTTTGCATGCCGCGGCAGTAATGTACTATTTTTGACAACATAATTAATTTGATGAAATATAATGTTAATTTATCATATTTTATTTATGTACACAGTAGGCATAAAAAGGCGTGAAGTCTCAATAAGAGCCACTTTACGAGCGTAAAGCACGCACTAAACTGAGGAACAAAAGCAAAGGGAAGAAGAAAAAACCGGCCAAGTGCATGTCGGACCACGCACAATGAAGGGTTCCGTAGTTGGGCTGAATTTATCACAAGAACAAACTTAAAATTGTAGTTGAAAAACATGTTCTCTCATACAATCCATCTGCAAATGTAAGTTTGTACGCACAATATTGGAAGGTTGACCCATTTGTTGACATTTTTATGAGCTTTTTCCCGTGACTTCGTCTGCGATCCAGGATGAAAAGTAGCCTAAGTCCTTTTTCAGATCATAGTCTACTCATGTGCCAAATTTCATCCAAATCGGTTAAGCCATTTTAGCGTGCATGAAAGCATAACAAACAAACTCACTTTCGCATTTATAATATTAGTTAGAATTTTTGGAATAAGTTGCTTATTTTGCACAACTTCCTATTGTCAAAGTAAATTACAAAATCCCATTTGAAAAACACGGTGATATATCCCTATTTTAGACCCACATATCCTTGCTAGAAGCGCCTCCATTGGCCGCCATAATCCACGTTATGTTAAAATGACAGCGCAGAGCGCACGGTGTCAATTAGGTGAGATTCAGAGGGATCACGTGACGCGAGTCTGATCGTGCGCGGAATAACAATCCGGCGATAAATCATGCGACTGATTACGATATGGATAAGACCCCATTAAATCATTTGCACTGACGACTTTTTGTCGCAGCTAATATGTGTGTGTAAGTAGAATGAATTGGTTTTTTCGTTGAATGCTTGGACTGACAAACAATATTTGTTCAATTGGAATTGTGATTGTTAGAATTTCAGAACATGTGTTGTTATTTAATGAAAATAACAGAGAATGAAAACAAAACATGCCTGTTAGTCTTTTGTAGTAGCAATTAAATTCAATTATTTATTTTTATTTTATCTCTTGTGAATTTACGGGCAACTCAAACACTTAAACATTGTCTGAAGTACATTTGCAACTTGTCCGCAAATCCTTTTGAGTTATCTATAGGCGACATTAATTTGTTTCCATCAAATATAATCTATTTTATTAATAAACTAGCTTCTGCCCGCGACTTCGTCCGCGTGAAATTTCTTGTTCCCCCGACCCAGCCCGTCGCATCGCATCGCCTGCCCGCACTATTACTTCGTTTTCGCTTAGCGTTCTTCTGACTTATATTTTTATTTTTGCTCGCCTGCTAAGGGTCCTAGCGTGTTATTAAATAGCCTAAGCCTTCCTCAAGAATTTAGTTATCAAATTCAAAACTGTGAACGTGAAGACTATGTGGGTCCTTGTTTTTTTTTTCTCTTAGCTTTAATCATAGTTTGCCAGTTTGAGTAAATTATGCGGCATACTCAAATGTCCTTTCTTTGGTATTGTTCGTCGAATCGTTGAGCTCCTTAACTTTTATGTTGAGCTGTACGATTACTGACAGATGCTTGCACTGACTGGACAGGTTCACTCAATCTGTGTGGTCCTTTCCTCAAAAGACCATTTCAGACACCAACGTACAAAGTCTGGACTTTAAAAGAGACTGTGACCTCTGAGTTTGTTTCGGCCTTTCTTCTCAGAGTAGTCAGATAGGAAACGCCGGCCTCATCTAGTTAAAAAAAAAATGTTTGACGTGTAAAAGTGTTTGTATAAACCTACTTACAAAAATAAAATCAAATTTTTTTTTTTTTAATCTGACTAGTAGTTCCAGAGATTAGCGCCTTCAAATAAACAAAACACATACAAACTCTTCAGCTTTATGACTAGTATATATATAGATAGACAGTTACATACTCGGGTAATAATCCAAATACCCTCATAAGTATTTACTTCCCATAATCTCACACTCATAAATCATAGTTGAAAGTAAAACCTAATAGTGAATTAGTGTAACTGATCTGACGAGGAATGAACCCATTAGCAGGTTGACAGTGTACTAGTGACCTAAGATAATAGCGCCAGTCACTGGCAGCCAGTAGCAAGGGGAACGCACTCGATACCATAACATATTGACCATTTTACAAGAAAACGTCGTAACTGACTATTGTGCTTTACAAAATACAACTTAGAAGTTAGCACTGTACGGTTTAAAATGGGATGAGACTTTTTGGGGCTTACGACAATTATCGTTGTATATGGTAGGTTACAAGTTAGTGTTACAGCTTACAGCCCAGCAGTAAGTTTGCTATCTACATAGATTGCTAGTAATGAAAACGTACAGCTGATTGGAAAGCAATTTGTTTGTATACATAGAGGGGTAAAACTCGAAGTTTCTCACTAGCATGAGTACTAAAAGGTATAGATCCGATACTAAATTGATTCATTAAATATTTTGATTTCGACCGTAAAACATAATAGATATAAACTTCCATCAAATATACACTAAGAAATACCTTCATATCTGCTAGTCTATGAACAAGATGCAAAACTGAAAATTCAAAACCTCAATACCAGCCACAACCGCTCATATAAACTCAACAACATCTAATTAAAATCACAAAACAACACTAAATTCTCTAACAACACAACATTATCCAAATGCTTGAAAATATTACACGACAGAGCAGTTATAAAACGTGGTCAATTATTGTGGCCCCCTCCCGCCCAGTCTCGGATTTACAAAGTTTATTTTGAACCCTCTATTTTTTCAGTGCGTTGGATTTTAAAAAGATTTGTTTTGTTGCACATTTTATAGACAGTAAGATAAGTTTACTGAGTTGTCATATATTTAGTATAACTAGCTGTGCCCCGCGACTTCGTTCGGGTAGAAGTCGTAAGATACACAGTATAGTAAAATAACAGCCACATTTTAATAAAACTCCCTCATCATGATATAATTAAATCATGATTCGAAAGACACGTGGCGCCATCTATTACCATAAGAACGTTATTGTTGTTTTCCTCGGGCACAGTACTTTTATTCGGGATGAAATGTCCGTTTCTGTACACCTGACAATGTATATGCAAAATTTCAGAATGATCAGTTCAGTGGTTTAGGCGTGAAAAGGTAACAAACAAACAAACAAACTTACTTTCGCATTTATAATATTAGTTAGGATTTATTTGTGTTATTTTTGTGATATATTGGTGTTAAACAGAATAATGGCATATAAATACAGCTTTTTTGTAGACTTTAGGTGATTACCCATAAGTAATTAGTTGGGAAATGGCTTCACAAAATTAAGCACCTACCTATTACTTTTAAGTCGTCATTGTCGGGAAAATAAATTTTATTCTTAAAAAAACAAATACCTAGGTACCTATAACATCTACTTTGTCTGCTCTATATACGAATAAAAAAAAAACAACTTTATTACCCGAACGCGAGTTTTCAACGAGTTTTCATTAACGTTGCGTTATGAAAGTAGGTAGTTATTATACGCCCTATAAAACTTTTCTTTTGCCAGCTATTCTGGAGTTAATACCGTAATACCGTTAAAATAATCCTACTAATATTATAAACACGAAAGTTTGTAAGGATGGATGGATGGATGGTTGTTTGTTACTCTTTCACGCAAAAACTACTGAACGGAATTGGATTAAAATTTGCACACAAATAGTTTATAACCTGGATTAACATATAGGATACTTTTTATCCCGATATCCCTACGGGATCGAGACTTATGCGGGTGAAACGCTGGGCGCAGCTAGTAACGCCATAAAATCAGGTTATGAAAGCAAACATTTCAAGTGTTAAAATACTTCATGAAACAAGTAATCTAATGAAACTTCAAGCTGACAATGGTTGATGCTGTTGATGGCTTAATTTATTCTAAAGTATGCAAATGTAATAATAAGCCTTTGCACGCGGCTTCACCCGCGTGGACGTCGAAAATTATCCCACGGGAACGTACAACCGGGATAAAAAAGTGAAAAGTGTGTGGGTTTGTTTGTAAGAAGAAATGATCCGAGCGCTAGGTGCGGGCGATACCGATAGTGGACGCAGTGCTATATGAATTCATACAATGCAAACCAAAATCCGTTGCGTGCCATGCGTGCGTTGCGGCCGTTGCGGACCAGTGGAAGTTCACCTTAACGCAGTGTTTTACTGCCGAAACCGATTACATTTTGACAGAACAAAACTTTTAGGGAAGTCATTCTCAACATTTATTGAAAATTCCTTAAATTATAGTCTGAATGTTTTGTCAGTTTTAAAAGGAATACTTCCGGAAGTTTCTTGCAATATACGCTGCCGACCGTGATGCCATAATTCACGAACGTGGTTTCGGTTTTGACAGCAAAAGCTGAGACTCCTATTATAAATCGCAAACCTTATTACTAAAGATGAAAGATGATTGCGGACAGACCAGTATCGGCAGCTGTGGGAAGGCTCATCAGGCTGCATGTTGCCTGATGAATTTTTGTATTTTAATTTAATTAATGTACCTATTTTGATTTTTTTTCTTTTAGTTAGGTATTTAGTTCACTTTAATTAAAATTTATTTTTAATTATTTATTCCAATTTAATTTATTTTAAATTAGATATTTATTTCAATTTTAATTTATTTTCAATTACCGATTTATTTAGTGAGTTTTCGTAGATAAAGCGTGTTTACTTTTTAAGCAGTTGATTCTGCTATTTATTTTGTTTGAAAACTGCAATTTTTTAATTTTCCATTATCTACTAATCTTCGTGTTTTAAAATATTTTGATTGACTAGTACGGTGCTCGTTTTAATTTAATGTCGTACATCCAGATACACGTTGTATATATGTACATATGTTTTATGATGCAATAACTGATCACGTCATTACTAACACACATAGTTTTAAGATAATGAATGTAATACTAACAAATTATGGACAATATTTCGTCTGAATTAAATTTATTTTATTTTATTTTAAATATTTATTTTACTTAACTATAGAAATATTACACAATGAGAATAATGACGTAAGATTCTATTCTGTTCATGTATATGAAATAAGTTTCAAGGCACTCAACGTTTAGCAGGTTTCTGAGCTAATAACGTCTTAGGCAAAGTCAGTCAAAGTCACATTGTTCTTAGCCTGACTACCATATCGTATGAATAATGCAGCTTAGGATTAGGCAATGATCCAAATGGTACTGAAATAATCTCACTCAACACAAACACAAACATTCAATTATTTTGTTTAGCCTATTTTGTGTCCCACTCAGTGGGGCAAAAGCCTTCCCTTTTTTCCTTCCAAATCTCTCTATTTAGTGAGATTTTTAGCCATGTTGGCCTCGCAAACATGATAAGATCATCACATCACCTTCGCGGCGGTAGACCACGGCAAAGGTGGTGTCATCTGCTCGAGGTAGACCGAGGTAGATCGGAGAGATCATCACTCACTGGACGCCTGAGGGAAGACAAACATTTAATGAACAAAGTTAAACATTTTGTATACAAAAAAACATGATTAAAACTTTAAGTACAACTCTCAACTGAGAATCGTGTTTAGTTTAGATTTAAACCACGCTAAACATGGGTTTTGTGGGATCGAAAGTTAAACAAGGATTTATCTAGTATCAGAAACTTTTGTCGTTTTAGATAAGCAAACAAACGCTGAAACCTCGTTTACTTTTGTAGGACGCTTTGGTTTTAGAATATAATCTTCCTAGTTTCTATAAAGAAGTAATATAAAATAACTACAGGCCCGTCCTTGCCTTTACACTGGTGCAATCAACTCATGGGGTGACATGTGATACCATTAAGATTTCGAGCTTTATCAAAATTAAATACCTATTATTATGTTAGTAGATAAAATACCTATTATTATGTTAGTAGAGATGGTAAAAATGAAGAAGGATGAACAGGAAGAAAAGTACAACAGGAAGTTCTCTGAAAACTTCAGGACCAATGTTAAGCTGTTCTGGAAACAGGTAAGATTGGCTCGCGGAGTGACAAGAACATCGAGTATGAATGTTATAAGAGCAGAAGATGGATGTTTACTAAGCGAAGAATGTAAGGTCTTGGAACGATGGAAGGGATACTTTGAAAGTTTATTTAGCTGTCAGGATAGTGTGCAAGGAGTGGGTAATTGGGCAGACGCCAGTTTTGAAGACCCAAGCTCAGATGTAGATGAAGAGAATGAAATAGAAATAGATGAGATTGTAAGAGCGCTGAAAGGGATGAAAGTTGGGAAAGCTGCGGGGTACGACAGAGTGTCTGCTGAAATGCTGAAGGGCGGTGACGGGGTGGTAGCAAGTCTGTTGTGCCGGATCTTTAATATGTGTTGGAGATATGGCCGTGTGCCGGATGATTGGTGCAAGGCTGTAATCGTACCACTATATAAGGGAAAAGGCTCTCGCAGGAGTGTAAAAACTACCGCGGCATTAGTCTTTTGAGTGTTGTTGGCAAACTGTATGCAAAGGTCTTAATAAATAGAGTGATAAAAGTGACAGAGGAGAAAATATGGGATGTGCAGGCAGGATTTAGAGAGGGAATGGGCTGTACGGATCAGATCTTCTCCCTAAGGTGCATTGCCGAAAAACATCTGGCAAAGCACAAGAAAGTCTACTGTGCTTTTGTTGACTTGGAGAAGGCCTATGACAGTGTGTGGAGGGAGGAACTGTGGTCGACACTGTCGGTGTACGGTGTGGACTGGCGCTTGGTACGGGCACTGAAATCTTTATACAAGGATTCCACTGCTTGTGTTAGGATAAATGGGGCATACACGGACTGGTTCTGCATCTCAAGGGGTGTTAGACAGGGTTGTGTAGCGTCACCATGGCTGTTCAACTTGTACATGGATAGTTGTTTGACAAATTTGAAAGAGGGTGAGTGCGGATTGAGGATGAATGATTTGCTTGTCAAATGCCTTCTCTACACAGATGATCAAGTTCTACTTGCATCGTCAGCAGAACAGTTGCAAGACATGGTGACTGTCATGGATGAAGCATACAAGATGAAAGGGATGAATATAAATGTGAATAAGACGAAGGTCATGGTGTTTAACAAAGAAGAGGACGCATCGATGTGTGATGTGAAAATAAATGATAAAAGTGTGGAGCAAGTAAGTGAGTTTGTATATTTGGGGAGTCTGTTTACAAGGGATGAAAAGATAGATGAAGATGTGGAAAGGAGAGTAAATACGGGAAATAAAGTGAATGGTGCTATACATGCAGTTGTGACCAACCAGTTAATGTCCAAAAAGGCCCGACTGGCTGTTCACAATGGTGTGCTGGTGCCTACGCTTATGTATGGAAGTGAATGTTGGGTGTGGCAAAAGAAGCATGAAAGTAGAATAAATGCTGGGGAAATGCGTTCCTTGCGAAGCATGTGTGGTGTGACTATAAATGATAGACTGAGAAATGATGTGATAAGGCAACGGTGTGGTTTAAAAGAAGATGTAGTGACAAAAATTGAAAAGAGTATGCTTAGATGGTTTGGTCATGTTGAGAGGATGAATCAAAGTCGACTAACAAAAGGTATTTACACGGCAGATGTGAATGGAAACGCCGGAAGGGGACGCCCTAGGAAGACATATAGTGACCTTATTGGTGATGTTCTTCAGAAAGGTCAGGTGCGTAGTACTCGCAACCGGCGTGCGTGTATGACCAGATGTATGAATGTAAACGAGGCAAAAGGAGTATGTAAGGATCGTAGCAGGTGGCGTTCTGTAGTTTCTGCCTACCCCCATGGGAAGAAGGCGTGAGTTTATGTATGTATGTATGTATTATTATGTTATTCACATAAACCTTCCGGAATAAATTCTCTATATGAAGGTGAAAATGCATCAAAATCCATTATGTAGTTAGAAAAACTAAGCGGTTACACAGGCAGACACGAAAAGCGACTTCGTTAACGTATAGTTTTTGTGTTACAACCACTTATTAGTTTAACTGAATTTTTATTCAAATTCACAGAAGAAAATTCTCTGTCTGGGTTGCAATGTGTAGTTATTAGTTCAAGCGAGTAGAGCTGTGGGCTAGTCACCGACTTTTAATGGTTATAAACTGAAGATCACGTCTAAACGAGTAGTGTTAATGATTTGGAAGAAATGTATGTTAGTTTAGAGCATTTTTTTAACAATTTAATATGTGAATGTTTTAGATTATACTTATAATACATAGTGTAAATAATTTGTAAACTGAGTATCACACAAAAACTATCAACTTATCAATTTTTATTTTGGAAACCTTCTCCATTTTAAAGATAATTTAATTATTTATCTTATAGTATCGTGTTTTAATACAATAGCTTTTGTTTTATGTATAATAAATTAATAATGCGTCTAATTTAAGACAGCGCTCCTTGATGGGCGAGTCCTATTACTGGGTGGACGTACGACGCGTTGCGTGAGCTCAGCACAGAACCCGCAAGCTATGCACTCAAGGGCGTTGATATATAACTGCGTCTTAATAAAGAATGTCTCATTCAACACTAGTCTTGTCTCAAAATAAAGTAGACTCTCAAGAGAAGACTCTCATATTATCATAAGGCCTCATTTTTATTGTATAAATTAATGTCATTCAAAGCAAAATAAGTATAGCAATCATTCTGTATTTTTTTTATTGTTTACGAATAATGGTTCACAATCATTTATTTAGTTGAGTTTGTTACTAGGGGTTACTATTGTTATTATACTGGAGTTACTTAGCTTATTGATATCCTTGAGTTAAACTATCCACATTATATAAATATGTATGTAAGAAAAAATCTACATCTTTTTAATAAAAATAAGTGACAGACATCATTTTAATACTAGAAATAAAGATAAAATAGATCAACCATTTTTCAGATTATCTAAAATACATACATTTTTATGGGGTATTGTGTTAAATGTTACAAAAAAATACCTTGTGATATATTGCAATTAAATGAAAGAAAATTTAAAACTCATATCAAAAGTACACTTTGTAAGCAAGCATATTTACAAATTTGAGGATTATATCCAAGATATGCTTGGAAACATGCTGTTCCTGCTCCATAGGACAATCTAGAGTCTAGACAATATCAAACTGGTTGCTAATTAAATTGTACAATTTATTATGCTTTATGACACTGATTTTACATTCTGTGATTACTTTGGCTCACACACTGACTTATTATTACTTGTTAAAATTTTAGGAAAACCGTACACTTTTACAATGCTTGTGACTATGTGAGCACCGTATATCTAACACATATTTAATTTATCTGTCATTGTTTCATTTTTGTGTTTGCCTATTGTGGTATAGTAATTTGATTCTAGGTGCATCGTCTTCACATATAATTATATAATAAATGTACATACAAAATATTGTAAAACATTTTAAAAGAGTAATGGTGGTTTCTTGCCCATTCTTCTCCATACGAAACTACCTTTTGGAAGGGGCGACTAGAATCAATTTTGTAAATTTTGACGTTCAAAAGTGCCTTTTATGTACCTATTTTAAATAAATGATTTGAATTTGACTTTATCACATTTATATGTCAACTTTCACTCTATCATGTACTGACCGCAGTAAGCTCAGCTTAATATAGTCCACACCAGCCATGCTGTAGTTTGAACCAAGAGCCCCCTTTTTTTTTGGATGGGAAATCATCAAATGACTTCTTCCTTCAGTTGCCTGTGCCGGCGCCACGGTACCTCTTTCGAACATCCCGCAACCCTAGCTGGCATCGGCCCTAGCGGACCCCGTCAATAGTGCTGACATCTCTTTGAGGCGCGCGTGGAACACAACGCGCCGTGGACTCGGGCCTGGTCCTTACCGGACGGCGAGCTACCCATTGCTCACCGTCCGCAAGCCCGCGCCTACGGTGGCCGGGAATCGGCTACCAATTACCAACGCCCAGGGCGTCTCCTGCGGCGACTAGGGGCGTGAGGGCGCAAAGTTTGCCTCTCCCTCACGCGTTCCGCCTCCTCCTTCGCGAGCATGAACTGCCTCACAGAAGGAGGTGATGGCTTCCCATTTACTCTCGCTCCATACCATGGCCTGGACCAGAGCCGGACGCGAGAGATCGCCGCCGCCGATCGCTTCCGCGAGGACACGGCGGTGCCCCGCCCAAGCTGGGCAGGCCTCCGCCGTATGCTCCACCGTGTCCTCCGGGCGACACACACAGTAGTGACACCCGGGCGTTTCCTCCCGCCTTATCCAGAACAGGTACCTCCCAAATCACCCGTTTCCGGTGACGACCTGCGTTAGGCGGAAGGTGAGGACGCTGTGGCACTCCTCAAAGAGGGAACCAAGAGCCCCTGTGACACATATTAAGTAAATTAATATGAAATATCTGAAGTCTGCAGTAATATTCAACCCTCCTTCAAACACGGAGGTGAGATTGTTGACACGGTCGTTATCGCCGTGGTGGCGTCAGCGTCGCCTGAGCTGCTTAATTCCGAGTTGTGTCAGCTTTGTACGTAGTTAACCTATATTATTCACTGGTTTATTACGGTTACTCTAAGAAAAGTAAACAGCCAAACTTGTTTTATAGACGACCTTAAAAAGCTTCTTGAATGTCATAAACAAAAAGTTTCAAACTGTTTTATAAGACAAATTGCCCATTTTTATCGTATTTGTTTAGACTATAAAGTTGGACCAGCAAATCTCATCACCACCGCCTTGACTTGTGCCTAATTTCTCGTAACTTTTTTAACAGACGAAACAAAAATGAGGAGGTTCTCAAGTCGACACGTGTATTTTTTTCGTCCTTATCAAGTGTGAATTCTGTATTTAAATATACGCTCAAACATTTTATCCAATCACAATCGGCAAATTAAATAGCCCTGTTCACTTTATTGGATCACAAAGGCAATGTCATTTAGATTTGTATTATTGGTTTATCGTAGACATTTCTGAGATTTGTCTCCAGAATTTTTATAAGTCACTCACTGACCGCTCTTAGTATATTTATTGGAGTACTTTACTGAGCAATATCTGGCAGCAAGCCAGCATTTATTAAATAAACAAATAACACTATTTTGTATTGACCATTCATCTGGGCATCTGTATGAAAATATCCTTAGGCGGAAATCTATGGCGGTCTCTCTATTATATACTGCATAAAATATTATGTTGGAATAATAACATGTCTGCGTGAAAAAAAAAACAGTATTTTTAATAAACGTCGCCGATCCATCAGGTTGTTTTCCCGTCAATAGGATTTTGGGACCATATTTTACTTGGATTAATGGCAGGTGGATGCTGGAAAAAGCAGATATTAATAACCAAATAAAACATGATACTTGGAACAAACGATCATGATATTTTAACTAAGTATGTACTTACTAAGAAGTCTTATAAACGTAAATAATAAACGTAAAGACAAATAAACTCCAGTGATTATATACAGGTGTTTGGGATTTTTTTTAAATGTTTTTTCAGTTACTATTCCATTATGTCAATGTTAGATTTAGATTAAATTTTCTGTACGCAGCACTCCATTTATGTAAATAAAACAGCTAAAAAAAAAAAAATCAGCAATGTATGTTGAAATACTCGACGGCCGAAGGCTCGCTGCGCTGCCGTTCGCTACGCGCATTTTGCCACAGTAACGATACATTGCATGTTAGGTAATAAAACAAATCAGATTTATAGGATTCTCATAACGTTCCTGAAATAATTTCACGTACCGGTCATCTTAGTATGATATACTGAATTCACCCCATCAGTCTGCGGAGGGCTGTCCGTTACATTCTGTACAATACTTACCCAATTTGAACCTATTCCCAGTATTTTTCCACTTCCATTTGGATTTCTTGGAAACAAACCAATCAAGCCGGCTCTTTCAAAGCCACACTTTGCGAAGCATTACCTATATCCAAATTAAATTAAACTAAATTCCCTAACTGTGGGGTGACGGGAGGGGATCGTAAATCCCGGATTTATTGCACGCCACGTTACATTTCTGAAAGTTTATTAATTCGCCAGATTTCACGTCACTCGGCGCGGATGCTTTAGTTAGATAGATTAATGATTATCAACCCTGAAATAAAGGCATACCTACACATCATGAGAATCTATATTCTTAGGTTGTGTTTTTAGGAAAAATGGAAATGAAATGTATTATTGTGTTATGCGTAATTAAATATAGACTGAAGAGAGTCTTCAGTCATACTTTTGTCACCCAAAATTTAAGCAAAATCCACCATGTTTAAAGATGTAGAACAGCTCTCTTACGTTTTTATTTGACATCAAGAGAAAAACTGTCTCGGGCTACCGCTTTGAGATTTTTTTTTCAGCCATTTGTCTCGTCGTTTTCTAAGATGTGTTTCCCACCTTTTACAAACAAAATACACGAATAACACTTCTTGTGTTGGTAACTTCGCAAACGGATTCTAGTTGAATTCTTCTCTTCCTTAAGTTTGTGGCTCAATATTTTGTATGTAATGTGTGACGTCATGGTCATCCATTATGGATCAAGCGGTGCTGAGTCAGCTTGGAACAACAATAGACTTGATACGAGTCCAGGAAGTACCTATTTGACAATACAACAACACAAAAAAAGCATTCTAGCTTTCAGAGTCTTCGGTGACGCAAAAAGTCACTAGTGGCAACCTTGAAAAACAAAGGGTATAAAACCACTAAATGCAGAAATGTTTACATCGTTTTTACGAGTTGATAAGTCACTTACGTCATAAACGTTGCTACGGCGTAGCAGAGACTACGGCGTAGCTGAAGCCACTGCTACGCCAGCTACGATGTCGTCAAATTAATCAAATGTTGTAACAAGAAGCCTTTTACATCAAACTGTAATTAAAGTGTTCCACAAAATCATCACCGCATCCCTAAAACCTAATCATAATCATGACCTACTGCGGTGAAAGCGACATTGTTTTCCTGATTAATTTAACAAGCAAATTCTATTAATCATAATCTGGTTGGAAGGCGGCCGAGCCTCCAGCGACATTCAACGCCTGTATAATCTACTTACAAGTTACGCCGATCGGTCGGCCACAGAATAGTACAGTCTAGTACAGAAGGTCGGCTGCGTACAACGAGCGAAAACAAACGCACGCACATAGTCAGGGACATGTACAGTCGAACAAAATATTTAGTATACCTAAACACGTCTACCTATCAATGTCGTTGGCACATCTCGCCGCCGGACGACCGACACTTCGTCTTCCAGTCCTTGGACGCCACTCGGTCACTGCCTTACTCCACGTGTCATCACTGCGCCTTGCCAGGCGTCCTGCCCAAGTCCGCTTGAGTTCCATAATACTTTTTCCGATATCGAACATGCAACTACTTGTAAACTAAGTCTTTTACATCACTCTCTTAACTATGCCATTAGCTTAAAAAGTTACAATTAAAAATAATATTGACATTGTTACCTAGTAGTTGTACAAATGGCGGTTTTAAAAACGATTTTGGTCAAATGCCATTCGCGAAGGCGGTTGCTCTCGCTGTACATGAAGCGTGTCTGTGTGTTTGTGCGTTTTCGCTTAGTGTATGGAGTCGACTTTCTGTAGTATTCTGTGGCCCGTTCTGTTCTCGAAGAACGATTTAAGTGAAATAAATAATTGCCCTGTACTTAGTGTACTTAACAGCTGAGGAGTTCAGTAGTGAAGGCTAAGTTTTAGTTTGTCTTAACTTAGTCTGTTTCTTCAGAGAGAGCTGTTTATATTTAAGAGCACTTTGAAAGTTGTCCTATTTTTGTGCTAACATTAATAAATTCATCATCATTTTTCATTAAAGAGACAGATGACCTATTTTTAGACAGTTCTTACATAGTAAGCTATCAAAATGAGAGAACAGTACCTACTTATAAATATTTCTGTAAATAATTGTACACAAAATGTGAAAGTTTGTGAAGATCTTTTTTACACAATTACGCATAAAAGCTGCACACAGGCCAACTATTGGATTAACCTGGATTAACACAACAATATTTGAATCCAGGTAGGTCCATGAAGTTGTTCCCTTATACCTAATGCGAGTGAACCCATGGACAACAACTAGTAATATACAGTCACGAGCACTAATATGTGTGCACTTAGCACAATTCAAAAGCGATTTTCTCGTGGAATTACGATTGCAACTTTGAGATATGATCTCTTTCATAATAGTATGGGTTTCAAAATACTATGTTCGTAACAACATAAAATTACAATTAACACAGTAGGAGAAAATTACTTTTAAAAGTTGCTCAGTGTATGCATATTAGTGCTCGTGACTGTACTAGATAAAAAGATGGCATGGTATCTGTTTCAGACATCTTTGTGTTCGGTACATCAGCAACCCTTTTGTTCTTTGATAAAAGATACACAATATAAGATGGAGGCAACGGTTTGTGAATTTCATGTTACATGTCTTTGTTTGTTCTTCCCACATTATACGTATGGTAGTTTCACCCTAAAATAGTGAATATTATAAGGATGTCAATATGACAATAAATAACCCTTCGTGTATCTACGAACGAAAAATCAAGCGCAGGACCAACGGCTTTACGTGCTATCCGGCACAGAGGAGGCACAGGGGTTTCACACCACCAACTTCCAAACTCCGGGCTGACACTGAGAAATTCGTAATGGAAAACCGCAATAACTTTTTGCCGGACCTGGGAATCGAACCCAGGACCCACCAGTAGGACTCAGCAGTCGCACTTGCGACCACGAGACCAACGGGGCAGTCAAACTGTACACATATCACATCAGTGGCAACAATATGACATTGACAGCGCCCGTATGTCACATCAGTGGCAACAATATGACATTGACAGCGCCCGTATGTCACATCAGTGGCAACAATATGACATTGACAGCGCCCTTATGTCACATCAGTGGCAACAATATGACATTGACAGCGCCCATATGTCACTTCAGTGGCAACAATATGACATTGATAGCGCCCATATATCACATCAGTGGCAACAATATGACATTGACAGCGCCCATATGTCACATCAGTGGTAACAATATGACATTGACAGCGCCCATATGTCACATCAGTGGCAACAATATGACATTGACAGCGCCCGTATGTCACAGCAGTATGGGCGAGTTTCGAAGTGCAAGTGTTACCTCTGATATACAGTTGACTGCACCTTCCACTCGCGATTCCTGTGCATCCATCTAAGTAACCCCCACGACTCAAACAAGAATTACCAAAGGTAACCGCTTAAATACCAAACAAACAATTGGCAAACACAACGTGTCTATCAAACAAACGGACGTTTTACCCGTAGTGTTCCGGATACAGACACATTTTGTGATGCGAACCAGAATAGCTGTGCATAAGCCGCGTCAAAATGGGCTAATCCCGCCATCGATCTGTTTTTGGCGTGAATACCACTTTAAGCTGATAGTTATATCATCAGCGGACAGTTGATGATTGGCTGCCTTTTGTATTATTTGGGAACAGGGATATTAATTTGTAGGTATAAACAGAATGAAAGTTTGTTATTGGTATAAATAATTATGTTTTGGACTGATGTCATGCGATAATGATGACGATTCTGCAATTGACATAGAAAATATGGATATTTTGTTGGAAGCTAAAGTTGACATTTGATAAATAATAATGAATTTTAATTTATAACGAGACAATTTCAACACGCGTTAACTACTAATTAACTCCTATTTGAGATAGGTGAATTGTGTAGTCATTAATTTATTATGCATTTATTACTTAAACGATGATTTATTGCATAGTTAACGATTATTAGACACCATTAGCAGGTTATAGGCAAAATGTGTAATTTAAAGAGCCTTCGCAAGTGATAATAGTATTAGAACCTAAGTTTTTGACATACCCTGTCCTTTCTCTAGATATTCTTCTATAGTTCGAGCAAATAGTGGAAAAGACAACACAAAGCGAATGCAAATTAAACCAGCTGTAACTTTTCTCTTTTGTTTCACTTTCAGCCCAGCGGGAAAGCAAAAGTCCATAACTTAATTCAATTCATGAACATATTCACGATATGGAATCAGATAAACGATGCACTCAAATATCGGCCAGTCCATTGACAATACATTCACAGTCCGCTGATCGCTTTTCCCTTACAAATTGAATCAGTTCAAAAATTATCTCAAGTGGATACGTGATAGTAAAATCACGTCGCATACAAGTAAGGCTCTGTCACATCAATTCATGGATAACATAACATAACATCACGTCTGTAGTCCCCGAAAGGCTATACGAGTAGTACATCCACATTTCGCCAGTTAAATCATATGTAATAGGGGCGAGCCTATTGCCATTAAACGGGCACAAATCCAGATTCTGGGCTGGTATTGAGAAATTCCAGATGGAAAACCCAATAACACTTTGCCTGACCTGGGAATCGAACCCAGGACCTCATGCTCAGCAGTCGCTTGCGGCCACTAGACCAACGAGGTAGTCATGGATGAATAATTTTATTTTATTTCACAGAATACTTTTTGGATTTTTCTTCAAGTGTATATTCAATTTAAATTCAATTAAGTGTAATATGAGGTGACTTCTTATTTATGCCAAAGTTATCAAAATACGGCAGTGCTTTTTACACGTTTTTTGTGATTTTTTTTAACAATCATCTACAAGGTTTATCCTCAATAAGATTTTTTCACGGACTGATGAAACTCTTGAGCTAGCCAGACGTTTTCTTTTCGTGGCTAGTACTTTAAGTTTTCTATATAAACTTATCCAAAACCCATAAAACGATTTCCTGGTACCGACCCTTAACATTAAAATGCTTATTATAATTTATTAAACAATTATTATTTTTACACTAGATACTAAATTAAATGACTTTGAATGGCAATGCTAATACTTTGGCCAAAGAACGAGTCAGTTAACGTGAAGTGAGTTTAGCTTCTTAATTGATTAGTATTACTACTCTAGATCCACTAAGCTATTTTATTTAAAAAATAAATAAGGGTATCTGTAAAAATCATGAGCGTCATTAGAAAATTATTTCTTTTCTATATGTAGAACATTCTGCGATGCGTCAGACTTTGATGACACTGTCGTTTCGCTGGTGATATGCCTCGACCCTAAAATATTTCAATGTACTTAAACTGCCGCATAAAACTGTTCCATAATAATAACCGTTTAACTGTTACAAAGTTTAAAATTAACAGCTATTACGATTTAAATTGTAGATGAGTTTAAGAGATATTTAATGCGAATTTAGTAAGTCTGGAGCCACCTTAGTCAGTACCCTATTTCCTTTCTATTAAACACAAAACATTACATGAATGCTAAGTATTTATTAATTATTATTTATTTACTAGCTGTGCCCCGTGAGTTCAGTCGCGTGGAAGTCGTAAGATACACAATAAAAAACTTCCTCGTTCCTCGACCCGTCGCGTTGCATCGCCCGCCCGCGCTAGAACTTCGTTTTCGCTTAGTGTTCTCTCTGACTTTTTTCTTTTTGCTCGGCTCCTAAGGGTCGTAGCGTGATGCTAAATAGCCTATAACTATCCTCGAGAATTGGGCTACCAAATGCAAAAAGGATTTTTGAAATCCAACTTTTTGTTCACAAATTCATGGGTTTTAATTTTTTTGCGCTGAATCCTAATTATTTTTCTAAAATAAAAGTAGCTTCAGTTACTCCCCGTAACATCAGCTATCCACCAGTGAAAGTCCTGTCAAAATCGGTCCATCTGTTTTGGAGATAAGTCGGAACAAACAGACAGACAGACAGACAACAACAGATGCAGAGGCTGTACATAGTTATCCACTGAATTGGAAATAATAGTCAAAACGGGCAACAATAGCATTAAAACTCTTAATAATTCTTTAGACTTACTAAATAGGAAATTCGCATTTACAAATAACTGAAGCAGATAAGTAAGAATGAGTTTCGGAAGACCACATTTCCTAAATTAGGTAGGTCTATCCGACAGACGAGTGTATCTGTCACATTAGTTTAATGTACCGTAAAAAACGACGGATAGCAATTACTCAACCAAGTCGCACGGAAAATAATTTATCCTTATACCAAGATGGCCGCCACGAAATTAAAAATTATTCTGAACCCACTACATTATTACTAGATCTTTTAAACATTTGCTTCTTAAAAATTTATTTGTTAATTAATTATTTTACGAAGTCCCGTTTCGCGTAAATGTCATTTTTGTTTTTGTCGTTTCAAATGATCAAAGGAGTTTTTAGTCGCAGAATTTGGATTTTATAATTGATTCTTAATCTAAATCAAGATTTAGATTAAAGGTTAGGTTTACAAGAATATTTTACTGATGGAACCTTTGTTACAAGCCTTAGTAAAATCAAAGCTTTAACCGTTTTAATCACATTATAGAGAGGATGAATGGAAGGCGATTAACAAAAAGGATTTATAGCACAAAATGTTAAAGGGTTCTCTGGAAAGATATACTTTATATACTTACTGACCTTATTTGTGATGTCCTTCAAAAAGGACAGCAGTGTAAGGCCCAGACTCCACCAAAGCGGAGACGAGACGAGAGGAGAAGGGATGTGTTTTAAGCAACCAATAGAATTTCGTTATTCACACATCTCGTCTCCACTCAGCTTCAGTGGATACTACTGACCGGAGTTGTATCACATTTTTATGGCGCGATTGTAGCGGAGAGATGCACTCGCAAGCTGGCGACGGTGCGCAGCGGAGACGAGAAGAGATGTGAGCGGCGTGCAGTGAGCGGCGCCGCTAGTTCTCTAGCCAGCACACATCTCCGCTCCAGTCTAGCCAGTACGCATCTCCGCACAGCTTCAGTGGATACATCCTAGCTGAAAAACAACTCTTCTCGTTTCCACTTCGGACATCTCCGCACATCTCCGCTTTGGTGGAGTCCGGGCCGGGCTCGCTGCCGACATGTGAGATGTGTGTGAAAAGATGCATGAGATGAAAAAAAAACAATTGGGTACGTATGGCATGTGGCGTTTTGTAGTTTCTTTCAATTTTGTGATCACATGAAACTTTCATGAGGGGGTCGTGGCTAAATAATAACAGCCGCACGGGTCGATCGAAGGTTAAGCAACGCTTGCCGAGGTCGGTCCGTGGATGGGTGACCATCCATTTCATATCGAGACCCCTGCGTGCCTCGGAAAGCACGTTAAACCGTTAATCCCGGCTGCCACTAATGTAGATCTTTGACAGTCGTTACGGGTAGTCAGAAGCCCGAAAGTCTGACAACCAGTCTTACTAACGGCCGAACCCAATAGCCTATCTATCACCAGTTTTGGCATACTGGAGATAGAAAAACCTAAATATCTATGATTTTAACGTCCCAATAACCTATTAGAGATTATGGAATCTTACCGCTTTATCGGCCTGACATAAGGACTGACAGAAATATACTGTCTACCATCAATAGCGATCTGACTTTTACTGAAAATAGGTTTATTGGGTTCGGCCGTAAGGCAGTCACTTTATCCGGTTAGACTGGAAGCCGACTCCAACATAGTTGGGAAAAGGCTAGAGGCAGATGATGAAAAAGCTTTCATGATAGGATAATGTTATAGTAACCTTGTAACACGTGTAACACATATGTACAGTTACAGTACTAAGTATATGTCTACTTGCCAAAATATTTGTTATAATGTTATCCAGTGCATTTTAGGTGTCTATTAGGTACTGTCCAGATTAAGTAAATAATGTATTTTGTTTCTGTTGGAAACTTAAACATTTGCATGATTTTAATACGTACAATTTGTAGCCAAGACGCATGACCAGGCGCTATACATTATCACTTCGTGGTCAACTGACATACATAATAAATAATGAGAATATAGGGCGTGTGTGTCACGCAATCCAGATTTTGTCTGCATGTAACCACTAGAAAAACAAAAGATGGTTCTATTGCCGCATGTTTATGTATGAATATTGTTTTTAACAACTTATGTACACGCACATAGAATCATGTTATTATTGAAAACATGATCCCTGTTTTGAATAGTACTTACTTGTCAGTAATTCTGCTGCCAGCTGTTGTAATTGATTCACAGAAATATAAAAGGTGTAATTTTAATGTAGTTGGACCTGAAAACTCTGAAATCGCGGAAAAAAATCAGCTGCTCCATACATGTATGTTCGCATAACTCGACAAAATACAGGGAACAGCTGTTTTTTTTTTCGATTGCAGTTTTCGGTTGGTCTGATAGTAAAAGTGGTCTATAATGATGAGTACGATGATCCGTTTTCAGGTCAAACACTATTTAAATTACGCGATTTGTATGTAACAACAACAAAATCATTTGGCAACAGGGTTGTTTGGCTTTCTTGATAGGGAATCAAGCGTAGCAAACAAATACTCCTCCAGCTACAAAGAAACTGATCGCTTAATTCACTTTTTATTAAACCTTCGCGAATAGAGGATCTTGCATATCCTTGCTCGGTTACCACACGGACATTAAAGTACCAAGTACATCTTGGTACTCTAATGTCCTTTAACTTTAATGAAAGTTTCAGCTAGTTACAAACTCATCTCGCGCTCACGTGATTCATTAATAGTAACAGATAACCTTCCTCGAGATAACTGGTGAGCCCAGCTTATGATAAAATAAGTAATTTTGGAATAAACCACCTAATTTCGGATTTTGTGTCGGAAAACAACTGACCAACTAAAGCTACCCGCTCACTCTTTTAATATTTACTATAACGTCTTTTACATACATGAGTGTATGCTTTAATTTTCAAGAACAAACTGCTTTCTACATTCTCTAAAAAATATACTTGGACCCGAAAAAATTTATAGTAGATGGAGCAACCCAGCTCCCTAACAAGTATCTATGATATAGTCCCCAATACTAACGTAAGAAGCACAAAACCTACATCAAAAATACTCTTTTTATCATAAACCCCGAGAGGAATCGTCAAGAAAAAATAGGACTCAATCCAATTATCGGTTTTCAGGATCTGCCGGGTTTTAATTTAATAAAAGTTGCTTCGCCCGGCAAACAGGATGAGACAGTTTTATTTGTGAACTACGTACAAATAGCATCTAGTAGGTTGTAGTTTTTAGGTCTTTGTACCGGTACTTAAGTTAAGTAGCTTTGGCCGAGTTAAGGCCTTGAAGTCTCGCAAATAAAGCAGTTGTTTTGAAAGGGTATTTTTGTGGGTGTTATCAAGCAAGTAATGATTGTTACATTCATTTCGGCTCTGTCTCTAGGATAGCAAGCATCTGCGATGCCAGTGGTATTGAATGAAGAGGCACACAATATTCACACAAAAACAAAAAACTTAAAATAGTATTGTGTGTCTCACGGCGGCACCAAATAGGTCCAGTTTACCATAAATGCCAGATAACTAGTGTCTGACGCTGGTTTTCAATTGGACCTTTTTTTTATTTAAGATAGGTTTGCTCTTGACTCTAGTCTAGGTCAGAGATGACAGAGACAAAGTCGACGATGGAGCGAGCTTACCCAGAAGAATTATGTTATAAGGACGTCTTACGGATTTAATCAGATAAATAGTGTATTTAAATATTTAAATTAAAAATAGACAGATACATGTGTAGCAAATAATAATAAACTCGATTAGATATTTGTTTAACAATTATAATTTCCTTTATTTCATTCCGGGTTAGGAATACGACCATCCGTTCCATCACAAAGATAACTTATGTCACTTGGAAAGCTGCCATGCTAAAATGGAATTGGGCTGGACACATTCGCCGCATGTCAGACGATCAATGGGCCCAACACCCAGTGGGTCCCGCTTAATGGCAAGCGACATCGCGGCAGACCCAGACGGAGATGGCGGGAGGAGCTGAACTCCTTCAACAAGAACTGGTCCGTAGCAGCTTTAAACAGAGAGAAGTGGAAAGAGAGTAGGGAGGCCTTTGCCCTGCAGTGGGACATCACAGGCTTTTAACAATATATATATGTCGGAAATACGTTAGTCGTCGCTTGACTTATCGGGACCCCAGCGCCACCAAGCGGCGCTCGACAGAGTCTACAACATAATGCTCGTCGACTGGTCAACGGAGTTAAGCAGAGTTTGTCGATAGCTATCGAGCAGTGAATACGTTTAGAAACTGTCGCGCCTTCCGTATAGTCGTGTCGTATACCTACCAGTGTGTAAAAAGTTAATTTGATCGTGAATTATAATTTGATTTGAACTGTAAACGGTTTTTCTATTGCGCAATAACCTACACTACCCATAGCACGCCCACAGTAGTTAAAATATGGCTGACGATAACTAGAGAGATGTACCTTCTCCGTCATATATTGCTCAACGAGAGCCTCTTTAGGTGTTGGTCGAGGCTCTTGGCAATTAAGACATTGGCTGATACGACTATCGGCACAATGATCGCTGAGCCCACATCCCACGTATCGACAACCTCGCGGGTCAAATCAAGATACTTGATTTGTTTACCTTTTTCGGCTTTTACGAGGTTCCCGTCATGCGGGACCGTTACGTCAATAATAATCATTATGCGCCGCTCTATTCGATCCACCACCACTATATCAGGCTTATGGGCAACAATAGTCCTGTCAGTGATGACGGATCGATCCCAGTACAATGTGTTATTTCCATTTTCGAGAACTAGGTCAGGCACATACCTGTAGTACGGCACTTTCGATTCTATAAGGTTTTAACTACAAGGTTGTGTCTATGTCTATTATTATTATTTATTTATTTAAATAATTTTAAGTGGTGTTTAAGTGAAGAAATAAAATGGTATGGTTGCACAAGAAAAAAATTCATATTGCAGAGGTCCACAGGCGACGGTAACGACTTCACATCAGGTGAGCCGTCGTCGGTTTGTTAGCCATCCAATACCTCACATGAAAATAATCGTTTTGCTAAAAATCTGCCTGTTTACTCGACAACAATATTTAAAATTTTCCACTATCATTAAAAATTTTTCAAACATGAATTTATTTTTAACTGACTTCAAAAAAAGGAGGAGGTTCTCAGTTCGTCAGATTTTTTTTTACGTACGTTCCCTGAATACTCAAAGATGGCTGGACCGATTTGGAAAATTCTTTTATTGTTTGAAAGGTCAGGACCTGATGATGGGATCCTGGAGAAATCGAGGGAACTCTTCAAATAATATAGGCACACCGACAACGATTTAGGTATTTCTATAGTATTCATGCATTTGCTCTCGGAAATCACCATTTGGTGAAGTGGAACTGATGATGACGACCACAGATGACATCGGAACTACTTCACCATCATCATCTCGGTCGGCTTCCAGTCTAACCAGATGCAGGTGAATACCAGTATTTTACATGGAGCGACTGCCTATCTGACTTCTACAACCCAGTAACTAGGTAATACGATACCCCTTGGTAAAACTAGTTGTCAGACTTTCGGGCTTCTGACGACCCATAACGACCGGAACTACTTAATAATAAGTATTTCATGGGTGGCGATTCGATTACTTTATTATGGTATCTAAGTAATTTATGCTCGTCACAATACCTATGGTGAAGTGGAGCTGATGGTGAAGTACCAGGAGAACTCCTAAACAATTAACGTCCCTGCATCGCGAAAAGCAATATTTAAATATGTAAAAGGTGATGAGCAGTTGACATTACGCTATTGTATCTTAGATGAATTACTTGAACCGACCCACTAAAAAGTGAAAAATAATAACTTTTTTCCAAAAAAAAAAACAACCGACTTCCAAAAAAACACTACAAAGTGAAAAATAACTTTAATTTCGGAAGTCGGTGGCACAAAACTAAAATAAAGGCCCAAAGACATTGATTTTGGAAATTATAGTTATTTTTCACTTTGTAGTGTTTTTTTGGACGTCTGTTGTTTTTTTTTTTTTTTTTTTTGTAAAAAAGTTTTTGTGATAATTATTTTCACTAAAAAAAATCCGCCGACGACGATTCATTTTGTAGGTATCATAGATACTTGACTGCCTCGTTGGTCTAGTGATCGCAAGCGCTACTGCTGAGCAGGAGGTCCTAGATTAGATTCCCGCGGCGGGCAAAGTGTTATAGAGTTTTTCCATGTACAACTTCTCATTAGCAGCCCGGAGACTGGATTTGTGCCCGATTGATGGCAATAGGCTCGCCCCCTATTACATGGATCTTAAACGTAACTGGCGAAATGTGAGTGTACTATACGTACACATCTGCCTAACCTTTCGAGGAATACAGGACTGAAAATGATGAATGAGGATGTTGAAAATGTTTGTCCCCGTCACTTTTCCCTAAAGGTTCATTAGAAAACCAGCGTCAGACAGCATCTGTTTGGCATTAATGCTGGGATGAACCTTTTGTTGTTAAAACAATATTTTCACTTTTTATTTTGTTATTTAATTTGGTATTTTGCGTTTCACGAACTGTGTCCAAATAAACATTATTCATTCTTTCTTATGTTGTGTTTTGAGTATTATCATTGATTTTACAACCGTATTTAAAGGCATTAGGTTTATGTGCTTAAATAAAGCAATTTTCGTCCGCCATAATTTAATTGCACCTACCTATACGTTCTTGCAGCATTGCAGGCACGAACCCAAATTAGTTTAGTTAGAGCACTAGCAGTTTTTGCCGCCATGTTGAGTGAACAAGATGGCTAAGTTGTCTTTTGTTCGTCAAGTGTTGGCCACGGATTCTCAAGCATACAGCCACCATTGTCTTATGAAAGGAGTCCGGCTCTCGCTTTGACGCTTTAAATCTATGGAAGATGTAGAATGGGCGGTGAATAAAATGTTTTTGATAAACGCCATGTCAACTTTATCAAAAAAAAAAAAAACATAATTATTATGTTCAATCCGGTTTAAACTAAATTCAAACAACAAGCTGTTTCGTTCTTTTATGGTGGTAGGTTTTGTTCATAAAAGTAATGACAGATGAATCGTAAAAGCAACAAATTTATCCATCACTACTTTCTACAACGCCTATTTATTACACGCAAAATTAATCATAAAAAGAACCTGAAGTTAATCAAATTACAATTACTAAATCTTCGCCGCAAACGTATTAAATTCACCGCAATTATCATACCATTAACATAAACGAGCTTCCATTTGAAGCAACTCTTTAATCTTATACCTACGACATTTGTAATAGTTAATGTATTTCATAACAAAGTTAACAAGACCGCTATCACGTTCAGAAAAACGGAATCACTTTACATTTTACTGCCATCGTAATCTTACGAATAAAAAAGTGTTACGACCTCCGAGGGGTTCTACCCTCCAAATGGAGGACTCGGGAGGCCAAACGACGGCTTTTTGTCATCTGACAATACCACAAATTGCGCAGTTTTGTACGCACACTGCCAATATACTAGTTTTTTAGTGCGGGGTTTTCTGTTAATAAATCAAATGTTGTATTATGAAAGTGACGATTTTTGTAGTCAGTAAAGGCGATAACTCAAGCCAGATATTTCTTAGGGTATTGACAAACATTGCACACAACAACGTCATTATATTTAATCATATTCGAAGATCTTCATAAATATTTCTAGATGCGTTGTTGTGAACAGAATATTGTAGTCTCGATTGAGTGTCCCTAAATTTTTAAATAACTTTTATATACTCTCACACTATTACTTAGGGGTTTGTGGCTAAGTAATAATAGCCGCACGAGTCGATCGATCAGGTAAAGCTACGCTTGCCACGGTCGGGCCGTGGATGGGTGACCATCTTTACATACCGATACCCCCCCGTGCCTCAGAAAACACGTTAAGTCGTTGGTCACGGCTGTCATTCTTGGATCTTTGACAGTCATTACGGGTCGGCAGAAGCCCGAAAGTCTAACAACCAGTCTTACCAAGGGGTATCGTATTACCCAGTAACTGGACTGTGGAGGCAGTCGCTTCGTGTAAAAAACTGGTCTTCAGCTGCATTCGGTTTGACTGAAAGCCGACCCCAAAATAATTGGGAAAACGCTAGCAAGATAATGACTATGACTTAGTTCAGAGTTCGATCCATCTCTCAGAAATAAAACTTGCCAAAGTTTTTCTTAAAAAAAAGTAAAGAGAAAAGGCTGGCCTCTGTTTACCTCAAAAACGTAAAGAATTTAATTAACATGAATATTATGTTTACACCACCGAGTAGTACATACATATTTAATTTAGGTGCCTATTTAAATAATTACTTGGGTGGTAATAACGTAATTGTTTTCGACTCAAAACAAGGCTATTTGTAGCTTTTGTTGGGGCGGAAAAGCGGTGAAAGTATGTGCTGCATAATTACGTAAACCTAAAACATGATCTAATTTGGGAGCAGTCGGAGACAAATATGAATTGTGAATGTTCGGGGCGGAATCCGTATTACAAGCAACTCACAGCGTGCTTCTCTTTATATAAAGTATGAATGGTAAAACAAGGGAAATAGTAGTTTCAAGGACATTATAGTTTACGTTCACAATATGAAAAGTATACAAGGTGTAATTTTAAACAGTGTTAATCTCTTAAAGGACCATTATCCTCATTATTATGAACAACTTTTACTATGGGCCAAACCTGAACTCGCGAAAAAAAAATCAGCTTTTCCCTACATTTACGTTCGCATAACTCGTCAAAATGTAGGGAACACCTGATTTTTTTCACGATTTCGGGTTTGATCCCATAGTAAAAGTTGTTCATAATGATGAGTACAATGACCCTTTAAGGGGTTAACAGTGATTAAAATTACACCTTGTATAAATGAAAAATATAATTATAAAATCGCAACAAAACCTTTAATCAAACTGTCGTGATAAGATTTACAAAGTGACGGTTTCGAGGTTTTCCTTCTGGTCCCATAGTAACAGTTGCTCACAATGATGATTTCAATGACCCTTTTCAGATTTTCAGTCACTTCAATTATACTTTATTGGATAACTAGGCTACATAATGTATTAGTAGACTACTTTCATGTATTTGAAACGTTAATCAAATAATGAATACCCTTTTTGAATATGTCCCTCGTTTAACGAGTCAGCCTGTAAAGCTAATTTGAAATAGCGCGTGCCGATGTTGTCACCCCGCACATATTGAAAATACCGTTGAGTTTGCTCTGTTTATTGGACGTTTCAGAGTTTTCAGCTTACCTTTAATACGGTTTTTCTGTCGTGGCTTTATTTGTTAGGAGTGCTCGGAAAAACCCATAACCTAATATTGGCTTGAACTTTCAGTACCGGAAAGCCTACAGGTAAAAAGCATTTTTGTCCTGTGATGAAGTCGACTGAACAAGTATTTAAAAGGATTTAAAAAAAAAAAGTAGTTCACACTATCATAGTAACAAATTACAGCCAGACTTTTCATGACAGCCTTAGAAAAGTTTAGAAACCTTAACTTTAATCATTTACTACGTGTATCCTGCTCTCAGCTAAGTATAATACGGATGATGCCTGGGTAAAAAAAAAAATCTATTTAGTCCGTCAGTCAGATAATCAAAAAATATTAGACTCGTATTTTTTTTGCTTTATCATATTAATAAAAAAATACTGGCGAGTGGCGGCTTACTACGTCACAACAAGTACAAAATCTAGCAAGGCATGATGTCATGCCCCATTTAAAAAAATAAAAAAACACGTGTCCAATATTTTTTAATGATCTACCTAACAGACAAAAATAATTAGTTATCATCCCTTCTATTTTTCTGGGAAAGTACCCTTTACCCTCGAAAAGATGCCTACTTCTGGGAAAATTAACTAAATTCGTTTGGCGGAGTTTCCATGAAAATTAAGCAAATAAACAGCCTAGAAGCTCACTTCTGTTGATTTATTAATCGTTGGCAAATGTGACAATAGATATACGATATCTAGTATTTAAGAAAATACAGCGTACAGAATAAACGTGAAAAGGGCTTCTTTAGAATCAAATACTTACTGAACCGATTTCAAATACTACAGTTGTTAATTATAATTTAAAGAATACTTTAGTTCCGAAGTAGGTAAAAATAATGGTGAAATTAATTGTAACTGTCAAAACAACAAATTAGGTAATTTGTTGTTTTGACAGTTACAATTATATTCACTCAACAAAAAAGAAAGATATTTCCTGAAATTAAAAAAATAATTGTTTGACAAGAAATTCTTAATATTGTACTACTGTGCTTACAACACAATATTCTAATTAACGCGTGCCTGAAATCCACATATGTTGTTACAAGTATACCTAACTCTACCTCAAACCATCGGCTAAAATAAAAATAATAAATATTGTTACCAAAAAGATAACAGACTTAATTTACTAACGGCCGAACCCAATAACCTATTTTCACTAAAAGACAGATCGCTACTGATGGTAGACAGTATAATTCTATCTGTCCTCATGTCAGGCCGGTAAAATTCCATAATCTCTTAAGATTACGGGGACGTTAAAACCATAGATAGATAGGTATTTCTATCTCCAGTATGCCAAAACTGGTGATAGATAGGTATTTCTATCTCCAGTATGCCAAAACTGGTGATAGATAGGTTATTGGGTTCGGTCGTTAGTTAACAAAAAGGTATTATTACAACTAGTGGTAGGAGGTAAGTACAGAGCATTAATCAATGCTGCTGAAATCTGTAAACAATCATTGGCGGCCCTTTTTTTTTTTTTTTTTTTTTTTGTGGATGGGAAATCATCAAATGACTTCTCCCGCTCTGGGCGGAGCGGGAGGGCGAGTCAGACTTTTACTGACTAAAACCCACCCGTGTTCCTTCTGTTGCCTGTGTCGGGGCCACGGTAACTCTTTCGAACATCCCGCAACCCTAGCTGGCATCGGCCCTAGCGGACCCCGTCAATAGTGCTGACATCTCTTTGAGGCGCGCGTGGAACACAACGCGCCGTCGACTCGGGCTTTGTCCTTACCGGACGGCGAGCTACCCATTGCTCGCCGTCCGCAAGCCCGCGCCTACGGTGGCCGGGAATCGGCTGTCAATTCCCGACGCCCAGGGCGTCTCCTGCGGCGACTAGGGGCGTGAGGGCGCAAAGCTTGCCTCTCCCTCACGCGTTCCGCCTCCTCCTTCGCGAGCATTACTGCTTCGCAGAAGGAGGTAATGGCTTCCCATGTACTCTCGCCCCGTACCATGGCCTGGACCAGGGCCGGACGCGAGAGATCGCCGCCGCCGATCGCTTCCGCGAGGACACGGCGGTGCTCCGCCCAAGCCAGGCAGACCTCCACCGTATGCTCCACCGTGTCCTCCGGGCGATCCACACAGTGGTGACACCCGGGCGTTTCCTCCCGCCTTATCCGGAACAGGTACCTCCCGAAGCACCCGTGTCCGGTGAGGACCTGCGTCAGGCGGAAGGTGAGGACGCCGTGGCGCCTCTCCAGCCACTCCTCAAAGAAGGGACTTATCGCCGCAATTGTGGCGTGCCCAGCGCTGGGTTGCGACAATCGCACTCTCCATGCCGCCATGAGATCCTGCCGGAGCTCTGTCCGCCGTGCCGCGATTTCTCGCGGCAACGGAGTTACGCCCCGGCGTCCTGCCTCCTCGCGCCACTCCCACATGTGCGCGAGGACTTTTGCCTCCAGATCCCATGGCGGTAATCCGGCAAGGAGGTTCGCCGCCTCCCCGGAGACCGTGCGGTATCCCCGGGCTAACCGGATGGCCATGACCCTCTGGGACGCGTTCAACCGACGGACCGGTCGCCGCCTCACGGAACGCGCCCACACCGGAGCTCCGTAAAGGGCCATGGACCGCACGACCCCCGCGTAGAGCTTCCGGCAGGAGGCGTTTGGACCCCCCAGATTGGGCAGGAGCCGCCTCAAGGCAGCCCCGGCCCGCTCCAGTCTGGGAGCCAAACGTCGGAAATGCTCCACGAAATTCCACCGGCTGTCGAGGACGAGTCCCAGGTACTTCATCGTCGACTCGACACCGATGGGAACCCGTCCTACCGTTATTTGGGAACCCGACGGTGGCGCGTTCCGAGGACCATGAAAACACATGGCCTCGGACTTGTGCAAGGCCACCTCGAGTCCCAATTGCCGGATCCTCTCTATAATTGTCGCAACCCCGCATGTAGCCAATTCGGCCGCCGCCTGGTGCGACCTCCCCTGCGCCAGGACCAGCGTGTCGTCAGCGTAGCAAACTACGCTGACGCCATTAGGGAGGTCGGCGCGCAGCACCCAGTCGTACCCGATGTCCCACAGATGCGGCCCCAGGACTGATCCCTGTGGGACACCGCACGACATCTCTCGCCAGTTCCACTCTCCTCGGTGACCAGGGTAGATGACAGCCCTGTCCGTCAGATAGGCCTCGACCACGCGACAGAGGTAGGTCGGCACTCGGTGGTACCGGAGTGCCTCCCTGATGCAACTCCAGGGCAGGGTGTTGAAGGCATTGGCGATGTCTAGAGACACCGCCAAGACGACCCCACCCCGGGCCACAGCATCCCCCGTCGTGAGGGCTCGTACGCGCATGATGGCGTCCACCGTAGAGCGCCCGTTGCGGAAACCAAACTGGCTCTCCGCCAAATCCGGCCCCACCCTCACCAGCCGCCCGACAAGGCGGTCTGCAATGACTCTTTCAAAGAGCTTGCCCACCTCGTCAAGCAGCACGATGGGCCGGTAAGCGGACGGCGAGTCCGCAGGGCGCCCCGGTTTCTTAATGAGGACCAGTTTCCCTGTCCTCCATTGAAGCGGGAACTGGCCCCTCTCCAAGCATGCGCTTAGGAGCCCCCTTAGTCGAGGCCCGAGAGCCTCCAAGGCCAGGACCCAGGCTTTTCCAGGTAAGCCGTCGGGTCCTGGGGCGGTATTCCTGGCATTCAGCCTGCGCACCGCCACTCTCAGCTCTACCTCGGTCACCTCCGGAGCATCGTCGTCATCGTCGGCTGCGTGGTCCGCATCCGACACCACAGGAGGCGGAGCCATGGGCGGGGGAGTATGTTCCCCTCGCGAAGGGAACAGAGCGCTCACCACGTCCTCCACGAGCTGGGGCCGGAGACTCTGCGTCAGCGGGGGAGCCCATGGGCGGAGCTTGTTCCGCACCATTTTATAGGGGCGCCCCCACGGGTCCCTGTTCAGAGTCTCCAGCGACTCCTCACGGGCCAGTCCCTTGGCCCGCAGGATCTCCGCTCGGAGGGCGGTCTTCGCCGCTCTGTACCCCTCGTACAGCTCCGCCTGAATGGCTTCCGTATCCGGAGGGCGGATACGGAGCCTGCGGTGCCTGGTGTACCGGCGTCGCGCAGCAACGCACGCGTCGCGCAGAGACGTCAACTCCGGTGACCACCAGCACACCTGGCGCCGGGCGCGTCCGGGCCGGACCCGGGGCATTGCCACGTCGCATACTTCGGACATGGCCTCCCGGAACCACCCCGCCTCGTCATTGATGTCAGCAGGCCTGTCCGGTGGTGACACCCAGGCCTGCACGATCGAGGCTTCCAGGAGGAGCTCCCGGTCCAGCTGCTTCAACGCCCACCGCGGACCACTCGGGGCCTGTCGGACCGGCGCGCTCGAGGTCTGGGCGGAGACGTCAAACCGGATGTACCGGTGATCGGAGTAGGTCTCCACCCCCTCCATGACGTGCCAGTCGAGGACACGCGGCGACAGAGCGGGGCTGGCGAACGAAATGTCCACCACTGACTCACCCCGCATCCGCACACACGTGGGGACAGAACCCCGGTTTAGGACGACCAGGCCCGTCTCCAGAGCCCAGTCCTCCACCATCCTACCCCGTGTGTCCGTATGCCGGGAACCCCAAGCCACATTCTTGGCATTGAAGTCCCCGAGGACGAGCACAGGGAGGGAACGGAATCCGACGACGACGACTCTCAACTCCGCAAGGGAGTTGTGGAACTCGGCGAGAGTTCGGTTCGGGGAGAAGTATACCCCTACCACGACAATCTCCCCGATCCGTGCTGCCACGCAACCCCGTCCCCTATTGACAGCCTCGAGGGACAGGGTACCGGCGGCGGCCGACGAAATTAGAGTCACTGAGCCGCTCAGGTCCTCCACCCAGTCATCCCTGGGCGGGACAAAGTACGGCTCAGCGACCACGGCGATGTTAATCGACCACTGCGCCATGCTCTGGAGCAACAGATCCTGAGCGGAGGCGCAGTGGTTGATGTTCGCCTGGAGGAGGCGTAATGGGGCCATTATTGGCACTCCATATCAGCCCCCTCCCGAACCCCCTGTGAGGGCTCTGCTGCGGTGGTTGCGGCGGCGGCGACAGTGGAGGCGGCAGCAGCGGAGACGGCAGCGGCGGCGGCGGCAGTGGTGGCGGCTGCGGCGGTGACGATGGTGGCAGAGGGCTTGCTGCCCCTGGGTTTGGCGGGTGGAGCGCAGGCCTTGCTCCCAGCCCGGTGATTGGCCGGCTTGCCAGCTGCCGTACACGCGAAGCAGTGCGGCGCGGCTTTACACGAGCCGGGCTGACCACAGCAGAAGCAATGGCCGCTACGGTCCACCTCCGAGGTGCATTTAGCTCCCACGTGGTTGCCCACGTGACAGCGGAAGCACCTCAGAGGTCTGGGTTCCAGCAGTTTCACCTGCGTGGAAACCCAGCCCACCTTGAGCCTTTGGCCCTCCCCGGTTATTTTTCGGGCCACCGCCACGGGGCAGCTCACTGTAACAGTTCGCATCCCCGTGAAGTCAGGACGGATGGTGCCTTTTTTTTTACCCTAACCTGCTCGACTGAGCACCCTCCAGTCCTAACAACGGCGGCCACCACCTCTCCCTCCGTCGCTGAGTCGTCCAAACCCAGTATGCGCATGTTCGCGCACTTGGTGGGTCTGGACACTCGGGCCTCGTCCGCATTTAGGGACGCCCTAAGCCTCTCGGCCAGAGCGTCAGCGGTCGGGCCGCTGGCCGCACCGGGAACCTCCAGCATCCGGGCCCCAGTTGCAGTGACCCTTATCCGGATGCCATCGGCAACGCCGAGCTCCTCGAGGTTCACCGCCTCCCTCGCCTTGGCAAGCACGTCGCGGTAGGACACGCCCTTCTTCTCCGCTTCCGGCTGTAGTGTGATCACTACAGCTGCGGACCTCGGGGCACGGAGCCTAGCCGCGACGATTCGCTCCTTGTGCCGCTGCCGTCTCTCCTTCTTTTTGGCCGCCCTTGCTGCCTTACCCGCCTTCCTCTTCTCCCCGGCTACTTGCCATTCGGCGTCAGCCGGAGGAGATTTAGGAGGCGGGGGCGGCCGTTTCGCCGCCGGGGCTGGGGCCCTCGCGGGTTCCTGCACGGCCCCGCCTTTCGCCTGCCCCGTTGATGCAGGCTTGACCGTGGCAGCCGCGGCGGCGGCATACGATGCCGCCTTCCGCTGGCCCGAGGCCGGCTGGCTCGCCGCTAGCGGAGGCCGCAGGACTATGGCCTCCAGGGCGGAAAACCGGCTTCGGAAGGCAGCCAGTTCCTGCCGGACCAGGGCCAGAACCCGGTCCTCAGCAGGCACGGGCCCGACCTGCCCATGCCGCGCCTCCCCCTGTGGCACCTCCCGGGGGCCAGCTCCTCGGAGCCTGGCCAGGTCCGCTCGGAGCTCCTCATTCTCCTTTCGGAGAAGCTCCATGGCGGCTGTCAAGCGAGCGACCTCCGCCCGCATCTCTGTCATCCCGTCCGACGGGGGCCTGAGGTGACTGGCCTCCGCTGCCGCCATAATGGAGGCCCTGGATGCCGATATGGCCTTGTCTTTAGAGGACTGAGTCCTCTTCAAGGCCACACTCTTGATCGCGGCTGCCACGACCTCTGCGAACCTGACCGTTTGCTCCGAATTGGAGCCGCCAGCGGCGTCCGGCTCACCACCTGCTGACTCCGACCCAGCCGAGACTGACCCCAACTGCGACTCTGGCTCGGCCGGGCTGGCTCGGCTCGGCTTGCTGGCTTCTTTGGTGAGCCCTCTGCCCACACCCCTTTCATGGGCCCCACCCCGCCGGCTGATTTTTTTACGGGCCGAGCTCAGCCCACCATCCGAGGAAGACCCCAGGCCATCCCCCGGTTTGGGGCGCTTCTTGAAGAACTTTTGGTTCTTCCCAGCGCCCCCCACCACTTCGCGCTCTGGGCTCTTACATGAGCCCTTCACGCCAGACGCGGCGTCGGACTCCGACCCCGCATCACTCCCCTCCTCTTCACTGCTTTTATTTTTATTGAAAGATTTATCCATAGTTGTTCCCACGAGTAAAAACTTTTTAATTCCCAAAAACTAGTGGTTCGCACTAGCGACTAATTTAGCTACCCATTAGTCAAGCTACCAACCTCCCTCACGGTGCGCCGCCGCTTGGAGGTTTGGGGTGATTTTTTATAGAGGTTTTCTTCCTCGCGGCCCGGGCGGTTAAGCCAAGACCCTCGACCCCCGTCAAAAGTCAGAGACATGACCTTGACAATCTTCGGGGCTACGAGAATAACGGTGGCAGAAAGAGAAGGCCTCTTCCTGCCTGCCCGGCGGCAGAGTTAGTGCACACCGAGCCCGCTCTTACTCCGCCGCTGTGCGTCTCTGCTTAGAGTGCAGAGAGACACACGTTGGAGCGTACTTCTGACAGGATATTGGCATACGGGCAACAAGACCCCTTAGGCACACAGTACCTAATGGGGAGTCATTGCCCGTACCCCAGGGTGCACCGTCCCGGTGACTGGCCTTCCCCCCGGACGCATCCATAAGGGAATTCCAGCCCACAGGCACACGGGGAGGTTTCCTGTCCAAGTACCCCATCATCATTGGCGGCCCTGCCTCTTAAACTAGGGTTACTTGTATTTTAACCCTTTACCGCATCGTGGTTCATAAATGAACCAAACCATATTATCTTAGATATTTTTAAGTTTCAAACTGATTTTCTTATGTTATGCACACTGTGTCAAATTCGTCTCAGACGAGCTTCATTTTATTTATAAAACCGTCATCTATGAGCAAGTTGTCTGAACTACATCCTTCATCAAAGTCAGTGAACAGGTACGAACCGATGCGGAGCGAGTTTTTGATTTTCGAAATTGTGTAAAAAATACAAATCTCAGTGTTAGTGCTTGCAAATAAATACTCCAGGAAAGAAAGTTATCTAAATATTAGTACTAAGATAAGTTTTTATTGTTTTAAAAAGTGTAAAAGTTCATTTTCTGCTCAATGTACCAAATGTGATCCAAAGTGGAAAAGTGGAAAATTTTCTGAAACTATTCTATAATAAGAAAAATCCTGAAACACGTGTATATTTATTTAGTGTATCCTACCACTTATATTTTTTTCTAACATAAATAAAAAATCATGCAGTAAAGGGTTAAGAGACAGTGTTCAGCTATGGGGTTAACGCAATAAGATTTATACAACTTGTGACTTGTGTCGATCTATCAAGTGGTTTAGCTTAGTTTATTTAAAATAAAAAAAATCCCCCCAAAATCTTCTCCGCTTGACACGAGCAACACCACACTTATTGTTGCTAAATTTTAACGCCGACATTAGGCACCATACGCCATTGTTTCTCCTAATAATGAAGGTTTTATCATAAAACATAGGTAAGGTAGAAAGTTCACTTATGTTGCTACCAATTGCACTTATAGTATACAGGGTGATTGATAACTTGGTGATAAATGATATTTATTTCTGTAAGTAGGTTTGTATAAACACTTTTACACGTCAAAAATATTTTTTTTAAACTAGATGAGGTCATTGTTTCCTATCTGACTACTCTGAGAAGAAACACTGAAACAAACTCAGAGGTCACAGTCTCTTTTAAAGTTCAGACATTGTCTTCGTCAGACCAGGACCATGCAGATTAACGTCTGAGATGGTATTTTGTGGAAAGAGCCACACAGATTTAAGTAGACCTGTCCATATCCATTAACGTTTTATATTTGTATGTTTTTACTGGGCTATAAATCGACGGCCGCAGATTTAATATACTAGGTGTAAGATAATTAACGCACAACCTCTTGAGGGGTCATTATAATCATCATTATGAACAACTTTTACTATGGGACCAAACTAGAAATCGCGAAAAAAAATCTGCTGCTACATTTGAGTCGCTCAGAGGAAGAGTGATCCAGAAACTTATAGAAACAGAGTTAAATAGATATTTACATACTGAATTAGATAGTTAGATATTTACATTTGAAACCATAGTGGCCTAAAATTTAGTTTACGTTATCCTGAGTAGATGGCGTTGATCAATATTATTATTCCATTATAATAATAGTATGTAAATATCTACTAAACTCTAGTTCTATAAATTTGTGGATTAGGCCACTCTTCCGCTGAGCGACTCATGTTCGCACTCGTCAAAATGTAGGGAACAGCAGATTTTTTTTTCACGATTTCAGGTTTGGTCCCATAGTAAAAGTTGTTCATAATGATGAGTACAATGATCCATTCAGAGGTTGTACGTTATTTATGTTACACCTTGTATATCGTTATCTACAAAATCATGATTTCACAGGAGAGCGTTTTGAACGCAAAACTGTGATAATTAATAGAAGAATAAAGCTATCTATTTCTATTTTACAACATTTAGTTAATAGGGCATTACCAAGGAAATAGCCAATTACTGTAATATATGTATATTGTTTTCCAAAATACGGTAAATGTCTTTAGCTTTTTTGTCCAAAAAGTAAACTAAATGAGTCAACAGCCATATATCTGCTTCTACGCGGGACTTCCTATATTATTAAGATAGTTATTACTATTATTTAGTGTTTTACATTGTTAATTGCTATAATAAATAAAGGTATGTAATAATTTTCCTTATTTAAGGGGGAAGCGCCAGTTAGCCCGCAAAATTCATATTTTCTTACGTTTTTTGCAATTTGCAAGTCAGTATTAAGTTGTATGTTGAGTAAAGTATCATTCGCGACCGTAACAAATATGCATTTACAGAATTATAATCATTAAAACCAGTAATACAACTCCATAACTTTGTATAATCCTAATTGTCAAGATCTCATGAAATAGTCATTCAATACCTGGTCTTAAAGAGTTGTATTGACGACTTTAATTATTATAATCATGTAAGTACATACTTTTTACGGACGCGAATCATATCTTGATTAACATACAACTTAATACTGACTTACAAATAGCAAAAAACGTAAGAAAATTTGAATTTCCCGGGCTACCTGGAGCTTTCGCCTTAACCATTATTTGTAACACCGACGTGACTTATTATTGTTATTGCACTAAAATAACGCTAGTTTAAAAAACCAACGTTAAAACGGCTATGTGACATATATCTTTGTTTACAACAGGCGAACGCGCCGATTGTCCGACGTATGTACATAGAAGTATGGACTAATGGTATCAAACTCAAACTCAAACTTTGTTTCAATTAAATTCAATTAAACCAATTTATTTCAATTCATTTATTTCAATTAAACCAATAACAGGCACTTTTGAATTGTTAAAGAGTCAGTCAGTGAGTCAGAAAATTGAAGCTAGTCGCCCATTCTCAAACGTTTCTCTATGGAGAAGAATGGGCAAGAAACTCCATGGACACTCTTTTAAATCAAAATTATTACACAATCCTGGGTACGTTGTTCTTGTTGCTTCTATATGTGAGAACAATGTAAAAAATAAATAATTAAAAACAATTCAAAATATAAGATTAAAAATAAGCTCTGGCAGTTAAGAGATGACCAGTCTCCACTGACGGCGCCCGTTCACGAACATGACGCGTGGATCAGCACCATCCAGCTCAACCATTTTGTATTTATCCGTGTCTACTTCATCACTTTGAGAAAAATAGGTGTAGTTGATTTTATATACGTGACTTAATCAACATCATCTGCCTAGCCTTTTCCCAACTATATTGGGGTCGGCTTCCAGTCAAACAGGACTCAGCTGAATACCAGTATTTTACATGGAGCGACTGCCTATCTGCCCTCCACAACCCAGTTACTAGGTAATACGATACCTCTTGGTAAGACTGGTTGTCAGACTTTCGGGCTTCTGACGACCCGTAACGACTGTCAAGGATACACTAATGACAGCTGGGACCAACGGCTTAATGTGCTTTACGAGGCACGGAGGGTAATGATGGTCACCCATCCACGAACCAACCGCGACAAGCGTAGCTTAACCTGATCGATCGACCCGTGCGGCTGTTATTTCTTATCCACAAGCCCCAATATACGTGATTTATTATTAGAGAGAAAAAAAAATCCTATCCCAAAACAAAGAATTCTGAGTGGAAGTATGTATTAAAAGTGAATTTTGTAAAAAGTGCAGTTGTCTCTTTCTACTTTGCTGCCGTCGATATTGTGTTTCTTTCTACACAAATTTACTGCACACTACTGCAAAACATTTCTGCACACTACTACAAATCTCTGCTTGACACTTCTTAAGTACGTATGCAACGCCGCGCGCTTTGAAGCAACTAAGTTAAACGACGACATTACAGCCACTGAGGCAACACAATGCCATTGTTCCTCCCAATAATTATGCTTTTGTCATATTTGTTAGTGTGAGAAAGAGATGGAGCTATACTGGACGTGTAGCTCCATCTCTTTCCCACACTGAAGTAAGATTACAATAATACTGCTTTAAGAGGTGGTGGTCTAGCTCCTGAATTTATATTACTAAGTAACTGGTAATGGTTGTATGTCGCACGGGGAAATTGCGTAACATACTTACAGTAGAAATCCGTTTCATTTTGACAGTTCAACAACATTCATTGCGCTATTTACGTTTTTGAGCAGACAAATTTTTCGAACTTAAGAAGCAATGGATTAGCAATTTGTTTCAAAATGATTCAGATTCTGATTGATAGATAGTGTGTTACGCAATTAGGGTGTTGGGCCATAAATAAAAAAAATGAAAAAAATAATTAAAATGAGCTTTCTTTCTTCACAAAAAGGCTTAATATACAATACTGCATTACATCCGAGGGCACGGCTTTTCGACGTCCAGCACCCTAATTGCGTAACACACTATCAATAGAAATCTGAATCATTTTGAAGCAAATTGCTAATCCATTGCTTCATAAATTCGAAAAATTTGTCTGCTCAACAACGTAAATAACGCAATGAATGTTGTTGAACTGTCAAAATGAAACCGATTCCGATTGATAATATGTTACGCAATTGCCCCGCAGGTCGTTCGCACTAACGTAGGCAAATCCACACCGGTTGCAAGAGCCATTCGATTAATAAACAGCGCCTCACGAAGGCTTGACATTTTTAACTGTACATTGGCAAAATTCGTGAGGGTGACTCTCGATTTATTAACTAGTAAATGATAATCATTTAATCACATTATCGCATTGGGTGTGATTCTGTAATGATAGTGTAAGATTGTATTAACAACGCTTATGTATGGAAGTGAATGTTGGGTATGGCAAAACAAGCATGAAAGTAGAATAAATGCTGTGGAAATGCGTTCCTTGCGAAGCATGTGTGGTGTGACTATGAATGATAGACTGAGGAATGATGTGATAAGGCAACGGTGCGGTTTAAAAGAAGATGTAGTGACAAAAATTGAAAAGAGTATGCTTAGATGGTTTGGTCATGTTGAGAGGATGAATGAAAGTCGACTTACAAAAGGTATTTACACGGCAGATGTGAGTGGGAACGCCGGGAGGAGACGCCCTAGGAAGACGTATAGTGATCTTATTGGTGATGTTCTTCATAAAGGTCAGGTGCGCAGTACTCGCAACCGGCGTGCGTGTATGACCAGATGTATGAATGTAAACGAGGCAAAAGGAGTATGTAAGGATCGTAGTAGGTGGCGTTCTGTAGTTTCTGCCTACCCCCATGGGAAGAAGGCGTGAGTTTATGTATGTATGTATGTATAAATAAATAAAATCCCTAATATCTTCCCCGCTTGACACTAGCAACACCGTACTCTTTGTAGCAACGGCGACATTATAGCCACTGCTGCACTACACGCCATTGTTTCTGACCAGTTAATAACGAATGCTCGCTATAGCTACCTACTTCTGTAGCCGGCCTATTGTTACGACTATTGTGTCGCTGAAAGCCTGTAACCGGAGGCTGTATGGTGAGAAAAGTAGGTAGTTAACGCTTTGGGAGATGAGGCCAGATGTTCTAATAATCTTATTAGAATTATGAATGCTGGTACTTGCATAGTGTGAGAAAATAAAACAGATTAGTATAATATTCATAAGTGTCTGTTTGTAATGTCAAAATAACAGCTTTTTACTAATGCTTAAGAAAGTATAAACGGTACTTACAACAAAAAACAATTCTTAATATTTTTGTCTGTCTGTCTGTTTGTTACGGCTGGACGGATTTTGGCGGGACTTTCAGTCGCAGATAATTGGCGTTATAAGGAGTAACTTATGCCATTTTTATTTTAGAAAAAGAATTAGGGTTCCGCGCAAAAAAATAATTAAAACCCATGAAAATGTGAACAAAATCCGATTCCAATAGGGAAGTATTGACATACACGCGGGCGATGCCGCGGGCAACAGCTAGGTTGATATAAGCACATACATGATTACAGAAGACAAAAAGAATCACATTTCAAATCGTATTCAGCACGTTTGATAATTTTCCTTTAAATTACATACTTAGCCAACTAATTTAGGAATTACAAAATAGTTACGACATTCGTGAGCAGTGGTCTCGAACGTCACAGAACGAGATCGGTAGAAAATCAGTATATTTGTACCCAAAATCGGTATTTGACAAAAAAATACAATATTCAATCAAATGCGTTTATTTATTGGAAAAAAAAAAACTTACAGACTAATTTATAACGAGAGCCCATATCGGTAGAAATACCGAAAAATCGGTAGGTTCGAGACCACTGTTCGTAAGACACACGTTGATACTCTGGCAGTTTGAGTAATTTATTCGGCCTACCCAAATATCCTTTCTTTGTTTTTTTTTTAAGTTATGCATATGAAAATTCACACGATTAATGTATTACATATTAATGTATTTTGTCATAAGCATAACACTAACCCACTACGCCACTACGCCAATCGTCTTTATGTATTTTTAAGTTTAAATATTGTATTTTCTCTGTAAGTGATTGTGTAAATCTTTTGAGAAAATAAATGTCTAAAACCGTAAACCGTAAATTCAAATTTATGCTTTTGGTAAGAGATAAGGAATTAGGTCTTACAGCCTTTTTGTAAAATCATCCCCCAAGGGGGTAAAATAAGGGATGATTTTAAAATTCACACGTAATATTGATATTTTTGTATCCTACTTTTGTAGAGATTTGAGTTATTGGAAATGTGGTGATAGTCCGTAAATTGAGCTAACGTATCTAGTTATATTTTACTTCAAATCTCGTGTAGAAAGTAATAGACGAGTATCATCACAGACTGCCACTATATTAGCGCTTTATCCCTACAATTCAAATAATTTGTATTGTGAACATTGTTCTCAACTACGCGGAGACTTTTATCAAACGTTTACATATCTTCCTGTACTGCCAACCGTACGTCAATGGCAACAAATGGACCTCAAAACCGACCGTATGTCGTAGCAGTAAGGTCGGTTTTTGTAGTACAATTGTGACGGTTGTCGTGCGGCTGTACAACAACAGTACATGCACATACTTGTGTAGCGACGAGCTTCCGGTTCCGGTTGGACTCCGAGTGTTGGCGGAACTGACAAGTTTGCTTAGCGCAGTGCTGCCAACATTAGCCCATTGTCATTAAAGTTGTGAAGTTTTGCCGTATGAGTTAAAGTTAGGATCATAAATTATACCACATTCTAACATAATATTTTATCAGTACTGTTTGTTACATATCGTTTTTGTTGTCTGGTAAAACAGTTTAGATAAATTATCTTTTTCTTTGTCTCTATACTTTTTTTTTTTTACTTTTTTTAAGTTGGATTTTTTTTTTTTTTGTTAGCCATTATTGTCTCACTGCTGAGCAAAGACATCCCTACTCTCTTTCCATCTCTCTCTGCCCAGAACTGCCAAGGACCAATCTTTATTAAAGGAGTCCAGCTCATCCCGCCATCTCTGTCTAGGACTGCCGCGATGTCGTTTGCCATTAAGCGGGAGTCACTGGGTCGTAAGTTTGGCTCATGATCGTCTGACATGCGGCAGATGTTAAAGTTGGATAACAAAGAAAATTACGACTTGGAATTTGACGAACTACCAAACACTTAATAGGTAATACTACTGATACAAGCCCTTTATTTAATTCATTTAACGGTGTGAGTTGCACATTTGTATTACTGCTTTTGTACGTTAATATATAAAACCGAATGAGTATCTGTTTGTTAGTCCCTAATAATTATAACTGACAATGCGAGATATTTGTCAAAAAAAACCAACCAAGTGCGTGTCGGACCACACACTATGAAGGGTTCCGTAGTTGGAATGAATTTATCCTAAGAACAAACATAACATTGTAGTTAACAAACATGTTCTCCGATACATACCAACTGCAAATGTAAGTTTGTACGCACAATATTGGGAGATTTACCATTTTATTTTAAGACCACAAGAGACATAGGTTTTCCTGTAATCTATAAGCATATAACTATTTGATGTATTTTTTTATTTATTTTACGCACTGTAGTTTCGGAGATGGGGAATGATCAATTTTTATCTATTCATTTAAATAACTTTAAAACTATTTATTTTAAAATTATAAAAATACATACTTGAGAGCCCCACAATAAGCCCTTTCATTTGTTTATGGCACACGATACAGTGTGCATAACTTTTTTTTTTTAATTTTCCTGTTTGTTTCCCAAAAGTGACCCCATATTCGAAATTCATTTATTTACTTACCACGTCAGTGTTTGGGTCACAGAAATTGATACTTATGTGTACCAAATTTCAACTTAATCGGTCGATTAGATTCGGAGAAAATTGGCTGTGACAGACGGATAGACGGACAGACCGACAAACACACGAGTGATCCTAAGCCAAGGGTATCCTTGGGTTAGGATCACTCGTGTGTTTGTCGTGTGTATACTAGGGGACAAATGTCCTGCGACACGTGTCGCCAGCGACGTCGGGTGAAGTGGTGCAACGTTGCTAGACTTCGCTCGACATGTCTGGCAACATCGCGCGACACGTATTGCCAACGACGCCGAGTGAAGTGGCGCGACGTGACTAACATAAGTGGCTGACGTAAGAGGCGCGATGTTGCCAGATATGTCAGGTGTAGTTTCGCGAAGTCACACGACTTCGCCTGACGTCGCTACGGACATAAGTCGCGTGTTGTCGCCAGATATCTCATGCGATATCGGCCGGCTTCGTTTGATATGTCGCCGACACATGTCGTGGGATATTTGTCCCCTAGTGTATCCCTGGCTTAAGGGTTTCGTTTTTTTTGTTCCGTCATACGGAACCCTAAATATGATAAAATTGTCACATTTTTACGACCAGTACCCCTGGTTATTATCATTACATAAACAACATTTCTGTTAAAACAAGCCGTGTGCCTGATGCGATTTACCATCGGCAACTTCTCAGGAGCCTTACACTGTTTGTCCACCGACTCATCGCACACGTCAACGGGACCTCAACAAGAAACGAGATTATTCGGACCGAACGTGACGTCACGGTGGTGGTGTGCGGTGGACACGCGGCCTATCTTTTACTTATAAACAGAAAGTACCAACTTCCACGTTTCTAACTGCAAAAATTACTTGCATATAATCTTCCATCCCCCTTTCCTTATTTGACCCCCTTAGGAAATTAATTTTCAAAAATCCTCCCTAAGCTTGCTCATTTCCGTATAAAAGGAAATTTTGTGCAAAATAAAAATTAATGCTTCTAGACCCAGCGGTTTGCGGCTCCCACAGACAGGCGCGATGCGTCAGCGCGACGCGATTTTAGTAGAACATAACATAACATCACGCCTTGTTTCCCCGAAGGGTTAGGCAGAGGTGTACTATAGTACACCCACATTTCGCCAGTTATGTTCAAGTCCCATGTAATAGGGGGCGAGCCTATTGCCATCAACCGGGGACAAATCCGGACTCCGAGCTGCTACTGAGAAATGATAGATAGAAAAACCCAATAACACTTTGCCCGACCTGGAAATCGAACCCAAGACCTCATGCTCAGCAGTAGCGCTTGCTACCACTAGACCAACGAGGCATATAAGTCGAACAATTTCTATGAAATTGTTCCTCCATGGAAATTGTTCTACAAGAATCGCGTCGCGCCCTATTTGTGTCAAAAATTCAGCTGCTCCCTACATTTATGTTCGCATAACTCGTCAAAATGTAGGGAACAGCTGATTTTTTTTTCGCGATTTCAGGTTTAGTCCCATAGTATAAGTTGTTCATAATGATGAGTACAATGACCCCTTAAGAGGTTGTGCGTTAATTATGTTACACCTTGTATATAGCCGGATAGTGTCCTTCAAAACGTTAAGTAAATGTTGGACTCATTGTCCAGTCAAGAAAAGTGCTCAAGTTAAGCCTTTTAAAACTTAACAAGTTATGCTTACCCACACTACTGCAAATCGTTACCCATTTCAGTTTACATCGTACATTATCTCTACTAGCCTGAAACACTAATCCATGAAATCGTAAAACTTCCTCCCCGGGCCCATTTTGTTAAGCTTCCGGATTCTAAGGGAGATTCAGGGTAGCGTATTAAATTACACGTATCAAAACCAGCACCATTAAATTATAAATAAAACCTTTGCGAAACGGCCGAGGAGAGATGAAAGGTACAAAGTAAATAGTTAGTATTTTTATACAGGGTGGTTTTTGAGACGTGACTACAGGGTGAAAATCTAAAGTAGACTGATAAATAGAAAAATTCATCGAGAATTTGCGATTTTAGTTCTTTTTTTAAAGAGTAACCGTGGAGTTTCTTGCCGGCTCTTCACCATATGAAACGACCAATTGGAACCCTGCACCTATTTTCTGACGTTTCATAAGTGCCCATGTAGGCTTAATAAATAATAAATAAAATTTAAATAAAAAATAAAAATCTTTTATTTACAGACTACATAGGCCCACATTGCGTTAGTGTCTACATTATCTTATAAACTATGTTAGTATATACTTGGAACACACACACAAAAAAAAAAAAGTTATGTGAAATAAAACATTTTGATTTTGATTTTTTTTAGAAAATGGCTGATAATAATTAATCCTGCAAATACATAAGCAGTTTTATGTAACAAAACGGAAGTAACAACATATACCTAACATTGCACCTATATTCCTCGAAAGGTTGGGAAGAGGTGATGTACTTTTAGTTCCCCATTTTGCTAGTTATGTTAAGCTTATCTGGTTATGTGTTATGTTTGTACAAAATGGAAGTGATTGCAATTGACCCAAGCAGTCTTATCTCAAAAATTAACCCTGTATATCGTTTTAACAGTTATAATAGGTTTTAGTAGGATAAAGGACGGGCACATTCCTGCTACGGCGTAGCCGATGTCTACGCCAGCTACGTAGCGGGATTCTTCTTCGTAGCGAGCTTTCGTAAGCTACGATAACTGATTCGCTACGAATCCCGCTGTTTATAACACGCTTTTATTAGATTTACTTATTGCTTTGTAACAATAAACTGCCAGTCGAATTTTATTCACAGCTAGCTGTGCCCGCGACTTCGTTCGTATGGAAGTAGGAAAGCAACTTCCTTATTTGAATCGGATTTTGTTCACAATTTCATGGGGCTTATATTTTTTTCCGCGGAACCCTAATTATTTTTCCAAAGAAAAGTAGCCTAAGTTACTGCTTATAACATCAACTATCCGCCAGTGAAAGTCCCGTCAAAATCAGAGCAGCCGTTTCGGAGATAAGCCGGAACAAACAGACAGACAAAAATTTTACACATTTTTTTGTTTTCGATATAAGTATCGTATATATTTTCATATGTATTTAGTAAAAAGCTGTTATTTTGACATTACAAACAGACACAATTTTATTAATTTGTATAGATAATACTAAAAAACCTACCGCTAAAATATACTAGCATTTCCGAAGATAGCCTGAATGGTAGTCACATAACTAGCAAACTGATATAAGTAACATAACTTACACCTCTGCCTAACCCTTCCGGGAAACAACTTAAATAGACCTTTCAGACACATTAGAGTCTCGATTCGTATACCTAGAATATGTTTTCCCCACGTTAGAATAAACCTGATATTCGCGTAGAAGTATTTACTCGGAATGTTTCGCTGGTTAACATCGCAACTAGATAACGGAGTGGCAAACTTTTAGGCCGCAAGCCCGAACTCACAAGTTTCGTGGCCACTCTGTTTCTATACAAGAATTTCGGGTATATCGTTGGCTACTCTATTTTGATACTAGTTCATATCAATACTCGTTCACCCAGTGTAAATTATGATTAGTTAGCAATGGGTGTAATTTTTATACAGGCTGAACTATATTCAACGTATTTCTTCCAGGAAGTGATAGTTCGACCCCTTTGCAACATTTAAGCACCCTATAAAACGTAGGTGAAATCTTATGTGATTCGAGAAAAGCCAGCAAAGCTATTTGATTTCGTAGTGAACACGTTACGTAACCAAGTGTTCTTAAATATCAAATAAATTAATTAATGATTTTCAAATCATCTATTCTACGTACATGAACTTGGACCCTGTTAATCTCAAAACTTTACTATGAGATTAAATTAAGCATACAAATTACGGAGAAAACATCTCCATTTAATCAGCTATCGACCGAGGTACAAATATCAAACCCTCTCGTGGTTCTGAGAGCACGTTAACTGTCGCTCCCGTTCTGCATATCTACAATTATTATAATTATTATTGTTATGTGACTGTTGTTATGAAGTGCTAATCTGAGAACATCGGTATTGTCCAGTAATACAAAATTATCGTAGACGCCAGATCAGATGGCAATTGTTCCATGTAAATCAAAATCTTCAGTTATTATTATTTGAATTTAATTATAAGTGTGACTAAGGGCTGATTTTACTAATCTTTTAACCGTAGAATATTGACATCTGGCAGTTTGTATGGAGTAACTGTCAAAAATTCAAAATTTATACGGAGGTTAAGAGCGTTGTCGCATTTTGCACCTCTCTCGCTCACACAAAACCAAATTTTTAAGAATGTTAAATGAAAAAATGCTTTTTTGAAAAATGTAATCAATGGGCGGTCTACAAAATAATATTAATTTAATAGGTAGTTATCAAAAACACATTTCTATTGTGTTATCTAATAAACTTATGTAATTAAGTGTTATGATCTGTTTTTGAGATGATATAAATAAATGCCACAATAAAAATGTGTTTTTAATAATTACCTATTAAATTAATATTATTTTGTAGACTGCCCATTGATTACATTTTTCAAAAATGCATCTTTTCATTTAACATTATTAAATATTTGGTCCCGTGTGAGCGAGAGAGGTGCAAAATGTGACAACCCTCTTAAGGCTTATACTAGGAATAAAAGTTTGGTCGAATTCACCCTTATTGGTATATCAGTTGCTAGTCAGTTTAAACTTTTACTGTAACATAAACCTTCAACTGTCATGTTAAAATGACACAATGGGGAAGGCAACTGTCAAAATGGCGCTGTCGTAGCTAGTTCCCAACACAAACCAATAATACAAGGCATGAGGTGGTTTTATTTTATTTTTGCGAAAATGATGCATTGTCGTGTTACTAAATACTCCGAAATTGGAGTCCACCATTTCCCGAGAGACCCTAAAATTAAAAGATGGTGGCTTAAAGCTATTCGTAGAGATGTTTTATAAATTAAACAGAGTAGAAACATTTTGAAGAAAGTGATTTTGAGGATATATTTATGGTTTTAAATTCTGACACTTTCCATATCATTTACTTGATTTAAAATATTGAAATCACCGAAAATAACGAAATAGCGAAATAAAAGTAAACTCATGACTGAACGAAATGTCAAACATAGTGTAGACCGTGGGGACCTAGCTATGATCACGCCATCTACAATTAGCTTCGCCCGGCCTTCCCCATTATATTTCTGTTGTTACCAACTGAATCAGCTTGCGTGCCAGATGTTCCTATAACACATGAAAGTAAACCCTCCTTCTTTAAGATAAATATGTATTCAATCGGACCTCGAATAATTCCCATTTTACTTTCCTAAAAATATTATTGAACACTCTAATACAATGACTGCGCCTCTTTTTCTGAACCTCGAATAATTTATATTTTGGGGTCCTAAAATTATTAAATAGCCAAGTAACTGCGACACCGCTGTGACACAACTCGCTTTACTGGATCGGCTCGCGCACGGTTGTTCACAGTTCTAACCTAACCCATTGGGTCGTGATGCCCTAGCTTAGTTACTACGACCAATCAGGCTCGCGCGTGGTTGGTAACAGTACCAACCTTTTTTTTTTTTGTTTCGGGGTGGAAAATCCTCATGGATGTCCTCCGCCCTGGGGCGGGCGGAGGGGTCTGTCAGACTCTTACTGACTAAAAACCACCCCGGTGTTCAATCTCACACTCTACGCCACAACAACAGTTCCAACCTTTTTTTTTTTTTTTTGTTTCGGGGTGGAAAATCCTCATGGATGTCCTCCGCCCTGGGGCGGGCGGAGGGGTCTGTCAGACTCTTACTGACTAAAAACCACCCCGGTGTTCCATCTCACACCTACGCCGAGGGTCGCGGGAACTTACGATCCTTCCGCAACCCCCGGCTGGTGCCGGCCCGCCACGGCAGGCCTCTCCTCGTGTCGAGGGGGGGAGTGAGGTGTTTGACTCCCCCCGCGACGTCTAAGAGGGGCGCGCGTGGAACACTACGCGCCGCCACCTCGAGTCCGATGTGAACAGTTCCAACCTAACCTAACTCGTTTAGTCGGGGTACCCTACTGCTACCTACTATGAGAAAAGGTCAGAAAGTTAAAAAGAGACACAATTATTTTAAAAAAAGTGTGGACCATTAGAAGCACAAAAAGTTTTTTAGAGGTTCATTAATTACAAAAATGGCCATTATTAGAAGGTCAATAAGTTTTTAAAGGATCAATAAATATTTCCCCTTCTTTGATCCCTCTAGACCGCAAGTCTACACGCCATGAGCTTATCAACTTTTACAACTTCAATAGAAAACTACTTTCTTAGTAAAAAATAGGTACTTTAATTTGTACTGTACTTTGTATAATCGTAATACAAAGTATATACAATACAAAAAATGATGTAAGCATTTATGTTACCTCTATACAAGGTGTAATTTTAATCACTGTTAACCTCTTCAGGGGTCATTGTAGTCATCATTATGAACAACTTTTACTATGGGACCAAACCCGAAATCGCGAAAAAAAAATCAGCTTTTCCCTTTCAGCTTTCCCCTTGTATATAGCAAACTTTTATTTTCATACAATGTTTTTAATGTGAACTGGTCTGTTTTGACTTTTGTTGAAAAGACGGCTGCTAATTACAGTAATTAATGCTATGAACACAGTTGTTACAATGCGAATGTAACTCGCAATACATTACTCGAGGGACACTAAAAGCCCAGAGGCGTAATAACAATAAAACCTCTATTGTATCTCGTTTAATATCCTTCAACCGATTAAGTCATGAACAATTTTGATTTCGAGGTTTTAGGGTTCCGTACCTCAAAAGGAAAAAACGGAACCCTTATAGGATCACTCGTGTGTCTGTATGTATGTCCGTCGGTCACAGCCAATTTGCTCCGAATCTAATGAACTGATTAGGTTGAAATTTGGAACACATATTTATTTTTGTGACCCAAACACGTACGTATAACGTTAGTTAATGAATTTTGAATAAGGGAGTCACTTTTTAAGGGCAAATAAGATAAAAAAAATGTTTTGCAAACCGTGTGACATATCAAATGAAAGGGCTTACTGTGAGGGTCTCAAATATATATATATATTTTTTCATTTTAAAATTAATAGTTTTAAAGTTATACAGGGTGTAAGGGACAGCCCTCCGCAAACTAACAGGGTGCGTTCAGCTCCTTATTTTGAATCATATTCCACCGAAAATATACTCAGGAAAATTTTAATTTTTTTATCGTATTTTCAATTATTATTCCTTTGTTTCAATGTAAAATTACATTCTCTGTCATCAGCAGTCTATTTATGTTAATAAAACAGCTAAAATTAAAAAAAATCTGCAATGGATGTTGAAATACTCGGCGGCCGAAGGCTCGCTGCGCTGCCGTTCGCTACGCACGTTTTGCCACGGTAACGATACATTGCGTGTGAGGTAATAAAAAAAATCAGATTCGCATAGCGTTCCTGAAATAATTTCATGTACCGGTCATCTTAGTATGATATACTGAATTCACCCCATCAGTCTGCGGAGGGCTATCCCTTACAGCCTGTATAAGAAAATAGACGAAAAATGACCACCTTTTATCTCCGAAACTATTGAGCCTAAAATTTTGAAAAAAATACAGAAAATTATAGATTACAGAAAAACCTATAAGAAGTCTATGATCTTAAAATAAAATGGTGAATTTCTAAATATTGTGCGTACTAACTTACATTAACAGTTGGAATGTATGGGGGAACGTGTTTTTCAACTACAATATTAAGTTTGTTCTTATGATAATTATTCTTTCTCTTCATTCTTGATCCTAACTATGGAACCCTTCATTGTGCGTGGTCCGACACGCACTTGGCCGGTTGTTTTTAAACTATTCTATGCGTGACAAAAAGTGGAGTCTGGGTTTTTTGGCCACATGGCTACAATGTATGTACCATACCGTTACCGAACCGTCAATCTTATTTTTAGGAGCGCAATATGTGAATTATAAGAGGTTCGATTCAATATAATAATATGTCATTCCAAACTCTCACTAACACAATTTAGAAACAAAGCGCTGTTTAAATATTTTGCAAGCCGTGTGAGAAGTGTGCGCCGCGGCTTAGCAAGGCGAGGAATATTTAATTGACATAAATGCGGCGTCTGAAGAACAGCGACGCAAGCTTGCTACGTACGTACTTTACTAATAAGTAGTGCTCTCACTTTATCTCTCAAGTTATTTACACTTTGCAAAGGAATTTAGTCCAAGGCCGATATCTACAGCATGTATCAAAAACTTGTGGTCATATTTTTAAAGAGTGTGGCCATTAAACTGAACAGAGATCACGTCTAAACACCACTCGTTTAGACGTGATCTTCAGTTTAAAATCATTAAAATTCGGTTATCGTCACCTTAACTATATATCATGGATCAGAAACGTGTGGTCATAGGCATGGTACAGACCATCAAAATGAACAACTTTTTTCATGGGACGAACATCGTAATCGCGAAAAAATAATCAGCTGTTCCATACATTTGGGTCGAGTTCGTAGGTATTGAAGTTTTCTATGAGACAGTTGAATTTTTTTCGCGATTACGATGTTGGTGCCATGGAGAACGTTGTTCAGTTTAATGGTCTGAACCACACTCTTAAATTTGACCACACCTTTCTGACACATGCTGTAAAAACGCTTGGTACTTAGCACGTACTTTGGCTAAGCGTTGTTCCTGCCACTGTCGCACACCTGTCAGACTACAAGTGCAAGAGAGACGAGAACATTTACAAGTCAGAGCCCGCGCTAAGTAACGTCTATAGATCTCGGACAAAGTGTAAGCGGAAAGCTAAAATCTTCTGACCACGCAGATAAGTGTTAGTAATTCGTCATTTGTTACTAAGTTGGCATCTCTGGCTTTTGTTTTTTCAATAAAGTTTTAAGTAATGAGCAGAATTTTCAATATAATTTTAAGTTTATCTGGCTTAAAAACAAATTTCTTATCCACACATCGTTATAGATTTGTACCACGACACAAAAATAATGATAAAAAGGGTTTCGTCCTATTCAGAACTGTTTACATATATATATTTTTTAAATCGGCGACGTTTTGCTGCGTATTCAAAAAATGCAGAAACATTTACATCTAAAAATTAAACCATTAAACGCAAAAGCAAATTCATCCTATATAATATCAAGTAAATAAAAAATGCGTAGCAGAATGGAATGCGTCAAAAGGTTTCCCTCAACCTTTTAAAACGTGATAAAGTAATCATAAATCATGCTTTATTTAGCCCTTAAACTGAAAAATGCTCAAATGTTTTCCTGTCCGCATATTTTCAGTAACACGGGTTAAAATCTCACAATGGGAAGCGTGTGACTATTATACGACACATTTTTGTTATAAAGAAATAGGATTTTGTAAGTTTAGAATACACTTATATGTTTCAGTAAGAGAACGGGAAAACCAACGAGAGAAAAATAAACATACGTAGTTAAATAATTGCATTTAACGGCGCAGGATAGCTTTTACCAGAAGTGGTCATCGTATTAATGGTTCAGCAGCTTCAATATCATCATAATTGTGCCGGAATAAGCTCGTCGTGGGCGTGGTACGACAGCAGCTCCCCTGACATCTTCTCTGTCATCAGAAGACAGCCGCCACGCAACCATCGATGTGACGCTCTGTTAGAGTGACAGTGACAAGCCAGTGTCACTCTTATCCAAACTCTTCGATGGTTCCTAGTAGCTTCATAACTGAACTGCCGGCGCTGTCACATTTATATGTACTAGGAAAAGTTTACTTTCCTTTCAATAACTGAACATTTCGCCAAAATATGGCACTACTTTCCATAAAATTCTTTCACAAAGTCTATACGACCCATAAAAAGCTGTTAAATATTTTTTGCATTTCTAATATTTGGTGCAACCACAAACAATTTACACAAATTCAATCACAGACCATCCGCGTACATTCATATAAAACAAGTTAAAAGCTTTTAGACACCTGTCTACGTGGATATCAAATTGCGGAGATCCTGCAAAATAAACAAAATAAACATGGTTGAAACTCGCAATTTATCATACTGTGTTGGCAGCCATTCGTGTCAGCTTCAATTTAACGGTGCTATTTAATTAATGGTCTTACAAATTGATGCCTTGCATGCACTGGCAACACCAGATATTTCTTTTTATGAACAATATTTCTTGAGGTTAATAAGGGTTTTTAAAACAATGGTAGAGTCAACATACTTTAAAATTCAAACGAGTAAACACTGCTGTATATATATACCTAGACAATAAGTACTAGTAATTAGGGCGGATGCCTGGGTAAAAAAAAAAAATATATTTAGTCCGTCAGTCAGTTAATTAAAAATATTAGACACGTATTTTTTGCTTTATCATATTCATAAAAAAATACTTAGGTATATGCATTAAAGTTGGGGAATGGGGGCTCGCTACGTCACAACTAAGTATAAAATCTAGTAAAGCGTGAAGTCATGCCACATTTCAACTTAAAGTATCACCGTAATCTTTTGATTGTGTAAAAAAAGTAAAAACACGTGTCCAATATTTTTTAATAATCTACCCGACGGACAAAAAAAATTTTAGTCATCACCCCTATTGTATGTTCCGATAGACCAATCGCTGATAAAATTATATTGACGATATTTGCACATCACTAAGTTAATTTAAAACTATTCCATAGTCATATGAATTTTCGGTGTTAGAGATTTAATTAATTGTGGTAAGTCAGTAATTAATAACAAAAACATGCGTTAAAATGTTATTTTCAATTTAACCCAAATATCATAACCGTGTAGCCACAAATATTAAATCCATTTGGTTGTGGTCAGTTAATTACGCAAATAATAATACCCATGTGCTCTTGGTTTTGATTGTGTGAAAATATTTAAAATTTTATTGGGAGCTTCCGGGTTTGAATCACGATTTTCAAAACATCTACAGTGTCAAATAAAAAAAAAAAAAAAAAAAAAAAAAATTGTTTATTTCTCACCATTTAAACTTACAGTTACTCAATTAGGTACAAGTGTACAAGTAGGTATTTCACAATTTTGTGGTGATCAGGATAAAATGCACAGAGTATTGACCCTAGCCCCTGAACTAGGCGGGAACCTGTATCTCAGGGGATAAATACATTCTTAAATGTCTTTTTTAACTGAATTCAAAAGGTTCTCAGTTCGGTTGTATGTTTTTTATTTTCTTTTATGTTATATATGCTCTCAGTACTTCGTCATTTATAAACCGATTCGGAAAATTCTTTTTTATTTGAAAGGGCACACTTCCAGATTGGTCCCATTTTTATCAAAATCCAGGTCTGATGATAGGATCCATGAGGAATTGAGCGGAACTCCTCAAATATTATAGGCAAACACCGCGATTTTGGTATTTTCATCAACAAGTAAAGCATTTGCATTTAGAAAGTATCATTTGGTGAAGTGAAACTGATGAAGAAGACCACAGGTGGCCACGGGAACTCCTTAATGATAAGTATTTCACGGGTGGTGATAAGATATCTCGATTAAGATAAGTAAGCGACTATAATGAAGCAAATTAAATAAATGGTTTTGATGAAAATGGTACCATCGAAATAATCTGATGATGAAGCCAGAAGGTAGGCACAGGAACTCCGTAATACAACAATGTATCCTAGCCGTGTTTGGGTTTATTGGAATTGTCATGAGATGTACTCTGGCTATAAATAATTTTAATGGTAATATGCATCAAATTGCGCTACTTGAGTCCTACGTTATGTATGGTCTTGATTGTCAGAAGACAGATTTCGTCAACGATCCGTCGTCGTGTGGTTGATTTAATAATTTGTTGGCGACGGCGTGCAAACCTGATAAAACTACGCCTTCCAAACTTCTGACATGATTTAGCGCGACCTTAATATTTGCGGTTTTGCAAAGTTTTTATTTAAAAGGGTATCCTCCTGTGGTCGCATATTTTGGTCAAATTCTGGTAAGTGGTTATTGAGTTAGCTTCAATAATACGAATGTTTCCATTTAGTGTATTTTGAGGATGTTATAATAACTTGCTGTCACTGTTATTTACTTAGCAAGTAGTGGTAAGTATGCGAATTCGGGTGAGATAGGTAAGTACCACAACTAAAAAGTGGAAACTTAAAAAACAACCGACTTCAAAAAAAAACACTACAAAGTGAAATATAACTTTAATTTAGGAAGTCAGTGGCAAACAACGAAAATACTAAACCAAAGACACCGACTTCCGAAATTAAAATTAACTGATGATCGCACGGACGCGAAAATAACGCGGCGGGATTTTATCGCGCACTGGATTTTCAACTCTTGGTGTTGAGCCGAGCATTGAAAATCCAACAGACTGCATTCCAACGCGTGGATAAAATACACTGTTGGATTTTCAACTCTCGGCGCTAAGCAGAGAAGTGTACGACTAAACGCCGACAGACATTACGCCGACAGACTGAACACCGACAAGACTACTTCGACGGGACTCTTCGCCGATAGGACTGAAAACTCCGCGCAGTGGGGCTCCTATTTTTGTCTGCAGGGTTAAAAGGAACGTAACCAAACCGAACCTCGAAGTGCCCCTGACGTCGACCGTCTAGGGTTAGGATTTTCGGGTCAGGTTCGGAATAATCAGAAGTAAGGATACCCTATCGGCGAAGAGTCCCGTCGAAGTAAAGTCTTGTCGGTATTCAGTCTGTCGGCGTTTAGCCGTATAGTGTAAGCAGAGAGTTGAAAATCCAGTGCGCGATAAAATCCCGCCGCGTTATTTTCGCGTCCGTGCGAACGTCGGCTTACTTTTCACTTTGTAGTGTTTTATTTTTTAAATTTGGTTGTTTTTTTTTGTAAGTAAGTTTTTGGTAAACAAAGGCGGTGAAAAAATAACACACACACACACACTACTACACACACATACACAGAATACCTACACTAGAGATTAAGTAAAATTGTTACTAACCCTATGGACTCTGTCTGACATAAACAAAGTTTTATTTTGTATTTATTTATAACGTGTTGTCGCATCGATTCGAAGCAAGTTCATGTTTTTTGCTACTTCGAATTAACCATAACACGTTACATATCTCAAAATATAAATCCTTATACACCATATTTGCTTACGGCCAAATGAGACCAGTAAAGAAAAACATAACACATGAACATAAATTAAAATGACAGTTTGCTTACCAACTATTTTTAAATTAGTAATCGCAAACCATAGACAACACGCCACCTGTGCTGTGATTGATGTCTTTTAAGAAAATTATGCTTCTTGTCTATTGCTACGTTTCGTACGACGGATGTTTTGTAATTAACACCACATATATTAGACTCCACAATTTATTGGGAATAAACAACAAACCAAATGAATTCATGTTCATAAGTGGTGTATTCCATGAGTCGTATCCACATTAATATCGAGGCAAGGCATCAATATCTAATGACTTCTTTTTCCTCACTGTCTCGAATAATGCCATTATACCACCTGAAGCGATAAATTAGCGACAAAAGCGCTGTATTTGTACCTTTTTCTTCGGAGTGTTTCGTAATTTCCCCCGTGCTAAGCGGTCGGGTGAAAAATTGTTTTTGTTCGCCGAACTCGATTCACACTTAATGTGATGTAAATTAGCCCTAACATTGGAAGTTTTATTAGAAATGAAGTGTTATTATGTTATATATACGTATATAGGTAGTATAAAGTATTAATGCTACGACTACATTGTCGCGATAACGCGAATTACACTTCGCGCGCACTCTTTCGTTTGACGTAAGTAGCTGTAGAACAGAGAGCACGTGAAGTGCAGTTCGCGTTATCGCGACAATGTAGCAATAGCAATACTGTCTTTGCCTGCATTGTTAAGGCGAGGTAGACCCTGCGAAGTAGGTATTTAACGCTACCAACCTACCCACGGAGCGAGCCGTGCGCTTACGTCGCCAGCGTAACACATGCACACATGAACCCAAAATGTGTCACAGTATAGGTAAGCGTGTCGTGTACGCAGTAGGTCATCTCATTGGAACGAAGTTCATTGACGCGGCTTGGCAGAAATCGTCACTAACGAAACCGCGCGTTCATACTTTCTTCTTTAAAATTCACGCTTTCACTCTCTCTCTCTCAATCAAGAGAGAAAATTTTCTAATTTTCCTTCATGAGTGTCGTTTTCAAGGTTTTCGAGGGTGCTAAAACCAATATTAAAGTCAAAATGAAAATCCAAGATGGCGGCCGTAAAAATTTTCAAATTTTCCTTCATGGATGTCGTTTTCAAGGTTTTCGAGGGTGCTAAAGCCGATAGTAAAGTCAAAATGAAAATCCAAGATGGCGGCTGTGAAAATTTTCAAATTTTCCTTCATGGGTGTCGTTTTCAAGGTTTTCGAGGGTGCTGAAACCGATAGTAAAGTCAAAATGAAAATCCAAGATGGCGGCCGTGAAAATTTTCAAATTTTCCTTCATGGGTGTCGTTTTCAAGGTTTTCGAGGGTGCTGAAACCGTTAGTAAAGTCAAAATATTTGAAAATTTTCACAGCCGCCATCTTGGATTTTCATTTTGACTTTACTATCAGCTTCAGCACCCTCGAAAACCATAAAAACGACACCCATGACGAAAAATTTTAAAACTTTCACGGCCTCCATCTTGGATTTTCATTTTGACTTTACTATCAGCTTCAGCACCTCCGAAAACCATGAAAACGTCACCCATGAAGAAAAAATTGAAAATTTTCACAGCCGCCATCTTGGATTTTCATTTTGACTATATTATTGGCTTCAGCGCCCTCTTAAACCATGAAAACGACACCCATGATGAAAAACTTGAAAATTTTCACAGCCGCCATCTTGAATTTTCATTTTGACTTTACTATCGGCTTTAGCACCCGCGAAAACCATGAAAACGACACCCATGATGAAAAACTTGAAAATTTTGACAGCCGCCATCTTGAATTTTCATTTTGACCTTACTATCGGCTTTAGCACCCTCGAAAACCAAGAAAACGACACCCATGATGAAAAATTTGAAAATGTTCACAGCCGCCATCTTGGATTTTCATTTTGACTTTACTATCGGCTTTAGCACCCTCGAAAACCTTGAAAACGACACCCATGAAGGAAAATTTGAAAATTTTCACGGCCGCCATCTTGGATTTTCATTTTGACTTTACTATCGGTTTCAGCACCCTCGAAAACCTTGAAAACGACACCCATGAAGGAAAATTTGGAAATTTTCACGGCCGCCATCTTGGATTTTCATTTTGAGTACTATCGGCTTTAGAACCCTCGAAAACCACGAAAACGACACCCATGATGAAAAATTTGAAAATGTTCACAGCCGCCATCTTGGATTTTCATTTGACTTTGCTATCGGCTTTAGCACCCTCGAAAACCACGAAAACGACACCCATGATGAAAAATTTGAAAATGTTCACAGCCGCCATCTTGGATTTTCATTTTGACTTTACTATCGGTTTCAGCACCCTCGAAAACCTTGAAAACGACACTCATGAAGGAAAATTTGAAAATTTTCACGGCTGCCATCTTGGATTTTCATTTTGACTTTACTATCGGTTTCAGCACCCTCGAAAACCTTGAAAACGACACCCATGAAGGAAAGTTTGGAAATTTTCACGGCCGCCATCTTGGATTTTCTTTTTGACCAAATTTACACTTTGAAAGTCGAGTCGTGACTATTTCTACCAGTTAACTCCTACCGCAAGCCGCGTTACAGAACTTCGTTCCTAAATAAGGGTTCCGTTTTTCATTCGAACGTACGAAACCAAAAAAAAACATACTGACTTATTTACACTATGTCCTACGAATGAATTGTTCGATAAATTAGCGGAACAGCCGTGCGCTAGCAAAACGATACCCAAATTGTGTATCTTAATTTATGTATGTACTAACACTAGGTTTAAGGTACTTTACTAACACTACGGATCTCTGTTATCTGATTATTTGAAAATAAATAAAATAAATAAATAAATAGGTCCAACCTCGTCAAGGCCCGGCGGGCGACTGAATCCCCGTGCGCAAGCCGCTGTATTATATAATATTTTATTATTAAATGAATTTAACTATTTTGCAAAATGTAACCACAAATTGTTCTTCTATTTGTTATGAACTTTTTACACATATATTTTTTGGAAGTATTGCTTTCATAGGTTTCAAGCAATATTAGAAAAACATCAAAAAAATCATCGATTAGACTCCTCTTCCGATTTTTTTTTGATCGAGCGAAGTTTTCGATATCATGTTTTGAACCACAAAAGTCAAAGTACATATAGTAAACTACAATATATATTTTTTTTGGCTTTAAACAATCACTATTTCTTTGTTTATTTTTGAATCAAAGTGATGCAATATTTGGTATAGGTCGCCTTAACTGACATGAAGGGCAGATACGTTACCTATCCTTCAAAATATATATACAGTGTGAGTCTTTATAATGTGCACATATCGAAATGAGGGAATCTATGCTTAATTTTATCGACGGAAAAAATGTTAAAAAAAATCTAAATATTTATTTATATTTTTTATGGATTTTTAAAAAAAATTGTTTGCTTTTGTGACCCCAGTGTATACAAAACTGTGTAACTTTTAAACTAAACGATTTATCACGATGAAACAAACTCCATAATGTTTGGAAGTAATTAGGTGTCGTCATAAAATAAAAATTATGGAAAAAAAATAGCCATAATCAAATATAAACATTTTTTTTTGGCAAAAATCTGATTTTTTTTCATTAATTTTTACAAAAAATGTAAAATTTCTCAATAACATGCCCCCATCACCTTCTTTTTTTATAACTTTAAGTTATTCTTCATTGTATTAGGAACCTAACGGTAAAAATTGCATGTTTTTAACTCAACCCCAACATTTTTTATCAAATGTCAAAGAAAGGCCCAACGCATAGCTACGCACATTGTTTAGCAGGTAGATAAACTTTTTTTTGTTAACTTTGTTGTGAATGCGCGCGGGTCGTTTCAAAGATGGCACTCCGAACGCGGAATCGTATTGTTCTCATAAGGGTGGTTTGTTTGGGATGATAATTAATGCAAAAGAGTTCAATTGAAACCCATTTATTATTAAATACAAAATTTAATGCATCAGGTTCTCAAAATGTCCACCTCGTTGTTGTAAACACAAAGCCGCGCGAATTAGAATTTGGTGTGTCGCTCTCCTTATCATTTCGGGATCATTGCGAATATCATTCGCACAGTTTATTATGCGGTCACGCAAATCGGCCTCACTGTTGATGGGGGTACTGTAGACGCGTTGCTTCATGGTCCCCCATAGGAATAATCAAGGGGCGTCAAATCGGGTGAACGCGCAGGCCACCCTACAGGTCCTTGCCGGCCGATCCATTTGTCATGATAATTTTCGTTTAAAAATCTTCTTACATTTGTAGCGTAATGGGCAGGACATCCGTCCATCTGAAGAAACATCCTTTGACGCACAGCCAGTGGGACATCTTCCAATAACTGAGGCATATCATCTCTCAATAGACTTAAAAATCTTTCACCAGTCAACGTTCTCGGCAATATGACTGGTCCAATCAACATGTTATCGATAAGACCAGCCCAAACATTTATCGAAAATCTTACTTGGAAAGTAGATGACCGTTTCAGTTTCGGGTTTTCACCTGCGCGGCACCATCTGTGTAAATTTCGACAGTTAGTAATACCGTCTCTAGTGAATGTCGCTTCGTCCATCCATAGTATTTTTCTTGGAAAGTTTGGGTTTGCTCTGGTTTTTCTTTGAATCCATGTGGACATCACACACCTTGGACGCCAGTCTACGTCTTCATGTAGATGTTGCACCCTTTGATAGTGATAAGGATGCAATCCTTCTTTCTTTAAAATACGCCACACTGATTTTTGGGATATTCCGTGACGAAGAGCCAGTCGTCTAGTACTTATGGATGGATCAGCAAACAAATCACTTAATACTGCTTGTTCAGTAGCCGCATCAATAATTACTTGAGGTGGCTCGCGACGATCTCTACTTGATCCAAGTCCAGTGATCGACAACCTTCTGTGAACTTCCTGGAAGTTTCGGGCAGATGGCACTGGTTGCCTGTTAGGATACGCAGCTATGTAAGCCGCGCGCGCAGCTCTGGCACTTCCTTGTCCCACTCCATAATAAAAATGTATGTCGGCGATGTGTGCCGGGGAAAATTCGCTTAAACGCGGCATCATGTAGCAGCGAACGAAAGTTATGAAAGTCCAGCGAACGAAAGTACCGAAACACATGTAGCAGCGGCGAATAATTCGGAGCGACTGCCAGTCTGACATCTGTCATAATTCAAGTTCCTTTGGCTGGCCTACCTCCCCGACCTGCGCACATTCAAAAGAAAGTTTATCTACCTGCTAAACAATAGCTATGCGTTGGGCCTTTCTTTGACAGTTGATAAAAAATGTTGGGGTTGAGTTAAAAACATGCAATTTTTACCGTTAGGTTCCTAATACAATGAAGAATAACTTAAAGTTATAAAAAAAGAAGGTGATGGGGGCATGTTATTGAGAAATTTTACAATTTTTGTAAAAATTAATGAAAAAAAATCAGATTTTTGCCAAACAAAAATGTTTATTTTTAAATGTGGCTATTTTTTTTCCATAATTTTTATTTTATGACGACACCTAATTACTTCCAAACATTATAGAGTTTGTTTCATCGTGATAAATCGTTTAGTTTAAAAGTTACACAGTTTTGTATACACTGGGGTCACAAAAGCAAACAATTTTTTTTAAAAATCCATAAAAAATATAAATAAATATTTAGATTTTTTTTAACATTTTTTCCGTCGATAAAATTAAGCATAGATTCCCTCATTTCGATATGTGCACATTATAAAGACTCACACTGTATAATATAAAGGATAAGTGATAAGTTATTTTTCAGAACATACTTTATTTTGATTTTTTTTAAACATCATCTACATGATCGTAAGTTGTAAGAAGGTTTTTTTGTTTTCAGTTTATAGTTGAGGTACCTACCCCACACAACTGGTATACCACTACTTGCCATGTTAACAACAGTGACAGGAAGTTTAAAATCATCAACACACCACGTGGATTAAATGCGTATTATTGAAGCTTACTCAAAAACTACCTAAGCAAAGTTATTAAATCTATAAGGGAGCACCGCGCGAGCTTCCTTTACCAAATAAAAAAAAATAATCACGTAAATCGGCCCAGCAGTCACGGAAAAATCGATCATACAAGAAAAAAAAACCTCCGAATGCGTAACCTATAAGGATTTTGAAAACGGTTAAAAAGTAAATCACAATTTCGTTCTCCTATAGTATCATGCACAGTTCATTTCCAAATTGATTAAACGAATAGTCGGCTCCAGAAATAGAAAAGAATCTACGACCTAAATAGCCACTCGATTCCATTTTCAAAATGTTCGTATTGTCTATTGAAAAATTTGCCACAGATGCTTTCTCCCTCTGTGTTTTTAGAACAAAATTTGAATTGGAAAATTGTTTCTGGCACTCTTTTACATACTTTTCGAAAACTGTTCATATTTTAATCTTTTTCTTGAAATATTTAGAGGTGAATGAATCCGAATGTCCAGCGTAGTGGCAATAAAATGTAATAGGCTAATAGAAAGCAGGTGACGGCCATTAGAGAAAGTAGCACTTGGATTAACACCATTACTTACGTGCAGATATTTTCAGTCAGGACACCTCTATTTAAAGAAAAATGTTTGACTTAATCGACTATATAAGGTGTATCTATTCATACACGAAATCTCTTTATTTTTTTTTTTTTATTTTTTTTTTTTTTATTTTTTTTTTTTTTTTTTGTGGATGGGAAATCATCAAATGACTTCTCCCGCTCTGGGCGGAGCGGGAGGGCGTGTCAGACTTTTACTGACTAAAACCCACCCGTGTTCCTTCTGCTGCCTGTGCCGGGGCCACGGTAACTCTTTCGAACATCCCGCAACCCTAGCTGGCATCGGCCCTAGCGGACCCCGTCAATAGTGCTGACATCTCTTTGAGGCGCGCGTGGAACACGACGCGCCGTCGACTCGGGCTTGGTCCTTACCAGACGGCGAGCTACCCATTGCTCGCCGTCCGCAAGCCCGCGCCTACGGTGGCCGGGAATCGGCTGCCAATTCCCGACGCCCAGGGCGTCTCCTGCGGCGACTAGGGGCGTGAGGGTGCAAAGCTTGCCTCTCCCTCACGCGTCCCGCCTCCTCCTTCACGAGCATTACTGCTTCGCAGAGGGAGGTAATGGCTTCCCATGCACTCTCGCTCCGTACCATGGCCTGGACCAGGGCCGGACGCGAGAGATCGCCGCCGCCGACCGCTTCCGCGAGGACACGGCGGTGCTCCGCCCAAGCCGGGCAGACCTCCACCGTATGCTCCACCGTGTCTTCCAGGCGATCCACACAGTGGTGACACCCGGGCGTTTCCTCCCGCCTTATCCGGAACAGGTACCTCCCGAAGCACCCGTGTCCGGTGAGGACCTGCGTCAGACGGAAAGTGAGGACGCCGTGGCGCCTCTCCAGCCACTCCTCAAAGAGGGGACTTATCGCCGCAATTGTGGCGTGCCCAGCGCTGGGTTGCGACAATCGCACTCTCCATGCCGCCATGAGATCCTGCCGGAGCTCTGTCCGCCGTGCCGCGATTTCTCGCGGCAACGGAGTTACGCCCCGGCGTCCTGCCTCCTCGCGCCACTCCCAGATGTGCGCGACACGAAATCTCTTAAGGGTTCATTGTACTCATCAACATGAACAACTTTTACTATGAGACCATACCTGAAATAGCGAAATAAAAATCTGCTGGTCCCTACATTTTGACGAGTTATGCGAACATAATTAATGTACGGAAAAACTGTTTTTTTTTCGCGATTTCAGGTTTGGTCCCATACTAAAAGTTGTTTATAAAAATGAGAACAATGACCCCTTAAGTGATTTCGTGTTTGAACAGATTAAATTGAGTCCTATTATTTATAGCCTAGTTTTCAAAGTTGCACATATTTTTACTAACAAAAAGTTTATTAAAGTGACTCGTAATTCAATTTTTATTGTTAAAGTATAAATTAACGATTATATACTACCTAGTTAAATCTACCTTTTATAAATCACATTCATTCACTATCAGAAAACGCAAACCCCTGGGTGGGCAAACAAACATGAAATTGTGCACAAGAGTTCTTTATATATATAACGGTATCGGTAGAGTGTTTCTATGGAATTTCGTTTTTTTTTGCCGATGGAAAATCCCATAGCACACGGCTAATTTTACTATAAATTCTCAAGGTATTTCGACTCATTGGGTTATTTTTGCCTGGGATTTTAGTCCAGGCAAGTTTCCGCGTGCATTCAAATATGTAATAAGTACTATTTTCCCATGCATCTTCAAAAATATTGCAGACAAGAATTAAGCCAAATACTAAAATTAAAAACCAAAATTGCTCGCGTTCCTGCATACCGAGCTGCATTGCTGAGATTTTTCACCGAAAATCCTTTGTGAAGCCTACAGAGCTTCAACATTTTTGAATTTTATACAGATTATGTCCTACGTTTTTGTTATTTATTTCATCCATTTTTCTGTGCATAATCCTTTTATGAAGATTGAATGAGTTATTCATTCACTATCACAATGACCATGCCTCATTTAAATAATTTAGGCACCTACTTACGTATTCATTTAATTTTAATTAGCTTTACACATACATACCTACATACATACAAAAACTCCGCCTTCTTCCCATAGAGGTAGGCAGAAACTACCTTTTACAAAAAAAAAACTTTATCTTATAAAATATATGTAAAAAAGGCTATCCTCTCTGGATAGCCTCAAAAAAAAAAATCAATCGCGAAAAAAAAATCTGCTGTTAGGGAGCAGCAGATTTTTTTTTTTGTGATTTCAGGTTTGGTCCCATAGTAAAAGTTGTTCATAATGTTGAGTGCAATGACCCCTTAAAAGGTTGTGCGTTAATTATGTAGCACCTTGTATATTATTTTAAATGTCGGTTTCTAAATAAAATGGAAATGGAGGCCATTATTGCCTTGCAGTGGGGAAACATAGGCTAAAGTATTAAATAAATAATCTAAATAAAAGAAAACCGTGAGTGAGTTGAGGTTGCGGCGACCACGTAGGAGAAGGCGGGACGAACTGGATAGGTTCCATCTAAACTGGAGGGAGGAAGGAGTGGAGGGAGGCCTTTGCCGAGGCGTGGAACAGTGTAGACTAAAAAAAAATAGAAAACCGAATCAAATCATTCAAACAGACCTCAAACAGACCTACAAAAAAAAACCCACAAAATGCATAAATTATAAAGCAAAAAAGAATACAAGCCAGATTTTCTTATTTTGTAAAGTTGTCTTCATAAACGAAATATTATATGAGTAGTTATAAGTACAGGAGCTTCTAAAATAAAACGCTTTAATATTACATCGCTGCCGACAGAGGAAAACCTCCACAATTGAAATTTCATTACTTGTTTGCAGGGCTTCCCTTTGTAACCTTAAATTAGTGTATGAGCCGCGTTGGTGAATATAATATTATATAACTACCTACCGGCCTGCTTTAAAAAATATACTGGCCTCTTTAAAAATAGGTATATCTAATTATGTACGTGAGATTTAAGTCGTGTGTGGCTATTCTTAACCGACTTCCAAAAAGGAGGAGGTTTTAAATATGTTCGTTTGTTTGCAGGTATGTTTTTTTTATGTCAGGTGTGGACCGATTTTGAAAATTCTTTGTTTGTTTGAAACGGTATGCTCTCGAGGTGGTTTCATTGTCACCAGGTCAGAATCTGATGAGGGAATCCCAAGGAAATCGAGGGAAATCTTAAAATTTTATAGGCACATCTACAGCGATTGGGGTATTTTTTATAGCTACTCTTGCATTTGCTCTCGGAAAGGACCACAGATGGACACCAGAACTACTTAACAATAAGTTTTTCACGGGTTGCGTTTCGATTACTTTAATAATGTTGCTAAGCAATTTCTGCTCGTCACAATGCATATGGTGAAGTGGAGCTGATGGTGATCAGTAGTGCTATCTGTAAAGATACCACCGTGAAAATTTAGGTGAAGTGAGCGTGATGTGAACTGTCATCCCACCTTACTCTACAGGGATTGAGCTCACTTCAAACTCACTTCACCTAAGTGCTCACGGTGTGATGTTTACAGAATAGATCTGCAGCTCCAGTTCTTCTGGTTAGGAGAACTCCTCAACAATTAACGTCCCTACGTCGGGCAAAAGGAAAAGCAATATTTTGTAAAAAGGTGATGAGCAGTCGACATTAGGCTATTGTAACTTAGATAAATTATAAGCTGACCCACTAAAAATTTAAAAATAAAAACCAATTTTTCAAAAAAAAAAAAAAGAACAACTTTAATATCGGAAGTCGGTGGCAAAAACTAAAATACAGCTCCAAAGACACCGCCTTCCGAAATTAATAAAGTTATTTTTCACTTTGTAGTGTTTTTTTTTTGGAAGTCGGTTGTTCTTTTTTCTGTTTGTAAAAAGTTTTTATGATTTCGAAATAAATATATTATACTTAGATGAAAAGTTAACTTTGTGTGGTAGCACACGGTGATAATTGTTTTTATTTGTGGTAAAAAATTATAAATTGGGTTTACCTGGAACCATTTTAACCTCAGTGTGCAGGTACAATACTTATTTTGTATATGAATTAATTCACTACATGTTTTGTATTTAATTAAATCTGCCCGGGTTTAATTTTATTCCAGAACCCTAAACAAGTTCCAGCCACAAAAAAGTAAAAACAACTTTGACACCTACGTTGATTTTCGCATTCAGAAACTAAAATTAAAAATGTTTTCCGCACCTAATACCTCACACACTACACATGAAAATGCAAAACATATTTCGTTAACATATTTTTTTACATTTTTCGAAGTTGGACGGCGCGGCGGCATAGACAGCTAGTACTGTAAGGTATTTACATAATACAGATAGAGAGAGATAGTACAGAACAGGCTTGATTAAAGAGCGAGTTTGTGATCTTGCCTCCATGTTGTTTCCGACTCCGGAGCCCACAACAAGCTGGCTGCAAACTCAATATGCGACCTTCCTGTCACCTATACAACATCAATATTGTCGCAACATGGAATCTGCTGATTAAAATTTCCGAGGAAATTGGATTGTGAAACAGGCTGTTAATTAGTGTTGTTCGGCTTATCAGTTTGTTGAATTAAATCTAGAATGTGTTAATTATGTTAGAAGCTTTGGAGTTTTACTCGTTTGGTGAGTAAGCAGGTTTGTTTTCGTTTTGTCTTATGTAACATTATTGTACTTTGTTATTGGTAGAGAACAGGTGGTCTTTGCATTGCACAGAATCTGACAAAAAACGATCCTGTAGTTGTAGGAAATATATCTTAGGATATCTCAATTGATTTGATATTGTGTAATCAAACAAAATCTGGTGCATGCAAAGTTCAGACAAAAGTATAATATAACGGCGCAGGATAGCCCTTACCAGAAGTGTTCATCGTATTAGTGGTTCAGCAGCTTCAATATCATCAGGATTGTGCCGGACTATCCATCCATACGACGACGCTCTGCTAGAGTGACAGTAATCAGCCAGTGTCACTCTTATCCGACCTCTTCGGAGATTCCAGTAACTTCGTAACAAATCTAGACGGGCGGTGCCACTTGCAGCGCCGTCATTATTGTTATTATAATGAGGTTTACATCAAAATGCCGTATGAATCTTTTAAGGGGTCCGTTTACCTGAAGGGTGCCAAACGGTACCCTATTACTAAACCAACGCTGTCCGTCTGTCTGTCAGCGGGGGGCTGCCCCCCGCCGTAGTTAAAATTTTCACAAATTGTCTATTTCTATTGCCGATAGGTATAACAACAGATAATAAAAAAAAAGATAAAGATAAAAATTAAAGGGACCCCATACAAGAAACGTGTTTTTTTTAAACTGAAGTTTTTTTTTTTTTAAATAGTTAGGTACCTATGTAGTGTTCAATATTGTACGGTGGTACGAAACTCGTCGTGTGCGACTCCGACTCGCACTTAGCCGGTTTCTTTTGGAAACGCGATACAGGAAATCAGACGGATCACATCGAATGATTAAATTAATAAAAGAATTTCGTGACACGAGATGCGAATGTTATTACATTATCAAAACAAACATTGAACATATTTATGACGTCACCCTAAGTACTTATATAAACCAAAAGTTTTTATTCAGTAGAAATTTCAGAAAACAGGTGACACTGCAAATAATAAAAGGAAAACCTGAATTTCCATAATTTGACCTTTCTTGAAACCGTTAAATTGTAGGAGGTTTATCTTGATCTCCGTTGACTATCGTACTACAAATTTTCCAAGTTTAGAATAATCTTTAATTCATAAAGGAACGAAAATCGTCTATAAAATCGTGTTGTAAACGATATCTTTGGGGTGCAAGTTAATTCTAGGCTATAATATGTGGCCTTTCGAGCCAAAAATTTTAACCATCAACTAGCCCCATAACATAGATAACTTTTTTTTTGGGTAGGAAATCAAATGACTTCTCCCGCTCTAGGCGGAGCGGGAGGGCGTGTCAGACTTTTACTGACTAAAACCCACCCGTGTTCCTTTAGTTGCTTGTGCCGGGGCGACGGTAACTCTTTCGAACATCCCGCGACCCTGAATACATAATTAACGCGTAAAGCTTAAAATTATATTGAGAATATTACCATTGTCCATTTGATCTCATAAAAAAGTGGTTCAATTTGATGGTCTGTACCATACTTATGACCACACCTTTCTGACCTATGCCATGTTGTATAGTTAAGGTGACGATAACCGACTTTTAATGATTTTAAACTGAAGATCACGTCTAAACGATTAGTGTTAATGATTTGGAAAATATATGTTAAATTAGAGCATTTTCTTAATAACTTAATATGTGAATATTTTAGATTATGTTTATAGTGTAATTAATTTGTAAAGTTATGTCTAACGCCGATAAAAACTGAGAATCATGCAAAAACCATCAAGCGTATTTTTAAGAAATCGTCACCATTTTAAAGATAAATTAAATATTTATCTTTTAGTACACGAGTTTAAATATAACAACTTTTGTTTTATGTATAATAAATTAATAGTGCGTCTAATTTGAGATAGCGCTCCTTGATGGGCGAGTTATGGGCGAGGTAGACGTACGACACGTTGCGTGAGCTCAGCACAGAACATGCAAGCTTTGCGCTCAAGGCCGTTGGTATATATCTGCGTCTTAATGTACAATCTTTAGCGCAGGAGAACCTCAAAGCAATTACAAAAGCAAATCCTCCACTTACTACTATTACGTAAACCCGCATCTCGTCCATTTTAAATCTCGAACTGTGAGTTTTAATCGAATCGAGCCTATCAGAACGGAACACCGAATTACAATGTTAATGAACTGTTCCTATCACCCTCGTTCAATTTCTTCGCCAACCTTGCTTTTATTGGACTTCTTCAAAAACTGTTTTCCAAGCAGTCCACAGATACCTTATAGGGTTCTGTACCGAAAGTATTACTAAAGCTCCTCTGTCCGTCCGTCCGCCCGTCTGCCCCAGGGCTGTATCTCTTGAACCGTAATAGGCAGACACTTGAATTTTTTACAGAAAGTGTATTACTATTGCCGCTATAACAAAAAATACTAAAAATAAAATAAAGTTAAAAATTAAAGGGGGTCCCCATATAAGAAACGTGTTCTTTTACTAAAGTATTAAAAATATCTCTATTAATCTTAAATAATGTACGGTGGTACGGAATCCTTCCTGTGCGAGTCCGACTCGCACTTGGCCGCTTTTTATTCGACCTTTGTGATGAAATATTGCACCCCCGACAATGGGGAGGTCAATTTCGGAGACCAGATAAATCATATTCAATCGGGTGAACTGAAATAAAATTAGACTAGGTAATTTATTTTGTGCAATTTCGTTTTTTTGTTAGTTGGGAAAGGAGCTGCAGATGACGGTATTTTGAAATACGGTTATTAATGTCAATATTTTTGGTTGCCAATTATGATAAGATCATCTTTATGAGTACGCATCGTCGGATGGTTTATATGTTTAAGTAGTATTTGATTTTGTGTTTTGTGCTGAGCGATGGCCGTTTTGCGTGGATGTGACGCATGTTTTCCCTTAACTTGTTCCTTTTTGTATGTCTGTTCTTTCTTTGCATTATCTTTTACCTTAAATAGACGTGTTTTCTTTCCTTTTTTATTGTTTTTAATATTACGTAAAAAATAAACACTCCTCATGTTTCCTTGATAGGCATTTGTCAATTCGATTTCGCGAGAGTTGCGCAAGTCAACGACCTAACCTCATGCTGCCATTTACAGTTGAATAAAATCCTATCTTGGTTCTGAATTTTCAGGATTTGTGTCGTAATGAATGATAGAAACAAATATTTTTTTTTTTCATCAATTTCAATTAACGTCTGCACAATGACTCCGTTCGTTTGACAATTTAGTTGTTTAAATTGAGAGTCATTACGTTGACCGTTCAATCCAGCCGTTTACTATAAACAGGCTAAAAATACTATTTACAAACAAATCAATATCGAAGCGATCTATTTTTACAAGTTTTTTTACTACCTCAAAGATCTTATTACAATTTTCTTATCCAGGCAAACTCTTAAGTTTGTTTAGTAAATTATCAAAATCTTAATCATATTTCTCTACGGCTTAATTCTTTGTTAGATCCAAGATCGTCTAAGTAACTGTTTTAAATTACAATTAAAAAGATACTGGTTATGAAGCTTAATAAAGCTACAAATTTCCTACGATTTTTGCAATTTGCAGCTCATTGTTTGGGTGTATGTTGATTAAAGTATGATTAGCGACCATAACAAACACGAATTTACGGAATTATAATCATTAGAATCAGTAATACAACTCCTTAATTTAGTATAATCCTCAAATGTCAATATGTCATGAAATAGTCATTCAATAGGATTACTTGGTCTTAGAGAGTTGTATTGATGACTTTAATTATTATAATTCTGTAAATACAAATTTGTTACGGTCGCGAATCGTATTATAATCAACATACAACCTAATACTGACCTTCAAATTGCAAAAAAAAAAACGTAAGAATATTTGAATTTCGCGGGCTACCCTGGCCCTTTCGCCTTAATGTTAAAAGCATTTAAGTTCAAATTTTACTTTATTGTTTCAGGGCTTTCCTTAGAATTCTGTGCGTGTGCTGCCCCAGAAAGTTGCGTCGGAAATATCAGCCACAGCTTCGGTTCAAACAGTCCCAAGTGAGTAACCGACTTTACCTACGAAATCTAATAGAAAATAAGTTTTTTCTTTAAACAAAAAGCCCTTAAATAAAAGGAATTTCTAATTCAGTTGCAAATTAAATTGCTTTTTCTTAGATTGTCATGAATTTGTTCTTTTACTTTCAGTTGCGCACGACACGACGTTATTACTCATCGAGCGAACTGATGGGCATACAACAGCTCAGACAGAACTCCTGCGAGCAAACTTACATATAGCGAATCAGCTCCATTTTATACATCGCTTCGATTCTCCTCCATATTTCCAAGTGCCTTGATAAAAATATTCAATTCGGTATCTTCCAAAAGTTTCTAGAATACTTTATGCGAATTAGGAGCCATTCAGAGCCGTGAGGGAGAATAATCTCAGCCGGTGATATTAGTAGATGTGTTGGCACGGGTCAAAGTAAGGGATAGGATACATTCGTGTCGAGGTACGTGCAGACTTGTATCGCTCACATGTTGCACTCTGTCTCGTGTGTCCTGTGTGCCCTCGTGTGCCCGCGCCCTTGTTACTGTCCACGCTCTTACAACAATTTGTCTGCACTCGTGTCATTGTTAACTGGAGAACCTAACTACCCGACTCTCTGACTACTCTTCAACGCTTCTTATTCCTGTATCATTATAAACTAACTACAACAACGCTTGAATTTTGCATGGTTTTCTAACATAATTTTATTTTCAATGTTTTTCTTTTATAATCTGTGGTTTGCATGACTGGGATTCGATGGATACCATACTGTGTCGTATTAATTATGAAACTTAATTCATTGTGATGTTTTTATATATTACATTACGCTTCGTGGCCGAGAGCTCAATTGAGTTCAAAATATGGCAACACTTCTGTGACATGTCTAGAATTTTCAGAGGGAAATAAAATGTTATCAGTCCCCAAAAATGATCTATCTTTCCTAAATTGTTTGTGTTGTCTTTACGTAAACTTTCTACATCCCTACGTGCTGTCAATTGCATGATTCTGATCAAACTCTCCCTTTCCGCTTCAAAACGACTCCAATAAAAACTGTATGTTGCGAAAGCAATAAAACTCCTTACATTTTATGGTTTCCAAGTACTTCCAACAGAGTTGATTACTGTCACTTTTACAACTGGTTACAAAAGCTTATGAATAATGTGAGGTTTATATTACAGTACCCGGTGTCGACGATGATGTATTCGTCGGTGACTCAGCACGAGATGTGTCGCTTGTGACATCAGGCGCGCGCGGGCACGTTTCGCGCTCCTCGCGGGCGTTGCTCCTGATGCAGGGATCGCCGCTTGTCGCGGTCCAACCGCCGCAGCGGCGACCGGCCACCGTGCCCGGCACCTTACCGCATGAGGGCTATAGACCACACCTCTTTCGACGAACCCATACCGTGCGTTGAACGACACCTGTGTACCGACGTCGTACCGTACTGTCACGACTCGGAGTCCGTCAGTGAAGTGAGCCTTGAGAGCGACAGTAGGAACCCCTCGATCAAACGCAAAGTTAGCAACAAAAAAGTGACCTACCAAACCAAAGCGGAAGTGATCTCAAACTAGTTAGTAATAGTGTTCATTGTATATAAGCGTAGATTGTTGTATTGTGTCAAGTGGCTTGTTGTGGAGATTGTCTTGATTTGTGCCAGTATTATTATTTAGCATCATAATATTATCGATAAAAGCTCGTGCTTAGAGCATGGTGTCACGGCGACGTTTCTGAAAATTGACCGTTTAGCTGCTGGTATTTCTTTAGGGTTCTGTACCTCAAAAGTAAAGAAACGGAACCTTTATAGGATCACTCGTGTTTCTGTCTGTCTGTGCGTCTGTCACAGCCAATTTGCTCCGAATCTAATAGACCGATTAATTTGAAATTTGGTACACATATTAATTTCTGTGACTCAAACACGGATGTGTTACGTAAATAAATGAATTTTGAATATGAAGCGTCACTTTTGGGGGCAAATAAGATAATAAAAAATAAAGTTTTGCAAGCTACGCCGTGTGACGTATTATATTAAATGAAATAGCTTAATGTGAGGGTCTCGAATAGTTTTTTTTTTTATAATTTTAAAGTTATTTAAGAAAATAGAGAAAAATTTACCATACCTCCCCCATTATCTCCGAAACTACTGAGCCAATTTTTTTTAATGCAGAAAATAGTTGTGTACCTATAGATTACAGGAAAACCTATAAGAAGTCTATGATCTTAAAATAACACGGTAAATCTCTCAATATTATACGTACAAACTTACATTTGTAGTTGGAACGTATGTGAGAACGTGTTTTTCTACTACAATGTTAAGTTTGTTCTTGGGATAATTCTGTCTCTTCTTTTTCATTTCAACTACAGAACCCTTCATTGTGCGTGGTCCGACACGCACTTGGCTAGTTTTTTTAAATCCATCATTAAAATAATGTGTATGTCATTCAAATCGCCAATACAGAATTTTATTGTTAGTTCAAAGGACTGACGGACAGACTGAAAGACCCACAGTTTTAGCCGACATTCGTACGGACGTAAAAATATCGCGGCAACTTTTTCTTCGCGCACTGGATTTTCAACGCTCTGCTTAGCGTCGTGAATTGAAAATCCAACACTGTGTTTTTTTCGACGTGCACTCTGTTGGATTCTCAATGCTCGGCTCAACACCGAGAGTTGAAAATCCAGTGCGCAATTAAATCCCGCCGCGATATTTTTACGTCCATGCGAACGTCGGCTTATTCAATACTCAACTCCATACAACCCGTGCATACCAAGTAGTTCTATTTTCAAAGAGTTGTTATCCCATTTATGAAAAAAAAGTTATTTTTTTTAAAGCCTGACGAGCTTTAAGATAGTACCATAAGTATTAAAATCTGTTTAGTTGTTTTCGAGTAATTGCTATTAGTCGAAATGCATGATTAGGAGTTGAGTCGATTTGGCTGCTTGCAAGTGTAGTTAGGAGGAAGCCTTTTGCAGTTTAAATACGATCGGGAAGGTTCACAGTTATTCAAAGAGGATTTTGTCAAGGCAATCTCAATTAACAGCCAATTAATTCTAGTCATGACATTCTAGACTTTCCACGGGAAAATATTTCAATCAGGAGCTGTGATTTACTGATTAGCTGTGTATATAGTTGATGTACTGTACATAATATGTAATGTTGTCACCCGTGTATCGCTTATACAGAGTCAAATTAAATTAGCTAGCGAAACTCCGCAGACGTGATGGGTATCGATATCTAAACACGATGAAACAAAAAAAACTCATACTTCAAGTAACAACACTACCAGCGGTCGTTAACCCCAAAGAAAAATCATCAAACCTTTTTTATTTTTGTCGTGTTTAGATATCGATACCCACCACGTCTGCTGAGTTTCGCTAGCTAATTTAATTTGATCCTGTATAGTGCCATATTGTAAGTATGTCAAGTGGGAACTAATTTAATGCGCTTCATTACATTGTAAATAATGAGAACATTGTTCAATAAACATTCCAATACTCATAGTAATACCAAATATGTTCAATGGTGTTAAACAAAAGAATGCTAGCTATAAAGCCTGATTTACACGGTGCGATTTAATTGCCTATGGCTTAAATAAGTTGAAGCAACAATGTGTTCAGACGATGCACCTCATATGTTGCTTCAAATTTTTTTTTTCATACACTTTTCGCGTCACACAATATTATCATGAAAATTTGAGGTTAGGCTATGAGGTAATTATCTGGCTGCTGAATAAATCAGTTTTTATAACAGTTAGTAGAAAGAAAATGTAGGACCTAGCTTAGTATTTACATTTGACACATCATCGTCAATTACATTATAATTTTAAAATAAATAGAGATAAATTAAATGCTGTACAACGTTAATTAAACTTAATAATTTAATCAACCAGCTTTTAAAAATTTGATTGTTATTAATAAAATTAAATAACATTATGTAGTGCAAATAATTTCGCAAATGGAATTGGTAGCAGCCAGATGTTAGTGTCTAAATAATAGGCATTAGTTAATTATTGTAAGTGTGATTAATGGAATTACCAATCAGTATCATACCAGGAAAATGAAGCCTGTTTGTTTGTTTGTAACTAAAATGAAAATGGATGGCAGACTGAAACGTGGTTAATGTGTTGCTCGCGTTCAGTTTAATTGGTGAAATTCCTTATAAATTATGATAAAATTATGTTCTTCTGCAAATAACTACTAAGTAACTATTTAATTTTGATAAATTATCATTTTTACTGGAACTTAACCGTTGCCATGTTTTCAACGCGGTTTAATCTCGATTTCTTATAAAAAGTTTTTATCATAAATCATTCTAAATTCAATTTATAAGATCCATAGAGTTCTTCCATTTTTAAACCAGCTAGAACTTTTGTTTAACATCCTCTAGAGTTAAACCTCAGAATGTAAATATTAATGTTATAATATAATTGTTGTAATGACTTAGATTGTATTATAGTGGTCTAAATATTCCTTCCATCATACAGTGTGAGTCTTTATAATGTGCACATATCGAAATGAGGGAATCTATGCTTAATTTTATCGACGGAAAAAATGTTAAAAAAAATCTAAATATTTATTTATATTTTTTATGGATTTTTAAAAAAAATTGTTTGCTTTTGTGACCCCAGTGTATACAAAACTGTGTAACTTTTAAACTAAACGATTTATCACGATGAAACAAACTCCATAATGTTTGGAAGTAATTAAGTGTCGTCATAAAATAAAAATTATGGAAAAAAAATAGCCATAATCAAATATAAACATTTTTTTTTGGCAAAAATCTGATTTTTTTTCATTAATTTTTACAAAAAATGTAAAATTTCTCAATAACATGCCCCCATCACCTTCTTTTTTTATAACTTTAAGTTATTCTTCATTGTATTAGGAACCTAACGGTAAAAATTGCATGTTTTTAACTCAACCCCAACATTTTTTATCAAATGTCAAAGAAAGGCCCAACGCATAGCTACGCACATTGTTTAGCAGGTAGATAAACTTTTTTTTGTTAACTTTGTTGTGAATGCGCGCGGGTCGTTTCAAAGATGGCACTCCGAACGCGGAATCGTATTGTTCTCATAAGGGTGGTTTGTTTGGGATGATAATTAATGCAAAAGAGTTCAATTGAAACCCATTTATTATTAAATACAAAATTTAATGCATCAGGTTCTCAAAATGTCCACCTCGTTGTTGTAAACACAAAGCCGCGCGAATTAGAATTTGGTGTGTCGCTCTCCTTATCATTTCGGGATCATTGCGAATATCATTCGCACAGTTTATTATGCGGTCACGCAAATCGGCCTCACTGTTGATGGGGGTACTGTAGACGCGTTGCTTCATGGTCCCCCATAGGAATAATCAAGGGGCGTCAAATCGGGTGAACGCGCAGGCCACCCTACAGGTCCTTGCCGGCCGATCCATTTGTCATGATAATTTTCGTTTAAAAATCTTCTTACATTTGTAGCGTAATGGGCAGGACATCCGTCCATCTGAAGAAACATCCTTTGACGCACAGCCAGTGGGACATCTTCCAATAACTGAGGCATATCATCTCTCAATAGACTTAAAAATCTTTCACCAGTCAACGTTCTCGGCAATATGACTGGTCCAATCAACATGTTATCGATAAGACCAGCCCAAACATTTATCGAAAATCTTACTTGGAAAGTAGATGACCGTTTCAGTTTCGGGTTTTCACCTGCGCGGCACCATCTGTGTAAATTTCGACAGTTAGTAATACCGTCTCTAGTGAATGTCGCTTCGTCCATCCATAGTATTTTTCTTGGAAAGTTTGGGTTTGCTCTGGTTTTTCTTTGAATCCATGTGGACATCACACACCTTGGACGCCAGTCTACGTCTTCATGTAGATGTTGCACCCTTTGATAGTGATAAGGATGCAATCCTTCTTTCTTTAAAATACGCCACACTGATTTTTGGGATATTCCGTGACGAAGAGCCAGTCGTCTAGTACTTATGGATGGATCAGCAAACAAATCACTTAATACTGCTTGTTCAGTAGCCGCATCAATAATTACTTGAGGTGGCTCGCGACGATCTCTACTTGATCCAAGTCCAGTGATCGACAACCTTCTGTGAACTTCCTGGAAGTTTCGGGCAGATGGCACTGGTTGCCTGTTAGGATACGCAGCTATGTAAGCCGCGCGCGCAGCTCTGGCACTTCCTTGTCCCACTCCATAATAAAAATGTATGTCGGCGATGTGTGCCGGGGAAAATTCGCTTAAACGCGGCATCATGTAGCAGCGAACGAAAGTTATGAAAGTCCAGCGAACGAAAGTACCGAAACACATGTAGCAGCGGCGAATAATTCGGAGCGACTGCCAGTCTGACATCTGTCATAATTCAAGTTCCTTTGGCTGGCCTACCTCCCCGACCTGCGCACATTCAAAAGAAAGTTTATCTACCTGCTAAACAATAGCTATGCGTTGGGCCTTTCTTTGACAGTTGATAAAAAATGTTGGGGTTGAGTTAAAAACATGCAATTTTTACCGTTAGGTTCCTAATACAATGAAGAATAACTTAAAGTTATAAAAAAAGAAGGTGATGGGGGCATGTTATTGAGAAATTTTACAATTTTTGTAAAAATTAATGAAAAAAAATCAGATTTTTGCCAAACAAAAATGTTTATTTTTAAATGTGGCTATTTTTTTTCCATAATTTTTATTTTATGACGACACCTAATTACTTCCAAACATTATAGAGTTTGTTTCATCGTGATAAATCGTTTAGTTTAAAAGTTACACAGTTTTGTATACACTGGGGTCACAAAAGCAAACAATTTTTTTTAAAAATCCATAAAAAATATAAATAAATATTTAGATTTTTTTTAACATTTTTTCCGTCGATAAAATTAAGCATAGATTCCCTCATTTCGATATGTGCACATTATAAAGACTCACACTGTATAAATATTATTGTCATCTATGTGTTGTTAAAGCTGCGGTTCCCAAGAAAAGCGGCGGCTGCCACACAACGGTCGAAGTGACGGCTGTCATGAAAGTTACGGCAACGGAGTTTGACTTTACGGTGTTCAAAAAAACACTCTCTAGGAAAACACACGTGCACCCCAATTGCGTAATCAAAACAGTTACAATCACTCAGTGGACTTTGAAGGAAATTCATAATCCATTGCTTCATAAATGTTCGAAAAATTCTTCGACAACGATAAAATAACGCAATGAAGATGGTTAAATTGTCAAAAGGAAATGCATTGTCATTGAATTTGTTACACAATTAGGTCACAGGTTACAAAATAACGATTCAGTGACGTCATTCGCCGGTAAATTGCCGACGCTATGACGTAGTGGCCACCGCTCTTCTAGGAAACCGTGCTTTATCAGATTACTTTAGCGTTGTATGTCGTCAGTTGTTTTGTGTCAAGTAGATTCTTCATGTTGGTATGTTAACTTCCGAACTAAGTACTGTCATGGCAGGTTACTTTGACTATAAGGCATAACTTTGGCCTAAATCGAGACAAATGTTTGAACTGCCCGCCGTGTAGCGACTACACAAGCGAAAGTCGTATTCCTTCGGTAACTAATAAATGGATCGCCATCTATTTATGTTCGCATAACTCGTCAAATTGTAGCGAACAGCAGATTTTTTTTTCGCGATTTCAGGTTTGGTCCCATAGTAAAAGTTGTTCATAATGATGAGTACAATGACCCCAGGGGTTGTGCGTTATTTATGTTACATCTTGTATATCGATAGACGCGTACTTGCGGAACTGTTGTGTGGATTTAATGACACTAAACATTTGTCTCGATTTGGGCCAAAGTTATGCCCTAGAGCCAAAGTAACTCGCCATGACTATATTTATGCTCGCTATGAAAATATTTAAAGGGTCTCCCAAATCCGATAGGTTAAACCATCGATTTTTTGGAATACGATTCCTGTCAACCCATCGATTGTCGATTATTTAAAATTAAAATTTGTATTTCGAGGTCACATTGTATTTCCCTTGATATATTACATTCCACTAAAGAAAGCTTCTAAAGCTTTTCCGCAAGCTACTGCAAAGATGTAAATTCACTAAAGTTATCGTAACCCTACGCACGTTGTAGGTAGATTCCGTTTATTCCAAGTGTTTTATCATAACTTTCAAACGACTTTCAGCAAAATAAAATCCTTATCATTCGTTGCATAATTAATTAATATTTAACTTGTTCGGATATCTTTGCCAAGGTTTTTCCCTTCCCTAGACATGACCTTGACCTCTCCTCTCCAATGTAGGTGAGCTTTAAAGACTGATAAGACCGCTCCCGTTAATTTATTTTTGTATCTATTTTAATACCAGATCTCAACGTATAACAGTCATAATGCAGTGTATTGTTTAATTATTATATGATAATAATTTAGGATATTTAAAGAATTAATTACTTAGTGCTTCTCCTCCACCAAAAGAACCCTATCTAGTCATTTTATTTTTCGCTCTATTTATCTTAAGCCTTATACAGCATGTATCAGAAGTCTGTGGTCACATTTAAGAGGAATTGCGGGCGGAGAGACTTTTGGAAATTAGGTATTTGAAGAAACTATCGCTGTCGCATTGCGAGCGCCCCGCCCTCAAATTCGTGCGATAAGGACAACTGCAGATCCGACTGAATATCCTAAGTAAAAAGTCATAATTCGAGGTTTGGCTCTCGCCTATTTCCTCCTCAAATATTGGACTAACTTAAAAGAGATTTCATAATCTGAATAAGAAGGATATATACTGTGTCCCCATGTTTTTTTTTTTCGTTTACAGTTGTCAAATTTGTACATTAGGCCTCAGTTGTCAGCGATCTAGTGCTTAAAAAGTTAATATATCATGAAAAAGGAAAACATAGCGACATACAAGTAGTTCACTGTAAAAAATAATTGCTTTAAGGTCATACACAAACCAGAAAGAAAACAGCACTTCCTCTTAAGTGTGCGGTACAGACGGTGACTGGTGATCAGATACAGGTTTTTATATAAACCTACTTCAGGTACCAGTCTCTCATAAAGGTAGCTCCTTGTTCGTGCACTGTTGTCAAATAATAGCATTAAGTACTTCTTGTGCAGAGAAAATAAATAAATACAGGGTGGCGATTAGGTTATCACATTAATTGAAACCACGCATTCAGTACATGATTCTATACCCCGCTGCGTTGAAATTTTTCATTGGTTATTAAAAAAAAAAAATTGCTGCTCCATACATACACCTGGTAGGTAGGCAAAAATGTATGGAGCAGCAAATTTTGTTTTTTAATAACAGACGAAAAATTTTAACGTAGCGGGGTTCAGATTCATGTACTGAATACGTGGTTTCAATTAATGTGATAACCTAATCGCCACCCTGTATATTATTAAGTATCTATATTATTTTATATTATATATTTTTTGCGATTACAATGTTGGTCTCATGGAGAAAATGGTTTAGTTTAATGGTCTGTACCACACCCTTAAATAATAATAATAATATTTTTTGATACACGCTGTATAAGATTGTTTTGCTATTCAATGAACTCTTATATGTTAATCTAAAGACAAATTGTTTTAGCAAAAATGAAGGAAATAGGTACCGCTGATAGTATGATTTACCTATACGAGTACATAAATAACATAATTATATTACTTACAGTTATTTATTACTTTCAGTTAAAGAATACAGGGTGTAAGGGACAGCCCTCCGCAGATTACCAAGGTGCATTCAGCTCCTTATTTTAAATCATATTCCACCGGAAAATTTCTCAGGAAAATTTTCATTTTTTTAATCGCTTTTTTAGTTACTATTCCTTTATTTCAATGTAAAATTACATTCTCTGTACGCAGCACTCCGTTTTATGTATCTAAATAAAACAGCTAAAATAAAAAAAAATCAGCAATGGATGTTGAAATACTCGGCAGCCGAAGGCTCTCTGCGCTGCCGTTCGCCCGTTTCGCAACGGTAACGATACATTGCGTGTGAGGTAATAAAAGAAATCAGTTTTATTGGATTCCCATAAGGTTTCTGAAATAATTTCATGTACCGGTCATCTTAGTATGATATACTGAATTCACCCCATCAGTCTGCGGAGGGCTGTCCCTTACACCCTGTATAAAGATTAAGGTCAAGAACCTACAGTATCTAAGGATGTGTATCTAAAACGTGTAATAGGTAATTGAAATTTTGCAAATTATTTTCAAAAGTCTTCACAATTACCTCTCCTCTAAAAATCTAAGTCACTAAAAATGATGCCACTAAGAATGTATAAAGGCAAAGATAAAATAAAGATACTCATATAAGTAGTGTTAACGCAGTTAGCACGCCGACCGGCATCAACGTGGTACACGAACAATACAATATCGCCTAGGTTAAACATGTAAACTCAGGGAATTTAATTGTTAAGCAAATTGACTACCAACTTAAGCTGTCCGTATGTTAAAATCACAACTGACATTATTTAACAGTTGTATAAAATGGCACTGCAAATTGACGCAGGACAGCATTTTGCTTAAGAATTAATTTCCCTGACTGTACGATCTTGGAACTAAGAAACTAAGCAATTTTCAAATATAACCTTCTTTTCGAACTGTCATTTTCAGTCACAACATTGGCAGTATGTTTTCAGAAAAAAAAAACTTGAAAGTGCTGGAATCTTTGTTTCCGTTACTGACCATAACTGATGCCGGTGCCGCTAAGCAGCGTTGCTCGACGGTATGCTTATAGTATTTTTTATCTCGTGAACGAAACGCACTTTACAAGTGATTACCAAGTGTACAAACACGCTGGACGCAAGTGTACAAGCGCAGGAGCTCTCGGTACCGTCCGAGACAATGGCGAAATCAGAAGTGTGTGTGTGCGTGTGCATGTGTGTGTCATGTGCCAACGCTACTCGTCTTCACGCACACATTTACAGCGAGTTTGTACACGTACACTTGGTTACCACAGCTAAGCTTACCATAAGCTGTTTATTTCAGATAGTAAATTATTTTAGGCCCACAAGGTTTTACCAGTCTCAACTGTTTCAACCCTTATTTTGTCATACCAGTGTGCCTGTCTTACACGTACGCAGTAGCACCTAATACTGTACATAACTACTCAGGTAAAACATTTTAATAACTTAAAAATTATGAATGTATACTTCTCGCTACAGCTAGATAAAAAAAAAATCAATATTGTGAATAAATTATATGTATATGTAAAACTAATTTAAAATGGGTTGTCGTATAAATTTATATAAAGTATTTTTTCTATGAAGTTGTTTTATTTGTTAAGACGTCATCGAATGCTTAAGATTATTTATGCATTACACTGCAAATCCAAAAACAACAACACAATCATCAAATCATTGTTGGATAATTGTTGTCTAAGCAAATAAGTTAATCTAATTTAATTTTACAACTACGTACATACATAAGTAGGTACAGTCACGAGCATAAATTTATTATTACTATGGACAGCTCGGCAATAATATCTGAAGTCCAATTCCCGTAACTAAAAACGTTCAAAATCTAGTCACAATCTCATCTCAGCGACGCGACAATCAAATGTCAAAAACTTGTCAAAAATATAAGGAAATTATGTGACATATTGAGACTGAAAACAGACTGTGAACGTTCTTAAAATTACGGGAATTGCCCCTCAGATTTCATGATTCATCATTCAGAAAACAGAAGAAGATTTCAGTCGTCAAGATGACGGCAAATATATGTGATCATTTGTGGAAAGCTTATTATTATACAAGTGACAGCACAAATATGTGACATCGCAAGAACACCAAAACTATCTGGCGTGACAAGACGCCAAAATATAGGATGCTGCATCAGCTTCAAACAGATGTGTCACCTCTTAGAATGCAACAATATCTGTCTACTCAGTAAAATTCAGAAGAATGTGATACCTCGTTATATCAAAATTATGTGACATCAGGGGGCCAACCACCACCTCTTAAAGCAGTATTATTTTAATGTTACTTCAGTGTGAGAAAGAGATGAAGCTATACAGGACGTCTAGCTCTATCTCTCTCCCACATTGAAGTAACATTAAAATAATACTGCTTTGAGAGGTCGTGGTCTTTCTCCAGGTAATGTAGAGGTTTATTTTTCAGGATGACTTTACCAACCGACCTCCATACACATACGGTTTGCTTCATTTAAGAATAGGAAAAATATGTGAGGGCTGACCTTCACATATTTGAGCTGACTCAGAGAGCTGCATGCAGCCCCCGTCTGGATGAAATAACTTGTAGTACTTTTAGGTATAATAACTAAATATAAAACAATAAGTGTTTTATTAGTAAAGTTACCAATACGTTATCACCAATAGGAGTCTCCGCTAGTCTCTTAAGCTGGCTTCCCACGGTGCGTGATATTGCGGACGGACGCGGACCAGCCTGCACCGCGCACCATGCGAGGAGTATCGTCCGTCGTAGCGCAGACACGTCCGTCGCGGTGCGTGTGTTCCGCGGTGAGTAACTTCAAAGGTACGGTGCAAGCTTCTCCTTCAGTTTGCAATTTGGACTTACAAAATGGCTTTCAACCTCAAGACGCACACAGGCTGACTCAAGACGCACACAGGCTGACACGCACCGTTGAAAGAGCCTTGTGTGTGGTGTGTGGCTGTCCGTGGTCGTCGGCCGTGCGTGATAATCTGCAGAATCATGCACCGTGGGAAGCCAGCTTTACAGTACTTATAAACTACACGAAAACAAAAAAAAAACCGTCTAAGGAGAAGTTTCCATAACCGCTTGACAGATATTGTTGGGTGATCCCATTTTGTTATTTTAAGTACATAGAAAATGCTGTTCTTAATCGGTAATAATACAAAGAAAGCCTGGTAGCTACTATCAATTACATAATATAACATCATGCCTGTATTCCCCGAATGGTAAGACAGAGGTGTACCTATAAGAACACCCACATTTCACAAGTTATGGTTAAATCCCATGTAATAAGGGGCAAGCCTATTGCCATCAACCGGGTACAAATCTAGACTCCGGGCTGCTAAGGAGAAATTCCAGATGGAAAACCCCAATAACACTACGCCCGACCTGGGAATAGAACCCACGACCTCATGCTCAGCAGTAGCGCTTGCGACCATTAGACCAACGAGGCAGTACTATCAATTAAATACAAAAAATATCTCATACCAAAAAGATGAAAAAATGAACATACAAGCCATGTTTAGCTCGAGGGCTGAAACCAACCCAAACATTGTTACAATAATATGATCATCCTTTCCTCCGTGCCTTTCTCAAGTATTGTTCAAATTAAATACAAAAATTCTTTCACATAAACTTAATAACTCGATATCATTATTATGGGCACAAAGAGATTCTCGGAACATTTAATGACATACATTATTTCTATTATAAAGCCTTCAGGGCTGAAGCGTCCTCGCGTACAATTTAAAGTTATGGCTGCTTTTCACTGAACTGAATATTTTTTTATTATATTTTTTTTATTTATGTAATAGATCAGTCAATATTATGGGAAAAATAGGAAAAGAACTTCCTCTATTCTTTTCGTCTTTTGTAACTTAAAAAACTATTGTTTTCGTTATTCTACGTACAGTTGTGGAACGTAAAGGTTACGCATCTTTAGTTTAATTATTAGTACTTGCAGTGTGTATGATACTAACATTTTTTCGAACTCGACAACAATATAAGTTTGGTGGCGCTTTCACAATCTATTTTTCTGGAAAATACCACCGCTTAAACGAAACAATGCTGTTTTACTAGAAATTACTAATTTTATTTGATTTCAGTATTAGTTTTTCTATCTAATGATAGTTTTATTCTTGTATTTAGTGCAATACTTAATCATAGAAAAAAATCGGAAAGGTCGATCCGCGCGAAATTTTAAATTTTGGTGGCAGTAATTAAATCATTAAGTGGCTTGTATAGAATAAACCCCGAAGGACTACAGCACTGTTCACTTATTTGTGTCAGGTGCTCACGCGCAGCAGTAACAGACGTGTGCCATCCTGTTGTGATTTCCCGCTAGAAACGTCAGTAAGTCTTTTCGTAGTAAGTAGTCGGACACAAAACCTGCAATTTTGTGTTAATGTTTCAAAACGTTTTATTACTAAGTTGGTTTTATAATATTTATAATAAAAAGGTTTGGTATACTTTCAAAATGATACAATTATAGTTATTATATTCTTGGTAGTATTTTTTTTAAATAAACATTTTAAACAAGATTCTAATGTTGTTGGAGCGTTTTTTCTGGTTTTGGTGATATTTTACAAATCAACAAAATTGCTTATTTACACCAAAATTAGTTTTTAGAGTTACGTGCCTCAAAGAAAAACGAAAAAAGAACCGTGATAACTCGATCTGGCAGTAGAGTATATAATATATAAACGAGTAGCTTGAGAGTGATGAAGAAACAAAACATTTTATGATTCTTTCGCTTTCTTTACTACATAACCCTTTTCGGTCGCGCGTACAATAACTCACCAAAGTTTCATTGTAATCGGATAAATGGTAAAGAAACGCATAGAAAAGGAACGAACAAATATTTATTTTTATACAAGGTGTAACATAATTAACGCACAACCTCTTAAGAGGTCATTGTACTCATCATTATGAACAACTTTTACTATGGGACCAAACCTGAAATCGCGAAAAAAAAATCAGCTGCTCCCTACATTTATATTCGCATAACTCGTCAAAATGTGGGGAACAGCTGATTTTTTTAAGATGTAAATCTTGTATATTAGATTAAAGAGCGAGCAAAAATTAAATCCTTGGTACTTATACTCCGTCGGTTTAGGTAGTTAACTAAATGTAAACAATCTTGGCATGTCTTTTTATCTAAAAGTTGTCTATAAATTATATATTAAAATCTTTGCGACTAGGTATTTACTAAATCGATGTTAGCTAATAAACTAAATTTAAATAATCTTTGTGTATATTATATACGACCTCTTTAATATAAAAAGACATACCAAGATTGTTTACCTTTAGTTAACTACCTAAACCGATAGACCATAGGTACTCGATTTGTTAAAAAAAAAATAAGTTAGGTATTATTTGTATTACAGCATGACAAAGAAAAAGTCAAAGTTTACACACGTAGAGTGCTTAGCAAGGATGGCAGAAAGGAGGATAAAAGAAAAAAAAACGGAATGATCCCGTCAAACAAGAAAAATTGCGAAGAAAAGGAAGAAACGATACCTACATATAAAAAAAAGCTTTTTATTGTTATTTTGTTTATGATTTGTTGTAGTAAACCACTGGGTGTCAAGACTTTCTAATTTTGGTGCTGACAATATATTAGAAGCTTTCAGGATTAAATAACTTTTTCTTACATTTTATGTAACTGAATACGTGTTTCTTGCATATCACATCATACATTATTTAAAAATTCAGAAACAAAATTTTCCACCAAAATTAGGTAATAAATCACAGTTGTTGAAATTCACTCATTTTACATAGGAGTTAATTAATTACAGTTCAAAAAATTGGTAAGCGCCCGCGCTGCTATACGGGAAAGGAAAGTTTAAAAAAATTGTTTAACCTTTTCGTTCAGTGGATGTACGTACACCCTAACTTATATAATATTACAAATGCGAAAATGTCTTTGTTTGTTTGTTTGTTACGCTTTCACGTTTAAGGTGACGATAACCGACTCGTATTACTGGGTGAACGTACGACGCGATGTGTGAGGTCACGCAAGCTATGCACTCAAGGCCGATGGCATTTATCTGCGTCTTAAACTGCTTAAGGGATTTTGATGAAATTAGGCACATGGGTAGACCACGACTTGGAGAAGGACATAGGTTACTTTTCATCCTGGATCGCAGACAATATCGCGTGCAACAGCTAGTTTATGTATAACTGTTATCCGCAACCACGAGTACTTTGTATGTCATATTTTTTTAAATCCAGGAGGGGCTTGTGGCTAAGAAATAACAGCCGCACGGGTCAATCGATCAGGTTAAGCTACGCTTGCCGCGGTTGGTCCGTGGATGGGTGACCATCTTTACATATCAAGACCCCTCCGTGCCTCGGAAAGCACGTTAAGCCGTTGGTCCCGGCTGTCATTCGTGTATCTTTGACAGTCGTTACGGGTCGTCAGAAGCCCGAAAGTCTGACAACCAGTCTTACCAAGGGGTATCGTATTACCCAGTAACTGGGTTGTGGAGGTCAGATAGGCAGTCGCTCCATGTAAAATACTGATATTCAGCTGCGTCCGGTTTGACTGGAAGCCGACCCCAATATAGTTGGGAAAAGGCTAGGCAGATTATGATTTTTTTAAATCCAAGATAAAGTAGCTTATGTCCTTCTCCAGGTCCTACCCATCTATAAAATTTCATTACGATAGGTTCAGTGGTTCAGACGTGAAAACGTAGCAGACAGACAGACAGACTGACAGACAATCAGAGTTACTTTCGCATTTATAATATTTGTATGAATGATAAGAAGACGATAAGACACGATGATATACGATCACGATATACCCCAAAATAATAATTATAATCTCCAAAGGTCACTTCTGCGCTGAATGTCTCGTATATCTCCAACTCAAACAAAATAAGCCGAAACACACGACCGGACCATTTTACACCCAAACGGCCGAAGATAAACATAGAAGAATAACATTGACAACTTTGTAGACAACACTTTATTTGGGATTTAGGATTAAAAGCGCTTTAGAACAATATTTTATAGGACAATAGACCCATTATATACATTGTAATACACATAAAAACAATAATATTTTATAGTGGCAACATTATAATGTTCTAGAACAAAGTCACGTGCACAGAATACATTTCAGTGACTAGGAAGATAGCTTCGGCCGGTGTGTTTTCTCATCTGTATCCTGTTTCTTCCTAATATACGTACTACAAAGAACCTGCGTTTATTTTCTTTTATAAGTCCAAATAGTAGGTAATTAATGCAATACTGCAGGAGCAGCTCCATTCAACAGTTTCATCCGATCACAGCTACTAATGCTATTAGAATAGAATATAATACTATTTTTATGTATACCATAAAAATTACAGATATCATCATCTTCCTGCCCTTGTCCCATGTTACTTGGGGTCGGCGTAACACGTTAACTCTTTCCATTTTCCCCTGTCAATCGTCACGCTATTATTCACTCCCTTCTCTTTCATATAATTCCTCACACAATCCATCCATCTTTTCTTTGGCCTTCCTCTTCCTCTTCATCCATCAACTTTTTTTACTTTTTACTCTTTTAGTCACATGCGTTTCCTCCCTCCTCATTACATGCCCATACCAAGCCAAACGATTTCCTTTCAACTTTTCTGTCACTGGCGCCACTTTCAAACTTCCCCTTGTATACTCATTTTTTATTTTATCAATTTTCGTCACTCCACACATCCATCTCAACATTCTCATCTTCGCTGCATGCATTTTTTTTTTCATTCGTCTTCTTCATGGCCCAGCATTCTGATCCATACAGTACGACAGGCCTTATCACGGACTTGTAAATTTTCCCCTTTAACTTGAGGGGCATCCGTGTGTCGCAAGTTGCTCCTGTGACCTGTCGCCATTTCATCCATCCTGAGTTGATCCGGTGCTTTACGTCTCGGTCTACTTCGCCACCCCCTTGAACAAACGACCCGAGGTACCGAAAGTCGGAGCAGATCGGTAAGGGCGTTCCGGTGAGAGATATAGGCACAGGACTGGAGAGACCGCCAAAATCTGGACTTGGGTACTGCATCGGCTGCACATCGCTCGAATCAACTGTACATACTTCCCTGGCATACATTTCTCCTTAAGAGCCCACCACAAAACTTCAAGAGGCACTCGGTCGTATGCCTTTTCGAGGTCAATGAATATCATGTGCAACTTTATTTCTCGCACAGCTGGCGGATAGTAAAGATGGTATCTGTTGTTCCCCGGCCAGACATAAAACCGAATTGGTTTTGCGAAATTCCACTCTATTCTCTCAGTCGCCTTTCAAAAACTTTGTGATATTAGCTTTAGTCCTCTATTGTTGTTGCACTCCAGCACATCACCTTTGTTTTTAAAGATGGGCCCCAGCGAACCACCATTCGTCAGGTATGGCTTCTTCTAGCAACAACTTATTGAAGAATAAAGGTAACCACGTCCATCCATCTACCCGTAATAACTTCTATACCTCAACAGGTATTCCATCCGGACCTATTGCTTTCCCATTCTTCATCCCATTTACTGCTATTCTCACTTCATCCATACTAATCATTCTCACTAAGCCCTTATTTACTAGTTTATTCTCAAGCACACCACTCCAGTCATTATCCTCATTCATCAGTCTTTCAAGATAGCCCTTCCACCTATCCTTAATTTTTTGGTCATCCGAAAGCACTATTCCAGTTTCATTCCTTATACATTTTATCTGACAAACATCCCTCGTCTTTCTCTCTATAGCTCTAACAAGCCGGTATAGATTTATTTTGGCCTGCTGGACTATCCAGTGTGTCATAAAGCTTGTCCTGAGCTTTTGTTCTCACTATGGCCACAGCTTTTTGACTTTATTCTTTAGAGCATCATTCTCACTCTTTTTTGCTGTTTTAAAACTAACATTCTCATCTTCAACACTCTGCCATTCCTTGAACTTTCTCTTCTTATCCTGCAACACATTCTGTATTTCTGTCGACAACCATCATGTATCGTACCTTTTCCTTTCGTCTCTCCCAAAATATCGTTTGCTGCACTCTTAATATACTCCGCTATTTCAGTCCAACATTCATTTACACTTCGTTCATTCATGTCTCCCATATCTATCATTTTATCCACCACTCGCTCTTTAAATTTCTTCACACAATCATTCTTCTCCAGCATATGCCATTTTATTTTAGGTGGAGGTCGCTGTCTGTTTTGATTGAGCTTTATTATTACAACCATTTCCATAACCAGGAGCGTGTGCTGTGACACTAAATCTTCTCCCGGTAGCACTGTGCAGTCTTTAATGAAAAATTACAGATATAAATATAGAAATTTTACAAAGGATGACACAATGGGCGATCTTATCGCTGATAGCAATGAAAGTGATCTTTTAAATACTACCTTTGCATGGATTAATTAGAAATTGAAGAGACAATATTGTAGATAGACTGTGGTGTACCATTTACATAAATACATACACAAAGCATATATAAACTAATATATATAAATATATACATATACAAGGTGGAACAGGACGATAGACATTCCTTTAAACCCCGTAAAGTTTATCATGTTCTTTACCCGTATACAAAAAATCAATCAAATCCAGTGAATACTTTAGCCACAGGATTTTTTTTCATTTTCTTATTTTTCAACATGATGTATTTCTGAGTCCGTAAAATAATAGGTAAACATTGTAAGGTCAAGGGGGGTGTACTATAGGTACACTTTTGCCTGGTTAGGCTACACATAACATAACATCACGCCTTGTTTCCCCGTAGGGTTCTACGGGGAAACAAGGCGTGATGTTATGTTATGTGTGTTGTGTAAAGTCAAGAACCTGTGCAAAATATATATTCTCTGCGTCTCAATATGCTTGAAAGACAGAGAAAGGTGTCATTCGATTCCACTCTGACGCGCCCCGCACAGTCCCACACAATCCTACAATTAGAAAGCAAAAGAAATATTACTTATGCAAATTATGCATTGATGGTGCATAGACAATTGCGAGTATGTGTGTGAGCGGAATTTTTTCGGCAAAAAGTCTCGGACTCTCGGTAATTAGGTCAGTCAGTCATAGCGGCGGCCTTTGAGGAGGCACGCACCTATTTTTTATCACGAGACGAGCCGCGCGCGCATTGTCGTGATTTTATGAAAAGTTTTAGTTGTTATTGACCTGACACCACTGGATTTCTTTTTGTGGGGGGCCGTAAAAAACGAGGTATATGCACGAGAAGTGAACACTGTGAATGATTTAAAAATTAAAATAATTAATGCCTTCGACAAACTAATAAGAATGGCAGATGAGTGACTTGTTACGACGACTCCGTGAAAATTTATTAAGATGATGTTGCTTGTGCATAATGAACAACGGTGGACACTGGAAATTTAAAAATATGACTCTATTGATGATGTAAATTCTGACTGTGATTTGATATTATGTGATTAACTGATTAATCATTCAATCAGTGGTTTTTTAATTAACAACGCGCAACTTAGTGAGTTTGTTGTTTTGTTCTCCGACTAAAGTACCTACCTGCGCCCCACACCGCCACCGTTGATCAGTGACTTTTCGTAAATAAAGCGTGTTTACTTTTTATGCAGTTGATTCTGCTATTTATTTTGTTTGAAAACTGCAATTTTTAAATTTTACTTTACCTACTAATCTTCGTATTTTAAAATGTTTCGATGGAATAGTACTGTGCTCGTTTTAATTTAATGTCGTACATCCAGAACCACGCTGTATATATAATCATAATACAGGAGCATAGAAAATAGAATGATGATATTTAAGGAGACAGGAGCTACTATCATACTCGTATTTTGTACCTAATACTTTTATTTGAATCGTAAATAAAACATGCTTAGGTATCGCATTTCAAAGTTTATTTTTCGAATTACTGAACCATGTTCTTCGAAATTGAATCTGAGTTCAATGTCTTATTGAATTCAAATATCAAAGTTAGATACCATTAAACAAGAGAAAGCGAAAAACAGAAAAGCTAGTGGGTACAGATTTCTCAGTATAAAATAGAATATGTTTTATTTGCATTATAACATGGTACAATAATGGTAGTCTAAATCTAAAGGCGGAGACTGACTTGTAACGTTTGTGCGTTTGAGGCGAGCTTAGTTACGAAACGCGGCGAACGCTCGCTTCGAGCACATGGCTCAAGCGCGCTCCATTTCTTGTTACAAAACGGCGATACACTAAATGTGGCGAACGTTCGCTTCGAGCACTTGACCCATAAAATCTGCCTTTCTTTGTATTTGTCAATAAATAAAAGTATTTTTTCACTAACCCATTGCATTTTTATTTTGGAAAAGAGAGTAAAACGAGATTTATGTTGTATTTGCGGCGACGCGTTAACCTGCACTGATTTGTTTGTACATGCGCTCGCAATGCTCGCATCGAGCAGCTCGGCTCGCTGCACGGACTACTGTAACGCGTTACAAAAACTTGATACATAACAAACAAATGTTACAAGTCAGTCTCCGCCTTTAGGGTTATGCTCTACATGTCTCGCCATAGACTGGCATACAAATATTTTAAACAAAATAAGTTAATAGTTATGTAGCATTATAATAGCAGTATAGTCAAACAGTCATTAATTATACATAACAACAACACTGTTTACAACAATCCGCCCGCTCCCTCCCAGAGGAGGCCTGTGTCTCAGGAGTGGGAACATTATAGGCTGATTATGCTTATTAGACTTCCGACACCGCGCGATTTTAGCCAATCGCCCAGCAAGACCTGTAGACGAAGAATCGATGGCGATATCGCCACGGAAAACAGGGTAAGGAAAGTACCTAACTGTCAGCAGTATAAAGGACTGATTGAATTGAACGGTTATTTTAGAATTCTATCTACTTTAATGGCAATACCCGGTTGGAATGGTGTTGGTCGGGAGCCAATCCGAAACAAGGCGAACATTGCAACGGCGGAGCTGCATGTGAATGTCGGCAAGTTATACGGGAATGCTATTGGAAACACAATTGCTACAGAGGCAGAGTGAAAACTACAGAGCATGGAGACGGCTCGGTGGGCGCTGCTAGAGGTGGCATTGTCAACACTATATACAAACCAAGTCCGTCATCGTTTACTCGTAGGTACGACAGAAATTACGTAAGATAAAAACTGACGGCTTTAAAGGTGGTCTGTGTATGACAGAAGTTGTGCGTTCAGCGCACTTTCGACTCCACGAATGTTATTAGTAATGCCATCGCTGCGATTCCTTGCTCTGTGATGAAAACCGAATGATACGAATATGGTTGAACTGTATGTGCAGTACGTGCTCGGTCGTATAATGCAGCAAAGTAACAATTTATTCAGTTGCATCTTAGATCAACTAGGGACACCTATTGTATTAAAGTATTTTTTCTCAAACATGCTTGGAAATCCGAGCATTATTTCGACAACCTTCTCTGAGAAAAGTAATTGAAAATGCTGTATTGGTCAAACAAATATGATACAATACATGCGAGCAGCGGCTGGCAGTGTTAGTATGCAAATCCTTATCTGTCGTGTTTAGCGGCCGAATTAATGACTATGAAAAGTGAAAACTCATAACTGTCGTGTAATTTAAAAATGGAACGAACTTTTTGTTTCGACAAATGGCAACCGAGAAGGTAACTTATCAAAGATTTTATTTAAATTTGGATTTCGCTCCCAAATAGAGCTGTTTAAAGTTAAAAAGAAACAAATCAACATAGTGGCGCGTGAAAAATTATTTATCGTTGTTCGTCATTGATTTTGAAATTTAATTAATTTACTTAGTTTGAATTTCCGCGCATTATTTGAGAAAAGTACTATACAAGTCTTGACCGCAACCAGGCATTGATGGACTCACGTATGTGTGTGTACCCAGTTGTTTTTAATTTAAAGATAAAACTTTGCTTGTGTGAAAACGAATGTTTCAAGAAAACACTTGACAACACAGCTTTCTATTAAACTGCTAAAGAACAAAACAAAGTTATTATTAATAATAATTGTTATCGACTTCATACAAAATCTGACAACATTTTCTCCTCGTTAAAATATTCGCACGTCCACAATAATCATATTATCGATAATACGCGTGTACAGACTGAGAATATTGGACGAGTAATAAATATCGTAATACGTGATGGCCGCAATATCGTGATTGTTTCGGTAAGTCGATACATCGACTGAACATATTCCAGAGTAATGAGTTCATGTACAGTAAATGAGGAAGACAGTAGGTATTACGTCTGTTTGTATACATTTTGATGACTTTACATCAACGCGCGACTTATATCCTTAAACTTTGAAATTATTTTACGGTTTCCTAAATTTTATATAAGTATTTAGATATATTTTCTTCTGCTTGATAAAATTCTTAAGAGCGTTCATCGCGCGCGGGCTGGCAACGTCGCATTTCTAGAGGTTTTTCTTAGAAAATGACGTATTGTCAATAATTTTCTATTTTCTAAGAGTAAATAACAAAATAACTGTAAAAAATAGCATACATAAAGTATAAATACCAACGATTTAAGTATCTATTTTGTCAGAGGAAATTGTCTTTTGATTTAAATTTGATAAAATAATCACGAAAAACGTCCAGAAATGCGACGTTGCCAGCCTGTGCGCGATGAACGCTCTAAATTCATTCAATAATTCGCTGACAAAGCACAGCCTAAACCGCTGGACCTAAAAGTATGAAATTTTGCACCAGAGTTCCTTCAGAAATTAAAGTGAGCAAGAAGGAAGGTTTTTTGACGAATTACAACTCTCATAAAAAAATACGAACTCCCATACAAACTTTCATCCCTTGATGAAACTTTGTATGGGAGTTCGTATTTTTTTCCAATGAGAAATCCCATCGCGCACGAGGCTTGTTCAACTCATATTTTTCTACTTAGCGTTTCGATAGCAAAATGAATTGAATATTTTAATTAGTAATAGGTAGGTACGACACGATAAAATCCCAATGCTTGGTTTTGGTATTATAAAGAATTTTACAATCCATGTGCTCGAAAAGAGCGTTTTCCAAGCAGCCAAACTGTGCGGAAAGTGCCACTTTTTCACACTAGTGTGTTTTACTTTTTTTTTCAATTTTTAATTCCGTCGTCAGCGCAACGCAAACAGTTTTTATTATTTGAAAAAAAAATACAAATTAGTTAAGTACAGATTATCATTCATATAAAAGGTACAATAAAACTAATACTTCATTAAACGCGTTATTAATTACTCTAGATTTAGATTTTGATCAATTAATTAATTTAAAATATTTATTAAATAGCTATTTGCACATGCGCAGTAGTAGATATGCTGAGCGCGCATGTATTTAAAACAAACCCACCATTTTACTAATTTATTGCTTAGTTCGGAGACGATCTGTGTACATCTTAATATTTTTTTATTTCGTTGCACAATGCATAGTAAAACGTTGTATGATACACGTGCGTAAGATGATTTCCGACTCGTGTCGACTTATACACTCGCTCGCATCGCTCGCTCGTGAATAAAAATGTTACTCGCCGAAAATCACCTACTTTCCGCACTTGTAGCATAAATAACTATTTACTCTTTGTCCACATATAAAAATATGCTCAAGCGATGAAAACATTTGAGTGTTCCAAAATTGCTGGCAGGCACAAAAATATTTGTCGAATAAAATTGCACAGAATGCAAACAATCAAATGTATATTTAATTAAATCATGCGTTGAGCGTCGAAGAGTTGAAATTTTACGATAAAAAAATCAAATAGATGCAATATGGTACTTTTTTATTATTGGAATTTACTAGCTATTGCACGGGCAATAGCTAGTAAATTCCAATAATAAAAAAGTACCATATTGCATCTATTTGATTTTTTGAACCCACGGGGGTTCACTCGTATCCTAGAAGAACATCACCGTGTATCCGGATAAAAAGTAGGTATCATTATAAATATAATAATGTACTTGCCTGGGGCGAATTGAAACTATGTAAGTCTAGTAATTTTGACGTCAAGCTCTACAAATACAAACAGATAGAAATGCTTCGTTAAGTTTACGTTATGTAACTAGTAAATATATGTTAGGGCTACAACCCGAAGTGCGGCTATACCCAGTTTTAGCCGGCTACAACTAGGTATGGCCGGTAGCAGTTTCGAGGTGCAACCGATTGCATTCGGCTAAAACTAGGTGTAGCCTTCATCATACCTTCTCAAAACACTACATTCTCTTGTGCCTAAACGGACCCTGGCACTCGCCGGTCGCGGCACCGCTCGCTCCGCTCGTTCGGCTCGTACGTTATGTAGTCACAGTACTAACCTTTTTTTTTTTTTTTTTTGTTTCGGGGTGGTAAATCCTCATGGATGTCCTCCGCCCTGGGGCGGGCGGAGGGGTCTGTCAGACTCTTACTGACTAAAAACCACCCCGGTGTTCCATCTCACACCTACGCCGAGGGTCGCGGCCCGCCACGGCAGGCCTCTCCTCGTGTCGAGGGGGGGAGTGAGGTGTTTGACTCCCCCCGCGACGTCTCAGAGGGGCGCGCGTGGAACACTACGCGCCGCCACCTCGGGTCCGATGTATGGGGGCGACGGACGTCCCCGAGTCCGTCGCCCCTGGACCCATTTAGGGGGGCTGGAAGAGGGCGTTGTCCGCCCTCCGCCGACGCCCAGTGCGCCTGCTGCGGGCTGGGTGAGAGGATGTGATCTCTCTCTCCCTTTCCGCAGCCTCCTTCTGCGAGATGACTGTCTCGCAGAAGGAAACCACCGCGTCCCAGGACTCCTCGCTGCCGACCATCGAATTAACGACAGCCGGCAGCGACAGGTCACTGCCTACTCTAGAGATGAGGGCACGGCGCGGCTCCTCCCAAGCAGCACACTCTGCCAGCGTATGCCGCGCCGTGTCCTCCCGACAGTCGACGCAGTGGTGACACCGGGCGTCTGGCTCCCTGGTTATGCGACACAGGTACTTCCCGAAGCAACCATGCCACGAGAGCACCTGCGTCACCCGAAACGACAAGGAGCCGTGCCTCCTCCCGAGCCAAAGGTCGAGCACCGGCCGGACCGCCTCGCACAGTACTAACCTAACCTACCTTTCACCTAAGTTTAACCAACTGCTACCGGCCACACCTAGTTATAGCCGCACTTCGGGTTTTAGCCGTAACATATACAGTATATCAGGCAGGTGTCCCCAACGTCTAAATGCTTAGGTAGTAGGTAATGTTTTAAAATATTTTACAATAAATGCCTGTACGTAAAAATAGATAATTATTTACACGTGAAACTAACAGTTTCGTAATGTAAATCCGGCTTTAAATCAACCACTTTAGGTAAGTATATATTTATTTTTTCTACAAAGTAATTGAAGCTACATTGGTAAAAATATCATTTAAACCTTGAATCTCTTAATAATAGACCCTTATAGTACTACATCCATATTCGTCCAACTGTTTCACATTGCATTGTGTACAGTCAAGCGTTTTAATGCAACATCAATTGCCCTGGGTGCTACTACAGCCGCTAGAATGAATAGGGAGTACGTATATCTATGCTTTTCACTTGAAGTTCGGTACACTGGGCCATTTTAATTGGCCAATGGGGAAGGCAACTGTCAAAATGGCGCTGTAGTAGTTAGTTCCCAACACAAGCTAAAAATACAAGGCGTGAGGTGGTTTTATTTTATTTTTGCGAAAATGACGAGTTGTTGTGTTAGTAAATACTCCGAAATTGTAGTCCGCCATTTCCCGAGATACCCTAAAATTAGAAGATGGTGGCTTAAAGCTATTCGTAGCGACTTTGAAAAAATTAAACAATGGGTCAGCTAACATTTTGAAGAAAGTAATTAAGGTTTTAAATTCTGACACTTTCTATGTCTAATACTTGATTAAAAATATTGAAATCGCCGAAAATAAAGAGATAGTGAAATAAAACCAAACTCATGAATGAACACGAAATAGAATGAATGAACGAAATGTCCAATTTATTGTTGGCCGTAGGGACCTAGCTATGATTATGCCATCTACAATTAGCTTTGCCCGACTTTCCCCATTAAACAGGCTGTTCCGTGGGCAGTTCCGATGGACCAAAAAAGATTGTAAGCATCTGTTAGTTCATTTTTAAATTTTGAAAAAGGAATTGAAAATAATACGGTACTTGTACCTTCAAGAATATGGAAGGCACCCGTCGAGGCCGGCCCTGAAAGAGGTGGCGATCTGACATAGGTATTCCATTTTCGAATCCTTGTTGAAGTGAAACTTCTTATGCGACGATTCGATAAATTAAGAGTGAAATTTCAAGGACGCGTCACGTTTAGGCACATTTCTTTACATAAGAGACGAAAACGAAAGATATAACTCTCCCTCTCTCTGTCTCTCACACTAAATATCTCACCCCTCAGCCGCCACCCTGACTCATTGAGTCGACGTCAAAAAACGCGCAACGAAAGTCCGACCCGAAGGTCGGACTTTTCTTAAGAAGTTTCACTTCTATAACGTAAACGGTGCTACACGTGCAATTTTTTTTCTTCCTTTATTGATGTTATTTCCACTTAAACCAATATCAACTTTAAAGTTGGTTAAATTAAGTTTATTTCAGAATGACTACTACTATTGAAAAAGGTTTGTTGCTTTTTTTTATTGTTTTTTAAATTGTGGTGCAGACTGAAGCTATTTTTCCAAAAACATGTTACATGTTTTGTAACTAAATTGCGAACGCAGGAATCGGCATACACGCGTACCATGATGGCTGGTTCGAGACAGCGCGGGATTAGAGTTCCTGGAAGACTTAGTTTATTTATTTATTTATTCATTTATTCTTCAGAAACTAGTCTAGGTAAATAATGTACAGCTAGCGCTTACAATTGCCATTTACAAGCTTTCACAAATTAAGTTAGTTAATAAAGTAATACTAAATTATTTGGAAAGGCCTTTGCCCAACAGTAAATACCCTGATTAGAGAAAATACGAAAGATAGTGATGTTCTTACCTAAATAGACGAACAAAAGTGGAGATGGACGGGCCGGATGTTAAGAGGCATTCAAGACAAGTGGAGAGTAAAGTTGTGACAGAATGGTACCTCAGAAATGGCAAAAGGAACAGGGGAAGACAATATAAAATATGGGAAGACGAATTGAAGCTCACAGCAGGTCCAAATTGGAGAAGAGTTGCGAGAGACAGGACTCAGTGGAAGTTGTTAGAGGAGGCCTTTGCCAAACGGCACCCTGAACTATGAGACATTTTTAAAATTACTAAAAATACCACAACGCAAAGATGTTCAGAATAACTCCCGGCTTCGGGCTTATTATTTGGAGCATTTAGATTGGAGCAGTCCGATCCACAGGTATTGGCTCGAAGTCCATCAGAATGTCAACCGGCGGTAAAGATTTTGTGTTATTTTTTTTTTTTTGTTGTTAGTGATAATTTAATGAAATCTTATTTTTATGACTATTGAATTTTAATGTATTTTATTTTGTGATTGTATTGAATTTGTATTTTATTTTAATGAGCTAATGAATATTAATTTATTTTATTTTAATGATTTATTGTGTTGAATGAATTTTATGTACTTTTTTGGTACTTGGTGCCTTATTAAATAAATAACATAACATAACATCACGTCTTGTTTCCCCGAAGGGCTAGGCAGAGGGGTACACCCACCTTTCGCTAGTTAAATATTTTTTTTTTTTTATATAAATAAATATTATTATTGCCCAGCTGTGGGACAGTACGGACTGAAAGAAGAAAAACATATAGCTACAGGAAAATTGTGGGTAAATACGAGATAAACTAATGAAAATTGAAAAATTAAAAGGGCGTTTAAAGATGAGAACGAAGTAATGATACAAAAGTGTATTCAGGTGGGTCTTCGAATTAATGAAAGAAAGAAAAAAAAAAGATAGTATTGCTCATCGTACAACAATACCTACATTAAGAGTGACATGCAATAAGAAAATAGAAACTTTTAGAACCTATTGTGATTTTTTTAGCAAATAAATAAATCCATCCACGATGTAAGGGATCGTCTTTTAATTACTTACGTGAAGTTCGAACAGGAGGAAGGGGTCAGAAAAAAAACGATAAGGGTATGGGATAATGTGACAATCACGTGTATTTTTTCATGTCAGCCGGGAAACCTTTTATATCATAGTGCTTAAAGCTTCAAGTGCAGTAAATACCGACCAAATCCTCATTTTTTTTTTTAATTAATTTAAATGGTTTTTCAGAATCAAATTTTATGATATTTATTTTTAAACATTCTAATTATATCTGAGATTCTCAATAATAATAAAAAACCGGCCAAGTGCGAGTCGGACTAACACACGAAGGGCTTCGACTACCGTATAATATTTAACTACATATTAAAAAAAATACTTCAGTTTAAAAACACAGGTTTCTTGTATGAGGACCCCCTTTAAATTTTAACTTTATTTTTATTATTTTTTGTTATAGCGGCAATAGAAATAGACAATCTGGAAAATTTAAACTGTCTACCCAAACCTATTATGGTTCATGAGATACAGCCCGCTGACAGACAGACGGACAGACGGACAGCGGAGGCTTAGTAATAGGGTACGGCACCCTAATTGCGTAACACACTATCAATCGGAATCTGAATCATTTTGAAGCAAATTGCTAATCCATTGCTTCATAAGTTCGAAAAATTCGTCTGCTCAACAACGTAAGTAACGCAATGAATGTTGTTGAACTGTCAAATGAAACCGATTCCGATTGATAATGCGTTACGCAATTGCCCCGCCGGTTGGCACCCTTTAGAACCCTGAAATTACACGTGATGCTGGGAGGGGGGAGGAGCGGTACCCTAAAAGCTCACAAATTGTCACCAAGGGGGAGGGTGGGGTATAAAAGTTGCTTAAAAAACATCACGTGATTATAGGATCGCTCTAACTAAAACGTGACGTAAATAAATTCCAAATTCACAAATATAAAGAGACAGCTACATTATGTATCTATGAAAGTGTCTTTAAAAGAAAAGTTCATCCGGCGATACTTGGATGGTTTAATCCACAACTCTAATTTATTATCATTTTGGTAGACGAACTTTTGAACTGAGTGAAAAGTATTTCGTATTAATTTGAGTCTTATCTTTATAACAATACCTATAAATTATCTTGTTTGGACAGAATTTTAATGAATGGTGCGATACTTTTAGACTTGAAAACTTCTCACAACTAATAATAATTATGAAATTGGATAAACAACTAAGTGCCTAATTGGTACAGCTTCTACTACTTCTGAGATTTTAGAAACTGCATTTTTTTCGTTTTTAACAAAGTCAAGTATTCTAAAGTTATACAGGGTGGCGATTAGGTTATCACATTAATTGAAACCACGCATTCAGTATATGATTCTGGACCCCGCTACGTTGAAATTTTCGTCGGTTATTAAAAAAAAAATTTGCTGCTCCATACATTTTGAGCTCGTAGGTAGGCAAAAATGTATGGAGCAGCAAATTTTGTTTTTTAATAACAGACGAAAAATTTTAACGTAGCGGAGTCCAGAATCATGTACTGAATACGTGGTTTCAATTAATGTGATAACCTAATCGCCACCCTGTATATATATTTATAAGTAATTTTCTTTATTTAATTTAAGAAGCCCAAAATCCAGGGATAGGAACTTAAACTACTCATTAAAAGGCACTCTAAAATAATAAATATCAATAGATAAGCCACGCTCTCCGAATGAGAATAACTCCGAGTGGCCATAAAGAAGTTTTTCATCAAAGAAATCCTAAGTTTTATTACTAAAACGTAGTCTTATCTTCACGCTCTATTGGTTCAGGAGCCTTTATCCTGAAAATGGATATTCACAAAAACCTCCTTTTGTGGACACTGTAATCCTTTTTGTCCGTTCTATGTACCGTGCACACACGACCCGACATCAGTTTTTAGGGTTCCCGTACCCGAAGCGTGCCAAACGGAACACTATTACTAAGCCTCCGCTGTCCGTCCGCCTGTCTGTCAAATTTTCACAGATTGTGTATTTTTATTGTCGCTATAATAACAATTAATAAAATAAAGTTAAAAAAAAAATATATTTCTTACCCTAGCATGTGGCTTTCATTGCTAAAACTCATCGAGTAGACTACAAATATAATTTTTACTTTTTCTTATGTTCAAAAATGAAGAAATAGGGGGCCGTAAAAGTTGCCAGTTTTAGGCCATTTTTGTACGAGCTCTATTTCAACAACTAAGAAAGTTAGGAATTTGAAACTTGTGTATATTATGAACCATAAACTGTATTTAATCATCAAATACTAAAAACACCGATTCATAAGGTATTTGTTTAAATATGGGCGATTTTCTGCAACTAAAAAAAAATTACTATGTAATTCACAGTATCATTATGAAATACAAAGCTGTTATCTTTGCGATTGTTAAAATTTAAAATGAAAAATATTCTACGTTTAGTATTTTTATTTATCTGAACTAAAAAAAATTGAAGTACGGAACTCTCGGTGCGCGAGTCCCTATCGCACTTGGCCGGTTTTTCACTACACATACTCTTGTTTTTTTTTTGTCGGTATTCGTATCAGAATTAGGCAGCATTGATTTGAAATTAGAATGTTTGTTTTTGGATTGATTTGATTTTTGAAATTGGTTTGAATTACTTATGTAATTAGTTTTCGTAGAATCAATGTTTTATTAAGCCTCAAGCTTGATTAATTTTATAAACATGAAATCAATCTGTATTCAACACAACACGTGATTACATAATAAATAGACACGTAACTCACAAATAACAGCTAGATTGAACAAATTATTAATTTCAGCACAAACCCAAAACAAAATGTTGAGTAATTAATTCAATCCGAAAATTAAATATGCATTAGGATAAGCACCTGTCTGAATGCAAGTAAGAAATTAACAACACAGCCCAAACATAACACTCAAAATTAACATAATCGGATTATTCCACGAAAAACTCTGCCGTATTAACAAAGACGAGAAAGTAATCAAGAAAATTTAAATTAAATTAGTGGCTGAAAGTCATTAAAGCTCCAAGACACCGGTAAACTGGGACCTCAACGAAAGCCGAAGTTGAACGAAGTCGCTTCGGCCACTCGGTTATTGTATAAACGAAGGTAAACAAAAATAAAGCACAAAGACAAAGTTCAGAAGAAACTTCGGGGCTTTCTATCGAAGGAAAGTGAAAAAATGCTTACAAGCATTTTGTTTCAATGAAGATGATAAAAGTATTTCTTTAATTCGATGGCTATTGACCTATTCTTCTGGGATTTGTTTGAGATCCGTACACGACTAAATAAACAACAGACAAAAAGACAGACGGACAAGATGAAATTATAAAGATTTCGGTTTTTGCCATTTGAATACGGAACCCTAATAAACGTATATAAAATAGTCTAAGAGGTTTTGAAGATTAACCTTTTTTTCTGTTAACCTATGTAAATACCTACTTAATAAAAAATATAAAAATAGACACTCATGAGCACTACCGACAGAAGTGAAAACTTAAAACTATGAAATAACAATGTTTTTTTTATTATTAAAATTAATAGTAGTATCAAAAATTACATAACAAAATAACATCACGCCTGTAACCCCCGAAGGATTAGGCAGAGGTATACCTATGTAAATAAAGGTTTACTACATTCGCATTGTCTTTGACATGAGGTATACAAACTATGGTTAGTACCTAGCTCTATGGACTAAACAATAGAACTGTAAAATGAAGATGACAGTCAAAATGATAATCTTGTGAAAATATAGAAAATAATCCGTACTTACGAGTAATTAATCTTATAAATTGTAAATAATAGCTTTAATTGTTGTTTCTCTTTACAGGTAACGTTTAAGTTTGGATATCCTATTTATTTATTTATTTAACAGTTTATGTACACATATAAACAAACAAGAAGAAAGGAACAGAAAAATACGTACAAAGGTGATGCTTATTTCTAAAGGAATCTCTTCCAGCGTACCTGCGATAGGAAAGTAGATTATAGTAGGATTTAATATAATTTTGATGCAAAAGATAGATACATCGAGATTAATAAAACTTTTCTATTTGCAGAGCAACACAACATACATACATACATAAACTCACGCCTTCTTCCCATGGGGGTAGGCAGAAACTACAGAACGCCACCTGCTACGATCCTTACCTACTCCTTTTGCCTCGTTTACCTTCAATACACGCACGCCGGTTGCGAGTACTACGCACCTGACCTTTCTGAAGAACATCACCAATAAGATCACTATATGGCTTCCTAAGGCGTCCCTTCCCGGCGTTTCCACTGTCATCTGCCGTGTAAATACCTTTTGCTAGTCGACTTTCATTCATGCAACACAAATTAGCTTATTATTTCAATATGGTATAAAAACATACTATAATACAATACAATATGTTTCATGTTGAAATAATAAGAAAGAAAAAAGAAGAAGACAGAAAATACGTATATTTGCGGTAAACATGACGCAAAAAAGAACACAAACACAAAAAAGAAACAAGTTGGGAGAAAATATGCGCCACATCCACACAAAACGACAAAAAAAAAAACAATTAAAATGCGAGAAATTCAAATTTTCTTACGACTTTTGCAATTTTCAAGTCAGTATTAAGTTATATGTTGATCAAAATATGATTCGCAACCGTAAAAAATATGTATTCACCGTATTATATTCATTAAAGTCAACAATACAACTCTTTGAGACCAGGTAATTCTATTGAATGACTATTTAATGGAATCTTGACAATTAGGATTATACAAACTTATGAAGTTGTATATTAGTTGTCGTACCTTAGCGCTTCCCCTTAAGAAGTTTTAACTTCGTAAATCTAAGGAAGTTAAAATATAAAATTAGTTTAAACGTAATCGCAGATGATTTAGCCAAATACTGCACAACAAAACAGCCCTGAATCTGAGCTTCCCCGGATTTCTTCACCCAACAGTTTCATGTTTCTTTCCATTTAAACTTGCCTGACGGAGCGCTCCTCGAGATATCTTCAAGGCTACTAATACTTTTAAGGGGGAAGCGCTAAGGTAGCCCGCAAAATTAAAATTTTCTTATTATTTTTGTAATTTGCAGGTCAATTTCTGGGTGTGAATATGAGTCGCGACCGTAACAAATATGTTTTTTACAGAATTATAATCATTAGAATCAGTAATACAGCTCCATAAGTTAGTATAAACCTTAAATGTCAAGATTTGATGAATTAATAGTCATTCAATTGGTCGAGGAGGTATTGAAGTTTTGTATGGGACGACTGATTTTTTTTTCGCAATTACGATGTTGGTCCCCGGAAGAAAGTTGTTCAGTTTGATGGTCTGTACCACACCCTTAATTTTCGCTACACAAAGTGAAGTGAAGGTTACACAAAAAAAAAACAGATTTTTTTAAACTGATATTTCTTAGTGACTACAATAACTGCAGTCCGGTCGATGACCCCACAAAAAAAATAATCAAATTAATTTAAAATAACCCTATATAAATTGAATTTTCTTTACCTAGAACACGTTCTACAAACATCATATATTATTTATTTATTTTATTATTTAAGTACACAAAATAAAACATATGCAGATACGACATTATAAATTAGAGTATTTTGTTTCTTAATAAACGTATTCCACGATATATTCGGATAGGCATTCATTTAATAAGCATCAGGTATTATCAAATTTTTTATTTGCATAGTATCTTCATATTAACGCTACTATCGATTGTTTAACTCAAAACTGTCTCAAGACTTATCTACTAATAGACATTCACTTGGAACCCAAGCAATAATACTCCATATCCAGTAGACTTAGAGTACAATATACCTTGATGTTTAGCTTTAGGATGAGCGCACGATTGTCTGAGACAGGCACTCCCATCTTCGTCGCTACTTGAAGTGGCAGCACGTAGGTCTGTTTACTCTCTGTGCACAAATCCAAGCTAAGCTGGGATATGAGCTGTGCTTACAACTCTGCATAGTTGGAAATCACGCGGGATCCTTGTAAGGCTTACGAAGTATACCGCGGGGATATTGTGGAAGTGTGGAACTAATAAAATCTTGTCTTGTATCACTTTGCAGTTTATTGTGTTTGAATGACAATGTGGAAGGTTTTGTGTTCGATATGCTCATGTAGTTTATTTTGGCAAAAGCTCTGGTAAAATAAACATGGAAATAAACATGTTTTGAATGCCGGTAAAAATCTTTATCTAAGCTGAAATAAAATTATGTATTAAATACATAAAAAAGTATCGTTAATTCTTATAAAAATCAACCATCTTTTCTGTAGAAAAGCTACTATTAAAACCATGATTATATTTTAACTCCTTAGTGACTATTTCCAATTTGTAATTCTGCACATTAAAACCTGAGGGGCAACTCCCCTAATTTTAAGAACATTCACAGTCTGACCTTAGTTTCAATATGTCAAAAATACCTTTAATTTCCCTAGTTACGAGAAATGGGCTTCAAAAGCCCAATTACCGTAATTTAAAAACGTTCAAAATCTAGTCGCAATCTCATCTCAGCGACAATCAATGTCAAAAACTTGTCAAAAATGTAGGGAAATTAGAGGTATTTTTTACAGATTGAGACTGAGATCAGACTGTGAACGTTCTTAAAATTACGAGAATTGCCCCTCTGATCTCAGTCTCAATATTGAGACTTGTCACAAGACTTATCCAAAGACTTGTCAAAAGACAAGTTTTTGACATTTGATTGTCGCTGAGATGAGATTGCGAGTAGGTTTTGAACGTTTTTACTTACGGGAATCGGGCTTCTGATTGCCAGACCACAAACTTTAAATAAAAGTTTCCTGTAAAAACAAATGACGACCGTGCAAAGGAATAAACTATCTCTATTGTTCTCAGCGAGACTGTTAAAAAGATACATAAAACTTTATGTAAGGTGCATCTGGGAACTGGCAGTAATGAAAGTGGCCCCTGGGAAGAATGCTAGAGGATGGAAGTAGCCATCAGATGATCGAACACGAAATCCCTTTTCCCAAAACGTGCTGAACCCAGGCATCGTTTACTTTTATTAGAATTTATATGCATTTGAGTTCTGTCTGTATATTTTAGTGTTTAAGATTTTAAGTATGGATGTTGGAGTTTTAGTGATGTTTATCTTAAAGGTGGATGTACTCATTAAACCATACTTCTACTTTTGTCTAGAATTTGTTGCTTTTAATTGCTAAGTGGTGTCTTTATTGTTGCTGATAATATTGCGTCACTAGCCTCAATATATAGCATTTACGCCTTAGTCAAAGCGGGCTTTTATAACATAAGTAGCTACTTAAATCGTGTTTGAAAGTCCAGAAGGCCAGAGTTAAGTTACTAAGTAGCCTTGTTCGACAAAATCCCGATCCATTAACTATGTGCCTAGTCATTTTATTGGATTATGCTTTAATCAAACTAATTAATATAGCGCCAGTTAATAACACATTGTATCTTTACTATAAAGCAAATATAATTGGATTTTATTAAGTAGTAGTTTGCATGGTTTTTCGACTTGAAAAAACATCGAGATGTCTTTGTTAAATGTAATTAAAATTTATTGCATAAACGCTCCGGAATAAATTCTCTAAATGATGGTAAAAACCGCATCAAACCGCGTTGCGTAGATTAAAAGAGCAACGTGGTCACATAGACAAACACAAATTGTGAGATGTGTGTCTTTGTAAGATGTTTATACCTAGTCCTGCCATAAATACTGAAACAAAGAAAAAAATTATTCTATTGCAAATAACATTTATTACTTTTACATTGTGTTATTTTAATACATAAATATAAAACAATTTAAAATATAAAAAGCTTATTTGAAGTGGTCTCCATTGGCTGCAATACAGTCCTTTAAACGTTGAGGCCAGTTATCAATAGAAGCACGCACTCTTTCCATGGGAAAATTCTTCACTGCGAATCGTACGGTTTGTTTTAGGGGCTCCAAATTATCATGGCCTTTAGAGCAAGCCGTACTCTCTAAAACTGACCATAAATCATAATCCAGCGGATTAAGATCGGGACTAGACGACGGCCAGTCTTCAGCTCTGATGAAGTCCGAAACGTTCGTTTCCAACCAAGACTGCGTAGACCGAGCTTTATTACTCGGCGACGAGTCTTACTGGAAGGACCATTCTTGGTTATTGAACATGATATTGTTAAGGGGCTTCACTACCTTCTCAAGAATGGTATCTTGATACACTTGTGCCGATGTTTTGATACCTTTTTCACAAAAGTATGGCTCAGTCACTCCTTCATAGCTAATACCCCACCAAACCATCACTGAAGTCGGATAGTGCCCACGTTGCACTCTGTTGACTAATTGGGAAGCTTCCTTAGAGATTTGAGCATAAATACGGTCATTTTGTTTGTTAAAATGTTGCTCAATTGTAAAAATGTTCTCATCCGTAAACAAAATTTTTCTGTGACCTCCCTTTGCGTACCGCTTCAGTAGTTGTTTCGATTTTACCACCCTATTCTTTTTTAAATTATCAGTTAAGAAATGACCAGTACGTCTCTTATAGGCTGCTATTCCTAAGTCATCTTTTAAAATACGCGACATGGTTCTAGGTGCTATCTTCATCTCTCGAGATAAAATCTTTTGCATTCGGACAGGATTTCTTCAAATTCTTTCCCTTACTGCTTTGACCACCTTTTTCGTACGAACACTACGTGAACGGCCAGATCTTTTTCTGTCACAAACAGAGGAGGTCTCATTGTACCTATTAATAGCCCGGTACACAAACATTTTACTAATACCAAGCGTATGGAGAGTTTTAAAAATTGCATTTGGCTCCATTCCTACTTTGTGTAATGCAATCACAGCGATTCGGTTCTCTTTATCACCCCGCTCCATTTTAATACCGCAAGATATTGTACAATGTATTGGCGCCAAAATGAGAAAACTCAATGAACAATGAATAAAAATGACAGATTCCAAATTCAGATGTAATATGTTGTTTATTTTTAATTGTAACAGTGTTTATGGCCAGACTAAGTAGAATAACAATCAAGCCTACATTGTCACCCACCTACATATAACAGCAAATTCGTACTTTACTTGAGAAAAAAAATCATTCATCATAATTAATTTTGAAAAGGAGTGACTACCGAGATGACGACTAATAGAAAGGTACAGGGTCAAATTAAATTAGCTAGCGCAACTCCGCAGACGTGATGGGTATCGATATCTAAACATGACAAAATAAAAAAAAGATTAGATGATTTTTTTTGGGGTCAATGACTGCAGGTAGTGTTTTAACTTGAAGTGTGAGTTGATAAAATATGTTTTATCGTGTTGATATCGATACCCATCACGTCTGTGAAGTTTACACAAAAAAAACTGATTTTTAAACTGATATTTTAAGTGAATATAGATACCTACCTACTACCGGCGGCGGTTGATGACCGCAAAAAGAAAACATCATCGAATTTTTTTTTGGTTTTATCATGTTTAAATAGCGATACCCATCACGTCTGCGGAGTTTCGCTAGCTAATTTAATTTGACCCTGTATAGAGAAAAATACATGTTGTGTCGACCCCAAATAAATTAGGATATAGACAGAGAATGATGATGATGATCATAATTATAATGATTAATTAATTGTGGCTATGATGTTAATTTGACTGACTTGACTGTATACCAAACTGTTTTCTTATCTGTACCTACATACTTTGTAGTCGAATCACCGAATGCGTGGGATAGCGTGGCGTCGTTCGCCCACAAACCATTAATTGTTCCGAGCTTACCTCCTTGGGTTAGATTAATACGGCCGAGATAACTGACGCGGACCGACATACTTTACTGACTGATATATTTGGATCGTTTATTACGTAATGATTACGTTTAATTAACTTTGTAGGGTGCTGTTTATGTTGTTTGAGTTTGAGGCAGCAAGGAATGTCCGAGTGTTGCATTAAAGTAGGTGCCAAAGGGCTGATTTCACCAATGAAAATGAACGCGATCAGAACATAAACCACGTTTAAGGGCTGTCATTCCCATTATTTTCTTTGGAATAATGACACTGACAGCTCTTGAACGCAGTTTAGATGTGCTGATCGCGTTCAGTGTCATCGGTAAAATCAGCCCTTAGGTACACACATCAAAAAAGTCTAAGCAACACGCATCATTTACAGAAACTGCATGTTTTATTAAATTATACTTTATTTTTTTTCTTAAAAAAATAGATTGGTATAAGTACAATCTTTTTGTTCTCGGAAATATATACTGGCTGATTTTAAAAATAGAAACTTTTCGATTGTGTTTTGTTTTCATGAAATTTTTTTCCCGATTTCATGTGTTTACGTGGTGATAAATTTGGTATTTATCTCTCTTTTATCATTTTGAGACACAGTTTTTGAAAACATTGAGTGGTGAGTCATTTTTTACGTCATGGAGCGACGACATTTGACTGCTGATGAGTTGCAGAGAGCTGTAGGAATGCTACAAGCGGGAAGAAATCAGTCCCAGGTATCTCGGCATTTTGGTGTCAATAGGAACGTGATTTGTCGTCTTTGGCAGCGTTACGTTAATACCCCCTGTATTAACGCCCGCACCGCACACTTGTTTAGACTTTTTTGATGTGTGTATATTCCAAAGTTTGTAAATTTCCTACACATCGACGTCTTAAAGCTTATTTTAATTAATATTATTAATCGGTTGAAGGACATTGAACGAGACATAATAGAACTTTTATGACTATTATGCCTATAGTGCGTTTAGCCTCAAATTAGGATGTTATAAACTCAAGAACCATTAAGGCCTGTGTTCACCAACATTCAAACCACCGGTTAGGTATTTAAACACTTGGTTTATCTCAAATTTCCTGAGAAAAGAACTGATTAAATATCTAAGCAGCCGTTTTAAAAGTCAGTGAACTCCGCCCTTAGAATCTATAAACTAAGCAAATAACCGTTGACAAATAATAAACAAAGCAAGTTTAGCAAAGCGAGACAATAACACGGATATGTCATTGTATAAACAGACGTATTTACATACGTCACTCCAAGTAACCTTTCAGAATCATAACCGAGATTGTTTACACGGAGATTTTGCGTTTTATGTAACATCAGATTGACAAGTCATGTTACATCCCTTAGATCCCAAGGATAAGGGGAGCAGTTGACCTCATAATGCCACAGCTAAAAATAATAGGGAGGATACAGTAGCACAACTCGGACCAATCAACGGATTTGACGTACGCTGTGGCAGTATTCCTTGTCGACTAAAGTGCTAGTCTGTGAATTTGCACGAGACTGTTCTAGGAATTTTTGCCGCTCTCTGTCGAAAGGCGGCTAAGCCTGTGGGCGTATACAGCACAGCCGCCAGTGGACTACTTCTCCGTACTGCATTAATCATACGTTGTATTCAAGGTGCGAACGCTTGGCTGGCACACGCTTCCTCACACACTGTTTGATAATGAAGTACACAACTTGTGACTTGCCACCTGTGGTTTAGCATACCTACATATAACCTGCCCATAGTCAGACTTAGAGTGCGGGCAGATTGCGGTCGAACGACGTCAACCATCCACTCTAACGGCCGAACCCAATAACCTATCTATCACCAGTATAAGCATACTGGAGATAGAAAACCTATCTATCTATGGTTATGACGTCCCAATAATCTATAAGAGATTATGGAACCTTACCGGCCTGACATAATAACAGATAGCATTATACTCGTACTGTACTGAAAATAGGTTATTGGGTTCGGCTGTAGCCAACGTAGGCACGGACGTAAAAATATCGCGGCGGGATTTTATCGCGCACTGGATTTTCAACTCTCGGTGTTGAGCCGAGCATTGAGAATCCAACAGTGTATTCCAGCGCGTCTAGAAAACACACTATTGGATTTTCAACTCTCAACGCTGAGCAGAGCGTTGAAAATCCAGTGCGCGAAAACAATCGCCGCTAATTTTCACGTCCGTGCGGACATCGCGACGTCGCTTCGGCTTAATGTGTTTACATATACGTCTCAAGACATGTCACAATGTCGTTAATCAACCGCGGTTTAGTTGCACCCTTTGCAATAGTTGACGGAGGGAGTACCTATACAAACGGGTGACCTTTAACTGTGGAGCGGCTTCCTAGAGGTCGGTAACAATAGAGATTTAATTGTGTCTCATGTGTCACAGTTACGAGCTAATTATGATACATAACACACGCACAATTCCAATGCTATTAATTTTAACAATTCAAAAATATGCATTGCGTTATTTACGTTGTGGAGCAAACGAATTATTCTAAAAATTTTAATTTCTTTTAAAATCTTTCGGATTGTGATAGAAAGCGTGTTAAGCAATTGGGGTGCTGTTCACAAAGATGGCGTCTTTCTAATTTAAATACAAGATCAAAACGCAGCCATAGGAAACTGCTCGCGTATACATTGCAATTCTATTTTTAAATCTGTGATTATAATGTAGACACGAATTTTGCGTACTGCTCGTGTATAGTTTGCAACGTGGACATGCGCGTACTGGTTCCAAACTTTACTACATCGCTTACGCCTGATAAGAGTTTTAAACATGTAGTTTGATAAAAAAGTCAGTCCTAAAAATACTAAATAGCCAAATAACTGCGACCAACTTGGAAGTAGCACTTGCCGGCTGCTGCCGCGGCAACGCTCGCGGCGCTCGCTTCGCTCACTCAGCTCGCGCGTTCTAACCTAACCTAATAGAAACCAATTGGTCAGCGTGCCCTGTCTACAGCTGAACATCAATCAGCCGTAATAGAAAAAAGCGCCTTTATGTATTTCGGCTAAACGTTATGTATTACGCCGTATTATACAATCCTGCAGCTACATATACACGATTAGTCCGTATGCGTGCTGGCACTGTATATTATGGAATAAGGTAGGCAGGTCACTACTAGGTACTCTTGTATAGATTGGAAAACCATAAACAAAAAATTATTTCCAATTACACATGCGTTCTGGCCTTGTACAGCATGGAAAGACACTACAAAGATACTGTGGCAATTTAATCCTTCGATCCCGGGGTTATTGAAAGCCTTTATGTATAAATAGTGCGTGTCAATGCCGGAACCTTGACACGAGACACGCCCCGTGCGCATTCAATGCACGCCCTTCCCTGATAATGCCTTGCAACAAGGTTAAGCGATGGTAATTAATAACACTCGATTGGAGGTTAAAGGTCTTCTCAGGTCGATTAATTACCCCACCGATAGGCTTTCAGTACCTATGCATAATTATTTTCTAAATAATTATTGAGAGTGTCTATGTTTGTAACTGTCTTGACAGTATATAAAAGAAACTTATAAATAGTGCTAAAAACAACAAATTAATCATCTTCAAGACTATAAATGTGTGATGTGTATAAGAATAAGAGCAAATAAATAAAACGTCAGTAATTGACGAAATTCATTTATTTATAAGTATTCTGTTCTCTACAGCTTATGAACCAGTTCAGTAGTGTTGGCAAATGAGTTATTTCGTACTGGGACTGATTAATGGGGAAACTAAGGCCTCGTTTACAGAGATGCGGGGCGTCGCGCGTCGCGTGTGGCGTGGCGTCTCGCGGCGCGTCGGACGTTTTTTTAGTTTACAAACAGGCGGCGCGTGCTGCGGTCTGCGTCATTTCACGCGCAAAGACAAATATAAGGTAACTAGTGGTTTCGTTTATGAAGGAGCGGGGCATGCGGAATAGCGGTACTAGGCGCGTCGTCCGCAGCGGCGCAGGTGGCGTCGTCAGCTGCCACGCCCGCGGCTACCCCTCACTGCACCTCGCCCTCCCCATCCTACACACATCGAAGGGCACGCGGAGACGGCTGCTGCATCACCCGCCACCTCCTACGCTGCGTCGCCCGTCGCTTCATCCGCCACATGCGACGCTACAATTCAAACAAACGCGTGCAAAAACGCTTCTCCTTGAACGCTCTATACATCGCCGTATGTTTGTGTTTCTGGCAGCCCGCACCGCACACCGCAGCGCCTGACGCCCCGCGTCTCCCTGAACAAGGCCTAAGAGTTCCACACAATCCGTAATCAAATAATTAATTGCGCCAAAGCTATGGTCAACAACTAAACAGCTACAATAATTAAAATTGAATGAAATTAACTCTATCTTGGGCTTGCAAGAGCAAAATAAACGAAAAACACACACTATATACCATCATGCCTATTTTCCCCGAAGGTTAAAAGGTTAGGCAGAGGTGTACAGTACAACTATTTTCTTAATGTCTCTCGGCAGCTGTCGTGCCTGCGACTTTAGCAGATTTCCTCCCATTTTTAAAATAAATTACATAATAAGTAAAAAGGGTAGTAACAACTCCATATATTTCCAAGTCGATTGCGAGCGTCCGGCCTGCACCAAGTGCAAAGGGCAACTGATAGACATCCGACGACTGACGAAACACGAAGTTTGCCGAGAGACATTAATAAAATAGTTGTACAGGGTGGGTCAAAATAATGTTGACAAGAGGTTTTACGAATTATTTTATCAGTTTTATAGTTGAATTAAATAAGGTTACCTATACATTATAAAACTATACTTTAGTTTATACAAGAATCCCTATTTGTCTTCAAAATAACTTTCTTGCGCGGATACATAGAGACAAACGCTTGGTAAAATTTTCCGCACTTTCTCCATAGATATTTTGTCCTACTCCCGTGTAAGAGTTGCCTGTGGCTCATCAACTCTTCTATGACGCGTTGCGCAGTACCTTGCTGCTAACACAGACCATAAACTGTAATCCATTGGATTCAGATTAGGCGAGTGGGGTGGCCATTCTTTGGAGCTGACGAAACCAGGAAAATTATCTTTGCACCACTGTTGAACACTTAAGGCCCTACGAGCTGGAGCAGAGTCTTGTTGAAATATCCATGGACGGTTACCAAAATGCTGTTGACTCCAAGGAAGAGGTACATTATCAAGAATGTCACGTCGGTAGTTTTCTTGGTTGATTTTGATACCCTTTTATACAAAAACTAGGGGAGTTTTGCCAGTGGCGCAAATCGCATCCCAAACCACAACCATTTTTCAGCGTTTTGGCAATGTGGAACAACAACAACTGCAGCAGCTCCAGGACGAGTAGAAGACCAGCTCCTGTCATTTTGGTGACTATGGGCCTGTTCTATCGAAAATAATTTTTCGTCAGAAAATACGATATTTTCCCATTTTTTTTTATTATTATTCTCAAAAATACATATTTTGTGGTTTTTACATTTTTACTCGCCAAACTTACAAGTTTGATGGCGAGAAGCGCCTGTTTTTATACTCATATTATTAAATAAATAAATACTAACATATAGGTTTATAGTGTGAATTTATTTCTCGGTCAAGGCAGATTCCTCATTACCGAGAAACAAATTCCTTAATTTAGATTTTAACATACCTTTACTTAATTTAGGGGTTTGTCTTAACAGATCTATTTCATTAAACCCTTTTGGCACTAAATATTTGGAAGTTCTTTCCCCATAATAATTTGTTATTTTCGGCTGAACTAGTCTTTTCTCTCTTACACTTCTTGTGTTATATTTATTTTTAACAGGTACTTTAAGCTCATCACTGTAATAGTGTTCTAGGCTTATCAGATTTTGGCGTTGCGGAGCGTTGTTTAAGCAAACGACATCTCTCAAGCCGAACTTTTTTTTCTTTGTCCATAAGCAATTGCGCTTTTCTGGGTTTATATGGTACCAATTGTTGATCATGTTTTACGACACGCTGTATGGTGAAGCGACTTATCCCCAAGTCTCGCAACATTTTCCTCACATTGGTCTGTGGATTACGGACTAATCTTTGTTTGATAACGTGTCGGTTCCTAGAAGTTCTAACAGTCCTCTTGCGTCCTCTTCTAGGACAGTCTTCGATGTTGCCGAACTCGTTACAACATTTAATTGCAGAAAAAACTAACTGACAAATAACATCAAGAATTTTTACTATCTCACTCTGCCTTTTTCCACTCTCATGCAATGAAATTCTGGCTCCACGTTGCACTGACATAACGAAATAAATATATTTTTAACACTTTTTAGCAAACAAGCAATGTTAAAAATGACGCCGAAGAATGAGTATACAATAACAAAAACCAGAAGAAAACGCAAACTATAACATTTTTAAAATGTTAACGTTTGAATTTTGTCAACGTTATTTTGAGTCGCCCTATACTGTACATACATAATACACCAAAATTTCACCAGTTATGTTTAAGTCCCAAGTAATAAAAAAAGCGAAAACGAAAACAAAAAGACAGAATTGTCGGCATATAAAATTAAATCGCAACATGCCGTAATAAAGTAAGAAGGTAACACAAACAAAACATAACGAATTAATATCACTTGTCTCCCCCAACATGACAGTAAATAAACAGTTCTACTAACTCAAGAATTCGCAAACTTGGGGACACTAGCAAAACATTGTCTTGTTTTTTTACCCGACCACGCAAACATGGTGTTATGTTTTTAGGGCCCTTAGACCCCTCAGTTGTTGATACAACATCGGCAAGGGTTAAATGGCCTCCGAAAAGTCTTGTAATGGATGTGGAACCGACATAAATAGTGTTTAATCTGATGGTAGGATCGTTTTTCTTAGGGTAAATATAGCCACTCCGGCTGGCTCCAGCCACTTATGTAACACTAGTAACGCTGGAAACTTTTGGCTAGAACTTAGATAGTATTTGTTCTCTTGGGCTCATATTATTACAACCGTTTGAGACTATAGTAATAAATCTTGAGCTCTTTGAATATTGGTTTTTTCGCGACCAGAAGGTTTTCATTTGTTTTTTCATTTGTTTTAAGTCTGAACTGATGCTCAACAAATCAAAATCAAAATGTTATTTCACATAAACCTACATGTGCACTTATGAAACGTCAGAAGCTAGGTGTAAGGTTTCCAATTGGTTGTTTCCTGTGGAGAAGAGCCGGTAAGAAACTGCACGGTTACTCTTTTAAAAATAATTGGCTTTAACAATTTTTCCAAATTACATTGTTTGTTAATGGGTAAGCCTATCAACAAGTACCTGTACCTCCTTAACAAAATAGAAAATAGTCTACAAATCTACAGTCTATTAAGCCTACACAACATTCTCACATTCACAAAATATAAAAGAATTTCTTTAAAAGAGAAATAAAATAATAAAAATATAAACCTATTTAAACCAAATGACGTAATTACCATTACGACCATAACAAATCTGAATTAATATCCTGTTCACAAAAGTCACTAATAAATATTTGAAATTAGAATTAGGTATGCAGTGTAAAAATGACAAAAGACGACTCAAATTACGCAGCGGCTGAGTGACTACCTTGCTCAATTTTCGCCCGGAACAAGAATATTTTAACAGGACCAGGCTTTATTTTTTTTACAGCTTTTCCAGGAGGTTTTATGCTTGAAAGAATCATGTTTCCAAATTCGACACAGTACCAAAATACCATTGCCAACACCGGAAATAGTACAGCTAAATCAACGTAAACCCACAAAACTGGTCACATTTAACCCTTCCTTTTTAAGTTAATCAACGACCCAGTTCTATTTCTAAAGGGCCATATATGCATGAAGTAACAGGTTAAACCCACTTCTATATTTGCACGTTAATCTAATCTCGGCCAGTTTGTACGTAACGTTAATTCAATTACTGAAGAAGTTAAAAGTGATGGCGAATTATAACGCTCCCTTTTTGGTAGTATAGATTAAGATGAAAATCCAATAGGGATGAAGCCTGAATAAGCAAGAAAGAAATCCTATTTAGTCCGACGATCAGATAATAAAAAAAAAATTAGACACGTAGTTTTTGCTTTATCGTATGATAAAAAAATTACGTAGGTAGCTGAAACGCATTAAAGTTGGGGACTGGGGTCTCGCTACGTCGCAATTCAGTGTAAAATCAAGCAAGGCGTGACGTCATACCACATACTAAGTCAATGTATCGCCGTAATCTTTTGATTACGTAATAAAAGAAAAATTACGTCTCCAATATTTTTTAATAATCTACCTGACGGACAAAAAAACATTAGGCATCATCCCTATTAAACATAATGATGAGAAGCAGGGGCAGATCGCTAGCACTCGCCTGTGCTTAGCACGGTTTTATGCGACTTGACAAAACATCGAGATATCTTTATTAGTCTAATTTAAGAGTATTAACTATACGCAACCTTCCGGATTAAATTATCTAAATGATGGTGTAAACTGCATCTGCTAAATCCGTTGCGTAGTTTAGAAGAATAACGCGGTCAACAAGAGACTTTAATTTATAATATTGTGTATAGATACAATAGATACGTATACCTATCTACAATTTAAAGAAAATGTCTTTATTTATTTATTATACCAACAGTATTACTTATACATAATACGTATGAGCTTAAAACAGTATTTAAAAATGATTGGGAGATAGGTATCAACCGTCAAGGCGGGTTACTTGGGCTCTTGGGCATAATTTTGGCCCAAATCGAGACAAATGTTTAGTGTCATTAAATCCACACAACAGCTCCGCAAGTACGCGTCTATATAGAAAGAAAGAAATAATAATAGGTTTATTTGTCACAAAAAAACGTGCATACAAAAAAATAAGAGTAATCAGAAAAATAAAACAAAATAGATCCACATTATAATCACGAGCACAAAACAGAAATAGTCGGCAGCTGCACGTCATGACTGTGACAAGAAGGCTTCCACTCACCATGATGCTGTGCTATGAGGGACCCACAGCACAGCGCTGATTTTCAGTGGTCACCCGAAAAAAACGTACGGGAATCAAGTCAGGTCAGGTACATAAATAGGTAACAAAATAAAATAAACAGTACCTACACCATCTATTAGTTACCGAAGGGATACGATGTTCGGTTGTGTGGTCGTGACACGTGCGAGCAGTTCAAACATCAAGTCTAGATTTGGGCCAAAGTTATGGCCTAGACTCAAAGTAACTCGCCTTGACGATATTGGTTTATAGTGAAGAGAGTTTTGAGTGTAACTTTTTGTTACCACGAAACTAATCTTGCTAACTGTAAGATGAAACTAGCTAAACTACATAGTAGGTATGTCTTAAAACTAGATTTGAGAGCAATACTAAATCTTACGAGACATTTTTACCCTTTGAAGGTTGTATTTCCGTCAGAAGGTCATCTCTACGCAGATTCCCTGTTGTTCACTGAAATAAAATGTATTCCCCGTGACCAACCTTAGTATAAACCTTTACACCCACGCTCTAGAATCGCCCACAAAGCCAGCCTTTTCCAACTAATAAAATTATGTGGTTCAGCAAACGAACTTAAAGGATTTAACGTGAATTTAAACTGTGGGCGTTTCTTTGTATGAGACAGAATTTAAAAATGGAACAAAGCTCACCTTTTTAGATGATTTTTTTTTTACTCGAAAAAGGGCATTTGATTTATCGATAACAGTGATTAAAACTCTTTTAGTCACTGAGTGAATAAAAAAGTTTTGAATTTGGAACAAGCAGCTGTTCCCTACGTTTATGTTCGCATAATTCGTCAAATTGTAGGGATCAGCTGATTTTTTTTCGCGATTTCAGGTTTGGTCCCACAGTAAAAGTTGTTCATAATGATGAGTACAACACTATCGTGGCAGCTCCCTAGCCAATAACAAAGTAGCGTGTATAATAAAATGTGATAAATATAAATACTATACTACTACCTTTTTATTTTCTCGCAGTCAGTGGTAAAAAGTACACAACTCGTGAAAAAATATTAATCTCGGTCCTTGTATTCTCGCTCCACTCAGGATTCTAATCTAGAATCCTTCGCTGCTCTCGGGATCCAACTTAGTCCCTCGAATTCCCTTTTTTCACTTGTATAATCTACTATTATTTCCTTTTCACGGTACTTACTTTCATTCAAGTCTCTATTATCAATCAAAAGGATTATGCTACTTAAGATTTTAATAAGTTTATCGATATTTCAGTGGAGACAAACTCGTTATTTTAACTGACTTCAAAAAGGGGGAGGTTCTATATTCGACTGCATGTATTTTTTTTATGTGTGTTCACCGATTTCGCCGTCAACTGTGGATCGATTTTGAAAATTATTCTTTTGTTTGAAAGGGTATGCTCTCGACGTGGCCCCATTGTCACCAAGTTAGAATCTGATGAGGGAATCCTATAGAAATCGAGGAAAATCTTAAAATTTTATAGGCACACCTATAGCGATTTGGATATTTTTATAGTAACTCATGCATTTGCTTTTGGAAAGTACCATTTGGTGAAGTGGAACTGATGATAAAGGCCACAGGTGGCCACCGAAACTACTCAATAATAAGTATATCACGAATTGCGACTTTAATATGGTTGCAAAGCAATTTATGCTCGTCACAATATATTATGGGGAAGTGGACCTGATGGTGACTTCACCATCAGCTCCAGTTCTCTTGGTTCTTACCAGAACTCCTTAACAATTAACGTCCCTTTTTTTTGGATGGGAAATCATCAAACGACTTCTCCCACTCTGGGCGGAGCGGGAGGGCGTGACAGACTTTTACTTACTAAAACCCACCCATGTTCCTTCAGTTGCCTGTTTCGGGGCCACGGTAACTCTTTCGAACATCCCGCAACCCTAGCTGGCATCGGCCCTAGCGGACCCTATCAATAGCGCTGACATCTCTTTGAGGCGCGCGTGGAACACAACGCCCCGTCGACTCGGGCCTGGTCCTTACCAGACGGCGAGCTACCCATTGCTCGCCGTCCGTAAGCCCGCGCCTACGGTGGCCGGGAATCGGCTAGCAATTCCCGATGCCCAGGGCGGCGTCCTGCGGAGACTAGGGGCGTGAGGGCGCAAAGCTTGCCTCTCCCTCACGCGTTCCGCCTCCTCATTCGCGAGCATTACTGCCTCACAGAAGGAAATGATGGCTTCCCATTTACTCTCGCTCCGTACCATGGCCTGGACCAGGGCCGGACGCGAGAGATCGCCGCCACCGATCGCTTCCACGAGGACACGGCGGTACCCCGCCCAAGCCGGGCAGGCTTTCACCGTATGCTCTACCGTGTCCTCCAGGCGATCCACACAGTGGTGATACACAGGCGTTTCCTCCCACCTTATCCGGAACAGGTACCTCTTGAAGCACCCGTGTCCGGTGAGGACCTGCGTCAGGCGGAAGGTGAGGACGCCGTGGCGCCTCTCCAGCCACTCCTCAAAGAGGGGACTTATCGCCGCAATTGTGGCGTGCCCAGCGCTGGGTTGCGACAATCGCACTCTCCATGTCACAATGAGATCCCGCCGGAGCTCTGTCTGCCGTATCGCGATTTCTCGCGGCAGCGGAGTTCCGCCCCGGCGTTTTCCTCCTCCCACATGTGCGCGAGGACTTTTGCCTCCAGATCCCATGGCGAACAATTAACGTCCCTGCATCAGGGAAAGCAATATATTGTAAAAGGTGATGAGCAGTTGACATTTAGCTATTGTAACTTAGATAAAGTACAAACTTACCCACTACAAAGTGAAAAATAAAAAACTTTTTTGCAAAAAATAACTTTTATTTCGAAAGTCGGTGGCAAAAAACTAAAATACAGATCCAAAGACACCGACTTCCGAAATTAAAGTTTTTTTTCACTTTGTAGTTGTGATTTTTGCAATCGGTTGTTTCTTCCGTTAAGTTGCGATGAAAATCTAACTCTGGTAAACAAGGGCAATACCACACAGCAAAATGCTAGGTGAGTATTTTCACCATTTCTTCTCAGGGATAGTCGGATAGGAAATGTCGACTCCATCAACCTTTTTTTTATATGATGTTTTAACGTAATTCCGATATCCTATTTACAGAACAAACAATTTTATTTCATTTCAGTACAAGCTGGCCTGCGAATGAAAAGATTTTCGTTTTTTTTTTCTGTCGAGTATAGACTAAACTAGATCTAGCGCCAGAAGTGTCTCCATTTCAATATTATAGTTTTATTTGATACTAGTTATGCCCGCGACATCTTGGAAGTCATAAGATACACAATATACTAAAATAATAGCCATATTTTAATAAACTCCCTCGTCCCCCGACCCACCCAGTTGAATCGCACGCCCGCACTATTTGTTAACAATTTCATGGATTTTAATGTTTTTGCGCGGAACCCTAATTCTTTTTCTAAAAAATATAAGTGGCCTAAATTACGCCTTATAACATCAGCTATCTACAAGCAAAAGTCCCGTCAAAATCGGTCCAGCCGTTTCGAAGATTAGCCGGAACAAACAGACAGACTGACAAAAATTTTAAAAATTGTTTTATTGTTATACGTACACATGAAGACAGAAGTGCATGGAGAGTTCCAAACCAAAATCGTTTGTACAGGGTTTCATCGCCTTAATAATATGTCTTGGATGACATAGATGGCGCTAGTATAGTAGTTGGATTGGAAAATATACAAGAACATTATCTTGTTTTTTGCTAGTTACAATATTACTCAATTTTAACACAAATTCTCCTACGACATTACAAACCTTATAAAGCAAAGCACGTAATAACTAGGATTCGAACTCGGTGGCATAAAATTTACCGATACCATTAGCCACTGGACCATTGCGTCATTACGCATTGAGTTGAAATTATCCTTCTCTTTATTATATTGAAGTTGTTAAGTGACTTTAACCCGTATCATAAATCTCAAAAGAATTGAGGGTAGTTTAATATTGACTGTGTAAAAATTAAATCTTTTTGTTCAATCATAATGTTCTTTACTATCTATGAGTGAGTTCAGTTACGATTGCGTTTACAAGTTTTTAATATTTATTTTTATCATGAGTTCGCGTTCAAATATTGATATGGCTACGAGGGACCAAATAATAGCATTGCATAATCAAGGCTTAAATTATTCTGAAATTTCGAGAGAAACTGGCTTAAACGTAAGTAATGTTTTAAAATCACTGTTCGTTATTTATTTTATTATCCATGGTTATCGATACACGAAAATAATAAATAATATATTTCCCTTATAGGTAAAGACTGTCACTTTATGGATAAAGCGGTTTCAAGAAGAGGGTTCGTTGGAACACCGTAGTAGATCTGGCAGAAGACGCCATATTGACTCAGACCAGCGTCAACTTATGGTGCAAGGTTATGAGGAAAATGGCTTTACACCAACAAGATATTACGCAGAGTTGTTTGATACATCTTTGCGGACGGTGTATCGTGCTCTTCATAGTGAAGGTCTGCATTATCGTCGACATGCTATTAAGCCATTGCTAACCGAAGCTAATAAAAGAGCACGATTGGAGTTCGCTTTGAAATACAGAAATTTCGACTGGAGCAACGGAGTCATCTTCAGTGATGAAAAGACTTTCAAGTCTAGCCAGCATGGGCGAGTTAGGTTGTGGCGTAGGAATAATACGCGTTATGATAGTGATCACGTTGTGCCTAACTCTGAATCCGGTCGTATAACAGTGAACATTTGGGGATGGATGAGTGCTGCAGGACCAGGAGAACTTACTGTAATACCCAGTCGTGCAAACAGTGTAAACTACATAGATGTGCTGAATGACGTCATGTTGCCCACCGTACGGAATGTTTTTCCTGTAGAAGACATGCCAGTGATAACGTTCGTGCAGGACAATTGTCCTATACACCGTTCCATAATTGTGCAAGAGTGGTTTAGCCAGCAATCGGATATACAGATTATTCCTTGGCCTGCGAGATCGCCAGATTTAAACCCCATTGAAAATTTATGGGGCGTTATGGTTCAAAGGTGGGACAATAGGAACGAAAGGACTAAGGAAGTACTGAGTACTCACTGCATGCAGGTATGGGATTCTATACGGGGTCTAAATTTATGTGAAAAATTAATAAACTCCATGGGTTCGCGGTTGCAAGCTGTAATCGATCAAAATGGCGGACACACGAAATATTAAAAAAATAATATAAAGTGTTGACTATTGGATTGAGTAATAACAAAGACCGGGGTAGCTATAATTTATTTGATAAATTACAGTGATCAAACTTAGTGTAAGTGGGATAAATTTATTCACTACTTTATAACAACAAAATGTTTTTACACTAATGATTTTGATTTCTTATATAATATAAGAAATTAAAATAAAAACAATATAAATATAGATTCCTTTCTAATATAATTAATTATTTATTTATTATTATAAACAAATTGGTCCCAAAATGACAGCTATAACCCGGTCTTACAATTGTTATTGATTTGAGGTTTAGCTTCAATTTCTTCCTCGTTCTGGAACGAATACTTAAGCTGTGAACCTTAGTCATAACATAATGCACAAATCAATCATTATAGTCAATACCACTAACCATAATTATGCAAAACGTAATTTTTTTATAATTTGTGAGTAGGTAAAATATTTACAGAACTAAGGTTGCATATATAGTGTAAGGTATTATAACATTATGTAAATAAAACTAAATACTATAAGAATAGCACAACACAGTTTTGATTTAGAATACTTATAACATCTATTATACAGTTTTACTTTGTTAATGTCTTCCATTTTGTAATAGAGTTATTCAGTTATAAATTTTACTTGTATTTCTCATAACAAGTGAATTAAATAATTGTCAATTGGGTGTAAAACTGTTAGGTTAGGTTATACACTGTATAAGAAAGAAAGAAATAAATTGTATTCTTCTTTGAGAATTAAATGTCTTAATGTATAATATCACTAAAATAGTTTAATTTCTTATCCTTTACGAGAACTAAACTTAGTAAATCTTAATCTGTAAGAAAAATATATCTAAATCTTCTTACATAAATGTTTCTTACTAATAATACTAATACTTACCACCAATTACGAAAGTAATTTATATATATTTATTTATACAATGTTATATATAGTAGAGTAGTATATGTATACTTGTATATTATGCCTTTATTCATTTATACATCTTATATTATTTATAACAAAAAATAAAATAAAAAACGTTTAAAAATATAAAAAATAGAATATAAATTACATTATATAATAATAAAATTTAAAAAAACCGACTGTGAACTGGGTTTCGAACCAGTGCCCTGTGAAACGAGCTTTGTTATTCTGTCATGCTTATCCACCTGAGCTACGATCTACTTATTGTAGAATGCGAAAATGAGAGCTAGTTTGTGAATGTAGGGATTTTTATTATTTATGATCTACGCCATCTGTAGTCGAATTAACTAATATACCAATTGGTTTATTTGGTTTGGTTTAGATGGCGCTGTATTAAGTACTCGGAAATAAGAAAATAAAATAATTTATGTTTATTTGAATATAAATATATTATTATTTCTTAGTAATTATTTTAGGTATTAAAAACCTTATTATGTGCCTCTGCATAATAAGGTTTTTAAGCTTTGCGGTGTTATTTTCATGTTTGAACAGCGCCATCTAGTCGTCTCATGAAAGTCATGAAACGTAATGCAAAACCTCAGTCAAAAGTCGACCTTAGGCTCTCCATGCACTTTTGTCTTCAATAGTACCGTATATACTTTCATATGTATTTAGTATAAAGCTGTTATTTTGACATTACAAATAGACACTTAAATTTTATTTATTTGTATAAAAGATTTTAATGTAGTTCGGAATAAAATAACCCAACGGACATAATCTCGCGGATACGGATTACTCCTAGGGGGATGTTTAAGATCTCACCCTGCCGAATTACCACAAATGGCCAGAACTGCTTTGATTCTTTGCTTTTCTATATATTTTACTTAATATTTTTCTAAGAATAAATTGTATCCGATGAGTAGTTGTTCGTTAACTTGCACAAAATATTAATTTTATAAATACAATAAATAAAACTTAATAGAAATATACAAAGCTTTAATATGCAAAACTAAAACTGTTTTTACCCGTGAACTGTGATTTAGTTTTAAAACGGGTTGTCACTCAATTTCCGTTTTAATCGTATTAAACAGGTTTTTATCCTATTACTAAAGATAAATTACCGTACTACTGAAGATCTTTTCAAAATCAAATAGAGGTATTTCAAAAACACAGACACATACATATATATAAGTATGTACGTACATTCATACATACACTTATAGAGGTGTGAGGAACAGGGTGTAAAGTTCACTCATTCTCTATAGAAAAGGGAGGATCCTCCGACCAGACGGGTGTTGTGTCTGGTGGGCTACTGCCTGACGGTTGATGTCGGCGGTGGAGGGGCGTAGCCTTCATACAACCCGATTCCTATCGGCTTCCCTTCGAAACAACCACTCTTCTTAGGGTCTACTATTGTCAAATAATATGGTACACCTGGGTGTGTACTGGGTGTGTATATCACATAACATTACATAATTATATTTAATACCAGTTTAATACATCATAAGATTAAAAACCTACAGTTTTTTGTTTGAGTTTATGAGAACTGAAAAATGTTTTCTTCGGCTTCCCTCTAATGATAGGTAATTGTAGCTGCACTACAGGTCGGGATGTTATATAATGTATGCCAGTCGCACGGAAAACTCTGCTTGCGCGATGCAGGATTTGGTGACGTCAGGTCTTTGATGCGTAGTTCGCATTTGGCGTTGTACATGCCGCCACACACACACATACACAATCACTCGTCCAAACATTTCAATATTATGTAAATAAGTAACTTAATTGTAGTTTTATAAAATGTGTTTTTATTATTTTTTAATTATTTCTAGTGGTATATATTTTGTACATGTTCACCATGAGAACGTTTGAAAAATTTTATTTTTAATGTAACCTAGTTTGGAAGGCACTGGTGTTTGTGATATTATAATTATTTTTTCATTAGTACAGACACCAACGATAAACTTATTTCTGTAATATTCAATTCTTACTAGCAAAATTGTTTTTGTAAACCATAAATGTGTTTTTCTGAAATAAAAAAATATTTTATTTATTTTATTTTTCCCATATAGAGGGCTATAAAAACTAGTTTCGCAAATTCTCTATAGCCTTCTTGCAACTGTCATGAAAAATGTAAGTTCATAGAGACCTGGAACAGTTGAACTTTAAATCCAATTCTTTGAAATAAATTGCCAAAGTTTTGTTCGATAAAGTTCACGACGCTGCACAGCTGGCTATTTTCTGGCAATGCAGTTACTTTTGTGACTCACGAATGTTCCACGTAATGCATGCTACATTGTACTGCAATATTTAAACCTTATGAGGTATTTTACAGTCACGAGCATAAATACCTTACATTTACGCAAGATCAAAACCGATTTTCTCCTAAAATATTGATACATATTTTATGGTGATACGATGATGGGATTCTCGAATCCACGCTATAATAAAATAGGTCTTTTCTCAAAGTTGCAATTTTATTTCATGAGAAAAACGTTTTTGAATGGTGCGCAACTGTAAGGTATGGTCGTGACTGTACAGTGACAATAAAAAGTGATATTGTAACCAATCTGTAAATTGTTGCGCCACATTTTATAGTCCTTATTTAACATAAGGTATGGATGGACATATGATATGGTAAGGTGTGGTAGGTATGGATGTCATGTTCTACTTATGTAGCTATTTAATAAATAGTAAAGATGGTATAGGGAAATTAATTGTTATAACTTATTGACACACTACGTCAATTTGCCATGTTATAGCCACTTCATACAACTGTCAAAGAATGACAATTGTGATTTAAATATGCGAACAATTAAAGTTGGTAGTCAGTTTGATAAAACAATTAATTTCTCTGACTTACCCATCTATATCAGGGAAATTAATTGTCAATACAAACTGCACAACTTTTAGCTACAACAAAAAAAAATCACGCTTTAAACCCAAAAGCAAACCTAATCAAAGAAAATCGAAGAAAAAGAAATATAGGTAAAAGCGATACTTCCTGAATTTTCACATGATCTTTCAACCCAAAGAAATCACCTTTGACACACGATCACGATCGTATAAACATAATTTATTATAAAACAGCAGTAACCTGCAGTATTGTCTCTCCTTCTCGCTTTAAACCATCCAAAAGTTGTCTGTAAAAGATCGTTTTATCGATAAGACCGCCCATTGTGTTACCCTATGTAAAATTTCAACGCTTATATCTATAATTTTTATGATGTACATAATAAAGAGTATTTTATTATATTCTATAAAAATAACGCATCAACAAGATAATAAATACAACAAAATCTTCGTTCCACCAATAATCGTCTTCTACGATGTCCTTCTCACCGCTCTGGTTCTATGCACACCAGGAGCGCAGCCTTCATACAACCCTATTCCTATCGGCTTCCCTTCGGAACCACCACTCTTCTTAATATCTATACTCTTCTTATTGCCAAATAATATGGTACACCTGTGTGTGTAACTGTGTATTACATCACATTACATATATTTAATACCAGTTTAATATGGTCATCAGATTAAAAACATTACAAAAATGACTGAAATTTTTTGTCCGAGTTTAGGAGAACTCTACAATTTTTTCTTCGACTTCCCTCTAATGATAATTGTAGCTGCGCCAATGATTCAGACTTCTTTCTTTGTCCAGGCGGTCTTTCCTTGGAATGCGCTCCCTCTGGCCATCAGGATGGCAACCAGTCGGTTAACTTTCAAAGTGAACGTGAACATATTTGCATCAGCGCTGATTTGCTGGATTCGTTTTCTCCTCTACCTACCATTATTTCTCCTGACAACGTTTATTCTGTTCATAAGTATGTATGTATTAGTATATAATTCTTTTGGAGTTATCTATCCCTTAGTTTGCACCTGCCATGTTTTCTCTCTGCATCACCCTAAGGTTGACTGGTAGAAAATACCCCAGGCATTAAATCCGCCTTTGAACAGTATTTTTTACTTGAGCATAAAGTTTTAATAAATAAATAATACAAGTATCGACAATGAATGACATTATCAAGTAGGGCAGGGAGCATCCCGCGCCATATTGTCGCCATACACTCTTTAGCATGCGTAGCGTATGTAGTGATGTACTATCGAGGAAACTTACATCTGACCAATTGGAAAACAAAATCCCGTGCACACGGTGACCACATCTGTTAGCAAGCGTTACTGTAGCGCCGAGCGCTGCAAGCAAGAATAGTCCTTACGGTGTATAGATGTTCGTTTCTCCCATGGTACCATTTATGGTCTGTTCCAAAAGTATCTAATGAAAATGCTAACCAAAAAACTAACCTTTGGATGCCACGTAAGTGGCAAAATAATAAAAACAAAAAAAAACATCTTTTGGGTGATTTAAAATTAGCAAAATAATCCAGTCAAAAGCATTAATTATTTTATTAATTTATAATTATTTATTTTTAGATTATTTTGCTAATTTTAAATCTTGTCGATGTTTTTTCAATTACCATTGAATAATGTTGTTCAAAGTATAATTGTTGGAAAACGTGGCGACATATGAAGTTGAAATCTTCCATCATCATCTGCTTAGCCTTTTCCCAGCTATGTTGGGGTCGGCTTCCAGTCTAACCGGATGCAGCTGAATACCAGTTTTTACGTCGAGCGACTGCCCATCTGACCTCCACAACCCAGTTACTGGGTAATACGATACCCCTTGGTAAGACTGGTTGTCAGACTTTCGGGCTTCTGACGACCCGTAACGACTGTCAAAGATCTACGAATGACAGCCGGGACCAACGGGTTAACGTGCTTTCCGAGGCTCGGGGGTCGGTCTCAGAAAAAACGGATGTATGTAAAGATGGTCACCCATCCACAGACCGACCGCGGCAAGCGTGCCTGATCCCGATCCTGATCCTGAGCCTGATCAATCGACCCGTGCAGCTGTTATTACTTAGCCACGAGTCCTTCTAAGTTGAAACCTTCGTTATACAGATGAATATGTTACTAATTCCCTTTAGTGAGTGATTGAGTAAGAATCTAACCAGAACAGGGTTTGTTTACACGTTCGTCAGATAAAGTAAGTAAGTGATACCGTTATGCAAGAGCATGTAATACAGTATATCACAACGAGTACGTGCTCGTAGGGGAAGGGGGGGAGGGGGGGGATTGAGTGGCAAAATAATCCTAGTTATATTTTGTTTATTATAGTTCGGTGCTCTAAACGATTTCGCATAGCGTCATAATTACTTTACACAAGACTAGCTTGACAGATTAGCCAATCAGCAAGGTAAGTTGCAGCCCAAGTGCACTGGACTTACTCAAATACCATTGGCAGAGTTGAATGTCTATTTGATCATCGACAATAATAATAATATGTGAAGTCCGAGCAAAAAAGGTCTAATTCTCGGTATTTAGTCCCGCATTTACGCGATATACGCAGTTTTGTAAAGTTGGGTGAAAAAATTGCATTACTCGATTTTAATTGATTATATTATTAATTAATGCTCAATTATCTACAAGTTCATATAGTAAATGACTTTATATGATGTTTCTAAGTACCAGAAAATGTACTTAGAAACATCAGAAAATGTACTAAGTATCAAAAATCAAACTTTGAAAATGCTTTTTCTCAAATCAAGTTTTTTCAGTTTCAACTTCAAATGTCTGATTTAAAAAAAAATGTGCCAGTTTTTGAATATTTTTTTAATCCTGGTCTTAACTCAAAACCCTACTACTGGAGCCATTTTGCTTGGACGCCCACATATGATCCCATGAATGACTAACGTTAAACATAGGCGAGCTTACTCTTGCCTGTTGTTCTAAAAACCACTTTGAACCATATTACAGGGAGGTGTAGTTTGACAACGTTCAAAGGTTTCATAGGAAAACTGAAATATATCGAATGAAATGTGACTATCGATAGGGTTGCCATAACTGGCACTCATACGGGACAACATTGTTAAAATTAAATAAAAATCTTTAATTAAGTGGGTGATTACTGATAATGTTATAAAATAATCAAAAGTTATATTAATCAAGTGTAACCAATAATATTAACTGATACTCCAAACAAGTGAAATGAACTACACTACTTGAGAAGAAGGTCCAAGAAGAGGTTCATCTTTTTTCGCCCAGTCATGTTTTGAGATTATACTTTCTTGATTTGTTTTTCTTTTTTTTTCTTGCTCCCGCACCGCTTGGTGCAGCGCCGAGTTTTCACGCGTATTTTGAAGAAAACGGGACTAGTAGCAATACGAGACACGTCATACAAATAGTGTGACAGTCCCGTATATACGGAACATATGGACACCCTAACTATCGACCAATAGAAATTGATATAAATTCCCACCTAAATTATTATAGATTGACGCACTATGTAATTCCGTCACACCCTTATTGGACCAGTTTTAATTCGGCAAAGTTCGGTTTTTCTGAAAATAAACGATGGAGAACCTTTGGACGTTGTCAAACTGTAAACGTTTGTGAAACGATTATTATTACCTGTGACTGCGCGTGGTTTATTCCTGAATAAATTACTTTTCCAACTTTACGTTCCTTTTGCGCACTCTACTTATTTTTTTACAATACCATAATTTTCTATATAGCATCCAACCATATATATACCATACATATAGCAGACGTGCATAGTCTACGTTTTTCTAGAAAACGTGCAATAAAAGGAGGTTTATTTTTTTTTTTTTATCTAAGGGCGCATTACACACAGGAAATTTAAGGAAGTTATATTAATAAACCTTTATTTCAGACCACAAAGAATCTATAAGTAGTGTTAGTAAATAAAACTTAAAGCTAATGTTAGTATCCAAAAAAATAAATGTATGCAAGGTAAACTCTCAGAGAGCCTTGGAGGTCCATACTTGGCATAAGTACAACTTATATACCGAGTTCCACATGTCGAGATCCGAAGACGAACGAAGGTTTTCGATATCGGAAAACGATAGCAACTAGAAACGATTAATTATCATAACTTTTATTTTAGGAATTTTACGCTGATTTCGTATCGTGCCATATGTAAGTACGTGATTTATCACGTATTTTATTTATTTTACGTATTTATACGTAGTAATTTTTAGTTTATCTTTCGGGCATATCGTAGAAAAAATGTGTTGGTTGATATTTATCAACCGAAACCGAAACCGAACCGAAAGGTAAACTACCGTCCGTAACTGTGTTGTTTAAATTTGCTATTTACGCACCTAAATCAAATCGGTTGGGTTGTAAGGGTTGCGGAAGTCAGATAGGCAGTCACTCCATGTAAAATACTGGTATTCAACTGCGTCCGGTTAGACTGGAAACCGACCCCAATATAGTTGTGAAAAGGCTAGGTAGATTGATTGAACACTTAAAAGTCATGTAAGTAAGTCATGCTGCAAATGTGTGCCGCAATTTGTAATACTGACAAATCGTTTATCCATAATCCGTTGTTGCTGACAAATATTGTAGAAACACATAAACATCGTTTTTCATACACTAGTAACATTTTTTAAGAAAGCCGCATACACACCTCGTGCCGAAATATTATTATATTAATACTCCGATACTGGAATCCCCGTTATTTCTCAGAGTTACATAAATAGTGTTGAATGAACCTGAACTTGTTTATCAGAGTAGGTACCTATATGATGTAATATATAAATTAGGTTTTATGCCTTTACGTAATACCTATTGTAAATATTCGTATGCCGCTTTTAGCGGCGGATGTGTCCTGAACTTATTTATAATAATAACCAACGTTGTACCTACCATATCTGACGAATAAATGCCTTTGTCTTTACCGAAGCAGCTCGTGCCGAATGATAAATCTGCACCCTAATTGCGTAAGACACTATTAATCGGAATCTGAATCATTTTGAAACAAATTGCTAATCCATTGCTTCATAAGTTCGAAAAATGTGTCTGCTCAAACGTAAATAACGCAATGAATGTTGTTTAACTGTCAAAATGAAACCGATTCCTATTGATAATGCGTTATGCAATTACCCCGCTGTATGTCGATGGGACGTACAATCGGATGCCAATTTTATATTCCGATTAAATATAGCACAACCTTTTATCTGGTAACTCATTAATTTTTAGTGCGTTAAACGAACACTGTAATAATAATTTAATAACCACAAAACGTCTACGCAACTCGTGGCAAAAGATAAATTCTCGCGATGACGGCGTCATTCGACGTAATGCAAACATTATATTTACTTCTGACTATTTATAAAATTGATGACCGCAGTGTTACGTGACGTTACAAAATATTTACTACAAACCTAGCCAAGTAAGATTTCCGTAGTTTTTTCTTACGTCTCGTAACTTGGCTATAGTTGGTTGTTAATCATAATCATTTATTTGCAATAAGTATTGGTACAGAGCGTTGGTCTTAAATTCAATAATTAAGTTCCTAATACATAGTCAGATATTTGACATGCAAACAGTACAATGTATATAGTGCTAATATAAAATATTACAGGTACTCTAACCTAACCTATATTTACGTCCAATGGCATGCTTTCAATGCTAGTTTATATTATTATTCCTTAATTTTTACAATAGGTACATTCATTAATAATTATCATCGTATTCATTTCAAGCTGATTATTTAACATTATTTGTATATTCATTTATAGAATAAAATATTTTTTCCAGCAGCCATAATTTTAACTTTATAAAAAATAAATTGTTAGGTAAATCTTTAAAGTTCTTTGGTATTTTGTTATAGATAACTCCACACATATGGTAACAGTTCTTTTTATACAAAAAAGTCCTTGGTGCCCTAGGCAGAACTAATCTATCTGGATATCTTACTTTCCGAGGGCAACGGTCTTGAGCCTTCTTAAATAGGTCAAAGTGCTGTCGGACAAATTTAGCACATTCTAAAATATATATACTGGGTAATGTAAGTTTTAATTTTAGAAATAATGGTTTACAAGACTCCCATGGTGGAATGCCACAAATGGCTCGAATGCATTTTTTTTAACCCTAAGGGCTTTATCTGCGGCTGTTGAGTTACCCCATAGTATTAAGCCATATTGTAGAGTCGAAGCAACGCAGCCGTGATATGCAGTCAACATCGTACTCTGCGACGAGGTTTTTCGCAGTCTGTAAAGAACATAAACGAATTTGTTTAATTTGCTGCCGACTTTTTCTACGTGCGGTTTCCAGGAGAAGTAGCCGTCCAATGCAACTCCCAGAAAAGTAGTATCCTCTGCCTCTAATAGAGGTTGTCCATTATAATTAATGTTAAGTTTTTCTCGCTTATATGTCCTAAATTGAATAAATTTTGTAAACTAACGTACAGACAGACATCGTGCCCTATAAATCTGTAACTTGTACCTACTTTCTTTGCAAATAAATAACTATTCTATTCTAAGGTTATGTAGGAATAACACCGCTTAATAGATGCCTACGCAACTCATGCCGGAAGATATTATCTTCCCAGCACGTCGATGAAACGTACCATGGGAGAAACGAACATATATATACACCGTAAGGAATATTCTTGCTTGCAGCGCTCGACCGCTATAGTAACGCTTGCTAATATATGTGGTCATCGTGTGCACGGGATTTTGTTTTCAAATTGGTCAGATGTAAGTTTCCTCGATAGTACACTTGAATGCTAACTACTCACGATATGTTACGCATCTCTGCTATTACATCAGTCGACGCTGATGTACAGGCTATCTGAGAAAGGTGTGGCCAAAATTAAGGTTGTGGTACAGACCATGAAACTGAACAACTTTCTCCCGGAGACCAACATCGTAATCGTGAAAAAAAAATCAGTCGTCCAAAATAAAACTCCAATACCTACTCGACCAAATGTATGGGACGACTGATAATATTTTCGCGATTTCGATGTTGGTCCCCGGGAGAAAGTTGTTCAGTTTGCTAAACAGTACCACACCCTTAATTTTGGCCTGTATTTGTGATTCTACTTTATGTTGACGATTTATGGAGAAATGTGTGTGTCATTGCTATTTTCGATGCACAATGATTATTGTATTTTATCTGAATTTTAGTGAAGGGTAGGTTTGTAGCGCCTTGTTTCCCCGAAGGGGAGGTGTACTTATAGTACACCCACATTTCACCAGTTATGTTTAAGTCCCATGTAATAGGGAGCGAGCCTATTGCCATCTACCGGGCACAAATCCAGACTCCGGGCTGCTACTGAGAAATGCCAGATAGAAAAACCCAATAACACTTTGCCCGACCTGGGAATCGAACCCAGGACCTCATGCTTAGCAGTAGCGCTTGCGACCACTAGACCAACAGGGCAGTCTAGTAGTATGAGGTATCATTTCCCATAAATATTGTTTTGACCAAAGAAAGGTTGATTTTTTTTATCGTTATTGTAGAGAAGCGATTTTTTGATCATACTAATGACCATAATTTTAAACTAAAACCAATTGAACTGTTGTCTTGTAAGCTATAAAATATAAAATAAAAGAACTTTCTTCCGTTCCTTGAGTTTTTATCAAAATATTTTAACCTCAATCCTTTTAGTGTTCCGTATCTCAAAAGGAAAAAAACGGAACTCATAAAGGGTCACTCGTGTGTCTGTCTGTTTGTTTGCCCGTCTGTCACAGCCAATTTTCTCCGAATCTAATGGAGCGATTAAGTTGAAATTTAGCACACATATTATTTTTGTGACTCAAACACGAACGTGTAACGTAAATAAATGAATTTTGAATATGGAGATCACTTTTGGAGGGCAAAGAAGAAAATTTAAAAAAAGTATTGCAAACTGTACCGTGTGACATATCAATATAATTATAAGGGCTTACTGTAGGGATCTCAAATAGATTTTTTATAATTTTTTACCGTCCACCCCCCCCCCCCCCCTTATCTCTGAATCTACTGAGCCAAAAATCGAGAACTCAATACAGAAAATAGTCCTAGACTTATAGATTACAGGAAAAGCAATTAGAAGTCTATGGACTTAAAATAACACGGTAGATCTCTCAATATTATACGTACTAACTTACATTTACAGTTGAAATGTATGGAAGAACATGTTTTTCAACTACAACGATAAGTTTGTTCTTGGGCTAATTATGTCTCTTCTTTTCTCATCCCGTATACGGAACCCTTCATTGTGCTTGGTCCGACTCGCACTTGGCCGGTTTTTTCCCTTTTCGTCCCAGACACAGCTTAACGACGCTTAAAAATATAATGTAAATGACAAAGTTTTAAACCTAGACCGCTTCTCCTATCTTAAAGCAAATCCTTTTACTCTAAGTTCAGAAGGGTTCATCATATTTCATCTTACAACGTTTTTCAGAGGCTAATAAAATACAAAGTGAGCGCGTTCAAGAATTATGTTTTTTTTTTTTAAGAAAACTTCTTCAGGAGGTCTTAGTGAACAGTGAACGAAACTGCACCGTCACGCTCGGGTTGGTGACGCTGAAGCGGGTATACTCGGCTCCAGTCGGTCGGTGACGCTGAATCGGGTATACTCGGCTCCAGTCGGTCGGTGACGCTGAATCTGGTATACTCGGCTCCAGTCGGTCGGTGACGCTGAATCGGGTATACTCGGCTCCAGTCGGTCGGTGACGCTGAATCGGGTATACTCGGCTCCAGTCGGTCGGTGACGCTGAATGTGGTATACTCGGCTCCAGCCGGTCGGTGACGCTGAATCTGGTATACTTGGCTCCAGTCGGTCGGTGACGCTGAATCTGGTATACTCGGCTCCAGCCGGTAGGTGACGCTGAATCTGGTATACTCGGCTCCAGTCGGTCGGTGACGCTGAATCTGGTATACTCGGCTCCAGTCGGTCGGTGACGCTGAATCTAGTATACTCGGCTCCAGCCGGTCGGTTACGCTGAATCTGGTATACTCGGCTCCAGCCGGTCGGTGACGCTGAATCGGGTATACTCGGCTCCAGTCGGTCGGTGACGCTGAATCGGGTATACTCGGCTCCAGCCGGTAGGTGACGCTGAGTCTGGTATACTCGGCTCCAGTCGGTCGGTGACGCTGAATCTAGTATACTCGGCTCCAGCCGGTCGATTACGCTGAATCTAGTATACTCGGCTCCAGCCGGTCGGTTACGCTGAATCTGGTATACTCGGCTCCAGCCGGTTGGTGACGCTGAATCGGGTATACTTAGCTCCAGTCGGTCGGTGACGCTGAATCTGGTATACCTACTCGGCTCCAGCCGGTCGGTGACGCTGAATCGGGTATACTCGGCTCCAGTCGGTCGGTGACGCTGAATCTGGTATACTCGGCTCCAGTCGGTCGGTGACGCTGAATCTGGTATACTCGGCTCCAGCCGGTCGGTGACGCTGAATCGGGTATACTCGGCTCCAGTCGGTCGGTGACGCTGAATCGGGTATACTCGGCTGCAATCGGTCGGTGACGCTGAATCGGGTATACTCGGCTCCAGTCGGTCGGTGACGCTGAATCTGGTATACTTGGCTCCAGCCGGTCGGTGACGCTGAATCGGGTATACTCGGCTCCAGTCGGTCGGTGACGCTGAATCGGGTATACGCGGCTCCAGTCGGTCGGTGACGCTGAATCTGGTATACTCGGCTCCAGCCGGTCGGTGACGCTGAATCTGGTATACTCGGCTCCAGCCGGTCGGTGACGCTGAATCTAGTATACTCGGCTCCAGCCGGTCGGTTACGCTGAATCTAGTATACTCGGCTCCAGCCGGTCGGTTACGCTGAATCTGGTATACTCGGCTCCAGCCGGTTGGTGACGCTGAATCGGGTATACTTAGCTCCAGTCGGTCGGTGACGCTGAATCTGGTATACCTACTCGGCTCCAGCCGGTCGGTGACGCTGAATCGGGTATACTCGGCTCCAGCCGGTCGGTGACGCTGAATCTGGTATACTCGGCTCCAGTCGGTCGGTGACGCTGAATCGGGTATACTCGGCTCCAGTCGGTCGGTGACGCTGAATCGGGTATACTCGGCTCCAGTCGGTCGGTGACGCTGAATCTGATATACTCGGCTCCAGCCGGTCGGTGACGCTGAATCTGGTATACTCGGCTCCAGCCGGTCGGTGACGCTGAATCGGGTATACTCGGCTCCAGTCGGTCGGTGACGCTGAATCGGGTATACTCGGCTCCAGTCGGTCGGTGACGCTGAATCGGGTATACTCGGCTCCAGTCGGTCGGTGACGCTGAATCTGGTATACTTGGCTCCAGCCGGTCGGTGACGCTGAATCGGGTATACTCGGCTCCAGTCGGTCGGTGACGCTGAATCGGGTATACGCGGCTCCAGTCGGTCGGTGACGCTGAATCTGGTATACTCGGCTCCAGCCGGTCGGTGACGCTGAATCGGGTATACTCGGCTCCAGTCGGTCGGTGACGCTGAATCGGGTATACTCGGCTCCAGTCGGTCGGTGACGCTGAATCTGATATACTCGGCTCCAGCCGGTCGGTGACGCTGAATCTGGTATACTCGGCTCCAGCCGGTCGGTGACGCTGAATCGGGTATACTCGGCTCCAGTCGGTCGGTGACGCTGAATCGGGTATACTCGGCTCCAGTCGGTCGGTGACGCTGAATCGGGTATACTCGGCTCCAGTCGGTCGGTGACGCTGAATCTGGTATACTTGGCTCCAGCCGGTCGGTGACGCTGAATCGGGTATACTCGGCTCCAGTCGGTCGGTGACGCTGAATCGGGTATACGCGGCTCCAGTCGGTCGGTGACGCTGAATCTGGTATACTCGGCTCCAGCCGGTCGGTGACGCTGAATCGGGTATACGCGGCTCCAGTTGGTCGGTGACGCTGAATCGGGTATACTCGGCTCCAGCCGATCGGTGACGCTGAATCGGGTATACGCGGCTCCAGTCGGTCGGTGACGCTGAATCGAGTATACGCAGCTCCAGTCGGTCGGTGACGCTGAATCAGGTATACTCGGCTCCAGCCGGTCGGTGACGCTGAATCGGGTATACGCGGCTCCAGTCGGTCGGTGACGCTGAATCGGGTATACTCGGCTCCAGCCGGTCGGTGACGCTGAATCTGGTATACTCGGCTCCAGCCGGTTGGTGACGCTGAATCGGGTATACTTAGCTCCAGTCGGTCGGTGACGCTGAATCTGGTATACCTACTCGGCTCCAGCCGGTCGGTGACGCTGAATCGGGTATACTCGGCTCCAGTCGGTCGGTGACGCTGAATCTGGTATACTCGGCTCCAGTCGGTCGGTGACGCTGAATCTGGTATACTCGGCTCCAGCCGGTCGGTGACGCTGAATCGGGTATACTCGGCTCCAGTCGGTCGGTGACGCTGAATCGGGTATACTCGGCTGCAATCGGTCGGTGACGCTGAATCGGGTATACTCGGCTCCAGTCGGTCGGTGACGCTGAATCTGGTATACTTGGCTTCAGCCGGTCGGTGACGCTGAATCGGGTATACTCGGCTCCAGTCGGTCGGTGACGCTGAATCGGGTATACGCGGCTCCAGTCGGTCGGTGACGCTGAATCTGGTATACTCGGCTCCAGCCGGTCGGTGACGCTGAATCTGGTATACTCGGCTCCAGCCGGTCGGTGACGCTGAATCTAGTATACTCGGCTCCAGCCGGTCGGTTACGCTGAATCTAGTATACTCGGCTCCAGCCGGTCGGTTACGCTGAATCTGGTATACTCGGCTCCAGCCGGTTGGTGACGCTGAATCGGGTATACTTAGCTCCAGTCGGTCGGTGACGCTGAATCTGGTATACCTACTCGGCTCCAGCCGGTCGGTGACGCTGAATCGGGTATACTCGGCTCCAGCCGGTCGGTGACGCTGAATCTGGTATACTCGGCTCCAGTCGGTCGGTGACGCTGAATCGGGTATACTCGGCTCCAGTCGGTCGGTGACGCTGAATCGGGTATACTCGGCTCCAGTCGGTCGGTGACGCTGAATCTGATATACTCGGCTCCAGCCGGTCGGTGACGCTAAATCTGGTATACTCGGCTCCAGCCGGTCGGTGACGCTGAATCGGGTATACTCGGCTCCAGTCGGTCGGTGACGCTGAATCGGGTATACTCGGCTCCAGTCGGTCGGTGACGCTGAATCGGGTATACTCGGCTCCAGTCGGTCGGTGACGCTGAATCTGGTATACTTGGCTCCAGCCGGTCGGTGACGCTGAATCGGGTATACTCGGCTCCAGTCGGTCGGTGACGCTGAATCGGGTATACGCGGCTCCAGTCGGTCGGTGACGCTGAATCTGGTATACTCGGCTCCAGCCGGTCGGTGACGCTGAATCGGGTATACGCGGCTCCAGTTGGTCGGTGACGCTGAATCGGGTATACTCGGCTCCAGCCGATCGGTGACGCTGAATCGGGTATACGCGGCTCCAGTCGGTCGGTGACGCTGAATCGAGTATACGCAGCTCCAGTCGGTCGGTGACGCTGAATCAGGTATACTCGGCTCCAGCCGGTCGGTGACGCTGAATCGGGTATACGCGGCTCCAGTCGGTCGGTGACGCTGAATCGGGTATACTCGGCTCCAGCCGGTCGGTGACGCTGAATCTGGTATACTCGGCTCCAGTCGGTCGGTAACGCTGAATCGGGTATACTTGGCTCCAGTCGGTCGGTGACGCTGAATCTGGTATACTCGGCTCCAGTCGGTCGGTAACGCTGAATCGGGTATACTTGGCTCCAGTCGGTCGGTGACGCTGAATCGGGTATACTCGGCTCCAGTTGGTCGGTGACGCTGAATCGGGTATACTCGGCTCCAGTTGGTCGGTGACGCTGAATCGGGTATACTCGGCTCCAGTTGGTCGGTGACGCTGAATCGGGTATACTTGGCTCGTCGGTGACGCTGAATCGCGTAGGTATACTCGGCTCAAGCCGTAAGTTTTCACTTCTATAGTGTGATCATTTCTTTTTCTTAGAAAAGGCTTTTGTTTTGCGGCTGTCTTCGTCATCGGGGCATTGAATAAGTTACTCCTTAATATAAAGGGGAGTGGCACAAAGATTAGTATAAAATGACGTACGGTATAATCCCATACTTGTAATTATTACGGATTTTACAACCGACAAATTAGGAGCCAATTTAATTAGCGGAATTATTGGTATTTTTCAAAATAATCATTGATATAAATATTCTTGTAAAATGATAGGACAAAAAAATTACACTTACAAAATAACAAAGAGTTCTTACACACGAGCGACACGCGTCAACGGCAGAGGCAACTGTACGCGTCGACGACTACCGTCGATGCGCCGACGACCGCCGCCGACGCTTGCAATTGTAGCCTGTTGCTTCCGCCATTTTGTCAGTGGACTGCATATAGTCCAGGAGTGACAAAATGGCGGTCGCGACACGCTACAACTGCAAGCGTCGCTTTAGGTCGGCGACTGCAGATGCCGCCGAGATTTGGGCGGAGGCCGTTGTCGCGTCGACGACTGTCGCCGACGGCGACGCATGCAGTTGCCTCTGCCGTTGACGCGTGTCGCTCGTGTGTAAGAACACTTAGGACCACTTGCGTGTTCATGGGTTATCCTATATCGAGGCTTTTCAGGAAGAACATCGTAAGCGACAATTTGCAGTTTTTACAGGAAAACGTTTTTTCTTTCCTAATTAACAATGTTTTTCATTTACGATGATAATTTCTTACAACAATAAAGTCGTGTAAATTTAAAATAAAATTTAAGAGTAATCGCGACAAGATGTAAAACTGTCTAATTAAGAAGTTACGAAGAAAAAATAGTTTTGTGATTTTTGGCGCTTACGATGTTTTTCCTGAAAAAGCTCGATATAACTCGGAATTAACAGCTAACTCAGGGATAATCAAATAATTCATCTTGCGCCACCAAGAGTTAGAGGTAAACCTAGAGTTAAGCTTTTAAATATTAAATCCACCGATGTGAGAGAGTTACGTCGCTAAACTCTAGGTTAAAATAATGTCAAAATAAATTGACGTTATGAGGTCCCGCTGATAACTTATTTTGTGTTTTATATTGTTCGAGGTTATAGTAAGTGAAAATTCGGTACTTTAACAGCAGGCAATATATTCATGAACTCATATAAAAATAAATACAAATTTTATAAAACTTAAAACATATTTTTCCATATCTGACGTCAATCAATAAACTAAGTCTCCATGGAAACCACATACAATCGATTAAAATGAAATGTCATGTTATAAAATTTAAAGACATGAAACAGTGTTTAGCGAGACGTCGTTACGCGTACACGTATAACTTAACCTTGCTAATATTGAGTGCGTATACGGTTGGGTATTTATTACCCTCAGCTTAACGAGAGATGTCGGAAGATAGTGGTAATGATGACGATAAAAGTGATTCCGAGATAATTGAAGAGTGTGCGGAGGAGATGCATAGAATGCAGGAAAAATCGGTTGGGGGAAAAAGATTGCGAGAAATAAGTGAAGAAAGTAGTGAAGAAGGCTTCATTACTGTTACGAGGAGCAGGAAACCGAAGAGGTTAATAAGAAGTGATTCTTTATCAGCTGATAAATCGATAGAAGATATAGAACATGAGGGTAGTTGTGAAAAAATCGAGGTATGTTTAACTTCTGCAGAGATGTTGCCTAAACAAATGGCCTTAGCAAAGATACTCAGAAATGAACAAATTAATAACATTATTCGGATTCATTACAAAAACCCATTTAAAGTATTTATACAATTCAGCGATAAAAAACAGGCAGAAAGTCTTATTAATTGTCAAAAACTTGTACAATTAGGAGTGCGAACTCAATTCACTAGTGGGCTTACTTTTTCGTTTGGAATTGTTAAAGGAGTGGATTTAGACATATCGGAAGAAGAATTTTTGGATACTTTGACCAGCTCATGCGAAATACTGTCCGTTAAAAGGCTCAAACGCATAGATTCTGAAGGAAAATGGATAAATAGTGAGACTATAAGAATAGGCTTCAAAAATCGCTCCCGTCCGACATTTGTGTATGCTTACGGCTGCAGATTCCCAGTAGAACGTTACACATTCCCAGTGAATCAGTGTTCTAATTGTTGGAAATTTGGTCACATGAAAAGATTTTGTCCAAGTAAGAATAGTGTATGCCCGAAATGTAGCAAACATCACATGAACTGCGAAACAGTTACTTTTTCATGTCCTAATTGTAAAGGCCCTCATATGGCCCTTGATAAATCTTGTACGGCTTATTTGAGGGAGAAAAAAATCCGCTTAATTATGGGAGACAAAGATTTGTCATATAAGGAAGCATATGAAGATTATCTCAAATCTAATAAGGAAATTCGCAACAACAATATAGATGACACGAACACCGCATATATTAGGGAAACTATGACATTATCTGATCAATGTCAACCTACAACTAGTCAGACACAGCCTAATATAATTGTTAATATATCCGAGCAACCGACGTCTGTAAATCAACAAAATAGTCAGCGGAAAGAAATAGAAGCGGAATGTTCGCACAGTGGGAAAAATGGAAACATTGCTAAGAAGGGCAGAAAGAAACAAAATAACCAAGATTATGAGTTTTTAACTATGGAAATTGACAACGAAGCGTCAGGTACGACGGAAGCGGAACAATTACCAACTAAAGAGGACTCAAAGAAAGAGGAGAGAGAAGAAAAAAGAAAGAAAATGAAATCCCTTATGCGAAAAATTGAAGAAGTTATAATCTGCGAAAACTCCACGATTTTTGAGCAAATAACTATGCTGATAAAAATTATTTATGAAGAATGTAAGTCTTATTTTGTTAATATGTTTTGTGGGAGGGAGCATTAAGGTCATTATTTAATTTGTTTGATGGCTAGCACGAATAAACAAGTATCGATTAATATATGTCAATGGAACGCACAAAGTTTAAAACCGAAAATATCTAGTTTTGATGCTTTATTGGTTCAAGAAAAAATACATATAGCTATCGTTAGCGAAACGTGGTTAAACTCAGAGTCTGACGTGTACATCAGTGGTTATAGCGTATATAGGCAAGACAGAGATGACTCATATGGCGGGGTAGCAATTTTTGTCCATAAATCATTACAATCCAGTGCTTGCACCATTCAATTATGTAATCCAGGAATTGAAGCTGTTTATGTTAAAATTCATAACTGTAACAATTTAGAGAACGTAATAGCCGTTTACTGTCCACCTACAATACGTACTCAACAAACTGATTGGGACAATTTATTTTCTACAGCATCAAACAAGACTATGATCGCGGGTGATTTTAATGGTCATCATAGTAATTGGTCATACAAAACTGACCAAAGAGGGAATCAGTTGCTGGATTCGTCACTGGATTGTGGTTTCATATGTACAAATAACGGAGATGCTACTAGAGTAAAACTGGTAGGTGGTGTCATGCAAAGAACTTCTCCTGATATAACTTTTGTGTCTACAGATTTAGGAATTAAAATTAAATGGCAAGTTTTCAACGAGAATTCAGGTAGTGATCACCTCATTCTTAAGATGTCTTTGAACTTTGAACAACAGTTTCCTCTCATAGAAAATCGTAATTTTAAAAGAGCCGATTGGAAAGCATATAGTGACTACCTCCAGTTCCATTTTTCTGATTGTAACTTTGCAAATGATAATGTCCAAGATATGTATGATTATTTAGAAAAACACATCAATATATCAGTTAATAAGTATGTTCCCAAAATTAAATTATGTAATAACCCGTTAAGAAACTTTAAACCAAAAAAATATTGGCACCCTCAATTATCCAAGGCGGTAGCTTTAAGGAGACTAGCACTGAAAGATTTTAGACAAAACCCAATTCCAGATAATCTCACGAAATTGGAAAAGACAATTGATGAAGCTCGTTTACTAATTACTCAATATCGTTCTCAAAATCATAAAGATTTCTGTTCAAGTATTGACGAGTGTACTTCAGCGTCAGATATGTGGAATAAAATGAAGTGGCAAAAAAATCATCGCAAACCTACATTCTTTGTGCCGACATGTAAAAATAAAGATTTGTTGTACAGTCTTACACCAGATATTGCTTCGAATAAGCAACACATAATTGTTTCGAATAATCAATCGCTGGATGTACCATTTAAAATGTGCGAGTTAATTAAATGCTTAAAAAAAGGATACTGCTCCCGGTATTGATAGGATAACATATTCAATGATATATTATTTACCAAATAGCAGTAAGATTTTTTTACTTAGATTGTTCAATATGATCTTTGCAACGAGCTCAATACCAGATCAGTGGAGAACCTTTCTGATTATCCCAATACCAAAAGCATCAAATAATAGCAATAGCTCAGATCTGAAACTAAGACCTATCTCTCTGATGTCATGTCTGTGCAAAATCTTTCATAACATGTTATTAAAAAGAATGGAATGGTACATAGAAAAGAATCTTATTTTGTCCCGGAGTACAACAGGATTCCGCAAAGGTCAATCATGTTTAGATAACTTAGCCAGAATCATAACACATATTCAAATTGGGTTCGCGAAAAAGTTATCAACAGTTGCTTGTTTTTTAGACGTGGAAAATGCATACAACAATGTACTTACAGAAAAGCTTGTTAAAAAGTTGGATGAATTGAAATTTGGTTATCGCATCTGTAATTACATATCGTCCTTTTTAAGTGCGCGATGCTTAACTATAAAGGATAGCTTTAGCAACGACATTGTTTGTACTAGGTGGACAGGTATGGGCCTAGCCCAAGGAGATCCACTTTCTCCACTTTTGTTTAATGTGGTAACTTATGATGCATGTCTAGGTAATGAGGATCCACAGATTATGATATCGCAATATGCAGATGACTTCGTCTTTTATATAAGTAATAAGCATTTAGATAATTGTAAAACCAAGTTACAAATATTATTAAAGTCAGTAGTGGATAAATTAAACGGGATTGGACTTGAGATCTCGCCAAACAAAACCAAAGTGTGTATATTTACCCGGAAGCGTGGACCCCAAATGATTGATGTGACGATAAATGGTAGCATTATTCAGTCTGTTGATAATATTAAATATTTAGGTATGTGGTTAGACAAAGCTTTACTTTGGAGCAAACATATCAATGAAGTAGGTCAGAAAACTTTAAGAAATTTAAACTTATTAAAAATGTTATCAGGCCCCTCATGGGGCGTGCACCCTAAACATCTGCGTAATCTTTATATGGCCTTGTTACGCAGCAGGATCGATTATGGCTCATTCTTATACGACCACAGTGCAAAATCCCATTTATACAAGCTTGACAAAACTCAAAATCAGGCACTTAGAATTATTGGTGGCTATATCAGGAGTACTCCCATACATGTTATGGAGGCTGAGCTAGCTATACCTCCTTTGTTTAATAGAAGGTTATATCTCGCTTTTAAATATTCTGTTAAATGTATGTCTTGGACTAATAATGGTACAATAAACTTAATAAAGGACTTAAAAACTTTAGAAAATTGTCAGTACTGGCGGAATAAAAGAAAGCCGTTACTTTGTACTGTTTATCAGGATTGTAAACTATATGACATCGATTCATCCTACCCACTTAACATGTTTTCACTAGATATTTGGACAGCATATATAGATGAAAAAGAAATAATACAATGTAACCTTGATTGTGTTAAAGACAGTAAGAGAAATTATGAAAATTCAGTGATTCATTCAGAGGTTATCAAGGAATTAAATGAAAAGTATAACGGATGGTACAAAATTTTCACTGATGGGTCCAAAACTGAGAATGGTCAGGGAGCCGCTTATTACGATGCGAGTCAGAAGACCTCATCTATGTTTAAAGTGACTAATTGTAATGCATCAATTATGACACTGGAGCTCATTGCAGTTTTAGAAGCAATTAACAGTATTAGTCATTTGTTTTGTAATAAAGTGGTGATTTTCACTGATAGCAAAAGCGCTTTACAGCACATAGCTCGTTGCGCATCTGGCCCCAGAGGTGCATCGCTAGCTTATGGAATATTGAAGCAAATGTATATTTTAAAAAACTGCGGCAGGGATCTAAGACTGCAATGGGTTCCTTCTCATATCGGACTAAGCGGTAACGAGGAGGCTGACAGGTGGGCAAAATTAGCAACTACTGACGGTCATGACTACAATGTAAGATTATTTTATACTGAATATATAGCGCAAGTTAAAAATAAATGTTATGATATATTTAAAGAGTACTTTGATGAAAGAAGTAAAGAGAAGGGAATTTGGTTTAAAACAATTCAATGTCAGCCTCCTCGAATACCATGGTTTGATAATTACAAAGTTCGTAGGAATGTGATAGTCATAGCAAATAGGTTACGATCAGGACATTATCCCACCAAGAAATTTGGATATCTAATGAGAAAAGTTAATTCCCCTAATTGTGAGGTATGTGGGATGTTAGATGATGTACAACACCTACTTTTATACTGTGTAAAATATGAGAGAGACAGGGAATTACTGATGCGTGAATTTAAATTAAATATAATGGATGTTGGTACATTTACATCAGTTCTAGCAAATCCCACGTCACCTGCTGCCGCCACTTTATTTAAGATGTTCACGCGTTAGTGAGGTCTTGTTACCGATACCTTTTCCTTTACCTTGTAATGAAACAATGTTATTTGTGATGTTGTATAATTAGATGTGACTTAACGGGGCTGACATGTTCTCACAAGAACAAAAGTCCCTAAAACAAAAGATAAAAAAAAAAAAAAAAAAGACATGAAAGTATTACGTATCGTAATGTAGTGTAAAAGAGATGAGTATAAAATTTCCGTTCATTGTTCGTTAATTCATCATTGGTCGGATTACATATCAGGCCATAGACACTACACTCCTATTTTATGTTTCGTCGATTGAACTGCAATGTTCCCAACTCAAAAATCACTATTGTCAGGTTATCTAACCCGGTGTTACTTTTTAGTGGCGCAACGCGTAAGAAGAGTTAAAATGTTAGTTACTTAACTCGGAGTTTACAAACTCTACATTTATTCATTTAACCCGACTAAACATGCAAGTGGGCCTTACTGACATTACAGCTTAGTCCATGGAACATATTTTCCTTTGTTTCTCGGGTGACCTGAAAACAAAAGAAATACATAAACAACTGATACATAGTCGTAAAAATAAGAATTATGGGTATTCATGAAGGGTTCGAACGTCGGCGTCGGTACTTTCAGACTTTTATTTGCAATCGATACAAAGGTTTTGCGGTCATCAAACCATAATCTGGTATTCTGACTATAGACTCCATTTATGAAGAGGCGAGCCAGGATTGAACATTGTTCACAACATTGTTTTTTACGTACGGTGCTGCGGCAGAGGCGGAGAGCGATACATCCAAGTTCGTCGCAGTTACTTGTCAAGTACCTACTTAGATTTTTAAGACACCAAAATGGGAATTACCTATTTGATATTCACAAAAAGCGGCACATTTATATATTAGAGTGTCCATTAATAATCAAAATAGGATTTATTCGGGATTCGATTAAATGCATGCCCATAAACTTTAGCTAAGTAATAACAGCCGTACGGGTCGATCGATTAAGTCAAGCTACGCTTGCCTCAGTCAGTCTATGGATGGGTGACCATTTTTACATACCAAAACCCCTCCGTGCCTCGGAAAGCACGTTAAGCTGTTAGCCCCGGCTGTCATTCTTGTATATTTAACAGTCGTCACGGGTCGTGAGAAACCCAAAAGTCTGACTGACAACCAGTCTTATCAAGGGGTATCGTATTACCCAGTTGCTGGATTGTGGAGGTCAGATAGGCAGTTGCTCCATGTAAAATACAGATATTCAGCTGTATCTGGTTAGACTGGAAGCCGACCCCGATTTATATGGGAAAAGGCTAGGCAGATTATGAAACATTATATTTGTGCCGACAAACATCAGCAAATACAATGAAGAGCTCATAAGTTAGGTTTAATCCAGTTTGTTTAGACCCTGAATCATTTGTTTAGACCCTAAATCATTTGGCCGATCGCCCAGTGCGTCGGCCGGGATAGTTTTCTGGTCATAATATATACGTTTTGTCCGATATTTATTCGGAAACAACCAGCTTTCGTTGCTATACGTTTTACGAGGTTTGTCGCCGTTTTTATGTGTATCGTTTCATTTTATTGACTTTTCTGTCGATTTAGATTTTGTCCAAGCGTAGGTACAGGGAATGTGTAAACATTGGCTTTGTTGATATGATATAATCTTTTCAAATCTGAAAACTAGATGGACTAATTGACACGGTTATCGGTTTCCTGTATCAAAATATTGTGGATTGCTATGGAATAATAATGTACCCACTGCATAGCATTTAATGTTTAAATAAGTGATGAAAATAAATGTGGTTGAAACTTCCCGTGACCCAAGGGCTAACTTTTACCTTGGCCAGAGGCTAAGCATTGCCATACAACGTGGCAATGCCACCAGTCTCTTGGTTATCATTACCAGTCGACAGCGATGCGGAGGAATTTTTCGACGCCATATTTTAGTTTGTTAATAGTTTTAGTTAAGTTAGGTTATTATTTTATAGTTTGTTAGTTAATTTAGTATTATTTAGAAGTTTATTAAATAAATAGATGTTGTTAAAAAAAATGTGTTTTGTTTTGTATTAAAAACAACGTACCTACGTCAGTTAGTTATTGTACCTAAATTAATATATTATGAAATTGAAAGCAGAGTTAACAATAAGTTATAAGCTTTATTGTTCTCTCATTATCACAAACACAGTACAAAGTCAAGATAACACTTAATCGAGACTGGTGTCTGTTGTAGGTAAGACCCGTATTACAGATCACCAGGCAGAGTGTCTGAAAAGTTCTCACAATACCTATTTTTCCTAAACATTAAAAAATAGCTACGACATTTTTTTTGCTATTTCAGCCGCGCCTGTCACGCATTAACGTCTTATAAAGATTATTTGAATGTATGAGACATGTACCTACTTACCATTATTTTGCACGAATAAAACATTTTGCCTATAACACCGTACAGTTATATTTTCGTCTCTACATAATGTAAAACTTCTCACAGATGACACTCTATTTAATATACTTACCATATTATTCTAGCATATTTTATTTTATTTTTAAGTACGGTACCCAACTATTAGGTGTATGGCGCATGGCCCAACTTGAGAGAGGACCAAATGAAATGAAATGAAACAAAATGAAATTGTTTATTCTGTAAATAGGATATCGGAAGAACTTTTACCCGTCATTATTAAAAAAATAAGCTAAATGGAGTCAACATATTCTATCTGACTACCCCTGAGAAGAAATGGCAAAACAAACTCAAGAATCAAAGTCTCTTTTAAAGACCAGACATAATCTTGTTCAAATCATGTGAGGACCATATAAATCCGTGTCTGAAATGGTCTTTTGAGAAAAGAACCACACAAATTTGAGTGGACCTGCCCAGCCAGTGCGAGCATTTGTCAGTAATCGTGTAGCTCAACTCAGGACTATCCAGCAGACTGATATAGGCTTAATTAACTGATTAATGCCAACTATTAGATACACAATGCACGAAAAGTTTTTCTGAACGCCAAACTTAATACACCGGAACGGAAATTCAGTAAGTGAATTAAATCCTCAGTATTCAAATAGTACCTACATACATACCCGTTAAAAAAGACCTAAAATAAATTGCCTAGTGTTTCAAGATAAGTCTGAAATAAATAGCCAATTGGAAAAGGTCGCGGGACGCAATCAGATCACCGAGATTGTAATCTGGAGCGGATTTTGAGCAGAAATCACGTGATTGCATCATGTTTTATAGAGAAGAGATCGCGCCATGTTAGGGAGGGCGAACATGAGCAGATTGCTGAGCTACACGTGAGGTCTGCGAACGTTATACGGGAGATGCTGAGAACGAGGTATACAGTGTATGTAGGTATGTAGGTCGAAGTAAGTAAAATATTATAGAGCGTGGGATGCTGACGATATGAATTTCTAACGATACTTACCTAAGCGAAATCTTATCTAGTTTTGTAATAATAATTTGCCAGCTAGTCATAGTGACAGTAAATAGCTTCACTGCATCTTGTACAAAATCGCTTGACACTTTGTATGACATTTAAATTATTTACTAATGTTGAAACGCTATTTGATTGTTTGATAACTCTCCTGATTTAATTTAACGTAGCGTTACCGATTCACTGAGCTAACCCTCGAAAATAGTAAACAACAAGTGCGAACACTAAACATAACATGCCATCAAAGAAGCTACTTATGACATTTTTTCATTTGTAACTGATTTGAAAAATGTAACTTCCCACGATTTTCCTCAAAATTCGATAACCTGAAAGTAAATCAGTAGTGCACATCCGTCCTAAAAGGTAGTTTGAGCGTTAAATTGCAACCGAAATCACATTACAGTTAGCGACTTGGGGAACGTAACGTACCGAAAAATGCTTCAATTTATTTGACACAAACGGTAGGCCCCGCTAACGGCTTCCATTTTCAAGAATCGATTTATTCTTCTTTTAAACCTATACGGCATCCATGGTTTCGTGACTGTCTGACTGACGGATATTGCTCTGACCAAATGGGGTTAAAAACTGAAAGCTCGTCATAGGTGGCAGCACTTTTGTCCGTCTTCAAACCGCCATTGTTGTTTAAGTGTTCTCTGTTGTATCCGTTACAAAATATACGAAAACGGGACCAAAATGTCTACGAATCTGTCCTCAGCTGACGGGTTGACTGGTGTGACTTTCGTAAATGAAAAAATAGAGGGTACAAAAGTCTTCCTCAGCCTTTTATAGATATTTTTATCACCTAGAACAGGCAAAAAGGCGATCTATGTGCGAAACATTCTAAATAACTATGAGATTCAGTGCACGATATGTATTAATATTAGGCAGTAGGTAGTTTGGTATGAGGGTGTTAAATACAATGCAAAATAGCGAATGCTGCTTAGATGCTACTTAGACATTATTATATTTTGGTCGATTAAAAGATAATCTTATCACACACACCCTTAAATAATGCATTTATTTAAATACCCTCACGTGCCTGTAATGAAAACACACTTAGTTCTCTGTTATATGACAAAAAGCATCACCTGTTTACGATTTTTTCTGATAAAAGTCTTCAGGTTTAAAATGGATAGCACAAAATTTCGACGTATTATTGAGATTACATTTTTTTCTTCGGAGAGCTCTCTCCCACAGTTTTCATCTTTTAAAATCTTTGGAGAATACATGGGTCCCGAATTTTTGCTGTCAACAGCTGCGCAACGGGGCATATTACTTATTTATGAGTAAAAGAAGTTGATTGTTTACAAAAAATGTATGGATATTGACAGCTAGCTGTCAAATTTTAAGACGGACAATGGTGGCGACATCTGAAGTGAGCAAGTGGCAGTTTTTATCCTCATTGAAAATAGAAACATAATGTTGGTAATGTAATTTTTTTTTTTTCAAAATACCAAAGATGTAACAATGGCCGCTTGAAATTTTGTATGGTCTAGTGATGCGGTACTATGAATTTAATGTTCGGTGTTATTGATGCTACAACTATAATTATTAAATTACCGCGCATAGAGTACATAAGTACCTACTAGATTGAATTATTTGAATAATGATAGTTTTCCGTTTGTTTTTTATTATTTTGCTGTGAAAAGTTTACATCAAATTAGTAATTTCATTTATATATTATTTCACTTTAAATAAAAAAAATATTTTTAGGAAAAATAAAATTGCAAAATTTCCACACCAAGGGCTACTTCTCCGTTCTTCTAAATATACCCTATCTTCTTTCAGACACTAAAATAGGCTTACGGTATACACCCTCAACATTATTATTTTTTCAATGAATGTGTAATAAATACTCTTTGTACATAATGTCGATAATTATTACGTCACATATTTCAATGACAATAAAATTCGACGAAACAAAAAGGATGTCAGTCGTTTAACGTTTGTATGAATTGTCACGACAAAAATTGTCCCAGATTTCCGCTATTAGGTATAGTATATTTAATAGTTTTGTGGTGATCCAACAGGATGAAAAAGTGATTGTGATAATACAACGTGTTTCTGGATGTACGACATTAAATGAAAACGAGCACAATACTAATCCATTGAAACATTTTAAAACACGAATATTAGTAGTTAATGGAAAATTAAAAAATTGCAGTTTTCAAACAAAATAAATAGTAGAATCAACTGCATAAAAAGTAAACACGCTTTATCTACGCAAAGTCACTGACCAACGGTGCAGTGTGGGGTGCGGGGCGCGGCGGCGGCAATGTTTATCTATTATTACGGACTCAGATCTACATCATGTTGAAAAATAAGGAAATGAAAAATAATTTCCTGTGGCTAAAGTATTCATTGGATTTGATTGATTTTTTGTATACGGGTAAAGAACATGATTCTCTTTACGTAACAGGAGGGTTGATATTCCTCTATACCAAAGAAATGTCAATACTCCTGTTACACGTGGTATAATATAAGTAAGCTAGTATACGCGTACTTGATCAGAAACGCGCAAATATCGTGTTCTATTCCCCGGCAAGTTCAATATTATTCCTTTTGGTCCCTGGCCACCACCTCGGGTTTACATATTTTGTTTTTCACTAGAAATTTATCAGTAGCAACCATAGTAAAGATTTTTCGAAAATCAAACGGAAGATTGAAGTTCCTATGAACGAAGTCACTGGCAGTATCTTTTGTTTTTCGGGATTTCTCGATTGTTTTCTCGATTTGTGTCATCTATAAATAAACAACATAACTTCAATTAATACTATTATGTTCATAGATTTGCTAAGAAAAAACGACCGTAAAACATAAAATGATACAAACAACAGGATATCTATGTAAAAAGTGTTATTTTGTGTGTATTTTTATAAGAAAATGTGATGATAGACCTACGATTTATTATTATACGAAGCTATCTGGAATATTATTATTTCTGTTATCTTCCGTTCCAACACAATAATTCTCAGTAATATTAGCAATTTACTGTTAGCTTATGAACTACAAATTTGAGGAAGAGAACCGCGTCAGTATAATTATGTGTTTTTAACAAAACCATTTGATTGTTTATTTTACCCTTGTGAATATTACCTAGTTACAAATTCTCAAATAATTTATAAACAGAGATTGGAATAGGTAGAATATATTTACCTAAACTTCGAAGGAGTAAGTAACATAGAGTGGATAATACCTCCATAGTTAAAAATGATTTATTTGAAGAATCATATTACATTTTTTAGGGTTCCGTACTAAAATTATGTCAAATTCAAATGTTTTGTTTTAAGAAGGTTCAATAAAAGTAAGTTGGCTGGTTTATGTGCTTATTTGTATTGTCATTATCATTATTCCTTGATTTTAGAGGAGGTATTATCCACTCTATGTTACTTACTCCCTCGAAGTTTAGGTAAATATATTCTACTTATTCCGATCTCTGTTTATGAATTATAATATTTAATAACAAAAGTTTAATTAATGTGCCTAGCCCTTTTCCAACTATGTTGGGGTCTACCCGTAACGACTGTTAAACTGAGGCATCTCGATATGCAATAGATGGTCATCCATCCACGAACCGATCGCGGCAAGCGTAGCTTAACCTTCGATCGACCCTTGCGGCTGTTATCATTTATCCACGAGCCGCTTATTAACATAAGTTACTTTAATAAATTCTTAAATTGGTTCCCGATATTACTCGTAAATTAAAAAGATACTTCCATTTACAAGAACGCTTTTTGTATCTTTTGATTTGTGCTCCTACATTATCCCTTTAGATGAAAAAATAAGTAGGTATATGCATGTAAAACCATCTTCAGTATAATTCTTAGCAAAAATAAACGACTGTTTATTCCCAGGGGTGCTGCATTCACTGATCCCCCTGTATTCTGATAACATCGTACTGAGTAAATCTGATTTCCCTAAAGATTAGATACAGAGGTCAAATGGCAATCAATGTGAACAAAATGTACAGTAGGTACCTTCCTACCCATCATGGTTGATGAAACATTTTTGTTTCTGTACCTATTAGAAACTAAAAAGAAAAACCGGCTGAGTGCGTGTCGGACCACGCACAATGAAGGGTTCCGTAGTTGGTATGAATTTATCCTAAAAATAATCTTAAATGATAAATAAATGATAAATGATTTTATTTCTGTAAGTAGGTTTATACAAACACTTTTACATGTCAAACATTTTTTTTTAAACTAGATGAGGCCGGCGTTTCCTATCTGACTACTCTGAGAAGAAAGGCCGAAACAAACTCAGAGGTCACAGTCTCTTTTAAATTCCAGACACAATCTTGGTCAGATCATGTGAAGACCATGTAGGTTGGTGTCTGAAATGGTCTTTTGAGGAAAGAACCACACAGATTGAGTGGACCTGTCCAGTCAGTGCAAGCATCTGTCAGTAATCGTACAGCTCAACATAAAAGTTAAGGAGCTCAACGATTCGACGAACAATACCAAAGAAAGGACATTTGGGTAGGCCGCATAATTTACTCAAACTGGCAAACTATGATTAAAGCTGAGAGAAAAGAAAAAGAAAAAAACAAGGACCCACATAGTCTTCACATTCACAGTAATTAAAATAATATTACATTTTACAAAGTAAATATTCATGTCAATGTAAGTCAATGTGTATCTTAACTTTGTATTTAGAAAACATGTTCTCCCATACATCGATATACGTTACGGTCAATTCTCCAACTGCAAATGTAAGTTTGTAATCGCAAAAAAAAAAATTGTCATGTGATAAAACTATAAATTAACAATTTTCGGACTTTTTCCTTTACTTGTGCTCTGAGACCTTGCTTCCTGCCAAATTTCATGATTCTAGGTCAACGGGCAGTACCTACCCTGTAGGCTCTGATTTATTTGCGAGTATTATACTCGTAATATGTCTCATAAATGGCCGTTTTTTTTTATTGCGTAGACTTAGGAGCTTTTTAGAGCTCCAAGGGACCGTAGACCTACGTATTTGATATTAATTTCAACTTGATACCTCCACGCGTTCCTAATAAAAAGGGTCTTGGCAGACTGACAGACAGACAGAAAGACAGACAATGAAGTGTTCCTATTAGTGTTCCGTTTTTTCCGTTTAAGGGGGAAGCGCCAGGTAGCCCGCAAAATTCAAAGTTTCTTATGTTTTTTTTTTTTGCGATTTGCAAGTCAGTATTAAGTTGTATGTTGATTAAAGTATCATTCACGACGATAACAAATATGCATTTACCGAATTATAATCAACAAAATCAGTAATACAACTCCATAAGTTTGTATAATCCTAATTGTCAAGATTTCATGAAATAGTCTTTCAATAGACTTACCTGGTCTTAAAGAGTTGTATTGATGAATTTAATAATCATAATTCTGTAAATACATACTTTTTATAGCCGCGAATCATATTTTTATCAACATACAACCTAATACTGACTTGCAAATTGCAAAAAACGTAAGAAAATTTGAATTTCCCGGGCTACCTGGCGCTTTCGCCTTTTTTTTTTTTTTTTTGTGGATGGGAAATCATCAAATGACTTCTCCCGCTCTGGGCGGAGCGGGAGGGCGTGTCAGACTTTTACTGACTAAAACCCACCCGTGTTCCTTCTGTTGCCTGTGCCGGGGCCACGGTAACTCTTTCGAACATCCCGCAACCCTAGCTGGCATCGGCCCTAGCGGACCCCGTCAATAGTGCTGACATCTCTTTGAGGCGCGCGTGGAACACGACGCGCCGTCGACTCGGGCTTGGTCCTTACCGGACGGCGAGCTACCCATTGCTTGCCGTCCGCAAGCCCGCGCCTACGGTGGCCGGGAATCAGCTGCCAATTCCCGACGCCCAGGGCGTCTCCTGCGGCGACTAGGGGCGTGAGGGTGCAAAGCTTGCCTCTCCCTCACGCGTCCCGCCTCCTCCTTCACGAGCATTACTGCTTCGCAGAAGGAGGTAATGGCTTCCAATGCACTCTCGCTCCGTACCATGGCCTGGACCAGGGCCGGACGCGAGAGATCGCCGCCGCCGATCGCTTCCGCGAGGACACGGCGGTGCTCCGCCCAAGCCGGGCAGACCTCCACCGTAAGCTCCACCGTGTCCTCCGGGCGATCCACACAGTGGTGACACCCGGGCGTTTCCTCCCGCCTTATCCGGAACAGGTACCTCCCGAAGCACCCGTGTCCGGTGAGGACCTGCGTCAGGCGGAAGGTGAGGACACCGTGGCGCCTCTCCAGCCACTCCTCAAAGAGGGGACTTATCGCCGCAATTGTGGCGTGCCCAGCGCTGGGTTGCGACAATCGCACTCTCCATGCCGCCATGAGATCCTGCCGGAGCTCTGTCCGCCGTGCCGCGATTTCTCGCGGCAACGGAGTTACGCCCCGGCGTCCTGCCTCCTCGCGCCACTCCCAGATGTGCGCGAGGACTTTTGCCTCCAGATCCCATGGCGGTAATCCGGCAAGGAGGTTCGCCGCCTCGGCGCTTTCGCCTTAAGATACGGAACCCTAAAAAGGGCAAAAACATTCTAGATGCGTAGAGAAAAAAATCCTTAATATGTACGTATGCAAGGCTCCTAATGTTCATAATCCTATGTATGGTGGTTCCCTATAAATATTTGTGAGATATTATCGATAAATAGAATCGTATAGCAAGTCGCGTTCTATAGTTTCTGCCCACCCCCATAGGAAGAAGGCGTGAGTTTATGTATGTATTCAGAAAGGTTTCTAAAATATAGCTTTACACACTTTATATTCATATGCGCTTATTTATTAATAAAAGAGAAGCCGAAAATATTGTTGAAAAACCGAAACATGGATCTAGAGTATTTCAGCCGAGTCTACTCTTGTTGCAAAACCAACAAAAACATAATTTAGTTACGCAGAGCAACAAAGAAAGAAAAGCAAATAAAGAATAATTTAGTTAGTTCCCTGGGGCAGCATAGTATTATTCAAGTGTCATGATGATTAATGCTCTACAGTGTCTGCTGTGCAGGTGGTGCAAGAACCAAATAAGATGCTGGAGTTTATGATCTTTTTACCTTTACGGGAGTAAAAATACACTCCCGGAATCCTTAAGCGTGGCCAACCCGTCATACTTTTCATACAAACACTCGTAGTACGTGATTATGGCATTGTAACACATCTTTTTTTTTAATTTTTGACCTAATAGGTATCTTGTATACTAATCTAGGTTCTTATGAAAGCAAAAAATAAAAATTTGGAGAAACAAATTCAGTATAAGCCTCCAAAAATCTGCGTTCATGCTCAAATTTTACCTGTTTTTCAATTAGACCGTTCCTATTGTACTCATAAATTGTAAAAGTAAAGAAAATATCATCATAGAAACCTCGCACATGTAATGGAGATTCTAAATGACAATCATCTATTTCGCAAACTTATAAGGCTTACTCGAAAACACGTATTTCCTGGAACAAGTCTTATGAAATTTCCGCACACAATTTTTGTTCGATGTTATCGCGTTCTCACTTGCTTGTTAGTAGTTCTCACTTGCGCTGTATGAAACAACAAGCTGTTCAACCATGCTCGCGTTGGCGATTGACGGACCGGGAAAGGCCCTCTTAATTGAGCTACCATAAAAGGTCTATAACTAATATAATATCTATATATAATATAATACCTATTCGTTTTTGTAATAGGCTGGTATTAGGCAAGGCATGTCTGAATTGGTTAACTTCGGCGTCGTGGTCATTTTAATCAATTGAAATAGGCACAAAACTGTACCTAATATGATTTTTTTTTCTTCCAGAAAATAAACTTGACAGAACACAGCTTTTCTTATCAAATATTTTCTTATTCCAGTCGTAGAAACGCAAGAGAAATAGAACGATTTCATAAGAATGAAACAAACTTGACAGTGTGTTTATACAACATATTACTTTTCTTCTAAGACTACAAGATCGTTGACTCTAAGATATTATTTGTCCTTCGTAAAATCGTTATTTATTTCACGTTTTATCAACGCTCTCACAAACCACCTTCGAATGTATTGCGTTATTTCTAAGGAATACAATTTAAATTATCATAGAATAGCTTTTCCCGCGGCTTCACCCGCATGGAAGTCAAAAATTATCCCACGGGAACGTACGTTAATCCAGGTTAAAAACTATCTGTGTGCCTTTCATCCAAATCCGTTCAGCCGTTAATGCGTGATTGAGTAACAAACATCCAAACATACAAACTTAGTATATATTTATATGTAGTAGAAGTAAGATTATTTCGTATTATCTTTATCTCACGATTTCATTTGAGATTTTAAAATCAAGTAGTGTAGCTAAAATATTATAATGTAAACTCTTTTTTAAGTCAGTGTTCTTTATTTTAACATGTTTTGTCTATTTTTTTTTTTAAAGAAACTTGTTACACAAACTTATTTTTGCTATTTGTCTTATTTTATATTTAAAAAAAAAACTTCCGTAACAAGCAAAACAAAAAAAAGTCTAATTTGCGACAATTATGTAAAACAAAGATAAAGTTATTAACCACATAATAATACCATGATAATTGCAAATAAATGGAGTGCTTGTCGCTTTGCCCCAGATGTTCTGAATGTCTAGAAAAATAAAGTCCAGTCCTATGTTTTTGTCCCTCATAAAATTGGGTCACACTTGAACATGAAACGACGGTATTACGAAAAGAGACGAATAAAAATGTACCTAAGCCGCTTTCTTCAAACATTGTTCAATCTCGGCGCACTAAAAACGACGCTGCATAATTTCAGTTAGAATAGAATCCCGTCTTTTGCATAAAAAGTTAGTGTAGGTAGCTTCTGGGGTTTTACTTTTAGGAGTTTCTTAGCAACAGGCCGAAGTCTGGTTTTATGGTTCACCCCCTATTACATGGGACATAAACATACCTGACGTTATGTGGGTGTACTGTAGAGGCATGCAACCTTCGGGAGACTAAGTAATGACTAGAATAAAAGACAAACATTGATTTAATTTTTTTATATTTGAGATGGGTTTGCTCTTGACTCTAGTCTAGATCAGAGGTGACCAAGTCAAAGTCGACGATGGAGCGAGCTTACCCAGAAGAAGTCTGTTCACTTTCACTTGGAAGAGATCGAGGTTGTATGCGTTCGGAAACACAGACGCAGGCAGAGAGTTCCACTCCTTTGCTGTGCGCATCACAAAAGACATTTGGAAACGCTTAGTGCGAATTGGTGGAATAGCAACTAGGCATGGATGGTGGATGAGGATAACTTGCAGTGCGTCTAAATAAATAAAGAAAAGAGGAAGAAACAGTAAGCTGTCAGTTTGGCTGACAAGCCCGATCTTGTTATAAAAAATGTATGATTGAATCCTCATCATCATTCCCAACATAGTTGGGAAACAGCTTCCAGTCAAACCGGATGCAGCTGAATACCAGTATTTTACATTGAGCGACTGCCTATCTGACCTCCACAACCCAGTTACTACGATTAGGTAATACGATGTCCCTTGGTAAGACTGGTTGTCAGACTTTCGGGCTTCTGACGACCCATAACGACTGTCAAAGATCCACCAATGACAGCCTGGACCAGCGGCTTAACGTGCTTTCCGAGGCACGGAGGGGTCTCGGTATGTAAAAATGGTCACCCATCCACGGATCAACCGCGGCAAGCTTACCTTAACCTGCTCGATCGACCCATGTGGCTATTATTACTTAGCCACAAGCCCATATTAACAAAAGGTATTTACACGGCAGATGTGAGTGGAAACGTCGGAAGGGGACGCAATAGGAAGACATATAGTGATCTTATTGGTGATGTTCTTCAGAAAGGTCAGGTGCGCAGTACTCGCAACCGGCGTGCGTGTATGACCAGATGTATGAATGTAAACGAGGCAAAAGGAGTATGTAAGGATCGTAGCAGGTGACGTTCTGTAGTTTCTGCCTACCCCCATGGGAAGAAGGCGTGAGTTTATGTATGCACAAGCCCTTCCTATGTATGATTGAATCCTATAATTAATAAAATCCAAGTTTACAAAGATGCCTTTCAATTTCCCCGGTAGCGTAAGCATCCCCTGATGTTTACAGTACTGTACATACACATACACCTCTGGCTAATACTTTGGTAAATATAAGCGTGATTTTATGTGTGAATACATACAAGAAAAATATGAAACCGTACAAGGCAGCCTCTCACGGCATATACACGAAACCGTCATAATCAAATACAGCGTGATTGACGAGAATATTACAGAAATAGACGGCTATATCTGAAACAGACACGTCTAACACAGGTGGAAGATAACTGAATTGTTTTATCTGCCGTTACCGCAGAACGTCGAGAGCTTGCACTAAACTAACTTTAATCCATCCCCACACTGCGAGCGGAGAGCGGAGCGATAGAGGCACATATGTACATATTCCATATCTATACATAATTATTATAAATTAAAGTCGCTTTTCGTGTCCGTCTCTGTGACCGCGTTGAGGCGTTGCCCAATCAGGGACATCGTAAGCTACGCTGACGACACGCTGGTCTTGGCGCAGGGGAGGTCGCACCAGGCGGCGGCCGTATTAGCGACACGCGGGGTTGCGACAATCGTAGAGATAATCCGGCAATTGGGACTCGAGGTGGCCTTGCACAAGACTGAGGCCATGTGTTTTCATGGTTCTCGGAACGCGCCACCATCGGGTTCCCAAATAACGGTAGGAGGGGTTCTCATCGGTGTCGAGTCGACGATGATGTACCTGGGACTCGTCCTCGACAGCCGGTGGAATTTCGTGGAGCATTTCCGACATTTGGCTCCCAGAATGGAGCGGGCCGGGGCTGCCTTGGGGCGGCTCCTGCCCAATCTGGGGGGTCCAAACGCCTCCTGCCGGAAGCTCTACGCGGGGGTCGTGCGGTCCATGGCCCTTTACGGAGCTCCGGTGTGGGCGCGTTCCGTAAGGCGGCGACCGGTCCGTCGATTGAACGCGTACCAGAGGGTCATGGCCATCCGGTTAGCCCGGGGATACCGCACGGTCTCCGGGGAGGCGGCGAACCTCCTTGCCGGATTACCGCCATGGGATCTGGAGGCAAAAGTCTTCGCGCACATGTGGGAGTGGCGCGAGGAGGCAGGATGCCGGGGCGTAACTCCGTTGCCGCGAGAAATCGCGGCACGGCGGACAGAGCTCCGGCAGGATCTCATGGCGGCATGGAGAGTGCGATTGTCGTAACCCAGCGCTGGGCACGCCACAATTGCGGCGATAAGTCCCCTCTTTGAGGAGTGGCTGGAGAGGCGCCACGGCGTCCTCACCTTCCGCCTGACGCAGGTCCTCACCGGACACGGGTGCTTCGGGAGGTACCTGTTCCGGATAAGGCGGGAGGAAACGCCCGGGTGTCACCACTGTGTGAATCGCCCGGAGGACACGGTGGAGCATACGGTGGAGGTCTGCCCGGCTTGGGCGGAGCACCGCCGTGTCCTCACGGAAGCGATCGGCGGCGGCGATCTCTCGCGTCCGGCCCTGGTCCAGGCCATGGTATGGAGCGAGAGTACATGGGAAGCCATTACCTCCTTCTGCGAAGCAGTAATGCTCACGAAGGAGGAGGCGGGACGCGTGAGGGAGAGGCAAACTTTGCGCCCTCACGCCCCTAGTCGCCGCAGGAGACGCCCTGGGCGTCGGGAATTGGCAGCCGATTCCCGGCCACCGTAGGCGCGGGCTTGCGGACGGCGAGCAATGGGTAGTTCGCCGTCCGGTAAGGACCAGGCCCGAGTCGACGGCGCGTTGTGTTCCACGCGCGCCTCAAAGAGATGTCAGCAGCATTGAAGGGGTCCGCTAGGACCGATGCCAGCCGGGATTGCGGGATGTTCGAAAGAGTTACCGTGGCCCTGGCACAGGCAACGGAAGGAACACGGTGGGTTTTAGTCAGTAAAAGTCTGACACGCCCTCCCGCTCCGCCCAGAGCGGGAGAAGTCATTTGATGATTTCCCATCCACAAAAAAAAAAGGGACACCGTAAAACGTCCACATTTTCGTCGCACAGAGCCGTATTGCTACATATTACAAGCCCAAAAAATACAGTGAAGTACAAAAATATAGTCAAGTGAATAAAAAAATCGCAAGATAGAATACGAAAGAATTTTTTCGCCTCGAAATACTCAATATTTTGAGCGACAACTATTCATATTTTTGTAACTATTTTAATCAACTAAATAAATATGTAAAAATGATGGTGGTGAATTACTGGTGTTATCATCAATAATTCAATCATTTATTATCATTAAAAATAAAAAAAATCGACCGGGTCATGAACAGCCGACTAGCCGCTCTGTAAGCTAAAGCGTTACCGCTAAGCCATACTACAAGCGGTATACACGTTTCTTGTACTTAAGTTACGCGTGCAACTTTAAATTGATATTTCTCGATAACAAAAGAGAGTTGCGTTTTGCCACTTTACAAAAGTATTGAGGGGACCCTCCCCAACAATATATAAAAAAAATGATGGGAATCAATGATTCACGTGTCTGATATTCTCCTTTTTAGTAAATAATGAAGTTTGTCATTTTTTGTTTTTTTAAACAACCCACTAATTGGGATTGGGGGGTGTCAAAGGTTGTATGGAAGAATTTTAACGCGCGGTCCGATTAACTCGGAACTCAGTATTTATACTTGAGACCGAAAATAAAGAATAACGTGTATGAGGGTTTTTGAAAATCGACCCCTAACGGGGTACTAAAGTACGAAATCCACGCGGACGAAGTTGGACTTCGAGTTTCTTGCCAGTTCTTCTCCAAAGAGATCTACGTTTTGGAATGGGCAACTAGCTTCAACTTTCTGACTAACTGACTGACTCTTTGACAATTCAAAAGTGCCTGTAATTGGTTTAATTGAAATAAATGCTTCGAGTTTGAATTTTGAAGTCGTGCGGGAAGTGCTAGTACTACTTAATATTAAAGAAAATATTGATGTGTTGCCAAGTCGTGCGGAGCAGGGGCGGGTCGCTTGTACACTATAAGTACATTAGGTAGAGCCGTTGGAGCGACCGTCCCGGTTGTGGTTGACCGTGAAACCGAGACCGCATGGGACTGAGCAGTGTGATGTTATTTTACCGACATGTTTTCAGTGTGGAGTCTTAGACTTCAGAGCGCACGAGGACAAAGGGCTCTGGTAGAGCTCTTTTTTGGATTTGTGTAAATGGATAACGATAGAACATTTTTTTTGGCTCTTGTAACTCTTTTTTATGAACTAAACAACTATCGATAAGTAAATGAATTAATAGCCATTTTTACTTGACAGTAAGCCGACGTTCATACGGACGTAAACATATCGCGAGGTTTTTTTTTTCGCGCACTGGATTTTCAACACTCTGCTTAGCAAACAACATGTGTTGAAAATCCAACAGCGTGTTTTTCTGTTGGATTCTCAATGTTCGGCTCAGCACCGAGAGTTGAAAATCCCGCCGCGACATTTTTACGCCCATCTGTACGTCGACTAATTTATTATTTTGACAAATCAATAAGTATTGTGAATGGGCTATTGTAAAGACCGAAGCAATCTGTACATCCTTTCATATTGTTCATGCTGAAGGCAAAGATGATAAAGATACTAACCAGCAACCTAATTGCGTTACACACCTTTAATCACAATCCGAGGGTTTTAAAGGAACTTTCTAATCCATTGTTTTATAGGTTAGGAAAATTCGTCTGCTCAACAACGTAAATAACGCAATGTACGTGGTTGAACTGTCAAAATGCGATCGATTGCCATCTTATGTGGTACGCAATTATCGCGCAGCTTTCTATCTGGCGTTGTCTTTACCCAGCCAGCATTCCCTCACTCGTCTTGTTTGCACCACTGGCTCCATCTAATGAATCACCCGCTCTCTGTAAATAAAGCTTAAGTGAGTTATCAGCTTCGACCACGTAACCTTACCGACGCTCTTTGTTTGACATTACATATGTTTCCTTTCCCCTGAAAACAAAACAAACCATCCCCATGTTTTGTTACCTGAATGCTACAGGTTACAATGGTTATTTTTGGGAATGTAATATTTATTTTGTGAGATAGTAATATTTTTTCCGGGAAGTCACTAATAATATCATAATAACGATATCTTATTTATTTAACAGTTTATGTACACACATATAAACAGACAAGAAGAAAGGAACAGAAAAATACATACAAAGGTGATGTTTATTTCTAAAGAATCTTTCCAACATGTCTGCGATAGGAGAGTAGATAAAGAGATGTAGACAATGTGTGTAAGAGTAAAAGAGAAAACAAAATACATAAAATCTATTCATTAATTATGTTCTGCTTCTTTCTGCGAATATTTTCATTACGATTAACTAACAGGCAGACCAGGCAGTGCGTTAAACGCACCTGTACTGTACCTAAGTGTAATAAAACAAAAGCTAGAGTTAACATTACGGCCATCAAAAACATTTAAATATTAAATGATTCATTTATGATTGACCGTTACTCAATATTTTTAGCGTTCCGTAGTCAACAAGGAACCCTTACAGTTTCGCCATGTCCGTCCGTCTGTCTGTCCGCGGCTTAGCTCAGAGACTCTTGGTACTAGAAAGCTTTAATTTGGCTTGTGTATACACGTCGCAGATGGATTGTCGAATACGCTGTTTTACATAACTGCTAGCTGTTTAACAAAACAGCTCCGTTATGTAAAACAGCGGAATAACGTTTATCTGGATAGACATTGTACTACGTTTAATAAAACTGCTACTCACATTTAGACGTAATGCAGAATGACTTATCTGCAGTCACAATAAGTGTTTGGTGTGGCTCCTAATGCTGAATTGGTCTCAGTACCAAGCTAGGGCACCCTGAACAAACAGTTTAGGTTAGGTTAGAACTGTAATCAACCACGTGCGAGCCAAGCGAGCGGTGTTGCAGCAGCAGTCAGCGAGCGAAATTTCCAAATTGGTCGCAGTTACTTGGCTATTTAGTATTTTTAGGACTTTCATAAAACACTCGGACAACTTTTTAATAAAATTGTCCTTTAAATCACTGTTTTCACTAGATATATTACACATTTTCACTTATATTATTTATTTCTGTTTCGGACGCCATTATTGTTGTTTTGACACGCAGAGCCACGAGTGACAAAATTTAGAACTAAAATCTACAATCTGACGTTTCATTTCACACTGTTTTACATAACCTCTAATCGTTGACCCGATGTATTGATAATGCAAAATGTTTATGCAATTCTGAGTGTTAAATTCAGTGATTATGAAAAACCGCTAAACGTCGTGTCGTTCAGCTGTTTGTTTTACATAACGGAGCTGTTTTGTAAAACAGCTAGCGGTTATGTAAAACGGTTAATTAAGCAATCCATCTACGACATACATATTATTCAAGCCAACAAAGTGGCAACATAATATCTTGAAAAAAAAAAGTTTTAGGCTTTCCTACACGTAAAGTAGGTATGTTCTTTTTCTCGTCTATCCCATGGTGTGGGGTGTCGTTGGATAGGCCGTTCAAAAGTATTGCGGGTTTGTGAAAACTAATTTGCGATTCAGGGATCCGTTCGCGAAATATTAAGCTTTAAAGTGCAAATTTTTGATTGAGTCAAGTATCTTCCCCCCGCCAGCTAAATGGTTATTTTTGGTTATGTGAAAAAAATCTCGCAGTTATATTATAACGAAGTTACAAGGAAAACTAGCACAGCTAAGTAGGTTGCACAAGTTAACGAGTAATAGTTGACTAAGATACGTTTGCAGTTGGAATGTATGGGAGAAAATGTTTTTCAACTACAATGTTAAATTTGTTCTTGGGATGATTTCATCCCAACTACCCTTCAATGTCCGACACGCACTTGGCGGGTTTTTGCGTTTCAGATCTCTAACAAACTTCAGTTATTAAAATACGAACAAAGCAGTATGATTTTAGCACGACTAGTCCTATTCAGGGGGCCAACCACCACCTCTTAAAGCAGTATTATTATAATGTTACTTCAGTGTGAGAAAGAGATGGAGCTATACAGGACGTCTAGCTCCATCTCATTCCCACACTGAAGTAAGATTACAATAATACTACTTTAAGAGGTGGTGGTCTAGCTCCTAATTTTAATCGAAAAGCACTGTACTCTATTGGTTTAGGTAATTAAATAAAGGTAAACACAAAAAACCACGTGACGTGTTGAACCGACTAAACGTAATACCAGTCACTTCAGTTGTCATGCTACGTCACAATTGTACTCTTCGATTTAACAACGTTATAATTCGTTTGTAACGTATAAGTCATTATCACTCCAATCTACGACAGTAAAACATAATCTGCCAGTCCGCAGGCAGTGTTTAACCAAGTCACAGCGGTACCCTTCCGGCACGAGATCATCCCGTTAACGAGTCGTCTCCGGGGGACGTACTCGATGTCAACAATTATTTCAGACACAGGAGACCGGAACGTATTATGTATCATGAAAATGAGGCTAGGAAAAATGTGAACGTGTTCTTGTCAACTGATAGAAAGAAAGAAAGAAGAATGAAAATAATTTTATTTGCGGTAATTTAAGAGTTAAATGAATCATATCATCTGCCTAGCCTTTTCGCAACTATATTGGGGTCGGCTTCCAGTCAAACCGGATGCAGCTGAATACCAGTATTTTACATGGAGCGACTGCCTATCTGACCTCCACAACCCAGTTACTGGGTAATACGATACCCCTTGGTAAGGCTGGTTGTCAGACTTTCGGGCTTCTGACGACCCATAACGACTGTCAAATATACACGAATGACAGCCGGGACCAACGGCTTAACGTGCTTTCCGAGGCGCGGAGGGGTCTTGATATGTAAAGATGGTCACCCATCCACGGATCAACCGCGGCAAGCGTAGCTTAACCTGATCGATTGACCCGTGCGGCTCTTATTTCTTAGCCACAAGCCCCAATATTTCTTAGCCACAAGCCCCAATAAGAGTTAAATGAATGACGTGACAAAAAAAAATCGTTTCTACATAATTAAAGATTTCGACTATATCGATCGAATAACAAAAAGAACTTCATTTTGTCCTTTAATTTGGACAAGTTACTTACATGTAAACATGACGCAAAGAAAGAACACAAATACAAAAAAAGAACAAGTTAGGGAAAATATGCGTCACATCCACGCAATTGATATTATAAATAAATACTGTTATTTTTCGTGAATAGAAAATATTTTTCTATTGTCCATGACGGTCTGATAAAAACATAAGATATTCAGCTGATATCGTTAAATAATAATTATACTGCTATTTTTTGTGAATAGAAAAATAGACGGTTTGATAAAAACATAAGATATTCAGCTAATATCGCTAAATAATCACTAGATAGCATTCAGTTGGTGATGATAGATAGAAGTAGCTGTAGGGTTTAGTCATAGGTCTGACGACCTGTCTTAAAACCATTACCAGTCCGATCACTATGTTTGGCAAGCCGATGCTTTGGGAGAAGCAAGCTAAATACCTTGTGTGATCCGTGACCACCACCTTACCTTCAGTGAGCACGTTCTCGCGCCTCCTTCGCTCTCAGTAGAATTCATTTCATTTTGTCCCCAGGCAGCAAGTTGTCTGAGTGACAAACAAGTGCAAATCGCATCTACACCGTGGTCATCCACCCCATCATGACCTATGCTTGCGTCATGATGCAGCCTGTAGAACCGTTTCCTTAGAAAGGTCATGGGAGCCCTCTTCTGTGTTCGTAATGAGACTACATCTTGATCTCAAAATGCCCACCGTCCAGCAGTTCATGAAACGCCTCTCGAAGCGTTTCTTCGCCTCCGCTATAAAGCACCGCAATCCCCTGATTGCGGCGGCCACTCGCTATACTCCCTCTCGCATAAGTCGGATTCATCGACCTAGACAAAGCCTAACCGTCCCGGATGTCGCTATTACCCTCCTCCAGGAGAGTAATCCCTCCACTAGCACAGTTTGGAAAATCAAATCCACACTGCTGTCCTTTCGCCCTCGCCACCGAGGCCCACCGCAACGTCCCCGTCCATCTCCGCCCCGACCCTGGCCTGAGCCCGCCCGTGCCGCTGAGCCTGTAGCTTTAAATTCGTCCCTAAATAATATCACTCGGATCCAGTCTGTCCCTTGCTGTCCTCCCCCAGCGACGCCCTAAGCCGAGGTCCGTACCTCACAAGGGGTGTCCTTAGCGTGTGGTCGCTTAAATTTTAAGTTGTATGCCCTGGCTGGAGGCCTTAATTTATTGAGACACCCACAGGAAAGTTCAGTTAAGCAGCCGACAATCTCGTAGGTTGACCGGCGAGACGCCATTTCCCAATAATAAAAAAAATAACTTAAAACCATTAGATAAGTTACTTTCACCAAGCCTACCAAGGACAAAAGCACTGACATAGACATCCCTAGGAAGCAGTGGCGAAAGTACCATATAACATGATTCCTACCGGCTTCCCTTCGCAGCATCGCATCAGTAGTTACTGATGCGATGCTGCGAAGGGCGGTAGAGTTCTACCGCTATTGAAATATGGCAGTCAATAGTGTCTACTACTGCCAAAAAATATAGTTACACTCATCATCTGCCTAACCTTTTCCCAACTATATTGGGGTCGGCTTCCAGTCAAACCGGATACAGCTGAATACCAGTATTTTACATGGAGCGAATGCCTATCTGACCTCCACAACCCAGTTGCTGGGTAATACGATACCATTGGTAAGACTGGTTGTCAGACTTTCGGGCTTCTGACGACCCGTAACGACTGTCAAAGATACACGAATGACAGAAAAAAATATAGTTACACTACGGGTATTTAATTCACCATAACATTTAAAAAACGCCTCTTTTTAAGTTGATAAATTAATTTTTACTTTATTAATATGTAAGTAAGATAAAACCGGCTTCGCTTCGGCTTCTCTCTTCCAAAAAATCACTCCTCGCCACTGCTAGGAAGCATGCCTTAATTTGGAAAATCCCATGCTCATAAATAATATTTACCGACCTCGTATGGAAATATACCTCCTTAAATATTTTATAGAAAATTTTCATAATCGCCATACCCCGGATACGCGACCCCGTGTGTTTCACATTTGAAGATACACAGATACACCATTTAAATGTAGAACAGCCCGCGGGTACCGAGCACAGAACGACCACAAACGGGATTAAATTGTGACATCACTCGCTACTTCTCCAAAATGTTGCTTTTTATGGATATATGGGGGTGTCTACCCGTCGTATTGTCTTTAGACTTGTCAGAGAACACTTTGAAGTGCAGAACCCTTTTTTCTTGTATGTCTACAGTGTTTTTTCTTGAGATATAAACGAGATATGAAAATGAAACCCTACTTTCAACTCAGGTTGTGTTACGCCATGTTTTTTTTTTTTGCTATGTGTGTAATATGTGTTACACTTTACTACCTATAGCAGGAAGCGGAACTCACGCCTTTTCCCATGAGGTTAGGCAGAAAGTAAAGAACGCCATCTGCTACGATTCTTAATACTTCAACTCAGCCTATCGCAATCCACTGCTGGACATAGGCCTCTCCTAGGCAGCACCATAATACTCTATCCTCCGCCTTCCACATCCAGTCTGTCCCAGCCACCTTCTTAAGGTCGTCGGTCCATCTAGCTGGGGGGCGTCCCACACTACGCTTGCCGATACGCGGTCTTCACCCCAGGACTCGTCTGCTCCAACGGCCATCGGTCCTTCGACAAACGTGGCCAGCCCACTGCCACTTCAGCTTGCTTACTCTGCAGGCTATGTCGGTAACTCCGGTTCTTTTCCGGAAACTTCATTCCTGATCTTATTCTTCAAAGAAGCTCCGAGCCTTGCCCACTCCATAACGCGCTGAGCGACCTTGATACTTGTTTAGAAAAAAATAAAATTTTATCCGCCTAGTCCTGTTTACCCTTTCAACTAACTCCAAATTATTGTTTGTGTTATCCATCATACAATTATTCACCAGAAGTTCATCCACCATCTCCATTTACTTTGCTTTCATGTTATGTACATACTAAATTAGACGGGCAGTAGAAGGCAGGCCGGATTGCATGCAAGAAGTGGTGAACCGAGTGTCGTGGCACAGCTTAAGAGAGACCGTCAATGAATTCAGCTGTGAAACTGAGAATACTGCAAGTCTCAACTGACTGGGGCACAAACTTGGCCAAATTGCAGCCACAGAGATGGTACAGCCGGCAAAACAGTTAATTATACAGGCAAAAATAAGCACCTTTTCTTTATGCTGTCTGTTTAATTGCGTGCACAATAAGATAATAACATTTTAAACTTAACGAATTATAACAAGGGAAGAAAGATGTCGAAGATTTGACTACCTAGCAGAGAAGAATTTTGTGCGTGTTAAGTTAATGTTCTTTTCTCAAACAAGCTTGGAAACTCGAGCATTATTTTGACAACCTTCTTTGAGATAAATCGAAATTGCTGTACTGGTCAAATACATGCGAGCAGCGGCCGGCAATGTTAGTATGAAATTCCTTATCTGTCGTGTTTAGCGGCCGAATAAATTACTATGAAAACTCTTAACTGTCGTGTAATTTAAAAATGGAACGCACTTTTTACTTCGAAATGGAACACTTGGCAACCAAGGAGGTAACTCGAACTGGCTTAGCAAATAGAGCTGTTTAAAGTAAAAAAGAAATAAATGAACATATACGTTTTGGCGCGTAAAAATTTATTGTTGTTCGTTATTGGTTCTGGAATTTATAATTAATTGTTAAATTTCGCGCATTATTTGAAAAAAGTACTATACAAGCCATGGCCGCAACAAGGCATTGATGGACTTACGTATGTGTGCCTTGACTTCACCTCGGCCCACATTTTCACGTTCGTCCACCAATGCACCTGTTGTCGGCCGCTGCAGTAATATACGAGTACCTACTATTTCACACCACCGACTCGATAATGTCAAATTATATGTCATGCAACCATAACTTAAAATAAGTCATTATGGCCCTGGGGTCTAGCCGGGCAATGACATTGTACTGAATTTCATTATAACCCACTGGTCAATAATGCGATTTGAATTTGGAACCTCGACTAAAATTCTACCAAAAAATATTGAAACGTATGAAACCTTTGTCTAGGGGTGGTTGAATCCCTCGCTGTACTCAGGATTCTAGTCTTAACTCACAATATAGCGCCCGTAACATAAGACATTGCTTTAACCCCTTAGTGAATAATCTACTATTAAAATTACTTAGTGATAAGCTCCCTATTTACTTGTGGCGGCATATCTACATCGCCACATGCGAACGCGTCACACTGACGTCACACAAAATCCTGCAGCGCGCAATCAGAGTTTACCGCGCGACTAGAATATATACAACATCCCCACATCAATCGTCGGGCAGTTGCCCACCAGACACAACACCCGTCTGGTCGGAGGATCCTCCCTTTTCTATGGAGGATGAGTGAACTATACACCCTGTTCCTCATGCCTCTAATTACTTATCTCTTTTTTTTGACTGTACACGAAATAAATAGGTATAGACGGCAGCACATCAAGCTACTACAATCTGTCAAATTTCTTTAATAGATTTTCAACTTTATTGCTATAGCATTAGGTTCAAGATTGATTGAGAAAATTTGACAGTTTCGGATAGCTTGACCTGCTGGCGTCTGTACATCCCCGCAGATTCACCTCAAGAACTATTTTTTCTAAATATCATTCGATGTGGGTAATGTATGTATGTTAGATCGTTTGGACATTCAATTAAGGGTATTCGATGAGGTGGAAATTCGATTATATTTAGTCGTTCGATATTGCCTAAGTGAACTTTATTTAGGACTAATACTGTTGGATACTAGCTAGTAGACAGAATCTTTCTTTTACATACTGATTAAAAGGAAGGACTCCCAATTACTGACGAAAAGCTTTAAATGACACCTCGCAGCATTATGCTGAGCGATGTACGTTTTGCGTGGATGTGACGCATATTTTCCCCTTACTTGCTTCTTTTTAGTGTTTGTGTTCTTTCTTTGCGTCATGTTTACCGTATATAAAAGTATTTTTTCTTTCTTTTCTTTACCTCACAGTGGTTTGCTTTAAACATGTTTAAGTTTATCGTGAACATGTTCTCTTAATTAATAATCAAAGACCTTTTTTTTGGATGGGAAATCATCAAATGACTTCTCCCGCTCTAGGCGGAGCGGGAGGGCGTGTCAGACTATTACTGACTAAAACCCACCCGTGTTCCTTCAGTTGCCTGTGCCGGGGCCACGGTAACTCTTTCGAACATCCCGCAACACTAGCTGGCATTGGCCCTAGCGGACCCCGTCAATAACGCTGACATCTCTTTGAGGCGCGCATGGAAAACAACGCGCCGTCGACCCGGGCCTGGTCCTTACCGGACGGCGAGCTACCCATTGCTCGCCGTCCGCAAGCCCACGCCTACGGTGGCCGGGAATCGGCTGCCAATTCCCGACGCCCAGGGCGTCTCCTGCGGCGACTAGGGACGTGAGGGCGCAAAGTTTGCCTCTCCCTCACGCGTCCCGCCTCCTCATTCGCGAGCATTACTGCTTCGCAGAAGGAGGTAATGGCTTCCCATGTACTCTCGCTCCGTACCATGGCCTGGACCAGGCCCGGACGCGAGAGATCGTCGCCGCCAATCGCTTCCGCAAGGACACGGCGGTGCTCCACCCAAGCCAGGCAGACCTCCCCCGTGTCCTCCGGGCGATCCACACAGAGGTGACACCCGGGCGTTTCCTCCCGCCTTATCCGGAACAGGTACCTCCCAAAGCACCCGTGTCCGGTGAGAACCTACGTCAGGCGGAAGGTGAGGACACCGTGGCAACTCTCCAGCCACTCCTCAAAGAAAGGACTTATCGCCGCAAAATAATCAAAGACCTACAGTAGCTATTTTCCTAATGTGATATCATAAGTATGAGACTGCCTCGTTGGTCTAGTGGTCGCAAGCACTACTGCTGAGGTCCTGAGTTCGTCGGGCAAAGTATTTTTTTATTTATTTTTTATTTAAGATAGGTTTGCTCTTGACTATAGTCTAGGTCAGAGATGACAGAGACAAAGTCGACGATGGAGCGAGCCTACCCAGAAGAAGCCTGTTAACTCTCACTTTGAAGAGATCGGGGTTGTATACGTTCGGAAACACAGACGCAGGCAGACAGTTCCACTCCTTTGCTGTGCGCATCACAAAAGACATTTGGAAACGCTTAGTGCGAATTGGTGGAATGGCAATTATTGGGTTTTTCCATCTCGATTTTTTCAGTAGCAGCCCGGAGTCTGGATTTGTGCCCGGTTGATTACGATAGGCTCGCTCCCTATTACATGGGACTTAAACATAACTGGCGAAATGTGGGTGTACTATACGTACACCTCTGCCTAACTTTTCGGGGAAAGCAGGCGTGATATTATGTTATGTTATGATAACATAAGTATAATCCAATTTTTGTTCCGTTATTTATTACAGAATTCCTGCATAAAAACCTTCTTTTTTCTCAACCAAAAATGGGATATTCTGTAAGTCAGATAACTTAATTTACGGGCTACATGCGAAGACAAAGCAATTTGCGGGCGAACCCGATTGACGGTGATGTATGAATATAGATTACCTGTTGAACTTATAAGCTTGGCGAGCGTTTAATGGTAGCTATCGATCGTTCGAGTAAAACCGGTAAAACACACACGAGTTCGTGGAATTGCGGATATTTGGGGAAAATTGTGGGGAGTTACGGCATTGAAAATAGCCTTTCATTTGCTATATTTACAATTTCAAGTAGGAACAGTGGAATTTTTTTAAATGCGTTTATTTTATTCGGTTTTATGTTCTCCCTGGGCATTTTCTAACCAAAGACAAAAATGTCTACTGCTGAACATCCCAATGTGCAGTTCAATGTAAAGTTGCCGTAATCAACATGCTTGGTAGACGAATGGGTGGTCACAATGGACGCTGCAGCTTGTCCACTTGACAAAGGACGTAATAGTGAAATTATAGTTTACTAGCTTTTGCCCGCGGCTTCGCCCGCGTGTATGTCGGAATATATCAAATTAATACCTACCACCTACCCTACGTGTTAATCCAGGTTCTAAAACATCTGTATGCCAAATTTCCTCTAAATTCAATCAACCGTTTTTGCGCCAATCCGGAACATACATCCCGACAAACAACAAACGGACAAAAATTTTAAAAACTATAGTGTGCGCAACAGACTCGTTCAATCACTTCTTTTCAAATATATGCAATGCACAGTTGACTTCGTTACTATTTTTAACCGACTTCAAAAAAAGGAGGAGGTTATCAATTCGGTTGTATGTTTTTTTTAATGTTTGTTACCGTTACTCCGTCATTTATTAACCGATTTGAAAATTTATTTTTTTATTTGATAGGACATACTTTCAGATTGGTCCCATTTTTATCAAAATCCAGTTCTGATGAGGTTCTGAGGAATTGAGGGAACTCGTCAAATATTGGCAAACACATAGTGATTTTGGTATTTTCGTCAACAAATCAAGCATTTGTATTCAGAAAGTACGATTTGGTGAAGTGGAACTGGCGAAGAAGACCATAGATGGCTACAGGAACTCATCAATGATAAGTATTTCACGGGTGGCGATAAGATATCTCGATTAAGATAATTAAACGACTATGACGAAGCAAATTTAAATAAATGCTTCTGATGAAAATTGTACCATTGAACTCAGATCAGTAATAAAACAATGTATCCCAGCCGTGTTGGGGCTTATTGGAAATGTCATGAGATGCACTCTGGCTATAAATTATTTTTAACCGACTTCAAAAAAGGAGGAGGTTCTCAGTTCTTCGGAATCTTTTTTTTATGGTTCCCGATTACTCGAAGACGGCTTGACCGATTTGGAAAATTATTTTTTTGTTTGAAAGGGTATACTTTCCAAGTGGTCCTATTGTCATCAGATCAGGATCTGATGATGGGATCCTGGAGAAATCGAGGGAACTCTTCAATATAGGCACACCTATAGCGATTTTGGTATTTTTTATAGTAACTTGTGCATTTGCTCTCGGAAAGCAACATTTGGTGAAATGGAACTGATGACGAAGATCACAGATGGTAAGATGGCCACTGGAACAACTCAATAATAAGTATTTCACGGGTTGCGATTCCATTACTTTAAAACTATTGTTAAGCAATAGAAGCTCGTCACAATGCATATGGTGAAGTGGAGCTGATGGTGAAGTACCAAGAGAACTCCTCAACAATTAACGTCCCTGCATCGGGAAAAGCAATGTTTTGTAAAAGGTGATGAACAGTTATCATTAGGTTATTGTAACTCGGATAAATTACGAACAAACCCACTAAAAAGTGAAAAATAAAAACAACCGACTTCCAAAACAAATACTACAAAGTGAAAAATAACTTTAATTTCGGAAGTCAGTGGTAAAAACCTAAAATACAGATCCAAAGACAACGACTTCCGAAAAAGTATTAGTACCGAGTTTCGAGTTAATATGACAGCGCGTTAAAAATTTTCATTACTATTCTTACGGTCCTAGTGTTCCTTACTTGTTTAAAAAAACTAAGAGTGACAATTTTTATTATTTCCTGAGGCAAATTTTGCCAAGTTTCAAGTGTATTAACCAAGAATAAGATTTTTCATATAATCTGTATCCCCTCTTTTCACCCCCATAGGGGTGGAATTTCGAAAAATCGTTTCGGATTTTTCCATAACTGAAATGAAAGATTTCTTATACCAACTTTTGAGTTAATCAAGCCACACAGTAAAACCCTCCTCTTAAAAATCTAATCAACCCTTCTCACCCCGTCAGGGGTAGTTTTGAAAAACCAATAGTAAGAAACATTATTGCTTATTTAGGCAAATATTCGTGTCAAGTTTCAAGTTTATTAACCAAATGAATAAAAATTTTCATCCAAACTATATCCCCGCTTTTCACCCCCACAGGGGTGGAATTTTAAAAAAATCGTTTAAGATATTTCCAAAACTTGACTCAAAGATTATTCATACCAATTTTCGAGTTAATCAAGCTACGCAGTAAAATTCTCGCCTGTAAAATTGACAACCCCTTTTCACCCCATCCGGGGTAGATTTTCGAAAAAACCTTGATACAGGTTATTCTTTATTTTTGGACTTAAGTATAAATACTGAGTTTCGAGTTAGTCGGACAGCGTGCTAAAATTCTTTCATACAAATTTTGACACCCCCAATCCCCCTCGTGGGGGTAGTTTAGAAAAACCAAAAATTACAAAGTTCATAATTTACTAAGATAAGTATTTGGGCCAAGTTTCAAGTTTATTAACTCTAGGAATAAGATTTTTCAAACAAACGAAATCCCTCCTTTTCACCCCCTTAAAAGTCGAATTTCCAAAAACCCCTTCTTAGTGCTCCCCTACATTATAAAAGAAAGCCGTGTGCAAAATTTCACGTTCCTAGTCCCAGTAGTTTCGGCTGTGCGTTGATATATCAGTCAGTCAGTTTCTCCTTTTATATATTTAGATGTGTCAAACCGCCATATTTATTTCTCAGGTAAAAGTTATCTGATGATTGAAAAATCAGCCCTAAATGGAAAAAAAACGTATTACTGAAGCTAACTCAAAAACCACTCAACAGAATTTGACCAAATTTATATGCACCTCAGGACTATACCCTTTCAAATAAAAACTTCGCAAAAAGGCAAATTTATGTCGCGCTAAGTCGTGTCAGAAGTTTGGAAGGCGTAGTTTCGTCAGGTTTGGACGCCGTCACCAACAAATTATTAAGTCAACCACACGACGACAGATCGGTGACCAAATCTGTCTTCTGACAATCAAGGCCACACATAACATACGACTCAAGTAGCGCAATTTGAAGCATATTACCATTAAAATAATTTATAGCCAGAGTACATCCCATGACAAATCCAATAAGCCCAAACACGGCTAGGATACATTATTTTATTACGGAGTTCCAGTGCCTACCTTCCAGCTTCATCATCAGATCAGTTTAATGCTACCATTTTCATCAGAACCATTTATTTAAATTTACTTCGTCTTAGTCGCTTAACTATCTTAATCGAGATATCGCCACCCGTGAAATACTTATCATTGAGGAGTTCCCGTGGACATATGTGGTCTTCTGCATCAGTTCCACTTCACCAAATGATACTTTCTGAATGCAAATGCTTGACTTGTTGATGAAAATACGTAATTAATATTATTTAAATGCCTATAATATTTGAGGAGTTCCCTCAATTCCTCATGGATCCTATCATCAGAACTGGATTTTGATAAAAAATGGGACCAATCTGTATGTCCTTTCAATATAAAAAAAGAATTTTCCAAATCGGTTTAAAAAAATACATACAACCAAATTGAGAACCTCCTCCTTTTTTTGAAGTCGGTTAAAAATAAAGACTAAAATGTTTCCTCAAGAAGCCAAGATACGAACTATGACTACATTTTCAATCCCTTAAGTCTCTTAAAAAGAGGTACTTACACAAAATTTTTAACATTATTTGTGATTTTTAAAATCAACCCCTATTTTACCCCCGTAGGGGATGATTTTTCAAAAACGCTGAACCACATAATTTTTTATTTCCTACCAAAAGTATGAATTTGAATTTTCATATCCCTAACTTAAAAAATGCAGGGTTTCCCATACAAACTTTCATCCCCTATATCACCCCCTGTAGGATTATTTCTGAGACAAAAAGTAGCCTATGTCCTTCCCCAGGATGCCATCTATCTCCTTGCCAAATTTTATCGAAATCCGTTCAGTGGTTTAGGCGTGAAAAGGTAACATACAGACAGACAGACAGAGTTACTTTCGAATTTATAATATTAGTATGGAAGTATGGATTACTGCAGCGGCCGACAACAGAAGCTTTGATGGACGAACGTGAAAATGTGGGCCGAGGGGAAGCCGAGGCACAGATACGTGAGTCCATCAATGCTTGGTTGCGGCCAAGGCTTCTATAATACTTTTCTCAAAAAATGCGCGGAAATTCAACAATTAATGTGAATCAATCCAAAATCAATGACGAACAACGATAATTTTTCACGCGCCAATATGTTCATTTGTTTCTTTTTTACTTTAAAAACAGCTATAACTGTTACGCCAATTCGAGATTTTAATAAAATCTTTGATAATCTCCTTGTTTGTTATGATGTGTCGAAGCAAAAAGTTCGTTCCATTTTTAAATTACACGACAGATATGGATTTCCATACTAACATTGCCGGCCACTGCTCGCATGTATTTGATCAGTACAGCATTTTCTATTTATCTCGAAGGATGTTGTCAAAATAATGCTCGAATTTCCAAGCATGTTTGAGAAATAGTTATTTATGCTACAATACAAGTGAGGAAAGTAGGCGATTTCCGGCGAGTGGCTATTTATTCACGAGCGAGCGAAGTGAGCAAGTATATAAGTCGACACGAGTCGGAAATCATCTTACGCACGTGTGTCATACAACGTTTTATTACACACTAGCTTTTGCCTGCGGCTTCGCCCGCGAGGATGTCGGAAAATATCCCACGGGAACGTACTACCGGGATTAAAAGTACCACCAGTGTTAATTCAGGTAAACAATGTCTTCTCGCACTGCATATACAAGGTGTAACATAATTAACGCACAACCTCTTAAGGGGTCATTGTATTCATCATTATGAACAACTTTTACTATGTGACCAAACATGAAATCGCAAAAAAAAATCAGCTGCTCCCTATATTTATGTTCGCATAATTCGTCAAAATGTAGGGAACAGCTGATTATTTTTTCGCGTTTTCAGGTATGGTCCCATAGTAAAAGTTGTTCATAATGATGAGTACAATGACCCCTTAAGAGGTTGTGCGCTATTTATGTTACATCTTGCATAGTATCCGAGGAGCGACGCGTGGATTGATATATGATTTCTGGACGATAGAAAATGTGTGCGGTCGGGGGACGTCAGGAACGAAGTTTCTTCTTACATAATATATGATTTAAAACAAAAACAAAATTTTCGCAGCCGCCATCTTGGATTTACATTTTGACGTCACTATCGGCTTTAGCACCCTCGAAAACTATGAAAACGACACACATTCACAACACACACACACAAAACTATTAACTACTAACAAACATTTGTTTGTTACATTCCAGTTTTTACTTAAAACTAAAAATTACGAAATAAAAAAGTAATTAAAAAAAAAATCGACTTCAAAAAGAAATTAACTCAAAATTATGAAATAACTTTAATTTCGGAAGTCGGTTGTAAAAAACACAACAGATCTCAAGACACCGACTTTCGAAATCCAAGTTATTACATAATTTTGAGTTAATTTCTTTTTGCAGTCGATTTATTTTTTTTAATTACTTTTTTAATTACTCGCATTGTTTGAGTAAAGCACTATACAAGCCTTGGTGCGCATTGACTGCGATGTTGGCCACGCTATCATGGCCTCGAGCTTAGCTTAGCTACGCTCTCGGCCTTCAAGCTTGGTCAAGCTTGGTCAATGCAGCCCTTGCTGTCCACGCTAAAAATCCAACGTTATTCCAGCTTGTTCATGAAGGGCTGCAATGCTGATCACGCTGTTTTGGCCTGGAGCTGCGCTTTCAGCCATCATCAGCGCTCCCAGCAACGCAGTCTACAGACCGCGGCAATAATGTAAGTATACTACCTACAACTTAGAAGTAACTCAGTAAATTGCCGATCGTTGAGAAACCTCGTAATAATATTATTACATCAACAAAACGAAGCACTTAAAGCAACGGAAATAGAATAAAATGAACACAATCCAATTCCAAAATCAAATCTACAAAATAATGATGACAGATACCTATCGAAAAGGAATTGAACATCCAACATGGCGGGGGCGTAAACACATAATTCACTTTCTTATTTTGTTTTTCTCACAGCTACTTAGGTATTTTCGTAATGTATCGCCGTCTGTATCAATGGGCTCCCTTGACATTCTGTATGCAAGCACGCTTTTTTATAAGGCTAAATACTATCAACATTATTTGTGTCTAAAAATAAAATCCGAGATGTTTTCTCGTGAATAACGACGAGATAAATTGGTTTGGTAGATTTTTCTAGAACGAATTACTGTAATTTATAAGAAGCTTATGTCTTGAAGCTGACTACGTACAACAATCAAGATGGGGATCGAAAGCAAAATGCTAAATTAAATAATTATTGAGTATAATTAAGTTCATAAGTAAAGTCGACCTCGTAATTGTTATATCACTTTTGACAGCAATCCCTAGTAAAGTAAAACTTCTTTGAATTTTGCTATCATATAGACCTAGTCTAAAAATAGTAGAAACTGTTCTACTAAAATCACGTCGCGCTGTCGCGTCGCGCCTGTCTGCGGGAGCCTTTATGACCTAAAAGTAACATTCAGCCTTAGGGTCGTAATTACTGTGTATTATTTTTAAGTATACTTAGACGTTCGTAAACACTTATATATATATATTTATCGACCAAATGTCTATTGAAAAATGTATCCGAGAGTCTCATAATAAGAATAATAACGGCTTAAAATAAGAATTATAACATTCACGATAAACTAAACAGGTGCTGGTACCGTTATGTGGATGTTTACAAGCAGCTGTTACCCACTGATTGATTGAGGCATATTGATTCACCGGGAAATTACCTAGCCGACAATTCATTGAGTGGTCGCACGGTACATGGTGTGGAAATAGAGTAAGCTTAAGGCAAGGAAAAAGCTAAAATACGCAATCATCTCTGGTGATTGCGTATTATTGCCATTTCCTTTCGTTTGTTACGAAAGTTTATACAAATAAAACAGGGTGTTTTTTTAAGTGAAACTTCGGCGGCGATTCGATGATTGGACGAGAATCGAGAGTGAAAGAAGGACGCGTCACGTTTAGGCACATTTCGTTACATGAAAGAGAAGAAAGATGTAACTCTCTCTCTCTCTCTCTCACTAAATCTCGCTTATTCTTTTTTTAGGGTTCCGTACCTCAAAAGGAAAAAACGGAACCCTTATAGGATCACTTAGTTGTCCGTCTGTCTGTCTGTCAGTCTGTCAAGATTTTTCTCAGGATCGCGTGGAGGTATTAAAGTTCAAATTAATACAAAATACGTAAGTCTACGGTCGCTTAGAGCTCTAAAAAAATCAAGCTTCTAAGTCAACGCAATAAAAAATACGGCCTTTTATGCGACATATTTTGATACTCGCAAATAAATCAAAACCTACAAGGTAATAAGGTAAATTTTGCAGGAAGCAGGTCTCACAGCACAAGTAAAGGAAAATGTCCAAAAACCGTTAATTTGTAGTTTTATCACCTAAAAAAATATTTGCGATTAGAAACTTAAATTTGCAGTTGGAGAATTGACCGTGACGTATAACAATGTACAGGAGAACATGTTTTCCAACTACAATATTAAGTTTGTTTTTAGAAACTACGGTACCTTTCATTGTGCGTGATCTGACCGGCACTTAGCTGGTTTGTTTATTATTGTTGTATTATTGGTTGATTATTGGTTTTTCTGGCCAATGTAACAGTATTTATATTTAAAATAAATACGTATAATGTAGTCTCAGTTTTCTGGGAAATCAAGCTCTTAGCTCATTTGGGTTCTCGCCCGCGGTCCTATCTCAAAACCTATGTGCTATATAAATTTACGCTACTGCATTCACGACAGTGCATAGTGTAGTGAATGCAGTAAACCATAACTTTTGATAGGATCTTCATGAAATATCCTCCAACAACGGTTCTTGTAGTTAGTTCAGGTACTTTATCATTTACATACAGGTTTTTAACCATCATGTTGCCGACTTAAAACCGAAAACAGATATGACTTAGCTGCACACAATTAACTGCCAATCCGCGATTATCAGGCGTGAGCAACGCTCATTCATTCGGTTCTGAAAAAGTGAAAAAGCTTTTTCTCACCGGTGGAACAATTCTTTAATATCAAAACAAGCTTTAATTATCAACACTTAAAATTAATTTGCCCCAAGCTTTAATTACCCACGAGGTTATTTCTTTCCACTTTTACGACCGGCACAACAGCACAATAGCCGTCCATGAGGTAGACCACCACCTCTTAACGCTTTATTATTGTAATCTTACTTCAGTATGGAAAAGAGATGGAGCTAGACGTCCTGTATAGCTCCATCTCCTTCTCACACTGAAGTAACATTAAAATAATACTGCTTTAAGAGGTGGTGGTTGGCCCCCATTTCTCTTTACGTCCACCCAAGCCGGAAATAAGAAACATAGGAAACTATTTCTAAACATTTCAAACTGTTTAAATCCGCTTAGTTTCCATGTCCAGCATTAGCTTAGCCCCAATCCGCCACTTGCCCCCAATACAACCGAACAGTGGCGCAGCTACAATTATCATTAGAGGGAAGCCGAAGAAAAATTGTTCAGTTCTCATAAACTCAGACAAAAAACTGTAGGTTTTTAATCTCATGATGCATTAAACTGGTATTAAATATAATTATGTAACGTGATGTGGTACCCAGTTACACACACAGGTGTACCATATTATTTGACAAAAGTAGACATTAAGAAAAGTGGTTGTTCCGAAGGGAAGCCGATAGGAATCGGGTTGTATGAGGGCTTCGCCCCTGCAACCAAATGATCGTATTATCTAGTAGCATTGGAGGCTTGGAGCACAGTGTGCGGTCCACCAATCCCCCGAGTGTTGGGAGCACTCGTTACGTCGTGTGAAAGCTATAACCGTTTGTTACAACGATGGCCCCCGCTCGGGGGAGACCGAACAAAGCAACAGTGATGCCTTTTACCTCTGATTGCATTTGAAGCTAACTCAAGAACCAACTATCCCGGAAACTATGATTGAAAACAGGCTTATCGAATAATAAGACCGTCTGGAAGTAATAGGTTCCACGAAAAATGGCCTGAAATAAATGTCATATTATGTATACATGAAAAGAGCTTGATGTCGGTCTTACACAGAGTATTTTTGGAAGTATAATCAATCTTAAGGCTGTCTAGTTTTCTGTGTGATGTAAATCGGACTCCCGCAGTCTTTTTACATAGGCAGATGTAAAAGTAAGTTCATCACAAAATAAATGCTAGCATGATAATCAGATAACAAGGCTGCTTACATTAATTTTCATTCGTCCTCTATATCTGCAGCTTTCTACGGAGTAAACACCCTATTACCATGTAATGAATGGACACGAACGTTGACCCTTCATTATTACAATTAACTTGGCACTTATTTGCATTCTATAGCGTAGCATTTAAAAGCAGTTAAATGGTAGTTGTTATATTATAGCAACACTGGAGCACAGTTACATTTTTGTAGCATAATTTATGACCAGTCAACCACGAAGCTTAGAATTTTTAGCTGTATAATTTTATTACTAACAGTCGTTTAACGTACCCACAGAGTTGTTTTATTTACCAGACGACTCTTACGGTAGGTACCGCAACAAACAGTATAGTTTTAATAAGATTTCTATCTCATCTCCACACAAAAAGAAAGTATCTAACTATGAACAATTTGGTCAAATAAAAGTTTGTCAGCAACACAAAACTCGTCGGTTCGTCGGTAGACACCGCCGTCGCCAACAATGGTCCAAAACAAAGTTGATATCTCGGAGGTTTCATTAAAATTGACAATGGTGCTTTTAGCGCTGATTGTCTGCCACCCTCGCCTTCGGAAATATTCGCGAAAATCTTTAAACGAAGACGACATAACTTGTTTAGGACGTAACTGCAAAAGATATAAAGAATTTATATTTATTACGGAGGGTAGATTAAATAGATTAGGTACATAATAATGTAATCAACGTGCAAGTTTGTTAGCTACATTCGAACAATAAATTTTGATTTTAATTTAATAACCCGCAATTCTAAAGATAAAAGTAAATGCTTTAGCCTCATCGTGTTCTGAATAAATGCGAGAATGAAACTCAAACATCCCAATCCATTTGAGATCGTCAAATTTTTCGTGTTACAGAATAATTTGTCCGTATTGAAAGCGGCAGCTATACAAGTACAGAGCATTCATATCACTTCATGAAAAACTCGAGCGGATAAATGCGATCATTTACTTCCATACACATATCTCTGCGCTTCTTATTGTGAATATAGCGTAAGATATTATTGGATGTAAAACCGATTTGCTGCGCGAAATGTAAGGGTTAGGGCACACATAAGAAGTTTGAGTTAGGTTTTTTGACCCTGTGGTGGCGGCTCCAGTATCATCGCTCCCTGGCATTATTTATTTTTTATCTGTAAGTAACGTTATTAGTTTCAATATTGACTACCGGCTTGAAAAAATTTGTGACACTAGTTATAACTTTTGTACATACATCATGCATGCATCGCACATTAACAGCCTGAGATAGATCTTTCATAAGGGCTTATAGCAGTCAATGTAAAATATGATATGCATAATCAGAACAAACTGAGAGTGAAATCTTACTTTACCAAACATGACCTAGCCTTTACACTAATTTGGAACAAACTCACGTACAAGAATGTGGCTACGCAAACCTGGATGCACAGAACATTCCCGTGCATTGAAGCCACGGCCACACAGAGGTCCTGCAACCCACGTTCCAACATCTAATGCCATGCAAACTGTGGCGCCAACTGTTTCTTATCCTGCTGTCCTGCATTGCAAACTAATAAATGGAGCGGAATACTTGAAGTTTAGAATCAAAAGTTCACAAAGGAATAATATTCCTGTACTGCGAGTCTACCTTTTTCGTAACGTATCCAAACATTGTCAGGTATACAGTTTAAATTATCCAAAATACTGTCAACTTAATATATGTGTAACCCAAAGAATAAATCTTTAAAAGCATGGTAAACAGGGAAAGTAATACACATACACATCCCGAACTTCAAAACTGACGAGCCGAGTGCCAATAAAGCAGTTTGGTGTTTTAAAACACGTGTTTTTACTTCACATTTTGGCAACTTGTTGCGACAGCAAATGCTACTCTTGATTAATACGTACATATATTCTACCTACCTCAAACGTGAGTGTATATCCAGCTTTAAACCCCGTTTACCCTAGGGCACAAAACACGGCACATTTTGCACGGCATGTCCCACATTAATAATTATATCAGACATATTTGCCCGGCACATATCTCACGACATAAGACTGTGAGGGTTATGACTTGTGCCCTGTGTGGACGAGGCTTTACGTTGTAAATACTGCTTTACAGCGCTACAGCGGTTCTTCGCAGCGCTTGAACAAAGTTCGATTTATGCGCCCTGTGCCGGCGCACAGACGGTAACTTTAACTGAAAAACAATGTAATTTTTGTGTTACATTCTTTTGAACACGTTTTTACATAAACATGCCAATTTCGAAATTGGTTTGCGAGTAGATTGCTTTTTATACGTATTTGCGATTTTTTTCGCGCAAGTTAGTTTGTACAATCGCATGTGTTGCAACACGTGTAAGTACCTACGTTTTACTGCAAATATATTACTGCGATTCACGCTTGCAAAAGTGCTACGAAACCAGCATGCATAATAGACCTCAAGCAAACCCCAGCGCAAACCTCAAGTGCTAAGCGAACCTGTCATGTCAGCAGTAAGTAACAAAAACGTACTTTCTACTCGCAGACATCATCTAACAAAATTAACAAGAAAACTCAGACGTTGAAGGTAAATGACACCGCCACCCGCCGTCAAATCGTAAACCCTCCACAAATCAAAGGAGTTCAAAAGGTTTTAGTTCAGTTCGTTGCACAGTGGCTTTATGCAGAATTTTGCACTTTCTCTAAGTATTTTGCCACCTGGAGCGCGGCTCAAAGTGACTTCGATTGCCTTCGCGACACTCCAGTTCTCAAATAGATAGTCTCGTAGCGCTGCGGTGCTACGGTGCTACGGCGTAGGGCGTAGCGCGTAGCTTGTCTATACAAATAAATAAAATTGAAGTGTCTGTTTGTAATGTCAAAATAACAACTTTTTACTAAATGCATATGAAAGCATATTTATTTATTTATTTATTTGGGACAAACAAACAGTAACACATTATATCTGCGCAAATAATATAAATAAAGATATTATATAAATGTAAAACTCACACCGTTATCCACAGCATATCCGGTACTTATAACAAAAAAGCAATTTTTAACATTTTTGTCTGTCTGTCTGTTTATTCCGTCTAATCTCTGAAATGGCTAGACCGATTTTGACGGAACTTTCACTGGCAGATAACTGATGTTACGGCGGGTAAATATGGATACTTTTATTTTAGAAAAAATATTACAGTTCCGCGCAAAAAAATTAAAACCCATGAAATCATGAGCAAAAACTTGGATTTCAAAAATTCCTTTTGCATTTGGTAGCCCAATTCTCGAAGATAGTGTTATAGGCTATTTAACATCACGCTACGATCCTTATGAGCCGAGCAAAATAAAAAAGTCAGAAAGAACACTAAGCGAAAACGAAGTAAAAGCGCGGGCGGGCGATGCAACGCGACGGGTCGGGGACGAGGAAGTTTTATTAAAATGTGGCTGTTATTTTAGTATATTGTGTATCTTACGACATCCACGCGAATGAAGTCGCGCGACACAGCTAGTTTGTAATATAATCAGCTACACTCCGTGGATTCTTTAGATTATTAAACGTTTCGTATTTAGCAGTTTTTGTTTCTTAGTTTCATAATCAAATACACAATATTTCCGTAATCATAACTTTTCAAATAAGTATTTCCTAAGTGGCATATAGTGACAATGGGTAAATAAACAACTTTTGAATAATAATTCAAATAACCGCAATTTAACATTCATAATTACCTACAAATAGGTTAACAGCATATTAACACAAATTACACTAATTCCCGATAATTCGACTATTATCACGCCCAATACAATTCCGTACGTTATTCAATTTCAAATATATGCAATTTGTCGTGTCACGTGGTTTGTGAAAACGATTTCCCAATAAAATGTTTTGGTAAATAAATGAAGGTAGTTATTGAAAACGTTCAGGCAGGAAATGGGAATGCCGTGGTCACCGGAACTCATCACGTGGTAACTACGTTAGCTGACCGAAATAGATTTTAGCTGTATTTAGTGCTAAGTTAGGTGAAAGTTTATGGGGTGATTCTGGAACAGAAAGTTGACCATTTAAAACCAAATGACCAGAAAGAAGAAGGAAAGAGAATTAACTATAACAAATTATTATAGTTTAAGGGTTTTAAGATACTAATTAGGTACAAAAAAATCTCCAAAAAAATCTGTGCCCCTTGCATCCTTCAAATGGTGTATTTTTGCAGTTAGTTATCAAATCTTGCAAAATGAATTAAAACCACTTTCTCTAATCCTACAGAGTTAATACATGTTGGTTCTATTTCGAAGATAATGCATTTTTATTTAACGACTTCAAAAAAAGGAGGAGGTTCTCAGTTCGTCGGAATCTTTTTTTTTATGTGTGTTCCCCAATTATACGAAGACGGCTGGACCGATTTGGAAAATTCTTTTTTTGTTTGAAAAGGTATACATTCCAGGTGGTCCCATTGTCATCAGGTCAGAATCTGATGATGGGATCCTGGAGAAATCTAGGAAACTTTTCAAATATCATAGGCACACCTATAGCGATTCGGGTATTTTTTTATAGTAACTTGTGCATTTGCTCTCGGAAAGCGCCATTTGATGAAGTGGAACTAATGATGAAGACCACAGATGGCTACTAAACGCTACAAACTGAAAAATAACTTTAATTTCGGAAGTCGGTGGCAAAAACCTAAAATACAGATCCAAAGACACCGACTTCCGAAATTAAAGTTATTTTTCACTTTGTAGTGTTTTTTTTTTGGAAGTCGGTTGTTTTTTTTTTTTTTTGCAAAAATGTTTTTGTGATGCATGCTGCTGCACCAGATTTTTTTGGATTGGCGCCAGACGAGGAAATACCTCAGCGGTTGACAGCATAGACACAAAATTGCATACACGCATTTAATTATGATAGTCCGTCCTAAAGCCGACCATGACCTGGCTGCAGTACCCAGGATTGGCTCCGGACGAGGGAACTCCTCAACAATCAACAATAAAGAAACAGATTTTATATACGCAATTAATTATGATAGTTCGTTCCAAAGTCCACCATGAACTTGCTGCTGCACCCAGGACTAGCTCCAGACGAGGGAATTCCTCAACGGTCAACAGTAAAGACACAAAATTTTATATACGCAATCAATTATGATAGTCCGTTCTAAAGTCCAACGTGATCTGGCTGCTGCACCCAGGATTGGCTCCGGACGAGGAACCTCCTCAGTGATCAACAGCAGAGGCACTAAAATGTTTTACACACATTGAATTATGATAGCTGGTTATAAAGTTCACCATGATTTGGCTGCTGCACCCAGGGTTGGTTCCAGAAGAAGGAACTCCTCAGCGGTCAACGGCACAGACACAAAATTTTATATACGCATTTAATTCTTCGTTCGTTTTCGTTCTCAGGGCCACAATGACCTAGGTGCTGCACCCAGGGACGGCTCCAGACAAGGGAAGTCCTAAACGCACAGACACAAAATAATTTTATCTACGCATTAATACACAATGACCTGTCTGCTGACCCAGGATTGGCTCCATACGAGAGATCTCCTCAGCGGTCAAGAGCACAGGCACGAAATTTTGTATACTTATTCAATTATGATAGCCCGATCTACAGTATTGCATGACTTGGATAGTGCACTTCGGTTGGCTTCACACCATGACTTGTGTAAAGGTGTCTTTGGGTTCGTTGGATTTGTCTTTAAAAGTACCTTTCAAGTGAAGGTGATAGAATAGATATTTAAACAAATTCTAACGTTAAAAAGTACAAAATAAAACTTACGTTAACATAAAACTTTAATATTTTCTTAAATGCTTGATGCGTGAACGTCCTGCTTACACTTTAAGAGGGCTGTCACATTTTGTCACCTCTCTCGCTCACACGTGAGCAAATTTTTAAGAATGTTAAATGGAAAGATGCTTTTTTGAAAAATGTAATCAATTGGAGAACTAAAAATATATGTATTAATTGAATAGGTTTAACACACGTAGATACACACATATAAACACATACATAGATTAAACACTCATTTTTATCGTTGCATTTATTTATGTAACTCATCTCAAAAACAGATCATAATACTTATTGAGCTGAGTTTACTAGATAACACAATAGAAATGTGTTTTTGATAATTACCTATTACCTGTAAAAGCTGTTTATTACTGTGTATGATGCACGCTTTTTAGGGTTCCGTACGTTAAAAGGAAAAAACAGAATTATTGTAAGATCACTCGTTTGTCTGTCTGTCTGTCTGTCACAGCCAATTTGCTCCAAATCTAATGGACCGATTAATAATAATAATAATATTGGTCAGGCAGGGGCCATAGTCCTTCCATAGTTTTAGATAACCAGTCCACTTTAGCCATCCAAACCCATAGCCCAATTTTTTTTTGTCTCCATATTCTGCAATAGTCCTACACCATCCGGGGGTTGTCCTTGGGTGCACTTGCATAGTACGCACAGGGATAATCGTCGGTTAGTGCCTCATTTCCATTGAAAGCGTCTAACGGGCCTCTGCGAGTTGGCTTCGGCCCCTCATATGCCTTCTAAAGGTCCGGGACCCTGGGGTCCCGAGAAATATCAAAAAAAAAAAATATATATTTTTTAAATGTTTTTATACTTTTTATATTCTAATATTTAAATTATAATTTATATGTATTTAATTAAATAAAGGAAATAATAATATAACCATTTATTATCAGGTAACAAAGACCCATACATACATACCTTAACCTAAGTATACATAATAAATATAGTAACAATTTTGTTAATAAATAAAACTTAATAACCATGTTAGTATCACTTAGTTGCACTAAGTCTTTGTGCGTTCTGGCGGCACTTGTCCGCAAAAGCGGCGGAATACCACATCCTGCGGCCAAAAGCTTTCTTCCATCACCAGGTGCAGATAGCATGTTGGTATGCGCACCACGAACGCCTTGAAGTTGACGTTGCGGTGCGACTCCAGTAACTGCACCCTCAGCGCGTACCTCGTCTTCTGGCGCACGTACTCCACGATGTCCTCCGCCTTAGTGATGTAGTGTAGGCGGGAGATGTACACCGGTGTGTTCGGCTTTGCGGCACGCAAGCTGACTTCCGGCTTCGTAGGAGCTTAACCACAGCGGTTCTTGTTCGTTCGCGACCGACGCTTCCTCCTTTGCACCGTCACGAAACCCTCCTCATCAGCCCTATTCGGTGCCTTTTTTGGCATAGGCTTCCTACTTGGAGCTCCTTGGGCACTCGCGGTGACGCTAGCGGATTCCTTTTCTATGGGCTTCGCCAGGGCTGCAGACACTGGCAGCGGGACGGGGCGAGGGGCTCGGGCGGCGTTGCGTGGAGGAGCCACGATGACGGGCGCGGGGCTGCGGTGCACGCGGGCGGGGCGCTCTGCAATCTCAGCAAACGACGGGTGCGCTGGCGACGAAACTGCTGACGCGGAATTTGACGACGATAAATTGAGGCTGGCTCCGCGACACATGTTTACGTTAGATGCATCGACTGATGACCTAGTTACCGCCACACTGTTGCGCAACTCGGTAAATTCTTTGCGCAAATCGACGACGGCGTTTTGGGATGCATCTAACTTCGCCAGAACATCCGCGAGGCGGGCCTTTAGAAAGACAATGTCCTTCAGAAGGCTTGTTACATCGACGTGGTCGAAGGTGACGGGTGGCAGCTTGTGCAGCTCCTTCGCCACAAACTTCGGCACGTCGTCCGGGTCGGTCTCCTTGAACAGCGTGATAATATCTTGCAGGCTTCTTTTAGTCCCGTCACGCCGGCGGGACACCATCTGGTCGCGCTTGTTCAGCACACTGAACAACAATAGCTTGGCAGCAGCTATGTCCTCCTCGCTGAAGTTCGTTGAGCAGATTTGGATAGCGGATACCTCGTCCATCACATCCAGCTTCTGCTGCAGGTACGCCAGCAGCTCATTCGCCACGAGTTCATTACTCATGGCGAAAAAAGAATACGAGCGACAGCTTGCGCCGCGCTAGTCAAAACACAGAATATGCAAACACGTGCGCGTCGGAACGCTGCACAAGCAAGACAATCAATCAATCTCAATCAATTAAGATGAAATTTGGTACACATATGTGATAATTTCTGTGACCCAAACATGGACGTGTTACGTAAATAAATGAATTTTTAATATGGGGGTTACTTTTGGGAGCAAATAAGAAAATTTAAAAAAGTTTTGCAAACTATACCATGTGACATAGGGCCTCGATTTTTTTTATAATTTTAAAATCAACAGTTTTATAGTTATTTAAGAAAATGGACGAAAATTTACCAAACCCTGGGGAGGTTTGGTCAAGTTTCCTCTATTATCTCCGAAACAACTGAGCCCACAATTAAAAAAAAATACAGAAAAATATAAAAAATATAGATTACAGGAAAACATATAAGAAGTCTATGGTCTTAAGATAACACGGTAAATCTCTCAATATTGTGCGTACAAACTTACATTTGCAGTTGTAATGTATGGGAAAACATGTTATTCAACTACAATTTTAAGTTTGTTCTTGGGATAATTCTGTCTCTTCTTTCTTCATCCCAACTACGGCACCCTTCATTGTGCGTGGTCCGACATACATTTGACCGGTTTTTTTAATAATTGAGGTTAGGTTGGAACTATGACTAACCACACGCGAGCCGAATTTGTCGCAGTAACTAAGCTAGGGCATCCCGGCCAAATGGGTTAGTTTAGGTTAGAACCGTGTATAATCACGCGCGAGCCGAGCGAGCAAAGTGAGCGGTGCCGCGGCAGCGGCCGTCGAACACTACATCCAAGTTGGTCGCAGTTACTTGGCAATTTAGTCTTTTTAGGACCCCAAAATAGAAACTGTTGGAGGTTCACAAAAAGCAGCACAATTATTATAATTATTAGAGCATAATCAGCCTATAATGTTCCCACTGCTGGGACACAGGCCTCCTGTCGGTGAGAGCGAGTGGGCCGTAATCCACCACGCGGGCCCATTACGGGTTGGTAGATGTCATATGTCTTCGAATTTTTGGTTCTAGGACATGCCGGTTTCCTCACGATGTTTTCCTTCACCATTTTGAGAGCAGTGGTAATGAAATAATTTACACAAAGTAAAGCGCCCGTCAGCGTTCGAACCTACGAACTATACCGTAAGTCGCAGCCGTTACCCCTGGACCACCACTGCTCTTAATTATAATAAATATTAGAGAGTTCAATAATATTTTTAGGAGCGCAAAATGACAATTAATAGAGGTTAGATTAAAAACATGCCTCTTCAAAATGATCGATCATAGTTAATTAATTATGTAAACTGCCTAATGTAAAGCAGAATAATCGCAAAATGCCGATTCGACTAATACCAATGCATTAATTAAAACGTCCCTAATGAATAGACAAATAAGCCTTTTGTGTGGTATTTAATGTAGTTGTAACTACTCTAGGGACAAAACAGAACTGAATGAAAAGTATCGATGCGTTATGTTTTGTTATTAGCAATGTACAACATTACAAACATATCGATGTTTCTGAAACATTATACATAGAGTATTTACAAATGTACCGTTTTTTAACTTAAATAAAACACAGTGTGTCTAAGGGTGCTTAAATAAAGAAACAGGTTTCCGGTGCAGGCGAGTCTGTGCGGGTCGGTACCGATCGATACTGCACCTGCAGAGCAGCTGCCTACTAGAATGCATGTCACTCGTTCCGGTTGGCTGGTGAAACTGCCCACCTACTAGAATGCATGTCACTCGTTCCGGTTGGCTGGTGAAACTGCCCACCTACTAGAATGCATATCACTCGTTCCGGTTGGCTGGTGAAACTGCCCACTAAGTATTTATAAATTTAAAGATTTTATTTTATTATTTCCAAAGAGTATTTTAGTTTCATGTAGATTTCTTCCGCTTTCTCGAGGGCCGGAGGATGTTGTGAAATTGTCTTTGGTACTTTTAAGATTTTTTTTTTACTATTATAAAACTGTCAGTAGAAAAATATAGGAAAAAATATATGAAGGTCTACATTCTTTCCGTGATCCTTTAATTTTCCAAGTAAATCGTTGTACCGTTGTACCTAATAGAGTAGTTCCCGATCCAATCTGTAATAAGGTAGTCGGCACTGACAAGTTTAAACCTGTTTCTTTATAAGTGAGCTCATAAGATAACGTGGGAATATTATACCTGCACCGATCGGTACCGACCCGCACAGACTCGCCTGCACCGGAAACCTGCTTCTTTATGTAAGCATCCGAACTAATAATCAGGACCATACATACCTAGGTAATAACGTATTGTTGAATTTGAAGTAAAGTTGACGTCGCAGGGACATTAATAGTATCGAGTTATGGATCAAAAGTATAGAAACAATTCGTCGTATCGATGGCGCGACAGTGAACTAGATTTTGTTGGCCCAAAATTTCGACACACCCACGGCGCGATGGCAGCGCAGAGGTCACTATGGCTGCATTTAATGGGGCACATAGGGTAGGATAAGTGGTGGGACATAGTTTGCGCCACAGGGTCCAACCTTCCGTGGGCCACTTGGAAGTCCCTGAACCGCCTCCGAACCCAAGTGGGAAGATGTAACTACAAACTCGTAAAATGGGGCTACCTCGACGATATGGCAGCAGGGTGTGGATGTGGAGTATTGAGTATTTACAAAACAGATAATAACAGAAGTAATCTATCGATACTTTTTTCAAGTCCCAACAACACTCATACAGTACAATTTACTTTGTTTTCGTTAAGTCGGGTGTGTGTTGATTGTTTTTGTTTCAAACTAAATAACTGGAATGTTATTGCTCAACGCTGGTTGATTAATTGCCTAATCAGACTGGCTCGCAGCCTGATGGATGTACATACATTATCCCTGGAATAACGAATAAATTACATCGAGTAAAGTCCTTTCGAACTTTTAAATACAACCTTAGTCAACAAAATGGATGGAAAAAGTATCCCGAAATAGATGATTAATTGTTCGTAAAAGGATGCTAATAAAATCGAATGTTAATTTTGAATAAAGAGACCGGTAATGTGTTCAGAAACTTTAACTGTCTCTTTATTCTAAATTTAAAAGGTTGGTAACCCACATGTACGAGTCATACATGGCACGCGCACATTGCATAGGACAGCACATTTCCGTCGCTTTACACAAATTAAAGTGTAACGCGACAGTACACCACCAGCGTTCATAGTCAGCTGTACTCATTCACACAACAATCATATAGCATTAGTTACATAGTAGTTAAAACTATTCAATAAATCATCATCTTTAGCTATCCGTAACTTATCATTTCAAGCTAACATCCAAGATGTGTGCGACCCATTCAGCAGCACATACACCATAGACAATTAAACAACAAAACAAAAACTATAAATAGACTTAAAGAGTTTTTAACTAAATGTTAGTAGCAACTAAATTAATTCAATTTTGTATCGCTTCAATTATGAACGACACACGCGAAAGAGAATGAGTTTTATAAACAATATGATAATAAATACAACAACAACAACAAACAACAACAACAATAATATCAATATGATTGTGAGTGTACTGTGGGTACACCTCTGCCTAACCCTTCGCGGAAGCAGGGCGTGATGTTATGTTATCTGTTATGATAATAAATAGTATAACTAGAAAAGAATAGAATGATTATTTTGTGAAGTCAATCAATCTGCCTAGCCTTTTCCTAACTATGTTGGAGTCGGCTTCCAGTCTAACCGGATGCAACTGAATACCAGTATTTTACATACAGCTACTGCCTATCTGACCTCCACAACCCAGTAACTGGGTAATACGATGTCCCTTGGTAAGACTGGTTGTCAGACTTTCGGGCTTCTGGCGACCCGTAAAGATCCAAAAATCCACAAATAACAGCCGGGACCAACGGCTTAACGTGCTTTCCGAGGCACGGAGGAGTCTCGATATGTAAAGCGGCTTTTATTACTTAGCCACGACCTCCTGTCCTGTGATTCCTTTGACAAGTAAGTAAGAGAAAAACATTAAAAAGCAAAATGTCTAAGTTTTGAGTTTTGTCTAGATACGGCCGTGTGTTTTATGCGGGTTTTATTAAGTTTTCAGTATTAGGTAATAACATAACATCACGCCTTGTTTCCCCGAAGGGTTAGGCAGAGATGTACCTAGTACATCCACAAAAAAAAAAAATCAGCCGTGTCATACAAAAGTTCAATACGTACTCGACCAAAATGTATAGTGTGTGTATGTGTGGGGGGGTGGGGGGGTGTAGTATGTGTAGGGTAGTGATAAAAAACTACCTAACTATGAGTATTGAGTATTGTAGCATGAATTTAATATTCGTATATTTATTCTGAAGTAATCTAGCTTGACTTATTCATACTTCAGAGTAGATTCGTCTTCAAGTACCAAGAAGATTTATCTCAGGGTACTTAGAAACGGATTTCGCGGTTTACGGGGCATTTACTGTTGTGTAAATAAAACAGTACGAATAAAAACTTGACTACAACCTATTAAACGAGTTATGAACTTGTTCTGCGATAACTTGGATCATAACTCAGGTGGTTACTACAATATAGGTGCAGTGATTTATTGTTATTTTACGATGTATATACTTTCCATCGTATGTCTTGTATCTACAAGGAATAAAAGGAGTTTGTAACGGAGTAACGGACATAGCCTGCAGAGTAAACAAACTGAAGTGGCAGTGGGCTGGCCATGTTTGTCGAAGGACCGATGGGCGGTGGAGCAGACGAGTCCTAGAGTGGAGACCGCGTATCAGCAAGCGTAGTGTGGGACGCCCTCCAGCTAGATGGACCGATGACCTTCAGAAAGTGGCTGGAAAATAGACTGGATGCGGAAGGCGGAGGACAAGGTGTTGTGGCGCAGGAGAGGCCTGTGTCCAGCAGTGGACTGCGATAGGCTGAGTTAGTTGATTGATGGAGAGGAGTTTGTAAGGATGATGGGAAATAGAGAGAAGCTGCTGCCCGAATAGGAATTTTCACTTACTCACAGTTCCTGCAGTATCTCAGTTTTCAGTATTCATTTGCGACTGACTTGCCGTTAGTTAGATAGATAGAATACTCTTTATTATGTATACCATAAATATTACAGATATAAAAGATAAACCTATAAGATACGATAAGATATATATTATGGATACCTGGTCATCACCCTCAGCCTCATCAGCAACCTTGGCACAGCACACTGGACTCTCGACCGGTCAACAAGTAGAGCGCTTCAAACCTCTCCTGGTCGACACCAGTAGTCAGCTTCAACCCGGCGCTGTACCACATCCGACTCACTGGAGCAGAACGCAGCGCCACCCCGACTCACTGGGGGCATCTCCGCAGACAGTTCCGACTCACCGCGAACTATGCGCCACCCGGTTCCGATTCACTGGAACCTCAACTGGCCCTGGCAAGCATCGCAAGATACACGACCTCTGATGTGGCGGCATATCTACATCGCCACAATGGAACGCGTCACACTGACGTCACGCAAAATCCTGCATCACGCAATCAGAGTTTACCGCGCGACTAGCATATATACGGCATCCCGACATCAACCTTCGGGCAGTAGCCCACCAGACACAACACCCGTCTGGTCGGAGGATCCTCCCTTTTCTATGGAGGATGAGTGAACTTTGCACCCTATTCCTCATGCCTCTATACAAATAAAAAAAAAATAAAAAATAGTAGTAGCTAGTTAGCGGGCTGATACAGTAATACTTACTTTACATGGCGGCCTAAGTTGTTAGAGAAGCATTGGAAACTTCAAATGACGGATTTTCGCATTCATTCTCTCTGCCATCAAAAATGAACCAGAATTACACTGAGTATATTTGCTAATTCCTAAGCCAATTGCCTCTCTGCCATGACCCACCCCCATTCCGAAACAACACCATTTATTTCAGTGAGGAAGGTGAGTCAGGCCATTAAAAAAAATTGCTGCCGACTCGGTAAATACTAAAACAAACTCACAAACCGTCACCCGCCCGTTTAAAATCGACACCATTTAGAAAATTAATTAAATGTTTAATGAAAACAAATGACACGCGCAATATGAGGTACGTTTGTCTGAATAACCGAAATTTGTGCCCGTTCGTTACTCCCAATAAAAGATTGTTAGCCTAAAATCATTGCTATTTTCCGTTTCCAAACTATATTATTATATTTGCCTAAGCATTTCAGGAGATTGGATACAACGTGTTGTTTGCATACTAAAGTAGTTGTCTACAAGAAAAACAGGCCTAAATAATAATCATCTTAGTACATTAGAACTTATTCAATTTGCAATTTAATCCTAAACAACAGCCCATAGGCAAACCTAATTATATAGCGTCGTCAGAGAGTAGTATATTCTTTGATACAGCGTTACTGTGTTCTGTATCGAATAAGTCTCACATCGTCATGACACTGTTAACAATGCATATTAAAAAATATATATTGTGTCACTATAATGTACCATAAACAAACGACATTTTAAAGTGTAAGGCCCTTTTGTACACGCACCTTTTTCTTGCCGTGAAAACCGCGGTTTATTCGCCGTGTGTAGGCACGGTCGTCAGTGTTGTATGGATCACTATGGAAGCTTGTTGACAGACACGTTTCTCTACGGTGCGGTTTATACGCCGTACCGTAAAGAAACTGTGCCGTGTACATAGGGCCTAATATCGACTAACCATTGCATTGCATTTGGTTCATATTAGGATTTAATCCCTAAAGCTGAATTTACATTACGAAACTAGTTGCGCAAACTTAGTTATTCATTGATAGTAACACGTGTAAATAGATATTTATTTCTACCCTGTAAATCCAGCTTAAAGCCTGATTTATACGGTGTTATCAAATTGCCTGTGGCAAACGATAAGTTCATGCAACAGTTGCACCGTCTAAAGTCTAGACAGTGTCTAAACACTGTCTAGACTTTAGACGGTGCAACTGTTGTTAAAGCCCCATTTACACGATGCAACTTTCTTGTCTAAACAAGAAAGTTGCATCGTGTAAATGGGGCTTTAAGCCACATTTACATGATGCAACTTTCTTGTCTCTGGCATACAATAAAATTGAAGCAACAAATGACTTGCATCGTCTGAACACTGTTTACACTGTTTATAACTTTTATTGTTACTTCGAGTTATGGTATGCCACAGGCAATGAAATCGGACTGTGTAAATCAATGTAGTCTCTTTATATGGCGGCCACAGTATACATACATTGTAATAACATGAATTATAGGTACATGTGTGTACAACATGGTCTAAGGTGTACTTAACACACGTCAGCCTATGTTTACGTTATGTACTAATTAATCGCAACTGAAGTGGTCGAATAAACCTCAAATTAATAGGTAGTATCGTGAGAACAATGGCTGAATCGGTTCAGCAGGTTTCAAGCATGAACACCTACTTACTGACTATTTAAGACGAAACCGCGTGTACAGTAGCGCCCTCACCATTTGTTTATTTTTTTTTATTCTAGAATTAAAATGCAGAAAATAAGCACGTTGTGCTCCACAAGACTGTACGTTATTATTATTACATTGTTAAGTTTTATTATAATCCTTAATACGGATCTTAGTGGCCACTATTTTCCGTTTTAAGGATTACAATAAAACTTAACAATGTAAAACTACCGTGTCCATGGATGTGTGTTGATGTCCCTGCCACCCTGTATACAAACTTTAAAAATGTTTTTAAATAGGTAATAGTTACTTTGAACTTGGTGAACATGTCTACAAGACACACAAACTATGTGTTGGTGGTAGCATGGAACGTTCTGTGTAGCGTCTGTAGCCAACTACCTCGTAGCGATGACGTCACGGACATCGTATGAACCTTACGTCACTGCTACGCCGGCTACGTCGTAGCAATATACGTTAGAATAAAGTATGAGCCAAGTTTGGATGATAATAAAACCGTAAACCAAGACCTCAAAATATTCATAAAATAAAGTGAAATACAAACAAACTATCCCAATGATCGGCAGCAAATTATCCTCCATCCAAAAGGACCTTTCGGTGTTTAGAATTAAACAGTAGAATAAACTAAAAATTGAGTCAAATTATACAAATCCTGGGATCGGCATTAAATCAAGGCTTAACAGCTTAGTCCCGGGGGCCCCTTGTTAGGCGGGAATTGGTTCCCGACGGACCAACGCGCTTTTTCCCGCGGAAATTGGGTACATGCTCCCACCATCTTGCACAAATGTTGATACGAAATTACATTTTGTAAGAAATAATTTAGTAAATGTAGTCTTTGTGTGTCGACTTTTAGGTAGGTACCATATTCGAGCAAATAAATATTATGGTCTTGATTTGATTTGAAAACCACTAACACTCATGGATTATACTCCCAAGCTTCAATAACCACCTCTAAAAATAAGTGAAGTTTATCGAACTTTAAAAAATAAAGCATTTCTTTGCAATTTAAAATTTAACAGGATGTAATGAGATATTTTCTGTTGATAAAGAATGACCTTTGCAGCGCCACCGAGCAAGAACGGGTAAGCGCTTAAGGCGCTTTGTGGACCAAAAAAGCTCCAAGAGCTGCCTGCTTCAGTATTTATAACAAAGAATGAAACTTTTAAGCATTCAAAACTCTTTGATAGACTATTATAAGTTACGTTGACACCACTTTATAAAAGTTTGAATGCTGAATTTGTACATTAGGTAACTTTGAGGGTTCGAAAGTACTTACGGGTAAGAAAGAAAACCACAAACAAAAAATATTTGGGCCTCCCATCTGAGGTACGGTATCTAAATAAGTCTTCTACGAATATACAAGATGTAACATAAATAACGCACAACCTCTTAAAGGGATGACCCCTTAAGAGGTTGTGCACAATGATGTACTCATCATTATGAACAACTTTTACTATGGACCAAACGTGAAATCGTGAAAAAAATATCAGATGTTCCCTGCATTTTGGCGAGTCATGTGAACATAAATGTAGGGAGCAGCAGACGTGTGTTTGTACGCCGGTCAAACGAAAAGAGGGCTTCAGAGGCATGTACTGTGCCTACTATCAAACATGGTGGAGGTAATGTCATAGTTTGGGGGAGTTTTGGCAACAATAAACCCGGAAATCTTGTGAAGATAACCGGAAAACTCAACAAGGAAGGTTACTTGAAAATTCTCCAAAATTCCGCCGTACCCAGTGGACTAAATCTAATTGGTCCTGGATTCATTTTCCAACAGGATAACGATCCTAAGCATTCTTCTAAACTGTGCCAGACCTTTTTGAACAAGAAAAACCATGAAAAAATCTTAAACAACATGCAATGACCATCTCAATCACTTGATCTTTCTTCCATTGAGCTTGTTTGGGATGAACTCAACAGAAGGGTGAGAAATCGTTCTCCTACGAGCTCAGAACATTCGTGGAAGCTATTAGAGAGCGCATGGAACAAATTAGATGAAGATTATTTTAATAAATAAATTAATAGAATGCCAAGAATATGCGAGAAGCTAAGGAGGACACTTTGATGAAGCTAAAATTTAATTTAATTTTGTATTGTATGTAAAATTTTTGTTCTGATTAAATTAGTTTTTGTTTATATTTTAAATTTTTATCAATACATTGAAATTGAAATGACTTTGTTTTATTTGATTTTACCTTGCTGCTTCCAAACTTTTGGACGGTAGTGTATATACTATCCAGGCTAATATTATACCTAATATTAACCTAATAATATTCGCAGACACATTATTGGCAAAGTCAAAGTCAAATCATTTAATTCAAATAGGCACATAAAAGGCACTTTTGAACGTCAAAATTGATTCTAGTCGCCCCTTCCAAAGGTAGATTCGTATGGAGAACAATGGGCAAGAAACTCCACCGTTACTCTTTTAAAATGTTTTACGATAGTTTGTATGAGTACATTTTTTATAAAATTATATGTGAAGACGATGCACCTAGAATAAATTAAGTATACAATTTAATTAGCAACCAGTTTGATTTTGTATAGACTCTAGACTGTCCTATGGAGCAGAACCAGCAGGTTTCCAAGCACTCTTATCTTGGATATAATCCTCTAATTTCTCCCTCTAAATCTGGCACCACGGTATATACCTGAAAAGCTTTAGTGTAAGTCTGGCTCACTTTCAATCAGCTGTCATTTTAATTCATCTGTCCCAATTAATTTGATCTCCTGAATCCAGTGGGATTACACGCGCCATGCGGTTTACGGTTTAGCATTATTTACGATACACCAATAGTTATTAATTAAATAGAATTTGTTAATTTTGGAGCTTTGTAGTCTGAAGCGTTGTATTTGAATTTATTTTTAATTTTGACTCGAATGTTAAATTAAAATTACACGGGACAGAAGTATCTATGTAGTTTCAACAGTAATCCACCAATACGATCTCAATAAAATATTTACGATTGCTCAAATCAAACCGTCAATAAATCCACAAGCTTAATCACTCATGAAATCCCCAAAACATACTTAATTAACTTTGCAATACACTCGAGCAATTCCTCTAATAATATAGCTTTATGAGCGAATCAAGACCCTAATTCTCAAACTATCTTAAGATTATCTGAGCAATTACAAACAGTCAAATAGATTACGTTAAACCGCTGTAACACTTAACTCAGCAATACTCAACAACCTGGCGGCTGCCGGCAATAACATTAAAATCGAAATAGGTGAAGCGTAACCCGCGAATACGACGCTCGAGCGAACTTGAGCGGCTCAATTATCGAATCAAAACCATTAACCCGCATAGGTGGAGGAACCGAAGAACGAAGACGTACCGCTGACAGCGCGACGATTACCGGCGAATTTCACTTACGTGGCTTAAGATAGACCGGGTGGAATATGGTTATTAGTGGAATGTTAGTGGTAAATGTACTATGAAATGATTTGTGCGAACGATGAAGTAACTTCGAAATCTTTGCTCTGAAATTAGCAAAGTCCGTATGACCGCGTTGTTCTTCTAAACTATGCAACGGATTTTCATGAGGTAGATATTCACCATCATTTAGAAAATTTATTCCAGAAGGTCTATGCGCATAACAAAATTACACACATACATACATAAACTCACGCCTTCTTCCCATGGGGGTAGGCAGAAAATACAGAACGCCACCTGCTACGATCCTTACATACTCCTTTTGCCTCGTTTACGTTCATACATCTGGTCATACACGCACGCCGGTTGCGAGTACTACGCACCTGACCTTTCTGAAGAACATCACCAACAAGATCACTAAATGTCTTCCTAGGGCGTCCCCTCTCGGTGTTTCCACTCACATCTGCCGTGTAAATACCTGTTAGTCGACTTTCATTCATCCTCTCAACATGACCAAACCATCTAAGCATACTCTAACAAAATTTATTTTAAACATATAGGGTACACACAAGGCTATTTTAAATTGGCTAGCTAAACTCCGGAGACGCGATGGGTATCGATATCTAAACATGATAAAACAATAAACAAATTAATTAGATTTTTTTTGTGGGGTCAAAAATCTGTTTCTTTTGTGTAAACTTCACAGACGTGATGGGTATCGATATCTAAACACGATAAAACATAAGAAAACAGTTTTTCTCAACTCATACACAACACTAACAGCGATCGTTGACCTCCCTAAAAAAACTTTTTATTTTTTATTTTATCGTGTTTAGATATCGATACCCATTGCGTCTGCGGAGTAGTTTAGCTAGCCAATTTAAAATAACCCTGTTTAGTAAAGAACTCTCGATGTTTTGTCAAGTAGTAAACAACATGCGAAGCGGGAGGGTTACTAGTTACTAATTAGTAATAGAAGGAAGGGAGTAAGGAATTTCTCCGTAGCAGCCCGTAGTCCTGATTGTGCCCTCTAATGGCATTAGGCTCACTCTCTATTAGTTACTGTATTGGATTTAAACATAACTGACAAAATTAATGTACACTATACCTACACTTCTTTCTACCCCTTCAGAGACTATTGGCGTGATGTTATGAGAGCATCTGGACCTTGAGTACGACTTAGCAGGTGAGACTGTTCTAAACTGAGCGCGAAGTACAATGCAAATGTGTGCAGCCGCGCTGAATCAATAGTCACCTTGACACTCATTTTAAAGCCACCTTGAGCACTTGAGCGCTTGAGCACTTAGAACTATCTCCGCGCTTTAGATAAGAACTCCGGCACCCGAAGGAGTTTCATTGATTTACACTTATTTATTTAGTTGTTCCTTGATTCAACTGCCACAGTTTTCCCAAAAAAAATTTGATTAATTACTAATTTTATTTCTAAACTGCTTTTAAATAGACTTGTAAGCTATGCAAAACGAATCTCGGCTTGACGTATTAATTAAGCACGTTTAATTTGATTAGAGTAGGTATTATGTTCCAATGGAACTGGCATATACGCTCCTTTAATAGTCCCTAACACCATTTTTTTTTGTAGGTATTATGTAACGTTCGTTTTTTAATCCCAGATAGTAATTTGACAGGTGCAAATGTCAAACTATGAAATGAAATAATGATACATGGAACATTTGAAATGTCATATTAGTCTCTCGGATTAAAAAACGAACTAGGTGTACATAAGTACATTTTCAAGAATTGATTTAAACCAAAAAACGACGGTTAGATAGCGAATAAATGATAAACAACGTTACTGTAGACGCTTGAAAAAAGTTGTGCACCAACAGTCGCTTCATTAATAAAACCCTTGTGCGCTCTACGTTGACTGGCTGTCGACTGACGAAAAATGGTCTGTCCGATGTGGAGCAACAAAACTGCGAGCCGATAAACCGTCGATGGTCTACCGCAACTTAAAAACGAAGCTTAGCTAAACGCCTGCCAAGCCACGCGTAGACGCGAAGCCACGCGTGAAATGAAAAGTGTATATGTAACTTTGCACATTCCTTCTATGTATCCGCAGTTCGGAATTACTCTTTGAAAGTCCCTAAGAGTCGTTTTGCAGCCACATTCACATTATAATCCACAGCAACGAAGGTAGGAATTGTGGTTCACCGAGACCGAAGGTATTGAGGCAATGACGCGAGTGATCTAAGCTACGAACGAACCGTCTGCGTTTGATACGAGCCGTAAACGGTAGCGTTTTTGCTATCTCGTATCTCTGCCACACACAGATTACACGACCCGCATCCACAGCTTTATCTCGTAAATCCTTTTACAAGAAACTGATATGGTCGTCGTAGCTTAATACACTACTTTTTACCTTCATTTTGGATGACAACAATGTCGACAATCTCTAACATTATGGATGAAGTTTCCAAGGTTAACTTAATTAATTACCAAAATTCCAACATATTAACTTTGTCTAAATGACAACTTCAATCCATATTCCACATGATAGATCCTCCTCTTTATTACCGGAAAATTCGTGTCCCATAAAGCCAAAATACAATTTTTAAAAAAACTAGGGTAGTCGAACTAAATTGAGACAGGCAGGTAATAATAGCAATCAATCGAATCAATAGAAATCGTCCCCCAATAGATGCGAGACACGTCGCGATACTTGCCTCTGTGTCCTCCTCCACACATACATGAACAAAAAGTTCACATGACAAAAAGAGCCTCCACAGAGTCCACAGATACATAATACACCTCCTTATATCACCTATTCATGGCACAGAGGCGACCGCTGGCTCGACCAGAATAACAAAATGAATCCTGCCACATGTCCCGTGCACCGTCCTTTATCGAATTGACCTTCGATTTGTCCAATTGAAACATAAAATCGGGAACGCGGTGTTCGAAAAGGATCGTGTGTGACATATCTATCTTATTCTTTTATATAGCACGATGAACCTCCTATGATCGCTGATATATATAGGCTATAAGAATGAGTAATACAGCTTCTATTCACTATAAACTTTCGCTTACTCATACAGCGTTTTCCCTCTCCAAGGTACAAGGTAAAAAACGACAATTTGTGAAGGTTCACAAACTGTCGTTTATTGAAATGAGGTAATTTCAATAATAAAAACGCTTTCCAATCCGTATTAGGCGCTTACACTATCGAGTAAAACTGCTCGCTTCCGCATCACTCACGGAGCTTGAGTATAATTTGACAGAAAACATCCCATCAAATTGATCTGACACTATCTCAACGATCCCTTTATCGTTAATAAACATAACAAAGTGTTGTATCAGTGCGATGTCAGTACATCGTGTGATTCGAAGGAAAAAGTGACAAACAAAGTAATTTCGAAAACATTGACCCTGAAAGTGTTATTGGCCTTGTGCCAAGGGCTCGGGGTTTGCCAAGACACTTAAGTAGACACTTCTTTTTAATTCTTTTTGAGTATTGTTCTATTATTTAAATATTGTAAATCGCTTTGAGACAACAATTAGAGCCTGAATTTCGCTTCTGTTTATTTTTTTTATTTAAAGAACTCTAAAGTTTTAATATTGTTTAAGTTCTGTGACAAGGAGTTTGCTTCTAATTTTTTTGGGACATACTTTCCGAATACTCGATCGAATCTCGAATATCGATCAATCTTCTTATCTTCTTTCGTTTACCATTTATGTATGTCTCTTTTATTCTTTTGTCTGGGAAATGAATTTCGTTATGATCACACGGTTCTCAACTGAATGGATTTATTTTAGTAATAGATTTTAGCTTATCTAAAACAACCTCCATGAAGGTAGGTTTATACATACACCTACCTTCTGTAGAATGTACTATCCATTTTTTATTGAATTGTTAAGTAGAGTTGAGATTAAATTCGCGTGAAAAAAATGAATGGCTACTTAAATATACGTCGTCGAAATTAGCGTTCTCTACTGAAACTTCTAAGTTTTTTTATGTATATTATTTCCTCTATCGGTATTTATATAAAACGAAACGCTCCTAAAAGTTGAACCAAATCTACAGGAAAAGAAAAATAGAATGAAATGAAGAACAAATGACTACGATGGAAGACAAAAGGACGTAAATTAACATTTACGTATTTCCTTATTATGGTTAACAAAGTGTGGCTATAAAACAACACTACAAAATAGATTTTCTTTCGCCTCTTGAGGCAAAAGAAAATCTCGAAGCAAAACAAATTGGCGGTTGTCCTGACAACCGCCAATTTGCATTAAAAAAATATGTCGGTACAGAAAATTTCAATGTTATTTCTTTAAATTACTAAAAAGGGTTTGTTTTTCTCTACAAAATAATCAACGTCTTGTGTTTTTAGTATTAAACTGTGTAAGAGTATAAAATTCAAGATTTGGTGTAAACGTGTCTCTTATGACTTAACTACAGGGGCGAAGCCTTCATACAACCCGATTCCTATCAGCTTCCCTTCGGACCAAACAGTCTTCTTAATGTTTACTATTGCCAAATAATATGGTACACCTGTGTATGTAACTATGTATCACATCACATTACATAATTATATTTAATACCAGTTTAATATATCATGAGATTAAAAACCAACAGGGTTTGGTCTGAGTTTATGAGAACTGAACAATTTTTTCTTCGGCTTCCCTGTAATGATAATTGTAGCTGCGCCACTGCTAAACTACCAACATTTTTATTACAAACGTTATTTAGGCTTGTCGTAAAAGAAAATTCAAATATTGTTGCTACTGTTTATTGGTGTAGTTGTAATTTTTTAAATATTGATGGTTCACATAGGCACGGTGTTAGGGTTAAATGACAAATAATCTTAATCCCATTAAGTTTTTAAAGCTTTCCATATCACCAAGTTTGTCTGGCCATTCAAATGGCGGGGAACCAGAAAAACCGCGTAAAACATATTATTTATAAATATAATTGAAGAAACAATCTGCCTTATCAAGTTAAATCCTTTAAACATTCCCAAATAAAGATATATGAGTATCTTCAAGATAAACGAATACCTATGACAAGTTCACAATAATTGTGTAAACAATCATTGATGCAATTTTATTTAGCACTAGCTTTGCCCGCGGCTTCACCCGCGTGGATGTCGGAAAATATCCCACGGGAAGGTATACTACTGGGATTAAAAAAACCCTATGTGTTAATCCAGGTTATAAACTATTTGTGTGGCAAATTTCATCCAAATCCGTTGAGTCGTTTTTGGACCAATCTGGAACATACATCCAGACAAATAGACAAACGTGCAAAAGTTCTAAAAACTATTTTTTCGGCATCAGACTCGTCCCCACACCTCAGAGCAATTAGTTTTTTCAAAAATATTCAGTGTACACTTTTCAATTCGTTACTATTTTATTATATAGAGGTATGAGGAACAGGGTGTAAAGTTCACTCATCCTCCATAGAAAAGGGAGGATCCTCCGACCAGACGCGTGTTGTGTCTGGTGGGCAACTGCCCGATGATTGATGTCGGGATGTTTTGTATATACATATGCTAGTCGCGCGGTAAACTGCGCGATGCAGGATTTTTGCGTGACGTCAGGTCGTTGATGCGTAGTTCGTATGTGGCGTTGTAGATGCTGGCGCAATTATATGCATATACATAAATATAGATGGCAATACCGGCCATTGCCCTTTCCCTAATATCTCTTCGTAGGAACCCGAACAATAAACTAAGTATCATTTTTCATTAGTAAAAAAATGTTCAGGATCAGATAATTGTCGGGTCAGGGCGATAACGGGCTTTATTTCAGTTTTTTTTTAAATAAAGAATGTCAATAAATGTCGGTGGGTCAATGACCGCTGTTGCCATGCTAAAACCCAACAACTATAGTCAAGTTCGAATCCAGTAGCCAAGTGAGCAAACAGCCTACAGCACACACACACAGCACACACAGCAGCAGCCCCCACAGAACACAACGCACCCCTTATCTTGCTATCCGTAGCTCCAAGGTTGCTACCGACGCTATTTTATAGCAACTCATCAACATGCGTGGCGCGAGGCTCGCTGTAAACGATGTGGCTTCATGTCGCCCGCGAAGTGATATGATGACAAACGCTTGAATACTAACTACGAGTCTTTGCAGAGACTGCGGGTTGTAGGATGTAATAGTAATTTAAAGCAGGCGTTACAAGATTTTAGGATAAAAAATATGTTGGAACAAAAGGACCTACATTTTGTCCCAGCGTGTGAGACATGTTTAAGAAAATATACCAACTTGTTGCTCTTTTCATGCAAAAAGGAATTTTAGAACAAAAGTAGAAATTACATCTGCGCTTATAAATTGCGGGAGAAAAAGACGTTTACTGAAGCAAAGCGACTGTAGGATTATATGTGTTCCTGTCTCCTTATTAAAACACTAGCTTCTGCCGGCGCCTTCGTCCGCATGAAATTTCTTGCTCCCCGACCCACCCCGTCGCATCAAATTGCCTGTCCGCGCTATTACTTTATTTTCGCTTAACGTTCTATCTGACTTTTTTCTTTTTGCTCGGCTCCTAAGGATACAAGCGTGACGTTAATTAATAGCTTCCGTCAAGAACTGGGCTATCAAATGCAAAAGACTTTTTTCAAATCTAACTGGTAGTTCCAGAGATTAACGCGTTCAAACAAATTCTTCAGTTTTAATAATAGTATAGACGTAAAACCTAGTATATATATATATATATAGGTACATACACTCCTAATCTATATATATTCAATTTCTGCACTTTGTGAAGCTACACTGTAGAGTAAGGTAATTTTCCTCCGAGTAAAAATGTTGTAAAACTTTCTCTCGTTCGTTAAAGATACATCCCTTGCAATATTTCATTTTAGTGGGTTCAGCTGTTTAGGAAAGACGTTGATAAATTAGTTAGTAAGTCACCCTGAAATTAGTCTGTCCTACATATTATACATTATGTGTAAACAAGAAAATGTTATTTTAGAACGTACGTTTGATGTATCGCATTTCAATCTTGGGGACTGCTTGAATTTTTGGAGTGTCTGCTCATGTGCTCATGTTACAGAGTAATGTAAGCGTGAAGTGTCCTTTGGAAACCCTATACACCAGGATAAATATGTCGTTTGATTTTTTGCATACTTAAACATAACATGGTCAGGCTAATGTTCCCACTATTGGAACTCACTCAGACCTCCTCTCTATTAGCAGAGGTGTGACGAAATCCACCACTCAGGTCAAAGTTCGGGTTAATGGATGCCATGTCACGTCTTCGAATAGAGATCTTATTCATATGTATAATGATACAGCTTAACGAGCAATATGAATCAAAGATACAAGGTTACGATCAATCAGTAAAGGGTAGCCATTCGTTTGTGAAATAAAACCGACAAATGTGGCTTTGCTTCCTCGATCGATCGATCTACATGAAACAAACAGAATAGAATAATCCAATCTTCTCACACTCAGTAAAAAGCCAGTTTAAATTCAAGGGTATTAACCGAAAACGATCCAATTCCTTTACATTCCACGTCCAATTGAAGTGTGATTCCGTAAGCTGGTTATTTTCAATCTGCTCAATATTGTGCGTGCTCTCCGAAGGAATCCACAGATTACCATGGCTCAGCAACGTAAATCGGTTTACTTCAACCCGAATCAGGGTACCACGAATCCAATAGAACGGCTTACCTTTAGCATTTAACTGTCAAGACAATTTTCGCTACCGTAGCCGATGGACTATTAGATAAAAACGACAAGATATTTGTTTACATTAAACCTCCTCTTCTTATTTTGTATCGACGATACATCTACAGATGTCTACCATATTATACTGTTTGGGCCCAAAAGATGGCCAAGTTTAAAGCTCTGTCTTCATCGCTACCACACACAGGTCGTACGACATGACTAAAAATTAAATCTTAATAAGGTGACTGAGGCAAGGTGAAAGAAATCTAGGGCAATCAGAAGCTATGATGAAGAAGAAGATGGGTTGACAACTTCAAACAAGTTGTGACTAACACTTGATTTTAACACAGGACCGTGATGTCTGGCAAAAGAGGTGTAGAAGGTTGGTAGAACTTGAATATCACGATCGTTGCGTGAACGCCCACTTCAGGGGGCCAACCACCACCTCTTAAAGCAGTATTATTTTAATGTTACTTCAGTGTGAGAAACAGATGGAGCTATACAAGACGTCTAGCTCCATCTCTTTCCCAAACTGAAGTAAGGTTACAATAATACTGCTTTAAGGTGGTCTAGCTCCAGAACAAAAGCTACAATGAACAGTTGCACCTGGAGGGCGAATTATTCTACAGTTAGGTATACCCACGCTCAACAATCCTTTATATCTTCTCATAATAATAAATTATTTATACAAAGGATGTTCCTATAATCCTTTTGATAGCACAATAAACGAAAATGGAAGACCAGAAGGCAGAGGTCAGGCGCCAAAACAAGAATCTTTCTCCAATGCTTCATTCGATGAAAGGACAAATGATTAAATTAATTAAGTCTTGCTATTTTAAGTAATTCTCTCGCATTTAATCCGGCACTCTCGCATTTTGCCATTAGTTATGATAATATTAATGGACGCTCGCAGTGCGCTAAAGTAAACACAGTAGACGTTCATTAACTTTTCAAAACTGGTCATGTTTAAATTAACGTTTCGATTTTTATAGTAATCGTCTGAATCAATTGAACTTTAAATATACGCCGAAACATATTTAAATAATTGATTTATTTTAAACAGTTTTTTTCAATTAAGATGATCGAAATCTTCCAAGTTGCGTCTCAAAACTATGTTTTCCCAAGAAACTAATTCTTATTTATAAAACCTCGTTCTAGGAACTTCTCCAGAATCGTTGATGCATTGACAGGCTCAAACTTCAGATGCACAGAAACTGAGACTTGTCATTTGTATCTGCACAACCAATTCAGGAAGCCATACATTACAAACGCCTTTTTTTTTTTTTTTGTGGATGGGAAATCATCAAATGACTTCTCCCGCTCTGGGTGGAGCGGGAGGGCGTGTCAGACTTTTACTGACTAAAACCCACCCGTGTTCCTTCTGTTGCCTGTGCCGGGGCCACGGTAACTCTTTCGAACATCCCGCAACCCTAGCTGGCATCGGCCCTAGCGGACCCCGTCAATAGTGCTGACATCTCTTTGAGGCGCGCGTGGAACACAACGCGCCGTCGACTCGGGCTTTGTCCTTACCGGACGGCGAGCTACCCATTGCTCGCCGTCCGCAAGCCCGCGATACATTACAAACGCCTATTTGATCCATCTGAAATTGGACCCAACGGCCTGTAGGTAACATAGAACCCATTCACTCACAGTCACTGTCCCCATGGTGCCATCAATAATTCAGACGAATAGTATTCTTCAATACCTACGGTCGTTTAATTTCGTCAGTTCGGTTTCGAGAACACGCTCAGGTTCAGGTTCCGAAAACACACCGGTCCAACCTACGGGTAAACAGCACCCTAATTGCGTAACACACTATCAATCAGAATCTAAATCATTTTGAAACAAATTGCTAATCCATTGCTTCTTAAGTTCGAAAAATTTGTCAGCTCAGCAACGTAAATAGCGCAATGAATGTCGTTGAACTGTCAAAATGAAACCGATTCCATAGACTGTAAGTATGTTACGCAATTGTCCCGCTGGCTGAACCGAAGTGTTTTTGAAATCTGAAACTGTTTGCGTAGGTACTTAAATGTTTTTTTTCCGTCCCAGTGTCACACCATCCTCTATATCTACTTCGTACCTAGTACATGCCTACTATCAACTCGTACTTATTTGTTAATCAAAAAATATTTCAAGTAAGCCCCACATACCTCGTGTTGAACATAAAATACCGCTAATATCCGTTAAGATTTAACCAACGATGATAAACTATCCAAAACGGGCACATGATCAACTCCCGCACCAACTCTACGTAAAATGTATGTGTAATATTTCCTCAAATTGAAATTCTCAGTTTGTTCGTGGATCGTGTGCCAGTGAGAGCGAAATATATCGCTGTATATCCTGGGTGGAGCGAGCAGGCGAGCTTAAAAGATTTTAGTAATAAGTATCAGTCTGCGACCTCGCCTTTGCCCCTGTTATCTCACACCGCAACTTTGTTTTACAATTTGCTGGATTTCTCAAACGTTTCGTGTAATTAGGTACGTTTTTTGTTTTGGTGGTAGTCTTTTTTGTCGGTGTATTTATGTAGGAATACACTGTTATTATCCGCTTAGATTTAACTAACGAAGATAAACTATTCAAAACGTGCACAAGATCAACTCCGGTAGCAACTGTACGTAAAATATCATCATCATCTGCCTAGCCTTTTCCCAACTATATTGGGGTCGGCTTCCAGTCTAACCGGATGCAGCTGAATACCAGTATTTTACATGGAGCGACTGCCTATCTGACCTCCACAACCCAGTTACTGGGTAACACGATACCCCTTGGTAAGACTGGTTGTCAGACTTTCGGGCTTCTGACGACCCGTAACGACTGTCAAAGATCCACGAATGACAGCCGGGACCAACGGCTTAACGTGATTTTCGAGGCACGGAGGAGTCTCGGTATGTAAAGATGGTCACCCATCCACGGACCAACCCCGGCAAGCGTAGCTTAATCTGATGGATCGACCCATGCGGCTGTTATTACTTAGCCACGAGCTCCTAAATATATTGTGTAATATTTTCTCAAATTGAAATTCTCAGTTTGTGTGATGTACATGCAGATGATGTAGTCCTACATGGTATGTATTCCTGAATACATACCATACAGCGACAGAAAAGACTACAACCAGCAAAATGGTATAATCGTTCCTCTACTGTATGCAGAAAATTAGGAGAAATTCACTGCATTTTCGATCAAATTTCAAGAATTCAGGGCAAAAGGTTTCGCTAACACCTGGCTGGAACTCATTAAAAAATACATCTAATTGATCTACAAAACGAAGGCTTACGTAATTTTACATAATAGAAGCACCTTGATTCCTTTCTCTTTAATTGAAACAAGTCCAATGAAAACGTTAAAATACATCGACTTAGCACCGCAGACAAAGAAATATTAGAAAAATAATGATAATAAAACAGAGTACAGAAATGCTAAGCTTCCCGGCGCGGTTCCAAGCACGGCAGCCAATCTAAAATGCAGATACAATCTGCGGAACTCAATACTCACCGCATACGACGAGTCGCTACGTAATTACCCACTATTTATTGTAGTTCGGGGAGGACTCGTGGCTCGTGGCTAATGGCTACCGAGGTCAATCGATTTGGGATTGAGTTGAGCTTGTGCGATCATGTTTTGGATGGGAGACAAGTGACCGTTCTGTTCAGATTTGGAATTAAAGGAAGAATCTGAATGGTCTGAAAATTTGTAATTTGAACTTTAGTTGTTACAGGCAGCAGCTGCTCCATAATTGGGCTGCAGATGACAGTTGGTAATGGTTCTAGTCTGCAGTGATATTCAGTTTTATGTATTTCGTCAGATCAGATCACAAAGCTGGAAAAAGGTGGTCAAAAACTGGTTAAAAATGCTAATTCAAGTGAGAGTTCGATTCCTAGAACAATCAAATTATTTTTTTATTTATCTGCCGACGTTTGGATAAATTTTAATATAAATAGATGAATTTGATATTGTGGGTGAAGTATTCAAAAAACAATGGTTAACCTCTATATATATGTTTACTAGGCATAACCTATTCTCTAGCTATTCTATTCTATTACATTTATGTAGTTCGTTGTGATACGAGAAAAGAAGAGCGAACCTCTAATGCTCGGTTCTTTAAACAAAAATGAATCGTTTTGTGTTTACCAATGGTAGCATTTTTATTGCCAAACTGGGCATATAAATAGATTCGTAAGCTAATGTTACCTGTGATAGCTACTTTCATATAGGAGGGTCTACTATGCAAAGCTATGAGGTCTTTGCTTCATTATTGGTAAAGGAGCAAGAGTCTTAAATCTAACCAATAACGGTCCGTAAATGGTAGGAATCGGCCATGAGGTTTATGCTCACATTGGAGATGTTACATAAAAATAAGAGTTCTGAGTTACAGGGAGCTAATCGCTCAGTCTGTATGTGTAGATATAGGTAAAGAACTAATTCCTAGAAAGTTTTTTAATCTGAAACTTGTGGCACATCCGCACATTGGACGAAGTGTTCTCCGTTTCCAGATAAAACTACCCCCACTGGGTCAACTCGCTTAGACTAAATGCCCAACTTAATACATGAGTATTAAGTAACAACTTAGTTTAGTAACTTACAGCGTAAAAGCAACGTAATTATAACTGTTATCTATGGAGATAGGAGTTATAATATTACGTTGCTTTGCGCGGTAAGCACGTTCTGTGCTTAACTTAAACGCGACATTTAAAGTTAAGCGTTATGTGTGTGGCTGCACCAATTCGCCTTACGCTGGTCCCAGAGGCAAAAGAGACACACGGCACAATTTACTGGAATTACAGTCTAAATATTATGTAGTTCCTAGAAATGTAAAAAGGATTTTTTCAGACTATGAACACACTAATTCGTAGCACGTTTATGCTGTGAACACCTAAAGACCCGCTAAAAGATTTTTTGTGTATGAAAAGTGAAAAGCGGGGTAAAAGGTTTAGGTACAGTAGAATAGGATACGAGATATTTTTAGCTACACTAATACAACACTTGTGGTTTCCACTTAAGAGGGGACGGGACCTGCGAGGAATTTGAAAAATAGGTATAAAAATAGAAGAAACTATTGCCGTTGCACTGCGCCCGAACAACCAAGATATCAGTGCGATAGGGACAGCTGCAGCTCAGACCGATTATATCACAAACATTTTGACGAGATCGACGTTTCGTATTCCCCTTTATTCTCCTCGAAAACTGAGCCAAATCGAGTACTTTTTACATAAAAAAATTTAAAAATAATATGTCTAGGTGCCTTTCATTTTCTTTTATGTTAAAAACCTTTCGAATCTGTCGGATAGTCCTCTAATGACGGCGCGGCGGTAAAAAGGGGCATGTTTTGTAATTTTTAGAGGGTCTTTTTTTACTAATTAGTTGCTGCAAAAAGGAAATGACAAAGACGTATCTACAGCAAACCTTGATTGTATGAAAAATAAATTATTGCTCTAGAGGCATTATTCAGGAAGAAAAAAGGGGAATACATTTGTATGGAGAACCGCAGACCCTGTCCCCTCTTTATTCTCTTTGAAATCATGAATTCTAAGACTACTGCACTCTACCTCGAATGCCCGCCAAATTAAAAAAGTCTTAATTTCATCACATTTGATATCAAATCTCAAACATAAAACTAGGGATGCCAAATCTGCACGTTAGGTGCTTCTATCTATGGAAGTAATAAGTATTACCATAGTCCACCGAAGAACCTCTGGCGCATGCTCCTGTGCCAACATGCCATGTCCGAACACTTCTTTTCAGCCAGTCCAATCTTGCAAGGAGATTCGTGCAAGAAGATGAAGATTAAGTAAGTGCACTCAAGTCGCAAGAAGTGTTACCTAAAAGGAGTTCAAGCTAAGACCATATACAGATAAAAGCCTCCGTGCCTCAGAAGAGGTGTATCCAGTGAACCTGACCCCCACAATTGAGGTCGGGTGTGCAGTCTTAACGCACTAGTAACTCCAACTCTCTGGCGACGCGCCAGGTAGCGCTTTGTCGCCATTTGTACGCAGATCCAGCGACAATTTATGACACTACAAATGCAAGAAGTATTTTTTTTAAAGTGTCTCATGGAAGCCAGATTTTTTTGATTTTGTTTCGTTTCTACTTGGCTTTGTAACGACGTAACGTTGCCTTTTTCTGCATCTAATGTGTAGTAGCGGTGAATTTTATCTCTGAATTTGCTCAAACTGAATTTAAAAAGTGACTAAATGCTGTTGGGAGGGTCCTACTAGCGTGACCAATGTTTTTTTTGCGGGTAGTCATGTCAGTAATCCGTCTGAAACCTGGTAAGGCTTTTGACCTTTAGGAAATACCGTATATAACCCGTTAATTGGGTTACAAAGGTCAGTTGACCGATCGCTCCTTAAAAAAACACTGATATTCAACCACGTCCTGTTAGAATGCCGACGCCAGCACCGACTTAATTTAACTGCCGATAATCTAATTATAAATACAAATAAGTTGTACATGGATAACTTGTACGTGGATAATAATTGTCTGATAGATTTGAAAGAGGGTGAGTGGGATTGAGGATGAATGAATTGCCTGTCAAATGCCTTCTCTACGCAGATGATCAAGTTCTACTTGCATCGTCAGCAGAACAGTTGCAAGGCATGGTGACTGTGATGGATGAAGCATATAATATAAATGTGAACAAAACGAAGGTCATGATGTTTGAAATAGAAGAGGATGTGTGTGTGATGTGAAAATAAATGATAAGAGTGTGGAGCATGTAAGTGAGTTTTTATATTTGGTAGCCTGTTTACAAGGCATGGAATGATCCATGAAGATGTGGAAAGGAGAGTAAATGCTGGAAATAAAGTGAGTGGTGCTATATATGCGATTGTGACCAGCTAGTTAATGTCCAAAAAGGCTCGACTGGCTGTTCACAATGGTGTGCTGGTGCCTACGCTTATGTATGGAAGTGAATGTTGGGTGTGGCAAAAAAGCATGAAACTAGAATAAATGCTGTGGAAATGCGTTTCTTGCGAAGCATGTGTGGTGTGACTATGAATGATAGGCTGAGGAATGATGTTATAAGGCAATGATGTGGTTTAAAAGAATTGAAAAGAGTATATTTAGATGGTTTGGTCATGTTGAGAGGATGAATGAAAGGCGACTAACAAAAGGTATTATTTAAAAGGCAGATGTGAGTGGAAATGCCGGGAGGGGACGCCCTAGGAGGACATATAGTGACCTTATTGCTGATGTTCTTCAGAAAAGTCAGGGTGCGCAGTACTCTCAATCGGCGTGAGTATATGACCAAAACGTATGAGCGTAAATGAGGCAAAAGGAAGGAGTATATAGGCATCGTAGCTGGTGGCGGTAGTTTCTGCCCCCATGGGGAGAAGGCGTGAGTTTATGTATGTATGTGTAAACAAGTTATACAAACTGTATCTGCCCGGAATTAAGAGATACGAATCAACAGTATCATGAATATTTATTAACTTTAAAATAACTGCGGAAGGCAACCATTACACTTGGGTTGGATGCTTTTATTATTTTAATGGGCTTAGTTAAGCAGTTATGGAATAAGGAAAGCAAGATAACTTTACCATTACCTTTGTCATTAACACACAATTTATTGAGGCAGGTAGTCAGGTACCTACTGTAACTTTCAGCGACGCCGATAAAATATGCAGATGAAAATAAGTCATTTGTGACGTTGTAATTGTCTCTCGCCTTTTTTATTATTACCTATCTATTTTCTTTAATTTACAACTGGGCAGATACTAACATGTGGTAAATAACTAAGTAGGTAGGTACCTAAAAACCTACTTCTCCCGCTCTGGGCGGAGCGGGAGGGCGTGTCAGACTTTTACTGACTAAAACCCACCCGTGTTCGAAGGAACACGGGTGGGCATAGGCAACTGAAGACTTGCCTGTGCCGGGTGCCACGGTAACTCTTTCGAACATCCCGCGACCCTGGCTAGCATCGGCCCTAGCGGAACCTACCTATACCTTATTGAACAGATATCAACTATTGAGTTTTGTAGTGCCTGATTGTGCGGCTGAACACCTAACATAAGTACAATACGGCCGACGTATCTTGGCGAGTCTGTCCATAGACTCCCCGAACTTTCGCACATGTTCTCTCACTCACACGCGCCAGTTCCGGATTAGCCCATACGTAAATTAAGCAATTGCTTAGGGCATCACGTCTCGCAGTCATGAAGTTATCCGGAAAAGAACCGGAGTAACAAAACATATCTTGCAGAGTAAGCAAACTGAAGTGGCAGTGGCCATGTTTGTCGAAGAACCAATGGCCGATGGAGCAGACGAGTCCTGACGTGGAGACCACGTATCGACAAGCGTAGTGTGGGACGCCCCCCAGCTAGATGAACCGACTACCTTTAGAAGGTGGCTGGGACAGACTGGATGCGGAAGGCGGAGGACAGTTTTGTGGCGCAGCCTGGGAGAGGCCTATGTCCAGCAGTGGACTGCGATAGGCTGAATTAATTAATTGATTGATCATGTCTCGGGGGGCACCATGAACTTAAAAACTAATATTGTCCGCGAATTGAATGCCGATGAAAGTCGCAAGTCGCATTTCAATAAATAAATTTAAAAATGCTTTCGTATTTATTGTCATATCTGCTCCACGTATCTCTTTCGTCTTTCGTAGATATTCTAAGGTACGTAATGACGTAATGATCTATCTCGTTGTAATAAATACTTACGTAAAATGACTTTTAAAGACCGATAGTAGTTTACTAGTGGTTAGGGGGCCCACAGGCGTGGATTGCTTAGGGCATCAAGTAGGCATTGACACTCGCCTCATGTCACCATTTGGTTCATAAAAAATGTTACTGCGCAGCCATCTGCGCGAAGTTCGGACTCGCCAAGGAGTCCGCGTACCACTGGTCAGTTTCCCTCAGCCCTCAGTTTATTTAATTCACCAGTTTCGTTAATTAGTCAGTTTCACTGATTGGTCAGTTTTGCCAATTAGACAGTTGCGTTAACTCGACAGTTTCCAGTGTTTGTCAGTTTTCGTCGATTCGTCAGTTTTATTCAATTCGTCAGTCAAAGTACAGTCGGTAGAAAACTGCACACACGTTTGCTAATTTAAATATAGTTAAGATCCATTTGATAACTTTTAGGCATATTTATGATAATAGACAAACCATTTTGTGAAATTGCCGAACTGACATAAATATATTTTTATTTCAAGAACTCCGAAAGAGTCTTATTAAGAAACAGTCACCGCTACAACCATGCGCAAAATAATAAAAACGACTCTTTGTGGTGGCGTTGTGGGGATATGTGATCTTGTAAAGATAGTGTGACCTTAAGTTCAGATGCCTCCGCAATTATAAGAGAAACTGTGCATGCGTTTATTCCCGATTATGGTGCAAATGTCGTACAAAAAGCCATCGATGCATGCAAGTCGCGTGTACGCCAAGAGTGCGGTAGCGTCCAGACGATTTACGAACAATTCATTTTAACAACAAAATAAAATAAGTGTATAACTACTATATTATGGATACGAGAATGCTGCCCGAACTCTTGAAATAATAAAATATTTATATGTCAGTTCAACAATTTCACAAAATGAGTTCGTCTATTATTCCATAAATATGGCTAAAAGTTATCAATATAACTATATTTAAATTGGCAAACGTGTGTGCAGTTTTCTACCGACTGTACTTTGACTTACGAATTGAATAAAACTGACGAACCGACGAAAACTGACAAACACTGGAAACTGTCGAGTTAACGCAACTGTCTAATCGGCAAAACTGACCAATCAGTGAAACTGACTAATTAACGAAACTGGTGAATTAGATAAATTGACGACTGAGGGAAACTGCCAGTGATACGCGGACTCTCGCCATGATACTTCAGCCGTAGTGTAAACCACTAACGATGCACTTAAGGCGACATTCTAATACCTACGTCCACGACCATTGAATATCTATATATATAAGAGGAGAAACTGACTGACTGACTGACTGACTGACTTATCAACGCACAGCCGAAACTACTGGGACTAGGAACGTGAAATTTTGCACACGGCTTCCTTTTATAATGTAGGGGAGCACTAAGAAGGGGTTTTTGGAAATTCGACTTTTAAGGGGGTGAAAAGGGGGGATTTCGTTTGTTTGAAAAATCTTATTCCTAGAGTAAATAAACTTGAAACTTGGCCCAAATACTTATCTTAGTAAATTATGAACTTTGTCATTTTTGGTTTTTCGAAACTACCCCCACGAGGGGGATTGGGGGGTGTCAAAATTTGTATGGAAGAATTTTAATACGCAGTCCGATTAACTCGAAACTCAGTATTTATACTTAAGTTCAAAAATAAAGAATAACCTGTATCAAGGTTTTTCGAAAATCTACCCCGGACGGGGTGAAAAGGGGTTGTCAATATTACAGGGGAGAATTTTACTGGGTAGCTTGATTAACTCGAAAATTGGTATGAATAATCTTTGAGTCAAGTTTTGGAAATATCCTAAACGTTTTCCTATCTTATCCTACTTTAGATGAAAAATCTTATTCATTTGGTTAATAAACTTGAAACTTGGCACGAATATTTGCCTAAATAAGCTATAAAGTTTCTTACTATTGGTTTTTCAAAACTACCCCTGACGGGGTGAAATTAGATTTTTTAATTAACTCGAAACTCGGTACTAATACTTTTTCGGAAGTCGGTGTCTTTGGATCTGTATTTTAGGTTTTTGGCACTGACTTCCGAAATTGAAGTTATTTTTCACTTTGTAGTGTTTGTTTTGGAAGTCGGTTGTTTTTATTTTTCACTTTTTAGTGGGTCTGTTTGTAATTTATCTAAGTTACAATAGCCTAATGACAACTGCTCATCACCTTTTACAAAACATTGCTTTTCCCGATACAGGGACGTTAATTGTTGAGGAGTTCTCTTGGTACTTCACCATCAGCTCCACTTCACCATATGCATTGTGACGAGCTTCTATTGCTTAGCAATAATTTTAAAGTAATGGAATCGCAACCCGTGAAATACTTAGAATTGAGTTGTTCCAGTGGCCATCTTACCATCTGTGGTCTTCGTCATCAGTTCCACTTCACCAAATGTTGCTTTCCGAGAGCAAATGCACAAGTTACTATAAAAAATACCAAAATCGCTATAGGTGTGCCTACATTGAAGAGTTCCCTCAATTTCTCCAGGATCCCATAATCAAATCCTGACCTGATGACAATGGGACCACCTGGAAAGTAAATCCTTAAAAAAAAAAGAATTTTCCAAATCGGTCCAGCCGTCTTCGAGTAATCGAGGAACCATAAAAAAAAGATTCCGAAGAACTGAGAACCTCCTCCTTTTTTGAAGTCGGTTAAAAATAATTTATAGCCAGAGTGGATCTCATGACATTTCCAATAAGCCCCAACACGACTAGGATACTTTGTTTTATTACTGTTCTGAGTTCAATGGTACCATTTTCATCAGAAGCATTTATTTAAGCTTCGTCATAGTCGTTTAACTATCTTAATCGAGATATCTTATCGCCACCAGTGAAATATTTATCATTGATGAGTTCCTGTGGCCATCTATGGTCTTCTTCGTCAGTTCCACTTCACCAAATCATACTTTCTGAATGCAAATGCTTGATTTGTTGACGAAAATACCAAAATCACTATGTGTTTGCCAATAATATTTGAGTTCCCTCAATTCCTCATGGATCCTATCATCAAAACTGGATTTGGATAAAAATGGGACCAATCTGGAAGTCCAATCCTTTCAAATAAAAAAAATAATTTTTCAAATCGGTTTATAAATGACGGAGTAACGGTAACAAACATTAAAAAAACATACATCCGAATTGATAACCTCCTCCTTTTTTTGAAGTCGGTTAAAAATAGTAACGAAGTCAGAACTGTGCATTGCATATATTTGAAAAGAAGTGATTGAACGTTTTCAGAATTTTTGTCCATTTGTCGGGATGTATGTTCCGGATTGGCGCAAAAACGGTTGATTAAATTTAGAGGAAAATTGGCATACAGATGTTTTAGAACCTGGATTAACACGTAGGGTAGGTACTAATTTGACATATTCCGACCTACACGCGGGCGAAGCCGCGGGCAAAAGCTAGTAGTTAATAAACGGTCTATTCAACAGCAGTAAGAGAGTCGTTACTATAAACTCATAGCCGACGATACTTCAATTTTCATCTTTTTTTCTATCTATTCCGTCCCAGAATAACGCAAAAGCCAAATAAAGTCCAATAAAAGTTTATTATAATAATATTTTCGCTGTGGGAGTCTAAGAAACTAATAACGTTTCTTCCATCTGTCGCGGACGGCGGCAAGACTACTTAATAAAACTAAATAGTCTGCTCAACGTCCCGGCAAGCAGTCACTCTGAGTGGAAGTGAATTTATTTCAATGTTGGAGTTCGTCTTCTAAATCTGTATTGTCTTAGTTGGCCACTGGGATGCACCGAACAATCTAAGTTAGTGCTGCGTTTAGCCAAGGACCTAAACTTATGTAATAACAGTAATGATGCCTAATTTCCGTTATTGTGTTTTGCCTCTACATTGTTTTGGATCAAAACTTTCTAATTCAACGCCTACGTTAAAATAAAAACCGGCCAAGTGCGAGTTGGACTCGCACACGAACGATTCCGTACCACCGTACAATATTTAACACTACATATTTTTAAAATATACTTCAGTTTAAAAAAAAACACGTTTCTTGTATGGGGACCCCCTTTAATTTTTAACTTTATTTTTTTTTTATTAATTGTTGTTATAGCGGCAATAGAAATACACAATCTGTGAAAATTTCAACTGTCTACCTATTACGGTCCATGAAAGGCCCACTGACAGACAGACGGACGGACAGAGGCTTAGTAAATAGGGTTCCGTTTACCACCCTTCGGGAATGGAACCCTAATAAGTATCCACCTATGGGCAAGCCCTATTCTCGGGGATGATTTACTCATGTTTGTATGGTCTATTTACGGTAAGTAGATACAGTTTTAAGTTGAAGAACAAAACACAGTCCCAACCGAATTATTATTTCCAAAATTATACCAAGACAAGTTAGTAGGCAAAACTTCACACAAAAAATGTTTGCCGTCTCTGAGAAAAAATCCACTCAGTGGTTTAGAGGCTTCGCCGGCGGTACCCAGTAAAGGCGTCTTTATCCCGAGACTTCCTAAGACCCAACAATTAAAATAGCTGATCAACGAAGTTTGCTCTCAGGCAACTACAGAATGGGAGAACCGCCGCTATTGTGCGAGGTGCAGCATCTGGGAACTACTTTAACTAACTTCACACCGACTATAAGCTTTAGCCCACATTCGCGCGGAGGCATAAAAATCGCGCGCGGAAAAATCTCATGCCGTGCTAGGAATGGAACAAATAGAAAGCGGTACAACTGTTCACACGGCCGCGATTTTTCCACGGCGCGATTTTAAATCGCACAGTGTTCGATTTTCAACGCTCAACGCTCGGCGTTGAGCGTTGAATGAATACGTCATACGCAATTCTGTACTTGTGTTCCCACGGACGCGAAAAAATCGCGCGCGTTGGTCAGTATGGCGCACCAGCTCGTAGAGTGTAGAAGTGCCGCAAGTGCGGGCGGAAAAAACCGCATGGTGGTATCATGCTGTGTGATTGCTGGCTCTATTAAATTTAATAGCTCGCCAAATGTGCGCATCGACATTCTAAAATAACTAAAGAAATTTTTCAGGATATTGCCTTAAATCACCATAGAGCGTCACAAATTGGCTGTTAAAATATCGAACATTGTCCAAGGGATGCACCATAGGTAATTTTTTTCTGCTTTTTTTGTCGTCTCCTGGCCACACAAATAGCTACCGCTAATAATTTTACGAAGTCCGCGGTACGTCCGCACTGCACGACGAACCAGTTTGAAGTGATCTTTTATCGCTCGTTCGAACATTCTGTTGAAGGCGCGAAAAAATCACGCCAGGCGATATTTCCACGCCGCGATTTTTACGCGTCCTCAGGAACGTGGACTTATAAAGTAGGTAGGTAGATAGTTAAATACTTAGGTCCGTACGTTAGTTGTTTAGATCAGTATTGTTACCTACCTAAATTTATAGATAATTATAAAAATCTATAGTATTGATAACTAAGTAGATAACAATACTATACTTAGATTTTTATTTTATTTTTAAGTAAGTACTTAGGATAACATATTAAAATTACCTGTCATAGCTAACCTACTCGAGTACTACCTAGGTACAGTCATCATCTTCCTGCCCTTGTCCCATGTTACTTGGGGTCGGCGCAACACGTTTTCTCTTTCCATTTTCCCCTGTCAAAAGTCACGCTATCATTCACTCCCTTCTCTTTCATATCATTCCTCACACAATCCATCCACCTTTTCTTTGGCCTTCCTCTCCCTCTCCATCCATCAACATTTATATTCATCACTCTTTTAGTCACATGCGTTTCCTCCCTCCTCTTCACATGTCCATACCAAGCCAAACGATTTCCTTTCAACTTTTCTGTCACTGGCGCCACTTTCAAACTTCCCCTTATATACTCATTTTTTACTTTATCCAATTTCGTCACTCCACACATCCATCTCAACATTCTCATCTCCGCTGCATGCAATCTTTTTTCATCCGTCTTCTTCACGGCCCAGCATTCCGATCCATACAGTACGACAGGCCTTATCACGGACTTATAAATTTTTCCCTTTAATTTGAGGGGCATCCGTGAGTCGCAAGTTGTTCCTGTGACCTGTCGCCATTTCATCCATCCTGAGTTGATCCGGTGCGCTACGTCTCGGTCTACTTCGCCATCCCCTTGGACAAACGACCCGAGGTACCGGAAGTCGGAGCAGCTCGGTACGGGCATTCCGGCGAGAGATATGGGCACAGGACTGGAGAGACCGCCAAAATCACAAAACAAATATTCTATTTTGGTCCGACTTAATCTCAGGCCAGCGGTCTCCAGTTTTGCCCACCACACCTCCAATCTGCTCTGGATCTCTAAGCCGCTCTCAGCAACCGGCACAATGTCATCAACGAACAGCATACACCAGGCCTAGGTACAGTCATGGAATTTAATTGATAAGCAAATTGACACCCTACGTCAATTTCCCGTATTATAGCCATGGCAAGAATGACAATTGTGATTTGAATATGCGGACATTAATTTCCCTGACTTTCCATACACTGAGAATGAAAAAACTGTTTTATTGTTCCTGAGGAATCAATGCTGACTGAACATTCATGACACTAATACTTTTACGTACGCCATGTTTGTTATGATCAATCAATCAACTCAGTCTATCGCAATCCACTGCTGGATATAGGCCTCTCCCAGGCTGCGCCACCACACCCTGTCCTCCGCCTTCCGCATCCAATCTGTCCCAGCCACCTACTTAAGGTCTTCGGTCCCATCTAGCTGGGGAGGCGTCCTACGTTACGCTACTAAGTTATGATGATACTAAGTATTTAAGTAATTTAATCACGCCCACTACCCACAGGATGATAGCATCGCCAAAACTTCGAATTAAGAAAACAATTATTTCTCTACAATATTGTTGTACTGGCAACTTAAAAGAATTTTTAAACTACATTTAACCCATTCCGACTGCATTATAAAGCGAGGATGGACGCTGAGGAATTCTGCATTATGCAGAAGATTTGAGCGCGTGGGCGGCGACGGCCGCTCACCCACATCTTTATCTAATTCCAGTTGAAAGTAGCACGCCACGATCCTACTAACATGGTACTCATTACTGTTTAGAATCGAATACCAACCTACTAACATGTAAGGGGTGAACCGGCACAGCTGGGCGGTAATATCGAATATAAATGTAGGTAATTATAAGTTCGGGAAAAAGCCACTCGGCTTTGCTCGAATTGTACCGAGACAATTACAGGTCGGCCGACGTCGAGAGAATGCGTTCTTGGCACCTGTCAGTTTCATACTAACGATCCGCTCAGCTGTCGATCGACCGGCTAGTGGTCGGTAAGAATAAAAATATAATTGTGTCTCATATAGAGTTGAAGGTATGTGTGTTTTGCGAATTTGATCCTTATTACAACTAGAAATTGTCCAACTGACAGGTGTCAGGAACGCATTATCTCGACGGCCGGACTGTAACGAGGGTACATGCCGAACGAAGCTTGTCAATCGGTACGAGCCGAATGTATGTGTAGTAATTGCTTCGAGACGGCTTTGTTGTTCAATAAATAGAGCCGAAATGTGCTGACCCAAACATGAAATACGAAATGTGATGACATGTGTAGCAACCCTTACATTATTATTTAGAATCAAGCACAGCACCTACACATCCATTAGGTTATTATTGCATTGTTCCCAATATCTCCAAGTTATTTCAGTCTTATCATTACATCAAATACTGTTCCGTTTTTTATTTTATCCGGTAGATAGATATCCGGTCTATCAGTTTGTGAATGGTAAATCATACACTTTATATGGACTTGATTCTTTTCCACCATGTAAACTATTCTATTAAAATTTTAACAATTAAGGCACAGGAAAAACAATAAACAAAGCATCTAGATAACAAAATATTGATATAATTTATGTAGAAATACTCAACAATATGGCTTAGTATAAAATATAATATTTATTTAATAAGTAGGTATGTACATATCAATTAATCACAACTGAGTTTTGATTTTGGTGGTGATGCACGCCACACACCACGTCAGTTGTTTCCACGGGGCAAAGCGAGCGGCGGAATGTCACTTAGCTGCGCTGAATGTACACCCGATATGGGAAGCTCACCTTCGGAGAGGGACGAATTTTAGGGCAGTATAAGGGATTCAGTGAATGGATGTAGGTCAAACGAGAAGGTTGTTATGCTTGGAGACTTTAATGGCTGGGTTGGTGTGAAGAGGAATGGGTACGAAAAAGTATTAGGTGCATTTGGGGATGACGGAAAGAAAGAGAATGGGATGAATTTACTAAAGATATGTGTAGGGAAGAATTTGTCTGTTATGAACACTATGTTTAATCATAGAAAGGTTCGAAGGTATACGTGGGAAAGGCCAGACAGTAGAAGTATGATCAACATTGTGATACAGATACTAGGGCATACCGTACCGGGGTGTTACCGGGGTGAACATTAGATACACACACACAACACACAGACTATCCACCCGAGATATAACCATCTGGTTATATCTCGGGTGGATAGTCTGTTCAGGCATTGGCGTCACCAAGTTCGAGTTCCTATGACGGCACTAGAAAGAATAAAAGAAAGACTGCACGAATTAAAAGTAAAAGAGGAATATAAGAGGGAAGTAAAAGTGAAGACGGATAAAATATTTGATGATGCGAATGATTACAGTCTAGAAGAATTATGGGATATAGCGAGAAATAGTACGGGACAACTAGCCACAAAAGTATGTGGTCTGACGCAGAAGAAATGTGGTAATAAAACGAATGATTCTTAGGTAGATAGTGAAGTAAAAGAGGCTGTGAGTAAGAAGAGAGAGGCCTGGCTGATTTGGAAAGAGTGAAGAAGAAATACCCTGAAATGAAAACGAAAGTGAAAGGATGGTAAAAATTAAGAAGGATGAAAATGAAGAAAAGTATAACAGGAAGTTCTCTGATAACTTCAGGGCCAATATTAAGCTGTTCTAGAAACAGGTAAGATTGGCTCGCGGAGTGACAGGAACATCGAGTATGAATATTATAATAGCAGAAGATAAATGTTTACTAAGCGAATAATGTAAGGTCTTGGAAAGCTGGGAGGGATAATTTTAAAGTTTATTTAGTTGTCAGGATAGTGTGCAAGGAGTGGGTAACTGGATAGACGCCAGTTTTGTAGACCCAAGCTCAGATGTAGATGAAGAGAATGAAATAGATGAGATTGTAAGAACGCTGAAAATGATGAAAGTTGGGAAAGCTGCAGGGTACGACAGAGTGTCTGCTGAAATGGTGAAGGGCGGTGACGGTGTGGTGGCAAGCCTGTTGTGTCAGACCTTTAATATGTGTTGGAGATATAGCCGTGTGCCGGATGATTAGTGCAAGGCTGTAATTACTACGTTTTATGAGAGAAGGCTCTCAGCACGAGTGGAAAAACTACCGCGGCATTAGTCTTTTGAGTGTTTTCGGCAAACTGTATGAGAAAGATTTAATAAATAGAGTGATAAGAGTGACAAATGATAAAAAATGGGATGTGCAGGCAGAATTTAGAAAGCGAATGGGCTGTATAGGTCAGATCTTCTCCCTAAGGTGCATAGTCGAAAAACATCTGGCAAGGCATAAAAAGTCTACTGTGCTTTCGTTGACTTGGAGAAGGCCTATGACAGTGTGTGGAGGGAAGAACTGTGGTCGACAGTATCCATGTACGGACTGGCGCTTGGTACGGGCACTGAAATCAAGAATTCCAGTGCTTGTGTTAGGATAAATAGGGCATACACGAACTGGTTCTGCTTCCCCGAGGGGTGTTAGACAGAGATGTGTAGGGTCACCGTGGTTGTTTAACTTATACATGGATCGTTTTGAAAGAGGATGAGTGCAGATTAAAGATGAATGAATTGCCTGTCAAATGCCTTCTCTACGCAGATGATCAAGTTCTGCATGCATCGTCAGCAGAACAATTGCAAGACATGGTGACTGTTATGGATGAAGCATATAAGATGAAAGAGATTAATATAAATGTACATAAGACGAACTCAAACTCAAACTCTTTATTGCATTCATGAAGGAAAAAAAAATAAGAAGAAAGAAGAAGAAAGTTTTCGAAGGTCATGGTGTTTGAAAGAGAAGAGGATGTTTCAGTGTGTGATGTGAATATAAATGATAAGAGTGTGGAGCAAGTAACTGAGTTTGTATATTTGGGAAGTCTGTTTACAAGGCATGGAAAGATTGATGAAGTTGTGGAAAGGAGAGTAAATGCGGGAAATAATAATACATGCGATTGTGACCAGCCAGTTAATGTGCAAAAAGGCCCGACTGACTGTTCATAATGCTGTGATGGTGCCTACGCTTATGTATGGAACTGAATGTTGGGTGTGGCAAAAGAAGCATGAAAGTAGAATAAATGCTGTGGAAATGCATTATTTGCGAAGCATGAGTGGTGTGACTATGAATGATAGGCTGAGGAATGATGTGATAAGGCACCGGTGCGGTTTAAAAGAAGAGAAGAAGAGTATGCTTAGATGGTTTGGTTGAGAGAATGAATGAAAGGCGACTATCCGCGTGTATGATCAGATGTATGAACGTAAACGAGGCAAAAGGAGTATGTAAGGATCGTAGCAGGTGACGTTCTGTAGTTTCTGCCTACCCCCATGGGAAGATGGCGTGAGTTTATATTTGTACGAGTTTTGGTTTATCCATTGGTTATTTACATGAGATTGTATAAATATTCAAATTAATCTTGAGATTTGTAGGTACAGTACGGCCGATCATGGCCAGTCCAAACTGCGCAGAAGCTGCGCAATAACATTTTTTAAGACCCAAACGGTGACATGAGGAGAGTGTGAGTGAGAGTGTAGTACGTTAGGTGTACTAACTGTACTAACTGTACACGGGAATTTAACCCGTATGGTAAGGCTATTAAGCGTTATAATAGCAAGCTTGCGAAGCTAAGCAGGATGAGGATGATAAATGAATTACGACTAATGACAATGACGAACTAATGTAATGATTAAAATTAACTATTTACAAAATAAAAGGCAAGGCAAAATTATACAAAATAAGCAAGCGCGGCGCGAGTAGATAGGCTGGTAGCCAACGGTGGACTGGTGCTCGCTGCTTGGCTCCCTCACAAGTTGACTGCGCGCAGTGGCTGCGTACGGCACGTGTAAGCGTCAGTGCATGCGCACGCGGTGACAAACAAGACATCACCTGATTTGTGAGTGTGGTACAAAATTCATAAGCGGAGCGATTCCGCTCCAGAATCAAAGGTGGCGGTCCAAGTAAAATTAATCGCGCCACAGTTCCCCCCTGCCAGACAGTTGCTACGGTCGATAATAGTCTGGGAATCTCACGCACCGCCCGCTTCTGGTTCTCTTTTCTTCGCCCGCCGGTTTAGAGGTGGTAACGACAATAGGTGTTGGTGCTACCTCTGGCTTCGTCTCTTCATCCCTCATCATAAAGGCTGGTTTGAGTCTGTCAACAGAAACATTAGTTTTCTTCCCTTTTACCTCTATTGTGAAGTACTTTGGTTTTCTTTCTAGGACCTTGTATGGTCCAGCATAAGGTGGCTCCAGAGAACCTCGGACGTGGTCACGGCGAAGAAAGACGTGTGAAGTAGTATGGAGGTCCCGTGGAACGAAGAAAGGAGAAGTCGTGTGCCACGATGTTGGCTTTGGAGTGAGCTTGGCCATGTGTGCTCGGAGACGCGTGGCATACTGTGTGACATCGCCTGTGGTGAACTGCTCTGTGGGAGATAGGAATTGACCTGGTAGTCGTAGAGGTTCTCCATATACCAGATCCGCAGGCGTAGCTTGGATGTCTTGCTTCCATGAACTCCGCATGCCGAGTAGTACAAGTGGTAGGGCTTCTGTCCACTGTGACGAGGAATGACACATAATGGCTGCTTTAAGCTGACGATGGAGTCGCTCAACAATGCCATTTGCCGCAGGGTGGTAGGCAGTGGTGCGAAGATGGCGCGCACCAACCAGGGTAGTGAGGGCCTTGAATAGGTGGCTCTCGAACTGGCGACCCTGGTCCGTAGTCACACGTGCGGGACAGCCAAATCTAGCTATCCAGCCAGACACCAAGGCAGCAGCGCAGGCCTCAGCGGTGATCTCCTTTAGTGGGTACGCCTCAAGCCACCGAGTAAATCGGTCGATGACAGTGAGGCAGTACCTGAAATCATAAGAAGGGGTTAGGGGCCCTATTATGTCGAGGTGAATGTGAGTGAATCTAGAGGAAGTGGTTGGGAATGTGGAAAGAGGTGATGTGGTATGGCGGGTAACTTTGCTAGTTTGGCATTGCAAACATTGTCTAGCCCACTCTCTACAGTTTTTGCGAATCCCAGGCCACACAAAGTTCTGAGTTACCAGTCGCACTGTAGCAGAACATCCTGGGTGGTGTAAGTTGTGTAGTGAGTTGAAGACTTGCTTCCTTAGCTGTGGTGTCACATATGGGCGAGGATTTGTAGTGGAAGTGTCACAAAATATGTGCTTGTTACTGTTTAGCGTGGTAATTTTCTCCAGCTTGAGGGATGAACCGTTTTGGATGAGGCCTTGCAGTTCTGAATCTTTGCTCTGAAATCTTGCAAGGTCCTCGTAGTTGATTGCTGGTGACACTTCTTCTACCCGTGACAAGGCATCAGCGACCACATTCTCTCTGCCTGGCAAATACCTGATGTCGGTTGTAAATTGTCCGATGTAATCGAGGTAGCGGAATTGTCTTGGCGGTAAATTCTCCCTGCTTGCCTTGAATGCGTACACCAATGGTTTGTGGTCTGTAAATATGGCAAAGACTCTTGCTTCAACCATATGGCGAAAGTATTTCACAGCCTCGTACGCCGCCAGTAATTCGCGTTCGTAGGGACTGTACTTCTTTTGTGCGGGGCTGAGCTTGTGAGAATAGAAGGCTAAGGGTTGGTAGTCGTTACCGTTTCGTTGTTGTAACACGGCGCCTATGGCGGTGTCTGATGCATCGGTCACAATTGCCAACTCAGCTGATGGATCTGGATGAGCCAGTAGAGCTGTGTTGCAAAGTGAAGTTTTGGTTTCTTCAAAAGCCTTATGTAGCTCTGGAGTCATAACCACAGGATGGCTTCCTTTCATTTTGGGGCCAGCGAGGACGGCATTTAACGGCGCTTGAGTCTCAGCTGCTTGAGGAATGAATCGGTGGTAAAAGTTCACCATTCCTAAAAATCGACGTAGCTCCTTGACGGTCTTGGGTGCTGGGTAATCCTGGATGGCCTGTATTTTTGATTCCAGAGGCTTCGTACCTGCTGCTGACACACAGTATCCCAGAAAGGTTACCTCTGTGCGTCCAATATTGCACTTTCTAGTATTCACTACTATACCGTAGTCTCTGAGGCGCTCGAACAGTATTCGTAAATGTTGCTTGTGCTGTTCAGGAGTTCTGGAGTATACTAATATATTATCAATGTACCCATAGCAAAAATCTAGTCCGAGCAGCACTTCGTTGATAAATCTTTGGAAGGTCTGTGCTGCGTTTCGCAATCCAAAAGTCATGTACCTGAATTCATAGAGGCCAAACGGTGTTGTTATGGCAGTCTTTGGGATGTCATCGGGGTTGATCGCAATCTGGTTGTATGCCTTAACTAGGTCTATCGTAGAGAAGACTGTGCACCCTGCCAGCTGGTGAGAAAAGTCATGAATATGGCGGATAGGGTACCTGTCTGGTATTGTTCTGGCGTTAAGTGCCCTATAGTCACCACATGGTCTCCATCCGTCGTCCTTTTTCCTCACCAGGTGAAGAGGTGCTGACCATGCACTCTCCGACCGTCTGGCTACCCCACTCGCCAGCATGTCTTCAAACTCCTTCTTGGCCACCAAGGTACGTGTGGGATCCATGCGCCGGGGTTTGCATGATACTGGTGGACCAGGCGTCGTCCTAATATGATGCATAGTGCTATGCTTAGCGGGTAGGTGAGTTCCTGGCGGCCGTGTTATCTCAGGGTATTCACGTAGTATTGTGTGGTATTCTGTGTCTCCTACTACTGCCTTCACTGATGCTATGTCGTCTGTTGACCTGCAGTGTATTCCAGACACTGATAGTGACGTTACATTGTCTATTAAGCGCTGGTTTCGACAGTCAACGAGTAGGTTGTAGAAGCTAAGGAAGTCTACTCCTGTTATCGCTCGCGACACGTCAGCTATAGTGAAATTCCAGGTGTAGTTCCTCCGTAGACCTAAGTTTAGTTGTAGTTGAATGGGTCCAAAAGTATGAATGACAGTGTTGTTGGCAGCCACTAAGTCAAACTTTGATTGTATTACTGCCGTCTTGACTACTGACCGAGGAAAAACACACAAGTCCGAGCCTGTGTCCACCAGGAACTGAACTCCTGTTGTCCGGTCGGTTATAAATAGACGGCCTGTTGAAGAGGGGCAGTCGTTAGCCGCTACTTGCGACCGCCCTTGGCGTTTTCCGTCGTAAATGTGCAGGGCTGCTTGCATTTATTCGCCTTATCACCGTACTTGTAATGGTAGTAACAGTGCGGGTGATTTGGCGGAGGCTGTTGTGATCTAGAGCTATTAGAACGGTCATACCTTCTGTATCGAGCCTGTGAGCGTGAGCGTGAACGTGAACGGGAGTATCGTCTCCCTCGGTTCATCTTCGAGGTAAGCATGGCTACTTGCTTCGTGAGCTCGCTTACTTGCTTGGCCAAGTCGGTATCAGCAGCGCTGGTGGATGCTACTTGTGGGGTTGACGGGGCTATCTCGTACACCCTGTCTGCGATCTCAGCTAGTTTGTCCACCTGTAATTCAGCTATCTGTGAAGCAATGACAGTTTGAATATTATGCGGTAAACGCCATACGCTCCTCACGAAATCTGATGCTCCGGAGGGTCCCGCTAAGTTTTGTAAATGCCGAAGAAACTGCGACGGCCTCCTATCACCGAGCTCCTCATGGACTAGCAGTTGCTGTATCCGCTTTTCCTGCGATGCAGACAGGCGACTAATTAGCTCAGTTTTGAGTTTATTATATTTATTTGTTTCGGGTGGGCTCGTTATGATGTCTTTAACCTGCAGTGCGTATTTAGTTTCCAGCTGTGTAGTTACATAATAATATTTGGTTGTATCGCTGGTTACCTTTGAGAGGACGAATTGTCCTTCCAACTGCGCGAACCATAATGCCGGTTCTTCTGGACAAAATGGTGGGCAGCGTACCCCCACTCTCGCTACTTCTCCGTGTAGCACCGCTACTGCATCTTTATTATCAGCGTCAGAAAATTCTTTGGCATCTGACATCTTCACTTATTAAAAAAAATCGCTCACCGCTTATGCTTGGACCACAACCAACCTTCGATGTAAATAAATTTGGCTTCAGCTGGATCACTGCTCTTCTTTATTCGCCGGCAATGCTTATGAACAGCTGCACCTGAGTCCTCCGTATGCGCGCGTCGGGGTCACCAATGTAGTACGTTAGGTGTACTAACTGTACTAACTGTACACGGGAATTTAACCCGTATGGTAAGGCTATTAAGCGTTATAATAGCAAGCTTGCGAAGCTAAGCAGGATGAGGATGATAAATGAATTACGACTAATGACAATGACGAACTAATGTAATGATTAAAATTAACTATTTACAAAATAAAAGGCAAGGCAAAATTATACAAAATAAGAAAGCGCGGCGCGAGTAGATAGGCTGGTAGCCAACGGTGGACTGGTGCTCGCTGCTTGGCTCCCTCACAAGTTGACTGCGCGCAGTGGCTGCGTACGGCACGTGTAAGCGTCAGTGCATGCGCACTCGGTGACAAACAAGACATCACCTGATTTGTGTGGTACAAAATTCATAAGCGGAGCGATTCCGCTCCAGAATCAAAGGTGGCGGTCCAAGTAAAATTAATCGCGCCACAAGAGGACATGCGCGAAAGTTCGTAGTGCCTATGTTCAGACCGGCCTTGGTTCATCAGCCGTATTGTACAATACCAGATGTTCATAAAGGTAACGAGAAATTGATTTTGTGTAAGATCTTCCTTCTCCATATAAAACAATATTTGGTAAATCTCAATAAATAGCTTTTAAGGTTCCGTACCCAAAAGGCGCCAACAGGACCCTATTACTAAGGCCCCGCTGTCCGTCCATCTGTCTGTCACAGGGCTATTTTGTAAACCAAAATAGGTAGACTTAACAGGTTGAAATTTTCACAGACTGTGTACTGCTAAAGCCACTATAACAACAAATTATTAAAAATTAAAAAGGGCCTCATTAATTTTGTACTTTATTTTATTTATACCATAGAATAAATAAACATATGCATTTTAATAAAATATGTAAGTAGTGTTAAATATTGTACAGTGGTATACCCTTCATATGCGAGTCTGGCTCACACTTGGTCACTTTTTTTTATCAGCTCAGAATCTTATTAGACAAAACTAAAATTTGTTTTTACTTGTGGAAATGATATCTTGTATAAAGATAGGGCATCAACTTGTATAGCTGGTGTGCTTTCGAGAAAATTTAATATTTCTATTAGATCCATAGAGTATCATGTGTCTAGTGAAAGATAACCATAACGAGAAAGATCATCTATCATTGCTTTAACAATTTCTTTGTATTTGTTCACAGCTATCTCTTTTTCTCTTTTAGTGTTCCAAACTAGCTTGCTCCTCACATGACCCTCCTCTTGCAAACCATTTGACAACCACAACGCAGTGTTAGCTGTTATCAAACAAGCCACTGAAACCACCTTCAAATCATTGTCAAACATTGGTCTAGAATATATTTCTTCAGAATCCAAGCCAGTGTCTTTCAATGTCATTTCAAATGTTTGGTAATATATGTCCAATAGTTCGCGGAAATAACGGTTTCTCAATTTTGTGTTGGTGCTGCTTATGATTAGGTACATTGTATCATATGCTGGGCTACATATTCGGGCTGTTTGATAGTCTATCATACAGGCTGATACTGGCTTATTGTCCTGGAAAAAAATTTAAATAAATTAAATATACACAATTTCAATGTAGAATGTAAAAATATTCTTATTTTGAAAGAATCATTCCCTATTCCCCTTGTGTATTAATGCGAAAGCGCCAGGATAGCGCGCGAAATTGAAATTTTCTTATGATTTTTGCAATTTGCAGGTCAGTATCAGGTTGTAAATAATACATATTTGTTACGGTCGCAAATCATACTTTAATCAACATACACCCAGATACTGACACACAACACCCCTCTTAACCCAAAATAAAAGTGATTGTATGTAAACAAACCTTATATTTATAAAGAATGTTTTCTTTCCATATGTCTCCATGACAAATGCATGTATTTTGTACTGAATCAACCGCTGCATTAAAATACTTAGCACAGTTCTGTTTCAACTTTTGTAACAGCAGTATATATTCTGTGCCTTCAAACGTTTTCAATGCTTTATCTAATCTATCTTTCATTATTTCCATGTATCTTATGTTTGTATGTTCAGTTAAAGGTTTACAAGTACTTGCGATTTCTTCATAGAGCATAGGATTTTTATTTTTAAGTATGAATGATAAAGCATGTAGTTTAGCTAGAGACTTTAAAGAAATCAGTGTATGATCCAGGTCTAAGAACATTTCATGAGTGTAAGGCTTGTAGCCTTCCCCACACATGTCTTGTAGAGCTAAGACTTCCTTGCAATAGTCTTCCTGAACGAAATAACACTGAGGCATGATGTACTGTGAGTTTATCGGGACATGCTCCTGATATTCTTGGTATGTTTTTAGTACAACAGAATACATAAAGATTTCTCTGGCGAACATTACTGTTACTGCACCACTCACTCGATACTGCTCATTGGTTGGAGCCAATTTTAAAACTAGATGAAATTTAACTTCCTGCCCATTATGTGTTCCCGACAAAACAACTGGAATTAATATTCCAAAGTAGTTCTGCGCGATACTTTCAAACTTTTCTTGGTTATAACTCCAATCTTCTATGTGATTTACGACCGTGAATTTACGTAAAATTGCGCCTAAATATTCTTCAGAAATAACAGACATATTGATGATGAAGTAATAGTAAAAGCTTTGGTTAAAATAAGCTTTGGTAATTTAGCCAAAGCCTTTAAGATTTCAAATACAGTAAACAAAACTTTTGGCCTCCAAACCAAAACGTACACAATCTGTCTGCTAGGCTGCACAGGCTGTCAGTGCCATTGTGTCACTGTCACTGTCAAACAGTTCGTTAATTAAACGTTGCAGATAATCTAAATTCTGTGAACTTGGCAAAAAAATAAATCGTTTGATGTCGTTTAGCGGGATTATCCACCCATGCACTTTTATATTAGTATTAATTTCAGCACGCTTGTTTAACTATTATAATAAAAAAAATGTTGTAGACGAAGGTGAATTTCTATGGGCAAGAGTGGATCCGGGGGGGGGGGGCACAGGGGCACGCCTCCACCCTCCAAAAGGTACCTATGAGTAAAAAAAACTGGAAGGTAACACTTTAATAACATTTGTTTCGTTCGTGCACATTTCCTTCCTACTGTGACAACCAGCACTGCCGAGTGATCCTTCGCCTCGCCACTTTACGCTGGCAGTAACATTTATCTTCGCAGCAGTATGAAAAAACCGGCCAAGTGCGAGACGGGCTCGCAAACTAAGGGTGCTGTACCACCGTACAATATATAACACTACATATTTTAAAAAGGATAATATTTTTGTGTTCGCCAAAAATCTAAAGGTACATCTATGTATGCATTTCTAAAATATTGATCTTAAACCCGTTTAATTGTTTTACTATAATTAAACTACTCGGCCAACAAAATATGTTACATCAAACAAATTCCAAATTAACACCAAGATATAACACTTTTTATTGTAGTGCGCTGCAAATATTCTATTGTAACAATAACTATTTTATTCTTCCCCGAAAAATACTGATCGTGCACCAAATATTCCTGAATGTTACACAAAATATTTAGTATGCATCCTAGTACCGTATACCCATTTACATATTTTAGGTTAGGTTAGGTTAGTTTTGGTTTCATTTTTTACTACATTGGACATTAATTGGTGTTTGATTCAAATACATTTTGCAGTGCATTATCTGAAGTAAAACTAAAAAAATAAATGCTTGTTTTTAAAATTAGGTGTATTACTATTTTTACAAATTTGCAACAGTTGTTAAATAGATGCTCGTTATGACATATTTTAATGAACATATTTTGGTGCACATTCAGTATATTTGGTGGAACACAGGCAAAATTAGGTAAATGAAATGGGAATAAATTGAATTACTTTTAAATACCAACCTTTTAAAAATAACACGCTAAAACAGAACACGTAAATCAGTTTAACAGAATAAAATATTAACAAAGCGAGCACCTAGGCTAATCAAAATATTCCTTTATCAGTTATCATACATTTTTGCATGCTTCGCCTGAGACGGTTCATGAGATACAGCCCGCTGACAGACAGACAGAGGGACGGACGGACGGACAGCGGAGGCTTAGTAATAGGATTCCGTTTGGCATCACTAACGGGCGAACCCAATAACTTATCTATCACCAGTTTTGGCACACTGGAGTAAAAACCTATCTATCGATGGTTTTAACGTCCCAATAATCTGTAAGAGATTATGGAATCTTACCGGCCTGACATAACGACAGATAGAATTATACTGTCTGTCATCAATAGCGATCTGTCTTTAACTTTTTTTTTTTTTTTTTTTTTGTGGATGGGAAATCATCAAATGACTTCTCCCGCTCTGGGCGGAGCGGGAGGGCGTGTCAGACTTTTACTGACTAAAACCCACCCGTGTTCCTTCTGTTGCCTGTGCCGGGGCCACGGTAACTCTTTCGAACATCCCGCAACCCTAGCTGGATCTGTATTTAACTTAGTGTTGCCCAAATGCAAGAACAAGACGAGACTTAGCCAGTCTTGGTCTTGGTCTTGCGCCAATACACCTGGTCTTGGTCTTGGTCTTGGTCTTGCGCTCCCAGTCTTGGTCTTGGTCTTGGTCTTGCAGCAAGAGTCTTGCAAGTCTTGCAATTACCTATTAGTCTATTACTATTTATTAAAGTTTACTTTAAATCTTAGAAAAACGTATTAGAATTGGAACATTGTGACCTTGAATTAACATAGCCATAGTAAAGATCAAGCAGATTAATAAATAACTGAAGATTTGATAAGAAATTCGAAAAATCAACTGACCTATATGTCGTTTTCCATGGAAGTAACTGTTTCTTAATAAACATTTATGATTTATAAGCTTACATTTGCTAAAACATGTAAAAAAACAAATTAATTACAATAACTTGACTGTATTTTAAAGAACAATACTTATCTGTCTAGAAAGAGATTGAACCCTCAACTTATAAGAAATTTAATAAAAGAGTTTTACGATTTATCATTTATTTGAATAAAAAATAAAATACAACACAAATCAACAGCTTTATCATTAGGTTATGATACTTTATATCAATTTTTTTGACCAAGAATTAATACAAAGTAACCATCTGGCTGACTCATCACTTAACCTATTTCTATGTTTTCTAATTACTAATGATGCTTTAGAAAATAACCTCTCAGAATTTTTTTACACGTTTCAAGTATATTTAAAAGTGGCTACAATATTTATTAAACGGGTGATATTTGAACACTTTTTTGCTATTTTTTCTTGTAAAAACTTAAGAAATATAATGACTAAATGTACAATAATAGTACCTAAGTAATTAGTTTAAAACCATATAAGTAATCAATATTATAATATAGGTATACTTACTAGAATGAATTAATATGACATCTACTACCTATCCTTACCATTTTATCCTAATCATAATACTACTTGCGTGATCAGTATAATGTATTCATTTTCATTCTAAGCACTCTGAAACTTATTTATTCTTTGGAACACCTGTAGGTACTCTTAAAAAAATTCGAAATTATTTTGCATGAGTATACCTACGCCCTATGGCGGCAATCAAATAGTGTCACAAATGTTATGATTTCGGCGTGGCGGCAACGATTGTTTTAGATTTCAAAAGAAGCCGCCGGCGCGTGTATCATAACCATGTACTTCCGAAAAGCGGCAAATTTCTTTGAGAAGTAAGTACAAAACCTTTGATGCCGCATTATCAAAGTGCCGATGGTTAAAACATAACTATGCATGCACTCAGTTTGATTTTAATAGATATTTTTTTATTCGCTATGTTTATGGTATTAGTCGTAATGCGCATAGGTCCAGTTTTTCATATTCTTTGATACAGTTTTTTGCGTCTCATAGAATTCCTAAGCGTACCTACCTATACACCGAACTGTTACACCTAACTACTCAGTGAAATAGCGCTAAGTCCTAGCTGCAAGACGCAAGAGTCTTGCAGGCTATGTCTTGTTCTTGCTCAAGTCTTGCACGGTCAGTCTTGGTCTTGGTCTTGCTAAAAATACGCGGTCTTGTTCTTGGTCTTGGTCTTGCAAAAACGCAAGAACAAGACCAAGACTGCAAGACCAAGACTGAATTTGGGCAACACTAATTTAACTGAAAATAGGTTATTGGGTTCGGCCGTAAGCCAACAATGTAATGCACTGGCATCAGTCGGCGATAGGATTTCAGGATAACATATACTTAAAGCTAAAAAGAAAGCGCGGTCCGAGGGGCCTCGCGCGTCCAAAGTTTATGCAGTTTTTCTCAACTCATGAAAAATATTTAGCTATAATACAAGAAAAACTAACCAAACCAATCCAAGGATTCCAAGGTGTGGTGATAAAATTACTGATCTCGCTTCACTCGCTCTTGAAGCCCAGGTTCTCTCAGTTCTTATATTATGTCGACAAAGTTACTCTTATTTCTGTATGTACTTATGGTCAAATGAAAATGTATCCTATCCAAGTCGCGGAGTTAAAAATGTATTAATTTTTTCAACACACTTGCTCGTAAAGTAGCTTAAATTTAACCGCTTTTAGGTTCATAATGCAGTGTATTAAACACGCGTGCTTTTTACTACCTATATATAACCGCACTAGTGCGGTAATATCCGCCACAGATAAGTATTTACGGAGATGTGCACTTTTTTAATCTCAGTCTCACTTTTTTAATTCAGTTTTTATGCTTTATAAATAGTGCTGCGTACAGATAATGTAATTTTACATTGAAATAAAGGAATAGTGACTGAAAAAATGATTTTAAAAAAATAAAATTTTCCTGATAATATTTTTGGTGGAATATGATTCAAAATAAGGAGCTGAATGCATCATGTTAGTTTGCGGAGGGCTGTCCCTTACACCCTGTATAGCTGTATATATATACCTATAACACGGCTACAACCATATTACTGCGACATATCTAAGCTTACTGTCTGTCATCCATCACATTTTCTTTTTTTGCCAATAAAGCTTTTGTATTATTTTTTTTTGTATTTACGCTCGCGCGCTCATTGATCAGCTAGCCTGTCAAAAACCCAAATCATTTTACAAACCAAAGATTTAACGAGATGTAAAAAAAAAACGAATAGATTAACCGATAAACTATTTTGTATTTCTATCAAAATACGTATATGCTAATGAGTACAAATATTAATTAAAACGTTGGGTTAGGTTAGTCAGAAAGAGATCAAGCGCTAGATTTAAATGAATGAAAAGCGAAAATGAATAAGAGAACCTTCATTTTACTGATTTTCTGCTTTTATCATCCCAAGGTTAGGTACAGCTAGCTTTATTACAATATAGATGGGAATGGATACATACCTACGGTGCTACGGTCAGCAACAGAAGTGGAGCACTTTTACTATTACACGTAACTATAGACACAAAATTATTGTATAAGTAGATACACTACTAATTACTCTACTACCCCTGCTATATGGGACTTAACTGGCGAAACGTGGGTGTAGTTGTGCACCTCTGCCCAACCCTTCGGGAAATACAGGCGTGAAGTTTATGTTATGACGTACACTACTTTTCAAAAGTTGGTTTTATCTGATTTTTAGGATTCCGTAACTCAAAAGGAAAAAAACGGAACCCGTATAGGATCACTTCGTTGTCCGTCTGCCAGTCTGTCTGTCAGTCTGTCGAGACCCTTTTTCTCAGGAACGCGTGGAGGTATCAAGTTGAAATTAATATCAAATACGTAAGTCTACGTCCTCTGGAGCTCTAAAGAAATCAAGCTTCTAAGTCAACGCAATAAAAAAAATACAGCCTATTTTGTGATATTTGCAAATAAATCAAAACCGACTATCCCGTTGACCTTGAATCTTTTTTGGCAAGAAGCAAGGTCTCATAGCACAAGGAAACGAAAAAGTCCGAAAAATCAATAATTTGTAGTTTTATCATATAAAAAAACATTTTCTTCCGATTACAAACTATCTCGATACTAATCGATATACGGGAGAACATATTTTTCAACTACAATGTTGAGCTTGTGTTTGGGATACATCCATTCCAACTGCGGAACCCTTCATTGTGCGTGATCCCACACGCACTTGGCCGTTTTTTTGTTTTTAATATTGTGCTTATAAATCGACGGCGAAGCGCCAATACCTTCTAACTGACATTTTTCGAGGAATTGAGAAATTTGATTTTAAAACATGCGAATATCGCCTTTGAATTCCAAACGATAAAAAAGTGAATTTCTCGAAAAATGTCAGTTAGGAAGTATTGGCAGATTGGCACTTCGTCGTCGAAATGACGTTCAATTTTCTTTGCTGACCGTAGCTACTTAAACCGTATCTATATTATGTACTTACCTGAACTTTAACTGAAATAATAATAAGGTAAGCTAGCATTATAGTTTTAACGCTAACGTTAATGCCAGCTGCATTGGATTAAGTTAAACTTTTGCGGAAACACATGGGATAGCAGTTTTATGGCGAGTGCAACTAGATACACGCACGAGAAAATTGCTCCGTAATAGAGTCACACGTCACACAATAACGAGATCTTAAAGCAATCTTACGCCCGGATAATCTTGCTAATATTGTGCCATCTAACAAATTATCCTAATGGCTTTAAAGTTTTATACTATTGGTACTAAAACATGCAGTGAGCCGGTACACGAGTGAAGAGCCGACCAGTCGGTACCTAAATAAGACGAGAATAAGCTCGGTTTTGATTCACAGCTTGGTCCACAGAGTATAATAATAATACGGGCTTAGTTATTGGAACTTTGCCCGGTAAATGGCGTTATGCTCGTCCCCTATCGTTAGTAGCGCCGCTTCCATAGTTGAATGAGTAAAACCTTTTCGGTTATATTTTGAAAAAGGAAATCTGGCCTGCATACATACCAGAGACAACGTACGCGATCTATGTTCTGGAACTCCTTTTACAACAAAACATTGAAACAAGATAAATAAAGGTCTATGAGGTAAAGTGCTAAAGGATATTTTGGCGCCTGGATGACACTGACTGACACGGGCTTTTTTTTTCTTTGGCAACTGAGCCGAAAGGGGGGCGTTGTTAGTAAATGGATATTTATTAATTATTATTATATATTTATTTATTACAGACATACGATATTGTATTGACAAAAAAGATGGCGACGTTAGTTTGGATTTTAGCCACGCGCCACAGTAACCTTATAACGTTGTTCTGTGATAGTGGCCCTTATCACATTGGACGATAACGATAACGACACTATAACTACACGATATCGTCGGACTGGTAGTTTCATACAATTAGTACTAAATGCTTTCACACTGTCGTTGCAATCAATGGTATCGTCGCCAATATTGATTGTTGTGCCGATATCGGCGCGGCGGACAACACAGTGCGGGGTGAAGCAGATCGCGGGGGATGGGCAGGTGCTGCCCGACGGCCGTGCGTGGAATCTACGTCGTGGACGCCACTTGCCCCACCGCACCGCATCGCCCGCACTACTCTGTTTACATTTCGTTGCAACAAGACGTTATTCTTTTGAAATTATTTAAAATTTCAAAGTTTAATTATGACTTTCGAGACTGCCGTGGCATACCGCATGACAATAAGCTATCGTCTCGATATCGTTGTCGTCCGAGCTGACGATACGCTAAAGACGTGTCGGTTTCATCATCGTCGCAGTGTGAAAACGGCCATTTGCGGTATTCATCATCATCAATCATTTATTTCGGAAAATATCCATATCGTGTTAGTATTAGAACTTACCAAACTATGTTAATAAGTAGCATGAAAATAAAAAAAATAAAATCAAGATTACAATCAAAATCCAAAATTAAAATCAATATCAAAATTTAAAAAATCAAAATCACAAAATTAAAATTAAAATCAATTGCAAAATCATAATTACAATAAAAAATGAAAAAATAATAATAATAATAATACCAAAATTACAATTTAAAAAAAATAAAATAAATAAATAATTTAATTAGAAATAAAACCAAAATTAAATTCAGTTGAGACCAATCAAAATTAAACAAAATAAAATTAACATGAAATTAAAATTAAATCAAACTCAAATTAAAATACAGGTATTACTATACAGGGTCAAATTAAATTAACTTGCGAAACTCTGCAAACATGATGGGTATCGATATCTAAACATGATAAAACAAAAAAGAAATGATTTTTATGATGTTTTTAGGGTCATCCACCGCCGGTAGTATAGTCACTTATAATATCAGCTTAAAAATCAGTTTTCTTGACACGATCTCAACACGATAAAACAGATTTTATCAACTCACACTTCAAGTAACAACAATACCAGCGGTCATTGACCCCAAAAAAATCTAATCTTTTTACTTTTATTTTGACGAAACTCCTACGTGATGCGAGTTTAGATAGCAAATTTAATTTGACCCTGAACAGTACAAACTAATCCCATGATTGCGATGCATTGTAGGATGTGACTCTTGCCTGTGGATGTCGGTGTCGCCGCCTAGTCTGTTGAGAAGCCACAAAGCTCACTGTTTTATAAAACTTCCAAGTTCTAGCCACAGTTCTAAAGTCGCTTTGCATTTGCACATTCAACAGTCTTATGAAAATGTACACTAGACTAAGTGCTTAATTATTATTCTCTGAAGACCTTCCATTTATTTCTTTTATCCTCCAAAGGCTTCGGTACAGTTTTTAATGAACGCCAACGTCCTAAATAAACAATAGATACCTATTATTATTTATATTGCAAAAGAATGAAGCGTTGTGCCCCGAGGATGTCTCTTGATCTGTGTAATAAAAACAATGGACTGCGATCGACTACAATATTGTGTCGGTGTTATCTATATCTACAGGTTGTCCCAAACCGAGTGGTCCAAAGGCAAACGCGTAAAGCGGAGGTGGAGACCTATCATTTAAAAATTTTAAAGTTGGGATATTCTCAACATTGCAGAAAACGCTAATTTAATCATTTTCAAGAAATCGACGTTGTGTGTTTATATCTGGCTGGAAGTTGCCTTGTCAGTGTAGGTACCAGATTGTGTTCCTTTTTACGTTCAGTCTGGCTCTGCAACGCTTCAGATTTTATTTTTACTTGTCTTTTCTAACTTTTTATCCAACTTTAGCTAAACTTTCTAGTCCAGATTTAAAAGAAAGAATTGAGAATATCCCTACTTTAAAAATTTTAAATGATAGTTGGCCACCTCCGCTTTACCCCATTTCCCTTTCGACCATTCGGTCTGGGTATATTAAGACCTTGAGTTATTTGAGAATTATTATTTTCTATATTCTTATTATTATTTTGTATTTAAAAGCGGAATTTGGAAAGAAATAAATGGGGTAATACCATAGAGAATTTATATAGTCTTTGGGTAATACTAGTTGGGGGTCAAATAGCTCCAATTTCATTATTGGGGGCAAGTCTTCTATGGAAAAATGCGCAAAAAGCAAATTCGCTTTTCGTGTCTGTCTGTATGACAGCTTAAATCTTCTGAACTACACTGCATCAAAATCAATGGATGGACCAGATGATGCAGTATTTATTCCGGAAGGTTTATGTGTACAACCATTAATATTTAACTTAGATTAGCACAGAAATCTCGATATTTTGCCATGTCGCCAAATTAGTATGTATTTATATAGCATCAGGGGCGGGTTTCCTCTAGTATTTTACATATGTATAATTACCGATTCTGGATTCGAGCTTACAATCATGTTCGCGCTGTGTAAACTAGTTTCCAATGTGCTAGATTTATGACCTGATTAGTAGCCACTAATTTATGGGACAATGCTACTGACAATAGCATTATTATGATACTTACATAATTATTGTATTAGACAGGATGCACAGTAGTGAATAGTATTGGTAGCTTGAGTCTCGGAACAATAATGGGTTTAAATCAGTGTTAATGAAGGATTGAATCAAACTCAAACTCAAAGCATTTATTTTAAATAAACCAATTACAGGCGCTTTTGAATTCTCAAGGGGACAGTCAGTCAGAAAGATGAAGCTAGTTGCCCATTCCAAAGCGTAGTATTTACCTATGGAGAAGAACGGGCAAAAAAACTCCACGGAATAAAATAAGTGCTGCTATTATACATGAACTAATTTAAAACAGGCCAAATGCGTGTCGGGCTTCGCACATTTAAGGTTCCGTACCAAATGTAGAATATAAGCCGTCTGAATCAATAGCGTGCTGCCGCCCGCATAATCAACTTGGTTGTAATAGGAAAAATGAGGGAATTGCAAAGAAAAAATCTCATTTATCCATATATTGGTATTTGTTAGTAAAATATACGTAATAATAAACATTATCACCAAACAAGTTCATAGATCAATGGGAAGTTAAAAAATTCTTCGGAAAAAAAATTGTAAAAAAAAGCTGACTTTGGTGACTAATCATTCCTTTGTTTCCCAATGTTTTTTAAACAAAAATATAGTATTTATCTACTCAACGAGCCCTAAACAATGACAACTCGATGGGGTATGTCAAAAATGTTCGTCTTCGCGCCCCCCTTTAGCTGTATGAGAGCCCTTAAAAACATTAAAAAATATTTTTTGACAATTTGTATGATTTTGGATCAACAAGATGCGTATACTGTGAAAATTTGAAGAATGTAGCTCCAACCGTTTGGCTGTAAAAGTTGTGTGACAAACGACGGACAGACGGACACGTGAGTGACAGCAATAGGGCTCTGTACGGACCCTTCGAATACGGAACCCTAAAAAATAGGTTGTTATCTAAACTGATGAGTTTCATATAAAAAGAAGAGCCTTAACTTAAATACTAAGTCTGAATCGAATGAAGCCGTTCGTATCTGTGAGTTTATAAAAAAAAGAATTGAAGTGATTTGTCCAATTCGTAGGAGTACCTACATCACTTCGAGAACCTTTGGCTTTCCTTATTGAACACATTTGTATTGAGAGTTGAGTTCCCGTCCAATGAGCCGAAATCCCTGCCTACTGTATTGATTTGAATAATCACGAATTTTGTAGAGAAAATTCGATTTCTAGTATGTAGCTGAAAACGTGAATAAAACATCTCTCAGCATAGTCTAAATAATTCTAAATAAGTAGATACCTGTGGTTTAAATACAGGACAGTAAAGTAGTAGGTAGGTTTTGTTTATTTATTGTATTATGGATTGCTAACGCTACAAACATTTCTAGATTCGTGGTAAATATTAAGTACTGTGTTGTTACAATAAAGTAGGTACACTTAAGTGCCTAATACACTATCAAATCGATGATTAAAAGAGTAGATAAAAAAATATATGTTAATTCTTTTAAACATAATAATATTTAAATAATATATGTATAAGCTAACAGACTCAAAATAATAATATGTATATGTCTATAAAAAAGAATGGGAAAGAATCATTGTTGGGCATCATAAAATTCGTCCGCATCGTTGTCAACAGGAAAAGTGCCCAAAAGGCTGGCAGCATTGCGACGTTGTATGACGATGCTGACGCTGTCAAAAAAATAGGCCAGCCTTCTGGTCACGTGATGAGTCGACCAACAGCTTGGCGATGTCTTGAAATTCCAAGTGGGCACTCGGACTCCATGGCCCTAGTGTTTCAACCCCAAACGGCTCGAACATGATTCTTACCCCTCCTTTTTTTCTATAGGTACATGATAAAAAATTGGTTTATTACTAAGGCACAAACTTCTAATCAATCATACAGCCTAGCTAGCTTTGCAGGGTTTTCGAACCATCAAACAATTAAAGTGAAATGCTCGCGAATTAGGAAGCTAATAAAAGTTTGTAACCGATGTTTCAGTGAGCTAGAGTTTTGACAGTCGGTCACGCGAAACATTCAAATTTTCACAATGTTTGCCATGGGTTTTAATTTTTGCGCGCAACCCTAATTGTTTTTCTACAATAAAAGTACCCTAAGTTACTCTTTATAATATCAGCTATCTGCCAAGTCCCGTGAAAATCGGTCCAGCCGTTTCGGAGATTAGCCGGAACAAACAGACAGACAGACAAACATTTTTTTTTAAATATTGTTATAAGTACCGTATATACTTTCATATGCATAGTAAAAATCTGTTATTTTGACATTACAAACAAACACTTTAATTTTATTTAATTGTTTATAAGATGTTTTGAATTAAATTCGGGGATAACTTCAGGTAAGGTACCTTACAACACTACCCACCATTCGCTCTCTAAGATAAAATATGAGACAAGATATAAATATGAGAAAATCATATTATTAATAAATTATTCTCAATGGATATCTCTTATTTATTTGTATATTGGGACTTGGTGCCTCATCAAATAAATAAAAAAATAAAATTAATTGGGCACCTATTGTAGGTAGGTAGATTTAGCGGCATCTAGAAAAATATCAGATGTTCCCTACATTTTGGCGAGTCATGCGAACATAAATGTAGGGAACAGCTGATTTTTTTTCGCGATTTCAGGTTTGGTCCCATAGTAAAAGTTGTTCATAATAATGAGTACAAGGACCCCTTAAGAGTTTGTGCGTTATTTATGTTACATCTTGTATAAGGTCGGCAGTAACAGTCATTTAATTGTTATTTACAAAATAGATGACGTTGAACAAGTGTAATAATTATTTTCTTAACTATGAGATGCGAAACTCTTTAATTACAAATTATCTATGTACCATCGGGAGAGGCCTATATCCAGCAGTGGACTGCGATAGGCTGAGTTGATTGATTGACGGACCATCGCGGACATTTGCGGTGAACTTTTGAACCACTTTTCGACCTTATTGCCTTAGTAAAAAGGTCGAAAAGACGTTCACCGCAAATGTCCGTGATGGTACAAAAACGATGTAAAATCAAACGACTAAATTTTAATAAACTTCATAATATTGCTAAACCATAAACTTGTCAAAACTTTTACCAGATTGTAAACATAACCTTCCTATTTTAGTACACGTTTCAGGAGGTTTCAGGACACATTTAAACTTTTGCTCTAGATTTTTGTTCGAAAGCATGTCTTTCGTTCTACGAATATTGCAAAATCAAGCGAGAAAATCTAGTATTAAAGTTGAGTATACACGACCAAAGATGCAACATACCTACCTTGTTACCTAGAAATGAGGTTGGATACCTACCTACTTATATAGTAGAGCATGACCCAAGAAAATCTCTTCTATGTTCCGTGCTTCGGGTACAATTGTTTCGTACGAGCTGTGTTTCCTTCAGTAATGCATTTATAATGCATCTATACAAATAAATAAAATTGAAGTATCTGTTTGTAATGTCAAAATAACAACTTTTTACTAAATACATAAGAATGTATATACGGTACTAATAACAAAAAAGCTATTTTTAAAATGTGTGTCTGTCTATCTGTCTCTTTGTTGCGGCTAATCTCCGAAACGGCTGGAGCGATTTTGACGGGACTTTCATTGGCAGATAGCTGATGTTACGGGGAGTAACTTGGCTACTTTTATTTTAGAAAAATAATTAGGGTTCCAAAACCCATGAATTGTGAACAAAAAGTCGGATTTGAAAAATTCTTTTTGCATTTGGTAGCCAAACTCTCGATTATAGTTATTGGCTATTTAACATCACCCCATCATCATTTTTTATTTTCCTCTAGAAGCCGAGCAAAAAGAAAAAAGTCAGAAAGAACACTAAGCGAAAACAAAGTAAAACCGCGGGCGGGCGATGCAACGGACGGGTCGGGGGACGAGGGAGTTTTGTTAAAATGTGGCTGTTATTTTAGTATATTGTGTATCTTACGACTTCCACGCGAACGAAGTCGCGGGGCACAGCTAGTGTTGGATAAGACTGATGCACGTGTTTAGGAAACATTTGTGAGATTATATTTTCCAGTTTAGATGACATAGGTTCTTTCTCTCAAAGGATTAAAATAAAGGCTGGCTGTCTGGTTATAGGTATGGATCTATGGTATACTAACGTGATGCTCTGTGATACTAACCCAGCGTTTACATTGTACGAGTTGTGATACTAAACTTGTTCGACAAGCCTTGTAAAAGACTTGTCAAAAACATGACGTGGTTTCAGACATGTATTTATTTTTACATTTACTTTATTTTGACATTTTGGACAAGTTTTGTATATATACGTTACAACTATTCTTTACAACTCTTTTTTTTCCGAATGGGCCTAAATAAACTGGTTTTAGGTGCAAACGATAAACGAAACTACATACGGCTGAACCCGATAACCTATCTATCACCAGTTTTGGCATACTGGAGATAGAAAAACCTATCTAACTATGGTTTTAACGTCCCAATAATCTTTATGAGATTATGAAATCTTACCGGCCTGACATAAGGACAGATAGAATTATACTGTCTACCATCAATAGCGATTTGTCTTTTACTGAAAACAGGTTATTGGTTTCGGCCGTTAGTCGATACCACGAAGCGAAAACAGCGAAACGTAGGCCATAACGCAAAAGAACGTGCATACCATTCAAGTTGCTGAAATGAAAATGTTGAGGTGGATGTGTGGCGTTACCAGGCTTGATAACATCCGTAACGAGTACGTGCGAGAAAGCCTGCGCGTGCGCGATATCGCCGACAAGATGCAAGAGAGTAGGCTGCGAATAGTATGGTCACGTGAAAAGCAGGCCGCCTGAATACGTAGGGAACTTAACGCTACAACTTTCCATTCCCAGTCCAAGACCCAGAGGCAGACCCAAAACAAGGTTGAAAGCTGTAGTGTAGACATAAAAGAGTATCAGGTATCCGAAGACATTGTCGAAGATAGAGCGAAGTAGAAGAGAAATACCAGAAGGCTGACCCCCACGACCATGTGGGATACATAGCCAGGAAGTGAGAGAGAGAGTTAGTCGATGCCACACGTAGAACACATATGTTTTAAAACAACGCGGGGTAAAGAACGCCGGCTGTAGTCTTACAACTTCCTGCTAGCGTCCTGCTAAAGGACGACGAGGTAAGTAGCCTAATTCATGAGTATACTTTACATTTAAATGATCCCCTTCATTTTAATAATGTCTTAAAGGTACTGGAAATGACCGTTTGAAATCCGGAAGTATAGGATCAGGAGACAATTCTCGTATTTTTAAGAACGGTCGCATTCTAATCTCAATCTGTAAAAAAAACCTGTTGTCAAGTTTTTGACATTGATTGTCGCTGAGGTGAGATTACGACTTGAATTTGAACGTTTTTTTTAAGTACGAGAATTGGCCTTCTGCTTTCTCGGAAATCGCGAATCGCGTAACACGATTGCGTTGCTCCATAGCTACGGAGTTGAAATAAGATGTGCTTCCTATAAACATGCGAAACTGGTGAAACCAACATTTTGCCATTCAACGTGGCAATGCTGCCAGTCTTATGGGCACGTTTCCGGATGACAGCGATGCGCACGAGTACTTCGACGCCTAAGTTTCCTTTTTGTTTTTGTATTTATTTGCATAGTCAGTTAGTCATTTACGGCCGAACCCAATAACCTATTTTCGGTAAAAGACAGATCGCTATTTATTGCAGACAGTATAATTCTATCTGTCCTTATGCCAGGCCGGTAAGATTCCATATAATCTCTTATAGATTCTTGGGACGTTAAAACCATAGATAAATAGGTTTTTCTGTCTCCAAAATGCCAAAACTGGTGATAGATAGGTTCGGCTGTAAATTTAGTACCTACCTAGTGTACCTAAATAGTTAAGTTAAATATTTTAAACAAACAGTTTTTTCAATCATGTAAGTTGTATTCCTATACGATTGTGGATTTCTCTTATGAGGACTGTGTGAGGGATGATATGAAAGAAACAGGAGTGAATGATAGCGTGACGGCTAATATGGGAGGGGGGGGGGGGGAACAAAACACGTGTTGCACCGAGCCCAAGGAACATGGGACAAGGGCAGGAAGATGATGACGTTGTGTTCCCAAACTAAGCCAAACGCTTGTGCTGCTAACTGGAGCACTTAGATGAACATTTGAATGGCTAACTATTCTATTCTGCATTTTGTTCCTCTTGGATAAGGTACGTAATCGATATAAACAAACTATCGAATACCTAGATTGGTGACGCATTGTTAAGAAAAGCTAAATTAAATTCTACGACTTCTTTAAACTTCAAAAACTATCTAACTATTCCTATTCAAACTCAATTTTGGTTCGGAATTTGCGGCAACTTTATAAGTATGGGATTACATGAAGGACTTATTTAAAAAATAAACTTGTTTGTTACTTCGCTTTTATAACATAATCTCCTCTTAGCCACTAAAAGGGCACGGAATTAACCCTCAGGCCCTAATCTAACTAATTAACCTTAAGTAGGGACCTTTGTAAATCAAAAGATTCGTGTAAAGTTCATGCAACAAGTACTAACCGCTCGATACACTTTGCATACTTCGGTATCCAAAATATTTTGATCATTGGTACACCTTGGATACTAGAGCGTCCAAAAGTACTAGGCGACAAACATAGCTTCATACTACTCGCACGTGTAAATTAAAGCTTATGGCGTGTTTTCTATCCCTTTCTATACTTAATAACTGTGAAGTTGCTCATAGAACGTTGAGTGATTTATTGTGATAGTTCGGGAGAATTTCGGTGTGAAGTTCACGTTTATAGTTGTGTGCGTCGAGTATTAAGCACTAGGTAGGTAGATGTAAAACTAAAAATATGTAAAATTATTCTATTTATGCGAGACCAAATTTACCTATAGGCGAGGCCCTGTGTCCAGCACTTAGCAGCTAATACTACGAAACGCTAAAATAATGTTCACTGTAGTAGGTATTACGAAACCCCTCTGAATCTGAGGTAAAGAGTGGAATAAGCATTCCCGCTTAACATTAAGCTTCCATTATGACAAAGTAAATATTTAAGAATTGTTAAACATTCCGTTTAAGAATGATGCGAAAACGTCTGGAAGGGAAATCTCCGCCGTGCCTCGTTACGGGTTTCTTTCTATTTATTTTTCCCTCACTATTACATTTTAGAACTGGGAATTAGTTTTAAACGGAGAGAATAAATTATGATCTTCCAAATTCGAAACATTTAAAAAGTTATTATGATAATATATATTCGGTAATAAACTGAGATCACTTATGTAATTTTTTAAGTGCCAATTTCACAAATGAAACTGAACGCGTTCAGCACGTCTAAATTGCGTTCATGAGCTGTCAGTGTCAGTATTCCATAATGTTGACACTGACAGCTCTTGAACGCGATTTAGATGTGCTGAACGCGTTCAGTTTCAGTGGTGAAATCCGCCCTAAGTCAAATTAAAATGAAGTATAAAATAATAATAGTCTTCGTTACTCACCAACTGTTAACTGCAAAGTTTACAAGGACTTGTGTGAGTTGTGAAGTTTGTATGTTTACAGATCACGAGGCAAGATTGCGAGCGAGTCTAACTTAGTTCTCGTCAAACACACGGACTCAACGCGTGATCAATTCATGATTAGCGAGTCTGCCACTCATTGAGCAATCCAAAAACATGCACGTGAACCATGATTAAGTTATTGAAAAAATATTACTTGATTCATTCTCCAAAATTTAAATAGATCGTTCTGTCTCGAAGGTTTAGAACCTAAATATTTGTTAAAAATGGAGGCAAAAATAAATATATTCGATTTCTTTAGTCGCCAGCTTTTCGAAAAAAAATACGGATCACCATTAGTATCATCATACCTACATATTTAAAAGCACCCCAAAAATCAGGTTATTGGAGAACACACCACCTAATGATTTTATTTTGCACTTGCACACAAGAAAAAAGAAGTTTTCTTTGCAAATTCTTTTAAGTTTAAACTCACAATCACTCCATTAACCTAATCTTGAAGATTTTATTTGTCTTCAATCGAATCTTTTTCTGCAGCTTATAAAGACCAACCAGTGCTGCACTTCTACAATATCTAGGTACCTATAAGTACCTACTGCCATTCTAGAACATTTAATCACTATAAGATTCGCCTCTCGAGACAATTTAATCTTTATATTCTTAAACAGCCACGACTCTAAGCGGTAGAACTGTCTCGTAAAGTAAATCTTGTTGCACAGCAAAATGTTACTTTTTGCTGTTTCTAATAAAATAAATCAAATTGTAATCATTCGTAAATGTAACTTTAAGTCAACTGTTACCTAACCAGAAATTGTTAAGCTACTCAATTACCACTTACGTATAAACTGGATGAAATGGCTATTTCATTTTATGTCTCGCGTATTAAGCTTGTCTATAATATAGTACACTTACTAATCTTAATGACTTTACTTTTATTGTAGTTCAAAAGTTGCTAGCACGTAGGTACGTAGTGATATCGAAATATTTGCGAAATATATCTATTCATTTTACAGCATCCGGCTTCCAAGGTCAGCTGTAAAAGCCTTAAATTTCCTCCACATTCCTGACATAGACCCCATGGGACGTGAATAGTGTCACGTCCTCGTCCGGGGAGGGTGACGACGAAGGCCGTGTAAGAGCGAGTGCACGACCGCGGCGTGAATATTAACGAAACCCTTGGGTTAGGTTTGGACACTGTAACGAAACGGTTAACCGGATGGCTATTCGTTATTTATTTATATATTAAAACTTTATGCACAAGTAAAAATAATACCGTACAAAGGTGGACTAAACGCCTGAGGCATTTTGTACCAGTCAACCTTAGGGTGATGCAGAGAGAAAACATGGCAGGTGCAACATAAGGGATAGATAACTCGAAAATATTAGAATAAATACATAGATATATACATACATACTTAAAAACAGAATAAACTTCGTCAGGAGAAATAGCGAACGGTAGAGGAGAAAGTTAGTCACATGGCAAAGAATTAATAAGTAAAACAAAAAAGCTCTAGAAGTTTTAAAGAGTAGGAAGTAGCTTCAGGTCGACCAAGAACCAGTTCTACCAGTGGCGCAGCTACAATCATCATTAGAGGGAAGCCGATGATGAAAAATTGTTCGGTTCTCATAAACTCACGACAAAAAACTGTAGGTTTTTAATATTTTGATGTATTAAACTGGTATTAAATATAATAATGTGATGTGATACACAGTTACACACACAGGTGTACCATATTATTTGGCAATAGTAGACATTAAGAAGAGTGGTTGTACCAAAGGGAAGCCGATAGGAATCGGGTTGTATGAAGTCTTCGCCCCTGAGGTCTACGGCTCGGGGTGCTCGGAGTCAGGAACGTGCAGCAAGATCAGCAAGCAGTAGCAGAGCAGGAACGAGGACGAAGCTGCTGCGCCTTACGCCAAGCAGGAGTATTGCGTCGGCAACATCCCTGTCCAGAGGAGGTACAGTTTTAAAAGAGGGAGTTTAGCAGGAGGGCCGCGTTGGCGTCTTACGCCACGCGAGAGTAACGCCTCAGCGTCAGAGACCTCTAGCGGCGTGGTGTAAGACGCCGCCGCCCTCTTCTCTGTTCATTCGTGGGCAGAGAGGTCTCCGACGCCGAGGCGTCCTGTCACATAGCGTGTCAACGCAGTCCTCCTTCTAAGCGTGAAGCGTTGTAAAGCGCCTCTGCTAATATTAAACTCCTCTTATAAACCTTTACCTCCTATAACGAAAATTACAGAACACAACAGCTCTTTCTATGCGCGTACTAAAAGATGTGGTTTTGTATAGCAAAAATACCACAACACACTGACGGTCATGGTGTTTAATAACAGTACATTATGATACAAGTGTGCTATGTTGGTCATTCATTACACTCGAGGCGGTATTATTCGCACAAGCTGCAGGCGAGCGCGATAAGAGAGCCGAGCGTGTAATGATAATGATCAATGCACACGCGTTTCATACGACGTTTTTCAACACACTTGCGAGGCAAAAAATAAATAAAGTTTCAGAAACTAGCTATTTAAAGAAAAATATGAAATTACCTATTTAAATAAAAATATGAAATATGGCCCGCGGATTCCTTTTATCGCGGTGTTTTCGCAGGTTGAAGGAGAGGCAAAGGCACGAAGCCATCGAACAGTCTATTAGGTATTAAAAGCATAAAAACTGAATATGTTGTACGTTATTTGGATGTAAATCACGAAAGACTGTTATTTTTTGATAAAAATAAATTATTTGATGAAATATTATGATAATTTACGTTTAGGTTTATATTTATTTAGGCAACGGTGCGGTTTGAAAGAAGATATAGTAGCAAAAATTGAAAAGAGTATGCTTCGATGGTTTGGTCATGTTGAGAGGATGAATAAAAGACGACTAACAAAAGGTATTTACACGGCAGATGTGAGTGGAAACACCTGGAAACAAGACGCTAGGAAGACATATAGTGACCTTATTGGTGATGCTCTTCAGAACGGTCAGGTGCGCAGTACTCGCAACCGGCGTGCGTGTATGACCAGATGTACTTATGAACGTAAACGAAGCAAAAGGAGTATGTAAGGATCGTAGCAGGTGGCGTTCTGTAGTTTCTGTCTACCCCTATGGAAAGAAGGCGTGAGTTTATAGAATAGAATAGAATATTCTTTATTGTACACCACAAAAATAGTACAGACACAATTACAGATATTTGGTTTATGTATGTGTATTATTTTAATTTATCATATTTTATTTATGTACATAGTAGGCATAAAAAGTCTTTTTAATGAGATTAAAAAAGCGCATGATAGATGAATAAATTGGATACCTGAAATCTGTACATATAAAAATTCATGTTTGTTTTTTTTTGTCCCGTATGCGATCCTAAACGATTCATCCAATTGCGATGACACTCGCGAAAGTACCGGGAACGAAGTCGAAGACGGGCCACCGGCGCTCCGCTCCGCCGGTGGCCCGTCATGCTCTATGGTATGAAGTAATAAATTAGTAAGTAACATGTACCTATTAAGTTTCAGTTCAGCAAGCCGTTTGGGATTCAAAATAATCCCAGATTACTTAGGCACAGATCTTTTTGCTAGTTTGGTTTTGATAAATGATAATGATAAAAGATTTTATTTCTGTAAGTAGGTTTGTACAAACAGTTTTACACGTCAATCATATATTTTTGAAACCGAGATGAGCCCGGCGTTTCCTCTCTGACTACTCTGAGAAGAAAGGCCGAAACAAAATCAGAGGTCACAGTCTCTTTTAAAGTCCAGAAATAATCTTGGTCAGATCATGTGAAGACCGTGTAAATTGGTGTCTGAAATGGTCTCTTGAGGAAAGAACCACACAGTTTTACATGGTATTATTATTATAGCTTTTGACATAGTATTATCATTTATTTCAATTTCACAATTTCCTTTTGCCTAGAAATCGTTTAACGAAGAACAAACACCCCTTAGTCAACTGTACATTAAAAAATAAACACTACTTTCATTACGAATCACGAAGGAAATGGAAAAAATGTAAATAAGTACCTAGTGAAAGTGTCTCAAGCAGTAGACAGTGTACTATAAGCCTTAGGGATTCGCCTGTAGTTCTTAGAATGAGTTTTCACAATAGCCTACATTCCGAAGAATACGTAGTACGAGCAACGGAAATGAATGAAAACCATCTTTTAATAAATACATCGGAGTAAAATATTCCTCTCTAGGCTAGTGATATTAAAACCGGAGAACTTTCATACATTTATATTGTTTAGGTTTTTTTGTCAACAATTAATTTTCCTCACTACATTTAAATTACTACAACTTTTCACGGCCAATTACAGAGAAGCCTTTATACAAAACCTCTCATAATAAATAGCTTTTAACTTTTTCATTAATTTTACTCGGGATTAATGACATTTTAATTTGCGCTGAGAAGCTTCGGTGCGAACATTTTTTCTAGCCTAAATCCTTACTTAAATTGTACAAAATAAATCCCTTGAGAATTTAGCGGCTAGCTTTAATATATTAGAGTAAAGTTCGCGTGGAATGGGTTTATATCAAAACATGCAGTCAAAAGTGCATATAAATCAAGTTGAGCGAACATTTTGTGCACAGTAAGGGAGTAAGCAGACTAATGCAGCCTGCACTGGAGTGAAACCGTCGCGTTGCCTCGCTTATGAATATTTATAAGTCCTCAACTCTACAAATGAAATTTTCAGAGTATTTTTCTCTTACAATAGAATATCAAAATCGTCGGAGACATTGCTGCGGATGTGACCTGACAATGAAGTCGTTCTCTCTACTTGTGTAAGTACTGAGCACACTGAAAATATAATTTTAAGGCTGTACCACCCACACGAAGTTAATATTGTTTACTGAAAACAAAATATCAGCCTACACTCGCTTCTTATAATATCTTTGGTTGTATTTATAATTTTACTTCGGCACATTAATAACACGCACTTATAGTCCCACACCAATCTATACTTACCTATCACTAGATCACAATCAAACAAAGTATATTGAAAGAAATCTTAAAATTGCTTGGATTCCACGTAGGTAAAAGGACGTTTTAATTCACACACTTCCATACTTAATGGATCAAAAGCATTTTGAGGATGTTCATTTCATGCAAACCTTTAACACAACTCAATATTTACACAAAAATTATACATATGTATGTTTAACACGTTATCCTAAATGTACAATTCGCACCAACCAACAGGGTAAATTGTTTCCCGGATGCGGGCCGCTCCGCACAGATTGAAAAGTAAACCGATTCGGCCCACGTCGAGCCAGTCTATTTGCCGTAAGTGGCTCACTACGGAGTACTCGCCTATTTGTTTTTATTACAATACACCCGTTCTCAAATCCCTCTATACGTCCTTGTTACTGGCTGGAACTTTCCGAGGCTACATTAAAAGCTTTGCCACTTTAATTCAGGTGGTTTACGTGTGTTACGAGTTTATATTACCTGTTGGATTATCGCTGCCTAGTGCCTGGATTCTTTTGTATTTATTTATTAAAAACTTTATGCACAAGTAAAAAAGAATACCGTACAAAGGTGGATTTAATACCTGAGGCATTTTCTACCATTCAACCATCAAGTCATCGTTTTCTAACAGTTGTTTTTCTGTTTGTTATGCCGTTTTACAGGCATTTAAGATCATGTTCTACGACAGTTTATTTAAAATGACGTGATGTGATACGAGCGTGCAATGTTCTGTCGTTAGACACGTTCACGCTATCAATGGACCTTTCAATGTGTTAGATAGATATTAGCATAAACTACAGCAGGATACTCCAATTTGTATTAATGCAAACAATTGACGATCGACTGCCCGTCGTTCGCAGTTTTCTTTCACATCATGTTCCCTGTATGATTTACCCTTACACCACTCCTATCCCACTCTATAATGCATATTTTCATGCATGCCTGCCTGCTAAGTATGACAAACACACCTGACCTTTCTGAATATCGATGGCTGAACATCAACGATATAGACAAGGTTCTATGCGGGTTACGGATACACACATACAAAGGTATTATAAGACTAAACCAAATTGATAATGATGTGTGTGAGCACTGAAAGCCACTCAAGTGACACTGAGCTCAATTTTCCAAACGAATGAAGTTTATCGGTACTTACCTAGAAACAAACATCTACTGTATATGACGGAAATACAATATAAACAGAAGAACAACAATCAACAGAATAATAAATACAACAATCTCGGCAAGTTCAATCAATGCTTTGACAAATTCATAAGTCAACAGAGGAGTTAGTTTGTTTCGTTAACTTATTCTCCTTTGTAACGTCATTAAAAAGTTTTAATTTGATAGCCCTGATGAAAAGTGTCGACTGTGTTGCTGCTTGCTGCACATCCCTATTAATAACATCAATCAACTCAGCCTATCGCTTGACATAGGGCTCTCCCAGGCTGCGCCACAACACCCTGTCCTTCGCCTTCCGCATCCAGTTTGTCCCAGCCACCTTCCTAAGAACATCGGTCCAGCTAACTGGGGGCGTCCCACACTATGCTTGCTGATACGCGGTCTCCACTCCAGGACTGTCTGCTCCACCGGCCATCGGTCGTTCGACAAACATGACCAGCCCACTGCCACTTCAGCTTGCTTACTCTGCAAGCTATGTCGTACATATATCGTTTTAATATCGTTGAAATCTTTTGTAGCTCGTAGCACTGTCTACGCAGCTACGCACCTCTACGAAAGCGCTACGACAATGTCAATGCTCTCAATGAAGCCAGAGGCGAATACTTAAAAGGTTTTAGCGATATCCTCCTATCTATACATACCTAAAACACTTGAACGGGAACATTCGAAGACGAGTCTCGCCAATTAGACGCCGAACTTTACCTACTTGAAACTTCTTAATAGCTCGCCGACGCTCCTACACAAATCAAATTGTATAAAACAGCTCAAATTCTCTGTATAATTATATTAAAGGTAATTTATTCGTATTGGCACTGTTATGAGATCAAGGTGACATTTAGATAAATAGAGTGCTTAGTTCTGAGCTTACTATTAATTGCTTCTTATTATTAAATATTACTTATCATACTTTATTTTTTGTTTGGCCCTTATTTGAAGAGCAAGCTTAGGCAGGATAAATTATTTGTACTTTAAATACCTATATGATCACTGTAGGGGCCAGAATATGAGCTCTAAGGAGTAAGTTTCCCTGACAATGAGCTTTCAATAAAAAAGCATATGACAATACTAAATAACTAAGTGCACAAACAAGACCGAACATCTCGACATTCTGTGCGAACCAATACCGAGTTGTTTGTGGTATTTGTCCTAGAATAGTGCAAGGCAAATACGTCAATCCTACAATAATAGTACGCAAGAGGGGGCTCTCTAGTCATGGCGGAGCAATTAGAGCTGCGCTGGTCTAGCCGGCACACTGCCAGATCTAACGAACCGATTGCTAGCAACTTATACTTGAGTAGGTACTTGTCCAAAAAGAGAAGATGCTTTGACTTATACAAGCAGTTCGAATATAGTAGCTTTTTGTCTTTTTTTGCTTCCCTTTTTTTTCTTATTTAAAAATGATTTTTTACTTTCAAGTGATTTTTAACCGACGAAAAAAAAGAGGAGGTGCTCGAGTCAACGCGTAAATTTTTTTTATGTATGACCACGTGTAACTTTTTGCAGAGTATTCCGATTTGAACGATTCTTATTTTATTCGGGGGGGTATACCTCGAAGTTGATCCCAAGTAAAATTTATTAACTTTGCTTGGGCAGTTTTTAAATTAGCTTCAATAATACATATTTTCCCACATAGTCTATGTGGATGATGTTTTAATAACTTCCTGTCACTGTAATTTGCATAGCAGGTAGTGGTATTTGAATTTGTGTGGGGTAGGTACCAAAAAATAAAACCGACTTCCAAAAAAAAAGACTACAAAGTGAAAAATAACTTTGATTTCGGAAGTCTGTTTTATATTTTGTAAAAAAGATTTTTGTATGAAAATTTTTCCGACGATAGATAGGATAAAGATTTATTTCTCACCACAATATATCGGTACATTTTCAAAATACATAAAATCAAGAACATACATAATAGTTATAATTATACTGTGGGAGACAATCCTAAGCACAAATATATCGCAAACGTAATTCAACTGTATGTTCGAGTATTAAGGTTTAAATTAAACTGAAGTTATTGACTGGCTGAAGTTGTTGTTGTTTGTTGGCCCGTGACGCAATCACACAAAGATGCACGACAGGAATCAAGAAACTTTGATAAAATTAAAAATAGTATACTTTGGAAAATTCATTCCCCTGCATGCATAAATGATTTGCGGTTTTATATAACTCTTCTGCAAGCTATAAGTACGCATAAATACATAGAATATAAATTCCTGCCTGTTTAATATTCGCCGGGGAAGTTGAAACTTTCGTGGCGACGTCATTCTGCAGTCTATTCCACTGACTTCATAAGTTTGTGCTTAGTTCCCGAGAGAAGCGAACCTCTGTCATCCCATACAGTATTATTTTACTAACAATATGTAGGTACAAGTTTAACTACAGAACTTAAGGCGAAAGCGCCCGGGTAGCCCGCGAAATTCAATTTTTCTTACGTTTTTTGCAATTTGCAGGTCAGTATTAGGTTGTATGTGGATTAAAATAAGATTTGCGACCGAAACAAATATGTATTAATTTACAGAATTATAATCATTAAAGTCATCAATACAACTCTCTAAGACCAAGTAATCCTATTGAATGACTATTAATGTTCATGAAATCTTAACATTTGAGGATTATAACTTAAGGAGTTGTATTACTGATTCTAATTATTATAAATCTGTAAGTACATATTTTTTACGGTCATCATACTTTAATCAACATACACCCAGACACTGAGCTGCAAATTACAAACATCGTAAGTAAATTTGAATGTCGACAACCGCTAAATTCAAATTTTCTTACGATTTTTGCGATTTGCAGCTCAGTGTCTGGGTTTATGTTGATCAAAGTATGATACGCAACCGTAAAAAATATGTATTTACAGAATTATAAAATTAGAATCAGTAATACAACTCCTTAAGTTAGTGTAATCCTCAAATGTTAAGATTTCATGAAATAGTCATTCAATAGACTTACTTGGCCTTAGAGAGTTGTATTGATGACTTTAATGATTATAATTCTGTAAACTCATATTTGTTACGGTCGCGAATCATATTTCAATGAACATACATCATAACACTGATCTGCAAATTGCAAAAAACTTAAGAAAATTTGAATTTCGCGGGCTACCCGGGCGCTTTCGCCTTAAGTATTACGGTATCACCACAGGATATACTGACTGCCTGTCATGCCATGCTGGGATCCTGGGTTCCACGCCTAGTTCGAGCAGTACTTATTGTACAGTTTTTTTAGCCAGGTCTCGACAATTCGGAAAATTATACCTGATATAAAGAAGTGCTGGGGGCCGAGCACCACCTCTTAAAGCAGTATTATTTTTATGTTACTTCAGTGTGAGAAAGAGATGGAGCTGTACAGGACGTCTAGCTCCACCTCTTTCCCACACTGAAGTAAGATTACAATAATACTGCTAGAGGTGGTGGTCTAGCTCCAGTCGTGCATACTTGGCTTTGTATCGACTCAACGGTGAAGATAGTCTTATGAAAATGTAGGTAAAAGGTTGTGTAGCAATTTAACTGGCTGTGCGACAGTTATAAGTACTTCCACAAAATCGAATGGGCCGCAACGCTCAAGATGTCCGCCACCAAAGCAAGAAGCCCTTACCTTAGGCCACGTATGTCTTGTCCAGCCGAAGTTAGCTGGGAACTCCCACGCTTGCTCCTGGTTGATTCTGCCTGACCGAGACGCGATTCACCTTCTTGTTGTGTCTTAGGGGTTTGAAGAACACTAATAATTAACACAGATCACACACGCTTGTTTTAGGGGCTTGTGGCTAAGAAATAACAGCCGCACGGGTCAATCGATCAGGTTAAGCTACGCTTGCCGCGGTTGGTCCGTGGATGGGTGACCATCTTTACATATCAAGACCCTTCCGTGTCTCGGAAAGCACGTTAAGCCGTTGGTCCCGGCTGTCATTCGTTTATCTTTGACAGTCGTTACGGGTCGTCAGAAGTCCGAAAGTCTGACAACCAGTCTTACCAAGGGGTATCGTATTACCCAGTAATTGGGTTGTAGAGGTCAGATAGGCAGTCGCTCCATGTAAAATACTGGTATTCAGCTGCATCCGGTTTGACTGGAAGCCGACCCCAATATAGTTGGGAAAAGGCTAGGCAGATGATGATGATGACACACGCTTGTTTTAAAGTTCCGTGTAACTTTAATTTCATTATCGGTCTATTCTGTGTAAATCTCACCGTGATAGCAGTGAAGTCAGCTTGAAGTTAGCTGTCATTAGATCTGTTGGTGTGTGAACGTTGCCATTACGCTCTGCCATTAGTGGAACACTCGAATGCCATTAGATTAATGAAATACAAGCCTTGTGCATCGGGCAAAATGCTTGTATTTCATAAATAGAATGGCTTTCCCATCGGCAAAAAATTACGAACGTCCATACAAACTTTCATCCCCAATTTAACCCCTTTAGGGCTCAATGCTTTAAGGAAAGAATTCTCAAATCCTTTCGCAGTGCTCACCTTTGTTACAAAAGGAACTCTAGTCAAAAATGTCATGTTTCTTAGTTCTTGCTCAGCGGCTTACGCAATGCGTTGTCTGTCAGTGAATGAATGAATAATTTTACTAAGTAGATTGGTGCCGATAAATTGAATTAAGTATGAACAAAGCAGGATAGCGGATTCACATTATTATGTTGTGTCGTGTTGTGACGCTTCTGAACAGATTCGTTTGATTGGCCTGTACTTCGTCACAACACACCACAAAAATGTGGTTCCGCCTTTATGATTATGAAACACAGGCAAACCACATTAATGGCTACATATGTACAGTAACAGCTTAATAGATGTAATGGTCACTGTGGTCCATTTTGTGGTAGGTACCTTTTGGCTTCTAGAACCACCTACACAGTATATAGAGTTGTTGTAACGTTATGTACAAACATATCTAGTGCTTAGGTGTACATTTGATGTTTATTAATCACGGGAGCGGACCGGCGGCGGATATTGTTAGTTCTGCATCTGACACGCCCGGAGACATCCTTGATATATTATAAAGGATAGGTAAACACTACTCTGTCCTTCTCATACTTCTGACTTTGTTCATTCTTCCTTTCATTTTCAGTCCATTCTTCTTTGGAATGCGCTACCTCTTGACATCAGGATGGCCACCAGTCGGTATGCATTTAAGCGGAGATTGCGGAGTTATTTTCAAAATAAATAGCGTAGAGTCATCTCAAAACCTCTCTCTCTTGAATTTATATATAATATATGTATATAATATAGGTATATATTATAGTAAATATGTATGTATGTGTATTATAAGTTTATGACTTATTTATGTACAAATTGTTCCATTTCTAACAGAGCACCTGCCATCTAATCTCTTCACCACCCTTGGTTGACTGGTAGAGAATGCCTAAGGCATTAAGTCCGCCTTTGTACTTTTTTAAGTGTGAAAAGTTTAAATAAATAAATAAATAAATAAACAACTCGCATAACTAACTCGGGATTAATTTGTTTCAGATAGGTATCTACCTAATGTTTTTCTATTAAATTGCATTTGTTTGTAGAACTTTTTGGAAAGGAGGAGGTTCTCAATTCGGTTGTATTTTTTTTTAATGTTTGTTACCTCAGAACTCCGTCATTTATAAACCTATTTGAAAAATTCTTTTTTTTTATTTGAAAAATATTTAGATTGGTCCCATATAAATTTGGTCAAGTTCTGTTATGTGGTTTTTGAGTTAGTTTCAATAATACGTATTTTTTCCACTTAGTATATGTTAATGATGTTATAATAATTTTCTGTCACTGTTATTTACATTGCAAGTAGTACATTTACATACGACTTTGTGTGGGGTAAAAAAACCGAATTCCAAAAAAAAGAACACTACAAACTGAAAAATAAATCGGTGGCAAAAACGAAAATACAAAACAAAACCAGACACTGACTTCCGAAATTAAATTTATTTAAGTATCACTTTGTAGGTAGTGTTTTTTTTTTCGAAGGCTGTTGTTTTTTTTTTTTGCAAAAAAGTTTTTTTAGTCCTTATTACCTATTTCCTTTCTAATATATTATTTACTATAAAACAGTTGGACGTTTATTCAGAATTAAATGTAGGCACATAAATTACAACTTATACCTAATTAATAAAAAGAACAATATAATAACCTAACTCAACTATCCTGAAAACTAAAATATGGCGTCGAAAAATTCCTCCGCATCGTTGTCAACTGGTAATGTACCCAAGAGACTGGCGGCATTGCCACGTTGTATGGTAATGCTATAAAAGTTTGTGAAGATGTTTGTACCTCAATCACGCATTAAATGGCTGAACGGATTGGAATGAAAAATTCACTATTACACTAGCTAGACGTCTTGGATTAATACGTAGAATACTTTTTTCTTTTTTTTTTCCATATCTTTCATGTATTATGGAGTTCTTCTAATAGGTATTCGAATGAAACCGTGAGCAAGACCGTGTCAGTTATAAATTATTCTACGTAGCCAATTGATATAACATTCATTTTGTTTCAATAACTCCCCGTGTTTTCCCTTGATCATATCATTCGGTATGCTGTACCTTGACGAGGCCTTGACATAGTCGCACTAATGTGTTTACTAATATTCACATCCCTTTTCTAACAGAAAACAAGCGTCGCCGTCGAACAGTGGCTCCGAGGAGTTGCGGATTTAATTAAAACCTTTTTTTGGGCCGAAGTTCCTTATCGCACGTAATCTGCAGACTTGGCGAAAGAGAGTTAGACCCAAAAAAAATGTTACATTTTGACCGACAAAACACTTTTGTTAGGTTCGTAACCAAAATGTCGTGAATCACGACACTATAAAATAAAATATATAAAAGTATAACATGTCAAAATGTTATACTTTTTTCGGCTAGTGTGCAAAAGCGAAACGAACTTCGTTCCAACCGGGTGTCCCACGACATCTCTCGATAGTTTTTGAAGTGAAACTTCTTAACCTGTTGAATCACTGGACGCCTTGAGGCGTCAGCAGAATTTAGCAGTTTATGCGCAAAACTGCGATGCAATGCGAATTCGCAGTTTTGTGTGGGAGACCTTAACCTGCTGAATTCTGCTAACGCCTCAAGGCGTCAGTGGGATTCAACAGGTGCCTAGGTGGTCGGTTTAGTCCAAACGAGCATTCTCTCGTTGGTCTATCCATAGTAAAATCTCAAGAATAAGTATCAAGAAAAGAATGCTCTAGCTCTTTCAATCCGATCCAGCCTGTCCCTTACTGTCCTCCCTCAGCGACGCCCTAAGCCGAGGTCCGTACCACACAGGGGGTGCCCTTAGCGAGTAGTCGCTTAGTTTTTATGCCCTGGCTGGAGGCTTTAATCGCAGTCAACAACCTCCTAGGTTGAACGGCGAGATGCCATTTCCCATAAAACAAAAAAAACCGCTCTTTCTCTTGTCTGGTTCTGTGCTCGTTTGGTTTAAACCCATCTTTAGGCGGCGAGAGTGAAATTTCAAGGACGCGTCACGTTTAGGCACATTTCGTCACATGAAAGAGAAGAAAGATATAACTCTCTCTCTGTCTCTCACACTAAATCTCTCTTATTCTTTTTCTTATCAGTATTTTACATTAAAAAAAAACATACGACCGAATTGAGAACCTCCTCTTTTTTTTGAAGTCGGTTAAAAAACATAATTTTTCCCGTTCATAACCCCAGCTGCTTCACAATTCCACAAAAGCATCGTGGAATGAGGACTATCGCGTTTGAATTCGCCGCTAAAGGCGCTAGTGTAGCGTGAGGTCTCCAAAATGTCAAATGTCACTGAACATTCATTGTTTGTGTGGGATTTTCTATTGCGAATTTTTACCAATTATTTATAATTTTTGTAAAAATTGTGCCATTCCTGATTAATTAAGGCTTAACATTTTAAGTAACAACTTAGGATCTAATTTGGTACCTAACACTTGGAGGAAGAATAAATTTTTGCCTGCCTCATGCTTGCCCATTTTAGTATTTTAGTATCAAATATTCATTTGAAGTTTTAAAATGTAATAAAAAAACATTGTATGCAGTAATGGGTACTTAAACATATCCAAAACTTAACAAATAAAAATACTGACAGGACCTTACTCGCCAGTGGCGCCAACTGGTGAGCACAAAATCGATTGGAACAAATCAATCAATGTAACTCATTTCCCAATAAAACTAAACTAACTTTAACAATGATTTATCTCTGTACCACTATATCTTACCTATCCACTACGCACACCATCACATCTACAGCCTTGGCCAAAAGTATTGAGCACCTTACAAATTTCGCTCGTACACGGTAAGTATGGGAAGAAACCAAATCAATTGCTTATGGATTATTTAATCGGCATCTACAAGAGTTTAAAAATAATCAGTCACGCCGCAGCTAGCAATAAAACACCTGGATGTCACAAAATTTGTCTTTTTCAATTTTTGTATTTATTAATCAGTTCGCTACTATCGCTCGTTGTGAACACATCCAGTGATCTAGTGCGCCTTTTGTATTTTATTTCAGAAGTTTTAAGTGTTATCGTTGCAATATGCCAAAACAAAACGAACTTTCTTTAGAAAAACGTGTGCAGATACAGCTTCTGTATGAGCAAGGGAAATCACAAGTAGAGATTTCTAAAACTGTGAAATGTTCGCGCCGATCCGTGCAATATGCTATTCAGCGATTCTCTACTACCGGATCACATGAAAATAGACCGAGAACCGGGCGCAAACGCATCACCACAGACCGTCAAGATCGTCAGTTACTGAGAGAGTCGTTAAGAAATAGGAAAAAAACATCTTCAGAGCTCGCTGCTGAGTTGTCGGAACAAATTAAGAAGCCAATTTCTGCTCGAACTACTCGCAGAAGACTTCAAGAAGCTGGTCTGAAAGGCTGTAAAGCTAGGAAGAAGCCATGGCTCTCCGATAACAACAAAAAAGCTCGATTGAAATGGGCTTTAAAACACCGAACTTTCACCGCTGAAGATTGGTCAAATGTTGTTTGGTCAGACGAATCAAACTTTGAGGTGAGTAAGTCAATTTAATGCCCTGATACAATTTTATAAAATGTTTTAAAAACCAAACGCATAATTGAATTTATTTTAGTTTTATGGAACTCAATATTTTTCTCTTTATTGCAGATTTTTGGTACACCTGGTGTGACCTTTGTGCGTCGCCGTGTGGGCGAAGAATTTAAGCCAGAGTGTGTGATCCCAACCGTTAAACACGGTGGAGGCAGCATAATGGTCTGGGGTTGCATGACCGATTCTGGAGTTGGCGAATTGTTCGTGTGTGAGGGTCGCATGGACTCTACTAAGTACATAAATGTACTAGAAACTGCATTACTGCCTTCATTCACGAAACTTTTTGGCGACACGAATATGGATGGTGTCAAATTCCAGCAGGATAACGCGCCATGCCACAAATCTGCACGCACTATGAGATGGTTTCGGGAAAATAACACGGAACTGCTTGACTGGCCAGCTCAGTCTCCAGATCTGAACCCCATAGAACATTTATGGGGTTTATTAAAGCGCAGGGTTAGGCGCCACACAATTAATAACAAAGAAGATTTAAAACGCTGCCTGCGCCTAGAATGGAACTCGATTACTGTTGACGACTGTAAAAAACTTGTTAACTCTTTACCAAAAAGAATTTCTGCCGTAATTAAGGCAAAGGGTGGACCCACAAAATATTAATTTTCTATTAATAAATAGTAAAATAAACCCATATAAAACGTTTTGTTTTATTTCTATTTGATACTCCGCATAAAACTGAAAGATATCATGGGTGCTCAATACTTTTGGCCAAGGCTGTATATCAATACTATAGTTAATTCATATCAGAGAAACTGCGGTTCAGTGATAAACCTTGAAGGGCTTGAGATAATACCAGCCGTCCCTCACCGAGTTAGTGGCGAGCAAAAACCTCGTGCGCCTTTCCCTACGAATGGGAAATTTATCTCATGGGACAGATGCGATAAATACGGTTTGTACCATTAACCGTTTCTCTGGGACAAGCCTCCGTGTTTCTTATTTGAAGATGTTTTAGGACCTGAAAGACTGAGAATGCAAGATTGTCGAATAATAAATAGGTACTTACTTTAAATTAGAATAAAACTATTTCAATAACAACGACCTTTATCGTTGCATTTTTTATTACTGACACTCGATCCAGGGTTATTCCGAAGTTGCTGCAGTTTCTAGATTTTATACACTTTATAGTAGATATTTATGCCAGTCACAGTGTTAGTCCCATCAAAGTTCTTCCTTGGTTTCTAATATCCAATAATGTTGCATTCCGTAGGGTAAAATGTATTGGGACTATCTGGAAAAGATCCATTTTATACATACATTATAGCGAATAAATTATTTCTAAATTTATTATATGTTAACAATTTTTTTTATTCTTTTTAGGTATTAATTTTAATTTCTTATTTTATTTGATGATTTTGCCAATAGACTCGACCCCTATTACATGGAACTTAATCATAGCTGGCGAAATGTAGGTGAACTATAGGTACACCTCTGCCCAACCCTTCGGGGAAACAAGGCGTGTTGTTATGTCATGTGTAAATGATTTCTACTTCTATGCTTTTGAATGTTTGATCACGACATCACGTAGCCATAATATTCCTGACAGTATATTTTTATTGACCGCCTTTGTATATCTACTTAACACAAAGACCTCGCAGTGAAAGAAAATTATACGTAGCAATCAAACCGCTATAAATGTTTCTTGTAATTTGGCAATTCGTTTTATAGACATAGCTCACAATCTGTACTATCTAAAATAATAAAGCTGAAGAGTTTGTTTGTTTGTTTAAACGCGCTAACCTCTTTCAAATGCCTATAGGCCAAATCCGAGGAATCCGAGTAAAAAGAAAAAAGTAAAAAAAACGCCAAGCGAAAACGAAGTATTAGCGTGGGCAGGCGATGCGATGCGACGGGGTGGGACGGGGGAAGATGAAATTTCAAGCGGACGAAGTCGCGGGCAGAAGCTAGTCTATATCTATACCTACCAATAACAAAGCTGAAGAGTTTGTTTGTTTGTTTTTTTGAACGCACTAACCTCTGAAACTACCAGACGGATTTGAAAAATTCTTTTTGCATTTGATAGGCCAAATCATGAGGAAGGCTATAGGCTATTTAAATCACGCTACAACCCTTAGGAGACGAGCAAAATGAAATAAGTCAGAAAAAACGCTAAGCTAAAACGAAGTAATAGCGTGGGCAGGCGATGCGATGCGCTGGGGTGGGACGGGGGAACATGAAATTTCAAGCGGACGAAGTCGCGGGCAGAAGCTTGTCTATATCTACTAATAATAAAGCTGAAGAGTTTGTTTGTTTTTCTTTGTTTGAATGCGCTAATTTTTCCAGTCCGATTTGAAAAATTCTTTTTGCATTTGATAGCCCAATTCTTGAGGAAGGCTATAGGCTATTTAACATCACGCTACGACTCTTAGGAGCCGAGCAAAAAGAAATAAGTCAGAAAACGCTAAGCGAAAACGAGGTGATAGCCGGGCGGGCGACGCGATGCGATGCGGTGGGTCGGGGGCCGAGGGAGTTTTATAAAAATGTGGCTGTTATTTGAGTATATTGTGTATCTTGCGACTCGTGTTTCCACGCGAACGAAGTCGCAGGCAGAAGCTCTAGCTTTTAATAATATGATGTATACAGGGTGTGCCGTAAATAGTGGTCCAACGTTAAGCAGTCGATACACCGTATATTCAGCTATCACATACCACAATTTGAAACTTTTTTTCCATAGATCTCAGAATAAAATACCTATTAATCTATTCTTTTTTGAAAAATGAACACCTTGCTTTACTAATGTGGCTGTAATTTCTATAAATAACATTATTTTATCTGTTTATAATTGTGGAATACATGTGCTATCACAAGCAAGTAATTTTGTAAATGTAATTTTATAGGTAATAAAGAAAAATGTGTTTATTTCAAAACGTAACTCAAATGTTTGTGTGTGACTTGGGGTGCGAATGGTGTAAAAAATGTACGACACTGTCGGTGCCCATCCATTGTTTTAAAAACTTGTTCAATTAATGCAGATTCTAAAATAGTAAGTATAATAATAACTGATTCGTTAATTTAAACAAAGTTATAGCCATTTCTATTCAAAAACAGCTGCATTGAACAGCCCAATAAGTAAAGCAGGGTGTAAACTTTCAAAAAAGAATAAAAATATTTTATTTTGAGAGCTATGGAAAAAAAGTTTCAAATTGTAGTATGTGACAGCTGAATATACGGTGTATCGACCGCTTGACGTTGGACCACTATTTACGCCACGCCTTGTATAAAGATAATAATATTATACTAGCTCACCAGCCCATTTTTTTTTTCTTAAGTGGTATTCCATTAATTTTGAGTAGGTACCTAAGTGATTCTTTTTTGGTAGGTACGAAGATGTCGCAAAAATCCTGAAATAAATTAACCCAAGCAACGGTGTTGATTGGTGCAGACGGGTCCATTGGAACAAAGAAAGCGGCCAAGTGCGTGTCGGACCACACACAATGAAGGGTTCTGTAGTTGGAATGAAGAAAGAAGAAACAGAATTATCCCAAGAACAAACTTAACATTGTACATGAAAAACATGTTCCCCATACATTCCAACTGCAAATGTAAGTTTGTACTCACAATATCGAGTGATTTACCATATTATTTTAAGAACATGAGACTTCTTATCAATTTTCCTGTAATCTGTAAGTTAGAACTACTCTCTGTATTTTTTTTTTCAAAATTTTAGACTCTGCAGTCTCGAAGTTATGGTCAATTTTCATCAATTTTCTTTAATAACTTTAAAACTATTTATTTTAAAATTATTTAAAAAAAAAACATGTTTGAAATCCTCATAACAAGCATTTTCATTTATCACCCGGTATAGCAAAACTTTTCTTTTTAATTTTCTTTTTTTTCCCCCAAAAGTGAACCTCATATTCAAAATTCAGTTATTTGCGTTACACGTTCGCGTTTGGGTCACAGAAATTCATACGTGTACCAAATTTCAACTTAATCGGTCGATTAGATTTGGAGCAAATCGGCTGACTGACGGACAGACAAACAGACAGACGGACAGACAGACACACGAGTGATCCTATAATCGTTCCGTTTTTTCATTCGGACGTACGGAACCCTAAAAATAACATCTTAGGCGGGCGTTGGTTCCGTCCTGACATGAAAAGGTAAAAAGGTTCCCGCTTATCCTTTTAATGAGCCTTGACTGGCTTTTAGCCAAGATCAATGCTTCACCTCTATTGGATACGACTCACCTGTTGGTACTTAACTACTTGGTTCATTGTTATAAGTAAAAAGAATAGTAAATATAGTAAGTATTCTGTTACTGTTTGTGATTATCAAACCAGTAGTTAATGTATAATATGACCTATGTAACATTTAGCATATACAGGCAGAAAATATCAAGTAAACGCATAATTATTATTATAGGTCAAGTTCGTAAGAGGCTAACAACAGCTAAGGCACGGTCACAGTCGGACTGCTGAAAAAAAAAAGAGAAGCGCGATTACACAACGCTGGTGACTTAATTCAAAATAATGAAGCAAGTATATCTATTTACAAAAAAGATACAAATTTTACAAAAAATCTATTGATTAGACTAAAAAATTAAAACACCATTACCTTTATATGTTGCTTGTAGAATTATCTGATAAACAATCAGAATGATTGCTTCTATAATAGTATGGTTTTTAATCGTTAAAAGAATATTTTACAGGTATCTTCGTGATTTTTTTATAAAAAAATCATAATACATTAAGTTTTCAACACACTATCTGACTAGCATATATCTTGAAGAATATCATATATTTTTCTGATTTTGTTTACTGCAGGGGATCATAGCATAGTCCCCTTAAACTCTTAACATTACTCTAGAATTAAGATTGGCTACCTGGGGCCGTATTATGAAGAATTAATGCCATCATGTTGCCAGTCCGAAAAAAGGGTAGTATTATCGGTCATATACAGCTGGGTCTCTCTCGCGCACTGGAATTATGACGTCATTAGAACGTCATAATAAGGTACCAGTCTAGCTTTTTTCGTCTATGTCGCTGTCTACCATCCTTACCATCTTAACCTACTATAAAAAACTTTTTAAGTAAAAAAAACCAACCGGCCAACCGTATAAAATAATAAAAACCACTACAAAGTGAAAAATAACTTTAGTTTCGGAAGTCGGTGTATTTTTACACGACTGCCCCAAAAAAAGAGTGTAATGTTTAACACAACTTCTTTTTTACTTTTAAGTTCGTTTTTGGACAGGGCAGTCGTGTCTTTTAATTATTTATTTAACCCATTCCATGCCACTAACGCACTCGTGTGCGTTTTATTGCGTTTTATCTGTGTGCTTACGGTGGCATCGAATGGGTTAAGAACTAGCTGTTGTCCGTGGCTTCGCCCGCGTGGATATCAATACTTCCCTATTCGAACCGGATTTTGTTCACAATTTCATGGGCTTTAGTGTTTTTGCGCGGAACCCTAATTATTTTTCTAAAATAAAAGTACCATTAGTTACTCCTTATAACATCAGCTACCTGGCAATGAAAATCCCGTCAAAATCGGCTCAGCCGTTTCGACTTTCATGGGTTTTCTTTTTTTTGCGCGGACCCCTAATTCTTTTTCTAAAATAAAAGTAGCCTAAGTTACTTCTTATAACACCAGCTATCAGCCAGTGAAAGTCCCGTCAAAATCGGTCTAGGCGTTTAGGAGATTAGCCGGAACAAACAGACAGACAGACAAAAATTTTAAAATTGCTTTTTCGTTATTATCGTATATACTTTCATATGCATTTAGTAAAAAGCTGTTATTTTGACATTATAAACAGACACTTCAATGTTATTTATTTGTATAGATCAGCATTTGATTGCTATACAACGTGGCAATGCTGCCAGCCTTTCGGGCACTTTTCCTGTTGACAGCGATGCGGACGAATTGTTTGATGCCCTCTGATTATTTCCCCTCCTTTTTTATATACTTGTACATATTATTATTATTATTGTAAGACTGTTAGCTTTTAAATTATGTAAATATTATGTCAATAAATAATTTTACACATAAAAAAAATATTTATTTTTATTTTAATAACATTTTAGTGACAAGGTTTTTTTTTTTAATGTGCTCATCAAGACCTTCAATTTGATACCCATATTGTAATACTTGAAGATTTTCTTTTACATTTGAAAATGGAGCCATACTGCCGCCATATACATTTTTGTTAATGATAGCTAGTGTTACTCGGAATGATGTAAGAATTCTAACGATACCCCATACTTCCAAATCTGTTCAGGAGCTAGACCACGACCTCTTAACGCAGTATTATTGTAATCTTACTTCAGTGTGGGTAAGAGATGGAGCTACACGTCCTGTATAGCTCCATCTTTTTCTCACACTGAAGTAACATTAAAATAATACTGCTTTAAGAGGTGGTGGTTGGCACCCTGGCATTTAAAAGCTATGGTCGAATAAACTCACATACATACATGAACCCATGAAGTCCGTGTATTTTGTGTAGGTATTAAGTTTTTTTCATGCGTAGCCACAAAAAAAAAAACTCACCAAATGCCCCCTCCTCCTCGTTTTTTTTTTGTAGTCGATTAAAATCAAATTTATTTTCACTTACGACTATCCCATGATCCGAACAATAAACCAGTGAGATATAAACCCAACCTTACAGTTGCCTAGCTCGTCTGGCACATCATTACGCTCCCACACGAGGGACCGTTCACCACTTATATAGTCGGAATTAACTCTACGTGGTCTCGGAACCTTATCGTACTCGACTTGAGGATCCTACGAGTACCTAGTTATAACGCCTCCCATTGTACCAGCCTAATCTTCTCTGATCTCGCAATATGGAACTTATTCTTATGTTAGCTGTCGTAAATCCAGCAAGATTTTATGAGGAAGTAGTTTTTATGAAATGTAACTTATTCTTTGTTAGGTACTAACTACTAACAAATTATAAATGAGTTTAAATATTCAACATTACCATATACAGGGTGTGGCGTAAATAGTGGTCCAACGTTAAGCGGTCGATACACCGTATATTCAGCTATCACATACCACAATTTGAAACGTTTTTTCCATAGATCTCAGAATAAAATATTTTTCTATTCTTTTTTGAAAAATGTACACCTTGCTTTACTAATTGGGCTGTATAATTCAGCTCTTTTTGAATAGAAATGGCTACAACTTTTGTTTAAATTAAGGAGTCGGTTATTATTATACTATTTTAGAATCTGCATTAATTGAAAAAGTTTTTAAAATAATGGGCACTGACAGTGTCGTACATTTTTTTTACACCATTCGCACCTCAAGTCACACAATTTTCTAGACATTTGAGTTATATTTTAAAATAAACACATTTTTCTTTATTACCTATAAAATTACATTTACAAAATTACTTGCATGTGATAGCACATGTATTCCACAGTTATAAACAGAAAAAATAATGATAAAATAATGTCTTTTTTAGAAGTTATAGCCACATTTGTAAAGCAAGGTGTACATTTTTCAAAAAAGAAAAGAAAAATATTTTATTCTGAGATCTATGGAAAAAAAGTTTCAAATTATGGTATGTGATAGCTGAGTATACGGTGTATCGACCCCTTAACGTTGGACCACTATTTACGCCACACCCTGTATATTGAATGGATATTTTGTAGATTAAATTAAAAATAATTAAAGGATCATAACAAACATTAATCAGAATTCAAATATGGAAAACGCTGGTATCATTAGTTTCCACTGGGAACTGGCACATATTACTTGAGGCTGTACTCTATGCAAAACAAACAACTAGTGTAGGTACAAGTGACAGATTAAATAAAATTTAAGTAAAAACCTAACCTAAAAAGTAGATACTAAATAAAACTTGGTACGTTATCATGGAATTTTAATATTTTTTCAAAAACTTGATGCTTATCTTAAAGTATAAGAAGGACGTTCAAGCCTCAAGCTCCTAAGAAAATATTGAAAATTAACCAAAATTTCAGTCAAATTGAAATGGTCATACTAATTAACAAAGTAAGAAGGCAAGTTAAAAAAAAATAAGTTTGTAAATAGTAACACATTCATCAATCTGTCAGTAGCCTGAATAGCTGGATGAGCAAAAGCTATAAAAAAAAAACTTTGCTGATTTTCCTGCTTTCACGAAATGAGAAGTTGAAAGTTGAATTGCCACCTTTTTTTGTTTGTTTTCCTCTTTCACCAATTCGGTTACCAACAAAAAAAATGTATAATCTCTAAGCTATTTATTGTCTTTTACTTTAGTGAAAACGAAAATCCACTTTGTGTTTTCGTGAAATTCCGTATCCCTTCCTAAATCTCCCCAATTCCCCAACAAATAAACTAGCGGATGACAAAGTAGTATGGCACGATATCTTCACATCATTCATGGCGGTTGTTATAAAGTTGGCGATACTACACTTTGCCCATAACTTTTGGGTAACAAAGACTTGGGAAGCTGACGTCACTAGCAAACTTTTAAATAACATACTGACGGAATAATCCGGTTATTCATTCATCTTGTTACTACGTGGTTGGATTCGACTACATAAGTTTGAAGTGCTTCCTCCCGATCCTTCATAAATTAATATCATTATTATTTTAGCTTGTTTCTTGAGCACGAGCCAATGGGAGCATTATTAATTAGCAGTGATCGGAATAGGTAGTGCTAATTTGCCCAAACTTCGAGGAAGGAAGTAACATAGAGTGGATAATACCTCCTCTAAAATCCCGGAATAATTTTAATGACGTTTAAATCCCGGGATTTAAAAACCACGAATTATTTATTGGACTTTATTTGTAGTTACAAATTCTTGATTTGAAAAATCATAACATTTTTTAGGGTTACACACACAGACATACATTTATATATGTAATTTTTATGGTATACATAGTTAAGAGTGTTATGTATGTGGGTAACTTTAAGTAATTAGTTAATAAAACAGTCTGCGTTGAACTGCCTTGTTTCATTGACGTGTCCCGTACATAACACTGGCGACGAGCTAATTCAGATACCTACGTGTGTGAATATTTTGAAAAAAATGCCAATCGGACATATTGAACCTTTTAGCTTGGCTAACAACAATTGGGAGGCGTACGTTAGACGTGTCGATCAGTTCATAACCCTAAATAGTATTGACCAGGCGTTAAAAGTGGCTACTTTAGTGACGGTGGTTGGGGCGGAATGTTATGACTTGATGTGTGATTTATGCGCTCCAAACACCCCGGAATCGAAAACTTACGATCAACTAGTGGCATTAGTGAAAGAACACTTGGAACCAGACAGGTCGGAAATAGCAGAAAGACATATTTTTAGACAGAGGGTACAACGACAAGGTGAAAATATTCGCGAGTACCTTCAGGCGCTCAAACATTTAGCAAAAACTTGCAATTTCTGCGTTTGTCTTGAAGTGTGCTTACGAGATCAATTTGTGTCGGGATTATACGATGAGGACATGAGGTCAAGGATCTTCGCAGAAAAGAGTATTGACTACAAGCGCGCCGTGGAGTTGGCGCTGGCGCTGGAGGCGGCGGAGCGGCACGCGGCTACGGCGTGTGCTTCGGCCAGCACCGCGGCCGCGCAGCCCGCCGCGGCGGCGCAGCACGAGGACGACGGCTTGCATCGGATAAGCGCGAGCGCTGGTGGCGCGCGCGGCGGCAGGCCCGGCGGCCGGCGCGCTGGCGGCGCTGGCGAGGGGCAGCGCACATGTTCGCGATGTGGTAAATCGGGCCATTCGGAAGGCAAGTGTCGGTTTAAGCAATATAGTTGTGACGTGTGTGGTGAAAAGGGCCATTTAAAAGCAGTGTGTGTGAAAAATAGGAACGCAAAAGGATCAAAAGGTCAGTTTTTCTTAAATGATTCCGACTCGGACGATGACATTTGTAATTTTTATAATTTAGTTGTTAATAGTGAGGGTGATGGGCCGTATTACGCAACGTTGTTAATTGAAAATATTAAATGTAGATTCGAAATCGACACTGGAAGTAAGATTTCTGTAATATCAAAATGTTATTATGACAATAACTTTTCAAATGTGCCACTAAAAAATAAACTGTTAACTTTAAAATCTTATACGGGTGACGTCATCGAGACGATGGGTTATATTATAGTCAACGTTGTTTGTGGTAAACATTACGCGAAACTTAAGTTATATGTGATTGATAATGGTGGTCCGCCGCTAATGGGCCGCACATGGATCAAACATTTAAAGTTAGCACTTGTCGAATGTTACAATTTAACTGATACCGACTCGATGGCGGCAGAGTTACGTAATGAATTTCCACAAGTTTTTGCAGAAGGTTTAGGCAAATTTAAAACTAAAATTCAATTATATTTAAAAGACGATACACCAGTTTTTGTGAAAGCGCGGTCGTTGCCTCTGGCCTTACGCCAGCCTGTGGAGCGGGAGCTTGAGCGGCTGCAGCGGGAGGGGGTGATCTATAAAGTGGAGCGATCTGACTATGGTACTCCAATTGTACCAGTAGTTAAAGCTAACGGTAATATTAGGCTATGCGGTGATTACAAGATAACGATCAATCCACTTTTAAAAGATTATCACTACCCACTGCCCCGCATTGAGGATTTGTTCGCAACATTAGGTGGTGGAGAGGAATATACTAAATTAGACTTATCCAATGCGTTCCAACAATGTATTTTACATGAGGATTCCCAGCCGATGACGGCAATCACAACTCACGTAGGTACTTTTGTTTACAAAAGAGTTCCATTCGGTATTAAATGCATACCAGAAAATTTTCAAAAAATTATGGAGGAAACCTTAAGTGGATTGCCGTCAACGGCAGTATTTGCTGATGACATCTGTGTTACAGGCAAAGATAGAACTACACATTTAACTAATCTAAAAGCGGTGCTACATAGGCTCAACCAAAATGGCTTGAGAATCAATTTTGCAAAGTGTGAATTCTTCAAAAATAGTGTTACCTATTTAGGCTATAAAATTGACAAATTTGGACTACACACAGATAGTAAAAAAATTAATGCCATTGTGGCAGCCCCTGAACCGACTAATGTTACACAACTTAAGAGTTTCATGGGGCTTGTGAATTTTTATTCAAAGTTTTGTGCTAATATTAGCGATATTTTAAAGCCACTTTATTGTTTGTTAAAAAAAAATATAGTATGGCAATGGACTGACGAGTGTAATAGGGCCTTTATAAAGATAAAGAAAGTGTTAAGCCGCGCTCCTGTGTTAGCTCATTATGACGCTAGTCTTCCCTTGATATTATCAGTGGACAGCAGTGCATACGGCGTGGGCGCGGTGCTGACGCAGCGCCACTCGGATGGCTGCGAGCGCCCGGTGTGTTGCGCTTCGAGGACGCTCAACTCGGCCGAAGTCAATTACTCGCAGCTAGACAAGGAGGCTCTAGCAATTGTATTTGGGGTGACTAAACACCACCAGTATGTCTATGGCAGACATTTCACATTGCGCAGCGATCACCGCCCCTTAAGTTATATTTTTGGTAAAAATAAAGGGATACCAGTGACCGCTGCAAGTCGTTTACAGCGTTATGCTGTAAAGCTGGCCGCTTACGACTTTGATATTGAATTCGTAACGTCATCTAAAAACTGTTTTGCTGACGCTCTTTCTCGCCTTCCTTTAGACTTGGAAAATCGAAAAGCAAAAGGCAAAGGCCGAGCCTGTAGCTATTTAAATTACGCGCAAGAACATTTTCCTATCAGTTTTAACGATATTAAAACTGAGACTCGAAAGGATGCATTATTATCCAAAATATACGGTTTTATAATGTACGGATGGCCCACCGACAAATGTGCCGATAAAATAGAAAATATTTATTATAGTAGACGAGATAGCTTGCACATTGATCAGGGGTGCATTGTATGGGGTTATCGTATTGTGGTACCTAAATCTTTACGAATGCTAGTTTTAACTGAGATTCATGATGGGCATCCAGGGATCGTAAAAATGAAACAAATAGCACGTAATTATGTGTGGTGGGAAAACATAGACGCAGACATCGAGCGCGTGGCGCACGAGTGCGTGGCGTGCAGGGAGCTGCGCCCCGCGCCCGCCGCCGCGCCGCTGCACTCGTGGCCGTGGCCGGCTGAACCGTGGTCACGTCTGCATATGGATTTTCTCGGACCATTTAATAATAAATATTTTTTTGTTCTTGTTGATGCTCACTCTAAGTGGATAGAAGTGGAACAAGTTCACACTACTTCCGCGGCTATTGTTGTAGATTGTTTGAGACGGTTATTTGCTCGATTTGGTTTACCTAAACGCTTGGTAAGCGATAATGGGCCACCATTCATATCCTCTGAATTTGCTCAGTATTTGCAACGAAATGGTATCAAACATACTCTAATACCTCCATATCACCCTTCTAGCAATGGTGCCGCAGAGAATGCGGTGCGATCCGTTAAACGTATTCTCAAAAAGGCCCATTTAGAACGAGAAGATCTTAGTACGGCATTAAACCGATTTCTATTTATGTATAGAAATACTGAACAGAGTACTACCGGACTTGAACCGGCAGTAGCTCTTCTAGGTAGACGTTTGCGCGGGCGCCTTGATCTGCTGCGGCCTGACGCAGCTGAGCGCGTGCGCACCGAGCAGTTGAGGCGTGAGAATAACCACAAACGGCCGCTGCGGACGCTAGCACAACAAGAACCAGTCATGTTACGAGATTATACAAAATCAAGCCGTAAGTGGACTGAGGGCGTTGTGACTGAGCGTACTGGACCTGTTTCTTATACCGTGAGATCAGGCGATGGTCAGATCCATAGGAGGCACATAGATCAACTACAAACGCGTAAAACGCGGCATTCCCTAAGTCAAGCGGTTGATGTATCGTCCCTGGATCAAAATAATGCGGTTATTAAACAAACAGAACACGCGGAAGATGCGGCCGACAAAGATGAATTCTTTGATAGTGTGGGGGAGGAAGCGAGGTGCGCGGCGCAGCCTCACGCGGGCGCGCCGTCGCCACCGCCGTGCGCGCTGCCTGCACGCGCTGACACTGATAATGATAACACTCGTGTGCGCAGAAAAGCGGCTATTCGATGTCAAGAGATCCTTAAGAATATGTAATAATAATTTACGAGCGTGTAATTTACTATAGGTACCTACGGTCACGTACCTTTAAATGATTAAAAAGATTATGGGTAATAAATAATAAGACTAACGTAAGTGTTCTAATTTGTAAATTATTAGCGTCACCTAGGTAACCTAGGTAACTACTTTGAAACAGCCTTTATACCTACTTAAATGTTTACATACCTATGTGTATATTGTTTTATGTAATAATACCTATCTTTAAGTATACATATATAAGTTTACTTGCAATTTGGGAGGGAAAGGTGTTATGTATGTGGGTAACTTTAAGTAATTAGTTAATAAAACAGTCTGCGTTGAACTGCCTTGTTTCATTGACGTGTCCCGTACATAACAAAGAGTATTCTATCTATCTATAAATAAAATAAAGTCCAATAAATAATTCGTGGTTTTCCACTCTATGTTACTTCCTTCCTCCAAGTTTAGTCAAATTAGCACTACCTATAATATTCCGATCATTGCTAATTAGGTATTCTGTGGCTACTTTCCAGGAAATTATGGTAAACAATAGGAAATGATTTTAGGTAGGTAATCCTTTGTTACACGAAACTATTTTTGTAGAAGTATAATAGTAAAAGACAACTAAGCACATAACTAGTTGGGTCGCGCGATAGAAACTTGTAGTTTTTATAACCAACATTTTTATAGCCTTTAAGCGTAGGTATTGCTCGGAAAATCCTAGCTTGTTCTTACATGGCACAAACATAATTATAGGAAACTAAAATGCTAAACAAAATCAAATCAATTTAACTGAACTGTGACATTGAATGCCATTACAAACAATGTAAATGTTTTTTCATTTGTCATTCATATTCGGAAAGTAGTGTTGGTTTGATCCAAGTAGCGGGTGGAAGAGGCTGCTTCCCACCTTTGAACGGGAAAGACTCATAGTAATTGATTCCCTCTCTAGGGCGGGAATAAATTTAGAACTAAAGGTTAGGTAGTCGGCTACGAAAAATTTTACTTATTTATGAAAAATATCAATGAGGATAAAAACTGCCACTTGCTCACTTCAGATGTCGCCACCATTGTCCGTCTTAAAATTTGACAGCTAGCTGTCAAAATCCATACATTTTTTGTAAACAATCAACTTCTTTTACTCATAAATAATTAATATGCCCCATTGCGCAGCTGTTAACTGCAAAAATCTAGGGACCCATGTACTCCCCAAAGATGTTAAAAGAAGAAAACTACGGGAGAGAGAATCTCAATAATACGTCGAGGTTATGTGCAATCCGTTTTAAACCTGAAGACTTTTATCAGAGAAATTCGTACATAGGTGATGCTTTTTGTCATAAGACAGAGAACTAAGTGTGTTTTCGTTACAGGCACGTGAGGGTATTTATATAAATGCATTATTTAAGAGTATGTGTGATAAGATTATCTTTGAATCGACCAAAATATAATAATATCTAAGTAGCATCTAAGCAGCATCCGATATGTTGCATTGTATTTAATACCCTCATACAAAACTACCTACTGCCTGCCTAATTAACACATCCTGCACTGAATCTCATTGTTATTTAGAATGTTTCGCACATAGATAGATCCTTTTTGTCTGTTCTAGGTGATGAAAATATTTATATAAAAGGCTAAGGAAGACTGCTGTACCCTCTATTTTTTCATTTATGAAAGTCAAACCAGTCAACTTGTCAGGTGAAGACAGATTCGTAGACATTTTTGTCCCGTTTTCGTATATTTTGTAATTGACACAACAGTGAACACATAAACAACAATAACGATTTGAAGACGGACAAAAGTGCTGCCACCTATGACGAGCTTTCAGTTTTTAACCTCATTAAAATAAAAAAAAATGCTGCGGTCTTGTGAGTGAATAATCAGCCAGTGTGAATTTAAAAAAAAATACCTATTAAGCGGGACGGCCAGCGGCTTTGATGCGGTGTGCACCATATTTAAAATTTAAAAAAAAAAAACTATATAATATGGCGGGATACTAACTCTGTAAGCTGTTCCGAAATTCAAAATGTCGGTTTTAGGGACTACTATTTGATTAAAAATGAGTTTAAGTGATTCTGAAATGTTGACCCCAGACTTGGTTAAAAACGAGACAAATACAGTAATCGAAAATCTTTTGCCAGAAATTTCAAAGGACAGATACCTACTTAATTCATACAATGATTTTATGAAGTGGAGAACCAACAAGAAAATAAAATCATTTTCCGAAAGAAGTGTGTTTCTTACATACTTCAATGGACTATCTAGCAAAATACAGCCTTCTACGCTATGGAGCAGGTATACAACACTGTGAATACTAAGTTTAAAACACAATGTAGATTTGAAAAAATTCCATAATCTATCATCGTTTTTGAAAAGACAGTCTCAGGGGGCCAACCACTTGCGGGATGTTCGAAAGAGTTACCGTGGCCCCGGCACAGGCAACAGAAGGAACACGGGTGGGTTTTAGTCAGTAAAAGTCTGACACGCCCTCCCGCTCCGCCCAGAGCGGGAGAAGTCATTTGATGATTTCCCATCCACAAAAAAAAAAAAAAGGGGGCCAACCACCACCTCTTAAAGCAGTATTATTTTAATGTTACTTCAGTGTGAGAAAGATATGGAGCTATACAGGACGTCTAGCTCCATCTCTTTCCCACACTCAAGTAAGATTAAAATAATACTGCTTTAAGAGGTGGTGGTCTAGGCTCAGGGGTTCAAGAGCAAAAAATCTAAGGTTTTCACCTCTTACGAAGTCGAAAAATTTTTAAATGAAGCCCCTGACGAGATATATTTGGCATTGAAGGTAACCTATACACGTTTATCTAGGTATGGAGAGGTCTTTTACTCTAAAAATTAACACCGTTCCCAACGTCTTTATCCTGATATGTAGGTACGTATATTTTAGATAGGTTTGCATTAAAAGAGGCAATGACACTGCCAGTTTGCGTATATCTTACAATACAAATAAATAAAATTGAAGTGTATGTTTGTAATGTCAAAATAACAACTTTTTACTAAATGCATATGAACGGTATTTATAACCAAAAAAGCTTTTTTTTTAATTTTTGTCTCTCTGTCTGTTTGTTCCGGCTAATCTCCGAAACGGCTAGACCGATTTTGACGGGACTTTCACTGGCAGATAACTAATGTTACAAGAAGTAACTTAGGCTACTTTTATTTTAGAAAAATAATTAGGGTTTTGCGCAAAAAAATTAAACCCATGAAATTGTGAACAAAAAGTCGGATTTGAAAAATTATTTTTGCATTTGGTAGCCCAATTCTCGATGATATTTATAGGCTATTTAACATCACGCTATGACCCTTAGGAGCCCAGCAAAAAGAAAAAAGTCAGAAAGAACACTAAGCGAAAACACGACGGGGGACGAGGCAGTTTTATTAAAATGTGACTGATCTACTATTCCAAGGCATAAAATAACCAAAAAACAAACAGAATTTTAATCAACATAAAAACAAAAACTCAAAGGGTTAGCACAACCCTCAAAGTTTTTAAAAGAAAAAATTGTTAGCCGGGAACCCAAACAAAACAACTTTGCAACAAAACGGAGGCTAGTCATTGCTTTCATCTAAATGCCAGCAAATATCAGTAAATATAAATCATACGAAGGGAATATTATCAGTGAACGGGAGGAATGGAGGACCAAACCTGAGAGCGAGTGTGACTGACGGGGACCACTCGAAGCTCGAGATTTGCTGAGATTTCAATATGCCAGCCTCCGTCGCATCGCTCTATATAACGACTAAGAAAATTTACGGTACTTTCCCGTACGCAGTGCAAAAATCGCGTGATGTAGGTGAAAAACTCTCGTTATATTACACCTTCGAGCGCCTGAGGTGTATTGAGGAATTTATCTGAGAAAAAATATTGAAAGGAAGTTTGTGAAAGTTTTGAGAAAGTGTTTTGCGGTTTTGCACATTATAAAGGCATCGTATAAATCATGTTTTGTATTACAATAATTGTTATCCAACAAAACACTCGTAAAAACAGACAGATTACCTACCTACATAAATGATCAACATTCGGATAAAAATATATCCCTACTGCAGTGATAGTCGTAATTTCTGAGTCCTGCCTTATTTCATGTAATCCAAGATAAACCTACCAATAAACGTAGAGGTCTGTTTGTAGAGCATCCACTAGATATATGTAGGTCCGCTCCTTAGAGAGCAATCATGAAGAAAGGTTGGCCGCAGGGCGTTCTTAAGCCGCTCACAATCAAATTTAGCTGCATCGCGGCCGGGTTAATCGAGGATTAGGTAAATTGGCCCGGATACACTGATGGGAAAATCTCCCTTCATTTTCCAAGGTTGATTAATAATGTAATTAACATCTTTAGGATATTGATGCAACGACAGTATAGTAACAAAATACGCGAAGATTTCGCGAATTTTATTATTGGTAGTTCATTGCTGTTACTTTCTCCTATTTATTTTGAGTTCCATTCAATTCAGAGAAGTTTATGCCAGTGGTTAAGCCCGCTTGTTAAAATTAATTAATACAATTTATGTGCATAGGTAATAAAAGCTTGTGTTTAACCAATAACGTCAAAACAGCAAACAAGGTGAGTATGTCGATGCAATTGCACAATTTCATCGCGGATGTTTACAATGCTATTAAAAATTTACGAAACCTGTCCATATACATATATACACTTCTCATCAAAAAAATCGAAACACTATATAACAACGACATATAACTAAAAAAAAGGATAAATTCTTCAAAAACATAATTTTATCAACTGGCCTTTTTACTGGTGTAAAAGAGTTCCAAATTTGAATTTAAATTTTAGAATTTTCAACCGATAAATGAAATGGAACATTGTTTTGAGGCACGCGTTTAATCGGAGCATAGTTAAATGGGTGTGAAAAATAACTATTTACTTTCAAACTGGCTGTTTGTAATTTGATTATTAGGCTCTGTGACATCTGTTAACAAGACTTTTTGAGCACTCATGGATACTTCACCCGCAGAAGCCGGCCAAATAGTGGTGTTGCTGGAATCTGGTCTTAGTCAACGTGTTGTGAGCTTGTGGCTGCAAGGCTACATCTAAGCCTCTGGTCTGTTCATAGAGTATACATTTATACAAACGCTATCAGGAGATTGGTTAATGACGCACCGTCCAGAATCTGGTAGGAATCGGGCTACTTCTAAGCGAGACGACTGATTTATTGAAACAGTTTCTTTGCGACGACACGGATCTAAAAGCGGATCTTAAAGCGTTAGCTTTTAAACTGCAGCAACAGATCCGTGTTGTCCGAAGGGTGACTGTGAGTGACTCTACAATTAGACAAAGATTGAAGGAACGTGGATTGGTACTACACAAGCCAGCCAATGGGCCGAAATTAACAGCAGACCATCGAAGAGCGCGCCTTCAGTTTGCACGTAAGCACTTAAATTGGTCATACCTACAATGGAGCAAGGTTCTCTTTTCTGACGAGAGTAAAATTATGCTGTATGGTAATGATGGCAGGAAGAAGGTATACAGGAGAGAGGGAGAACGTTATGCACAGTGCTGCATTGAGGAAAAAGTAAGCTATGGTGGCGGTCCATGAACAGTTTGGGAGGGCAGTAGTACCGACGGAAAAACAGAACTCGCTTTCGTATCTGAACCACGCCTGCCTGCACTAAACGGTCGTCGTTACATCCAAGAATGTTTCGAGGCTCACATGGTTCCCTGTGCACATTTCATTGGCGAAGACTGCATATTCATGCATGATTATGCCAGGGCCCATACTGCAGTGAAGTTGGTATCTCCGTTATGGAATGGCCAGCAAGAAGCCTGGATACGAATTCCATAGAGCACCTGTGGGTTGAACTAAAAAGACGATTTTAATCAAGAGATCCTGCTCCAGAGGCTCTTGGCCAGCTGAAAAACGCAATTCAAGAATAATGGAATAACATTCCATAACATGTAGTCGTGACTCTCATCCGATCCATGAAGAACCGTATGGAAGCAGTCATACGGGCCCGGGGAAGGAATAAAATTTATTAAATAAATAATTATTGTACCTTATTATAATTTTTACGTGTTTTGTTTATTTCATTTCATAAAATCTCCATATATGTTAAACTTGTTACACAAAACAAGAAGCAAGATTTAATTTGAATTTGGAACATTGACATAGGGAATTCGAAACCTTGTACTTGTACTAGTTAATGTTATATCATTCTTAATTCGTTGGTTATATTACATTTTCATTTTTCTAATAATCCATTAAAAAACGTAAGAAGTGATAGTAGTGTAAACGTGAGAAGTGTTTCGATTTTTTTGATGAAAAGTGTATAATTACTTGTCCTGCTGACTGGTTCATCAACGCAGAACCTAAACCGCTGGGGATACAAACTTGAAATTTTGGCAGTTGATGCCTTGTACATTGTAAACATCCAGAAAAAAGAAAGGATAAGAAACGATTTTTAGAATTTCGACCTTTAAGGGGGTGAAAAGTGGGGATTTTGTTTGTATGAAAAATCTTATTTCTCTAGTTAATAAACTAGAAACTTGGCACGAATACATATTCTAAGTAAATTATGAAGTTGGTCATTTTTTGTTTTTCTAAACTACCCCCTAAAGCGGGATTGGGGGGTATCAAAGTTAATATGGAAGAATTTTAACGCGCAGTCCAATTAACTCGAAACTCTGTATATACTTACGACCAAAAATAAAAACTAACGTGTATCAGGGTTTTTTGAAAATCTACCTCTAACGGGGTACTAAAGTACGAAATCCACGCGGACGAAGTCGCGCGGGAAGTGTTAGTAAGCTTATAGGCTGAATGGTGAAGTTCAAATTGTTTGAATTCTACGTCTTATAGCTAACAACCGGCCTGTGTCCACGTGCCTCCAAGCACCATACACTCATACCTGCATGAGGTAACTGATGACATGTTGTTAAACGGAGTATACCCAATGAAGGTCTGCTCAAGGTGATGCAACCAATGAAAATTTAATGCAAGGTCGACTCAGTGTTTACATAGCCGCAATCAACTTGTCAGTTTTGAAATATGATGATGTGCCGCCGCCCTTGCCTCGTTAAGCTTCCTCTTGCAAGTAAAAACTCTATTCAGTCAGTTTAGAACATCAACATTCAGACGGCGGTCATAAACTGAAAGATACGCCAAGATGTCGTACTATACCAGTAATAGTTTATTTCCTATGACTGTACCCATACCGAATGGGTTTCCTGTTCAGATGAATCAAAGGCCGAAAAATAAGATCATTTTTTTGGATGTTACGCCTGTTCGGTCGCCAGCGAAACCGATTTCGTCTAATGCTGTAGCTCCAAAGAGAAACAACTTCATAGAACCAATAATTGGTAATGATATAATCTATGAGAACATCAAGCCAGTGTTTACCATACTGAGAGTATTGGGAGTTCTGCCGATAACGAGACCGACGTCGTGTGTCAACCAGTACCTGATAGCATCGTCTTCGATGCTGTACTCCATCCTCGTGTTCATTTCTCTGGTCAGCTACGTGCTTTATCTGTCGCTGCACAAAGTCCAGATCTTACGAACTGCGGAAGGAAAATTTGAAGAAGCTGTTATTGAATATCTATTTACGGTATACTTATTTCCGATGATCGTGGTCCCGATCTTGTGGTACGAAACAAGGAAAATTGCGAATGTTCTCAATGGATGGGTGGATTTTGAGGTAAGTTTTTTTTTTTATAACTGCTCTTCAAATGAGTCTTCCATGCTTTTAATGACATTGTCAACACACTTGCTCGTAAAGTGGCTCTTATTGAACCACTTTTAGGTTCTTAATGCAGTATAAACACGCGTGGTTTTTATTTTATATTACCACACTAGTGCGGTAATGTGCGCCACAGATAACTGAGATGTGCGCTTTTTTTAAAGTCATCAAAAAGACGTCATGTCTTTTTATGCCTACTGTGTACGTAAGATGTGCGCTTTTTTTAATGTCATCAAAAAGACGTCTTGTCTTTTTATGCCTACTGTGTACGTAGATAAAATATGATAAATTAGCAGAATATTTCATCAAATTATTTATTTTTGTACAAAAATATCATTCTTTCGTGTTCTACGTCCAAATAACATACAAAATATTCAGTTTAATACCTATTAGACTGTTCGACGGCTTCGTGCCTTTGCTTCTTCTTCAACCTACGAAGACAATGCGATAAAAGGAATGCGCGAGCCATATTTCATTTTTTTTTTACATAGGCAATTAGTTTATGAAACTTTATTTATTTTTTGCCACGCAAGTGTGTTGAAAAACTTCGTATGAAACACGAGTGTAATGACTAACATAGCACACTTGGATCGTAATGTACTATTATTAACAAGAAAAGTATCGGTCTGCCTACCAACTTCGGGCCCAGGGGCGTCATAATAGGTACATGTAACTAGAAAATTAGATCATTCTAGTATTTGATAACATATCTAATCATTTACACCTATCCAGATGGTCTACAAGCAGCTATCAGGTCGAACACTCTCAGTGAAGCTATACAAGAAAGCTTTAGCTATAGCTGTCATCATACCGATTCTATCAACTTCGATGGTCATCGTGACGCACATCACCATGGTCCACTTCAAGCCCTTGCAGCTCGTGCCCTATGTGTTCCTGGAGATCCTGACCTACATGCTCGGCGGCTACTGGTATCTGCTCTGCGAGACGTTGAGCATCTGTGCTAATATCTTGGCTGAGGATTTTCAAAACGTAAGTTAAGTAGTTCATTAGCTCAAATACGTGAATATTGCTCTAATTTTAGTACTCCTCGAACCTCGATATAGACCAATGCGATCTCGAACTAACGCGAAGTAAAAATTGGAGAAAAGATAATGGTCAGCTTTCCTAATTGACTGTGTCTCTGGATTTGTGGCTTCAAATACTTAGGATCTTGAGATCGGTCCTTAGATACAACACGATATAATAAATTCACAACATCTCAGGGCTAGTGGTGCCTTATGACTATGCCACCATCTGTCTAATATTCCATTTCTTTCAGGCTCTCCGCCACATCGGCCCGGCAGGCAAAGTCGCCGAGTACCGTGCCCTTTGGTTACGTTTGAGCAAGCTCTCTCGAGATACGGGCATTGCCAACTGCTACACGTTTACCTTCGTCAACCTATACCTCTTCCTGATCATCACCCTCTCCATTTACGGGCTGCTCAGTCAGATCTCCGAGGGATTCGGTATCAAAGACATTGGTCTGGCATTGACAGTGTTGTGCAGTATCTCTCTGCTGTTCTTTATTTGCGATAAAGCTCATTACGCTTCTCATAATGTAAGTAACTAGTTAACCACCTATATTACCTACCATAAAACTACGAAGTTAATTCTACTTATCTAACGCGGTTTTAGCGTAGCGTATACGCGACATATTATACATTCAACGAAGGTCTACTCCAGATGGTTCTTGTTTTTTAACGATTGTTTTAGTATACCTATAGTGTTTCTACATTTTGTCTCCGCGCAGGTGCGAACAAACTTCCAAAAGAAGCTGCTAATGGTGGAACTATCCTGGATGAACACGGACGCTCAAACTGAAGTGAACATGTTTCTGCGAGCCACCGAGATGAACCCCTCACAAATTAGCCTCGGAGGATTCTTTAATGTCAATAGGACGCTTTTCAAATCAGTACGTAACACGTTGAATATTATAATTTTCAAATATTCTTTTCAATAATTTGGTATTCCGATTAAGTTGAAACTGCGGATTGAACACGAGTTGAAATATTATAGATAACTAATATATTCATAAAACTAGGAAACGAAAAAGCCTCATACATAGACCAGGGTATGGTTGGTGTAGTAAACAATTTTCCTAGCCTTTCATTTTATTACGATTGCAAAATAACTCTGCTCAACTTACGATACCTTTTATTCCATGAGACATTGTAACATTGGTTAATGTTGACGGTCTACCTTAACGACGACGTTCAAGAGCTCTAAAGCTCCAAGGGCATAAGTCAACGCTCTAGAAGCCTTGTAGCTTGCACTTCTAAACGGCTCGATAGTCCTCGCTCTCGAATAATAATAATAACCCTACCGCCGTATCTCTACGTTGACGTCGTGGTGGGGCTTGAACTCTAGGTTTGCGCCGGTAGAGTTTACTTTGCTGAAATAGGTCTAGGGTGAGGAGCCAGACTAAGAGAGAAACATAAACCCGCAGTGCAGCATGTGGCGAGCTATAGGGCAGTAGTGACCCTATCTGAAAGAAAGAAAGATAATACGTTTATTTGCGGTAAACATGACGCAAAAAAGAACACAAACACAAAAAAGAAAAAAAGTGGGGAAAATGTGCGTCCACGTCCACACAAAACGAAGTATCTCCGAAACAAACGAAACGAGCTATCTCCCAGGAGATAGTCTTGTTCCTCACCTCTGGCTTACCTTTAGTGGCCAGTTGGAGTGAACACTGATGAAGAACAGAGCTCCCACCTCTTTTTGCCTTTACTGGCCGGCTTAAGTGGAGATTCGCAAGAGCAAGCGTGCTCGGAGGAAGGAAGTGTTCCAGTAAGCAGCTGGTAGGGATTTTGACCGTACTTCCGGGATTATCCTGATAGCTGTGGAATACCTCTCCACAAGCAAAAGTCTATAAGCAACTCAGGACATTTGACACTATACGCTAGCTAACGTTTTCGGGGGCCCATTATTGAGTGTGGAAGTCACCCCCTGCCATTTTTCCGTGAATACTATTATATTGTCATTGATCAGGCAGGGGACATTCCTTCCATAGTTCTAAGTAACCCGTTCACTTTAGCCACCCAAACCCATATACACTATATATGTATGTTTGTATAGAGGTATGAAGGTACAGGGTGTAAAGTTCACTCATCCTTCATAGAAAAGGGAAGATCCTCCGACCAGACGGGTGTTGTGTCTGGTGGGCTACTGCCCGACGGTTGATGTTGATGTACATGCTAGTCGCGCAATAAACTCTGAAAATCGCGATGCAGGATTTTGCGTCAAGTCAGTGTGATGTGTTCCAATGTGGCGACGTAGATATGCCGCCACGTTTGTTTCCATGTTCTGCAATAGTACTACACCAACCGGGGGTAGTCCTTAGGTGCACTTGCATAGTGCATACAGAGATAATCATCGGTTGGTGCCTCATTCCATTTAAAATTGTCTAAGGCTCTCCGAGTTGGCTTGGGCCTCTCGTATGCCTTCCAAAGGACCGGGATTCCATGGTCCCGAGATAGATAAACATAAAAAAAGATTAAAAAACATTTTATTTCAGAAAAAACATCCATAAATAAATAATCCAATAAAGGCTAGTGTAGTTGTACACACGGAGGTTGTACATGATAATTAATCCCATTTTTTTTCTACGCAGGTATCATTAAAGACAAGTTTTGAAATAGGTAAATCTTTTTGTTACAGTTGCTGGCAACCATGGTGACATACCTAGTAGTACTGCTACAATTCCAAATCAGTATTCCCGACGAGCCCCAGAACCAAGATGAATATGAGGAAGCGCCTTTCAACATCACCAGTGCAACAACCGAAGCCATGACCACCACTACTACGGTCATGACAACAATTCTTACTACGCTTGCGAAAAAGAAGAGAAAGCATTAAAATTAATTAGATATAATTAACTTAACTTTTTACCTTAACTTAATTTCTAGGAAATAAAGCTTCGTTTTGGTGTATTAGAATAATTTTATCCTAGCTATAAGAACAGTTAAGTCCATGGAGTTGCTTCATAATGCTCCGAATCAATTCTTGATATTATTATAGCTATTAAGACGTAGTAGAAAATACGTAGTATCTTCTTGTCCTCGGTTTAATTGTTTAATAAATACGTTGGATTTTATCATCAGCTAATCATCTATAAGTACTTATCACAATAAAAGTACCTACAAAATTTTCGTCTACATAATAAAATATTATGTTTTAACCAAAAATGTCTTTGAAAACAGACTTTTAGTAGGCCCTACACTCCATGCTTACTTACTGCATCGTAGTCTTAAATTGACTGCACTGCTGATAACCTCGACATACAGATTTTTGTTGAAGCCCTTACAAAAACCAGATAAAACATAAAAGGATGTGCTCTGAGTAGGCCGCTTTATAATATCCTACCATCCTAAATCCTACCCTAAGATCTAAGATCCTACCATCCTGCTGGAACTCTCAGTACTCTAGAAAACGATGAAAACCATTTTGTCTATGACGTGTATGACGTGACGTTTCTGTTTATTATCTGTTGCGAGCGTTATGTATTGAGAGAATTTTCCGGATTTTTACTGTTTCTCGAAGTTATTCGTATTCCTGCAAAGACAATAGAAAGTTAAAATATCAAATCGTAAGTGGAATCCTTGATATTAACTCAATATGGTCGACTACAGCAAGTGGAAGGACATAGAAGTAAGTACTTATTGCTTATCATTCAAAATTAGTTCCACCGTTGTTTATACTCCTACGTTAACCTGGATTGACAACCCGTTTTAGATATCTGATGATGAAGACGAGACGCACCCTAACATCGACACTCCATCGCTATTTCGCTGGCGGCACCAAGCTCGTGTCGAGCGCATGGAGGAGCGGCGTAAAGAGAGGGATGAACACGTCCAAAAAAAGACCGAAAACTTCAGATTGATAAACGAAACTAGGAAAAAAATCAGTGAAGCGGGCCTTGACAGTCCCGATCTTGGTTCTTTAAAGAAAGCATTAGCTGATTTAGAAAAAGAAGAGAAACAGTTAAAACAAAAAGAAGATGATCTTAAGAAGAAAGAACGACAAACCCCGTGGAACGTGGACACGATCAGTGAGCCAGGCTTCACCAAAACCGTCATTAACACCAAGCCCATCAGACCCAAGGATGAGAACTTGACTGAGGAGGAGAAAGAAGCCAAGATGAAGAAGTTCATCAAGGAAAATGAAAAAATTCTGAAGCAGTTTGGTATGCTGCGGCGTTATGAGGACTCGCGATCGTTTTTACAGGAGCACAGTCAATTGGTGTGTGACGAAACGGCCAACTACCTTGTCATCTGGTGTATCAACTTGGAAATGGAAGAGGTCAGTAGTATGCTGCATGTGTGCACTGTAACATTGTTATCAATTTGCTTGTAATCTGTTTTATTTATAATTATTATTGTTGCGTAATATGATGCATTTCTAGCTTTTTATGATTAACACAACATTAATTTTGTCTATTTTTGGTTATTTTCAGAAACATGATTTGATGGCTCATGTAGCTCACCAAACTATCTGCATGCAGTACATATTAGAGCTGTCAAAACAACTGGATGTGGATCCCAGGGCTTGTGTCAGCTCTTTCTTCTCAAAGTAAATCACTATAAGAGTTTAATTGCTGTTTTATGAACTCTTTATGTTCCAATGTTATAAATATTTCTGTTTTGCAGGATTCAAATTGCAGAGAAGACATACAAAGACTCATTTGATGATGAATTGGAGCAGTTTAAGGCAAGAATCAAGAAGCGAGCTGCTGAGAAAATTAATGAGGCTATCAGAGAGCAGGAGGAAGAGGAACGGAAAGCCAGGCTGGGTCCCGGCGGACTGGACCCTGTTGAGGTGTACGAGGAGCTACCTGATGTAAGTAGCTATGATTTATTTAATTAAAAGTACTTTAGGTTAAATTTATTTCTTGGATATAGTATGCCGTACATCCACTGTTATTTACAAATAGGTGTTGCAATGAAGAGCTTTGTCAGCAGACATGTGAGCAAGGGGATAGTGTGGTCTTATTTTAGGGCAGCTAGTCTCAAGAATCTAAAAGATAAACTAAGATTTTTTGCATTCTCCTTATTACAGGAATTGAAGAAATGCTTTGATGCCCAAGACGTGCCATTGCTCCAAGCAACAATTGCTAAAATGCCTGAACAAGAAGCCATCTACTTCATGAAGAGATGTGTGGATGCAGGACTGTGGGTTCCCGGCAAGAACAGTGATGATGAACCTACCATGAAGGAGAATGCTGCTGGCTCCTCACAGCCTGCTGGTGATGCCCCCAGTTCCACCCTCTCAGCAAGTACTGATGATCTTGATTGAGACACAGTCAACACCTGCTGTATTTAAGCACAGGCCACACTGGGAACGAAGCTAAGTTTGTTTAGCTTCGCTCATGTAGCTACTGCGTCTTTTCATACTTCGGTTCAGTTTATGGTGTGAACTAGTATGCAAACACGCGGTAACTACATGAGCGACGCTAAACGAGCTTAGCTTCGTTCCCAGTGTGGCCTGCGCTTTAGGCATAAGTATGCTGAAGATCACTGAAATGCTAGAACCAGAATATTGGCATTTTCCATTATGACATATTATGGACATAAGTTAGATTAAGTTTATGTTATATAGTATTAATTTTGTATCTTCAAATTATAAGCGAGTTCTGATAACTGAGAATGCATAATACCTGTTGTGTTGGACATCTAAAAGAATGAAATGTTTTGTTAAGTGCTGCCATGCCACTTCCAGTGTCACTGTAATAATTGTAAAACTCCCAAGTGCTGTTTAAATTAATATTTTTTCACGCAGTGTACAATATTTTACTAACAGCAAGTTTACCCCTTATGAGATTTTACAATAAAATATGATATGTCTCTAGAAATGTTTTAATTATTACTTACATGCCAATTACTATGATTGTGTAATCGAGATCAATGTCATGGTGTTGCCTTCCATTGTTGTTTAGTGTAGAGGTAGGTACAGTAGGTAAAACCCGCCAAGCTATCAAACTATAATCATGCTACCGATTGCTACCATTATCTATTCCTATAGCGTCAAAGTTCTTGGGCAATAAGAGCACCTGCAAATTACATTACCCTAGCTTACCTATGTCAAAATCTTACGACGATTGCCGCATCTACGTGATTCTCGGCACGATCCTTTTGCCATTTATCACAAATCAAATCAGTTAATAGCTATTACGAAAGACAAATGCCCACATTAGCCGAATCATGAGAGTGAACAGGCTTTTTGGGTAAACTCGCTCCATTGTCGACTTTGTCATGGCACTTCTGACCTAGACGAGTCAAGATCAAAGAAATCTCAAATAAAAAAAATCATTATTTTATATGCAGCCCAATCAATCAACTCAGCCTATCGCAGTCTACTGCTGGACATACATAGGCCTCTCCCATGCTGCGCCGCAACACCCTGTCCCAGCCACCTTCTTAAAGTCGTTGGTCCATCAAGCTGGGTACCATCCCACACTACGCTTGCCGATACGTGGTCTCCACTCCAGGAATCGTCTGCTCCACCGGCCATCGGTCCTTCGACAAACATGGCCAGCCCACTGCCACTTCAGTTTGCTTACTCTGCAGGCTATGTCGGTTATATGACTCCATCCCCCCCGTATACGACTTGCTATGTGCTGTCCTGTAGGATCCCCTTATATGCTTAGTTCAAAGACAAATTCATCATACACTGCATGACAGACCGAATTCCAGGCTCGCACAATGAAAGTCCAGATGTGGTCGGTGTGCGCAGTGGTTGACTTTCGCGCTGCTAGTCGCGTGTACGATTCCCGCACGGAACAAAATGGGTAAGACGATGACCTACTACAGACACTTCTTCTGGGACCAAGATCTGCATTCTAGAACAATACTGTCCTGATTCCCAAACTTTAAAAATTGACATTTTTCTAATGTAAAAAACAGGTTTAAAATAATTATGTGTGGTATATGAAAAGATGTAATTTCTTTCTAATAAATTGATTACATAGCCTTGTTTCATGTTATGTCGTTCTGATTAGCTTACGCATACTCACTCTTAGTTGCTAAGGGCCTTGTGAACAATGAGGTGTTACATAAAAATAATAAAAGAGTGTATCTTTTTTTAAACTTGTACTTTTTATATAACAAAACTACAATAGGTGTATGAGAGAGGACGCGGCGGGGACGCTACGTGAGCACATGCGGTGGCAGTTGCGGCCGCCCCTCCAACTTGCTGTAGTCCAAGTGGAATTCCTTCGCCACCTAATGACAAATAACATCATGTTGTATAGCATAACAATCAATGAGAATCAACTTGTTGGACGCCGTAAGATACAGAAGGCAGACCCAAAAACGGGCGCTCTTCATGCAGGATAAAAGGATAAGCATATTGCTAATAGGCAGGCTAGTGAACGACAAATTTACAATTCGCAATGCTTTAACCCTTTAACCGCCAACGTCGGATTGATCCGACAAGTATTTTCGTGTCCATTTCGCCAGGGTCGTATATTTACGACCAAATACCGTAATAATTCACTGTGCCCGGCGCTGGGGGCACGACAACTGATATGAAGTCGGGCGGTTAAAAGGTTAACTAATAACAAAAAGTACTTTTATTTGCGATAGAGTTCATACTCATCATCATCAGCCTACAGCAGTCCACTGCTGGACATAGGCCTCTCCAATTACACGCCATTCAGCTCGATTCTCGCCAACTCTCATCCAGCTGCCACCAGCCACCCTGCGAAGATCGTCGCTCCACCTAGCCTGAGGGCGTCCTACATTACGTTTGCCGATTCGCGGTCTCCACTCAAGAACACGTCTACCCCAACGATCATCGGTTCCACGGCTAATATGGCCGGCCCATTGCCACTTCAGCTTGCTCATTCTGCGAGCTATGTCGACAACTTTGCATAATACCTCAAAATATATCTTCATGCTTTTCTTGAATAAAAAATGTCATGCCACATGCATATAGTGTATAACTAAATAAACGCCAATAGTACCTTACGCCAGTTGTGCGCGTCAAAGAAGTAATAGGTGCCGCGCTCGTACGTCGAGGTCTTCTCCACCATAGGCATGCCGGGCGCTTGAGAGATCCACACCTTTTCCTCCATGTGATACCGCCATTCTCGATTATAGCTGGAACAAACGTTTAAAATCATATACTGTGTAAAAATAAATTACTTAGCCACCTTGTTGGGTACATTTTCGGTTGAGATCTAAAAGTACCATTTTGCAGCAGTGATCCTTTGGCAGAATTTACTTCTTCAGTTTGTTGAAGCATTTTACTAGCCAGTGTCAATGAAGGTATGACTGAACATTGCTTTGCATTGCGTTACCTACTATACCCAAAATTGGGAGCCTAACTACCCTTTAATTGCGAATTATTTGCTAATTTAGTATGCAAATTTTCCCCTTTACACTTGAAACCCATATAAATACAATTTGTGAAGCTTGTCGAGTGGCAGGCTACTTCTCTTGTGCCGGCGACGCTGCTACCCGTCACCGGTAAGGAGCATAGGGCAGGCCAGACGGATGGGCATCCCTCCACCTGTCGATCGTCAGAGCATTGTTGAACAAGAAGTCAAAACGTTGACAGGTGTGTTAAGGGTTTTTTTTAATTTGTACACCTAGCAACTTGATGAATAAGAATTTTCTGATGCTTTTGAGGAACCCATTTTTATCAAACTTTCTCAAACAAACTTACAATGGACATACAAATAAGTAATATTTTGTTGGACTATCTACTTCGGAGTTTTGTATGTGTTGATTTTATTGCCCGTTAGTACCTAACTCTATGATAATCAACTTGTTGCTATGGCTGATAGCCAGGTGATTGTAACATACAGCTATGTAAAAACAATAAGATTGACTCACAGTTCGGCTGCCGCTGCGATTTGCAGCACATCACCCACGAAACAGTAGAACAAATAAAATAAGAGGTCTTCCTTATATCGACTCAGTCGTAGAGGCGCTAACTTTTCTCTAATTGAACCATTGATTAGATATTCGGGAGGCACATGATAGTCCATATCCTGTGGTCTGAAACAAATATAAATTTTGTTAGTTTATCGGCACAAAATCTATAGTGGTTTTGTTCCAGGGAAGGTTTAAATGCAGAAGACAAAGCACTGCCTGAGAGATTAATTTGATACTATCAGACTATATTTTCATGTTATCTACTTAATAAAATCTTTTATTTATTTATTCATTCATTCTTTCACTGACAGACAATACACAGGCTAAACCGCTGGGTCTAGATGCAAACAATTTTGCACAGGAGTTCCTTTTATAACGAAGGTGAGTGCTCACCATTGTTATAAAAAGGAACTCCTAGGAAGGATGGATTTTTTAAAGTAAAATAGATGATAGAAGTTCATAATTTTTGCCAATGGGAAATCCCATCGGGCGTACGGCTTGTAATAACATAAGTTACCTGCACGGCGTATCCGCCCAAGGGCCAGCAAAAGTGAGATAAAGGTTGTCTGGTGAATTTAGGTTCAGTCCGAGCGCAGTGAGATCCTGCCCTAACGCCAGCGACACTAAACTGGGATCCGATTCCGCCGCGCGAATAAACGTCAACAGACCCACGATACCAAACTGGTTCGGTATCATCGTCTCTGGTATATTCGTTACTTTACCTAAAACATTACACATTATTAACAAAGTGTCAGAACAAAAATACTATTTCTAATGGAATATTATCTGGACTATATATTAAAACTGCTATAACAACAAATGCATGCATTTTAATATATTTCCAGCATTATTTAGTATACACACCGTAGAATTCCGTATGTGCTCCTTGACTGATAACTTTAGGGACAAAAAAATTACATGTCAGGTGCAAATTCAGTTTAATTTACTATCTAAATCAAAATTCCACAGGTATAGAACGTTAAAATATGGCATGCATTAATTATAATAAACACAAAATAGATAAACACAGTTTGTGTTATTAATTAGAAATGCAGCACAATATTTCGTTCATTTGCAGGACATGACACGTTAAAAAAATTGCATTTCTGTGTTATTGAAACCAATGTTACTGTGCTTTTAAGATTAGAATTCTGAACCCAAAAGAAAAAGATAATATTTTAGTGGACAAAAATCTCATTAAGAAATTTAGACAGGCTTGTTTGTAAATGTATATTTACCATCGGGTGAGGTCTGTATGCCTTTCCGGGGCTTGTCGTTGGTGTGGTTGCTGAAGTCGGGCGGGGGCGGCAGAGGGCCGGGCGGCGGGAGGGGGGCCGCGCCGCCCGCACTCGAAGTGCCAGGAAGCGCCGGGAAGTCCTCCGACGACATCGTGAACTCCGACTGCTCCGATGTAGGCTGCTTCACCATACCCACTGTCACAAAATAACATCTAATTATACACTAATACATACGGCATACATATATGTCGCAGTAAGATGGCTATAGCCGTCTTAAAGTTATAACCCTAGGGATATACCAGTATATCCCTAGAGTGCCCAAATTTTGTTGCTGTAACCAATTTCGACATAGCGTTCGCCGGACCTGCCGCGGCACCGCTCACTTCGCTCGCTCGGCTCGCGCGTAATTGGTCACAGACCTAACCTAACCTATTTAGTCGGAATGCCCTAATAGCTATATTAGTATGAAGATCGTGGTCGTATCATAGTTATATTCCTAGTAAGATAGTTTATGAACCGCTTTAATATAACTATGTTACGGTATATAACTATATGACGGCTGCAACCATCTTACTGCGACATATACATACATAAAACTCACGCTTTTTTCCCATGGGGGTAGGCAGAAATTACAGAACGGCACCTGCTACCATCCTTACATACTCCTTTAGCTTCGTTTACGTTCATACATCTGGTCATACACGCACGCCGGTTGCGTATACTACGCACCTGACCTTTTTGAAAAACGTCACCAATAAGGTCACTATATGTCCTTCTAGGGCGTCCCTGTCGGCGTTTCCTTGTAAATACCTTTTGTTAGTCGCCTTTCATTCATCCTTATACACTAGTCAAGTATTTAATACAAAGATGCAGTGGCAACTACAATAATAATGTAATGAGAATCAGTACCTACTTTCACTAAATCTAACGAGTGAAGCACAAAAAAGGTGATTACTTTTCCATACTTTTATATCAAATAAAAGGCATAATCTTTCTCCTGGTCAGGTCTTTTTTTGTTATGTGCGTCTTGTTTGTGCAGAATAAACAATATTTTTTTCAAAATGTTTCCTTTCTTTTGGCTTGGGTAAGGTAACTAACCGTAAGGTTTAGAGCCGGGTGGCGGCGGCGCGGCGGCGGGGGCCTGGTCGCCGGCCCCCCGCGCCGTTAGCGACGGGAACTCGCTGAGGTCCAGAAGCGGAGGCGTCGACGTATCTCCGCCCTCGCCGAACACCGAGTGGTAGTTGCTGCTGGTGTTGAACCGAGACAGGTTGCCCATACTCGACTGGAGACAACAATCACATACATATCACACAAGCTTGAAACCTAAGTGAAAAAATGAATGTGGATTGTGAAACCCCACTGAAAAAGACTATACAGAAAGCATTACTTTACATTTTAAAACTCAGATTTTTTTGCTACTTAGTTCACACGAACAATAAATAAAATTACGAAATAAAAGAGCTATAACTCGGAAGCAACTCTATTTGAATGCAAATGTTGACACAAATCTTGCTAGGTTTATTTGAAAACCAAAGTAGGTAGGCACTATATTGATGTTTGAATAACATTTTTTAGGTTATTTCTTAGCAATTCAGTAGAGGAATTTTTAGAGAATATTATGCATTATACACATTTGGGATTTCGCACATTCTAATTATGTTAAAATGACTCACAAATTATTTTAATACAGCAGCAGTATTCTATACTATTCTCACAGAGATTGAAGAGAATTCCATTCCAACTATTCACTGTAGGTAAGCAGCAATTTATTTTTTCTGCTCTACCCACATTAATAAATTACTAGCTTTTGCTCGCGGCTACGCGCCCGCGTGGACGTCGGAAAATATCCCACGGGAACTTACTACCGGGATTAAAAGTATGTTAATCCAGGTAAACAATGTATTAATTCCGTAATACATTGTTTTCATATAACTCTATTGGTTTACAACTAGGAAGTTGGCATGATTTTTTCCGACATCTACAACAATCATCAATCATCAATCAAGCCTTAATGAATTTACACCTAAACCTTCCTCATGAATCTCTGTCCATTGGTGAAAACTGTATGAAAATCTGATTGATAGTTTTTGAGTTTATCGCGTTCAGGCAGACAGATGCGGCGAGGAAACTTTGTTTAGTTAACTCTCATTAACTCAAAACAGGGTAATATGCAAACAGTCACGCTCTAATAACAAATAACTTTTGACCAAATAGACCGATTTTAATGAAATTTTAAAGACTAAATATTACCTCAAGAAGTCAAGATATGATCCTTGACTACATTTCTAATCCCTTAAAAAGAAGTACACAAAAATTTTAATATTAAAATCAACCCCTATTTTAACCCTTTGATGATTTTTCAAAAGCGTTGAAGCTTATAATTCTTTATTTCCTACCAAAAACACAAATTTGAATTTTCATATCCCTAACTTAAGAAATGCTGGTTTTCCCATACAAAATTTCATACACACACACAGGGGGGTGATAGGGTATGAAAGTTTGTAGGTTTGGTTTGGTAGCATGTAAAGTTTGTAGGAGTATTTTTCAGACAAAAAGTAGCCTATGTCCTTCCACAGGATGCCATCTATCGCCCTGCCAAATTTTATCGAAATCCTTTTAGTGGTTTAAGCGTTAAAAGGTAACAGACAGACAGACAGATTTACTTTCTAATTTATAATATTATAGTATGAATAGTATGGATATGAATAGTATGTATGACAGTATGCAAATGAAAATTCAGATTCTCACCATGGAATTTGAGTTAGGCTGCGATAACGCGTTTGGTATGGGTACCCTGCGGTCGGCAAATGCCCGCTGGCCAAATAGTGTGGATCGCGATGCCATAGAGGGCGGAGCGCCCCCGGGCATGGCGGTGGAGTTCCGGCCGGGCGACAGTGCGCCTCCGAATGTGGGCGTCACATGGCCCGACACGCCGCCCACCAGGCCCGAGCTCACGCGACCGCCCACACCGCCGCTCGCTAGGCTTCTAGGTGCTTGTTGAAAATTCAAGTTTGCCATAACCTGCAATATAAATAACCCTCAGTTACATATGTGAAATCTCAGCACCACATTTCTCACACTACAATTTGAATGATACAGTTTATGCTTTACTGAATAATCTTTATCTTAGCCACTTACATGTTCTAGCCAGTGACCAACTCGGCAAATATCTTACAATTAAATGGAGATTTTTAGAATATCAAGAGCTATTATATGACATGTGTTTGTGAAGCTGGATAGTGTAGTACCTAATTACTGTGTGACAATTTATAATTGTTAATAAACAAAGCAATCCTAAAATAGCACAGTAATTGTATGAAAAACTAACTATTGTTTACAAAGTGCTGTTCATACCAATTACATATCTAAAAGCAATAGTTTTCCTTGAGACAGTCAGTCTCTTCAGTGTACTGTTGAATTAACTATGAATATGATGATTGTGTTTATAATATCCATGTCTCTACATTATTAGACTATTATTGCAATGATGATAACTCAATGATTGAGAGGTGACAATGACAATTTTTTCATTATTAAAACATCTGAATAATACAAAAAGTCACAAGTTATTAATACATTCACATGAATACTAACATTTCATACAAAGAACTAAAGAAAGTCTGTTTCAAAAGTCTTCCAACTTGATATATTTCCAATACCCACTTTCCAATATCTTGGCTGGACATGAGTGTATTGCATTCAGCTATGTAAGGCATTTACTTGAGGTAAGTAAACCCTAAATGGAAAATATTTAATTTTTAGCCATTTGTTCAACAGATTTCACAGGACAAGGTATAATATGGTAGGTCAAAACAACTCTTATTGAACTGATATAGTCATTCAAGCTAAAGCCACATAAACAAAACCTGTAATAGTTGGTTAAAACAACGACCAATGTTATTACGAGTATAACAGAGGTTTTCAGTAAAATATACAATACCTTACGGTAAAACTTAGTGTTGACTTCGATAACTATCAGTACAAACTTATGAGGTGTTTATGAAACGAGACCAAATGAATTTCATACATACGCATTGAGGTGGTCAATACAGAGATAGGAATACAAGATAACGTTGGCTAATAACAACAAATGAAGTAGGTATTATACATTTTATCAGTATTCGAAAATGGTTTGGTTATTCGTCCCCTGTCAAACAATGGCGACCCCTGTTTTTGGTACACTCGATTCTTCAAAAATTACAAATTTTTACCTAATGTGTAGACGTCAGTCCTTGTTCCACTATTTCAATGCCAGTATAAATGGTTCATAATCGAGTATTCTCTGCAGGAACAAATAAATTCACTCTAATGAAATAAACAAAAGTTTGTTGACTGTCCAATTTAGACGACGATTTTTATGCATTCAAAATTTTTAAGACGAACTAAAAAGCTGCTCAAGACCGTCTACGCATGAAACACTGCTATAAAACGCTGAAAACTTTATACATCTTTACGTCACTTATAAATATTTTAACAATTTCACTCAGTTTTGTCGAACGCCACATTACCCTAAACAACTGGCGGCCATATTGTTGAAAGCGGATGGAAAACTGTAACAATTTTCGGTCTAGTAACTTATTTATTAACTGCACGAGCTACGTAGAAAAGGGGAAATCAAGGCAACTTGTCAATTTTTGTTTCTCATTTTATTATTATTTATAAATGTCGACATAACTGTAATTTAAAATATCAAACAAAATTTATTTAAATAGTTTTTAGTTTGACTCTTGTGGCCAACACTGTAATTACCACACGTAAATAAAAATTAAAATCTGAGGAAGAAAATAAATACAATTTTAGTCTATGATTCCCAAGAAAATATAATTTCGCAAAATAAGACTAATAAGACATTTTGCCAACGTGAAACATCATCTAGACAAAAAACTGTGCAAAAAACCTTCAAAAATATTTAACGAGTTGGTTACTTAGTTAATGAATAAAATAATTATTAAGACTAGCACTTTGCCTGAGACTTCAATCGCGTGGATTTCGTATCTTCCCCTACAATTTTCAATTACCCCTTTTTGTCTCATTATGCGAGTCGTGGCACACAGCAATGGCGGCAAATTAAAAAAAAAATCAGGTGGCAACATCAAAAATGTAGTCCGAAAAAAATTATTTGTGAAGGCAACTGTCAAAATGGCGCTGTCGTAGCTAATTCCCAACACAAGCCAATAATACAAGGCGTGAGGTGGTTTTATTTTATTTTTGCGAAAATGATGCGTTGTTGTGTTACTATTGGAGTCCACCATTTCCCGAGAGACCCTAAAATTAAAAGATGGTGGCTTAAAGATATTCGTAGAGATGTTTTATAAATTAAACAGAGTAAAAACATTTTGAAGAAAGTGACTTTGAGGATATATTTATGGTTTTAAATTCTGACACTTTCCATATCATTTACTTGATTTAAAATATTGAAATCACCGAAAATAACGAAATAGCGAAATAAAAGTAACCTCATGACTGAACGAAATGTCAAACTTATTGTAGGCCGCGGGGACCTAGCTATGATCACGCCATCTACAATTAGCTTTGCCCGACCTTCCCCATTATCTATAGGGTTTTCCAATAGGGACGGGTCGATGTTGACAGTCTGTGGCAGCCATACTATTTTGGTGGGATCTGTAAAATCTATTGTATATTATGCAGTCAGTGATGCCAAACTCTCGTCAGAGAGTAGTATATCCATTATAAATAGTTACTACTCTTTGGTATATTCTTTGATGCCAAATCACCATGGCAAGTTACACGGTTGAGCAGCATGTGCAAATGATAAAACTTTATTATCAAAATGAGTGTTCGTTAGTGCAAACGATATATTACTTTACTCTGGTGCAAACGTTGCGCGCATTGCGCCCATTTTACGGCAGACGCGGTGGCCCTTCAAAGTCCACTCTCCAACGATTGGTGGCTAAATTTGAGACGACCGGTTTGGTAAACAACCAACCAACACCTTTACGTCAAAGGAATGCCAGATCGGCCGAGAACATCGCCGCTGTACGTGAGAGTGTTCAGGAGACTCCGAGGCAGTCGATTTCTCGCCGTGCTCAAGAACTCGGCCTTTCGCAGACCTCAACTTGGAGAATTTTGCGTCGGGACTTGGGTCTGCATCCGTACAAGATCCAACTGACCCAAGAGCTCAAAGTTAATGACCATAGACAACGCCGTGTGTTCGCTGAATGGGCATCGGAACGCTTGGAAGAGGACCCCGATTTTGGCCGAAAAATAATCTTTAGCGTCGAGGCACATTTTTGGATGAATGGTTTTGTTAATAAGCAAAATTGCCGTATATGGGATGACCACAACCCACATGAGGTTCACCAGGTGGCAATGCATCCACAAAAAGTTACTGTTTGGTGCGGATTTTGGTGTGGCGGCGTCATTGGTCCGTACTTCTTCGAAAACGACGTTGGCGAGGCCATCACCGTCCGTCAACGGCGAGCGCTACAGATCAATGATAAACAATTTCTTTTGGCTTGAATTGAACAATATTGACGTGAACGACATGTGGTTCCAGCAAGATGGCGCTACTTGCTACACAGCGAACGACACAATCGACATTCTGCATGAACGGTTTGAGGGTAAAGTTATCTCTCGCAGAGGTGACGTGAATTGGCCACCAAGATCGTGTGATTTGACTCCGCTAGACTTTTTCTTGTGGGGTTTTCTGAAGTCGCAGGTCTATGCCAATAAATCACATTTGACCGTTGCCCTGAAAGCCAACATAACGCAGGCCAACGCTCGGATTCAGCCGGATCTATGCAGCAGAGTCATTAAAAATTGGACCTCTCGGATTCGTGCCACCATACGAAGCCGAGGCGGACATTTGAACGATGTCATATTCCATCCATAATGGCATAAATGGGCCTTTTAAATAAAAAAATAAATTTCGTTAATATCTCACACACATCTTGTTTTATTCAATTTTAACATCGACCCGTCCTTGTTGAAAGACCCTTTAGTTGATATGAGTAGGAATGTAGGATTGAATCAAAGTCACGATCAATTTCTCTATACTGTTCATTTCAGTTTATATTGTAAATACTACCTGTCATAGTGAAGTTTTGTCAAATATTCTGATTCCGAGTTGATGCCGTTTATTTAATTGTTGTTGAGCATTTTTACTAAGTTTCATATAGCGATGCGGAGGAATTTTTCGACGCCATATTTTAGGTTGTGAATAGTTTTAGTTAAATTAGGATATAATTTTGTTATTTTATTAATTAATTAGGTATAAGTTGCTATGTAAAATATTAATGTATTGAGACATGATAATAAAACTATAAATAAGTCTTAAAACCCAGTTTAATATTTTCATTATCCAAGTCATCTGAAATCAAGTAAGCGTAATGTAGACAGAATAATAATAATTCAACTAACTAACTAAGTAGGTACTGGTAGGTATGTAAGTATAGTGTTTTTTGGCTGATATTATTTATTACGTATTTAAAAATAAAAGAGGTACGTATTTTACAATGTCTTGATGTTGAATCTATCGTCTATTATGTAAAGTGAAATAAAAACATACTTTATGTAGGTACTGAAAAGATTTTGTCAGAATCGTCTAATTTTTTATCAATATTTTCTATTTCAAAAATAATCTCAAATTTTTGAAAATGTTCCTCTAACGTATCGTTTCTTTGTAATTTTAGAGTTAACAATCTCTTTTTCAATGTTATTTTTGTAAAAACACTTTTGCGTTGAAATACGCTGTCTAATTTGATAAGCATGTCTTTTGCATTCGAGCATTCTTGTATTATAGACAAATGCTTGTCTGATATGCACTGAATGATTATGGCCTTAGCTTTAGAATTGTCGACTTTTAATTTTTCATCTTTAGTAATTTCTGTGTAATCATAATCTAATATTTTGAGCACCTGTTTTTCTTCTAATAACGATTTCACTCTAAATTTCCAGTTTGAATAATTTTCGCCCTTCAATATTGGCAAAAAATTTATGTTTGTATTCATCATATTTTTTATAATACAATATGTAGATATATTTCTTCTTACTTACTCCATTTATTTGCCCATAACCTTAGGAGAGATAAAGAAATTTCTTGGAATGGAGATAGAAAGAAAAGATGGAATGTTAAGAATAACACAGTCAAAACAAATAGAGAAAATGTTAGCAAAATTTAATATGACTGAATGCAAGGAAAAAGATACACCGATGGAGAAGGGATTAAACATAGACATAACGGAAAAAATTATAGAAGTTCCTTACAGAGAGCTAATAGGAAGTTTAATGTTTGTGAGTACAGTCTCAAGACCAGATATATGCTATTCTGTATCGTATCTTAGTCAATTTTTGGACAAACCAAGTGAAGAATGTTGGAAACATGGCAAGCGCATATTACGCTACCTTAGTTCAACTAAAGATTATGCACTTCAATATAAAAAGAGTGAACAGATAAGTTTAAAAGTTTTCTCGGATGCAGATTGGGCAAACAGTAAAAGAGACAGAAAGAGTATAAGCGGTTGTATAGTTAAATACAATGAGAATGTTGTAGCATGGTTCTCTAGAAAGCAAAACTGTGTTGCATTGTCAACTGCAGAGGCGGAGTATATAGCAGCATCATTAGCATCATGCGAAGGAATAAATTTAAACGGAATATTAAAAGATTTTGGAATAAATCTAACGCCAATGCTGTATGTCGATAACAAAGGAGCTATTTTTATTTCAAAGGATTATGAAAATAGTAAACGATCGAAACATATCGATATTCGATATCATCACATAAAAGATTTGATATTTACAAAAAAGATGTCAATATCGTACATACAAACTGAGAACAATTTGGCTGATATGTTAACAAAATCACTAGCGACTGCAAGACATAAGATGCTAAGAGAACAATGCAAAGTATTGATATAATACACATAGTTGTGTGGGTATTTATCTAGGAGGAGTGAATGTTGATATTTAATTTTATTTAACGATTTCTATGTTCCAAAGATTTTCACATAAAATCGAGGAGGAGTGTCGGAATACAACCTCAATTGTCTATGCGACTACTTCACAGAAAAAGTGAAGTGATGTTCTTTTTATAATAACTTGTCATGTCAATTGAGAAAAATATGGTTGTCTTATAAACACATATAAAATATTAATAAATCCATATAAATAAGTAACTGTCCTGTTAATTACCCTATTACCTACCCCAACATAACTGACTAAGAAAAATTGATAAGTATCAACATGTTATGAAAGACTAAGACTGGGAATATAATATTTTCGGATGGCTCCAACGCCTTCCGGTAGCCGGATCAGACTATCGATCCGGCTACCGGAAGGCGTTGGAGCCATTAGTTTGTATGAAAATGCAATACACGTCCGATCCGATAGTCGGGCCGGACGTCCGAGTCGGAAACGGGCGCGCGGCGTTTCCGATTTTATTGTCGCTCCGATTGTCTGAAGATGCGGTCTGCATACTTCTGGACAGAGACAAATAGACGTCCGATTCCTCCCTCTGACTTGCCAGTTGATTCTAGCGTTGACACTGAACGGTCACATCATTATGGTTCGGAAAATGAGCGAAAATTATTCTTAAATTAATAATGAAGTTTGTCATTATTTAGTTTTTCAAAACTACACGTCAAAGGTATTTTAGGGGGTGGTAAAGTTTGTATGGAAGAATTTTAAAGCGCTCCTAATGGTTACCTCGAATAACGGTATTAATACTTTTGACAAAAAATATAGACAAGTTTTTTGGTTTTTCGAAAATCAATCAGCAAAAGGGGTACCTAATTAAGTTTTTGGGGGAGGATTTCACTGCGAGTCTGGATCAAGTCAAAGTAATCTAAACATTAAATGACGAAACACATGATTGAAGATTTTTCAAAAATCAACCCCTTTCGGGGTAAAAAGGATGGAGCACTTTATATGAAATTTTTATTTTTCCTTTCATCAATAAATTAATAATAAGTTAAGGTGGCGTTCTGTAGTTTCTGCCTACCCTCATGAGAAGAAGGCGTGAATTTATGTATGTAATAATAAGTAAAAGGATCTAAATAATTAATTTTCCAAAACTACCGGTTAAAAGGGGTGGAGGGGGTGTTAAATTTGATAGGAGTACACGCGGACAAAGTCGCGGGCAGTGCTGGTCTGATAAAAAGAGTAAATTTAAAAAATCTATATACCCGACTGCGTAAAAAGTGAACTTTAAAAAAGATGGAAACAAGATGACCTATTTTGTTTCCAAACAATCCCATGCCTAAGTCTTCATTAAATGTAAGAATACGCCTTTAATATGTCCAGTGACACTTGCGCAATAAAGACGAATTTAGTGACAAATATTATTTACTTAGAGACTGTCATAGAAATATGATCAGAGATGTATGAACTATTTTTATATGATGAACATAATAATATGACGGTAATTACATATAATTAATATTGTCTATGATCATCAAAGATCAGACTAGGTAGATTATATTTACCTAAACTTTGAGGGACTAAACATAAAACATAGTGGATAATACCTTCTCTAAAAACCCGGAATTTAAAAATTAGGAATTATTTATTGGACTTTTTATATAGTTAAATGATTGATTTGAAGAATCATATTACATTTTTAGGGTTCCCTACTAAAATTGTGTCAAATTCAAATATTTTGTTTTAAGAAGGTAAAATAAAAGAAGTGGCTGGTTTATGTGCTTTGCTGTTGAGCATCTATTTCTACTCGAATAATATGTATATATAGCCCCTTTTTTTTGGGTGGGAAATCGTCAAATAACCTCCTGATCTGGGTGGAGCGGGACTCAGACCTTTACTGACTAAAACCCACTCGTGTTCCTTCAGTTGCCTGTGCCAGGGGCCACGGTAACTCTTTCAAACATAACCGCGATCCTGGCAAGCATCGGCTCTAGCAGACCCCGTCAGTTACTGCTGACGTCTCTTTGAGGCGCGCGTGGAACACAACGCACCGTGACCCGGGCCTGGTCCTTACCGGACGGTGAGCTACCCATCACTCGCCGTTCACAAGCTCGCGCCTACGGTGATGTTTTTATAGCCTTGCGTTGAGAATAATTATTAATTTATTCAAGTGGGCATTTTTATAGGTTCCTATCAAAATCACGACACTACTTGACTAAACTGTCTATGGTATGGAAAGAAAATTTTATATTACTTGGTAACACCGGGATCATATGATTGTTCAATGAAGAAGCACGTCTGATAGGCGTCGACTTACTTCTTTGGGCCAGTTTTTAGTTTTCTGACTCTATATCGGTTGTTTTTCGTGTTAGTGGTGCTAAATATTAACCTACAGCCATGGCGCTTAGCGATGCAGATGTTCAAAAGCAGGTATGTAAATGAAATTTAGTAGCAGCGTAAATCTGTCGACATGGAATTGTCAGAATAATTGATCCAAAATGAGGTACTTTGCAGACTCCGTTCCAAATTGCTTCTGAAGTCAGAATGGACTTGAAATGCGTCTTACTCTTAAACACTGGTTTATTTGAATGAAAAATCGCATTATTTGTTATTAGATCAAGCACATGATGGCCTTCATCGAGCAAGAGGCCAATGAAAAGGCTGAGGAAATCGATGCGAAGGCCGAGGAGGAGTTCAACATCGAAAAGGGCCGTCTGGTGCAGCAGCAGCGGCTGAAGATCATGGAGTACTACGAGAAGAAGGAGAAGCAGGTTGAACTCCAGAAAAAGATGTAGGTTCCCCTTGTAAAAGTATTACACACCAATTAAAGTATCTAACACTTGCTTAACTCTGACACCAGCTAGAACTCTTAATTTTGTTATATCATTCAGGATAATGTCATCTTACCCCAGCAGTCATTAATGAAACTGTACATTGCCGATGCATCTAAAAACAAGACTTCTCGTAGTATCAAGTGCTCCTTTGCATTGCACTCTATGCTACAATTCCTTTCCTGTATTACATGTTATACTTGCGTGTCATCATGTTCAATTACTTAGAACCGAATAAGGTTCTAAGTAATTGAACATGGCCTTGAATGGTAGTTTCTGTCAGTATAGAGACTAATGCAGAAGTATTACATAAATTAAGACTTTCATTTGATAAATAGTAGATCTTTACAGACAATATGACATAAAATCTTCTGTTAGGTCTAGTAATATTGCTCAAATATGACTGTTCAACATCTTTCAGACAGTACAATTAATTTGTTTATTAAAATCTTACTGTTTAAATACATACTAAATTATTATGTTGCACACATTCTACTTAATTTTATAAAAAAAAATTATTACTGGGTCATGTGATCAGATAGAAATAAGATTGTCACATGACCATACCATAAACCATAATCAATAGTAGTAATCATGTTACAGTTTTAAACTCAGAATGATACCTAACTGTTTCCAAGAGATTCAAGCAAATTCATAGAAGATTGCCGTTTCTTTATTTAAAATAGGATTTATGTAATTCTCCAATATGTTTTTCACATAAGTCTTGTAGTTCCAAATAGAATAAAATGATAACAATGATTACACAGAAGTTATCTTAGTTGATAAGGCTTAAATTGAGAGTAGTAAGTTTTTTATTCATTCCTGAATGTTAGTTTATGTTTGAAGTATGTTTTGATTTGACAGGACTTTAAATCACATTTTGACCTGATGGTGTTTTAAGTAGTGACCATGTTTAGTAAATTGATGATCTAATTTAGGAATGGGTTATCCTTCTGTCTTTATCCCTATTTATTTGGAACTGCATCACGGTTTTTCTTCCATACATCTCTATCTCTATCCATCTTTTCTTTGGTCTGCCTCTATTCTGTATTATAGCTATGGCAAAAAAATCTCTTCTGTTAAAAAATGCCCTTCAGTCGCCTTTAGACCTAACTAAAGGTAGTTAAGTTAGGTCTAAAGGCGACTAAAGGGCATTTTTTAACAGAATGGGTAGCAACCCATGCTCTAAAAAAATTGCTCTTTAATCGCCATTTACGTCAACCACGTAAGGACACTGGACCTTATGTGGAATGAGGTTCATTGACCCTATGGAAAATACGTTACAGATTCGCAAGAAAGTAGGTCACTTTGTGACGTACTTACAATGGCGTAGTGATCTGGCTCTACATAAGTACCTACTGAAACAGAATCGCTTGAGATCTCGTATGTAGAATAACCTGTACACTTAGCAACTTATTCTGTTTCGAGGCAAAATATTACAAACAAAAAAAAAAACTTGGCTTTACATTTATTTTTACTTGAATTACTCAACATCGTTTTGTTTAACTGCCTCTGTTCTTTTCTTTTTAAAGTTACAAACTAAATCAGTATCAGTGTAATATTTGAAATGTAAATAAATAGATACCAAGACAAGCAAAAATTTTTTTACAGTTTGTAGATCTATATTAGATCTAGGACATTGATATTCTTTGACACGTAAATGAAAAGCGCCGTGCCTCCGACTAGTTCTTTGCACTATACCTTACGCCAGATAAGGGTGGAATAAAAGTCATTAACCCCACTTGTACAGACGCCAGCAGGTCCGAAACTTTCAAATTTTCTCAATCAACCTTGAACCTAATGCTTTAGCGATAAAGTTGAAAATCTATTAAAAAAATTTGACAGATTGTAGTAGCTTGATTTGCTGCCGTCCATACTAAAAAGTCTCGAAACTTAAATGCAAACAAAAAAAACATGCCACGTGCACACGTCAAGGACGCCTCGTACCGCCATACGTTTGTTTAAATCGTGTTAGCGACAGTTCCTTAACATTTTTTCGTATCGTTTTGAAATATTGGAATACATTGGTAGAAGGCGTCAACGACTTTTATTCCACGGTTATCTGGCGGAAGGTATAGGAATATTCATAGTTAATCCTCAAAGTATGTACCAGTACAGTAGGCGCCCGTAAATCCGGTGCTCAATAATCTAACACGTCCTATAGTCCGGTGTTTTCTAACATAGCTCTCCTATTGTGTAAACCCGTAATCCGGCAGGTTTAATACAAAATTGCCGATTACAGAGGGCGCGCATTTACTACTATTATTATTTTTACTTTTGTATAATTATATCTTACTAGCTAGCTGACATTTCCTAGAGAAATCCGGCATTTTCTATAATTGAAATAAAATATATAGGCAAAAAATGGGTGCCAGAACTGTCGGATTGTTCTCCTGCTGTCTATGGCCGAAATCAAGTCTTTTACACAGATCAGTTTAAAGCATCCTGAACAAAATACAATGACTAGAGCTTTACAGACACGCGTTACGTAGGCATGCAACACTGAATTACATAGTAGTGATCCAATGACCAATGATCCAATGATGTAACTTGTTGTCAATGTTTGTTTGGTATAAAACTGATTGAGCTTTCTATGGTAATTAAAACCATCTGCACCAGCAGGCACGTATACAGAAGGGGGGATAGTTGGGATTTATCCTCCCCCGAAATCTGACTGAAAAAAAAAACGTTTTAAGCCATCTGTTTATTTATTCGCTTGCGTGTTCTTTAATTATAGTATAGTACAGTGAAAATTATAGTACAGTGATTACAGCGATTTTCACACAGTTCACATGGTTGTTTCAATGTTTGTCCCCCCCCCCGAACCAAAAGTCTGGATACGTGCCTGTGCACCAGCACACACAGCCCACTCAAATGCGTTCGCGGTCTACCTATTTCACAGTTGAGCAGCTGTTATGGCTAAGTTTATTATATTTCGCCTCACATTAACTTTACTGAATGGAAATGCATGGAACAGATAACAGTCTCGATATGAATGTAATTAATTACCAACCCCCTATGAGTTGGTAATTTATTAGATGTACATTACATTCCAACTCTTGTTTGGCAGCCAATCTTCGAACATGCTGAACCAGGCTCGTCTGAGGGTGCTCAAAGTACGTGAAGACCACGTACGCAACCTCTTGGACGAGGCCCGCAAGCGCCTGGCTGAGGTGCCCAACAACCAGAAGTTGTATGCTGAATTGTTGACCACCCTCACCGTGCAGGCCCTCTTCCAGGTTTGTACTACTCTCTACTAGATTATCCACAGTCAATATTATCTAATTTCATATCATTTGTGAATACGATTATTGAGTGAGCAGGTTTCATATTTTGACAGATATCCCGAGCTGCAGTAACGCCACTCGGAACGTCCTATAAAACACTCGCAAATAATAGTATTTAAATTTTATGATATGTTATGTATATATACAGGGTGTAAGGGACAGCCCTCTGCAAACTAACAGGGTGCATACAACTCCTTATTTTGAATCATATTCCACCAAAAATATTTTCAGGAAAATTTTCAATTTTTTTTATCGTAGGTATATTCAGTTACTTAACCTTTATTACAATGTAAAATTACATTATCTGTACGTAGCACTCCATTTATGTAAATAAAATCTGCAATTGATGTTGAAATACCTGGCAGCCGAAGGCTCGCTGCGCTGCCGTTCGCTACGCGCGTTTTGCCAAGGTAGCGATATATTGCGTGTGAGGTAATAAAACAAATCAGGTTTATTGGATTCCCATAACGTTCCTGAAATAATTTCATGTACCGGTCATTTTAGTATGACATATTAAATTCACCCCATCAGTCTGCGGAGGGCTGTCCCTTACACCCTGTATATAACATAACTTTACGCCTGTATTCCCTGAAGGATTCCACACATGAAAGCAAAAGATTTTAGATATCAATCAATCTGCCTAGCCTTTTCCCAACTATGTTGGGGTCGGCTTCCAGTCTAACTGGATGCAGCTGAATACCAGTATTTTACATGGAGCGACTGCCTATATGACCTCCACAACCCAGTAATTGGGTAATACGATCCCCTTGGTAAGACTGGTTGTCAGACTTCCGGGCTTCTGACGACCCATAACGACTGTCAAAGATCTATGAATGACAGCCGGGACCAACGGCTTAACGTGCTTTTCAAGGCAAGGAGGAGTCTCGGTATGTAAAGATGGTCACCCATCCACGGACAACCCCGGCAAGCGTAGCTTAACCTGATGGATCGACCCGTGCGGCTGTTATTACTTAGCCACGAGCTCCTCATTTTAGATATATTGGAACCAATTAACGCATTCACGGACGCTGAACGAGACACAATTGAAGTTTTATTGTTATAACGCCTATGGGCGTTAAGTGTCCCTTAGAGTGTCCCTCAAAGTGTTAACCTGCATATTTCAGCTGATGGAGTCCGCAGTAACGCTCCGCGTGCGTCAGGCAGACAAGACCCTGGTCGAGTCTGTCCTCGGCAAAGCCCAGAGTGATTACAAGAATAAGATCAAGAAGGACACCACCCTGAAGATCGACTCTGATAACTGGCTGTCACCTGACACCTGCGGCGGGATTGAACTTATCGCACTCAAGGGACGCATCAAGGTATGAACATTTTTTTATCTTCTTTTGCATCCTCTATGATATATTAGAAATAATATGTTGTCAACGTGTCGTAAAACAGCTGTTGAACAAATTAAAAACAAGTGAACATTAGTGTAAAATTAAACATAAACTTACCCTGTATTCATTCCTGTTTCGCTCATACCGCGTAGAACCGCGCTTTACCATCACTCTAACGATATTTATATAATAATATATAATATTTCTTAAATTACGTGATCGGATTTGTTAGTGAATCTCGCACTGATGAAGTGGAACTTATATTTGAGTAATGTTATAGTGAAACGGTCACGCTTGATAAGCTATATTGTTTAGCTACGCCTTGGTGTGTGAGAGAATAATTGTGTCGTGCATGTTTGTCGTAATAAGGTAGTGTCAAAGTAACGTGTGTTTGTCCAGATCTGCAACACCCTGGAGTCTCGCCTGGAGCTAATAGCTCAGCAGCTGCTGCCGGAGATCCGTACCGCCCTCTTCGGCCACAACCCTAACCGCAGATTCACCGACTAAACCTTTAGCGGTGACTCATATACACACTTGTTACTACTAACAATTTATTTAAAAGTTCATAATTTGTAGAACTAAAATAATATTATAATAAGTGTTTCCTTTGCCTAATTAATTATGTCGTAATAATGCGTACAATTTTATCGCTGTTTAGAATGTAATCTGATGAGTGGTCCCCTTAAGTCGCCAGAAAATGTACAACTGTCAATGTGTGATCGTGTGTTTCTGATTTCTGGGTATCGTACCACCAGATAGCTTGTAATCTATACTGTGCATTAGTTTCGCCTGCTTCAATAATGTCAACACCTACTTACTGAGCATAAAATACTTTATTATAACAATTCATTCATATAGCATAATGTTATATGTATTTTAGAGGACGTAGTTTATAGGATTTGGAGACGGTTTAATTAAGATGTTACCATTTATTAGGTCATGCAAATAACCATTTTCTAAAGTTGATACTGTTGAAACTGGACTTCGCAGCAACTTGTCCTGCAGTATTACTATAGCACAAGAACACGCAATGGTAGATGGGTGTTATTTCTATGTGAAGCATATTATAATTGTATTTTAATAATCTTCCTTCTATGTATTATGATAGTTGTTACTGAATGTTTTGGATAAATATTGTTCGTCTGTACCATTCATGTTATCAGTAAGGAATCCTTGCGGGCTGTAAGGTTGGCGTGTGACGGCAGCATCCCACGCTATGTTCACTCAAATCGACGTAAAGATTTGACTGTGCGCAGTGTGGTGTGACACTTCAGCCTTGCAGCATAGCAACATTCCTACTTGTGTTTATCCTGGCAATCTAACATTCTGGCTTGCTTTTGACAGTGGCTCTACAGAGCACCATAGCTCTTGTTTCCTACTATATATTCCCAAACAGCACTGTTAAAATCCTTATGTAAATATATAGATGTGTTGAAAATGGTCTTTCATTTTAAAATAATACATACCTAAATTTTATAGAAAAATCAATCAATAAACCACATGGAGTAATCAATATTTATTTCATGGCACATGTAGACGATTCAATAAACTACACAACAATATAATTATTCATATTCAATAGTAAACAAGTAATATAAGGTAATGGGACAATAATAATGGCATAAAAAATCTAATCTAGTAAGCGCCATTATAATGGCTGTTAATTTTTATTTTTTTTAAACCACTTCAATGGTAATAACTAGCTAGTCTTATACATATCGAGTATTCTTAGACAATCATTTAGTTGATAGAATATTCTATAACTTAAATAAATGGGGCGTCGAGTCGAGACTCTCTCCTTCAGGAAATAAAAACTATAAAATCACAAGAAAAAGACCTTTCCTGCAAACCTTACAATTAATCACAACTATAATGGAGTTTAGAAGTTAGTTTAGAGGCCATACCCTGTAGTTTGCAGCACATTGAAGAATTTAAGGACTATGCAATATGGTAGTTGGTGCACTAAATTCTGTAGGCAAGACCCCGTTCTAAATGCCCTTTGTCTAGATTGCATAGTGTTTAGAGCACCTCGTTGAAGGTGCTACCACAGACAATAGATTAATTAGTTACTAAATACCTAAGTTGGAGCTTAGTAAATTCTTCTCAATATCATAAGCTAACTCACAGCAACGATTCAAATTCTAACTAGGTACTTTAGGACGAACAACACCAACATAGGTCTCGTTTACACAGTGCGATATCGAATCATGCAGCCTAGCTATCTCAAGTGGGGGTGTTAAGACGGCACTTCAAGATTGCATAGCTGGCGCTGTTCACGCAAGACTTATTTTATAAGTTCATAGGATGCAAATTACAACAGCAATTGAGAATTTGTTTTATGCCAGTACTTATACAGCAAGCTGACTTTATAGATCAGTCGCACTATATAAACAGACCACCTTTTGAACGCCACAGCGGCGCCGGCGCCGCGTGTCAAGCCACAGAATTTTAAGAGGTTCCATTTTCAAGATATACAGGTAGCTAGTGAAGTATCTATCTTTGTTTCGTAATTTTGTGAACCGTATTTTTTGTCGGCTATTATTGCCGTCATTGGTGCGGGTGATTTTGTTTCGGCTACAGCCGACGCGACGATGGCGTTCAAAACGTTTAAAAAAATAATACTAATGCGCTTTACACGACAAGATGTGAGACATCAGGCGTGTAGGCTGGCAGGTATCTTGGCACACGCGCCTCATCCCGGCGACGTGCACCCCTGTCCACAGCCAGGCTGATAGTGCCAGCTTCCTTCACTCCGTTGGACTTGGCCCTGCGCTGGGACGGCATGATGGCGGCTCGTAGACTCTTGCGTTTCTGAAAAGTTACTGTGTTCACCCTATTGTCCCTGTACACCACGGAGGAGTAAACAAGTGGAGTGATAATGCGAAACAAATGAACGCATACTGAAATTATGTCACTGGCCAGGCAGATAAATCTTTAAAAATAGTCTATCCGACCGTAAGAGTCGATGTACACGATACGTTGCGGCGCCGCACCGCAAAGATTTCGCCGTATAAACGCCGCCATTGGCGGTCACGCGCCCGTCAGGGTATATACAGGATGGACTTTTTTAACCGCACCTGGAGGGAAAGTACTCTAAATACTGGAGATAGCAAATTTTACTCAAAGGAAACATTCCTTTATTTTTAAAAAGAAACAAATCTGCATTCAAAGATTTTTGAAAATTCGCTTGCCACACTCGGGAATCGAACCGGCTAAAATCCGAAAAAAATAACACCTGTATATGGCATCAATCCATAGGGTCAATCATAAGGATCAAATCTTTCTAACAATCATGATAAATTAAGTGAAAGGAAAACCATAAAACCTTATTTTAATTGAACGAAAAAAAGGGTAAACTACTTTTTAATTAGTTGCTCGAAATGAGGATACAGTAACTTTTCATTGCGAGTTGTGAGTAATATTGAAAATCGTAGTGTGAAGAACCTCAGTTCTTAACTCGTTTACAGTTGCATAGGATTTTTGGTAAATTTGATTTTTAACAATCCCCATGCTAAAAATCTAAAGGGCGAGGTCTCGTGATCACGCAGGCCATCTGGTTGTGCCGTTTGTACCAATCCGGGTATTGAAATGGTTATTAACATAACATTAACATGATTTTCCTCATCCTCATAATTTTTTTTCTTTTTTTTTGGTCATGTGGTGTGTATGTTCTGTGGTCACGCGTGACCACAGAACATGTACAGCGAACTTTTTGCGGTGTGGCGCCACAACGCATCGTGTGCATAGGCACTGAATCATGAAGTTGAATACCTACAATTTTATAATTTCTAGGGTGGTCTTAATTTACGCGTTTTATCTCTCCATTCATTTACTAATCTGTGCTGTACAGTCACGAATAAAACATGAATAACACAATGACATCTACTTACAACAGCAATAGACTATTACCGTGTCCAGCGAGTTGGTGTACAAGCTCCACAAAGCAGCGGGGACTTATTGTGATCAAAATTAACAATGTACATGAACATGAAAAGTGTTTATTCTGAATATAAGTTAAATATTGGTCGTTAACAATATTTTGATGTCTACATCAGGGATGGCGAACCTCAATAAGCAGACTAACACTAAAATGAGTAGATATTCTAAGAATTTTCTTAGATATGTTACTATTTAATATTGAGTTTCCAAATTGGGATTGATATTTGAGTAGCAATGGTTCGCGATCCCTGAGCTACATACAAGTGCGTATCAGTCGTCAGTGGGCACCGGGGCACGGCTCTATATTTTACTTTCTAACTGCTGTTTGACGTTATCGCAGTGGTCCACATCCACGGCTTCTGCCTTTACTCTGTTTACCTCGACAGCTCCGCGCCACCGGTCGGCGGCGTGGCGCGCGATCTCCATCCTCTTCTGCTTCTTGATCTGGTGTCGTTTGTACACCACCTCGATCACTATCAGTACTATCCCGCCTATTATACCCGCTAACACAAGTATGAACACCCCTGCCATGTTCTTCAAGCCTAAAGTGTTTGGTGTCTTCTCGTTCTCTTCACAGTTTAGCATGTTGTTTCGTAGGATCCATAGATTGTCCAGAGATTCCATTATGCCGCCTGAAAGATACATTTAATATATTTTTAGCTTTCAGTAAACAGTTCGCCTGCAGACTCTTCTATTAAAGATAGATACATACTTTCGTGAAAGTCTAATATAGCCAGTGTGACAAGGTCTGCCCAAGGAGAGCCCTTCTGTAATCCAACGCCATATCCCGAACGACCGAATAGTTCTCCAGCGGTCACTAGCTCACAATCCTGAGCGGCCTCGAATTCCAAGCGAGATGAGTCCCAAATGAATGCCATTAGTTTACTGCAACCATGGACCAGAATAAGAAAACAGGCAATGAACAACTGAGTTAAAAAAAAACCTACTTCAATCTCCTAAACTACAAATATTCAATTTTGAATGTTTCTCTCCATGGTCTAAATTGAACTACAAAAAAAAAGTTCCATGTATATTCTATAATGTCTATGTCTACGTAATTCTGCAACTACGGAAACGAAATATAGGGTGAACCTACCCGTGCTTAACATCCTCGATAGCTTGCTCAGCATTATCATAATTATTCGCTTCCATCGTTCGGTACATATTCGACAATTCAACTTGTCGTCTAAAATACATATCAACAGCTGATCCCTTAACCGTGGCACACGTCAGATTCTCCATGGTATTGCGAAGCTAAAGATAATAAAAAATAAAGCATTAGCTACTGTCTAAGCTAGTCTATGCTTCTACGTTAGCCCGAAAATATTAATCAGTGAAGTTGTACCTCCCCCTCAAACTGCACCATCGAACAGTCCTAGGGAAATATTGCTATAATCAATTAATCTTGGTATGTGGTCTGATTGATGGATAGGTACTTGTTAGATAAGTGATTATTAGTCAATAATTTAGCCCCCTGGGGATGTATTTATGGTTGCGTCACCTTTTTTGACGACATCCGAAAATCCCAATACCTCACTGCATCTAACTAAACAAATAATTGATATTGATACATCATTAACTAATTAGGAATGATTTACGTACCCTGGCGTCGTTGATTCCGGTGAGCTTGGTCTTAGGGCGTTCGAGCACGAGGAAGGCAGCCAGGTTGGCCGTGTAGGAGGCAACGATGATCATTGCGAATCCTGCCCACACCATGCCGAGCACGCGTGCCGAGAAACTACGAGGAGTGCCTGAAACAGTAAGAACAATCGTACCAAGAACTTTAGTGTACAGTATCGCCAATCGGTAGGCATGTCCTGCGAGTTACCCAGAATAATACCCCCAGTTTTTAAAAGCCTGATCAATTGAATCTATTGGCAAATCATATGACTGGCTCTTGTTCGTCCAGGATACCACGAAATAACAAAAGTCTATTACACAAATTAACGTGAGATTTTAGTAGAATCGGTATAAGATATAATAGCTATATATATATATATATATATATATATATATATATATATATATATATATATATGTATAATAGTTGACCTCACCTTCACCAATGCCGCTGTTCAGAAGCACGCCCCAAGCAAACCAGATAGCACTTGAAAGATTCAAAGCGTCTTCTTCAGTCCCATCAATATTGGCCAGTTTGAACCGTCCGAAGGGAGAGAACCGATCGAGTAGGTACAGCACAAGAGCCACCACGTGGACTGATACCATCACCAGGATCCAGAGCGTGTTGGAAAACGGTTGCAAGAACGATACCAGCGTTGAAGAACGTGACGGCTGAAAGTTGAACAAAAATAGTTAGAGTTGTTAACCATAAACGTTTCAGCAAGGTTTAGCACTATCAACGCAGAAAAAATAGCTAACTGTAGACTGTTAAAAACGTAATTTCAACAGTTTACATAACGTGTTTACAGGCTGTTACCTATCCTATTATAAGTAAGTATAGGTATCTTTATTTGCCTAAAATGTGCTCAACAGAAAGATGTTACAAATAAACTATTAATGTAGGACACATTCCGCCATAGCCAATGCAAATTATTAAAAAAATAGGTAGGTTTGAAATGAAATTACAAACTCGCAATAGCAAATTATTGAACCCAACTAATAGTGCTTGCGAATAGAATAACTTCGGTGCAGAAATCGGGCATAAATGAGTATTCAAAATTACACTGAGCCCAGATATTGAGTCAATAGGACCTACCTATTGACTCAATCATTATATACCATAAGTAGACAAATAATATTACCTAATTGAAACCGAGCATAAATAAATGAGGAGCTCGTGGCTAAGTAATAACAGCCGCACGGGTCGATCCATCAGGTTAAGCTACGCTTGCAGGTGTTGGCCCGTGGATGGGTGACCATCTTTACATACCGAGACTCCTCCGTGCCTCGGAAAGCACATTAAGCCGTTGGTCCCGGCTGTCATTCCTGGATCTTTGACAGGCGTTACGAGTCGTTAGATGCCCGAAAGTCTGACAACCAGTCTTACCAAGGGGTATCGTATTACCCAGTTACTGGGTTGAGGCGGTGAAACAGGCAGTCGCTCCATGTAAAATACTGGTATTCAGCTGCATCCGGTTAGGCTGGAAGCCGACCCCAACATAGTTGGGAAAAGGCTAGGCAGATTGATTGAAACCGGGCATAAATACGTACAAAATACCTACCACAGGAGGTAGGAGATTAAAGCTATGGACTCTCTAACTTTAGCACATAGGTAGTTCAGAGATTTCTGAACAGGATAAAGTTTACAGTAAAATAAAATTGGAGTCATGCATGATTGGTCTCTTCGACTGCCACAGGCTCTAACAGATTAGGCGCTTCCCTGACCAAATAAACTTGAGCATTCGTTCCCTATTTGCCGCACCCCACCTCTACAATACTACTAGGGCCAACTGGCGAACAACTTATGAATACAAGTAAAAATCACAGACCTTAAAATCCAGGGTCCAGTCCATCAATAAAAAAAACTTTTTTGCAAAAAAAAACAACCAACTTCCAAAAAAAAACACTACAAAGTGAAAAATAACTTTAATTTCGAAAGTCGGAGTCTTTAGATCTGTATTTTAGGTTTTTGCCACCGACTTCCGAAATTAAAGTTATTTTTCACTTTATAGTGTTTTTTTTCGAAGTCAGTTCTTTTTTTGCATCAAAAAGTTTTCTATTTTTAATTTTTTAGTGGATCGGTTTGTAATTTATCTAAGTTACAATAGCCTAATGACAACTGCTCATCACATTTTACAAAATATTGCTTTTCCCGATGAAGGGTCGTTAATTGTTGAGGAGTTCTCCTGGTACTTCACCATCAGCTCCACTTCACCATATGTATTGTGACGAGCATAATTTGCTTAGAAACCATTTTAGAGTAATCGAATCGCTAGCTGTGAAATACTTTATTATTGAGTAGTTCCGGTGGCCATCTGTGGTCTTCATCATCAATTCCACTTCACCAAATGGTGCTTTCCGAGAACAAATGTACAAGTTACTATAAAAAAATACCCAACTCGCTAAAGGTGTGCCTATAATTATTGAAGAGTTCCCTCGATTTCTCCAGGACCCCATCATCTGATCCTGACCTGATGACAATGGGACCACGTCCTGTGAACCCTTTCAAACAAAAAAAGAATTTTCCAAATTGGTCCAGCCGTCTTCGAGTAATCGGGGAACACACAGAAAAAAAAAGATTCCGACGAATTGAGAACCTCCTCCTTTTTTTGAAGTCGGTTAAAAAGACAACCCACTTACATGGCTTCAACTTACCATAACATACATACATATAACAGGATATCAACCTCTTTTATAAGTTTCAAAGAAAAATTGAAAATAATTTAACAACTGGCCATTACCTACTCGTCGAAAAAATCGTGATTGGATGCCATTAATATTTTACTTACTTCATTCATTCATTTGTTCTTCATTTTTTATATTTTTTGCCTAGTTCTACCTTTTATTAGTAGGTATATTCAAACTTCAAACACAACCTTTTTCAAAGTACTTTGGAAATTAATAATCCAATAAGATCAAAGATAAATAGTGATAAATTCAAACAATAATGAATTACGCCCCTCTTAAAATAATAGCAATAAGGATTTTCAGGAATTGCCAAACATTACGAGTAGTATGGAAATATTTTATGTTAACTTCTATACCTACATCTACCAACATGCACTGGCCGAGTCCGCGTGATTACAGCCTACTCCCTCTCGAAGAGAGGAGGCCTGTGTCCCAGCAGTGGGAACATTATAGGCTGATTGTGAGCTATACATACCTTTTTCTCTAAAATGGTAATCCCTTGATATTTGAATGGCTTACTAAATTCTATAAACTCGGCCCGTTCAGGATTAATTGTCAAAGGAGCCACTATCATGTCTGCACGTTCATACACCAATTCTCCTGAAAATTCACCAACGTTTTAATTCAAATTGATAACTGGGCTATTTTTGTTTTCATGGGGAATACCTTCATAGCCCGGTGAATTTACGCCAATATTTAGGAGAACTTTTGCGTCTAGTATGGACGCCAGCATATCAACCTACCCGAAACTGTCAAATTTTCCAATCAACCTTGAACCTAATGTTTTAACAATAAAGTCGAAAGTCTATTAAAGAAATTTCACAGATTGTAGTAACTTGATGTGCTGGCGTCTGTACACAATGTTTAATTTTGTTGGATAGCGTATTAAAATATGGAATTAGGTAATTTAATGCAAAAAATACAGTTGTTAATATTTTTGCTTGAAGTACAAAAAAAAAAAACGTAATTTTATTTCTATCGAAGTTTCCGTGGATGAAGATATTAAATTTTTGACCTACTTGGTCTCTTCAACAAACACGCCATACAGACGTCTGTATTTTTTTTCTACCACGTAAATTTGAAATTAGATGTTTTCTTAAAAAAATATGTAAGTACCTACCTACACGCGGGGGTGAAAGTTTATTGTATGGGGACCCCCCCCCCCCCCTTTAATTTTGAACTTTATTTTATTTTTACTATTTGTTGCTATAGCGGCAATAGAAATACACAACCAGTGAGAATTTCAACTGTCTACCTATTACGGTTCATGAGATACAGCCCGCTGACAGACAGACGGACGGACGGACAGCGGAGGCTTAGTAATAGGGTTCCGTTTGGCACGCTTCGGGTACGGAACCCTAAAAAAGTAAGAAAAAGTTGAGAACTTTAACCTTCAATATCTCCGTAACCAGAAGGTTCCCAGTATAGTCCAGTACAAAAAAAAATATTACAACGACGGAGAGTAGGTACAGTGACTCGATTTCGTTAAGCATCATAATAGTACTCGTTATGGCTATCTTGGGTCACTCACCTATAAGCCCTGTCCATTCCTTCTTGGCTCCCGGTTGGGAAAAGTTCCGTATAATATAGTTTCCGAATTGACCATCAGGTGACAGGGCCAAAGAATAGGTAAAGTTGATTGCCTTTGACAGATGTTTTAGGAGATCCATGCAGAAACCCTTGCAGCAGTAAAGTTCGTCTAAAACAAACATAATATACGTAGTAAAATAACTCGGATAAAGGCAATATAATTTTATATCATCACAATCTGAATGATTTTGAAGCAAATTGCTGATCCATTGCTTCATAATGTTCGAAAAATTTGTCTGCTCAACAACGTAAATAACGTAATAAATGTTGTTGAACTGTCAAAATGAAACCGATTCATACTGCAAGTGTGTTACACAATTGCCCCGCAGACACTCAAGCACTATCTACATTAAACCAAATGTTATGTGGGTAGGTATGCACAATTTGCACTAAGGTATAAAGGAGTTTTATCAAAAAAGCTAGGATCTCGCTTTAAAAGATGCCCTTGCGACCAGCAGCTTATCTTTATTAAACAAACATAATATTAGTAGGGTATTGGTTTGTACCTGTGTCCTCAGTGGCATTGTAATGAGGACAAGGGATCTCTTCAGGGGTACAGTCACTGCCATCATCAATACGACGTGTGTAAACGAAAGGCTTCTCCTCAATCGTCAACACCTGAAGTTATAAAAATATATTTACCTCTTTCTATTTTACAGTCAGCTATGTTGTCTCTGTCCTATCATAGTGTTGATTAATATCACCTTTAGATGCGTCGGTATCATGAACCCTTCTGGTTTCGAAGTACTGCGGCCCATCCATATTATCTCTTGCTCTTTTAGTTCCAATCGCATCTTCTGAGTTTCCTGCAAAATCGGAAAAACGAAAACGCTTGAAGGATCCACTATTGGAGCCGGTGTGCTGATATCATCAGGTCATTTAGGCACAAAAGTAAGAATCTTGCTTAGATTTCGAGATAAGCCGAATGGAGTACGTAGTTCTGAAAAATCTCCGTCTTACCTTAGAGTAAAAGTATTTGCCCACAGCGACATGTTCCCCCTGGGCCCTCACATTGACCATGTCGTATTCTGCATGCACTCGATCTCCATGGTCGTCGAAGGCCACATGGCCAGTGGCACCGCTCTCCAAGCGCTGCTTCCTGATGTAGTCGAACAGAAGACGGCCTGTGGTCCAGATAGACCCTGAGTTGTCGCAGTCTGATGGAGGGGCGTGGATCTCCTCTGATGTGTTCATATCACGAATAGCTGATGCCAGGACGTAACTGGAAATAGAATGGGCATAAGGAAGCTTTAAATCAGTTATCGCAAACAACTTAAGATATCTTTGGATAATAGGCAAGCAAGGGCTGCGATATTAGCAGCAACTGGCCACTTCTCATCAAAATATTTATATTAAACGCCATTAACGATTTCTTTTAAATTTATTTTTTTAACAAAATATAATGGTCTTTAATTATTTTTTCATCTAATTCGGCCTGCCAAATCTGGCATTCTTACTAATTAATTATTTTAATAACAATGCAAAATTATGTTTTTTTTTTAATGTAGGATCTACGTAGTTAACGTTCCGTTATCATGTTTTTAGTTCAAAACCTTTGTTGAGATAAACTTGTCGTTTTAAATAAAGCGTAGGATAGCTAACTCACATAGAATCCTGGATGTGCGCGTGTTCGTTGGTAGCATTAACAAGTCGTAGTCCCAGTAAACCCTCGGGTGCGTTGGCAGCATCCAGGGCCTGCTCTGTCACCATCCACACGTATCCGACGGTCGTCATGTTCAGAAACGTTGCGTCCCGGAATATTATTTCAGCATCTGTTTTACTACGCAAAATATCATGATAACTCAGCAACTGCACAAACTATGTCACCCATTAAAACCCCTACTACGTGCTCTTGTAAAGTTACAAGGTAAGCTTACCACAGTCCTTAGCCCGACACCCGGGGACTCGGGGAGGGTGTCGGGGACCCGGGTCCCCTCCTCCGTGACACCCTCCGGTGTCAGGGTAAGGACAGTGGTAAGCTTACCTTGTAACTTACAAGTTTTGTGACTGTGGTAAGGATAGAGGTGTGTTGTCGTGAGGATGGGAGTGTGTTGAGGTGAGTAGGTATGGGAGGCATACATAATCAGCTTATAATGTTCGCACTGCTGGGACACAGGCCTCCTCTTTCTTTGAGAGTGACTGGGCCCGGGGCCGTAATCCAGCACGCGGGCCCCGTGCGGCTTGGTGGATGTCACATGTCTTCGAATGTTTGATTCTAGGACATGTCGGTTTCCTCACGATGTTTTCCTTCACCGTTTTGAGAGCAGTGGTGATGAAATAATTTACACAAAGTAAAGTATGGGAGGATGTGTGATTATCTGATTGGGATTTGGGGATAGCTAAGGGGTGTACGATTGTAAAGATGAGAGTGTGATGTGGTGATGGGGTGTGTTATGTTGATGGGGCTGATTAGGGGTGAGGTTGGATGGGGTGGTGAAAATACAGGCGTCCACACGCCTGCCTCATGGTAGGGTGTGTGTATGAAGAAGATAATAATATATAATTATAATTGTGACACACCTGGCATACATAAGAAACACCCTCGCCTGAGCGCCTTTGACATCCATGAGTCGATCGCTGAAGGAATCAAGTCCCGGTTCGAATTCTATCACCTGCTCCACAACAACTTTTCGATCTACATCCTCATCCACGCTTTGAGAAGTCGTCTGGAACCTACAAGCGTAATATGTATTACATTAGGTACAAATGTATATGTCGTGGCCAGATCGAATTGATCATTTCATGAAGTGTTCGGTCATTGCATGAAATGCTTGTGTTTCTAAGATCTGGCCACGACATAAACACATTTAAACCATTCCGGAATAAATTCTCAAAATGATGGTGACAAGTGTGACAATCGCATCAAAATCCATTGTGTATAGTTTAGAAGCGGTTACAGTCAGACATGAAAAGCGATTTAATTTTATACTACTTATGTATTCAGCAATATTCATAGAGTCTCGCCTATTATCTCCCGCAAGGTTATTTTAATCAGAAATATTGTTAGTTGCCTCTATACCTCTTCGCAACATACGTAGGCTCTAATTTACTTTATTTATTTTATTTTTTATTTTTTTGGCTCTATAAGTAGGTACTAGGTAACGGCATTGTCAACTTACCGACCCAAAATAGCCCTACCATCAGTATCAGAACTATGAATGAATATGACCTTCATGTAATTGAAGTGTTTCAACACATCCACCCATACGTCAGCCTGGTGGGAATATGGCGGGACAGTTCGAAGGAAAGAAACGTGAATGTTCTTGTCCGAAAAGGCCGAGTCTCTTGAGGATATGCCGATGACTGGGATGTGGTAAAAGCCGCTGGTGTAAGACACAGCTGCTGGAGAGAGGTCGCCAGTCAGTGGATGAGATACCACGATCGCGTACACCTGGAAAGTGTTGTATCATTAAAATCGAGTCTTTTATCGATAGATGCTTCATTTTTATTGATTTTTATACTCACTCGATGAGCAATCAGATCTTTGCAGACATTCAGCGCCGTTTTTATAGGATTCGGATCCATGAGCATGGAATAATCGTGATATGTGACTCCTCGAGGCACATATTGGTCTTTGAAGTTTAGATTCTGTAAAACAAATTATTTTTTATAATGTAAGTAGATAAGTACTCGTGTTAGTTAGGTACTGAGTTACTGATAAAACTGGCTCTTGTTGGATACTTAATTGTTTCGTATGCATATCAAAGGAAATGAAAATTGCTATTAACTGCGTTGAATTGAAACGTTTGTAATGGGCACAAGTTGGTTTATTAACGCTCTGTAGGTAACTGTGTTTATTAATATTGTGTTCTTTGATGACAGACAGCATGAATATTCATTGTGGTATGTCGCATGGTAATAAATACATTTGTGCATTTTTACAGAAAGATACATAACTTGATCCTGCCTGCCTCAATGTATAGCCTTTGTCCTCTGTAAATTAGGGGTTCTTATAAGGTAAGGTACATAATCAAAGAGGCGATTATTTTTTAAAGTTATGCCAAATACTCCACGCAGTCCGCTTCAAGACCGATTTCTTACATCACTTTCATCACCGAAGTTTGATACTTGACAAACGTTTTGGGGGCCTACTCCGAAGCGTAAATCCGAAGTATCGGCCGAATGTTCGGAAGTTTTCTACTACCCTTCATTCTATTTCGTTCGGTGGGTCAGGATCCGACCGAACTTCATTATGACGTTTGTTCAACGAACTACTTTTTCGAAATAGAAAGAAAGTCTTTTGTAGAAAACTTCCGAACATTCGGCCGATACTTCGTATTTACGCTTCGGAATAAGCCCCCTGGTTTTTAATTTACTAATCTAGCAAAATGGGGGATTATAGGTCCCCTTGATACCCAGTGCGGGTGCGGTGCTCTTGACCAAACTATGCCCTATTTGTTGGAGTGTCCAAAGTGTCTATACCTACACACGCAAGTTTGACTTTTGAGGACCTAAAAAACTCCACTGATGCCGCGATTAACGTCTGGGCTCAACTCATTTAATACAAATCCATCGACTCGAAAAGAAGAAGATTTACTAATCAACTTACCGATATAGTATCCTTGTAGAAGGCAATAGACTCGTTGCTGGAGAGCACCCCACCAACGTTGTAGTAGGTGGGGTTGGAGAAGCGCCGCCGGTCTATGTCGGCCGCCACCAGCCGACCGGCACAGCACATCGCTGCGACGAGGATGTGGTGCGACCACATCCTGGTATCTAACCGGAGAATGGAAAATCGTCAATTTTATTGATTGTAGGTAAAGATTTCCACAGATTTCCCAAGATAAGAATTCTCTTCGGGAAGTATCGTCTATCTTCGGAAATACAAACGCGCGATGATGAGATCTAATACCTGCATATCTTAAAGAGCTGTTGCTACCATGGAAGTATGTACTTGCCTATTTTGTATTAGCATAGCATGACTACAAAATTATAGATTAACAACTCTATGCAATTCCAAAGAACTTTTCAAAACTTTTGAATGACAGAATATGATGCCGTTCTGCGACCGGAGTAGGTAACCGGACAGAGAGAAAACTTCATACAAATGTGCAATGATAGGTGCACTACGACAAAGTACGGCAGTACAAAATTAGAAGCTTTGCCTCTGTAGGGGGTACTCTGTGGCGCCACGTTCAGACTACTTAATTCGGAGACACGAAGCGCACACTTTTTCTGGTTTACCTGCACCCTAATTGCGTAACACACTATCAGTCACAATTTGAATGATTTTGAAGCATATTGCTAATCCATTGCTTCATCTTCATTGCGTAAATAATGCAATGAATGTTGTTGAACTGTCAAAACGAAACCGATTCCTACTCTGTGTGTTACGCAATTGCCTCGCTGTAGCTAAACATCTGGTTGGTATTAGAATCGGGTTGCACGGATTTGGGGATGCTTCGTACTTGGGTTGGTTGAATACATAGTAGGTTCCTACTGCTTACTATCAGTCTGGATCACCCACTGCTGGGCAAAAGCTTCCCCCATGACTTCCAGCTCCCTCGATTCAGGGCTATAGGTAATGTGGATCATTGATCGTTTGTTTCGCCCCATGTATGTATGTTCAGCGATAATTTATAGTTTAGGAGCTAAGTAGGTATGGTATCTATAGTATAGGTAGGTAGGAGTCGGTTAGATTTTTATTGATTTCGTGATTTATCACGTGGCTAAAGTTGTTTTCTCTTCATGAATATTTTTTTTTTAATTTTTTACTGCTGAAATGTTTTTTTTTTTTTCTATAAATGTAGGTACATACAATCAACCGCACGTCCTTATACAGGGTCAAATTAAATTAGCTAGCGAAACTCCGCAGTGTAAGTAACGTTATGAATCAGATTGACAGTGTAGTGGTTCTAGGTGATTTTAATCTAGAAGGAATTCAGTGGATTACAGTAGACTGAAATGCTCTTTAGTCGATTTTTTAGCTATTAAATAACATTGAGGACGGGAAAATAAACCAACTCTCACACATCTTGAGTAGCTTAGACCCGCACCATCCTTCACTTTTGTATTGTATTGAATCATCGAATTCTGCCTGGCTCCGCAATAACGACATGAAGAATTTAAATTATTTTGAAGCAGACTATACGGCAATTTTAAGGGAACTAGGGAGCACTGACTGGGATTCAATCTTTTCTTCTTGTTGTACTCTGGATGACACCGGTGTCTGTGTTTTAGTACGAAACTGTTAGTGCCACGATAGAGAGCAATGTTCCGAAACGTAAATATCCTCGCTGGTTTTCCTCTTCACTTATTAAATTAACTGCTGAATTTGCTGAGAAAGACGAAATTTGCTGAGGATACGATACCGCAAGTTTAACAACCCGCGCGATAAAATAGAATTTGCAATATTACGCGAAAGATGTTCTAAATTGTTAGATACCTGCCATAAAACTTATAAACGCAAAATAGAACAGGCTGTGAATAAAAATGCTAGAGTTCAGGCAATATATTAAGGAAAAATGCAACAATAACTCCTCATATCCTGAACGTAGGTTTGCATCTTACCGGAGTTTTTGGTGAAAAGGGTACCAATATTGCCAATTTATTTGCATCTTCTCTGTATATCATAACGATTCCCAAGCATTAATCATCACAACCAACTCCTTATCTTGTTATAAATATACAGTTCACTCCAAGGGAAATACTTCATCAGCTTGATACTAACAAAGGTGCGGGTCCTGATTCAATGCATCCTTATTTTCTAAAACAGTGTGCCAATGTACTGGCTTACCTTTAGCCAAAATCGACAATCGCTCTCTTGCCGAAGGAATTTTTCCAGAAGAGTGGAAGAAATCTAGAATTGCTCCCGTTTATAAAAAAGGCGAGCAAGAGAATATTGAAAAACTATAGACCCATTGCTATTCTTCCAATCCTGGCCAAATTTTTTAAATCCTGTTTCTACTGAATCCCATTTTATATCGACATGTTAGTAAATTTATCTCCACTCATCAACACGGTTTTAGAAGTGGTCGTTCCATTCAGACTAATTTTACTTGTTTTATCTCTGATTTATCGAAAGATATTGATGGAGGATATCAAGTCCATGCGATATATAATTCGCACTAAGCATTTCCAAATGTCTTTTGTGATGCGCACAACAAAGGAGTGGAACTCTCTGCCTGCGTCTGTGTTACCGAACGCATACAACCCCGATCTCTTCAAAGTGAGAGTGAACAGGCTTCTTCTGGGTAAGCTCGTTCCATCTTCGCTTTGTCTCTGTCACCTCTGACCTAGACTACAGTCAAGAGCAAACATATATATATATATATAAATATGTATATCTTTTGAAACATTACGAGTATTTCGTTAAAAAAAACAGTGATAATGGCTAAGATCACATGATGCTTAGCAAATAAAAACACGGCATAAAAACAGCCTGTTACAAAAAAAAATTTTAGGAAAAAGGGTCTGTCGTAGGTGATAAAAAATTAAACCATCAATATTAATAATAAAAATATTTTTAAATTTTTTTTTTTCAACTTTTTTGTCGATAAATTATGGTCTAATTTCACCAATTTTCGTTTGTGCACTTTGTCCAGGGACACACTGTATATATAAACTGACTTTTCCAGTGCTTTTGATAAGGTAAACCACCAACTATTATTGCAGAAGCCGGAATCTTATGGTATTCATAGTTCTCTTCTTGTTGCATGCTTGGTTTAAATCATATTTGAGCGGAAGGAAACAAGTTGTTTCAGTCGGAGGTCACGAGTGTACTGTGTATTATGCCAAATCTGGAGTATCAAAGGGTTCGCACGTGGGTCCCCTTCCTTTCATTATATTTGTCAACGATCGTCTCGAATTAGCAGCGGCTTTTCTTTTTATGCTGATGATCTCAAAATCTACAAAAGGGTCTGCCCTTTGTGTTGGCGTAGACTGGCATCTGTCGATGATTGATCAAATCATGTGCAGTCTCTAGTGTGAATCTAACGGGACAACTTTGAATGCGGAGAAATGTTTTTGCATCCGTTAAAGCCGAAAATTACAGCTATTACTTTTCCCTTACAAAATAAACAAGCACCACAACAACCTTGCAGGAAGTTTCTGAAATCCGTGACCTAGGCGTAATTATCAGAGGTCGGAATTAGGTAGAGTTATTTATGTACTTGCATCGAAATGTTGATATTAATATGGATCTTCCCGGGATTTCTAATGGACAATCCCGTGTGGCCAACAATATTACAAATAAATATTAATAAAAACCGCAGAGATAGACAGACGAATAAAACAAAGTTAATTAACATACAATTTTTATTAGTATTTAGAATACAAATTATTAATAGTCTTAAGGAAATTCTCATACTTATACCTCGCATTTTAAAAAAAAAAGGAAATACTTTTGCTTCTAGCCTGGACTCGTGAGGGTTTGCTTATTCAAACGGCCCATCAGAATCATTTTCCTTGTCCAATTCATTCATAGTACCACTAAGATTTCAAGTATCCACTTTATTCTTTCGCAGTATGAAATCAGTGTAAGTACATAAATAACTCTACCTAATTCCGACCTCTGGTAATTATAGACCAAATACTAAAATTCACCTCTCTTATCTCTGAAGTTGTTTCATCTAAATGCAATGTCATTTGGAGTGGAGCCAAAACTAAAATTATTCTTTTCAATGCTTTGGTACGATCTCAACTAGAATTTGCTAATATAGCATGGAATCCTATGTACGCTGTACATTCGCAGCGTCTCGAGAATATCCAGCGTGCGGCATATTTCTTACGCGTCCCCAGGAATATCCCACAAATGTCCATACGAACAACGTTTGGCTTTCTTTCGTATTGAGTCGTTTCGGAACCGTCACACTATCTATGACTTAGTTTTTCTTTAGAAAATTGTCAATGGTCGTATTGAGTCATGTTGTCAGTCCCATATTATTATAATCTTCCCAGACAACCAATTCAGTATAGTATAAAGTACTCTGTGTAGCCAATATTTCAGACTTATTGAACTGGGCTCCATCTGTAGACATAACATTTGGAGACACTCGCCAATATCTAGGATACTGTGTACTCAAAACCACGAACTCAACTCAAAACTACCTGATTTGGATGTGTTCTTTGGTTCCCTGCCGAAATTCAAGACACTCTTGCGCTGTCATTTAAACAGAAATTTAAATAGGCAAAGTTTGGGCAAATATTTGTGTCAGTCAATTTATTATTTTCTTTTTAGACCTTTTTTATACTCTTGCCTATGTCAAAGCTGTTTTGTTTTTTAATTTATATTTTTTAATTTTATACATAGGTATAATTTTTAGAAGATGCTGCTTTAAAGTAGGTAATTGGTTAAATATATCAGAACTTATACCTATAAATTTTATTAAACGTGTATACTGTTGGCGTACCTAGTTTAAATACTTAAATAAAAAATAAAAATAAAATATTACACAAAAAGAAATTAATTTGAATAGTTTTTTTGGGGTCATCAATCGCAGGTAGTGTAGTCACTTGAAATATCAGTTTAAAAAATCAGTTTTCTTTTTGTAAACTTCACAGACGTGATGGGTATCGATACCTAAACACGTAAAACAAAAAAAAACAGATTTTCTCAACTCATACCTACTTCAAGTAACAACACCACAAGCGGTCGTTGACCAAAAAAAAAATCATCAATTTTTTGTTTATTTTTTATTTTATCGTGTTTAGATATCGATATCCATCACGTCTGCGGAGTTTCGCTAATTTAATTTAACCCTGTATACATATAGTGCGGTGATGGACACATCGGGCCGGACAAAAGCAAATCATCAGCATGCATCCCAGCTTGTCGACGGTTGATAGCCCGCGAAAAAATTTGAAAAACAACCTGACACCAACCTGCAAATTGCAAAAAACGTAAGAAAATTTGAATTTCGCGGGCTATCTTAGCGGGAGCGCATTGAAGTGCACAGAAACCGTAACCACGCAATCTAGTGAATTCTGCCGAAGCTCATTGCTCAGTTAGCAGGCCACATAACGCATGCGCGAGGTGTGGCCGAAGCCTGCCTCAGCCGACCGGATGATGAGATGACGTGAGATGAGTTTAGGCTCGTGCTACTAGCACGGCATTGGTCGAATGATGACGAATGCCTGTGCTAGTCGACCATAGACCAGATAAATATCTCACTGCCGAATAGGTACGCATCTTGCGGAGCAATTGCCGAATGGAATACTGATAGGACAAGAAAATTAAAAACAAATTAGGTACTTACCAACAAAAAACCCTTTATGTATGAGTATGATTATGGCAAGATTATCTACTTACCTAGTATTTTTTGTGTGGGTAAGTAAGTAGAGTAACAACAGAAAAAACTTTTTAAAGTATAATTAAAGGTTACCTCTAGGCTACCTCTTTATGTATCTTATAACAATGTCTAATGTAGATGTACCTACCAGGAGCTAGACCACCACCTCTAATCTTACTTCAGTGTGGGAAAGAGATGGAGCTAGACGTCCCGTTTAGCTCCATCTCTTTCTCACACTGAAGTAACATTAAAATAATACTGCTTTAAGAGGTGGTGGTTGGCCCCCAGTACCAGCATTTAACCATTACGATTTATGAACAAAGCTAACCGCTACTCTAAATAAACGAAAGTAGTAATTACGTAACAGCTCAACTTTAGATTGCGTATGAATATTTCAGACACACCCCTTTTCGTACACCTACATAACTCAAATTAACACAACATAAGGACGCTAACACACTGGTTATTTTAATCTTACCTTATTCTCGTCTTCTTTAGGCTTAAATTCGTCTCATTTTCGGTATTAAAAGAGTTAAATTCACCAAGTTATAGAATAATTTTATTCTGGAGGAACGGATGCTGTAAAAGCACGATCTGTGGAGCTTCATCTCAGTCGCCCCGATTTGAACTGCGCAAGCGTAGGTAAAATACCAAATCAATACATGGACTAGTCATATTGTAAACTACTAGTAGGTACAGACAACACCTAGTAAACATTTGTACCTATTCAATACACTTAATAACATGGGCGCCGGCAGAAATAATTTCCAGGTGGTGCAGATTTTAGTTTTCTTACAATCTTTGCCGTATATGATTGTTAATAAAAAGATGACATTTTAGTCTGAATGTTCGAGACATTTACAAATTTCTGACTATTCATTATGAATTTATTATATAGGATGACTGGTAATTAGTGACCGATACTAAAACACATGATTTTACACTTGATAACAAGCAACTTTTACTATGGCACCAATCCTGAAATCGCGAAAAAAAAATCAGCTGGTCCCTACATTTTGACGAGTTATGCGAACATAAATGTTAGGAAGAGCTGATTTTTTTTTCGCGATTTCAAGATTGGTGCCATAGTCAAAGTTGCTTGTTATCATGTGTAAAATCATGTTTAAGTATCGGTCACTAATTACCAGTCACCCTATATAGGTACCCAGTCGTCACGGCTCACACCTATTTGTTCACGACGATCGAAATTAATCGCTTTTTAAATGAGAATTGTGTAATTACTGCCTACTAATTATTGTGAATAAAAAAATGATTTCCAACAGACGACTTTTTATTTCAATAATTCCTGTTGATCCAGAGATTCCCAAGGGGTGCAAGTGCACCCCCTGGCACCCCCCTGCCGGTGCCCATGCTTATTAATGGAATCTAAGTACCTAGGTGGCTGCTTTACCTTCCTACTGCAAGCGCAAATAAAGCTTGGGTTCTCTGAAACTTTTGAATATGGCCATGGTGAAAAGAGAAGATTCTTCTATCTACGAGTATTCTACTATTTCTACAGGGTCAAATGAAATTAGCCAGCGAAACTCCACTGACGTGATGGGTCTAAACAAGATAAAACGAAACCAAAAAATGTTTTGATGTTTTTTTTTTGGGGTCAACGAGCTCTGAAAGTGGAGTTACTTGAAATGCTTAGGTGTCTTATCAGTTTAAAAAAATCAGTTTTATTTTAAACTTCACAGATGTGATGGGTATCGATATCTTAACACGATAAAACAAAATAAAAGCTGTTTTTAGGGTTCCGTACCTACCTCAAAAGGTAAAACGAAACCTTATAGGATCACTTCGTTGTGCGTCCATCCGTCCGTCCCTCTGTCTGTCAGTCTGTCAAGACCCTTTTTCTCAGGAACGCGTGGAGGTATCAAGTTGAAATTCTCTAAAAAAATCAAGCTTCTAACTCAACGCAATAAAAAAATACGGCCATGCGACATATTTTGATACTCGCCAATAAATCAAAAACTTGGCAAGAACCAAGGTCTCACTTGAACACGTCAGCTTTTACTTGATCACATAAAAAAAAATATTTACATTTGCAGTTGGAGAAATGACCGTGACGTATTGATGTATGGATGGGAGAACATGTTTTTCAACTACAATATTAAGTTTGTTCATGGGATAAATTAATTCCAATTACGTAAGTACCTAACCCTTCTTTGTGCGTGGTCCAACACGTATGTACATGGCCGTTTTGTTTAAACACATTTTACGATCAACTAAATTAGTCGCTTTCGCAAAAAAAAAAAAAAAGTATTTTTAAAAACTCAATAACGTTTATTTTTCTATCCAAGTAATATCTAGAAACTTACCTAAGTACACAAATTGTAGTCCAAGCGAAGCTACAAAATCTTAAAATTATAAACTGGTCATAAACAGTTTAATAAATCTAAAATAACTACATAGTTCCTTGGTACAGATTTTCCTTCGCAGTTGCCTATTATTGTGATGTTTAAGCTTAAGCCCAACCCCAGGCGGCAGGTACCCACGCCGATGGGGCCCAGGACTTGGCAGGCCACTCCGGTGTTTGCGGGCGCAGTGCGGCTGCGGCGGCCGTGGCAGCGTGCTGAGCAGCCCCGGCAGCTCCTGCCGCGCCAGAGCTTTGGATCACGGACAGCTTTAAAGCTTCTAAGTCTGAAATAGAAAAGATTGATAATTTTCAGATCAGATGAACGATCCTCTGAACACCGGAACGATCGAAATACAAATACGCCAAGTTTAATTTTTAGGTTAATTCTGTTTTTAGCTTTATGTCTACTCTGGCAGCTATTATTGGTATCGTTGGCCCCTCCAGTTAGGATGCTAGATGGACCGTCAATCTACGACTTTAAAACTTAACGGCGATTGGGACAGACTGCGATCCGGAAGGCAGACAACTGAGTGCAGTGGTGCAAATTGCTAAAGGCTTACATCCAACAGTGGACTGTGATAGGCTGATTTGATTGATTGACTAACCAGCGTTCTGCAGCCTAGCAGCCTGGTTGCTCGCAGCGCGTTGTATGGCCTTGGCGGCGGCCGCCTCTCGGGCCGCGGCGATCCTTTGTGCGGCGGCGGCACGGGCCTTGGCCCCTGCCAGCTGCGCCTGCGACTGTACTGCAGCCTGCGCGGCCTCCAGTGCGTGCGCACGGGCGTTCCTTGCTGCCTCCTCACTGGAATCAAATCCGTCATTTACTGTACAACTGACTGACGTAGGGCAAAACTTGGGTAATCGGTGATAGTTTTGTTTTTTACTTGTAAAATTCGATTCATTGATCAGACTATTTTTTAAATTTACTGTGTTAGACAACAAAATAAGTTTTGCTAACTTATATCTAAAAATGTGGCAAATACTATAATGATTGAAAAATGTACATTTATCAAGTCAGTAGTAACTTGGTAATAAAACACAATTATCTATCACCGAATAGCTGCATATCACGAATTAGCCAAGTTTTGCCCTACCTACTACACTTTTAGATTAAGAAATATTCCGTACCTACCGAACATTGTGTTTGTTAGCAATGAACGACTCATTCTTACGTTCTCTCCTTCCATAGTTAGATCACGATAAGAATAAAAGTTGCTCTGCCACCATGAGTGCTGACTGACTAAGTTACTGACAAAACTGACAAAATTTAGATTCCTATAGACTTGCTGACCCTCGGCTGCTTCTCTTATAATCATAACGAACCTCTTATGAGCTGCGCGAGCGGCCGCGGCTTCCTTGGCGCTGGCAACACTTTGTTGTTCGAGGGCAGCATGCTTGGCCGCGGCGACCTCATGCTGGGCCGCCATGACAGCTGTTGCAGCTGCCTTTGCAGCCGCCACTGCACCAGCCACGTCTGAGCTAGTGTCTGACGACCATGTACCTGGAAAATGCATTTAAGCTCCTACATGCTGTTATTTATCATCGACCTACCTTCTTTTTATGGTTTGCCAGTATAAGAGGCCATATCACAGAATATACTGGGCAATTTTTTTATCACAACCCAAATTTTCACAGGGTGTTGTACCCATGAATATGAACAACTTTTACTATAGGACTAACTCTGAAATCACAAAAAAAAATCTGCTGTTTCATAGATTTTGGTTGAGTAGGTATTGAACTTTTGTATGAAACAGCAGATTTTTTTTCGTGATTTCAGAGTTGGTCCCATAGTGAAAGTTGTTCATATTCATGGGTAGAGCACCCTGTGAAAATTTGGGTAGTGATAAAAAATGGTCCTGTATACAAGCTACAAGCATTCTATAAAAAATGCTATTGGCTACATAATTACGGTTAAAAAGATTAAATCCAATGACATTTAAAGACGCATCATTATAGTCGACTAAATACACATACGGCTACCTATTTAGCTATATTTTTCCAGTATAAGCTGATCTCGAATTGTATAGGATTTCCGTACAATAAGAGGTTAGCTTATACTAGAAATGTATAGCTTGATATGTAGCTGTGTGTACTTAGAGAAAACCATTTCGATATATCCTGGTAATCATTTCCAGCAGGTACGTACAGACCTACATGATTTTGGTAATTTATGTGTATGAAACTATTAATTCCAAAAACATTACCATGTCCTCCTTGCACCCAGGCCATTCCGGGCCACGCTGCCGGCTCCACACTGATGACGCTCCGCTTGTCTTGGCTGCCGGCTGCGACAGCCGCAACCAGACAGATCGTTGACACCTGTAGACGATGACGATTTATGAACATACCCTAAGAGACTATGTTAGGTAGGGTGGGAGCTCTTGTGGAAATACTTAGATGGGACAAGTCCCATTATTAATAAAGGCATCTATCATTTATATTATGATACTATACGCTCTGTGACCCATAGCCACTAGAGGCTATGGGGTCACGAGCATATAATAATCCCTTTAGATACCTGTCAGTACCCATACGTCTATATTATGCATACAAATAAATAAAATTGAAATGTCTGTTTGTAATGTCCAAATAACAGCTTTTTACTAAATGCTTGAAAGTATACGGTACATATAACAAAAAATATTTTTTTAAATTTTTGTCTGTTTGTTCCGGCTAATCTCCGAAACGGCTGGACCGATTTTGACGGGACTTTAACTAGCAGATAGCTGATGTTATAAGGAGTAACTTAGGTTACTTTTATTTTAGAAAAATAATTAGGGTTCGTTCCGCGCAAATAAATTCAAACTCATGAAATCGTGAACGAAATCCGATTCAAATAGGGAAGTCTTGACATCCACGCGGGCGAAGCCGCGGGCAACAGCTAGTACTCATTATGAAAAAAAATCGAATGTGAATCCTGTTACTCAGTTTCTGGATAATAAACATTTTTACAAACTTTATGTCCAGACAATATTTGAACTTGAAGCGGCAGAGCCTTTTTCTTTAATTTTTGTAAACTTACCAAAGTTATAAAACCCATTTTATTATTTACTGTTGTTTACTTCACGTCTTCACGAGATACTATGATACACTACTGATGGACATGGATCATTTTATATTGTCGAATCCGGAAAAGACTGTACGGACGTATACCATATAGAAAGGGATAACGAACCACCTACCTACCTAGTACCTACCTGTCTCAATGTGAGCAGAACCTATCACTTAATCGATAGTCTTTCACTTTCTTTAGGGAATGCTCTAATATTTACTGTGAGTATCATTACGTAACTGTCCTGTCTAGTTGGTCTTGTGGTCGCAAGCTCGCTGCGCATGAGGTCTGTCTGTGTTTGATCTCTGTGGATGCATAGTAAGTAATGTAATAGACCTATCGTCTACCGTATGCCTACAGTCCTTCAGGTAATGTAAGACCACTCCAGTAATCTATAATAGGTACATACAGGGTAAACTATCGCGTGGTGCTGGTACTGTCACTATTATAGACCCTTTCAACCGCGTCGTTTTGCCTATTAAATACCTACCTAGCGTAGCAGGAAGTCAGCTGGGAAAGAAAATCGCTAACTTCCTGCGTGTGGTCGGGAACTCGGGACAGGCATAGCCGAAGGTACAAATACATATGAATACAGTCATGAGACACAAGGGTATTATCGAGAAAACTTACATCTGACCAATTTGAAAACAAAATCCCGTGCACACGATGACCACATCTGTTAGCAAGCGTTACTATAGCGGCCGAGCACTGCATGCAAGAATAGTCCTTACGGTGTATAGATGTTCGTTTCTCCCATGGTACCTACTCCAGAATTACTTCATGAATCATAACTTACCTACCTACTTGGGTAAGTCTAAGTACCTACTATAGTAACCATGGCTGAGGTACCTACCTATTATTCGTTTATTTATACAGGTCCGGTAATTAATGGATAACCTTGAAATAGCATATAAAAGACCTTATTGCCGTTCTAAAATATATATATATATATATATAAATATATATATATATATATATATATATATTTATACCTAAGTTACGATTTAAAAAAACACTGCAATTTATAGCCACATTATTGACTGCCTTTCTGTCGACATAGTCAACGTACTACATATTCATTGTGGTCGTGGTGAAGAATAATGTAAAAAAGAAAATGAGCGAGCCTTACAGTAGCCGCATTTTTATGATGTGTAACATCTGACATCTTCCTTCAACTGGCATGCGTAAATCGTAAAAATTGGCAAGTCTGGCGATGGTCTTGGCGAGGCCCCGCCCCCTTTCGGACTACTTGCGTTTAAACCTCGATGACTCGCTATTTTAGTATAAAACTCATATAAAACTGTAACTGATTCGAAATCTGTACAATAGTTCCTATTCGTTGTATGTGTACTTTCATGTAATTTATTCACAATAAAACGAACATGTTTCAAACTAAAATCAAGTTTGGTTATTTTCACCCATTTTTTCATTCAAGACCTTAGATATCCAATCCATGCTTAGAGTATGTATGGTAGGTGTCTGGTATACCTAATGTAACGCACAAAACACTATGATGAGATCAGTTTTAGAAGAAAAAAAACTGCATTTTTTGTTGTTTTTTTTACTTTTTAATTAAATCGGCCAATATTTTCTTTAAGATAGGTCTCATGTACTACACACTACTATAGGTACTACTACACTATACTACTGTATACTATTTCGACTTTATCGAGTCAAAAATGGCTGCGATTCTGGGTGGGTTGATTTTCGACTACTCATACATAAATCATAGTTTATTCATCTCTTCTTCTCAGTTGCTTATGTACTATTTTCTTTTTAATTAACGTTTCTACAAAAGAATACAGGATTATTTATATTAAATAGCAACCAAAAACCACTAAGGTTTAAACTTGTGCTATCATGAGTCTATCTCAATACAGAAATATACAATGATGCATTTTATAGGTTTGCGTTATTGTCGATACAATTAAAACATCTGTAGGTCTATATATAGTTACAATCATTCCTACATAATACTTATGGGGGAAGCGCTAAGGTAGCCCGCGAAATCCAAATTTTCTTACGATTTTTGCAATTTGCAGCTCAGTGTCTGGGTGTAGGTATGTTGATCAAAGTATGATACGCGACCGTAAAAAATATGTATTTATAGAATTATAAAATTAGAATCAGTAATACAATTCCTTGAGTTAGTATAATCCTGAAATGTTAAGATTTCATGAAATAGTCATTCAATAGAATTTGGTCTTAGAGAGTTGTATTGATGACTTTAATGATAATAATTCTGCACTTGCATAGTACGCAGCACTTGCATAGTACGCAGCACTTGCATAGTACGCACAGGGCACTTGCATAGTACGCACAGGGATAATCGTCGGTTGGTGCCTCATTTCCATTGAAAGCGTCTAACGGGCCTCTGCGAGTTGGCTTCAGCCCCTCATATGCCTTCCAAAAGTCCGGGACCCTAGGGTCCCGAGAAATATCAAACTGTAAATACATATTTGTTACGGCCGCGAATCATATTTTAATCAACATACACCTGCAAATTGCAAAAAACGTAAAAAAAATTGAATTTCGCGGGCTACCTTAGCACTTCCCCCTTTAGTAATATTGCTAAAGTTTACATTTGATATTTTTATGTGTAATACATTTGTTTATTTCTGAGGGTAGATTAATAAGTCTCGGTATAATATGTAGGTATAACCGGTAGTTCGTTCGCCATACGTATTGTTGGCGCGCTGTGTACGAAGCCTATTCTCAGAAACTGCCCGAGTGCATACAGAGTGTTCGATTTTATTTCTTAAAGATTTATAAAAATTGTTCTTTTAATAACAAAAAAATATATTTGTATATGAACTGGTAAGACATTACAGTGCTTAAAGAGGCCATTTATACTGTCGTAAAATTGATTTCTAATTTTGGGAGATACCTACTATTGTTTTTAAAATTCGAAGTTGGATTTTGAAAATACTATCAAGGTGGGTTAGGTTTTACAGGTACGACCATAACTGCTAATACCATACTGGAAGTAGGATTCAGCCATTGCGTAATAAAGCATTATCTTCACTTTGAAGGGCAGGCGGTTTTCTAGTATGGTCATAATTGCGAGAAATTGCCGAAGTTTATCGCAGACACGTTCTATGTGGTAACTCCAACTAAACTTATCATCATAATTACTCCAAGATATGTTTGTTTACTGACAACATCTATTTGTGGATAGTTACAATTAATCTCATTGACCGAATGCAAGCAGTCATGGTCATGGGCTATTAAGTTCCGTAAGGACAATTTTCTAATGTATGGAGATTTAATAACCAATAGTTTAGTTTTGCTTGCATTAAGTACTAAGCCAGCATCGTGACACCACCTTGTCAAAGCATCCACGTCGAGTTGTAAGCGTTCGCATGCTATTTGAGGATTTCTATCAGCAGTAACAACGCAAGTGTCATCCGCAAACTGATAGCATTTACTGTTCGTGATGCAGTTACTCATATAATTTACATACGACAAAAATGCAGGGGCTACACCAGTTGAGTAATGGACCACGCACTCCGCAGTCGTCTAATTTATCAACTAGCTGATTATGAATTAATGTGTCAAAGGCACGTGAGAAGTCAATAAAGAGAGCAAGAAAATATTTTTTCTCATTTAGGTGCTTACTGACTTCATCGGTGAAGTTTGACAAGAGGTTCGTGGTGCTTTTGCCGGCCTGAAAGCCAAATTGGTACCGGTCAATTACGTCGTGCTGTCTATAAAATGCATGAATTTGTTAACACCAGCAGCAAAAACCCTAGCCGTTAATTGCTCGCGGCTTTCAATGTGCACGGCATAAACTTTTTGTTTCATGTAGCCCCAAAGATAAAAATCTAAGGGTGTAAGGTCGCGCAATTAACGGCTAGGGTTTTTGCTGCTGCTGCGGAAATAAAAGAAAATCGTGAAGAATTACGTCGTACAACCAAAAGTGTTGCCATGAGGGCTTTAGTTTGTTTACAGGAAGGTGAGGGCCATTTCTAAAATCGAATTAACTAAAATTCTTCTTTTTTTTAGTAAAAATCTGTCTATTCATTGTTTGTTTTTAATTCCATTATTATCCTCATTATTAGTACTCACTGCTAAGAGCATGGACATTCAATTGACTTTCACATTTTTTTTCCTAAATTTGACTCTTAGAATTTTACCACGGATTTAGTTACAGTTAGGTATCAATAATGTTCTGTGAATTTGTAGCTGTTATGTAGTAGATTACAAATAATTATTAAAAAAGTCACCATATGGGGACAATTTATGGACTTACACTAGTTTTTTTTTAAATAAATACACAATTTTTTACGAAAAAAATGACTGCAACTCCGGTTTTTTTTTCATAGTCGATAATTTTTATTAAAAATGTTAATTAATCTGTTACAATAACTTTTAGAAACTATAACTTTTAGCTTTTAGAAATGATAAACAGAATCCAAATCGACTCATAAACTACGGCGATGTGTCAAAAAATAGAAAGCAAATCTACAAACTCTACTTAAAAAATTAACAATTGAATAACATGAAAACTATTATAGATAGACCCCCCTTTTAAAGTTTATTTTCGGCATTTTTTCATGAATATTCAGAAAATTACGGGCGGTCACATGCCCATGGGCGACATTGTATACAGGGTGTAACGGACAGCCCTCCGCAGACTGATGGGGTGAATTCAGTATATCATACTAAGATGACCGGTACATGAAATTATTTCAGGAACGTTATGGGAATCCAATTAACCTGATTTGTTTTATTACCTCACGCGCAATGTATCGTTACCGTGAAAAACGCGCGTAGCGAACGGCAGCGCAGCGAGCCTTCGGCCGACGAGTATTTCAACATCCATTGCTGATTTTTTTATTTGAACAGCTGTTTTATTTACATAAATGGAGTGCTGCGTACAGAGAATGTAATTTTACATTGAAATAAAGGAATAGTAACTGAAAAAATGGTTTAAAAAATGAAAATTTTCATGAGAATATTTCCGGTGGAATATGATTCAAAATATGGAGCTGAATGCACCCTGTTAGTTTGCGGAGGGCTGTCCCTTACACCCCGTATAAGCAAGGTTTTAATAATAGTATACGATAAAGTCAAATATCTGCTATATTTTTAAAAACAAAAAAAATCATTTTTAGATGTAATTTAAAGCAAGTTACATAATTTTTCTGTAATTTTAAAATTATTTTTTTGCGCAGGTTTTATAGGGTATTATATACATATGCAGATAGGATATATATATATATATATATATACATATATATTAAAAAAATCAGCTTTTCCCAACATTTATGTTCGCCCAACCCATCAAAATGTAGGGAACAGCTGACTTTTTTTCGCGAAATCGGGTTTGGTCCCATAGTAAAAGTTGTTCATAATGATGAGTACAAGATATTAAGATATTAACATTAACAGTGATTAAAATTACACCTTGTACATAGATTATTATTGTAGGTACTGCACCCGGCCGCCGGGACCCGCGTAACATTAGAAAATCAATTGTTTCAACAGAAATTATCAATTACATTTTTATGTTCTGAGAGTGCACCCTTTTATCAGAGAAAAATTTGTAAACCATAGAATCATCATAATCTACGATGTCCTGATAGAATTGCATCTGATTTTTTTATAGTTAATAGTAGGTACAGTTCTGATGAAATATAAATATTAGGTGTTTACAAAAGATGTCCGAGGGAAAAAATAAAAAGGAATAAAGATAAAATCAGGCATATTAATTATTTTTCTATTATAGCGAAATCTTTTCTGTTTCGCTTAAATAATACCTTGTTTAATGTCGTATAAACTTCAAAAACAAATGTTCAAATATTTTCATCACATCGTTTATTGTTGCGTTTTTCTGAAAATCTAATTAAATCTAATAAAAATTTTAACTCGGTTTTAAAGTAGGTATGTTTAAGATCCAGGAGTTCTACTCTCGCATTCAAAGTAGTTCATAATTTCGATTAATAAAATAAAAAAGTGATATCCGTTGTTTGAGACATCTCTGTGCATCTAATACACTGTGTATCGCAATGACAGACCGCAGCGCGACTCGAGATACCCCCTTTTTTTTTGGATGGGAAATCATCATATGACTTCTCCCGATCTGGGCGGAGCGGGAGGGCGTGTCAGACTTTTACTGACTAAAACCCACCCGTCTTCCTTCAGTTGCCTGTGCCGGGGCCACGGTAAATCTTTCGAACATCCCGCGACCCTAGCTGGCATCGGCCCTAGCGGACCCCGTCAATAGTGCTGACATCTCTTTGAGGCGCGCGTGGAACACAACACAACGCGCCGTCGACCCGAGCCTGGTCCTTACCGGACGGCGAGCTCCCCATTGCTCGCTGTCCGCAAGCCCGCACCTTCGGTGGCCGGGAATCGGCTGTCAATTCCCGACGCCCAGGGCGTCTCCTGCGGCGACTAGGGGCGTAAGGGCGCAAAGCTTGCCTCTCCTTCACGCGTTCCGCCTCCTCCTTCGCTAGCATTACTGCTTCGCAGAAGGAGGTGATGGCATCCCATGTACTCTCACTCCGTATCATGGCTTGGACCAGGGCCGAACGCGAGAGATCGCCGCCGCCGATTGCTTCCACGAGGACAGTACGGCGGTGCTCCGCCCAAGCCGGGCAGACCTACACCGTATGCTCCACCGTGTCCTCCGGGCGATCCACACAATGGTGACACCCGGGCGTTTCCTCCCGCCTTATCCGGAACAGGTACCTACCTCCCGAAGCACCCGTGTCCGGTGAGGACCTGCGCCAGGCGGAAGGTGAGGACCAGGGCCATAGCTGGGTGGGCGGGGGCATTGTGGGGCAATGCCCTACCTTAAGTTGGAAGTTTTCTGCTGTTTTAAGGATGGATTTTTTATTGATAAGTATATGAAAATATTTGATTATAATTAGAGAAATATTATTATAAATCAGAGTAAATTACTTTTTTATGTTTATCTATATATCACCCCCGACAATTAAGTATTAACTGAATCACACATGTTCACAAGTCAAGAAAGCTAAAGATCGATTGACCAGAACACATCAAGTAACATTTTTATTTCCGCACTACCTATAATATACAGGGTTAGTTTTCAATTACCGGCCAAATTTTCACAGGGTGTTCTACCCATGAATATTAACAACTTTCACTGTGGGGCCAACTCTAAAATCCCGAAAAAAAAATCTGCTGTTTCATACAAAAGTTCAATACCTACTCGGCCAAAATGTATGAAACAGCAGATTTTTTTCTCGCGATTTCAGAGTTGGTCCTATAGTGTAAGTTGTTCATATTCATGGGTAGATCACCCTGTGAAAATTTGGCTAGTGATTAAAAAATTGCCCTGTATTGTATTGTGTATTAAAAAAAGCATTAGGTTCATGGTTGATTGGGAAAATTTGACAGTTTCGGATAGCTTGACCTGCTGGCGTCTGTACCTAGCCCGTCGAATTAGAATGCACTATAAAAAATAATATAGTGTTTAATTCCATGAGCTAGATACATAATTAACTAAAATACTTAGTTACAAGTCAGGGGGGTCTACTCCCTAAGCACGAAGTCTGTAGTTTCGGCTGAAGTTACGGGCGTTTCCTACTCCGTATCACTTACGGAGATAAGATTAGTTCGTTTTCCGAACTAAGAATGAGTGACAACACGATTTTACAGTTGTCTCTAGGCCCGATATGTTTTTGCCCGTCCGAAAATTTTAATTTAACATTAATTGTAATGACGGATTTACTACTTTCGGACGAGCCCGTGTCTTCGTTGACGGACCTAGGGAGTAGCTACTCTTTGGGGAGTAGAACCCCAGAGACGAAAAGTGAGTTTTCTAAAAAAAAAATAATTCAAGTGAAAGTGAGTTTTCTAAAAAAAAACAATTAAAGTCAAAAAAAAAAAAGGTCTATACATTTTTCTGGTTAAATTACGGTTGGCAATTCCACACAAATAAATATCATTAGCCACATAGACTATTATTTTTATCTAAGATTAGCCCACAGAACACTAATACTCCTAGCTACTTAATCTGTGCTCCTAGCGGAGGATTAGCCACACCGCACCGCCTGTAAAACTTTTACTTTTTAAAATCTGTGTTACCAGTAAGTCAAAAATGAATTACTACTTTTAGGGCATCTAATAATGGGGTTAAAAACTGAAAGCTCATCATAGGTGGCAGTACTTTTGTCCGTCTTCAAACCGCCACTGTTGTTTATGTTTTCACTATTGTGTCAATTACTAAATATACGAAAACGGGACAAAAATGTCTACGAATCTGTCTTCAGCTGACGGGTTGACTGGTTTGAGTTTCGTAAATGAAAAAATAGAGGATACAGCAGTCTTCCTCAGCCTTTTATAGATATTTTCATCACCTAGAACGGACATAAAGGAACTATCTATGTGCGAAACATTCTAAATAACTATGAGATTCAGCGCAGGATATGTGTTAATATTAGGCAGTACCTAGGTAGTTTGGTACGAGGGTGTTAAATACAATCCAACATAGCGAATGCTGCTTAGATGCTACTTAGATATTATTATATTTTGGTCGATCCAAAGATAATCTTATCACACACACTCATAAGTAATGCATTTACTTAAATGTAACGAAACACACATAGTTCTCTGTTTTATGACAAAAAACATCACCTGTGTACGATTTTCTCTGATAAAAGTCTTCAGGATTAAAATGGATAGCACATAACCTCGACGTATTATTTTTCCAATTTTTTCTTCGGAGAGCTCTCTCCTACAATTTTCTTCTTTTAACATCTTTGGGGAATACATGGGTCCCCGGATTTTTGCTGCGTAACGGGGCATATTAATTATTTATGGATATTGACAGCTAGTTGTCAAATTTTAAGACGGACAATGGTGGCGACATCTGAAGTGAGCAAGTGGCAGTTTTTATCCTCATTCGTCCGCATTGCTGTCAACAGGGCCCAAAAGGCTGGCAGCCTTGTCACGTTGTATGACAGTGCTGATTCTATACAGGTACAGATAAGTCTGTGAACCCATCTTTCCAGAGACAGTGGGATGAGCTGCTCTGCAGGTTCTAGGATCAGATTAATACATCCACCAATACTGCTGAGCGTGCCCACCTGCTGGCTGTGGGTTAGTGGGAGTCGGTCCTCTGGCTTCAAGCGCTACCGTCACTTAACATAGGCACTATGCTGGGTGATACCACCTTTCGGCTTGCTACTTGTCTGCGTCTGGGCACTCCTTGCGTGGCATTGCATCGCTGCCAATGCGGTGAGGTGTCAACTGCTTGGACACCATGGCCTATCCTGCAATAGGAGTGCAGGCCGAATGAATGATATCATCCGTCGTACTCTTGTCACCGCCGGGGTGCCAGCTGTTTTAGGCTTGCACGCGACGATGGGAAGAGACGACGGAATGACCATAATGCCCGGGAAGTAAAGTTGGCTTTTGGTGTGACCTATCGATACAAAACAAGATCAAAGAAAGTTTAAGACTGGCAACATTCACTGATCGATCAATCAAAATTATATTTTCAAATCTCTCTACAACTTCATGTTCTGTTCTGTAGTCTGTCCGTATTTTTTACATGTAGTGGGTCCTTCTGTCCTTCCTGTAAAAAAAATAGTGTGACGAATATTGTTACGCTGATTTTTTACAGCAATACAGAGAATTTAAAATGTCGAAGAAGCCAGCAGACCCACCAAGACCATCTGCAATAACTCCTCAAGTGTAAGTACTATTTTATTGTGATATAACCCGGGTTTCTGAACTAAGAATTTGGCTAATAATATTTCGAAAATGTTGCTTAGTTTCCAATAAACTGATCTATTCCAAAAATCGGAGAGACAGATGAGAAAAAATGGGATGTGCAGGCAGGATTTAGAGAGGGAATGGGCTGTATGGATTAGATCTTCTCCCTAAGGTGCATAGCCGAAAAACATCTGGTAAAGCTCGAGAAAGTTCATTGTGCTTTCGTTGACTTTGAGAAGGCCTATGACAATGTGCGGAGGGAAGAACTGTGGTCGACACTATCCATGTACGGTGTGGACTGGTGCTTGGTACGGGCACTGAAATCTTTATACAAGGATTCCAGTGCTTGTGTTATGATAAATGGGGCATACATCAACTGGGTCTGAATCTCGAGGGGTGTTAGGGTTGTGTAGGGTCACCGTGGCTGTTTAACATGTACATGGATAGTTGTTTCACATATTTGAAAGAGGGTGAGTGCGGATTGAGGATGAATGAATTGCCTGTCAAATGACTTCTCTATGCATATGATCAAGTTCTACTTGTATCATCAGCGGAACAGTTGTAAGACATGATGACTGAAGGGTGAAGTATAAAAGATAAAAGGGATGAATATAAATGTGCATAAGATGAAGGTCATAGTGTTTGAAAGAGAAGAGGATGTATCAGTGTGTGATGTGAAAATAAATGGTAGTGTGGAGCAAGTAACAGAGTTTGTATATTTGGGGAGTCTGTTTACAAGGCATGGAAAGATTGATGAAGATCTGGAAAGGAGAGTAAAAGCAGGAAACAAAAGTGAATGATGCTATACATGCAATTGTGACCAACCAGTCAATGTCCAAGATGGCTCGACTGGCTGTTCACAATGGTGTGCTGGTACCTATGCTTATGTACGGAAGTGAATGTTGGGTGTGGCACAAGAAGCATGAAAGTAGAATAAATGAATAAATGCTGTGGAAATGCATTCCTTGCAAAGCATGTGTGGTGTGACTATAAATGATAGGCTATGACATGATAAGGCAATGGTGTGGTTTGAAAGAAGATGTAGTGAAAAATTGAAAAGAGTATGCTTGATAGTTGGGTCATGTTGAGAGGATGAATGAAAGTCGACTAACAAAAGGTGGGGGTGGGGGAGGTAGGTGGGGGGGTAACAAGCCAGATGTGAGTGGAAATGCTGGGAGGGGACGCCCTAGGAGGACATTATATAGTAACCTTATTGGTGATTCTTCAGATACGTTAGGTGCATAGTACTCGCAACCGGCGTGCGTGTATGACCAGAAGCATGAATGTAAACGAAGCAAAAGGAGTATGTAAGGATCGTAGCAGGTAGTGTTCTGTACTTTCTGCCTACCCCATGGGAAGAAGGCGTGAGATTATGTATTGCAAAAATCATAAGATTTTCACAAAGATTCGATTTTCCAATTATCCTGTGACTTATAAGTATACAACACTGTTCACAATAATACAAAGTATTCTCATTTCTTTTATGGGCAGCCATAATGACTACATTAACCTTAAGCAAATTGATTTTCCTTAAATTGTAATGAGAGCACATCTTATGAGAATAAGTCTTGTTGTGGCAAGATATAGAGTTCATTTTGCTGTGGTCCATCAGTTTTCAAACACAGCTTCTAATGCAGACACCTTCAACACAATCATTTCTGACTGAACTGGTCTTAAAAGACTTATGATACTTATTTAGTGTAGATGGCCACTCTATTACTCTTCTATTTAAAACATGCAATCCTAGAAAATGTTCTCCAATTAGATGTAAAAACCTACATACAAAGATATAAATTATGTATGCCTAGATAGACAGTCGAAGCTGTGAACTCGTCGAAAAAAACCGTATAAGGCCGCAAATCGGAGTAGTTTCCTGCAGCGTGCAGCGGGGCGTTTTATGGGCAATTCCATTAAACGCCCCGCTGCACGCTGCAGGGAACGCTGCTCCGAATTTGCAGCCTAACTGTTCACTGCGATTTGTACGCAGTCTTTTTGCAGCGCGAAACTATCAATCTATACGTAATTATTACTTGTCTTAACTGATTCATCAACGTCACAGAAATCTAAATAATAAGCCAGTAGAAGTCGTAAAGGTGCGCGACTGTCGCCGCACATGTGACTCGTACACCACAAGTGCGCGTGGAGTGTTTGTTTCGGTCACCAGTGTAGTTTCGGACGCAGAGACGTAAAAATGGTGTTTTGCAGCATATCCAACTACGGAAATTCTTCCACAACTAACTTTTCAAATAAAGGGATAACATTTCATAAGAAAGTACTTAATTTTTGAAATAATGTTGTTTTGTAATGAAATATACTCAAATAAAATTATTCACCACCGGTACTACGATTGTCGCAGCAAATCGAATTGTTTTCTCATTTCAATAACCATTGATGCTTAAGCTTGTTCATGTCTACGATTACAACTACTAAAAGCAGCAATGGAATTTTTATAGGCATGCGCAATAAACAATTACTCCATGTACGTTAATTTCCAAGAACACGGCCGCATGAGTTGACCGCCAACTAGTGACGTGTCACTACTATTTTGTATCGATAATTTTTTATGTTTGGCTTAGCTAGTTTTACCGAACTGGGAATGAAATGTGATTTTTCGTTAAATATTTATTTACTTATTACATCTTCTATATTTGGTTTCGTTCTACTTGGTTACCCGTAATTAAAAGTTTATCTTCCAATAAACGATTAATTACAGGAGATCAAGAGAAATTGTAACATATATAGCAGGATCAATTGTCCATTACTTAATTAATAAAATTAAATGTGAAACTTTTATTTCCGCGCTAATGAAGCTCGATAGTTCCAATGACAATGCACAATTCATTAAATTTAAAAACAACGGAGCTCTTCTTATACCGAGCAAAGACGTGATAACCATTTGCAAAAAGACAGAAGTATTACTGAAAAGTATCGTCTTTGACAAGAAGGTAATAGCAAAGAAAAAGTTTAAAATTCAATTTGTTACTAAGGTCATGCGCCATTTTGTTGGACTTAAATTATTTGAAGACTTTAATTTTCACCAATATGACCAGTCCCCCATCGACAATCACGTCTTTCAATTAATTAAATGTGTTTTGGAAAAATATATGGACATTCGCCTTAATCATTTTGCCAAAAACGCTATACAATTAATCCCAAAAAGGCAACTTTTAAATATTTTTTACATTCTACAGGACAGTAAATTTTAAATGTTTTAATTAAGGCGAATTTCAAATTTTCCTAGTACATTAAAATTTTATTACTTACGTTTTTTGCAAGTTTCAGCTTTGTATTAAGTTGTGATGGCATTAAAAATAGAAATATTGCAAAACTGGCCTTAAATACTAAATAAATAAATAATGAAACTTAATAGCAAGCATATTAGCCACGCCACCAACGAGTTCTAGCCGCCGACTAGTGCCACCTTAAATATTTGTATTAATATGCATCTGTAACTTACTTTTATTTTTATTAATTAAAAACTTTTATACTTACCCTTAAGGTTTTATTCTTTTCCCTTTTCTCGTTAATAAAACGTCTAAAAGCGCGTCGATTAATGAGACACTATTAATTAATTAGTTATCTATTGTTGCGAGACTCCTGGCCGATCAACGACGCTCAACGGAAAGTTATCGATATGAGCGTTGCACTGCACTATTAGTACGCAAGAATGCGCATTATTGGTCCGAGTGGCCACGCCTCCTGAGTTTTTGCGTTTTTTATAAAATATTGCTTAAGGCCATAGCTTAAAGTTTAATTTTCGTTGCATCAATGCTAGTGACATGTGTAGGCGTAATTGTGTATTTGTTGTTTGTGTTGGTAGCAGCGGACTGGTGACACGCGTACCGGTGTTAAAAGACAGTAGATAGCATTTCTATAGCCTTATTATTTTAGATTTCTGTGATCAACGTAGAGCCTAAACCGCTGCGGCTACAAACTTGAATTTTTGGCAGTTAATGCCTTTTATGTTGTAAGCATTCACTAAGGAAGGATTTTTGGAAATTCAACCTTAAAGGGGGTGCTGGGGATTTTATTTGTATGAAAAATCTTATTTCTTGGGCTAATACTTGGCACGTGTACGTGTGTGTGTAAGTAAATTATGAAGTTTGTAATTTTTTGTTTTTCTAAACTACCTCTAAAGGGGGATTGGGGGTGTCAAAGCTATTACCTATGTAAGAATTTTAACCGAAAGTAAAGAATAACGTGTAAGTATCAGGGTTTTTTGAAAATCTATCCCTAACGGGGTACTAAAGTACGAAATCCACGCAGACGAAGTCGCGCGGGAAGTGCTAGTCTAGACATACATAATAATCGAAGCCTACATACCTAAATGAAATACTGGATAGGCAGAGAAATAATGTAACTTTTGTACCCATGCAACAGCTAAAAAATGTGAAATATTTATGGCTTTGCATGTCATACCTAGTATTTCAGAATATCTGAAGAAGTTAATCTGGTAGATAGGATTAATAAAGACTTTCTTAGGGCTCCCACACAAAACTGCGCAGCGACGTCGCATCGCAGTTTTGTGTTGGAGCCCTTACCGCCACCCTATTCACACCTGCTTAAAAAAACATTTTCGAATCGAACATTTATTAGGTAATAGCTATTTTTTTCACACAAATGTCCAGGATGAAAGTAGCCTATGTCCTTGTCCAGGACCCAAGCTAGCTATTTTTCAAATTTCATAACGATCGGTTCAGTGGTTAAGGCAGTCTTGCAAAATTCACTTGCGGCTAATTATTTGAGCAAGTTTAATACAAACTTGCTCAAATAATGAGCGTATTTTCTTTAAAGTATTTAATGAAATAACATGAAATATTATAATAGAGGAACAGTGGTGGCCCAGTGGTAACAGCCCCGACTTACAAGTTTTAGATCGTGGGTTCGAACCCTTGCGCTTTACTTTGAAAGCAGTGTATTTACATAATTTCATCAACAGTGCTCTCAAAACGGTGAAGGAAAACATCGTGAGGAAACCGGCATGTCCGAGAACCAAACTTGCGAAGATATGTGACATCCACCAACCCGCACTGGGCCCGCGTAGTAGATTACAGCCCACTCCCACTCGAAGAGAGGAGGCCTGTGTCCCAGCAGTGGGAACATTATAGGCTGATTATGATTATTATTGTGCATAAATAACCATAATATAAGTAATAGTTAGTTATTTTTTTTAAGTTCATCTAGGTGGAATAAGTTAGGTAAATCAAGCGTTTAAATACAGCTGTTTCCCGCGCAACAACATTTCGCGTTATTTAATGTGTGTGCTTACTTTATGGCAATAAAGAATTAATTTACAAAATCTATTCAGAGCATAATTAGCTCAACATTCTCCGTCATCTAAATGCGCTGATAATTTTTTTTTTTAAATTATCGTATGAAATAAACTTATTTTTATTTTTTTTTTATCTTTAATTTTCTTAATTCGGAGGTCACAATGTCATCAAAATTTTGTTTTATCTGTTAATAAACGGTTTGTTTCATATTAACAATGCATCGTATGTAATAATTAGATTATTTTAATGCCAAGAGTTCAATAAAGAAACTATTTTTCAAATACCTCGCAGCAGGCCCCGTCCCTCTTAGGGCGTGGGAAGGCAACAGAAAGACAGAGTTAGGGGGTACCTATGGATTTCTTAAAACTTTTTCATATTTAATAGCTTTTGTCTGCGGATTCGCCCGCGTGGAGGTTGGTTAAAACGTATCCCATTTATCCCAGGTCATGGTCTATCTGTGTTCCAAATTTGCGTGCAAAGGTAACAGTCGGACAGAGTTACTTTCACATTTATAATAATACTAACTTTTGCCCGCGGCTTCGCCCGCGTGGATGTCGGAAAATATCCCACGGGAACGTACCGGGATTAAAAGTACCCTATTTTCCGTTATACTCTATTGGTTTTCACGGCGGACGCCAGAAAGCTCCCAGTCGGCATGATTTTTTTGGACATTTTCAACAATCATCATATTTCAGCCAATTTACATAAACCTTAATTACCAGTAGTGGGCCTATATATGAGGATATGATTTTAAGTCGTAAGGTGTTTAAATCAACATTGAAATGGGTAATTAAGAATCAAGAAAAAATAGAAATGGATATATTGGCCTCGCTCCATACAAAGAAATGTTTTTCTTCTTTCTGGAAAGGCACTAAAAACCGTAATATCTCTCCAAGCTTACCAGTTAGCGTGGAGGGTGAGAGTGAAAACACTGAAATAGCGAATATATTTAAGGAACAGTTCATAGTGAGCTCACCTCAGGAGTCTGTGGGGAAGGTGAACGATGCTGAGACCTATTGATCAGGGATACCCCTGCGGTTTACGTGTTCAGAAATAAAAGCCGTGATTAAAGGTATGAAGCGGGGAAAATCTCCTGGTCATGATGGGCTCAGTATTGAGCACCTTCAAAATGCTGGTCTGCACTTGCCAAGAGTATTGACGATGTTTTTAAATTTATGTGTGGGGCATTCTTACCTTACAGGAGATGCTAGATACATTAGTTGTACCTGTAGTAAAGAATCGGACAGGAGACATAGCAGATAAAGGGAATTATAGGCCAATCTCACTGGCAACTGTGATAGTCAAAGTGTTTGATAGTGTGCTTGACACGCACCTCAGTAGATATACAAAACTACATGACACACAGTTTGGTTTTCGTGCTGAGCTGTCTACTGAGAGTGCAATACTTGCGTTGAAGCACACTGTCAAATATTATACGGACAGGAAAACACCAGTGTATGCTTGTTTCCTGGACCTTTCCAAAGCTTTCGACATGGTTTCTTATAAGATCTTGTAGGAAAATTATATTCCTGCATCTTTAGTGTCAATATTATCTATCTGGTATGACAGGCAGAGGAACTTTGTGAAATGGTCCAATGCCTTGAGACCCTTACAAACTCAAATGTGGTGTCAGGCAGGGAGGTCTTACTTCCCCGAAGTTATTTAATATATATGTTAACAACCTGCTTGTTGAGCTCAGCAGCACTCATGTAGGATGCCATATAGACGGAGTTAGTGTAAATAACCTAAGTTACGCAGACGATATGGTGCTGATGAGCCCCACAATCGGTGGAATTAGGAAATTGCTCACCATTTGTGAAAGATACGCTGAGCAGCATGGGATAAAATATAGCCCTACAAAGAGTGAGCTGTTGGTATTTAGAGGAAGAAATAAAAGACCCTCAAATGTCCCTCCCGTAGAACTAAACGGTTCACCTTTGCAGAGGGTAACACAATTTAAATATTTGGGCCATATTGTTACGGAGGATCTTAAAGATGACGCGGATATGGAAAGAGAGCGCAGGGCGATGGCTGTGAGGGGAAACATGCTTGCTCGCAGGTTTTCTGGTTGTTCAGTACCGGTTAAAATAACGCTTTTTAAGGTGTTTTGTCAAATATTTTACACCAGCAGTCTGTGGGCTAATCATGCCCAAAAAGCTGGCAAAACATTCAATATAACAATGCCTACAGGGCGCTGTTGAGGCTTCCGCGTTACTGTAGTGCGTCAGGGATGTTCGCTGACGCACACACGGACGATTATTTCGCGATCATGCGCAAGAAAGTGGCATCAATGATGCGCAAGGTGAGGGGGAGCAGCAACAGCGTACTGAAGGTTTTTTCAGATAGGTTAGAAGGACCTACAATGGATAGGTTTATCGAGCTACATGTCAGACATGTGGCTTGATAAATCTTCCTCTGATTGGATACTGTGTTTTGTTTTTGTGTGCTACTACTAACATAGTTTGTAAGTTTTTTTTTTGGTAATAATAACATGCTATGGGCCATCGATGCCTGAAAATAAACGACAGACGCGGCGGGAGGACTTTGCAAAAAGAATTTGCAAAACTATTATGCCGCTCAATAACAAATATGAAATAACTTTTGACCGAGTGAACCGATTTTAACAAAAACTTGTTTATAAAAAAATAAAAAAAAACAACTGACTTCCAAAAAAAAAACACTACAAAAAAAAAAACACTACAAAGCGAAAAATAACTTTAGTTTTGGAAGTCGGTGGTTTTTTTATAAATAAGTTTTTATTTTCCACTTTTTAGTTGTGGAACCTACCCCACCCAAATTCATATACCACTACTTTCTAAGTAAATAACAATGACAGGAAGTTATTATCACGTCATCAACATACACTAAATGGAAAACACGAAAAACACACGAAACGAACATGAAAAAACGTATTATTGAAGCAAACTCAAAAACCACTCAACAGAATTTGACCAAATTTATATGCAACCACCTCAGGACTATACCCTTTCAAATAAAAACTTTGCAAAAAGGCAAATCTAAGTCGCACTAAGTCGTGTCAGAAGTTTGGAAGGCGTAGTTTCATCAGGTTTGGACGCCGTCACCAACAAATTATTAAGTCAACCACACGACGACAGATCGGTGACCAAATCTGTCTTCTGACAATCAAGGCCACACATAACATACGACTCAAGTAGCGCAATTTGAAGCATATTACCATTAAAATAATTTATAGCCAGAGTACATCTCATGAATATTGATATCATCTCATGATACATTATTTTATTACGGAGTTCCGGTGCCTACGTTCCGGCTTCATCATCAGATCAGTTCAATGCTACCATTTTCATCAGAAGCATTTATTTAAATATACTTCGTCTTAGTCGCTTAACTATCTTAATCGAGATATCGCCATCCATGAAATAACTATCATTGAGGAGTTCCCGTGGACATATGTGGTCTTTTGCATCAGTTCCGCTTCACCAAATGATATTTTTGAATGCAAATGCTTGACTTGTTGATGAAAATACGTAATTAATATTATTTAAATGCCTATAATATTTGCAGAGTTCCCTTAGTTCCTTATGGATTCTATCATCAGAACTGGATTTTGATAAAAATGGGACAAATCTGGAAGTATGTCCTTTCAATATAAAAAAAGAATTTTCCAAATCGGTTAAAAAAATACATACAATCGAATTGAGAACCTCCTCCTTTTTTTAAAGTCGGTTAAAAATAAAGACTAAAATGTTACCTCAAGAAGTCAAGATACGAACTATAACCACATTTTCAATCCCTTAAATCTTTTAAAAAGAGGTACACAAAATTTTGTGATTTCGGTTTAAAGAAACTTTATTCCCAATAAAGACATAAGTCACTTACTTGAGAACAATACTAAAAATATAGATTACAATAATGTTCGTCATCAGTATTACAATTTAATAGTGATTGAGTTATTTGTGATTTTTTAAATCAACCCCTATTTTACCCCCTTAGGGGATGATTTTTCAAAAACGCTGAACCACATAATTCTTTATTTTCTACCAAAAGTATAAATTTTAATTTTCATATCCCTAACTTAAAAAATGCAGGGTTTCCCGTACAAACTTTCATCCCCTATATCACCCCCTGTAGGGTTATTTTTGAGACAAAAAGTAGCCTATGTCCTTCCCCAGGATGCCATCTATCTACTTGCCAAATTTCATCGAAATCCGTTCAGTAGTTTAGGCGTGAAAAGGTAACATACAGACAGACAGACAGAGTTACTTTCGAATTTATAATATTAGTATGGATAATATGGATAAAACAGTCATATTAAATTGGTTCAGTAAAAAGAAGTTAGATTGATATGGAAAATACAATCGCATTGTTTTAGGAGAAGCCATATCAGATAAATAATCTGATTTCAAGTGATGTCTAGATAAACTCGGCAGGTTTATTTATCTTTTAAGATCTGAACATTCTAAAAGTATGAATGCCTTCATCTTTTTAACGACTTTCTAAAAAAGCAGGAAGTTTTCAATTCCTCTTTTTAGATTCTCTTCTCTTTCTTTTTTTCCAAATGGAAATCAGATATTTCTGGCAGATTGAGATGTCGACCAAAAATAATAATTATAGCATTTTTTTGCTTTGTATCGAAACTACGTTGCGGATACGGGATTACGGTCGGCCAGATTTACAGGGCGAAATTAGATACATTGTGTGGTCTCAATTTCGCTGATATGTTTATGTAGCCGGTGCACACGGGTGCGTCTCATATCATATAAAGTTATTTGGTATATTTTCATTTCAATAACGTTCACAAGATATAATAAACGTGAGTTATACCAACTGTTGATATAATTTCTTTAAATATAACATTTATATACTCTAAAACTTACTTCGTATAATGTTATTGGATATAACGTTTGTTTAATCAAAAATCATTAGGTATATCGTTTAAAATATATATTGATACCATCATTAGGGTTAACACCCCGATTCAGAGCAATCCGACTCAGATAGGTTAGTTTAGAAGGCTAAGGCGGGAGCGGAACGGAGCTCCGTTGTTTTTTTTTTGGTGGTTTGTGGTTTTTGGTTTTTTTCGGGTTAGGTTCGGAATAAAAGGATTATTCCGAACCTAACCCGAAAATCCTAACCCTAGACGGTCGACGTCATCACTTTTTTTTTTTTTTTTTGTGGATGGGAAATCATCAAATGACTTCTCCCGCTCTGGGCGGAGCGGGAGGGCGTGTCAGACTTTTACTGACTAAAACCCACCCGTGTTCCTTCTGTTGCCTGTGCCGGGGCCACGGTAACTCTTTCGAACATCCCGCAACCCTAGCTGGCATCGGCCCTAGCGGACCCCGTCAATAGTGCTGACATCTCTTTGAGGCGCGCGTGGAACACGACGCGCCGTCGACTCGGGCTTGGTCCTTACCGGTCGGCTAGCTACCCATTGCTCGCCGTCCGCAAGCCCGTGCCTACGGTGGCCGGGAATCGGCTGCCAATTCCCGACGCCCAGGGCGTCTCCTGCGGCGACTAGGGGCGTGAGGGCGCAAAGCTTGCCTCTCCCTCACGCGTTCCGCCTCCTCCTTCGCGAGCATTACTGCCTCGCAGAAGGAGGTCATGGCTTCCCATGTATTATTTAAAAAAATCAAGTTTTTGTATATTACATTTTTAAACAAAAAAACGTACCCTAGCTAAAAAAACATAATGCAACGACTCGTACAAATATTTTTTTTTTTTTTAAATAATTGGTTTTAATTTGAAATGATTTGATATTTTTAGATATTTTACTGCTGTATTAGCTTTGTTAGAATGTTAGCTATAAATGAAAATAAAAATGAACCCAACCAACATGATTTGTTTTTTTTTTTAATTAAAAGTTTAGTGTGAAAATTCGGAGTAATTTATAAAATACCTGAAATTCAAATATCTCTAAAAGTATTAATTTTCGGCCATACATATGGGAGGTTAAATTTGTCACATTTTAGCCCCCCTATCACCTCCTGCAAGGAAGTGGTCGAGTTTCCAGTAACCCTGTATATTACTTACCCGGTGCACACTTCATTCATCTCCTAGCCTTTGCCAACTATGTTGGGGTCGGATTCCAATCTAACCGGATGCAGCTGAATACCAATATTTTACATGGAGCGACTGCCTGTCTGACCTCCACAACCCACTTACTGGGTTAACACGATACCTCTTAATAAGACTGGTTGTCCGACTTTCGGGCTTTTGACTACCCGTAACGACTGTCAAAGATCCACGAATGACAACTGGGACCAACGGCTTAAGGTGCTTTCCGAGACACGGAGAGGTCTCTGTATGTAAAGACGGTAGCCGGTGCACACTTAATCTCATAGGAAAATCAAAGATATTTTGTGGCGACACCTATTATAGACAGCAATTACGCATGTCATCTGACGACACAGAAAACCTACATTGCTCAAAGCAAAGTTTTTTACTGTAAAAAAACACATTTAACCGTTAAGCCGAAAGTCACATGTTCTTTCCGTCATTGCGATAATTTTGTACTGGACCATACCTGGGTGGTCTGGTTACGGAGATATTGAAGGTCAAAGTTCCAACTTTTTTAAAGTTTTGGAACGAAGTTCTTTAACGCGACTTGCGGTAGGAATAAACTGGTAGAATCGTTACTTAACGATAAAGCGTTATGCCCCCTCCATGAGACTTTTCTTTCTTTGCCTCTTTCTATTAGGTATATGTAACAGAAAGAGACAGAGAGAGAGAAAGCGTGAATTTGGTCAAAATGAAAATCCAAGAGTGCGGCTGCAAAAATTTTCAAATTTTTCATTATGGGTGTGTGTCGTTTTCATGGTTTTCGAGGGTTTAAAGCCGATAGTGACGTTAAAATGCAAATCAAAACTGGCGGCCTCTGGCGTCTGAGAAATTTCTCGAATCATCAGGATTATCGTTTTCATGGATTTCGAGGGTGCTAAAACTTATGGTGGTGAAGTAAATATTTTTTTTTATCATGGGAGTCGTTTTCAAGGTTTTCGAGAAAGTTAAAGCCGATTGTGACGTTAAAATGTAAATCCAAGAAGGCGGCTGCGAAAATTTAAAAAATTTTCATCATGGGTATCATTTTCATGGGTTTCGAGGTGCTAAAACCGATAATGAAGTTAAAATGAAAATCCAAGATGGCGCCTGCGAAAATTTTCCAATGTTTCGTCAAGGGTGTCGTTTTCATAGTTTTCGAGGGTGCTAAAGTTGATAGTGAGGTCAAAATGTAAATCCAAGATGGCGGCTACAAAATTTTGTTTTTGTTTCAAATCATACGTGAGAAAGAACTTCGTTCCTGACGGGTGTCTCCCGACCGCTAACGTTTTTTTGTTTATTTAGAAAAAACAAGTTTTAACTTTTGTAATTAGATAGATAGATAGAATACTCTTTACTATGCACACAATATACACAATATTACATATATAAAGTAGAAATTTTACAACGGGTGACCACACCCGCGGGGGGGGGGGGGGGGTAACTAGGTACTTACACTTTAAATATATCCCCAAGCCCACAACCCACGTACCGTTGCATGCAGCCCTAAGCACAATGTTTTGCGTGCGTTACATGGCGCGCTATCGTAAACAGAGATTTTCTAACACTAAAAATAAGAGTTGTTTCCCAACAACTATTTTTGCTCAATGTTGTTTTATTTATACAACAGCGACAACAACCATCGGGCAGTACCCCACCAGACACAATCAGCTGTTCAGAGTATCCTCCCATTTCAATGGAGGAGAAGAAACTTTCTAACCAGCAGCGGGGCAATTGCGTAACACACAGTAGGAATAGGATTCATTTTGACAGTTAAACAATATTCATTGCGTTGTTGAGCTGACAAATTTTTCGAACATTATGAAGCAATGCATTAGCAATTTGCTTCAAAATCATTCAGATTTTGATTGATAGTGTGTTACGCAATTAGGGTGCTGTTATTCAGACGTTTAAAGATTGCTAGCCTAGCTAGATTTTGAGCGTACTGTGTAGCCATACACTCGAATTACAATGTACAAATTTGTTTCAATCGCTAATTATACATAACTTCACGTTTATTTTCCCGAAGGGTTAGGCAGAGGTGTACCTATAGTAACACCCACATTTCGCCAGTTATGTTATAGTGCCATGTAATAGGGGGCGAGCCTATTGCTATCAACCGGGCACACATCACTAATTATAATTTTGTATTTTATTTCAGTTTAATACCAAAGATCATCAATGGCGGAATTGCTGGTATTGTTGGAGTCTCCGTTGTGTTTCCGTTGGATTTAGTGAAAACGCGACTTCAGAACCAAACCATTGGCCCAAATGGCGAGAAACAATATAAAAACATGTAAGTATCACTCTTATCTTACCTATAAATCTACAGGGGTGGAAAGTTGAAGCGGCCCCCAGAGGGAACGTAGGTACAGGTACCAGCACATCAAGCTACTACAATCTCTCAAATTTCTGTAAGGGAGAAGCAAAAGGTAGCCTGCGAAATTCAAATTTTCTTAACATTTTTGCAATTTGCAGTTCAATGTCTGGGTGTATGTTGATTAAATTATGATTCGCGATCGTAACAGATATGTCTTTACAGAATTATAATAATTAAAATCAGTAATACAATTCTTTAAGTTAGTTTAATCTTGAAATGTTAAGATTTCATGAAATAGTCCTTCAATAGAATTCCTTGGTCTTAGATAGTTGTATTGATGACTTAAATGATTATAATTCTGTAAATACATATTTGTTACGGTCGCGAATCATATTTGACTCAACATACAACCTAATACTGACCTGGATATTGCAAAAAACGTGAATTTCGCGGGCTACCCTGGTGCTTTCGCCTTAATAGATTTTCAACTTTATTGCTTAAGTATAAGGTTCAAGGTTGATTGGGAAATTTTGACAGTTACGGGTAGCTTGATGTGCTGGCGTCTGTACCTTAAATATTTATGCTACCAATTTTTATATCTATCGATTATCATTTTTATATGTTGTAAGGCATACGAAGGGCCGAAGCCAACTCGCAGTCCCGTTAGACGTTTTTAATTAAATGAGGCACCAACCGACCATTATCCCTGTTCGCACTATGCAAGTGCACCCAAGGACAGCCCCCGTTTGGTGTAGGACTATTGCAGGATATGGAAACAAAGATTTTGGATTATGGGTTTGGGTGGCTAAAGTAGACTGGTTATCTGTTAGTCCCCATACACAGATAAAATGGCAGGTGACTTGCACACTCAATGATGGTCCCCCGAAAACGATCGCTGCCACATAGTATCGTAGTGACAAGGGGACAACATGTTCTGAGGTGCTTATGAGAGGAGTGGAGAGGTATTCCTCGGCTATCAGGACAATCCCAGAGCCCGTTAGATGGTCAGGATCCCTACCTGCATCTTACTGGCATACTTCCTTCCTCTGAGTACATTTGCTCTTGCAAATCTCCACTCAAACCAATGAAGGCAAGAGATGGAAGCTCTCTTCCTCGTCAGTGTTCACTCCAGCTGGCCAATAAATGCAAGCTAGAGGTGAGGAACAAGACTTCTCCCGGGAGATAGGGTCCGTGGGGTCGCTACTGTCCAGCAGCTCGCCACATGCTGCCCTGCTGGTTTGTCTGAGATGACTATCGCAATGATATCGCCAAGACAAGCCAAAAGCAAATAGCAGGGGGCACTACCTACCTTTTCTCGAAGCATTTCGTCGTATTTTCAAACCCTAATAGCTTTGTCCTGGATAATGCTAGAGAGCTCTAATTCTCATGTGGTTAGCAGACTTATAAAACACACTAAGTTTCATTTGTCTAGCTTTTATACTTGGGATTTTATGAAAGCTGACATTTGGTATGCTATCTAGGATTTGTACATAAACAGCAAAAACATTGGGAAAGGGGGATGCCCAAAAAAAACCAGCGTCGATTAAAAAAAACATATGTATAATATGAAGGATAGTAGCGTACAAAGTAGGTATCAAATGTGAAATTAGTTTCTCATAAAATAATCACCATAAGCGTCACAGCGTGCACAAAACGGCAACATTGCAAGCGTCGAATAACGAGTTTCCTGTGGTTAAAAAGAGATAGGTAGACGCGGATAGGTTACGCCATGCGGTTATGTTGCACACATTCCACCATCCATACAAGAAATCAAATCCTACCTAAAACATTTCATGGAAAGCAGGTTGCCAAGACTCACATAATGCTTTCACTGTTAAAAAGTTGTCAGATCTAATGTAGAGCCAAGCCCTTGTAGAGTTAGCTCTACAAACCTTACATCTTGGTCAAAATCTAGGCTGGGCCGTTCCCTATTTCAAAAGGGAAGGATGGTCCTGTGGTGTTAATTTTTAAAGCTGCTGTACTATAGCAGTATATGGTTTTCAAAAGATTTACATACATAGGTGGTCTCTATATTTTGATTCAGGAAAGCCTTAAATATTGAATCACGGTGAATATTAATAACTGATAACTTTGTAAAAACCTACTACCTAAGTTCACATAAGGAACCAATAAATATATTGAATATTGAGTACTGTCAAACGCTTTGGCGTAATCAAGGATGCTAGATACAGAGGGATCTTGAATTCTGTGTATTTCTCTATATATTTGGCTGATGGATTGAAGGTGGTCAGTAGTGCTGAGACCTCGTCGGAATCCTGCTTGTTCAGATGGCTGTTGGGAGTCAACTTGAAATATGGGTTTCGATTACTTCTTTTATAAACGTTTTATACAAATAAGACACCAAATTGATGGGGTAATAGTTACCAATCTTAGATATAGCACTTTTTTTGTGTAGCAGAAAAGTCGCTTGCTTGATACCGGAGTTGATCCAACTCAAATACGACAAAATTAGGTGTATTTTCGATAGCCATAACATAATCTTTTCATTTATTTTTCAGGATTGATTGCTTTAGGCAGACATATAGAGCAGAGGGCTACTTCGGCATGTACCGCGGCTCCGGTGTTAACATCCTGCTTATTACACCAGAGAAAGCCATTAAATTAACTTGCAATGATGTATTCCGTATGCATCTAGCTCTACCTGACGGGTATGTCTTTTTTAAACTTTTAATCTTGGCTCTGAAACTGGACTTGGAAATAGATTTAACCCAGATAAGCCTAAAACAATTTTTTGTAAAGATTTGGAAAAAAATATATATTATTTGGTTTTATAGACCTTGTGTGTGTTTTTATTTCCACTGTCCTACATATAGGACAATAGGCATATCTGGGTTAATAATAACTAGTAAATTAAGTATTCCGAGCCATCGGCCATATTATGTAAATGAATTGTATGACGAATACTTTTCGATAGTGCACACCAAGTTCAATAATATTTTTAAAAAGTTAACCTTTATCAGCTTTCTATGTGAATGCACCAGCTTAAGGGTGTATTCTTGTAGAAAGCTGGTAACTGGCAGCGATATGCCAGCGCTTGTCGGCGCCGGCAAGCGCTGGTTGTCAACGCTGGTCGGCGCAGGCGGTTTTCATACTTTTTGCCAAATCTGCGCGAACCGGTGTACCGACTAATTCAGATAGGAACGCCGGCTTGTCGGCGCATATCGTTTTAGTTAACTTTCCACGTGAATACACCCTTAGCTTCCTTAATGACCAACAAGATTAAATCAGCCGATTATAAAATAAAGACGGTTTGGAAAATTATCAATAATGAAACTGACAGGGATAAAAGACATTATAATGGATTTAATTAAATTATAGATATCAGCAAGTTCCAATAACTGGTCTCAATTCACTGGGTTTAAAAGTAAAAATACGGTTTCCGCAAGGCTTAGTATCGGGTAATTTCCTCTTTTTAATATACAGGGTGGCCTGTAAACAAAGTGTGTCATTACTTTTGTGTCAACCTGATACATTGGCGTCATTGACACCCTTCTTTTTTTAAAGACTGAAAATCTAGTACGATTCTGTCGAACATAAATTCTCCATTTGAGCTAAGTTTTAGTCACTTTGGGTGATGTTTAGACAGCATGTTTTATCGATCGTAGAACATAATTTAGGGATTTGTAATAAAACACAATATTTTCAACGACATAGAAAGAGAAAAATAAAAAGTTTGAAGTCTATTAAAGAATTTTCCAAAAAATATTAAAAACCGTCTAGCTCCTAAACTAATAAGTCTGTACCTATGTAATTGGAGATTCTATAACCAGCATTTTCAGATTTAATTATCTGTGGATTGACGCGCAATTCGAAATTCAAATAAATTTTATTCGAAAGCCGTGTTAATTTAATTTCAAATTCAGTCATTTGTTTTTGTGAAATTGTGGTAGTTTTTGGCGCCATGGACAGACTGAAAATTACAACACACACGTACAATTTTCGAATATGAGTTCCTACGTGGAAATACCGCTGCGCAAACAACACGAAACATTAACGACGTGTACGAGCCTAACACTGCTTGCATAAACACGGTCCATTATTGGTTCAATCGTTTTAAATTTGGAAATGTTGAGTTGAAGAACGAGCCTCGCGGTCGACTGGTAACTATTGTCGACAACGACGGATTGAAGGCGATAGTGGAAGCGGATCCAACTCAATCTACGGCTGAGCTTGCTGCGGGCCTTGGAGTTAGTTAGTGTCAAAACAACATTGAAGCACTTGCGTCAAATCGGAAAGATTAAAAAGCTAGATAAATGGGTGCCACACGAACTAAGCGACTAACAGCGAGACTTATGCGTCGAAGCATGCATAGCACTACTGAATCGGTATAGAAACGAGGGAATTCTAAATCGAATTGTTACCTGTGATGAAAAGTGGATCCTGTACGACAACCGTAAGCGTTCGTCTCAGTGGATGGACCCGGGTGAAGCACCTAATCAGTGCGCTAAAAAAAAGATTACTCGTAGGAAGATGATGGTGACTGTCTGGTGGACCAGTGCCGGACTTGTACATCACAGCTTCTTACCGAATGGCACAACAGTGACGGCAGATGTCCATTGCCAAGAATTGCTAACAATGATGGAGAAGCTCGCAATTCCTCAACCAATACTGGTCAATCGCTCTTCCCCATTGCTTCTCCACGACAACGCGCGAGGTCACACTTCACGACAGACCATGGCATAGCTTCAAAAGTCACAGCTGGAAGTTATCCGTCACCCACCGTACTCACCTTGCCCCGACAGATTTCTACTTTTATCAGAATTTAGACAATTTTTTAAGTGGGAAAAAATTCAACACCCGAGAGGCAGTGTAAAACGCTTTCGCTGACTTCATCGCCTCCCGTCCGGCAGACTTCTACAATAAAGGGATAAACAAACTGCCATCAAAATGGCAAAATTGTATAGATAATTTGGGCCAGTAATACTTTGATTAGTTGAAATAAAAAAAAATACCAAAATTTGTATATTTTAAAATTTTCATACAAATCTCCAATTTCATAGATTAGATTTAGAAATTGGAGATTTGGAAATTGGAGAGTTGACGGCAGATCTATCTAATTAGTTGCGACCTAATTGGTCGAGAGGCAGGGCTAGGCCGGCGGACAACGATGCCTCACTATATTCTTAACGCGAACGGACTATAGTTGAAAATTCATGGGATTCGAGAAAACCAAATTTTTATGTATTTTTGGAAATTTCCCAGAATTCGTCATTAAATATCACTTTTTTTTCTAAACTCTTAAATTGAATAGCCTTCATTGTTATTTTGTTGGGTACCTAATACTCAAACGTTTCGATGTAACCAAATTTTAAAAAACATCAAACAGTTAACAGTTAAAGGCACAAGTATACTAACCATTTTCAAAAATCATCTACGTACTACATGAACTTTGACACCAGTTATCTCAAAATTTTACTATGTCATTAAACGTACAAATTACGGGGAAGACATCTCCATTTCATTAGCTACCTAACGACGTACAAAATTTAAACAAATGTTTAGAGGTGCCGATGAAACGAGTCAATAATACTGGCAAAGGTTGAATTTACAAAATGTTGTAATATTTAAAAATTGTGTGATAATCGAATTAATTAACTGGTTTATACCATCCACTACTTTGTAACCTCCCAGTAATCCATCACACGTTACGCACCCAGGTCGTCATGACCAGGTCATAAATCGCGGAGCGGCTTTGAGTTTTTACATGACTCCGTTCTACTCGCTGGTCACCGTTGGTCCACTTGTCGCTTGCGTGTATTTAAACATACAGTGCATGAGTTTGAGGCTTTTGAACCAAAATCCTTTTATTTAGCATGACATTGGTATTACTTTCAGAAAACTTCCTTTAATGCGTCATAAAATATGAATTCCTTAAAATATGAAATTGAAGGGCCTTCAATGCTAATTTAATTGAAAGTAGGAACCATTGAGAAAGCTTCCTTTGTATACAAAAAAAAAAATAGAGGAGGCCATAGTTGAAATCTGAAACTGATTGCTGTTGGTTGGTTATTGCTGTTAGTTAAAGGTTTTGTTCGAAATGGACACCTCTGTGTCTTATACAAGCCCTTACTTCTGTCCAGCTAACTTTTGAAGTGAAATTAGGTCTCATATGTTCCGCTGCATGTACTGCATGTCTTTGATTTGATTCAGTAGTTCTACTGAAGGCACCGGTGTCGACCACCGTAAGCTATGTTAAAAACTCAAAAGCCGCTTCGCGACTTGTGTCTTGGTCATGACGACCTGTGTGCCAAACGTGTGCTGGATTGCTGGGTTGTAAGAAAGTAGTAGGATAGCATAAACCAGTTAATTAATTCGATTATGACACAATTTTTAAATAATTCAACAATTTGCAATTCGACCTTTGCCAACGTTATCGCCTGTTTCATCGGCACCTCAAAATATTTGTTTGACTTTTGTACCTCCTAAGATAGCTGATTAAATCAAGATGTCATTCCCATAATCGGTACGCTTAATGACATAGTAAAATTTTGAGATAACTGGTGTCAAAGTTCTTGTAGTACGTAGATGGTTTTTGATAATGGTTAATAAACTTCTTCCTTTAACTTTTAACTGTTTGACGTTTTAGAAAATTTGGTTACATCGAAAGGTTTGTTAAAGTATTAGGCACCTAATGGAATAGCAATGAAGGCCATTCATTTTCAGAGTTTAGAGAAAAGTGATATTTAGTGACTAATTCTGGGAAATTTTGTCTAGGCTTTATGGGGTGCTTAATTGTTACAAATGGGTCACACTAACACGTCTTGGCAGGAATACGTCAAATTGCAAGTCACCCTGTATACTATAAAGCTACCATTTACTGGGTGTCTTTCATTGACTTGAATCTGCACTGGTAGTCGAGTGTCTCGCTGATGGTGGACGCTTTTAACGTGCACGTCTTTCTACATCGCCGCTACGACTTTCTCATGTAATATGTATGTATAATTTCAACATGCATGATGTAACCAATATTTTGAATTAAAAGAGTTATTTAAATAAAAGAGTGTCCATGGAGTTTCTTGTCCGTCCTTCTCTGTAGGACCATCGACCTCAATGTCTTGTTTATACCTTTTTAGTTGGCGGTTTTGTCATAGTTGTGTTTTAGTTTTTAACTTTAGTTTTTAACTTTATTTTTTATGGCAGTAAATAAACTCTCACTCATCAGAGCCGCCATCGCACGAGCGAGCTTTCAGTTTTAACCCTATTACAAAATTATTAACATTCGTTAATATATATTGTAGAACCATACCCATCCCACGTCAGATGCTAGCGGGTGGTATGGCCGGGGCCTGCCAAATCATCGTCACCACGCCTATGGAGCTTTTGAAAATCCAGATGCAGGATGCTGGGCGGGTAATGGCAGAGGCTAAAGCTGGTTAGTATCGTTCTGAAAATTGTTGTAGAACTGTTTTTTTACATGCTTCCATGACATAATCTTTTCATTATTTTACATTATATAGTCTTTTCTTTTAAATAGATTCTTTTATATTTTGTGAATGTGAAAACGTTGTAAGCTTAAATAGACTGTAGCTTTGTAGACCATTTTCTATTTTGTTAAGTACCTTTTGTTGACAGGCCTACACTGTCCTCCCATGCTCAATAACACTGTAATTTGAAAACATTGTAAAAGCCAATTATTTTTAAAAGAGTAACCGTGGAGTTTTTTGCCGGTTCTTCTCCATAGGAAACGACCAATTGTAATCGTGCACTTAGCTTCTGACATTTCATAAGTGCTCACGTAGGCTTATGTTAAATAAAATATTATGAATTTGAATTTATAAACAATTGTAAAACAATAAACAAAAAAACCGGCCAAGTTGACCACGCACAATGAAGGGTTCCGTAGTTGAGATGAATTTATCCCAACAGCAAACTTAACATTGTAGTTGAAAAACATGTTCTTCCATACATAGATGTACATCACGGTCAATTCTCCAACTGAAAATTCTAAGTTTGTAATCGCAATTTTTTTTTGATAAAACTACAAATTATTACGTACTTTTTCCTTTATTTGTTCTGTGAGACCTTACTTCTTGCCAAATTTCATGATTCTAGGTCAACGGGAAGGTTGACCTAGAATCATGAAATCCCTATAGGTATTATTTGCGAGAAAAAAATATGACCATTTAAGCGACATATTTTGATTATGTCGCTTCAATGACCGTATTTTTTTATTGCGTTGCCTTAGAAGCTTGATTTTTTTAGAGCCCCAAGGGACCGTAGACCTACGGATTTGATATTAATTTCAATTTGATGGTGTTAATGTTTGGTATTTGTTATTTTTTACAATTTTAAGTGTATATTGTATACTCGCTTCTGCCCGCGATTTCGTCCGCGTGAAATTATCGCCCACCCGCGCTAATGCTTCGTTTTCGCTTAACGTTCTTTCTATTTTTTTTTCGCTCGGCTCCTAAGTGTCGTAGCGTGATGTTAAGTAGCCTATAACCTTCCTCAAGAATAGGGCTATCAAAGAATTTTTCACATCTGACTGGTAGTTCCAGAGATTAGCGCGTGCAAACAAACTCTTCCGATTTAGTAGTAGTATAGATGTCGTGGCCAGATCTTAGAATAGGGTTTATTACGCAAAGCTGAGACAGCAGATGGTGCCACATAAACATGAAGTAAACAAAGCAAACTGCCAAATGCAAGCGCCAACATTTTTCGGCGTTTTTCAATAGAATTTTAGCTTTATCTCATCCTTATTACTATAATTGTAGGTTAAAATAATACGAAAAGGTTAAAAAACATGCTTATAAGAGTTTCAAATATATTTGTTTTGTGTTATTGAACTACTTTGCAATAAACTTTTAAGGTTACATTCAAGTAAATAGCACTCAAAATATTGTGTTTTTACATTAGACTAATACTCTAACCTGTAAAATATCTTTCATTCTTATAGTTTTCAGCTCTAAAATGTTCAGAAAACAGCCTTTAATGTTTTGCGACTGTAAAATGCTTGCAACGTAGCAATTTACCACTGCTTGCGAAGTTATCCGGTTTTAGTGAATTTAATGAACACCTTCGTTCCTGCATATACTACCTAATGGCACAACACTGATTCACTGACTGATGCATTGTTACTATCTATTACAGAATATTCCTGACGAACGGATATCACTAAAATAATATATCAGTAGATTGTAAACACACTGGATTTCTAATTAACAGTCATCTAACCATAGATATTTTTTTTATAACCATAGATGGAAAAGGAGGCATAAACATTAAGTTGGTTTTTCTGTTTACGTTATTTATTTATTTATTTATTCCCCTTATAACTATCATTACAGATAGCATTACCTAACGCAATTGTACGGTCTCATAAAATGAATTTATTATTAAAATTATGTACAATTTAAAATTATTAAGATTTTTAACCTTTTTACTACAACCTTTTTGCTAGCTAGTTTTATCATAGACGGACGCCATGTTGTTTTGTTTACTACACTTTTCGAGTGCGCCCTCTAGCGGGATAAATTGTCAGTAAGGTTCTCTATTGATCATTTCATGAAGTTTTCGACCATTTCATGAAATTATTGTATTTCATGAAATAGAGCATCGATCGCTTGTCACAACATGATGTGGTCTGGCCAGATCATTGAATACTCAGCTTTTGACGATATGAACTGTTAAACGCACGACTACTTCATGATGTGGCCAAACATTAGTGATCATTGTAATGTTCACTGGGTTAATAAAACACACTTTGACAGATCACGCAGGTGAAGTAGTATATGCGTCCCGCGCACGCCTGCCCTCGCTCACGGTTAGCGCTCGACTCCCCGCGCGCTGCCCAGACGCATACACTACATCCCTTCTTTATTTTATAATTAATAAAGTTACAATGACTTAAACAACAATGTTAACAATGAAAGAACAGAATAGATTTAGTGATATAAACTAGTGAATCAGGCATACAATCATTATATCAACAACAAAGTAACAGGCAGATAATCATTTTAATTGAATAAAGGTATATTGCAATAATTAGTCCTCATTGTTTAATGACCCTGTGTCCTTATTATCACTGTCCACAATTTGCCAAGAATCATTAATTTTCTTTAAATGTACTATATTCCGACGATACTCTTTACCTGTTTCGTCGTTCCGTACATGAATGTCACCATCGGTGACTCCCGTCACTGTGTGAGAGGTGGGGTTATAGTTAGGTGTCAATTTGTTATCCTTAGTTATATTTTTTAACATTACCTTTTCCCCTATTCCTAAATTAGAATCAGCAGCTCTTCTTTTTCGATCCCCATATTCTTTCCCTTTTTCTTTCATTAGCATATCCCTATCTCTCACATCAGAATCTATGAGTTTATGTTTTACATCCGGAGCGAATGGAACTTTATCTCGAAAGCGCCTTTTAAAAAATAACTCAGATGGCGATGTACCTGTAACAGAGTGGGGTGTACTGTTATACATCATTAAATAATTTAAAATATCCTCTTTCCAATCCTTATTTTCAGCTTGGCTAATTTTAAGTCTCTTTAGTACATCTCGATTTTGTCTTTCGACTTCCCCATTCATTTGTGGCCAATAGGGAATAGTACTATTGACAACGATACCGCATTCTTTGCAGAAGTTGCGGAACACATCGCTCGTAAATTGATTCCCGTTATCACATGTTATAGTTGCGGGATAACCTAGCCTTGAAAACATTTCTTTTAGGACTTTAATAGTGTCAAGTGCAGTGATACTTCTCATAACCTTAATTTCTTTATACCGGCTATAATAGTCGACAAGAATTAGTATGTAGTCTCGACTCGGAAGTGGCCCTAGAAAGTCAACGGCCACGTCTACCCATGGCTCTTTAGATAATGATCGCCTTTTCATCGGGTGTGGTGGATTAGGAGCCGATACAAGAGTGCATCCGCGACAACCTTTCACTACACGCTCAGCATCCCCATCGATCCTAGGCCACCACACTTTTGTTCTTAGGCGGCCTTTCATTGCGACTATACCAGGGTGCCCTTCGTGGGCAGCTTCTAACACCCTCTGGCGTAGATCTTTTGGTATGACTATCCTAGTACCCCGCAGCAAAATATCTCCGCAAAAACAAAGCTCGTTTCTTATGATTTTGAAACAATTTACGGATTCGTGCCAATCTTCACTGAAAATACCCCGTTTTACCTTTGAGACTTCATCATCTTTTGATGATGATGCCTCTATTTCATTTAGGGACACAGCGACAGGTCGAGAATATGTCACAATTTGGTTTATATAATTTTCGCTATCAAATGGCTTCGTTGGGGCTATTTGACATAGTCTAGAAATGGGGTCGGCAATATTTGATTTACCAGGGCGATAAATAACTTTGAATCTATATGCTTGAAGCCTGAGTACCCACCGTTCAATTCTCGCGCAAGGTTTGGAATGTCGTCCGAAAATCGTTTCTAATGGTTTGTGATCGCTTATGAGCTCAAAGTCCTTGCCAAAAGATATATTTTAAAATGCTCAACAGCCCAAACTAATGCTAATGCTTCCTTTTCTGTTTGGCAATACCTTTTTTCACAATCAGTCAGAGCTTTGTGTCCATAAGCGATAACTCTAGGACCTTCCGTATCTATTTGGACAAGGACAGCACCCAGTCCCACCGGTGATGCGTCAGCAATAACCTGCGTTTGGTCGCTGGGATTGTAGTAACCAAGACATTTTATATTGGTTAAGCTAAGCTTTAGTGCTTCAAATGCTTTATTTTGTTTGGAAGTCCAAGATTTGTCGACAGTTGCCGATTTCCCAAGCCCTAATCTCAACAACTGTCTAAGGGGGTCGGTAAGTGTTGCCAAATTTGGAATCCATTTCCCGACAAAATTGACTAAACCAAGAAAACTTTGTACTTCTTCTATCGTGTTTGGACGTCTACTAGTTTTAATAGAGGTTAAGTATTTTGCAAGGGGTTTTATTCCATCTTCTGTAAGTTCATGACCGAGAAACTCGATTTTGTTTGTTTTATATATGCATTTCCTTTCGTTTAAAAGAACATCATTTTCTTTTAAAACCCTTTGCACCTTACTCAACCGCTCATCGTGTTCTTTTTCTGTTGCCCCGTACACAATAATATCATCAATAAAGTTAAATGTACCTTCACATCCCAACAACATTTTTTCAAGGATTTTTTGGAACATTTCAGGAGCACAAGATATACCGAACATTAATCTTTTATAACGGAATAGTCCTCTGCTAGTACTAAAAGTAGTTATATATCTACAATCCTCATTAATTTAAAGCTGATGGAATGCTTGTTTAATATCGAGCCTAGAGAACCATTTTGCCTGTCGAAAATTTGGAAGCATTTGGTTCATCGTTGGAAGTGGGTGATTTTCCCTTATAATAGCTTCGTTGGCTCTCCGCATGTCTATACAGATACGTACCTCATCATCTTCTTTTAATACCGGTACCATGGGAGAAACCCACGGTGATGGCTCGTCCACTTCTTCTATGATGTCGGCTTCCTTGAGTTCGTTTAACTTCTTGGCAACCTTTTCTTCTAAAGGAATAGGCACCCTTCTATACGGCTGAACTACGGGTTTTATCGTTTTGTCGATTGGGATTTGGACAGTTACCCCTTTGAACTTGGGAAAGACTGCTGGAGTCTTGTTTTCAACTGTATTAATATGGAGGCCTATCTGGAGCACTCCCAATTCAATCGCGGTAGCTTTACCCAACAGATCGCGCGAACCATTTCTGATGACGTAGACAATGGATTCTTTGCTTCTTCCACCCACTGATATAATCGCGTTGAAAGAACCTATGACGTCTAAAGGCTTCTTGTTGCCATAAGGAACTAAAACTTTGTTTGGCTTCTGGATTTGGTTAGTGACATAAATCTTACTTTCTTTTAAAAACTGCCAGGTCTTATATGTGATTACGTTGCATCTACTCCCAGAGTCTATTAACATGTCTAAGTCTACTCCGCTTATATTGCAAGTAATTACGCTGTCTTCATCTAAATGGAAAATGTAGTCAATTTCGGTTTTTTCGTTTCGCGTCGAGTCTAATCTCTGCTTTTTATTTACTGGATCCGTGGTCTTATTATTTGTAAATCGTCTTTTCTGCCTAGTCCGGCAGCATTCTCGGAAGTGACCAACAAAATCGCATTTTAAACATCTTTTGTCTTTAGCTGGGCACTTAGCATCATTCGATTGGTGATTAACGCTACCACAACGGCTACATCCGAGATTTTTATTTAGTTTAAAGTTTTTATTGAAGGGTTTCTTGGAATCAATTTTATTTATTTCAATTTTTTTGCTGTCAGTTTGGTTGTTGGAGTTACCGAACTGCTCAAGTTGTCTAGTAACAATTTCTAAGGCGTTTGCCTTAGAAATGATTATATCTAATGTAATTGAATCTCCAGTTTCTAAAATCTTTTTCCTCAAATCAACAAGTCTACATTTTTCTGTGATTTGGTCTATTAAATGTTCGTCTTTATTTGTAAAGTTACATTTTCCAGCCTGATTCCTTAACCTCAATACAAATTTTTCGAATTTTTCACCTTCTTCCTGCTGCATGAGCCGGAAAAGGTATCTTTCATAAATATGGCTTTGCTTTGGGGCAAAATAATCATTAAGTTTTCCAAGTGCAATTTTATACACATCTAAGTCTTTGCCCTCATCATCTTTACCTTCCTCTGCATGGGCCCTGGGCAAATTGTAGTAAATCTCCTGTAGTACTAATCCACCAACATGGAGAAGGGTAGCTCGCTTTTTATTAGGGGAATCAATATTAGCAGCTAAAAGATAAATTTCGAGGGCCCGTTTCCATTTCTCCCATCGGGTACAAACCGATGTCGTGTCACCCTCACAATCAAAGTGATCTAAAGTTGTCAGCATTGAAGTTGCGTGAGTCATTTTTTGGAGCGACCTGTAACAGGATTTTGAGACTCGTATGCGTGGCCTTTTATCTTTTATAGATAACGGTAACACTACTGCATAGCCTTAGGGTACTTGTTAGTATTTGCGTGCCCATTAGAGCATTTCGGATTCAGCATGACCTTTGACGTAAGCGTAAGTATGACTAACTAAATATAGTAAATAACTTGATTCAATAACGCTACTTTACTATTATGATGGAAATTGACTGATAGTAACCTTTATCTATTAACAAATTAGGTTTACTAACTGGTGAGCAATAAATATGCTAGTAATTAAGCCATTATTGATGCTTACACTAACGTTTCCCGGTCTTTTCTCACATTTATTCTTTAAGCATGGTCGTATGTGCGAATAATATTTGCGTGACCTTGATATTTCTGTGTCGAAATGCAAACAATTGATCCTAGCAAAACCAGTGACCCAATTAAAATAGTATCTACTGATTTTGTTTTATATTTACAATAGGTGGGTATGTAGGTTATTTACAACAGAAAAGTTAAGTATGTTCAAGATTTATGATAATAATTGGTTATTATTTTTATTTAAAATAAGAAGCGTGCAAATAACTCAAATACCTTGTTATTTAAATGAAAGCACTTACTCAATAATAATCAACAATAACTTTCTGTTTGCATTACAGCACATTGCGTACTATTCAGGCATGGCCCTTTGTTTTTATTCTAAACAACACTTACAGCATGGCCTTTGTAACATTTACGCTTATCAGTTGTTTACATCAATCGAAGCAGAATTTATTTTTCGTTGCTTAATTATACGAAACTGAGGCAACAAAGTACCTAATCATTAGCTGTAAACATCTACCATGGTAACGATTTATTTACGTGTAGGTAGGTAGGTCCAGCGTGACTACGTTCGGTTTTATAGTCGCTTAATTGATCGTAAACAACTTTCAACGTGCATTATTTTTCAGCGTGCATTCTTCCCCTTTTTGGTAAATGTTTTCAGTACTTACTTTTATCCTCGTCGCCACTTGTAATGTTCACTGGGTTAATAAAACACACTTTGACAGATCACGCAGGTGAAGTAGTATATGCGTCCCGCGCACGCCTGCCCTCGCTCACGGTTAGCGCTCGACTCCCCGCGCGCTGCCCAGACGCATACACTACAATCATATCGTATAATAGTTAGATTATCCACCCGTAGAGGCATTGATATCGCTTTGTTTTTGTTGTGCATCTATTCCTACTCGAATAATTCCTATTTTAGGGTCCTAAAAATACTAAATAGCCAAGTAATTGCGACCAACTTGGATGTAGCACTCGCCCGCTGCTCCCGCGGCACCGCTCGCTTCGCTCGCTCGGCTTGCGCGCGGTTGATCACAGTTCTAACCAACCTATTTGGTCGGGGGTGCCACTAGCGCCTGAAATGCAACTACTTTGCGATATGCCCAATCGTTAGCTGGGAATGTCATAATCATATCATTCATTTATTGCATTTCATGTTGTTTACAGGTTGTTACATTATGATAGTTCCAAACAATGAACCCTGCTAGGGCACAGCAATGTATAGGCGATAGGTTTTAATTAATTGAACATTCCATCATTATTCATATAATTTGTTAATTTAGATTAATTTAAAAATTATTAATTATTATTATACATTATGTCATTCTTATAAACTAAATAAAATAAATAAATTATCATTTTCATATTATAATCTCATACTTACTACAATTTATGTCATTTGCAATGAGCCTAAATGTCATTATTATCTCAGTTAATTTAATGTCAATAGATGAGTTTTACATTATAATATGTCACATTTTCAGATAAAATAAAATAGAAAGTAATCACTAAAAAATACAGGAATGAGGTAGTAGCGGACTGATGTTTTATAGAGTACCTAGTTATGTATGTGTAATGTGTTCAAGTCGATATTAATTTACTTATTTCTCGGTTAAAAATTATTTTAGGCTATATGATTTTAAGTTTAAGTGGTTTTGTAGGTCATTTTTAAATTTGTTGTCATACTCTGTATCCTTAACTGAATTCGGGAGTTTATTATAGATTTTAACGCACATGGCCAGAGGCCCAGAATGAGACATAGCTAGTTTTGAGGTTGGTACCGCTAATTCGTTTAGATAACGGTTTCTAAGACTGCGTTGCTGTGGGCGTTGCTGTTTTGCTAGCGGAAAAAGCGATGGGTATTTTCTCACAAATTTACTAGCTTCTAGGATATAAATACCTGATAGCGTAAGTATTTTATGTTCTATAAAGTATTGTTTGCAACTTTCCGTACTTTCTATATTTACTAGGATTCGAACGCATTTTTTTTGTAAAATGAATAGTCGCTCTATATCTACACTATTTCCCCACATTATAATTCCATAGTTTAGCCACGAATATGCGCATGCGTAGTAGGCTGAAAGAGCTGTTTTGAAGTCGGTTGCTTTTTTTAGTTCTCTTAAGGCGTATATAAAGCTAGCCAATTTATTTGATAGGGTTTGTATATGAGCTTTCCAGTTTATATTTGTATCGACAGTCAGGCCTAACAGTGTAAAGTTGTTTACACATTGTAATTTTGTATTATTATATGAGAAGTCGATATCTACCTTTTCTTTCTGATATGGTCCATATTGCATCAACTTCGTCTTCGAGAAATTTATTTCTAAATTATGGTCTTTCAACCATGCCACTATGTTAGTAAGAATGTCATTTAAGATTTCGTTAAGGGTCCCGTTATTATCATAAGGAAAAATGATTGAAATGTCGTCAGCAAATAGGACACTGTATGAATTTATTTCTTTAGGGAGGTTATTTATATATATTAGGAATAATAGGCACCCTAAAACACTACCTTGAGGAATTGACATGGTTACTTTTGCTCTATCAGATTTAACACGCGTTATCAGGCCAGTCTGTGCATCTTTATAATCTACCTCTACATATTGTTCCCGAGTTTCTAAGTAAGAGCAAAACCATTTGTAGGCTGTCGATAAATATGTAGATTGCTTTCGTCGATCTGCGCCCGTCTTTCGATTAGGCGCATCGTGATATAACTGGCCAAGGCATGAAATGATGGAGCATCGTGAAATGGCCAGGCAGATCACGATATGGCCATTTCTACGATCGGACCACGACAGATACCGTACATTCATGATAATGGCCAGACATCGACTGACATATCATTAAACGTTGACGTTTAAACGATATGGTCAATTTTAGCTGGCCATTTAATAAAAAGATAACCATCAAATAAAGCATCAACAATGTTAGGATTTGTGCTAAGAAACACTAGGGGCTTAAAACAGGTTGGTACTAAAATAATGTTTTACTGTATGGCTTTGTACGAAGTGTCCTGGAATATTGCAGTGTGTTGCTTGGAGACCACACTACGGCCACACATAAGTTACTTTTGAAAAGAGTTTCTGTGGCACCTCGCATTTTCTAAAAACAGCTGCTACAACATCGAAAAAAGGAAAAAGTTGGAAAAAGTAAACAGCTGCTCTCATAAAATACTCGTCTCAAATATTTCAAAATGCACTCGTCATCAACTCTGAGAGAATTGATTGATGCCTGCTTCGTACCCGCGAAAAGTGTGTTACATTTTAACAGCTCGGAATAAAATTATTTTTAACTTTTTAATTCTTTTTTATTAACTACTAATAAAAGCTTGTTAAAAAAAAAGTTTATTTATTTTAATTTTAAGATACGTACTTACATTTTAATATAAAAAATAAAAAGAAAGAAAATACATTTATTTGCGGTAAACATGACGCAAAGAAAATCACAAACACAAAAAGAACAATCATTCATTCTATCTCGTTCTCGCCTACATACTTTTCTATTTACCTAGTCTTGCCATAAATACTGAAACAAAGAAAAAGAAAATTCTATTGCAAATGGTAACATTTATTACTTTTACAGTGTGTTAGTTTAATACATAAATACGAGTATAAAACAATTTAAAATATAAAAAGTTATTCGAAGTGGTCTCCATTGGCTGCAATACAGTCCTTTAAACGTTGAGGTCAGTTATCAATAGAAGCACGCACTCTTTCCATGGGAAAATTCTTCACTGCCAATCGTACGGATTGTTTTAGGGACTCCAAATTATCATGGCGTTTAGAGCAAGCCGTACTCTCTAAAACTGACCATAAATCATAATCCAGCGGATTAAGATCGGGACTAGACGACGGCCAGTCTTCAGCTCTGATGAAGTCCGAAACGTTCGTTTCCAACCAAGACTGCGTAGACCGAGCTTTATGACACCGAGTCTTACTGGAAGGACCATTCTTGGTTATTGAACATGGTGTTGTTAAGGGGCTTCACTACTTTCTCAATTATGGTATCTTGATACACTTGTGCCGATGTTTTGATACCTTTTTCACAAAAGTATGGCTCAGTCACTCCTTCATAGCTAAATACCCCACCAAACCATCACTGAAGTCGGATAGTGCCCACGTTGCACTCTGTCGACTAATTGGGAAGCTTCCTTAGAGCTTTGAGCATAAATACGGTCATTTTATTTATTTATTTATTTATTTAAACTTTTCACACTTAAAAAAGTACAAAGGCGGACTTAATGCCTTAGGCATTCTTTACCAGTCAACCAAGGGTGGTGAAGAGATTAGATGGCAGGTGCTCTGTTAGGAATGGGACAATTTGTCATTTTGTTTGTTAAAATGTTGCTCAATTGTAAAAACGGTCTCATCTGTAAACAAAATTTTTCTGTGACCTCCCTTTGCGTACCGCTTCAGTAGTTGTTTCGATTTTACCATTCTTTCTTTCTTTTTTAAATTATCAGTTAAGAAATTACCAGTACGTCTCTTATAGGCTGCAAGTACTAAGTCATCTTTTAAAATACGCGACATGTTGCTAGGTGCTATCTTCATCTCCCGAGATAAAATCTTTTGCTTTCGGACAGGATTTATTCGAATTCTTTCCCTTACTGCTTTGACCACCTTTTTCGTACGAACACTACGTGGACGGCCAGATCTTTTTCTGTCACAAACAGAGGAGGTCTCATTGTACCTATTAATAGCCCGGTACACAAATATTTTACTAATACCAAGCATATGGATAGTTTTAAAAATTGCATTTGGCTCCACACATACTTTGTGTAATGAAGCGATTCGGTTCTCTTTATCACCCCACTCCATTTTAATATCGCAAAATATTGTACAATGTATTGTCGCCAAAATGAGAACTCAATGAACAATCATATAAAAATGACAGATTCCAAATTCAAATATAATATTTTGTTCATTTTTAATTGTAACAGTATTTATGGCCAGAATCAGTATATTTTTGAATACACGCACAAATTTTTGGTTTACACCTACACACCTTGGGTTGAACCGGTTTCTTGTATTTTGCCGTCAGTTATGACACCGTCGTTTTGACTTTTACCAATATTATTCGATAACGCATGCATGTACACTTTTAAAACTTTTTGTGGTTATTATAGCGTCAAGAAGGACCAAATACAGTTTTCAGCGAGCTTATACGTTTTCTCATTTAGGCGCTGTGACATTTTTTCGGGTTTTCAAAAAAGTGCGATTACTTAAAAATTATAAACATTTTCTTAAATCTAATTGTCACAAATACGCACAAATTAAGAGCTACTCGTGTATGTTTATTCTACAGGCGCACATACAATGGTTAAACGTTACTCCAGCAGGAAATGCAATATCTCGAAAACCTGGAAACGTACAAATTATATTTTCGGTGCATAATTTTGCACAAATATAAGCTCTCTGCCTATGCACAATATTTCTCTCTCCGATCATTCGTTTAGAATTTTCCTGCTGGAGCAACGTTACTTCAGCAGGAATCGTTTTTTCCGTTTTTTTTCCAAAACGACAAAGCGCACAAATTTTTTATGTGGCGCACATTTACAGCAGAACACGCACTAATTATACGTTCCATTCAAATTACTCTAGGAGCTACTTTCCTGCTGGAGTAACGCACACAGTGGACTAAATTTAATTGGTCATGGATTAATTTTCCAACAGGATAATGATCCTAAGCATTCTTCTAAACTGTGCCAGACCTTTTTGAACAAAAAACAAGATGAAAAAATCTTAAACATCATGCAATGGCTATCTCAATCACCTGATCTTTCTCCCATTGAGCTTGTTTGGGATGAACTCGATAGAAGGGTTAAAAACCGTTCTCCTACGACCTGTTGTGCTATTCTGTAAAGATCCCACCGTGAAAATTTAGGTGAAGTGAGCGTGATGTGAACTGTCATCCCACCTTACTCTACTAGGGATTGAGCTCACTTCAAACTCACTTCACCTAAGTGCTCACGGTGTGATGTTTACAGAATAGATCGGGAACATTTGTGGAAGCTAAAACCGACCGCTTTGAATGTTCGTTCGTGAACACTGACTTATTGAAATACCTATATTTTGACATATTATTTTCAATAATAGGTACAAATGCTGTATGTGCAGAATGCACGGCGCGTAGAGTAATGTACGGTTCCGTACAAAACTGTTATTCGGCAACGATTCTTTATCCGGCTCGACAGTTCCCGGATATACCTACGTTTCATGTCTAGTTGCTAATAAACAAAGGAGGGATAAATTAGATTATGAGAGGAGAAGAGGAATTGTTCAGCATCGTAGGAGTTCAATAAATTATGAAAGCTTTAAAAGCATTGCAGGCCTTGGCAGATTATTGGCACAGAGCATGGAGTCGCCGATGCGTAACGACCGTCGAGACTAAAACAGAGAGAGAGAGAGAAAAACTTAGGTTGAATTCACACTACACACATCGTATTTTCCTTTTCTTTACAGCGGGTGCAAAAAAACTCCCGAAAGTATCTGCTTGGCAGCTGACCAAGAAACTAGTTGCAGAAAAGGGTATCGCTGGGCTGTACAAGGGCATCGGAGCAACTGCATGCCGTGACGTTTCCTTCAGTGTCGTCTACTTCCCGACGTTCGCCATCCTTAGCAAACTGGGAAAGAAACCAGAGGAAATCACACCACCTTTCTGGTAAAACTGATTATTACTTTTGGTGCTTGTACCTACTAAGTATGTGCAAATGCACGAGCTCCCGCTACTCAAGCGAGTTACATGCAGAGCGTAACTAGCTGGACCCGCGCATTTCTTTACACACTATAATTTAAACTGTTTGTACTTAATACCATTTATATAACCCGCGTAAGTGTTTTTCGGCAATATTTTCGTTTTCGACCGAAGAAAATTAAGTGCCTAAAAATCAATACTTTCCATTAATTTATTCAGAGAATATCCAATTACACAACAACTAAAAGTACAATAGTTGAGAAAATGCTGAAAAAGTGCTTTTTCTCGCATGTTAATATCATATTGCTTGATTAATAATAATTATGTCTTTGATAAAACTACAAATTTAACCTTTTAAAGATAAATCACACGAAACTTGATTAGAAGATTGAAACTGCACTTTCTTTTACTTTTACCAAAGAAAAATCTATCGAAAACCAAAAATAAATATTTTTTCGTTTTTGGCCGAAAATGCAAACAGACCGCATTTCCTTTTCGGTTGAGAACCAGAATCCATTTTCGGCGGAACTCTAGTGTATGGTAACCCGCAGGTGGTCGTTCTTATCGGGCTGCTTTGCGGGTTCCTTCGCGGCGATCACTGTCAACCCGTTGGACGTGGTGAAGACGCGCCTGCAAACGCTTGTACCCGGCGGCGACCGACAGTACACCTCCATCACCGATTGCATCACGTAAGTATTAAATAAGTACTATTGTAGATTATAATCTAAGGGGCTAATAATTATTAGCCCCTTTCTTTATAAACGTTGATTAAACGTCAAAAATGTATGGTTAAATAGTCGTTACTTAACTTTAAACAACGTTTATAAATAAACATCTTAACCTCCATAATAATTGATGTTGCCGGAAAATACACAGATACACATCTCGTGATAACTTAAACAACATAGAGATTTCCGTACTATAAAAGGTGTAATTTGAATAGCGCACAACCTCTTAAGGGACCCAACTTGAAATCGCGAAAAAAGATCAGCTGTTCCCTACATTTTAACGAGTTATTAAAAAATGATGATGGATAAATGTAGGGAAGAGCTAATTTTTTTTCGCGATTTCAGGTTTGGCCCCATAGTAAAAGTTGTTCATAACGATGAGTACAATGACCCCTTAGAGTTAGTGGATATCAAAAGTAACACGGTGTATATGTAAAAGGAGAAACTGGCTGACTGACATATCAACGCTCAGCCGAAACTACTGAGACTAGGAACGAGAAATTTTGCACACGGGTTCCTTTTATAATGTAGGGGAGCAATAAGAAGGGGTTTTTGGAAATTCGACCATAAAGGGGATGAAAAGGGATTTCGTTTGTATGAAGTCTTATCCCATGAGTAGCCAAGTTTCAAGTTTATTACTTGAAACTTGGCACGAATACTTATCTAAGTTATGAATTTTGTATTTTTTTGTTTTCGTAAACTATCCCCAAGATGGGATTGGGGGGTGTCGAAGTTTGTATGGAATAATTTGAACGCGTGGTCCGATTAACTCGAAACTAAATATTTATACTTAAGACCAAAAGTAAAGAATAACCTGTATCCAGGTCTTTCGAAAATCTATCCCTGACGGGGTGAAAAGGGGTACTCAATTTTACAGGGGAGGATTTTACTGCGGGGCTTGATTAACGCGAAAATTGGTATAAATAATAATCTTTGATTCAATTTATGGAATAATCCGAAACGGTTTTTTAAAATTTCATCTCTGTGGGGGTGAAAAGCGGGGATACAGTTTATATGAAAAATATTATTTCATTGGTACACACTTAAAATTTGGCAATATTTGCCTCGGTAAATAAAAAAGATTGTCGCTTTTAGTTTTTTAAAACAACCCCTCACGGAGGATTTAGGGGGTGTCAAAGTTAGTAAGGATTTCATCGCGCTGTCAGATTAACTCGATACTAATACAAAACAAAAATAGATAAGTATATGTTTCTGGGTTCTTCAAAAATTTTCGAAAAAAAACTTTTCAAAGGGGGTGGAGGGGGCGTTAATTTTTTTAGAGGAAAGTACGAAATCCACGCGGACGAAGTCGCGGGCAAAGTGCCAGTCTATTCATACACGAAATATTTTAAGAGAAAACCCATAATATGTGGTAAAGCAACGAAAAAAAATAAGTGTTTTTTTTTACCTAATTATTCTAATTTTAAAATTGCTTGAGACATTTTATATAAAACCTTTACTCCCTATTCTATGAATGACTTGCCCCGACGTCTCTTGATCATTAATAAAAGCCGCGCGCCGTCCTACCGCGCCGCCCACTTCAATGACACTAAATACTAAGTAAAAACAAGCGTAATTGATGTTAAAAAATAACGAGCCAGTATTTGTGATGTGAGTCAAGTCATTTTAAATTACAAATTTACTTTTTTTGATACCGACATCAAAAAAAAAAATACACTACAAAGTGAAATTTTGGAAGTCGGAGTCTTTGGATTTGTATTTTAGCTGAAATTAAAGTTATTTTTCACTTTGTAGTGTTTTTTTTTGGAAGTCGATTGTTTTTGTTTGCAAAAAAGTTTTTAAATTTTTTGTGGGTCGGTTTGTAATTTATCTAAGGTACATTAGCCTAATGACAACTGCTCATCGCCTTTTACAATTACATTGCTTTTCCCGATGCAGGGACGTTAATTGTTGAGAAGTTCTCCTGGTACTTCACCATCAGCTCCACCTTATACATTGTGACAAGCTTATATTCCTCAGCAATTATTTTAAACTATTCGAATCACAACCCATGAAATATTGAGTTGCTCCAGTGTATGTTTCGATGACGCGCGGCCACGGCGTTCTTTTTTTTTAAAAAAAAAAACATGCCAAGTTTTTATAAAAAATAGTAAAAGTTGATTTTCAAAACCATAAATTTGTCCAAGCTATGGTTAAAAAGTTACAAGGGTTTGAACGTGGCCGCACCATCGAAACGCTGAGAGCCGCGCGGCCACGAAGATCTTTAAAACTAAGCGTTGCAGAGACCTGAAATTTAGGTAAATAACAGATTTATTTTTTTCAGAGAATATAGAAAAAAAAAATTCTAGGTTTATATTTTAGGAGCTGTGACACTAAAACCCCCATGGCCGTGCTGTTGAAACAGTCAAAAACACGCGATAGCCGATATTTCGCTGAAAAATCATCGCAGACGTCTGAAGTTTTTTGTAAAACCCAGATTTGAATTTGTCACTATTTAACATAAAATCCTAGGTTTATAATTCAGGAGCTGTAACACTAAAACCCCATGGCCGCGCATTGAAACGGTGAATAACACGTTATCGCCGATATAATATAATAATAAATAGTGATTTGTAAAATCAATTTCATGTTTAATCAATCAAGCAATGGAGGGGTAACTAAATAATCTGTGATTTATGTGATTTTTAAAGAAATAAACTTTTGTTTTGGTATACTAGCGTTTCATTTTAATTTAAAATCCTTGAGATACAATTTCTAATACAATAGGTGGAAAGTTTTCTGTAAACAATAAGCCATGGTGTCACCTTATCGAAACATTCAAAACGTATTGAAAGTTCTATAATATGAAAAAATATATTTTTACCTATGTAGGTAGTTCTACATATTAATAGATGCTGTTTACACAAAAATATCACGCTATTACTTACTTTCTTCGATAGATAATCACGACTTATTTCTACGCGATACCGTACTACTCAGTTCCTGAAATATGCCTAGGTATTTTTTGTGTATTTTAGAAATTTTGCCAAATTCAAATCTAGGTTTTACAAAAACTTCAGACCTCTGCGATGCGTTTTAGCGAGATATCGGCGATAACGTGTTATTCACCGTTTCAATGGTGCGGCCATGGGGTTTTCGTCTCACAGCTCCTGAATTATAAACCTAGGAATTTTTTCTATATTTTTACGATAAAAAAAAAATCGAAACGCATACGTTCCGGTGGCCATCTTACCATCTGTGGTCTTCGTCATCAGTTCCACTTCACCAAATGGTGCTTTCCAAGAGCAAATTCACTAGTTACTATAAAAAATATCCAAATCGCTAAAGGTGTGCCTATAATATTTGAAGAGTTCCCTCGATTTCTCCAGGATTCCATAATCAGATCCTGACCAATGACAATGGGACCACCAGGAAAGTATACTCTTTCAAACAAAAAAATAATTTTCCAAATCGGTCCAGCCGTCTTCGAGTAATCGAGAAACACTCATAAAAAAAAAGATTCCGACGAATTGAGAACCTCCTCCTTTTTTAAAGTGGTTAAAAAAGTCATTTATAGCCAGAGTGCATCTCATGACAATTCCAACAAGCCCAAATACGGCTAGGATACATTGTTTTATTACGGAGTTCCGGTACCTACCTTCCGGCTTCATCTTCAGATCAGTTCGATGATACCATTTTTGTTTCGGACGGTCGGGGTACGTCCAGTACCCGATATCGTCCTGGGACAATCTCCCACGTTTTTTACGTGCGTTGCCTTCTACCTGAGTCGAGTGACTCTGCTGGCGACACACGTCACCACGCACCCCTGCATGCGTATGTATGGGTACAAACCACAAGGACCTCGATGAGAGACGGGTAGCGAAGAAGTGGTGAAATAAGTAACTTTTCTTGATTTACACTGTAGATTTATTACTTATCACAATTATCACCCTTATGTGTAATATGTGTGTCTCTTAAAATATTTCGTGTATGACCTTATATTTAAGTTTAATAGGTACGAATGTAGGTATTATAATACAGGTACATAGTATACATATATTATGGTACACCTTCTGAAATAAAATCTCTAAATTTTGGTGAAAATGGCATAAAAAATAATTTTCGTAGTTTAAAGAAGAACCTAAGCTTTAACCAGACACACGGAAGCCGAATTTGTTGTATTTGTACCCACTATTTTGCTATGCTTATGTATATCAATGTTTCCGACAGGAAAATAATGAAGTTCGAGGGACCCACTGCTTTCTTTAAAGGCGGAGCGTGCCGTATGATCGTGATCGCGCCGCTGTTCGGCATCGCGCAGACTGTGTACTACATAGGCATCGCCGAATACTTACTTGGAATCAAGCGAACCACCATTATCTAAATTGTCAAGCAAAGCTTTTTATAAATATTTTTTCTTAAATACTAGGGTTTAGGGTTACCAAAAATTATCGGTGAATGCACTTTTGTTCCCTACCAAATGATTATGTACAAACTTCTGTATCTTTAATATTTTTTGGACTAGAATTATTTTTCTGATTTTTGGTCAAAACAAAATGTTAATTTTGGATTTTTTTTTCTCGTGAATCAAACATAATTGGTACACGGGAGTTCTACTCTTGCTTTTCTAATTATAATTACCGTCGGTTTGTGGCAGAAAACTATGATGATGATTGTTATAAGCACTATTTCTCTTACATATTACAAGTAAAATGTTATAAAATGATCAAATGCACAGTTTCTTGTCTGCAGTCGGCTTTGCTGCAGTCTAATTCATCAAGCTTTAACATAAACGTAAATGTTTTTTTTAAATTTTTATTGGAGATGGAGTCTTCCACTGGTTATTAGCTATTGACTATGGTTACTGTTCCAAATTTATGTAATTAGCTTGATGACCCTAGATCAGTGTTTCAAGACAATAATACATATATAAATGTAGTAATATGTGCTGAGCGTTATCAGATGTTGATGTATTGTCAATTAATAATAAGAGTTTGTTTTTATTATTTATATTTATTATTATTTAATAATTAATTCAGAAAAATCATACTGTAGTGTTATGAGTTTTGGATCAAATTATTTACCTACGAAGTCATATAGTATGTTATTTTATAGAAATTGAAATGTATTGTCAAATGTATTGTTATAAATGTTATTTAAGGTGAAAGCGCCAGGGTAATCTGCGAAATTCAAATATTCTTATATTTTTTTGCAATTTGCAGATGTGTATCAGAAGGCATGGTAATAAAAAAAATGTTACGCGTCCGTAACAAATATATGTAACCATAAACTCCAAAAAAAAGTGTCTAATGTAGGAAAGAGCCGAAAGTCTCTGATTTAAGAAAATTTGAATTTCGCGGGTTACCTTAGCGCATCACCAGGATAGTTGAAGCAGTAAAAGTCATCATTTAATTGTTTGATTCATTTTATCCTTTCCCTAATCCTATAAGACAAAACGCTTTTTCACTGGCAAACAAAAATATTAACCTTGCTGTGGGTATGTTAATTAAATAGGCATACCTATAGCATGGATTCCAAAGTCTCTGAGTCACTAGTCCAAGAATTTGACAGCTAGCTGTCACTATCCATACATACCGTACAGTTTTTGTAAACAAACCCTATCATGGTGTTTGGTAGAACGTTGAACATATGAAAATGGTGGTTAGTTGGGGTCATCTGCTACCCACTTGGCCCAAATTATTTGACCTTGGCCCCACCGTTTTTTTTTTTACTTTTTCTTAATTTTACAGAAAATTCCCAGTTTTTTAACTTTAAATTCGAATATCTTTACTTGCGATGGGTAAAACAGATAAGATGTTGTTTTGTATTAATGTCTAATAATAGCAGACTCTCATAAAATATTTGTTTGGTACAGGTGTTAGTAGGAAAAAAGTTAAGTCTTTAAAGGTACAAAAAGATGTAAAAAAATACTTAGAGCATAACTTTTACTTGCATTAAAAAAAAAACTAAAAGCGATCGAGAACATAGGATACATCAAAACATCTCTGCTGTATGAGCTTTCTAACGGTATGTAATTTACATTTACTAAAACAAAAAGTCAGGACTAGAGATGTAAAGTGTCCGTCACGTTATATGTGACCGATTAATCTGACCGAGCATATTGGACATTTATCCAATTTGACCGGTCACTTATTGTCATTTATTGTCAGCAACGTCAAAATCGTTTTTTTTTTGTATATAAATAGAATTTATTAGAAATAAACGTTTTTTCTTTCTTTATTCTATAAAACTACGGAAGTTTTAGAATCATCGAAGCTAACCAAATGTCATTCATCGATCTTTAACACAGTGAAACAAAATACTTGATAAAATAGTTTTGAAATCAGTCAAAAAGAGAGTATTTTATAAATAGTTTTAGTGTGGGTGTATATATGGGTGAATTGAATTGAAAGACACGAAAATCACAAATTCATCTCCGCGAACAATCATATGGCTGAATAAAAAAATCTGTGAAATGAAAAATATTTATTTTAACGATTTTATCATTGTTAAATCTGTGAAAATAAGTGAATCTTCAATCAGTCATCTTTATCTGATCCTTCTATCTGACTCTCTCCTTCGTCTTCTTCCTCTTCGTCTACTTCGCCTTCTCTTCCAAATCCTATGCATTCAAAGTCTAGTTCTGTATCGGAATCATCTTTAAGTTTTTCTTCCGTGTGATCTAAATATTTTAAATTTTGCCTCACTGTGATGAGCTTATGTACACGATCTTGCTGAAGTCTATTTCTGGACTAAGTGAGTGTTCGCAAACATACTCCAATTTCTTTCAGCAGCTGCTGAACTTGGCGGAACGCTTAGTAGTCTATATGCGAGGGAAAATAATTTTTGCTTTGATGCGAAACTCTGCCACCACAAATGAGGGGCTATCGTTTCAGTAGTGACCCAGGCAGTGACACTTGCCAAAGTACCCGGTTTTTGTTCGAAATTCAGCTGTGTTCGTCATTATCGCTACTGGATCTTTACCAAGCAGTCGCGCTTGGTCATATATAAAATTATTGGCCTCAGCTTCTTGGTCATCATTCAAGCCTGAACCCATAAACTTAGGATCCAAAATATTGGCAGCCAGGTGAATTGGTTGAAGGCAAAAGTCCCTCCGTTTCGTAATTGCCTCTCTAATGATATCTTTTTCGTGGTCTTCAAATATTGTTGAGGAGTGAAGTTCATCTTCAACAGAAGCTTCTAATTTCATAAACGTGACGGGAACTTGTGAGACTCTTGCATTATCGGACTCGGACTTTATTATTGCTTCTCAAATAGGTTTCAAAACTTTGATAATATTCTTTACGGAAAGCCATATCGCATCGTCAAGTAAAGCAATAATTATTTCATTTTCGATATTTATTTCGTCAGCAACAGCCAATGCCTTCAACGCTTCTTTATTACAGTCGAAAGACTCCAGGGATATAATAACACTGTTCCATCTTGTTTTGCATGGAAGTTTCAGCGTTTGTTTTAAATTTCCATAAAGTGTAGTCTGTATTTTTTCAAAATATGCCAAAGCTCTGTGTTTATTCTTCACATATTTAATAACCTTTGTTACCTTGTCAACGGTTTTTTTTTTATAGTAGGCAAAGTATTAATATCTTTATAAATCAAATTTAAAGCATGGGCCACACATCCAATGCAAGCTATATTCGGATATTTGGTTTGAATAAGTCGCCATGCTGCTATCATGCTTTTTGCATTATCAGTGATTAATGCTACAACTTTTGCGGGCCCAACCTCTTCTATAACTTTCGAAATTTCACAACTCAAATATTCAGCTGTTTCCCTTTCGCATTCAGGGTATACGGATTTGAAAAATATGGGTTTTGGTGTAGAAATAATAAAATTTATAACTCCTTTCCCGTTTATATTTGTCCACCCATCCGTTATAATGGACACAGCAGCAGACAATCGTATCTCTTCATCAATCTGATATTTAATTCTGGAATATTCTGCGTCCAATAATCTGTTACTAAAGCAATATCTTGAAGGTGGTTCATAGTCAGAATTTAGGGAATTTAAAGCCTTTTTCCAGTACCTTGATTCCAGTAAGTGTAGTGGTGCCCCAGATGCATATAAAGCTCTTGCAATGTCTGCGTCGATTTCGTCTTTCTTATTTAGAGCACTGTTGTCTTCATCGCGTAAATTATTAATAAGATTAGACGAAGAATCGGTAGGATCAAGCGAAATTCGCGTATTGTCGTCACAGGAGACTAAATTTGAATTTTCCGATTCGGAACCAAAAGATGTACTTGGTCTTGGACTTGAACATAATAAACCACTTGAACTTTGCAGACTCTTTTCTTTAGCCAATATGTACTTTAGAAGACGATTTCTTTATAAATCTTTTTTTTATATCACTAGGACACTTCTTACATTTCGTAATATGTAGCACCATTCGTGTTGTATGCGAATTTCTATATTCAGTATTACAATGAATGCAAACCACATGTTTTTTTTGGCCCAAACTTCCAATAACTTGATACTGGTCCCAAATTTCACCCGTGGGTTTAGGCATTTTATCTATCGATTGGCGAAAGCAAATACGACACGCGCGTCTGCTCTCCGTTGTAATTTAGAACGCACTGTCGAGTGAAACCTGTGAACTGTAGCGCGAGCGGTAGTGTAGAGTGAGACAGACAATCGGCGCGCGAGCGGTTTATTCTTTGATAAAAGCCGCCGCCGCCGCCACGCCGGCGCCGTGCCGCTCGTCTTTGATTTCCTTTGATTTCGCCGACACTCAATGATTAATGGTTTGTCGGTATACATCAATAAAAATAAATACGTACTTAAGAGTCTATCTTTTTAAAAGGTTATCTATGCACTATGTTGGTTTAGAAAGGCAATAGGTATTATTTCACATTCATAATTTTTTTAATTTGCTTGAGACGAAAATAATAATTGTACTTACCAAGTAAAAAATACTTATTTAATATATCTGACCAGTATGACAATAAATGTCCAATGTGACCGGTCATTTAATATTAATTGACGGACACTTATCGTATGTGACCGTCAGTTTACAACACTAGTCAGGACTTATTTGACAATTTTATCAAGTAGGAGGTTTTTGACGAAACAGAAAATTAAATTTTTTTGCGAAATTTAAAACTGTAAAGTTGTCAAAAAATGTAGCAATCAATTTAAATGAGAGGAGTACTTAAATTACCCATTCAAAGGGCCTTTTTCTGTTACCAGTCACTGCACAGACTCCTTTGTTGCGAAATTTCTAGGAAAACTAAACCACTTACATTTTGTTACCTGGGGTCGGGATCACTAAGCAGGTAAACATTTTGTCTCACTCGTGCGCAGTCATAAGGCATGTTTTTTTCTCTTTCGCTCCCGGCGGGGCCCGCTGAAGAGGCCAAAACGATGATTTTGAATAATTTGAATCAGTCGAGACTTAACTGCCTCTGCGATCGTTTGTGCCCGTCACTTCTGTTTTCGTTCCGAGTCGTTTTGTTAATTACTTGTTCTGTTATCTGTCTGTTAAGTTTCTTGTTACTGTACTGTTAAGTTTCTTGTTCCTGTGCGCTATTACGTTTTTCTTGGTGAAAAATGGCTACCTTTACCAGTGAAGAATACGCTGACATGTTGTTAGCGTATGGACGCGCCAACACTAATTGCATACTGATGTAGAAGATGTCAACTTTTTGCGGAGCATACTGTGGACGGACGAATCTAAGTTCGATAAAGAAGGGATTACCAACTTGCATAATTTGCATCATTGGGCCCCTAAAGATCAAAACCCCCATACGAAGAGACGAAGAGGGTTCCAAAGAAGATTTTCAGTCAATGTCTGGGCCGGAGTGATTGGAAACAGGCCATAGGGCCCCATTTTTTGCCCGAACATCTTAATGGGAGCAAGAGTTTTTGATCAACGATCTACCACCATTGGTACAAGAAGCATTTGATGAAGACAGGCCTATCGTGTTCCAGCATGATGGCTGCCCAGCTCACTGGAGTCTGAGCGTACGCGAGGTTTCCCCAATTCGTGGATTGGCAGAGGCGGACCAATCCCATGGCCTCCGCGATCACCAGACCTCACTCCGCTCGACTTTTACGTGTGGGGAAGAGCCAAAGAACTTGTCTACTTCACGGAAGTAGAAACGCGTGAAGAATTAATCAACAGAATTAATGCTGCATTCCAAGTGATGAGGGGAGAGATGCTGCTGCGGACGACAACCGTTGAAATAAGACGCAGATGTCGCGCGTGCATTGAAAATGGAGGGCGTCAATTTGAGCAATTACTTAATTGAATAAATTCATTTAAATGTAATTCAATTGTTTTGTTACCCTCTGACATTTAGGTAACAGAAAAAGGCCCTTTGAATGGGTAATTTAAGTAATCCCCTCATTTAAATTGATTGCTACATTTTTTGACAACTTTACAGTTTTAAATTTCGCAAAACATTTTAATTTTCTGTTTCGTCAAAAACCTACTTGATAAAATTGTCAAATAAGTCCTGACTTTTTGTTTTAGTAAATGGAAATTACATACCGTTAGAAAGCTCATACAGCAGAGATGTTTTGATGTAATCCTAAGTTCTCGATCGCTTTTAGTTTTTTTTAATGCAAGTCAAAGTTATGCTCTAAGTATTTGTTTTACATCTTTTTGCACCTTTAACCCATTTACAACGACCGATCGTTATAAAGATCAAAAAATAGTATGAGGAATACCCTCAATTTAAAAATATAAACGAGCGGATAACTTTAGCTTATTGTTAACCAATCGCCGCAGTAATCGTTTGACAGTGTTTCGGTGCATAGATCATTATCTTATGATCATAATTTTGAAGTGCTTTTGTATTTTAATTCGTATTAGCGTAATTAGCTTTCACTAAGTCTTCAAAAGGGTAAGTGTTTACAAATTAACTTGTGATTGAAATTTATTTTATGCACGTTTTTTATAAATTTATAACCTGTCTATCAAAACTGTGAAATAAAATTTGATCTTGTCATATCTTTTATAAAAAACAAATGATATTATATTTGATGATCGTTTTAACGATCGGTAGTAATTTGGGGATGTACCTATATTTAACTTTCAGATCCAGGAATACCAAAAAACCATTGTCTCTCAATCAAATCATTGACGAATTGGAAAAATTAGATGATGATGCCCCATTTCCAAGAAATATAACCATTTTACCACCAGATAACGCGAATGCTGATATCACAGATGAAGATTCTGGTGATGAGGAGTTTGTAACTCTATCTTCCAGGTTTGATATAATCTCATATAAATCTTTACGTTATTTTCTCATGTCAGTTGTTATATATATATATACATACTTCTGGACACATCTATTGGCCCACCTTAAAGTTTAGGTTTCGATGGCCCCTACCGAAATATGATTGCTAGATTGAACAAAAACTGTTGATGCAGTTTTAAACCTGCTACATTTTACCATCTTTTTCGATCGTATTGTTTTAAATTTGAATTCAGAATACCATACGACATGGAGCTACGCCTAACAAGTCGGATATGCGCCTTGTTAAAGGCAATTGATTTTTGAATAAAACACATGTTTTATCAAATAAAGGTTTAATTTAATAACGCGTGTTGCCTCCATGGGCATCTACCACAGCTCTCATACGATTAGGCATAGAGTTTATCAACCGCTCTATGAAATTTTGAGGGATCATCTCCCATTCCTCTTCTATGGCAGTTTTCAACTCCTGCATCGTCTGGGCAACTGGCTGACGAGCCCTAACACGTCTTTTTAGCTCGTCCCACATGTGCTCAATGGGGTTCATGTCTGGGCTTCTGGCTGGCCAGTCCATAACTGTGATGTTCACATCCCGAAGATATTCCCTGACGATGCCGGCCGCATGGGCTCTTGCATTATCATGCATAAAAAGGAAATTTGGGCCCACATAGTCCGCGTATGGTATCACGTGAGGTTCTAAGCACTCACGAATGTACCTTTCAGCATTTAATGTTGGCAGCCGTGGTCCTGTAACAACCTCAAGTTGAGTTTTGCCGCTCGCGGATATACCGCCCCAGACAGTCCACGAGCCACCGCCATAAGCAACCCTCTCTTCAAAGCAGCATTGTGCGAAACGCTCTCCCTTACGTCGGTAGACCTTCTTCCTTCCATCATTGCCATGTAACACAATTTTAGACTCATCAGAAAAGAGTACACGGCTCCAATCTTGCTGTGTCCAATTTAAATGACTGCGTGCGAAATGAAGGCGCGCTGTTCGGTGGGCTCGCGTTAGTTTGGGCCCATTAGCTGGCTTGTGTGGTACCATATCGCGTTCTTTTAACCTTCTCCGAACAGTTCGAGCGCTCACAGATACTCCGTGGAAGTCGCGAAGTTGGTTTTGTATCTCAATGGAGGTAAGGTGACGATTTCTCAAGCTGGTCGTCACGATGAATCGATCCTGCCTTTCAGTTGTGACCCGAGATCGTGGCCTTCCTTGGCGACGAACAAAGCCGCCAGTCTCTAGGTACCTCCGATAAACATTTCGGACCGCAGATCGACTTAAATTAAGTTGAGCACTCACGTTTCTTTGGCTGCGTCCGGCCTGAATAAGTGCCACAGCTTGGGCGGCGACTTCAGGTGAAGTATCCATAGATTATTGATAGAACCTCACCTTAATGTTAAGAATAAGTAATGTTTGTTGCAAAACCAAAGATATCAATCACTTTTTCAAGAATTAAATCCAAGTAAACCAATAAAACCAAGTTTTCTTAGTATTCGATTGTTTGATATCAACAAACAGGCTCCAAATTGTCTTTTGTTTCTTTAAATTCTGTGTTCGAAATTCAAAAAAAGACTATTGATTGAAATTGTGAATGTGCCAGGTTCAAAACTGCATAAAAACTTTTTGCTCGACCTAATATAAAATTTTAGCTAGGACCAAACGAAACTGAAAATACAAGGTGGGCCAATAGATGTGTCCAGAAGTGTATATTTCTATCTAGGTTCTCAGCTATGAGCTCCTGCTGAGATAGAATACATGTGTTCCGAGAGTGACGAGGACAGTGTACTCTTGTCTTCTTTAGCAAAAAGAAGTCGAACCACCGAAGAACCCCTAATTGTGGAAGGTCGTCAACCTGAGCCATCTCCATCTAATACAGCTCCAGTTATTAGCAGCACGTCAGCCGTTCCTTTTGTTGACCCAACTGTACCAAAATATCAAAATTATACTTGGAGAAATCGCCATAATCCTAACGACCGACCACAATGGCAAGAAAACCATGGGCCAAGACACCTTCAAACGCCCATGTATTACTTTGATTGTATGTTTGATGACTGTGTTATCGAATTATTGGTCAAATATACAAATATTTAATCGATAAAGTGGTATGCGCGTTCACCTACCTGCCTATTACTAACTGATCGTTAAAACGATCCGCATTTTCCGAGATTTCCTGAAAACTCAGATTTTTCTTGGTATTTTTCCATTTTTACTATATGCATCAAGGTAACAATACTAAAAAATTACTGTGATACGAGATAAAAAAAAGTTTCAGTAACAACTGGGTTAAAGACTCTTTTTTTCCTACTAACATCTGTACCAAACAATAATTTTATGAGAGTCTGCTATTATTAGACATTAATACAAAACAACATCCTGCCTGTTTTACCCATCGCAAGTAAAGATATTCGAATTTTAAATTGAAAAACTGGTAATTTTCTGTAAAATTAAGAAAAAGTAAAAAAAAAAACGGTGGGGCCAAGGTCAAATAATTTGGGCCAAGTGGGTAGCAGATGACCGCAACTAACCACCATTTTCGTATGTTCAACGTTCTACCAAATACCCTGTATATAGCGCCTGCTATAGTTGCCGGCAGTAGTCGTGAGCACAAACTCTACTCTTAAACCTAACGAATCTTATTTCCGATCACGAGCGGGAGCAATGAAATCAATATAATATGATCAAGCATATACACATAAAAAACAGAATACAAGAGCACGCTGACGAGGACAGTTAAAAGTTAAGATGGAATTGGTGCTCACGACCCGTGCCGGCAATTATACCCGGTTGGCAAAACCGCGTCCCAACAGAGGTGACCTTGGTGGTTTACAACCGTGTAGATGGTGGTTTACGACCAGACAATAAATAGCTCTGCCGCCGGTCACCAACCAAGGTCACCTCTGTCGGGGACGCGGTTGGCGACCGTGTAGTAGGTGCTATGTTCAGTGTTGCCAACTCCAAAAGTTCCAATTATCGAGTTCCCACGTCGAAATTATCGTTTTGTGGGCAAAATTATCGTACAGACGCCAGCAGGTCAAGCTACCCGAAACTGTCAAATTTTCCCAATCAACCTTGAACCTAATACTTTAGCGATAAAGTTGAAAATCTATTAAAGAAATTTGACAGATTGTCGTAGCTTGATGTGCTGCCGTCCATACAATAGAAGAAAACCCAAAAAAAAACCTAAAACATTAATTCAAATTGATAACATCATCATCATCATCTGCCTAGCCTTTTCCCAACTATATTGGGGTCGGCTTCCAGTCTAAACCGGATGCAGCTGAATACCAGTATTTTACATGGAGCGACTGCCTATCTGACCTCCACGACCCAGTTACTGGGTAATACGATACCCCTTGGTAAGACTGGTTGTCAGACTTTCGGGCTTCTGACGACCCGTAACGACTGTCAAAGATCCACGAATGACAGCCGGGACCAACGGCTTAACGTGCTTTCCGAGGCACGGAGGAGTCTCGGTATGTAAAGATGGTCACCCATCCACGGACCAACCCCGGCAAGCGTAGCTTAACCTGATGGATCGACCCGTGCGGCTGTTATTACTTAGCCACGAGCTCCTCAATTACTTCCTGTGTGCACACGTGCCCACAACACATAAAGCTAGCTAAATAGAAGCAAATATAAAGATATCTGATACAACCACAGGAATGCAGGATTTAGGGCCTAATAACATAACCGCGTTGCGGCGCTGTAACGCCGAAATCGGCGACGCTACTCGCCGCAACGCAGAAATTCTTGTCGTGCAACGCGCTGCGCATTCCGGCGTTGTGACGTCATACTTGTTAACAAAACATCAGTTTGTCTGTAGAACGCTTGGAGACAACCACGATTCTACATGGTATCAGTTAAAAAATGAAAACGTCAGACGTTGACCCAGATATCTTGATACTAGTAGAGGAACGCCCCGTTTTGTGCCGTTTTTTTGGAATACGAGTGACAATGATTACAAATACAAATTTATAAAACATGAAGCGTGGAAAAGCGTTTATGAAATCGTATACGGTAAGTACAGCGAAAGGAATATCAATAAAAAATCTAAACTGGGTAAGTAGCTCAAGAATCATAGAAAAATGGTCACCTCACGCTACGGCAGTAGGACGTTTTGCGTTGCGGCGCGGCGCAGTAATGCGGTTATGTGCATAAGCAATAAACGCCGAGTTGCGGACGGATGGAAGAAAGAAATGTGAGGGAAAGAGAGAGACACTGTGACATAAATTTACACTTATTGACATACAAAATCAAAAAATAATCAAAATTACCGTATGTTAGACATTCACTATCGTAAATCGTACCATTGGCCAAATTATCGTACGCCGCGTGACTGACACTGGCTTGGCCACCATCAGGGATTTTAATTTTATAACAAAAAATTTGTCACTGTCGCCAAATATCAGAATTTGTCGGTCACTGGTTCAAAAGATATAAGGGTTTATAGGTGGCCGATCTGCACCCTAATTGCGTAACACACTATCGATCACAATCTCAATGATTTCGAAGCATATTGCTAATCCATTGCTTCATATGTTCGAAGAATTTGTCTGCTCATCAACGTAAATAACGCAATGAATGTTGTTGAACTGTCAAAATGAAACCAATTCCTACTGTTGGTGTGTTACGCAATTAGGGTGGGAGAGTCTCCCCAGCTTGGCCACATTTTATCTTAAAAACTAGGGAACCTAGCGAAGATCTGTTTTCTCTCATATTTTGTCGCCAATTAGTCGGAATCAGTCGCCAAATATCAGAATCTGTCGGTCACTCGTTTTAGGGTATATGTGGCCGATCTGTAATGCAAGTTAGAAGTATAGTAGGGTGACCAAGATTTATGGTGCGTCAATCAGACTTTTCTAAAAGCGTCGTTTTTATATCACATACGTAAGTAGTATCTAATATCATAATGAGGGAATAACTATGGTTAATTGGATGAAGAAGTACCTACTCATGCGAAAATATCACCGTATTCGTATAAATACTAATTTTAACATTTTGCTAAAGAAAACACTCATTTAATCATACACTCATTTATTACCTACTGTAGGTAAATTAACAATTATGCAACGTTATAAGATTTGATTTTATACAATTATTTAGGTATCTACATTCTTGATCATCACGGGATGGACATTCTTTTGTATTTCTGACAAATATATTAATAGGTAGGTATAGGTGTCGGTATCAGAGTTGGAAGTGAAAAGTGAATTTTAATAGAATAAATTAGTCTGATTTCAGCATAGCTCGTCAAGTCGTATGTCTGTCTTTTTTTGTCATTACGAAAGCGAGCGAGATAGACATACGACTTTCCGAATCGAAATCGAATGCTCACCGCTCTTAGAACGTGACGAGTCGTCGTCTAGTTAATATAGTTTTAAAAATAGAATTATGCCTTCCTGTATAATGAAAAGTTGTAAAAACAATAGTTAATCACATAAAATGTCTCATGGAATCACTTTTCACTTGTAAGTATTTGAAATAACATCGTTTTTTTTATTAAAATAACAAAAACAAATGGCAACCCTTCGATTCACACATAGATAAAAAGGTGGCTTCACTTTTGATGTTCGCGGCGCTCCATATTCCTTTTTTGTTGATCTGAGATTGCGGCTCGAAACATCTAACGTAAAGCTACGCAGAACACAAATTTAGGTATCAGCGAGGCGCAGAGGAATTGACAGGACAAAGATTTTTTTAATTTGAAATAAAAAATATTCTTCTAAAGAGGATCTAATACTTTTTAGGTAGCATAGAAAAAGAAATTAACTAATTAATATCACAATCTAATGAAAATAAAAACTTTTTGAGAAAAAAAAACTTTTAATAAAGGAGTTCATAACAAAGTAACTCATACCCAAATTGTGTTTCTTAATTTATGTATGTACTAACACTAGGTTTAAGGTACTTTACTAACACTACGGATCTCTGTTATCTGATTATTTGAAAATAAATAAATAAAAAAAAATAACACCAAAAAGTGGTTGACGCTTCACAATTTTAAAAAGTAAGTACCTAATGTTGATATGTAAAGTTGATATGACATCTTAAACCTTATTGCGCATAGTGTGAGAAATCTGATAAACATTTTGAGATATTTTGAATACTTACAGTTTGGTATGTTTCCTTATTTGATAATGACCAGCAGCACTTATGATGATGTGTATAAATAGCCAAGATAGTGCAGAATCACGAGCACTACACAATCCACGATTAACCATTTATCACTGCACTGGTAAAGACGCGCAAGCGAGCGGGTGGTGCTCGGGCGCAGGCGCACCCGGAAACCGCCAAGATAGGATAAATAAAACACCACGCAGGACACACAAGCACACTGACATAAACATGCAATACACTTTTGCAAAAATGCGTGCACTACTGCAGTAGGCTATTTAGGCGTCACCATTAAAAACAACAAGTAGAACATCAAATTTTTAAAACATCAGTTTTTTAAACGAACGCTTGATTTATTAAAATAGCAGTGTTTACGTCATAAGGAGAGGAAGGTATATTTTCGTATAGGTAAGTAGGTACTAATCGAATAGACAATCATTAATCCTTTTTACAATAAAAGGTACTTACATATTTATAAAATTGAAAAATCTGATTGACGCACCATAAATCTTGGTCACCCTACTTCTAACTTGCATTATAGGTTATAAGGGCTGTAGGTCGTGAAATCCAAACATTAGGGCTTTATTTATACCGTCTACATTTTCTTCGAAATCGTGTCTGTGCTTAGCAAAACGAATGGGACCTCTACTAAGCTCCGTTTAAGAGAACTGCGTGGCCGCGCGGTTCTCCATGTGCCGACCGCGCGGCCATAGCATTTAAGTGCAGTAGGTCGTGAAATCCAAACATTAGGGCTTTATTCATACTGTCTACATTTTCTTCGAAATCGTGTCAGTGGTTAGCAAAAAGAATGGGACCTCTACAAGCTCCGTTTAAGAGAACTGCGTGGCCGCGCGGTTCTCCATGTGCCGACCGCGCGGCCATAGCATTTAAGTGCTGTAGGTCGTGAAATCCAAACATTAGGGCTTTATTCATACTGTCTACATTTTCTTCGAAATCGTGTCAGTGGTTAGCAAAAAGAATGGGACCTCTACTAAGCTCCGTTTAAGAGAACTGCGTGGCCGCGCGGTTCTCCATGTGCGGACCGCGCGGCCATGGTTAAACCTTTATAACTTTCTGAATACTGGATCTACGAATATGCGACTTTCATTGTTAGTGTTTTACAAATTCCTTCGTAATGTTGACGTAGTCGTTTTTCTTCTACGACACTGTGGCCGAGCAGTCGAAACGGACACAGCTTGGCCACATTTATATCTCAGAAACTAGGGCACCTAGAGATCTGTTTTGTTCAAAATTTAATCGCTAATTAGTCGCAATGTGCCAAGTTACAGATTCAGTCGGTGTGTAATTAAATCATATTATAGAATTAAATTTATATACAGTGGTACAAGCAAGTACAAAATACTTTAAGTAGTTTCTAGACAGTATCTATGACGTCTTATGGAAGAATGTTTGTTTCGAAATATATAAATATAAACTTATTCTATAATTTCAACCTACCAAAGGAAAGCTGTACCTATTCATTTCCTATAAACAGATCTTCAATAAATATATGTAATTATTTATCGAACACAATGTGCACTTAGTCGCTGGCAGATAGATCGCTGCGCTCCGTTTCATTTACGATAAGTAAGAAAGGGATCGATGCGCGTGTACAGACGAGCTACTTAGAACGAGTTGCCCGTGACGTAAACTAAAGTCAGCCAGTTTAAAGTGGAACTTATTATGAATAGTTAGGAACTCGAGTGTTTTATATGTTTTTCCTTATCTAAATATATGTGTACAGCAACAATAACAAAAAAACATAAACAGAGGAAGTCTTTGGATAAGTTTGAAGTGATATGCTTAGTGTGCATTGATATTTTAAAAGGAAATACATCCATAATCTATAATAAAAATAATATCTAAGTGAAATGCAGAGTAGACATTTCACCCCCCCCCCCCCCCGTTGCAAACTGTAGTGCCAACACGGTTCAACACAAATCAAGCTGACGTGGGGAGTGATGACAGGGCTACAAACGTAAGTACCCAATGCAATAATGAATTGATGAGTGCTTTGGAGGGTGCGATTCAGGAATATCGGTTCATGTCACCCGAACTTAGGCCACGTTTACCTCGTTTGCCCATGCATAACAAAAATAGGGCGCTGGTGGCCGTCCTGGATTCGCAGTTGTCAAACTATTTTGATGACTGCGAAGACCTCACCGATACTCATTCGATTTTGTACTGTGCGGCTGTAGCGGCAGTGCAGAATTGAGCGCCGTATTGGTGGGGCCAGAACGCTTATCGGCAAACTAATCTGCTTCAGGGAGGGCATTATCACCCTAGAGTGATGCGCTTTGTGAGGTGGGCTTTTTCAGGGACTGACATCAGTCCTCAGAACTATATGTCCCGTGTCACAGAGCGCATCGACTTCCTGAAGCAGAAGATTATACATGGGCAAACCGTACCGTCGGTACGGGCGGAGAGTGGAGCGATACACTCAGAATCGCACATTCCAGAGCGATGAAAGGTGGGTGTATAGGGCTTGAGAGCAACCGGACCAAGGTGTGACTGGCACGCACCTGCCGGATGATAACTCCGTGTGTTCATTCTGGCGAAGCATCTGGTCGGCGCCTGTTAATCACACCGAGGGTGATTGGACCAGGGAGATCGAGCGAGCGTGTGAACAAATACCACAAATGGGGGAAATTACCATCAGCCCCCAAGATGTAGCTCGTGCAGTCCGTCCGTTGCCTAACTGGAAATCTCCAGGGCCGGACGGGCTGCACAACTTTTGGATAAAATGGTTCCTTCCAAAGGTCGCACGCCCGCTTGGCATTCCAGTTCCAGTCTGTCTTACGAGTCAGGGTCGTTGCCTCAGTTCCTAACGACAGGAATAACCCACCTTCTCCATAAATCAGGTAGCACAGCGCAACCCAAAAATTATAGGCCGATCACGTGTTTACCGACGGTCTATAAAGTTCTTACATCCATCTTGAGAGCTAAAATTAACAAACATATAGACACAAACTCCATCATGTCTGCCTGTCATAAGTGGGTCCCGCGATACAAAGGAGCTACTCCTCATTGATATGGCCATTAGCCACAGGTTCGTCGTTCCCGAAAGGATCTGTCGACATGTTGGATAGAAGAAGGCCTATGACTCGGTGCCATATACATGGCTCATGAGGGTGCTAGAGTTGTATAAAGTAGATGCAACTCTGCGCACCTTCCTGATGTCGTGTATGGGGCAAGGGAGGACGGTCCATCACTATCCAGGATGTCGAAATATCCAGAGGAATAGCGAGCCGATAAGGATCAAGCGAGGCATATTTCAGGGCGATAGTTTGAGTCCACTTTGGTTCTGCTTAGCCTTGAATCCTCTAAGCACACTGCTGGAGGATTCAGATCTAGGCTATCGTCTGAGGAGAGGTTAGCATTGTAAATTGGTAAAACAATGGCATGCGACTGTACAGCTTGACACCAAATAGACCAAGAGCAAGGTTTAATGTTTTCAAAGAAGTTTAAGCCACTCTAACCTAGTAATTTAAAACATAACAACATGTCTACAATCTTTGCCTCAAATCAGCTGTGTTCCCCGAGATGTGGAAGATTACCCGGGTCATACCGGTACCGAAGGGAAGTTCGGGAACTAAAGTTGAAGAGTACAGACCGGTTGCAGTATTGTCAACAATGGCCAAGCTATTAGAATCTGCAATTCATAGGAGCGTTTTTCAGCAAGTTAGCTCGCAACTCACAGACGCGCAGCATGGTTTTCGGCCGACTAGAAATACTACCAGCAATTTGCTCAGCTACATGGCGGATGTGGTGCCGATAGTGGATGGCGGGGGGCAAACTGATGCTGCATATTTCGACTTTAAAAAAGCGTTTGATTTAGTCGATAATGACGTGTTACTGAAAAAGTTAGCAGGGGTCGGTTTTACCCCACATTTACTAAGTTTTTTGCTAGTTATATGAGCAACAGGCAACAGTATGTTGACTATGCAGGATATCAATCGAACGCATATTATACTAGATCTGGGGTAAGCCAAGGAACTAATCCAGGGCCTCTGGAATTTCTCCTAATGATTAATGACCTGCCAAACGTTGTGCAATATGCGAGGTGTTTACTGTTTGCCGACGACCTCAAGCTTTATCTCCCCATCACAAACGTGACTGACTGTGAAAGACTGCAGAGAGATATAGACAGAGTGGTAGCTTGGAGCGAGAGTAATCTCCTGCAGTTTAACACATCCAAGTGTGTGACCATAAGTTTCTCGCGCGCACACACACCCATCACGCATACTTATATGGTGGACGGGGTGCCGATGAATAGGGTCACTGAAGTGAGGGACTTGGGAGTTGGTTTCGTCACTGGGCTCACGTTTCGTGATCATATAGTTAAGGCATGCAAAAAAGCATATAGAAACCTAGGATTTGTGCTTAGAATGGTAAAAGGCTTCACAAATATTAAAGCTATAACGGCGTTATATAATGCTTTAGTAAGAAGCCAACTAGAATGCAATGCAGTTATCTGGGCTCCACATGAAACTAAGTATAGTCTCATGTTGGAGCGAGTATAAAATAAATTTATTAGGTACAAATATATGAGGGAATACGGGGTATATCCATTTTATCCATTGATGTATCCGACTTTATTTGTCTTGGGTATGGTCGGATATAATGAACTGAGGGTTAGGAGGCAACTCACACTAGTGACTTATATCTTTAAGATAATTAGAGGGAGGATACACAATACGGATATATTGCGAAGGGTGGAGCTAGTCGTGCCAGACGGGTATGTGGGGCGTCGTCGTCAACCACGGTTGCTGGCAGAACCGCGTGCGCGAACTAACTTGCTGCGCGAGGCGCCACTCACGAGCGCGCTCCGCACTCTCAACCTCATTGCTGAGGACTTGGACATATTCTGTTGCACTTTGGGTGAATTTACAAGAACAGCTACCTGTACAATTTGTTATGATCAAAACAGGGGAACTACTTAAGTTTTAAATGTGCTACAATATCGCATTGGGTCTAGCCTGTAAAGATATTTGTATGTATGGTTAAATAAATAAATGTATTTAATTGAGAATTTATCTCTCTCGGACATTTCTAAGGACTTTAGACCGATAAAAATAGAAGTATACATATTAATATAAATATTTTTCTTGGCAATTTTTCGTGAACTTTTCGATCTAGCTCTTGGACTATGCCTTACTAATTGAACTCATTATATCTTCTAAACTAAGACCTGATTAAATCTGTGTCTTGGCGACGCATTGCAACTAATTAGCGACTAAATTTGGAACAAAACAGATCTTCGCTAGGTGCCCTAGTTTTTGAGATATAAAAATGTGGCCAAGCTGGGGAGACTACAGATCGGCCACCTATAAACCCTTATATCTTTTGAACCAGTGAGCGACAAATTCTGATATTTGGCGACTGACTCTGACTAATTGGCGACAAAATATGGGAGAAAACAGATCTTCGCTAGGTGCCCTAGTTTTTGAGATACAACAACACTGGCTGGCAACACTGACGGGAACGTGAGCTAAATGAAAATGAAATAAGTTGTCCCTCTTTTACACCATGGCCCCTGGGTCTCAATCAGTCAAGCTTGACGAGAATAAACTACCTAGACTTGAACTGACGATACGATACTACGTGTATCTGTGTGGATCAGGATGACCATTCGTCACTTTAGTTATTTCGTCGCTATCCCGAATAAGTCACATTCACTAATACGTCACCTGGTGCATCTGGTCAGTTTTCTTAACTAGTTTCATGCTGTATTTCGACTCATTCCCAACTCCTCCGATGCATATGTATAATGTACAGTCAGCGTCAAAAATATCGGGATAACTGTTCACAACAACATGTCAGAACTCAGAATGCATAAAAATATAATTTACGAAATTTTAACTATTACAAGCGAAATCAAAGAAGGCGGAAAAAAATTACTGAACCTATATTTTTTAAATTAAACGTCTACATTTATAAGCGATTTTGTGTAAATCAAAATGCTAGTTAGGTACCTACCTATTATGTTTCGAAAGAGTCCATTTTAAGTTTAGTTTATTATTATTTTGTTTCTTTATCGTCATCCTAGTATAAATTAAAACAAGATTGTACGAGTATCTAATTTTGTAATACAATTTTGTTGTACTGAAAATGTTTATTTTTGTGCTTAATTGTACATAATGCACCGGACGAGTTGGGAATGAGTCGAAATACAGCATGAAACGAGTTAAGAAAACTGACAGGATGCATAAGGTGACGTATAAGTGAATAATTATGACCTATTCGGAATAGCGACGAAATAACTAAAGTGACGAATGGTCCGTCTGTGTCTGGCTCCAGGCTCCGACTAGTATACAGTTATCTGTGGTCTGGCCTCCCGCTACCGCTAGGAGTAATCTGTGGGTTTGGTAGGCTGGCAATACTCGAACAGAAATGTCAAAATTGTGAACAGCGACGCCGTGTCCTAAGCAAAGCTTGTTGTTTTTACAGCTTGAGAGTTTCTCTAATAAATATAATATTGCATTGAAATCCGAATATATCTGTGACAAATAACACATAATTGAATCAGAATGGCGACCATAGGCCCAAAGAAGGATGGAGGGCCTAACATCGATTTTTTTCAGTCACCGGAATCACTAGCACAATTTGACCAAATTCGCGTTTGGCTGCAAAAGAATTGCAAGAAGGTAAGTAGAAATGAAACTAAACCAATAAATTATTACGTTTCAAAGGCAAGTCGTTTGAACGTCAAAAATTAATCAGAAAATAGAATTGATTCTAGTTGCCTCTTCCAAAACCAAAATGTAGTTTCGTATGCTTCTCCATACGAAACTCCACCGTCATTCTTTTAAAATGTTTTACTATATTTTGTGGACATTAATTATTATTATATAAATAAAGTATAACAAAGTTTTCAAAACAGTAAGGATTTGTTGTGAACAACTGGAAGGAAGATGTTATAGAGAAACTCACTATTAAAGTTTCATTCACATCCATTTCATTCATCACTACACACATCGCATTATGTAGTTCATTTACACTATAAGTTGAAATAAATCTTTTAAGTTTTTAGTAAAATTGGCCCAGACAACTTATTTCAATGTTTTGTAGCGTTAACATTATAATCGATTTCTATGTATACTTACAGTTTATCATATGTTTTGTTATTATTTCAGCATGTGCAGACAGATCCACCTACAAAAGAAGGTTTGGCTCAACTTGTAATCCAGCTCATTCAGTATCAAGAGAACAAATTAGGAAAAAATGCATCAGACCCTCCATTTTTGAGGCTTCCGGTAAGTTTTAGTGGTTATTACACAAATTGTTTTTATTCGTAGCCTAGCTTTTTTCAATCATATGTGGCTGGCTTTCAGTCCAATTAGATGCAGTTAAAAATATAAAAAAAAACGAAATGTCAGGAGCTAGGTGTACACTTTCAATTGGTTATTTCCTATGGAGAAGAGCCAGCAAGAAACTACAGTGTAAATAGGTATGGGAGGATAGTGTAGGCCTGTCAACAAGTACCAGGTACTAAACGAAATAGAAAATGTTCAAATTAGCTTATTATAATTAGTTTACAACATGGAACTTCCCTTTGACTTTTATCAACCCAACTTTTTTGTGATACCCATTTTCTAAAGTTAGACGGCGGATTTCCGGGCTCTGAGTGCTTATAACAACTGTTAATGAGTTTTGTCACAGCCAGGATGGGCTGTTTAACATGCTCTTCAAGGCATAAAGAGGAATATTGTGTAAGAAACCCCACCCATCCATAACAGCTTAACCTCACTGATCAATTCATTTGTGTAATGGTTATTTAACCACAATGATCTAGCAAAAATAGTCAAAAAAAAAAAATTTCTAAAAAATTTCATCTGTCAAGGTCATGTATTAACTTTCTTATAAATATGTGTACTTACAATAAAGTGAAAATGAGAAGGTAATGTTATGCAAGCATAATTTAGAGTACTTAATATTTGAATTATCTGATTCTGGAAAATGGTGTGCTGAATAGCCGAGTTGAAAGTACTACTTCTATATCAGCAAATTGAATAAAACAAACATTTTTATCTGTGTAGCTTAGTACTTCTAAACTGCTTTTAAATTTAGATCAATTTGATTTTTGATTCATTAATTTTTGATTTACTTTGTGGGACTCTGAATAAGACAATAGAAGTTTTATTGTTATGATGTCTATGGACGTTTAGGGTCCTGCAGTGTTAATAAGGGCACCACCAAAACTCGGTTTTACAAATATCTTAAATAAAAATAAACAGTGTTTATTTACCGCATTCTGTGAAAATGCCAAACCAACCTATTATCTGTGCCTTCGTAGCATATATATTGATGGCAAATAAGAAAGTTCAAATATGCTTGGCCCTGTGACTGTGATGCAGACAGACAGACAACTAGTCTTAGCAATGGGGTTCTATTGGCACCCTTTAGGTACAGAAAAAAAAGCACTAACATGATAAACATGGCAGCCTACTTTTTTTCGTGTAACATCTTACCCAAGATGAACCTACCATGATTGACAAGTTTCAAACATTGCCTACCATAAAAAGTAAAGAAACAAAATAATCTAGTTATTTATTATAATTATATTTTATGTTAAATAACAAAGTACAACATTAATAGTTTGCTGCATTAGCAAAAACGAATTGATTTTCAGGTAGTCCTTTGGCACCAGTTCCTTCTATAGCGAATAACGAGCCAGCTTCGGGTTGCGTATTCAGTTCTGCTTGCGACAGTCCCACCTTACTGGTTGTTACGAACAGCGTGGACAAGTCGTGACCACCCCACATTACTGATGTTACTTTTGCAGCTGGTAGCCTGTGCTGTTCCAACAGTTTCCCAGCTCTAGAATCAATCTTTATAACCTAGAACAAAAAAAGGAGCTAATTATAAATAAAGTAGGCAATTAAAATGAATTTAGATTATCTTTATGTTAGTGTCCAGAAAAGGCATTTAAGACGACATCACGCCCGCAGTGGCGCCCTCATCGTTTGTTTGGTTATTTCTTTTAGAAAGAAAATGAAGAAAATAAGCAGGAGTTTTATTAAATCCTTAAAACGGGAAATAGTGGCCACTAAGCTTCGTTTAAGGATTATAATAAAACATTCTTATTTTCTGCATTTTCATTCTAAAATAAAATAAATAACCAAACAAACGATGAGGGCACCACAGAGCGGTGTCGTCTTAACGCGCGTGTGCTTGACGAAACAAAGTCGCCCCGAATATCATGAATGAATTTCATTTGAATTTGAATTTGAATGAATTTGAATTTTATCATGAATTTCATGAATGCACGCGTCTAGGACGCGTGCATTCATGAAAGATTTGATATTGGAGTAAATATTAAAAAAAAACAATTAAATATCATAAAATCATCTAGAATTGCAAAAACAACTGAAAAGAGTGAGATTCAGGCTAATGCATATTCTTTATGGATATAAAAACAATATTTACGTATTAAACAGATGAAACATTCACTGTTTGTAAGATCATTACCTTCCAACCATTGAAGCAGGCAATCCATAGATTCCCATCACTGTCAATTGTCATTCCGTCCGGAAACCCTGTAACGTTGTTGGCTTGGAAACTAAACAGTGTCCTTCTGTTGCCTGAAATTTGAAAAAAATACAGTTGTTTGCTTACTCCTCCAAAAAAAAAAGAGTGGCTAGTGAAGTGAGTCACTTTTTTTACTTTGTTTTAGTATACTCTAGGGTATTCATTCTATATTACAGATACGAATCTCACGTACACCAACGTTTAGAACTGGAACAACTATAATTAAATCTTAGTCTATAAGCGACTCAATTTGTTCTGTGCGGGAATTGAACCTGCGACATGTCGCACAGCCGCCAATCGCTCAGCTACTGCGCCACTGTTCCGTTTAATTTTTTGTGGCGCTAACCGAGCTGTCAATGGTTAGGAAGATAATTATAATTAAGAAACTTTCCTGAAGAAGAAACTAGCGGATTTTACTACTTGACAAAACATCGAAAGGGGATAGAACCGATCTGCAATATCGACCCCCGCCATTTTGATTTTTTTTCGAAATCGCGGCGCACGATGAAAGTGGTATGTATGGATAGAGTCAAGTCAAGTAACATGGTACCCCAAAGTGTCACGTTACCGAGATATTTCGGTTTAAAGAAATTTATTTCTCAAAAGAACATACATAGTCCACTTAAATATGAGAAACTAAAAAAAATATGTATCTTAAGTAATAAACATATCTAATTGTCGTTCGATCCGTCGAGTACATACAGTGAGTAATGATGAATTATTGTTGGTTACCCAAATACAACTTTAACCTATTCTTAAAAATGTTCACTGATGAAGAATCTCTTTCTCTCTTTCTCTCTATTTGAAGGTAAACATCAACATATGAGTACAACGACAATCATTAAAAATAGACTTAGTACGTGTATATAGGCGTCAGATTGTATCCAAATAATCGTTCCCAGGTTGATTATTATTTTTTAACGTCTTTGACATTTCTCGGGACCCTGGGGTCTCGGACCTTTGGAAGGCGTACGAGGGGCCGAAGCCAACTCGCATAGGCCCGTTAGACACTTTCAATGGAAATGAGGCACCAACCGACGATTATCCCTGTACGCACTATGCAAGTGCACCCAAGGACAACCCCCATTGGTGTAGGACTATTGCAGGATATGGAAGCAAAAATAATTATTGGGCTAAGGGTTTGGGTGGCTAAAGTGGACTGGTTATCTAAAACTATGGAAGGACTATGCGTGACCAATGTTTTATAAATACAAATTTATACAATACACGGATAAAATGGCAGGGGGTGACTTGCACACTCTATAATGGGCCCCCGGAAACGGTCGCTAGTACATAGTGTCGTAGCGACAAGGGGGCAACATGTCCTGAGGTGCTTAAGAGGAGTGGAGAGGTATTCCACGGCTATCGGGACATCCCGGAAGTAGGTACGGTCAAGACCCTTACCAGCATCTTACTGGAATACTTCCTTCCTCCGAGCACGTTTGCTCTTGCGAATTCTCCACTCAAGCCGGCCAATAAAGGCAAGAATGAGGTGGGACGTCAGTTCCTCGTCAGTGTTCACTCCAGCCGGCCAATAAAGGCAAGCCAGAGATGAGGAACATGACTTCTCCCGGGAGATAGGATACGTGGGGTCGCTACTGCCCAACAGCTCGGTACATGCTGCCCTGCGGTTTTCTGTATCTCTCTTGGTCTGGCTCCTCACCCTAGACCTGTTCCGGCAAAGTAAACTCTACCGGCACAGACCTAGAGTTCGGAGTGCGCAAGCCTCACCACGACGTCAACGTAGAGATACGGCGATGAGGTTATTATTGCTATTATTAGACTGACACGAAAAGCGACTTTAATTGGATACATGTCCCGGCATTAACGTACAACCTCTTAAGGGGGTCATTGTACTCATCATTATGAACAACTTTTACTATGGGTCCAAACGTGAAATAGCGAAAAAAAAATAGGCTCTGGGGCTCTGTCTCGCATAGGGTCGCAGCATTATGCTGAGCGATGGCCGTTTTGTGTGGATGTGACGCATATTTTCCCCCAACTTTTACTTTTTGTGTTTGTGTTCTTTTTTGCGTCATGTTTACTGCAAATAAACGTATTTTCTTTCTTTATTTCTATGAGTACAGTGACCCCTTAAGAGGTTGTGCGTTAATTCCGGGACATGTTGTAGAAGACAATTACTTACGAATACATCCATCTTCGAGATCAAAGTCAAATACGTCGATATTCCTCGTCGGAGTATCGATGTAGAACATAAACTTTTTGTCGGCAGTCCACGCCATTCCGTTGGAGATGGTCACGGGTCGAACCTTCTCCATCGGATTTATATAGTTGTGCTCATCCATCATGTACAACGTAGCTTGATCTTTGTCGACATTGTTATCAACTTCTTTGCCCATTGTACCTGTATTAAAAATGAGGTGGTAAATTATTATCTCATGTTCAAAAAGAGAATGCTTTGTTTTTGAACATTCAGAAATATCATATTATCTCATTAAAATATTCAATGTTCTTTTTCCAACTTTTGGAACAGAAGCTTAAACACGAACTCTTAAATCCCCTAATTTAACTTAACTGGACGTTCTTGAAAACCTGTGTTCTGTGTCCTACAAATCACTTAAAAGTTACGGAGGCAACATGCATGATGGGGCTTATCTATACAAATAAATAAAATTGAAGTATCTGTTTGTGATGTCAAAATAACAACTTTTTACTAAATCCATAAGAAAGTAGATACGGTACTTATAAAAAAAAAGCAATTTTTAAATTTTTTGTCTGTCTGTCTGTCTCTTCCGGCTAATCTCCGAAACGCCTGGATCGATTTTGATGGGACTTTCACTGGCAGATAGCTGATGTTACGGGGAGTAAATTAGGCTACTTTTATTTAAAAAAAAATATTAGGATTCCGCGCAAAAAAAAATAAAAAGCATGAAATTGTAAACAAAAAATCGGATTTCAAAAATTCTTTTTGCATTTGGTAGCCCAATTTTTGAGGATAGTTATAGGCTATTTAACATCACGCTACGACCCTTAGGAGCCGAGCAAAAAGAAAAAAGTCAAAAAGAAGACGAAGTAATAGCGCGGGCGGGCGATGCAACCGGCGCGGAGTTTTATTAAAATAAACATAACATAACGCCTTGTTTCCCTGAAGGGTTAGGCAGAGGTGTACCTATAGTACACCCACATTTCGCCATTTTATTAAAATGTGGCTGTTATTTTAGTATATGGTGTATCTTACGACTTCCACGCGAACGAAGTCGCGGGGCACAGCTAGTCGGTAACATAAAATTGTGTTTTGTCTTACAAATCAGTCGGAAACAGGGAAACTACCTACCAAACCAAAGTCTCCCTTTAGCGTCGACCTTGCCGTCATTGCACCTGTTGTTGGGCAGGCCCAAGTCCACCACACTCAGTAGCCTGAGAGAACTGTCGCCGCACGGTGCGTCCCACGGCAGGAAGTATAGCTCCGTCCTCACTGCTATTAGGACCAGCTTGGGATAGTCCTTCACCGTTACCACTAACGAGACTGGTCCGTAACCTAGAAGATTAGGAAAAAAATAGAAGCTCTGTTTATCCGTGTTGGAATATTCTTTCGTACACAAGATATTCGGACGTGGATGAGAGATTCAAGATTAAAACAAATGGATCATATTGAATCAATCAGTAATTTAATATTTTTGTACCCACTGAATAGTTAAAAAATAGTGATGCCTCTAAACGATTCCAAAGCTAGTGGTTATGATAAATTTTAGAGCCAATTCTACCTGTTGGTAGTGAAACCAATATTTAAAAAAGGGGATAGCACTCAAATGGACAATTACAGACCCGTGACTTTGATACCTATATTTTCTAAATTTTTTGAAAAAGCGTTTCACAACAAATTAGCAAACTTCATTGAAAAGCACAAGATTAATAAGGATGAACAAAATGGGTTTCGTAAAAATAGAAGTACTTCTTTGGCAGCTTTTCAATTAAAAGACATAACACACTGTATTGACAAGAAAATACCTGTTACAGTTTTATTCATGGATATAAGTAAAGCGTTTGATCACGTCTCTCGTAAACGACGAAAAGGTTTCCAGATATGGAATCGGATGAATGGCATATAACTGGCTGGAATCTTATTTGTCCGACAGAGTACAATCAGTGGAAGTAACGAATTATAATGACCAAACTAAAACGTTAGAATCATTCTAATCTTCGTTTATGTATAAGAGATATGGCGTGCCACAGGGTAGTATTTTAGGGCCGCCAATGTTTTTGCTCTACATAAATGATTTCTCAGAAGTAATAAATCATAAATGTGTACTGTTTGCCGACGATACTACAATTATAATCGAAGGACAAGATAAAAGTTCGTACGAACAATAAATAAACATTGCTTTTCAAAGAACTATAGAGTGGCTAGAGGCTAATAATTTAAAAGTTAATATTAATAAAAAAAAAATTATGCAATTTCATACCGATCGATCAAAACCGCTGGCCCTAAATATATCTTATAAAGGGGTCGCCCTGGCAGAAACTGACTCTGTTAAGTTTCTTGGATTAAATTTAGATAAATGCTTATGGAAAATGATATAAGTAAATGTAGGGCACCCCGACCAAATGGGTTAGGTTAGAACCGTGACCAACCGCGCGCGAGCCGAGTGAGCGAAGCGAGTGGTGCCGCGGCAGCGGCCGGCAAGCGCTACTTTTAAAGGCTAGGCTGTTAACTAAACGCCTTAATAAGCTGGCTGCGACATAACCATTAATTTACTCAGTTTAGCCTGTGTTTATTCTGTCACTTGCAACGATTCTATCAGTTTAGCCTAGGCCAAACTAGTTAAGCCTAAAGTATTTAGGCCAAACTAGCTTGTCTTGGGCTAAACTAGTATATCCTGACACGCGTAGGATAAATCGGTTTGACCTAGGACCAACTAGTTGCTAGCCTGAAATCGAGTTTAGTCGGTAATATAATAATAATAATATCTTGGGACAACTCACACACGGCTATCTGATCCCAAGTTAAGCAGAGCTTGTGTTATGGTAACCAGACAACTGATATACATACTTATAGAATTTATAAATACATACATATTATAGATAAATTACACCCAGACACAGAACAAACAATATGCTCATCACACAAAGTTTGTCCTGGGTGGGAATCGAACCCACGACCTCCGGCTTTGCAGTCAGGGTCACTAACCACTAGACCAACAGGCCTGCCATATATACAACATCCCGACATCAACCGTCGGGCAGTAGCCCACCAGACATAACACCCGTCTGGCCGGAGGGTCCTCCCATTTCTATGGAGGATGAAAAACTTTTCAACCTGTTCTTTTATAATCAAACCAGCTTATCATCCCTAGATACTATTACAGTATCGAAAGAAGGAACGTATAATGAATTTAGTGATGTGCGTAACAAATGGTGGATCATACCTATTTTAAACATCCCTCCCAGTTTTTAATTAATTGAGATAATTAGAAATAAGCTAGCACACAGTACATACCAATTGTTTTAGAGGTGATATTGCTAGTTCCAGTATCAAATCTGTACACCCGTTGTTCATGTATATCAACCCAGTAAAGTGCATTCTCAGTTGTTGACCAATGGGGGCCCTCGAAATGTGTACCGCCCCTCTGCACCTGTTTTTATATAACTGTTTTATTCCAAGTACCTATATAATAATGTTTAAGTACATATATGTGTTTATATGAGCCACTGACCCAAACTTAATTTTTTATTACCATGTTAATTTTCTCTCACTCTTCTCATATAAACACATACATATATGTACTTAAACATTATTATATAGGTACTTGGAATAAAACAGGGTCAGTGGCTACGAAACGGGGCACTATGAAAAAAAGACTTAGAAAAATTTCACCATAGCATTTTCAAGGTCAATGACAGATGTCTCGAAGCTATTTCTGGGTGGTTTGAAAAAATAACCACAAAGGGCCTCCTCTTCTAACCTAACCTGTCTCGAGTCGGGGTGCCCCAAGTCCCGAGCTTGCTTCGCTTGCTCTTGCATCCTAAGTTTTCATTGCCTTTTACTAAGTCGGAACCCTTCGACATCGTTTTTACGACAAACGGTTAGTCGAAGACAAAAACACCGAGACATTTTAGCCTTATACTTAGGTGTTATACACGATAGAATCACGAAACCAACGATTTAAGAAAAAAAAAATCTAAGTCCCTGACGCCTTTATAAATGATAACTTCGACATCGTTTTTACGACAAACGGTTAGTCGGAGACAAAAAACACCAAGACACTTTTAACCTTATATTTAGGTGTTTTATACGATAGAATCGAGAAAATAAACGATTTGCGAAAATAACACATTTTTGGCTAAATTTTTCTTTTTTCTCAGTGCCTCGTTACATACACTCCAACCGAAGTTTGTCATTTACAATAAATTTATTTTTACATTAATGAACAGAACCGATTGGAGTTTTATTATAATAATAAGGTGGGTAAAAATATCGATTAAACATTTTAAAAATACACTACCGTACAAAAGTTTGGAAGCACACCTGTTTTTAAACAATATACAATATTCTGTAAAAATTAGTAGTTAATACAATTTATGATATCATCACTCATTTTTACCGAATATAGTCGATAGTGATTTGTATTGTTTAAAAACAGGTGTGCTTGCAAACTTGTATAGTAGTGTATAAACAAGCATACCTAAACCTACTAAGTCTAAAATATTTTGCTATAAATAAAACCTCATTATTATAAGTACCTACTACAGTTGATAAAAATTTAACATACTTTAATAATAACAATACGCCTGTATTCCACGCTGTTTCATTTTTTTTTTTTTTCATAACAAGTGGCCTCTATTATACAAACAAATAAAACTCTCTTTTGAACTATTTTGTGAAACATCGAATTTTAGGACTTTTAATGGTAGATAGTAAATAAACGTGTCTAACCAGTTTCTACAATTTGATAAGGTCTAGTTCCCAAAACTTGTTGTCAGTGCAGGAATAAAATAACTGTAATAAATTACATAGTTTGCAAAACTACTTACATTTTTAATGAGCGGAGTAGTCTCTCTGTATGCCAAACATTTCACTAGAATAACTGTGAGGATTAACTCTCTTAACAACACAACCATTTTTATAGTAGACTAATCTAACACCTTTTGAACGTTCAGCGTTCGCGGCGTGTTGCGCGACTATCCCTCACCGCTGGCTAAATGGTTATAACCAGTCACTGGTGATCTTGAGCAAGTGAAGGCATCATATTGCTATAGGTACACAACCTGTGTATTAACGTTGCGCACGTTGTATTTAATATAATATTTATACCATCATCATTATGAATGCTTTTAATCTTATTAAGTCGTTATATGCATTGAGTTTACATTTTAATACACAATTTAAAAATATACAGAAATATCAGTGAAGTTATTGAGTACAAAGAGGCTGGTTATTTCATTAGAAACTCCTGAGAGTGAGTAGGCTTGCAAAAGAGGGCATGTATATATCCGTATGAGAAGGCAAGAAAAGGGTTGTACTGAAACGTATCTGTCAATTAAGATCTGTCCAAACCATAATGTTGGGTTTTGCTTCTCCTTTAGTCGATAAAAAGGAAGAATTCAATAGTTTTAATAAGCTAACAAGAATATCAACGTGATTGTTCAATAACATTCACATCTTATGATGTTCAATTCACATTGCTGTTAATTAGTTTAGGAAGGCCGCGACTCCGATGTCCTGTCACGGCTCAAAACACGATTCCGCGGAAGTGTGACCTCAAACAAGGCCTTTAACCATTATGTGATATCTTAGGAAATTACTTTATCTCCTTTTTTCTTTATTTCCAAATTGTTAAAACCTGTTCATTTTTGTAGGTCGTTTTTCTTACAAAAATGCAAAAACATGTTACAAGTGTTCTTTTTAACCGACTTCAAAAAAGGAGGAGGTTCTTAATTCGTTGGAAACTTTTTATTTATTTATTTATTTAGAAAACCAACAGCGATACATATGATATAATACAAATAAAGATAGATTTTTTTTTAATGTGTTCCTCGATTACTCGAAGACGGCTGGACCGATTTGGAAAATTCTTTCCCATGGGGGTAGGCAGAAACTACAGAACGCCATCTGCTACGATCCTTACTTACTCCTTTTGCCTCGTTTACGTTCATACATCTGGTCATACACGCACGCCGGTTGCGAGTACTACGGACCTGACCTTTCTGAAGAACATCACCAATAAGATCACTATAATGTCTTCCTAGGGCGTTCCCTCTCGGCGTTTCCACGCACATCTGCCGTGTAAATACCTTTTGTTAGTCGACTTTCATTCATCCTCTCAACATGACCAAACCATCTAAGCATACTCTTTTCGATTTTTGTCACTACATCTTCTTTTAAACCGCACCGTTGCCTTATCACATCATTCCTCAGTCTATCATTCATAGTCACACCACACATGCTTCGCAAGGAACGCATTTCCACAGCATTTATTCTACTTTCATGCTTCTTTTGCCACACCCAACATTCACTTCCATACATAAGCGTAGACACCAGCACACCATTGTGAACAGCCAGTCGGGCCTTTTTGGACATTAACTGGTTGGTCATTACCGCATGTATAGCACCATTCACTTTATTTCCCGCATTTACTTTCCTTTCCAAATCTTCATCAATCTTCCATCCCTTGTAAAAAGACTCCCCAAGTATAGAAACTCACTTGATCCACATTTTCATCATTTATTTTCACATTACACATCGATACGTCCTCTTCTCTTCAAAAACCATGACCTTCGTCAAATTCACATTTATATTCTCAAACATTTATATTAATTTATATAGAATTTTTTTTTTTGGTTGAAAGGGTTCACAGGTGGTCCCATTGTCATCATGTCAGGATCTAATGATGGGATCCTGGGGAAATCGAGGGAAATATTAGAGATACACCTATAGCGATTTGGGTATTTTTTATAGTAACTTGTGCATTTGCTCTCGGAAAGCACCATTTGGTGAAGTGGAACTGATGATAAAGACCACACATGGCCACCAGAACGACTCAATAATAAATATTTCACGGGTTGCGATTCGATTACTTTAAAATGATTGTTAAGCAATATAAGCTCGTCACAATGCACATGGTTAAGTGGAGCTCATGGAGAAGTACAAGGAAAACTCCTCAACAATTAACGTCCCTGCATCGGGAAAAGCAATATTTTGTAAAAGGTGATGAGCAATCGTCATTAGGCTATTGTAATTTAGATAAATAATTACCAACCGACCCACTAAAAAGTGAAAAATAAAAAACTTTTTTGCAAAAAAAAAACCGACTTCCGAAAAAAACAGTACAAAGTGAAAAATAACTTTAATTTCGGAAGTCGGTGGACTCCCGAAATTAAAGTTATTTTACACTTTGTAGTGTTTTTTTTTGGAAAGTCTGTTGTATTTTGCGTTAAATTATACCTCCCTATTTCAGAAAAGCTAACTGTGGCCCTATTTTACCTGTAAACAGTCTTGAACATAATTATAAGTTCCTCTAGCCTTACCATGGCCGAGAACTAATATCGACAATACATCCGACATGTAACACATCCTGCTGTGTAAACTGTCACGCATTACTTCCTTTTTGCAATTATCTTGCCCTTATTACTTCACTTACTTTCCCTTCATTATTCTTACTTTCGGTTATTACAAAACGAATTTTGCTAACAGCAATCATGGTGTTGCTACGAGATATTGCAATAGTCATTGCAGACTGCGCAAGCCATGGGACATAGATTTAAGGCGAAGATTTCTTTTTAAATGAAACATGGTTAAACTTCATTATGCGGCATTGACTTATTATAATGCAAATTTAATACGTTTTAATTAAGAACGTACTTTATTACATTATTTTACTTTGATAAGGAAAATATTAACAGCGAACCGGAACAGAGTAATGGAAGTACATAAAGAGTCGAAATGGGTTACTAATATGTTTTAAACGATTAATTTAGTGATACATGTATAACCATTTGTAATTGAAAAATAATTTTGCAATGCCAAATGGCCCATTGTCTAACAATCGCCACTTGTTGCCTAACATGGTCTACAATAAAGTATTTTTAGGAAACTTAATAGTGTCTTTGACCATGAACTTGACGTGAGAGTTACATTGTTTGTAAGACATGCATATGTATCTATTAATTTTAATGTTCTAAACTTAATCTATTTAGTTTTTTGAAGGAAACAGCTATGGGTCGAATTTTTAACCGACTTCAAAAAAAGGAGTAGGTTCTCAGTTCGTCTGATTTTTTTTTAATGTATGTTCACCGATTACTCGAAAACGACTGGACCGATTTAGAAAATCCTTTTTTTTTTGTTTGTAAGGGTGGTCTTCCTAGGTGGTCCCATATAAACTTCTCTTATCTTATTAACTTTGCTTGGGTATTTTTTGAGTTAGCTTCAATAATACTTATTTTTCCCACTTAGTCTATGTGGATGATGTTATAATAACTTCCTGTCACTATAATTTACATAGCAGGTACGGTGTGGTGTATTCTTATGGTTTAAATTATGTAAATACATATTTGTTATAGTCACGAAACATATTTTGATCAAAATACAACCTGACACTGACCTGCAAATTGCAGAAAACCGCAAAAAATTAGAATTTCGCAGTTTAGTGTAACTTTTTAACTTGAAATCATGTATGATTACAGATGAAAGCGTTCATGGACATGAAGCCGGGCGGGTCGTTATGCACGGTGCTTTCCACCATGTTCCGTTTCAAGTCGGAGCAGCGGTGGCGCAAGTTCGACTTCCAGGTCGGTAAGGTATGCACTGCCCCGCACGCCGCCTCGCTCACCGCCAGCCCCCGCAGCCGCCCCCGCCGCCCCCGCAGACCTTGCCCCGCACACCGCGGCTCTATAACAATGCATCACTTGACATGTGTCAACATGCGTCTGATTAAAACCTTATCGCTACCCTATTTAATCGCAATAGGCTCGCTCTCTATTACATAACTGCCGACATATGTGTATAGTATACGCCTTTGGCTACCCTTTAGGGAAATAAATGCGTGATGTTGCCTATCAGAAGAATAGGTAATTCCAGCACTAAGACAGCGCGCAGTACACCTTTAACTGATCCGACACCTATTGACATTTGTCTTCTTAAAACAAAGATCTATTGTCATCTTTCAAGTGCTAACAAGATCGTGACTAGAGTATAAAGATTAAATTAGCAGATGTAATAAATTGGCTATTGATATTAAAGTTTTTCTGCCTTTTTGACCACATGTCAGACTCATGTTGTCACTAGTTCAAATGCACGAAATGAAATGAGGGTATTATATTAACACGAAGGTATAATCTAGAAAATTAAAAAAAAAAACAATATTTTCTTTTACTTTAAATTTTTTATATTTTTATTTTATTAACGTACGTAATTATAAGAATTAGCGTTCCAATACACTAATAGAACTTATGTAAGAGCAACTTTAAATGCACAATTTATAAAATCCTTTCTTTAGTGATGTGTTGTTATTGATCACATTTTTCCTAGATTACACACACGGGATCTTTAGAGTAACACTTGACGACTTCTCTTGCTTGAAGGTAGCAGTCCCCGATACTTTTCATTCTATGTTCCATTTCATGCAAGGGTCATTATTTGCAAAATACTTGTTCTGGGATTATTGAACTGTGGTTGAACTGTGTGTAAATAATGGGCACTTCCAATAACACGTACTTGTGTGTGTTTGTGTGATTAATAACCTTAACCCTTTGTTATGTCACTAATACATTGTGGGATGTTGAATCACCTTTACTGTCTGTATTGCATGTGTTAATCTTATTTTCATCTACAAACCTTGGGATTACTTTTATGAACCATTTTTTTAGCATAAGTTTAGTAAGCATATTTTTTTAGTAATTTATTGTCAAAAACTTAAATTCTCTTTGCTTAATGACTCTCAAAACCAAATAATGAATTTAAAAAAAAATTAAATTGTTAAAATATTGATTAGAAGATAAAAATAAGTAGGTAATTAAAATAAAATGCTTTAACTCATTCTTCTAAAACCATCATCTAACACTAAACACGTCTCTGTCCCCTCCCCCTCCTTCCCACATTTTCAGAACCCTTCCCGCAAAGATTTGAACGTGCAGATGATGATGGAGATTGAGTCCTCATTGCTAGGCGCTGACGTCATCCGCTCGCCGTGCGTCTTCATACGACCGGAGGTCGATAAGGCGACCGCTAACAAAGTGAAGGATATCGTTGTCAATCATCAGGGAGAGATTTGCGGTAAATAATATCAATTGTTTATTTATTTACAATTTGTACATTGCAAACTTAAGTCTAAGAGTCCCATTACTTAAAGAAAAGCACAGCAAGCACTTCATGCTCAGATAATAACACAATTGATTAAACACGACTATACCTAAACTAGATTGATTGGAATCAATTAAATAGATTAAATTAATTTAGATTTTATATTAGACTAGCTGTGTTTTTTCGTGCATAGTTATATCTAATGTGCTATTTAAAATAATTATAAATATAATACAATTACTTTCACTACATACCTAGTTAGGCAAGCATAAATACTAAGATGTTATCAATCGCAATACAAAGAATGTTATCGCACAATCAAATGAGAAAACTGTACTATTTTGGTAATTACGTTTTATGACGACACTATTCATTAGTTGATTAATTTTAACAAGAAACCATTTTTTAGTCAATTAAATTAGTTAATTAACATTATAAATTAGTGTTAATTCATTATCTTACCATTGAAGGTTTTTAAAGACATCTTTGTCACTACTATGACTTCGGTCATGGCAATGTGTATCCAAGTACCTTGACAATTCCAACTAAATGGATTTCATTACAGTCTATATTTTACATATAGGACACTACTAGCTTTTGCCCGTTGTTTCGCCTGCGTGGATGTCAATATTTTCGTATTTGAATCGGATTTTGTTCACAATTTCATGGGTTTTAATTTTTCTTGTGCAGAACCCTAATTCTTTTTCTAAAATAAAAGTAGCCTAAGTTACTCCTTAGATCAGCTAAATGCCAGTGAAAGTCGTCAAAATCGGTTCAGCTATTTCGGAGATTAGCCGGAACAAACAGACAGACAAAAAATAAAAATAAAAGTTTTTTTGTTATAAGTACCGCATATATACATACTTAACACCAACAAAACAAACAACAACAAATAACAGCTTTTTAATAAATGCATATGGATGCATTTATTAAAAAGCTGTTATTTTGACATTACAAACAGACACTTCAATTTTATTTATTTGTATAGATATTGTTTGTAATATTCGGGCTGGAATAATGCTATATATAAAGCTCGTCACTTCACTAGTAAAGTGCGTTATAAAGTTTTGACTTAACATTGAATTCGAAGAAAAGATAACGAGGTGAAGAATGTCATAGCTGGTATTCTGGTTATAAAAGGGACCTAGAGTTTAACGTGTGCTCTGGACACTGAGGACTTTTGACGAATCATCTTGTTATCAGCTCATACCTTAATAAATCTCCTTTTAGAAGACGAAGAGGAAGCGACGCACATCGTGTACCCGACCGTGGACCCCTTAGAGGAGGAGTACGCGCGGCCAGTGTTCCGCCGCTCCAACCACGTGCTGGTGCACTGGTACTACCTGCCCGACAGCCATGACACCTGGGCGCAGACTGAGTTGCCGGTACGTATGCTAATATACAGGATATTCTAAGAAAAGTATGCGCTTCGGGAATTATCGTCTATCTTTTGAAATCGGAACGCGCGATGAGATCTAATGTAGAGCTGTTAGTTTACAACCGTTGAAAAACTTGCCTATTTTGTATTACTATGTTTACAAAATTATAGGTTAATAACTATGCAGTAACAAACAACTGATGTCGGTCTGTGACCGGAGTAGGTAACCCGACAGAGAGAAAATTCAATTCAAATTCAATTTCATAAAAACGTACAAAGATAGGTGGACTACTAGAAAGCGTGGCAGTACAAAACTTATAATGGAAGCTTTGCCTCTTTGGGGAGTTACTCTGTGGCGCGACGTTCGTGCTAATTCAGAAACACGAAGATAATCGAAGCGCATACCATTCTGGTTTACTCGTATCTGTTAGTTTTTTCATTGCAACGTGCATCATTTGTCATTAGGCTTCTAGAAAGGCGCCTTTTATTGGATTCCGAAGCTCTTTTTGAACGTCAACCGTTTGCTACTGCACCCGAAAAACGCCTGTCCATTTTGGGTTGATGCGTCAAACTGTGGACATGATTGTAAATTTTTGTCGCTCTTAAAGACTGAGATTGACAAACTCTGCCGTTGATTGGTTACAAACAAGGATCGGGATCAAGACTGGGACTGAGATATATTATAGAAAGCGGCCGTAAGTCTAACTCTCACAAAGAACGGAGAATTTTAAGGAAGAATCTCCAGTGTTTACTTTTTTTTTTGTATTAATGGGGAAGGCAACTGTCAAAATGGCGCTGTCGTAGCTAGTTCCCAACACAAGCCAATAATACAAGGCGTGACGTGGTTTTATTTTATTTTTGCGAAAATGATGCGTTGTTGTGTTACTAAATACTCCGAAATTGGAGTCCACCGTTCCCGAGAGACACTAAAATTAAAAGATGGTGGCTTAAAGCTTTTCGTGAGATGTTTTATAAATTAAACAGAGTAGAAATCTTTTGAAGAAAGTAACTTTGAGGATATATTTATGGTTTTAAATTCTGACACTTTCCATATCATTTACTCGATTTAAAATATTGAAATTACCGAAAATAACGAAATAGCGAAATAAAAGTAAACTAATGACTGAACGAAATGTCAAACTTATTGTAGGCCGCGGGGACCTAGCTATGATTACGCCATCTACAATTAGCTTTGCCCGACCTTCCCCATTAATATTAATCCAACTTTGAGACAAAATAGAATCATCACAATAACCAAATTATACCGTGATTATAGGTGGACGTGCCCGAGACAGTGAGCTGGGAGTGCAGCCGCGCGGAGCCGTGGCGCGTGTCGGCGTCGTGGGCGCTCGACCTGCCGCAGTACAACGAGTGGATGAACGAGGAGGACTACGAGCTCGACGCCAACGGCAAGAAGAAGGTACCATGTGGCTGACACATTACTTACATCATCTGTTCTGTGTCTGAGACATGACCAGCCCACGGCCACTGAAGCTTAAACACTCTGCAAGCTTTGCCAGTAACACCATTTCTTTTCTAGATATTCTGATTTTGGAGCTAGTTCTGAATTAAAATTTCTGTGCAAGAACTTTGAGCTTTATATTCATGTGAAACAAAAGTAGCAATACATTGTTGCAGCAACATATGTTTCTTTGTCGTGAGAAACATGCTGCAGGCAACATTATACTCAGTTTGAGAGTGAAATATGTAGTCAAATGGTATTAATTATTACTACCTTTGCCCGCGACTTCGTTCGCGTGGAAGCGGTATGACACCACAATATACTATAACAGCCACATTTTTTATAAAACTTCCCTGTATACTTACTACGTTTGTAGTTTTGGTCTAAGCAGCCAAAATATACAGAGAGTCGGGACTGCTGACGCGCGATATGTCCTGTCAATAACGGACACAACAAAACAAAATCGGACAAATCAGTTGAGCTGTTCTCAAGTGATAATTTTTCATTCATGCGGCAATTGATTTTTATTTACGCCTTCTTCCCATGGGGGTAGGCAGAAACTACAGAACGCCTGCTATATTACCTCGTAGATTATTACGATGTTTCTTTATTTATAAAAGTTTATAGCAATCTTATAACTAAACAATGTCCCAAAAAACCGGTTCTGCTACAATGCTGTACAACTTTTGTTGACTATGAATAGGGGTTTTTATGACATTGAGTGTGACATGTTATGTTATTATTCTAGGTCCACAAACTGCGTTTGTCGGTAGACGATCTGATCCCGGGCGGAGAGCCGTCGAGCAAGTCTAAGAAGGGTAGCAAGAGGAAACGCTCGCCGTCGCCACCGCCACAGAAACATGGCAAGAGGAAGAGGTATGAATAACTCATAATAAGTCTGTCATTAACTATAGAGGTGTCCCCCTCCCCCTTTCATTCTTGTCTCGTATCTGAGGGTTTACTCTCTAAGTCCGTCAACGAAGATACGGGCCGTCCAGAAGTAATTGATCCGTCAAAACCAGTGTCAAATTAAATTTTTCGGACGGGCAAAACACGGGCGTAGGGACAACTGTCAAATCGTATCGTCATTCATTCTTAGTTCTGAAACCGAACTAATCTTATGTCTGTAAGTGATAAAGAGTTGGAAACGCCCGTAACTTCGGCCGAAACTACGGACTTCGTGCTTAAGGAGTATAACTGCACAAAGTTTATGAGAATAGCTTAGTATTATTATTTGAGATGCGTTTGCTCTTTACTCTAGTCTAGGCCAGAGGTGACAGACAAAGTCAACGATGGAGCGAACTTACCCAGAAAAATAGAATAGCTTATTATTATTATTTGAGATGCGTTTGCTCTTTACTCTAGTCTAGGCCAGAGGTGACAGACAAAGTCAACGATGGAGCGAACTTACCCAGAAAAATAGAATAGCTTATTATTATTATTTGAGATGCGTTTGCTCTTTACTCTAGTCTAGGCCAGAGGTGACAGACAAAGTCAACGATGGAGCGAACTTACCCAGAAAAATAGAATAGCTTATTATTATTATTCATATTCGTCTTCTTCTTTTCGTGTCGACGGTACTTGATTTAATAGGAATTAATATACAGGGTGTAAGGGACAACCCTCCGCAGACTGATGGGATTAATTCAAAGACGACCGGTACATGAAATTATTTCAGGAACGTTATGGGAATCCCATAAACCTGATTTGTTTTATTACCTCACACGTAATGTATGTTTACCGTGGCAAAACGCGCGTAGGGAACAGCAGCGAGGCGAGCCTTCGGCCGCCGTGTATTTGCTGATCCATTGCTGATTTTTTGATTTTAGCTTTTTTATTTACATAAATGAAGTTCTGCGAGCAGAGAATGTAATTTTAAATTGAAATAAAAGATTAGTAACTGAAAAAAACGATTTAAAAAAATAAAAATTTTCCTGAGAAATTTTTCGGTGGAATATGATTCATAATAAGGAGCTGAATGCACCCTGTTAGTTTGCAGAGGGCTGTCCCTTACACCCTGTATTGTTTGAGCCCAATACATTGGCTGGTGGCATTACTATTAAGAGCTCGTATTATCCCACTGCAGTGTAAAGGCCTCTCTACTCTTTCCTTTTCTCTCGATGTAAGGCGACTAAGTCTTAAAGGAAAAAAAAAATGCCATTCAACAAGGTGATAGCAGGGCTATTTTAATGTATCCCAATTTTCAAATTTCTGCAAAGACATATTCTACAAGAAATGCGAGTATTTCTAGAAAAACTTTGTTTGTACAGTCGTACAACGAAGCGTCGTGAAAATGACGTGGACGAAGAAGAGGACAACGCATCCAGAGACAACACTGACGCTGCGCCTACGCCGGAGAGCGAACGAGCTGCTGAGCGTAAGTACTATTTATTTTACACTAGCTTCCCTCGCTTCGCACAGTTTGAACGACTTGACAAAACATAGAGATTTCTCTGTTATATGTAACTGCAATGTTAATAAAGTTGGTATTACACACATAAACCTTACGGAATTCATTCTCTAAATGAAGTTTAATACCGCATCAAAATCCATTGTGCAGTTTAGACGAACGAAGCGGACCAACAGACACACGAAATGCGACTTTTCTTTGTGTAGATGCGATCATTCCCAAGTTTCTTTGGCCTGGCCTGTCAAAAAACAGGACAGTGGGACATACTTAGGCCTGCTTGCACCACAATCATATCAATGCCTAAGAGCGAAAAAGGGATAAGATTAAAAAAAATATTTTTTTGCGAAATCGATTTATATAATTATATCGATGCTTAACAGCCAAAAAGCCGATTCTAACTATGTATACATATAAGACAATTTCGCAAAAAAAAAAAGTCGCTTATCCCTTTTTGATTGTTAGTCATCGATATAATACGTTTAACGCTAAACATATTTAAAACATCATTCTGTCTCTGTCATCTTCAAACGACTGACAGAAACGGAACGGTGTTTTAAATAAACGTTTAGCGTTAAACGTATTTTGTGATTTGTGGTGCAACTTGCAAATGGGCCTTTAAGTGCTTTTTCAACTTAGCATGTCGATGGCAATCTAAGTTGAGTTTGGCGCCATCGGTAGCGTCCGTCAGTTCCTGTAACGTGCAGAGAACAGGACACGCAGGACTTTTTTTTTAATGGCATCTCGCAGGTCAACCTAGGAAGTTGTTGACTGCTTAACCGGACTTTCCTGTGGGTGACTCAATAAATTAAGACCTCCAGCCAGGGCATAAAACTAAGCGACAGCTCGCTAAGGGCACGGACCGCGGCTTAGGGCGTCGCTGGGGGAGGACACCAGGGGTCGAATTTAAAACTACATACTCAACGGCGCGGGTTGGCTCGAGCCAGGGTGGGGCGGGTACGCAGGACTGTGTTTGTGCTTACTTATATAGAGATATTGTTATGTGCAGCGGCTGCAAGCGCGTCCGCGGCCGCGAGCGAGGCGCCGCCCAGCGACGCGCCCGCCACGCCCGCGCCGCCGCTCGACGCGCACGACGACTCGCAGGGCAAGCACAGCGACTCCAACACGCAAGTAAGTCTCATATTGAACAATACAAGTATTATTTTGAGGTAACAACAGAAGTTCAAATCAATTTAGAAAACATACCAACAATAACTCAAAACAAACAGACTAGAAAAAGTTTTTTAAATACTGCAAGGAAATAGCTGCCAAAGTTGTTAAAAGGAACAAAGGTTTAAATATATAGTATCGTTAGAATACAGAGTGGCCGGGACATTGACGCGCAACCTGGTACCATCGATTCAGTAGGTATGAACCGCAGGGGCGATGAAATTTAGCGTCGGGTATTTAAAAAAAAAATAACTCATTCTGTATAACGAGCCAACAGGAGTATATGTCTACACTGGTTTTTACCCGCGGCTTCGCACGCGTGGTGATCGGAAATAATCATACGGGAACGTCCACCGGGATAAAAAAAAATATTCTACGTCCTAACCCAAATCAAACAAAAAATTTCATTCAAATCCGTTCAGCCGTTAAGGCGTGAAAAGTAACATACAGACCGACAGTATTACATTTTGTTATATTTTTCCTGATACAGCTTGGATCAGATTTTGTAACACCACGAAATACTATATTTTATATAGTATGACTATTCCAGCTTTTCAAATTAACATTTATATAACAATAAATTTCACAGGAAATGCTAACTAAGGAGGAGCTAGAAGACAACGTGACGGACCAGACGCATCACATCGTGGTGCCTTCTTACTCAGCGTGGTTCGACTACAACTCGATACACACGATTGAAAAGCGCGCGCTGACGGAGTTCTTCAATGGAAAGAACAAGTCTAAGACACCTGAGATTTATCTTGCTTACAGGTATATTTAGTCAGTAAAAGTCTGACACGCCCTCCCGCTCCGCCCAGAGCGGGAGAAGTCATTTGATGATTTCCCATAAAAAAAAAAAGAATTTTATATTTATATTTTTTATACACTGGTTGACCCCTTGACAATCGGTTGTCATGGTAAGGGCATGAAATGCGGAGAAATGAGAAAAATGTCGTGAGGAAAGTTTTGAGTATGAATGTGCATGTATAAGATGGTATAAAAGTAGGGAAGACCAAAGAAACGATGGATGGACTGTGGGAAAGATGATATTTCGTCAACTATTGAGATGACGACTAATAGAGAAGTATGTGCCAGGCCCCACCTAAGTGGTACCTGATTCGTTACGCTACTAAGTTAATTAAACACTCAAGTAACTTTCAAAGGTTTATTGCAGAGAGAGTTAACAAGGTAACGTTTAGGTAAAGCTATCGCTAAAATGAGAAAATGATGGAAATGAATGCACCTGGTTGCTGTCCGTAATGCACTGAGCTCGCGGCGCATTTAGTGTAACCGTATTGTATCGCTAGGTCAGTAAACGCGGTCAATTGCAATTATTGCATCGGACAGTATGGAAAACATATTCCGCCGATTCCAAATAAACTGACATAAGGCCAAGAGAGTGCAGCAGGCTGCATACAGCTTCAGATTTCTCCCAATTTTTAATTTAGGAGACAATCTTTTTTGCGTTATCAAAGTCAAATCGTTTATTTCAAAGGCACTTGAACGTCAAAAATTTAACAAGATTATATAATTGATTCTAGTTATCCCTTCCAAAAGATAGTTTCGTATGGAGAAGAAACTCCACCATTACTCTATTAAAATGTTTTACAATATTTTGTATACATTAATTATATAATTTTATATTATGTGAAGACGATGCACTTAGAATAAAATTACTATACCTACCACAATAGATCAAAAGAATGTTGTTTCCAGGAACTTCATGATAGACACATACCGTCTGAACCCCACGGAGTACCTAACTAGCACAGCGTGTCGCCGCAACTTGGCGGGAGACGTGTGCGCCATCATGCGTGTGCACGGCTTCCTCGAGCAGTGGGGCCTCATCAACTATCAGGTTAGAATATTACTAACAGTGAACGTGTTACAACGCCATTAATGCTACGGATACATTGTTGCGATAAAACGTACTACACTTCGCATGCTCTCTCGCACACTGCTCGACGTCTCGTTGACAACAGAGAGCGCGCGAAGTGTAGTTCGCGTTATCGCGAGAATATAGCGGTAGCATTTGAAAAAGAAGCACAGAAAAAAATATTGACTGTCACAGAAACACCATTGTAAATAACCTGCAATCCATGTTAATAAAAATATCCTCCCAGGCTTGCGCAAATTAGTGTGAGCCGCAACGCAACGCAATGCAAAAATTTTCTTTCAGCACCTTCGTTCATTTTCTATGATCCACCGCACTCTGCAGGCGGGTCACACCGTTCTTTTTTGTATGAAAATGCATTGCGCTGCGGCTGTAATGTGCGCTTGGCTTTAATTATCACCCTAAAGCGGTGTCCTCAATGCGGAGCTTGTGAATGGAGCCTCCCCCCGGGCCGTCCGCTCCCGGCCCAGGCACCACCCTGCTTCCGCAGTCGTTGAGGACGCGGCCTACGCGTCAGTGGTATAGATTCATTATTTCTATTGCGCCTTGTTGCCATAGATAAAGCGCAGAAGAAATAATCCCCACACCACTATGGCAACACTTGCCGTTGATTTATCATACATTATTTACAAACATTTTTAATAAAGAATTTCTTTCGTTCTTTAATTTTCTATGTGTTTTAAAAAAAGGTGTTATGTTTTCCAGCTGGAGGCGGAGTCGCGGCCCACAGCGATGGGTCCGCCGCCCACGTCGCACTTCCACGTGCTGTCCGACACGCCGTCCGGCCTGCAGCCGCTCGTCACGCGGCCTACGCAGCCGCGACCGGGTAATTATAATGCGTATTTTCGACTTTTGAGGATATTGGACTGGATTTTATAAATTGGAATTCTTGAAACATTTAACATAGATATGCCATAGAAAAAAAAAACTCTGTGCTAGACAGAGACAAAACTACACTACTACTACTACTAGCATCTGGCTTCACAAGACACCAACACCATAGCAACTTCGCCCCATTCAGTACCGTAATTATCCGCTCCGCTCCTCCGTTTTGCGTGACTAGGATGGAAGAATTACTTCGAAAGCGTGTAACTTCTCCATTTTTGCACCGATTTTTTTCATAAATCTCCGTCTTGTTGTAACATCTTCCAAATATTATCAAGTATTCATGAATATTTTTGATAGTAGTCAAATACCCTATTTTCTAAAACACTGTGCGAATTTGAACCACTTTTACGTGGAATCACGATTCCTGAAAGTATTTTGTCTACGAATAGTGTGTTCGTTCTTTGGTTATTTGCATCAATAGGTTAGAAGTAGGGGAATAACGTAGATACTGTTGTCAAGACACCGACAGCATTAGATTGCGTCCTTCACTTTTCAGTTAAATTGTAGATGAAGAGTCATTATAGAAATAGAAATAGTTTATCATCCGGGCATTACAAGTAAGCAGGGACATAGGTTAAGCACAGGCTGAGACAACATGAGTTAATTAAAAAAATATATATTTCCTACAGCTAGGTTACAAAGGATTACCTGCCAGTGAGCCCCAAACTAGACAGTAAGGTGGAAATAAAACGACGTGTTAATATTGGCATTTATTTTGTCTAGCGGAGAACGTGCCAAAGGTGGAGCCAGGTCTACCCAACGGTGCCGAGGCGGGCGCGGCAGCCGCGCCGCCCGCGCCGCCCATCAAGCCTGAACCTTCGCTGGACCTCGCTGCTGCGTCTGGACTCAAGCTCGACCAGGTAAGCTTATTTCCTTGACCGGCCAGAATATGACTACCTTTCTTCCACAGTTATCTTACCTCCGATTTTATATCACTGTCAAAATCACAGTGATCTTAATTGTCGTTGCAATAAGATTGCTTTTGGGTTGCTGCCATTGACAAGTCGTGAAAATCACAATGATCTTTATTATCGTTACAATAAGGTTGCTATTGTTAAAGGCAAAATAACTGTGAAAGGAATGTAGGCGGTCTTTTTGAGGTGACTCGTCTCGTTGTGAACTGACCCTTAGTCTGTTTCATGCGTTGCGCCGCCTTTATATACCTATTAATACTTTATTCATATATTATGATAGATCCACTTTACAAATACATTTTATCATGTTTGTGTATCTGTCGTGGCCAGATCTTAGAATTGATCGTTTCATGAAGTGTTCGGTCATTTCATGAAATGGCCTGCTAAAATTGACCATATCGTTTAAACGTCGTTGACGTTAATGATATGTTAGTCGACGTTTGGCCATATCGTTAATGTATGATATCTGTCATGGTCTGATCGTAGAAATGGCTATATCGTGACGACAGCAATCTATTTATCGACATTCCCAGCTGGCCACTTGCATTTCACGCCGCTTGTGGCACCTCGACCAAATGGGTTAGGTTAGATTAGAACTGTGACCAACCGCGCGCGAGCCGACCGAGCGAAGCGAGCGGTGCCGCGGCAGCGGTCGGCGAGCGCTACATCCAAGTTGGTCGCAGATACCTAAGAATTATTTGAGTAGGAATAGATGCACAACAAAAACAAAGCGACATCAATGCCTCTACCGGTGGATAATCTAACTATTTTACGATATTATCACTAATGTTTGGCCACATCATGAAGTAGTCGTGCTGGCCAGACCACATCATGATGTGACCAGCGGTCGATGTTCTATTTCACACTTCATGAAATGATCAATTCTAAGATCTGGCCACGACACACACACAAACGTGATAAAATGTATTTGTAAAGTGGTATTACAATACACGTCACACGGTACGCACTGTACGTACAACTATGTCGACACAATATAACAAGTTCGTCTGCATATTTAGCACTGCCTATACCTTAATATTGTTGCTGCTTGCAGTACCGCGGCGGCGTCCGCGGTCGCGGCTGGACGGAACAAGAGACCCTGCTGCTCCTGGAAGCGCTGGAACTGCATCGCGACGACTGGAACCGAGTCGCTGCGCACGTGGGCACGCGCACGCAGGACGAGTGCATCCTGCACTTCCTGCGCCTGCCCATCGAGGAGCCCTATCTGCACGACGCGCAAACTGGTACACTGCACTGTCTTTTTACCCGACTACAGCAAAGCCAAAGAAGGGTTACGATCTTAACATGCTATGTGTGTATGTTCATCCGTTTCCTCATACTCCACTATTCGTTGTATTTTGACTCCAGCTATACGATAACTGTGAACATTGTCGAAAAGAAGTTGGTTAAAAATACGTAGCGAAAATGTGACGTGATCTACCTGCTGAAAACTGCTGAACGTTTTTATTTTTCGATTCGGCCGGGCTTTTGAATCCGCAGTTATTGTGGATTAATTTTTAGTGGCGCAGAATAGGACATTTTACATTTTATGTAATACCTACCGACCTACCGAGTGATTGAATAATTATGTTTATAAAATTTAATTAAAACACGTAGCCATGGGCGCCGGCAGGGGGGTGCCAGGGGGTGCACTTGAACCCCTTGGGAATCTCGGGATCAACAGGAATTATTGAAATAAAAAGCCGTCTGTTGGAAATCATTTTTTTATTCACAATAATTAGTAGGCAGTAATTACACAATTCTCATTTAAAAAGTGATTCATTTCGATCGTCGTGAACAAATAGGTGTGAGCCGTGACGACTGGGTACCTATATAATAAATTCATAATGAATAGTCAGAAATTTGTAAATGTCTCGAACATTCAGACTAAAATTTCATCTTTTTATTAACAATCATATACGGCAAAGATTGTAAGAAAACTAAAATCTGCACCACCTGGAAATTATTTCTGCCGGCGCCCATGCACGTAGCCTGATAAACGTACTGTTTTTTTTACTTTTATCCTCTTGTGCCAACCTTACCAAATAGGTACTAAATTTTGCACGCTCTTTGGAAGCTTTGTCACTGTTCCGTTTCTTTACTTATGTATTAAAACTACATCGCCCAATAAAAGAGTCGTAACATCACACCTGCTTTCCCCAAAGGGTAAAGCAGAGGTGTAACTGTAGTACACCCACATTTCGCCAGTAAGTCCCATGTAATAGGGGGCGAGCCTGTTGTTATCAACCTGTTACTTATATTTATTTTATGTTATGTCACAGGGGGCGTGCTAGGCCCGCTGGCCTATCAGCCAATCCCGTTCAGCAAGACTGGCAACCCAGTGATGTCCACCGTGGCTTTCTTAGCGTCTGTGGTGGATCCGCGCATCGCGTCCAAGGCAACGCGGGCAGCTATGGAAGAGTTTGCTGCTATCAAGGTCAGATCATACATACATAACATAAACTTACGCCTTTTTCAAATAGGGGTATGCAGAAACTACGGAATGCCACCCGCTACGGTGCTAAGATCATAATACTTGCAAGAACGAATATGTTTTCTACATTTATTGGTGGTTTAATGGGCATTGTCTATTCTAAAGTGTAGGTTTCTAATGAGAAAATGGGCAGATGATTACTTAAAATAAAAATAAACTTACTGTTAAAACCTGTAATTCCTAGCAAGTCTCGCTTGAGTAGCCAAATGCATTCAGTTTTGTATTATATTACCTTAGGCCTGCTTGCACCAGAAATCATAAAATACATTTAGCGCTAAGCTAATTTAAGATCGCTCTTAGCGATAAGACCGCTAATTGTGCCATCCCTTGTAAAATTTCTATTTTTATATCTGTAATATTCATGGTGTACGTAGGCGAAGGTTCACGGTCGACCACTTTTCAACCTTATTACTAAGGGAATAAGGGCGAAAAGTGAGCGACCGGGAACGTTTGTGGGAGTACATAGTAAAGAGTATTCTATCTATCTAATTTAAAACATCGTTCTGTTTTTATCTATCGTTGTAGTTGAATGATGTTTTAAATATGTTATTTGTGGGGCAAGCAGGCCTTATTGTTCATTTAGTGACTAATACGTTGTGCCGCACAGGACGAAGTCCCCGCGGCCATGATGGAGGCGCACGTGAAGGCGGCGGGCGCGCACGGGCCGGCCGCCGCGCTCGCCGCCACCGGCATCGCCGGCACCGCACCCGAGGGCGCGCCTGCAGGTAACTACCGTACTACTGAAGCTTTCATGAGAACTTCCTTGCAATCCCAGAGACTAAGCTCTAATTTCTCATATGCATGGGCATATGGAACATTTGCTAAAGTTTGTCATAGTTTCAGTGTGTTCATTAAAAAAAAAAGCTAATAGATGCGACTTCTGTAAATTTAATTTAATTTGATGTCAGTTTTCATGAATAGTTGTCATTATTTTTGACAACTAATCCTATCCACTAATCTTGGGCAAACCGAGCCCATACCATCACTCTTATAGCAAGTCAAAATTAAAAAGTAAAGTGTCATACTACATAGTGGGAAAACAACTCAAACAGACCGTCACCTTAACCTGCTCTAAAAATGATTATAGTAAGGTTAAATAAATACTATAAACGATTGCTGTGTCCAGCTGAACCCAAGAAGGAGGGTACATCGGATATCAAGGCGGAGCCTATGGAGGTGGAAGAGGGCGAGGCCAAGGTGAAGGACGAGCCGCAAGATGCGCCCGCCGCCGCCGAGACGGATAAGGAACCCAAGGAGGAACCTGCTGCTCAACCTGGTAAGTAACCTCACAGTACAGCCGGTCTACTCTGTAAAGACCGTACCGTGAAAACTAAACTGAAGTGAGCTGTCATTCCAGCTGATGCTAGGGATTGACAATTAACAGCTCACTTCACCCAAGTTGTCATGGTGAGATTTTTACAGAAATATCGGCAAGAGCTATGTCCTATCCCTGTATCCACACCATGACTTATTTCAGTACAAATAAGCTTTATGATACATACATACATACATAGACTCACGCCTTCTTCCCATGGGGGTAGGCAGAAACTACAGAACGCCACCTGCTACGATCCTTACATACTCCTTTTGCCTCGTTTACATTCATACATCTGGTCATACACGCACGCCGGTTACGAGTACTACGCACCTGACCTTTCTGAAGAACATCACCAATAAGATCACTACATGTCTTCCTAGGGCGTCCCCTTCCGGCGTTTCCACTCACATCTGTCGTGTAAATACCTTTTGTTAGTCGACTTTCATTCATCCTCTCAACATGACCAAACCATCTAAGCATACTCTTTTCAATTTTTGTCACTACATCTTCTTTTAAACCGCACCGTTGCCTTATCACATCATTTCTCAGTCTATAATTTATAGTCACACCACACATGCTTCGCAAGGAACGCATTTCCACAGCATTTATTCTACTTTCATGCTTCTTTTGCCATACCCAACATTCACTTCCATACATAAGCGTAGGCACCAGCACACCATTGTGAACAGCCAGTCGGGCCTTTTTAGACATTAACTGGTTGGTCACAACTGCATGTATAGCACCATTCACTTTATTTCCCGCATTTACTCTCCTTTCCACATCTTCATCTATCTTTCCATCCCTTGTAAACAGACTCCCCAAATATAGAAACTCACTTACTTGCTCCACACTTATCATTTATTTTCACATCACACATCGATACGTCCTTTTCTCTTTCAAACACCATAACCTTCGTCTTATTCACATTTATATTCATCCCTTTCATCTTATATGCTTCATCCATGACTTTATGATCTGTTCTTATATCTAAACAAAGACTTGATTTTGTCCCATAAATAAGTAGTGACTTGATTTTTTTTTAGGTTTTGTAGTGTTAATTTTTTTTTCTTATATATTTTTGGTGTATATAATATATAAATAAATAAATATTGGTGAGACGATTTAGGTTTGCTTGAACTATTTCAATTCAATGCCACTACTGCTAAAACTGCTTTTTAATCTTGGGTTTAAGAAGAGCTATCATATATATTTTATTATGATTTGTGGAACTAAATATAACACAACTGCTTTGCTCGCTATAAAAAAGTACTCAACAACCTAAAAAAAGTTCAAAATATATATTTGATCCAAAGTATATTCGAATCTATTTAGCATACGACCAGAAGGTAAATTCCTAAATTTAAAATTATTATTGCAGTGTCATTAATTTATATTCTAAAAATACAGAAAAAACCGAAGCCCCAACGACAGTAGACGCCAAGCTGCAATCCGCAGCCGCTGCAGCGCTGGCCGCAGCTGCTGTGAAAGCGAAGCATCTCGCCGGCGTCGAGGAAAGAAAGATCAAGTCCTTGGTCGCACTGCTAGTGGAGACGCAGATGAAGAAGTTGGAGATCAAGCTGCGACACTTCGAGGAGTTGGAAGCTACCATGGAGAGGGAACGGGAAGGTACTTGAGCTGCAATTTTTAGGGAGCCAGGAGATTATGAGAATCGGAAAGAAAACTGTAAAATTAGTTCCGTATAGATGATGCTAAATGTTTTGTCTTGCCGCCGATTGGTAGCTTTTTATTGAGGATCACTGTGACAAACACTCAGCGCTCTCTTGCAAAAGGCTTCCAGCAAACAACCCCATTTAGGGCTGATTTTTCAATCGTCAGATAACTTTTATCTAGGGAATATGTTTGACGTTTTGACAGCTTTTGTATAGAAAATGTGTCAAACCGCCATATTTATTCCTCAGGTAAAAGTTATCTGACGATTGAAAAATCAGCCCTTAGGCAAGTTTTCTGATTCTGGATTCTAATTTAACCGAAATGAGGCAGCTTATCAAAATATTTTGTCAGAAGGTTGTTATTTCTTAGATGGTCAGTCAACAGCATGATCATGGTAATAAATGTAATAATTTGACTTTGACAGCGCCATTGTTGCCGCCCATATTAGCCGTCAGGACGGTTTGCGTAGTTAAATGTTACAGGTCGCGTCATATAAAAAGAACGCTGGCGGTCAAGCTGCGCATAGGCGATTCATTGGTCTATTTGGTGGTATGAGGTGCGGTGCGGGGCGGGCGGGTCACGCGCCGCATGCTTGCCGGTGCGCTATTGGTTCGTCAGTCGACCTTTGCTTTCCGCGCTGTGTCCACTTTACGTTCGTTCTAAAAATACCATCGCGTACAAAAGTTTTTAATTACGAAATGGTTTTACATAGAAAATTGCGAAAAATGATTTATGACGTATATTGTTTTATGAAGAGAGAGGCAGAAAATAATGCAGTTGATAATATAAAACAATGCATGAAATGGACCGCAGAGGCAACAAAATGTTCCGAGTCTACAGTGAGACGAATTGTACGAGGTTCAAAAGATTCGGAATTTCTTATTGTCTTCGGAACTCCCGGCAAAAATAAAAGAATTTAAAAAAAACCAATAACAGACATTGATAGCTTTGACCAGGGTGTTGTTAAAAGAGTGGTCCACAATTTCCACGTCACTGAAAAAGAATTGCCTACCATAGGCAAGTTGCGAAGGAAGTTACAGGATGACCTACATTTCTATGGATCTGCAGCAAGTCTCAGGCGAATATTAAAAAAATTGGGCTTTATGTGGAAAAAAACAGAAACCAACAGAAAAATTTTAATCGAGCAGTCACAAATTCGATTTAAAAGAATTGAATAAGATATAATAAGATAAAAAAATATAGAGAGGAAGAAAGACCTATCATTTACACTGATGAATCATACGTCGATAGTTCCCACGTGTCTCATCATTCTTTGACAGACGGTCCCACCAAAGGCATTAAAAAACCTCTATCTAAAGGTAGCCGCTTGGTCATAGTGCACGCGGGTGGTGAAGCAGGTTTTGTGCCGAATGCTTTGCTAACGTTCAAAGCCGGTACAAAAAGTGGCGACTATCACGACAACATGAATTCGGAAAATTACGAGCGGTGGCTCCGTATTAAACTGATGCCGAATTTACCGCCTAATTCAGTCGTGGTAGTCGACAATGCATCGTACCACAACAAACAACTCGATGCTGCACCAACGTCCAATATAAAGAAAGCAGACATGCAAATCTGTCTCCGTCAAAAAGGAATTGAATTTGAAGAATCCATGCTAAAGCCGGAGTTGTACAGCTTAATAAAAAAATACAAAGAGCAATTTAAGGAATTTAATATCGACGCTATATTAAACGAGGCAGGCCATTCTGTACTTCGTTTGCCCCCATATCACCCGGACCTAAATCCTATTGAAATGGCCTGGTCCCAAATAAAGGGATATGTCGCCAGCAAAAATGTAAGTTGGAACCTTACACGGATAACTGACCTGGTTAATGAAAAAGTAAATTTAATGGGAGCAACAGAATGGGGGAAATTATGCACCAAGGTAAAGGAAATAGAGGCCGATTATTGTAAAAGCGATCATGTGGTCGACATGATGACAGAAACATTTATTATTCGTGTAGGGGATGATGATTCTGACTCAAATGATGATGAAAGCTCAAGCGATGACAGCAACGACGATGAAACGGCCACCTGTAGCACCAGCACCGCGTCCTCGTCTGGTTTTCACGTCACCCACGACGACTTAATGGAAGGAGTTTCAATATTAAAAACATGTTTGATTCAGTGTAGAATGTTTATCTAAAACATTCTACACTGAATCAAACATGTTTTTAATTCTATTTAATAATACTCCATCAATATATTTCTCAATGTATCTACGAATAACCAATATTCGAAGCCGCGAGCGAAGGGCTAGTTCAAAAATAAAACAATAGGCCTAGTAGTTTCGTGCGCGAGTGTACTCATGCGCAAACACCCCCCCTCCACTTTCTTCCAGCGTTCTTTTTACATGACGCGTACTATACTACTGAAGCGATGACGTAGTGTAACCATACCAGGACCCGGATACCTAATACTCTCTAGTGGCCGAACCCAATAACCTATCTATCTCCAGTTTTGGCATACTGGAGATAGAAAAACCTATGTATCTATCTATGGTTTTAACGTCCCAATAATCTATAAGAGATTATCGAATCTTACCGGCCTGACATAAGGACAGATAGAATTATACAGTCTACCATCAATAGCTATCTGTCTTTTACTGAAACTAGCTTATTGGGTTCGGCCGTAAGAAAAAATCTCATAATGTCAGACAACAAATAAAGGTTTTCTTGTCACAATTTTTCAAAACCTCAGCATTCTTTCCAGCTTTATTTAACAACTAGCTGTGCCCCGCGACTTTGTTCACGTGGATGTCGTAAGACACACAATATACTAAAATAACAGCCACGTTTTAATAAAACTCCCTCGTCTCCCGACCCATCGCGTTGCATCGCCCGCCTGCGCTATTACTTCGTTTTCGCTTAATATTCTTTCTGATTTTTTTCTATTTGCTCGGCTCCTAAGGGTCGTAGCGTGATGTTAAATAGCCTATAACTATCTTCGAGAATTGGGCTACCAGATCCAAAAATAATTTTTCAAATCCGACCTTTTGTTCACAATTTCATGGGTTTTAATTTTTTGCGCGGAACCCCAGTTATTTTTCTAAAATAATAATAGCCGTAGCCTATTTAAAAAAAAAACTCTTAACACACTACTAAAGCTTCTTTAATAATATAATTCAATCATGATTCGAAAGTAACGTGGCGCTATCTATTATCATAAGAAAGTTAATGTTGTTTTCCTTGGGATCAGTACTTTTTTCGGGATGAAAGGTAGCCTATGTCCGTTTCTGTACACCTGAAAACGTATATGCGAAATTCATGATGCTCGGTTCAGTGATTTAGGCGTGAAAAGGTAACAAACAAACTTACTATATTAGTTAGGATAAACATTTTTTTTTCTTGCATTTAAACGAATAAGTAATAATTTAATGAATATTTATTTTCGCAGGACTGGAGTACCAACGCCAGCAGTTGATACAGGAGCGGCAACAGTTCCACCTAGAACAGCTGAAGGCTGCAGAGTTCCGCGCGCGGCATCAAGCGCATCAAAGGTAAGCGAATTATACAGGGTGGTAAAAGACACATTGCATAGCCGTTATCTACGCATTCTGTACATCAAATTAAGTAACATTGAGCAAAAATTATTATTTTTGGTGTGAAAAACATTGTGCTTATAGGAGCATGCAACGATACAGGAGTGGTTAGCGCTTCCCCTTTAAAATATCCCCATTTTAAGGGGGAAGCGCTAACCACTTTACTGTCCGGGCGACAGCAATTATCCAGTCATATGTCGCCCCCCGCGCCCACGCAGTTTGCAAATAATTTGCGCGCCATTTCCAATTAGAATGTTATTATCTAGTAAACTGCTAACAAGATTACAATAGTAAAAATTGTGTGTATAGCTGAAACTGTACAGAATCAACTTATCTAAAACGTGAGTTCCAGCAACTAGTCCTAAGTACTTTAAAAAAAAGTTAAACTTGAGAATATGGGTTGAATTTGAGTAAAATATTTGCTATACCTAAGTTTTTACGAAACATTTTGTAGTTTGTGTCAATAAAACCTACTTTATAATTAAACTAGACTACATAAGCTATTTTTTGATGCCCGTATGTCCTTACTTGGTATGTTCTAAGTAGCACAATAAATTAAAACAAACAAACCGTCCACCCCTCTGCGCCCGCGCATCTTGCAAAAAACTTGCGTGCCGTTTCCAATTGGAATATTATTATGTAGTAAAGTATTTGCCATACCTAAGTTTTTACGAAACATTTTATAGTTTTACGAAAAAAAAAAATGGTTTTTGTCTATAAAACTTATTTTATAATTAAATTAGACTATAGAAGCAATTTTTTGATGCACATATGTAAGGACTTGATATGCTTTGAGTAGCACAATTATTTAAAACAAACAACCCGTTCCCCATCAATTTACGTTAAACGTCCCAGGCTACCTAGGATGCCCGTAATTGGTAACGTATAATCCTAACTATTTTCGTTGTATTTTAATGTTTCAAGTGTGTTTCAATACTAATAATGACCTATTTTCTATATTACGAGCAATATTTTAGTAGATTATGTAACAGAAATATTACGAAAAATAACAAACAAAATAAAAATATTGCGCAATATGACGCCATTGCCGTGTTTTTTCATATCGATTTTATCGGCTTAAAACAACCTTGGAACCTATGATAGATGTAGATATTCGTAAAGCTTGAATCCTGAGGATTTTTTTTAATATAGATATTACACTAATACATTGTGTTATTAAATAAATTGTACTTACATTGTAAACACGACACACGATTATAATTCTGTAAATACATATTTGTTACGGTCGCTAATCATATTTTAATCAACATAAAACCTAATACTGACCTGCAAATTGCAAAAAACGTAAGAAATCTTGAACTTCGCGGGCTACCCTGGCGCTTTCGCCTAAGTTAAGTTATAACATTTAAAACTTGTTTTCGTGAAAAAAAGTAAGAAATTCAATATTTCCGTAACGAGAAGGTATGATTCAGTACGAAAAAAATTATCACTGACGGGGAGAAATGACTGCCGGCTTCGTTAAGCGTATTTTTTAAACCCGTTATAGAGCTGTTTATTAGTATCGAGGCCTGAGCAAAAAACGCTGAAATACAATTATAGTAAATTTGTATTATAACCTTCTTCATTCATTTCAAATCTTTGACAGTCGTTGCGGGTTATCAGAAGCTCGAAAGTCTGATAACCGTTCTTACGAAGGGGTATCGTGTTATCCAGTAATTAGATGTGAAGGTCAGATAAACAGTCACTCCATGTAAAATACTGGCATACAGCTGCATGGTGTTAGACTTTACCCAACATAGTTGGGAAAAGGTTAGGCAGATGACGACTTTTTTATAAGATTTTAATTATCCCGAAATTATCGAAATATGGTAATTATTATTTTTTATTAGTATGCTCACTATTCTCTTTTGTTATGATACTCCGCAGACTACGTTTAATACAGTCACTCGGCCTATTTCAATCGGATTTATCGTATTCGCTGTACATCAAAACCGATTGTTTCCCACTATTTGGGCCGCAGTATTTACAAATAAAAGCGTTTGTGTGACCGCGTTATTTGTGAGTAGATTGTAAGCGTGGTTGTGGGGGGAACTAAATTCTTGAGTTTGATTCAAGGTATTTGGGGTTCTAGATATATTTTTATTTTCCTTTTTATTATTTTAAGATACTTTTTGTCGTTGCTTCTGTTACGTCTTTGTGTGTATATCCAGCATTTTAAATCAAATCTATTCTAAACTTATAAAGAGGTACAACTATTTGTTTATTTGTAAGTGGTACCTAATCTCTGGATTTATCGATCCGATTACAAAAAAATCTGGCGAGTGCTATAATAGGATATGGTAGAGTTGATTTCTACGCGGACGGTGTCGTGGGTAGAAGCTAGTTAACATAACTTTGTATAAATGTGGCTGTGAATTACCAAGATATACTACTATAGAGTTATAAAGAATAGGGTGGCAAGTGCGTCATCCTTGCGCGTCGTACCTTGCTTGCGCGAGCGACGCAGGAGTTTGCGTGGCGTCAGTGTGACGCCTATTTCGCATGTCGCATTGTAGCTACCGCCACACTACTCTCAGCATGATGTGCCTACCCTGTTTGTGATTGTTTATACTAAACGTTTTAAGACGAGCGCTAATCCTGACATGTGTACAAGTGTTTGGTCCAAAATAACCTCCTTACTAATAAACGCATTAATCAGGTCAAAGGAAAACACACCGATTTCTCTCTTTCAGTCGTCAGTAATTTGACTTTCGAAAGAAGAAGCCAAAGCGTTGTGTAACTATATAGACGCTATATAACGTTTATTAGTAAGGGGGTTAATGATTTATTTTTTATTATCAGAAGGTCGCATTAACATTGTGTATGTGCTGTGCAGGTTGCAAGCAGAGAGCGGCAGCGCAGGTGCAGTGGCGGCGCCAGGCGCGGCGGCGGGCGTGGCGCCTCTGGCGGGCGCGGCGCCGGCGGACGCGCCGCCCGAGCCCACGCCGCCGCCGCACGCGTAGCTGCCGCGGACACCCAACACGCTAGCTTGAATTCAGAATCTTACATAATTATCAAGTTTAGGAAAACAAACTCAATTATCATACATGTTAAAGTTCAAATTCCATTGCAACTAACATTTAGCGACCTAGCGACCCGCCACTGCTTCGCACGGTTTTTACGACTTGACAAATCATTGAGATTTCCATATTTTATGTATGTTTAACAATAATGTGTTATACATATTAACCTTCCAGAATAAATTCTCCAAATGATGGTGAAAACCGCATCATAAAACATTGTGTAGTTTAGAAGAACTAATCGGTCACACAGACAGACAAGAAAAGCGACTTCAATTTATAACACAAATAAATATGTATAAATGGTCACTCAAAAATCAACTCAAACAACTACGTAACGCTAAAGTAGACAGTTGAGTATGTGGCAATAAATTTAAATCATCTAAGATTCTGAATTAAAGTATTGTGCAGACCAACTGGTCAACTGCCGACGTTTCATATAACTTAGTTATAAGAAAATATTATTATAAGTTTAGACTTTCAAGAGTTATTATTGATATGAATTAAGATATTTGTAAACGAGTGATCTGTGCGAACGACGAGTGCGGTGTAAAATTGATTCGATTAAGTATTCGTTAAGCTTAAAATGTGTAAGTGTACGTCCGTAAGGCGCTGTGCATGGCGCAACGTTTTCAAATAAAAGGTGTCGAGTCTAATGGTATTGTTTCACTCTGCGCTGCCATTTTGTCTCGCGTTATCAACCCGCTAACTGTTTATGCTCACTTTTTGTCTGCAAAAAAACCCTTTATCGTATCATTTTATTGCTTTGACATGTTTTGGAAACATTTGATTCACAGTTGTACAGAAAACAATCCCTGGTGCACTACTGCACGGGAGTACCGTAAATAATTTTGTTTTAATTTAAATTTTAAGATTTAAAATAAATAATGTTTTTGATAATTTCCTTGGTTTCTATAATTTATTATTCGTTTGCTTCGGATACCCAAGAAGCAGGCCATGAATCACAATCATCGTATAAAATTTCTATGGTAAGTACTTGTCATGCTTGTTAATTCGGCGATATACAGAAGTTAGTGTACAGCGAACTATTTGTGAAACCGTTTTTCATAAACTTTTCTTAATTTAATTAATCTTATTTTGCAATCGGGTTTATTTCAATGCCATGAGTTATGATCAGTGATAGGAATAGGTAGTGCTAATTTGCCTAAACTTCGAGGAAGGAAGTAACATAGAGTGGATAATACCTCCTCTAAAATCCCGGAATATTTTACAGACGTTTAAATCCCGGGATTTAAAAACCACGAATTTTTTATTGGACTTTATTTGTAGTTACAAATTATTGTTTTGAAAAATCATAACATTTTTTAGGGTTACACACACACACACACACACATTTATATCTGTAATTTGTATGGTGTACATGGTAAAGAGTATTCTATCTATCTATAAATAAAGTCCAATAAATAATTCGTGGTTTTTAAATCCCGGGATTTAAACGTCATTAAAATTATTCCGGGATTTTACAGGAGGTATTATCTACTCCATGTTATTTCCTTCCTCGAAGTTTAGGCAAATTAGCACTACCTATTCCTATCACTGGTTATGATCGTTTTAAAATTCTGGACGAAGATTACTGAATAATAGGTCAAATTTTAGTAAGCGCAAATATTTTAAGGAGTTTATCTACTCATAAAACTAAACAATTTTCCCCAATAAACATGGATACGTTTTTTTTTTTTTTGGACTGTCCTTATAAATTGTACGCCCAGTTGACTGGTTTAGTATCGATGGTTAGAATTTTTTTTTCACATTTAGACCCATGTTTATTGGGAAAAGTTGTTTAGTTTTATGAGTAGATAAACTCCTTAAGGGGGAAGCGCTAAGGTAGCCCGCGAAATTCAAATTTTCTTACGTTTTTTTGCAATTTGCTGGTCAGTGTTAAGTTGCACGTTGATGAAAATATGATTCGCGGTCGTAACAAATATGTATTTACAGAATTATACTCATTACAATCAGTAATAAAACTTGTTAAGTTAGTATAATCCCCAAATGTCAAGATTTCATGAAATAGTAATTCTTGGGGTTTACTTGGTCTTAGAGAGTTGTGTTGATGACTTTAATGATTATAATTCTGTAAATACATATTTGTTACGGCCGCGAATCATATTTTAATCAACCTATAACTTAATACTGACCAGCAAATTGCAAAAATCGTAAGAAAATTTGAATTTCGCGGGCTACCTTGGCGCTTCCCCCTTAAAATATTTGCGCTTACATTTTTGACCTTATATATTTTATTTTTTATAACAGAACTGATCAAATCTATTAAATTAAAACTTTACACGCCCTGACATAAATATAAACTCGTCTTGATTTTTGTCTTAAAACCCACGTGCCAATCACTTTTAGTAATTGTTTATCTGCATATTGTACAAGTGTAAAACTAAATATGTATTGTAATTGATGATTTGCCATGGACAGAGTCTCATAGTCTCACAACATCATCATCATCGGCAGCCTTGTTGTGGCCACTGCTGAGTATAGCTGGTCTCCTCTATACTATCACATATTAATTTTATAACGAGTGCGAATATCTCAACGATAAAGGCGTTGGATAAAGCTCTGGCTGTAGGTTTGGGGCAAGTATAATATGATAAATAAATTAATAAGTATACAACCATTAGGTATCGTCGCATGACAATCCAGGTAGCCCCGTGCTGTTCACGCACGGAGAGAGTCCGGTGTGGGACCCCGAGTTGCAGAGTCTGTACTTTGTGGATGTCAAAGAAAACAACGTCCATCGACTCGACTACGCGTCCGGGAAGACTTATACTAAGCATATAAGTAAGTTTTAAAGAATCAAAAATATTTCTTACAGCCTCCTAATGACTCTTCTGTCTCATCGTCCGTATTACGAATCGAACGATCAATCTTCATTCTCGGTCTGAGATGGAAGTGAGAAAATTTCATAATCGCCACGCTTTGCAAACGAAATTAAGATCACAATACTTATCCTATTAACGCACAGGAAATAACTTCCTCTGGCTTATTCCGGTTGTCCACCATAAAACAGCCACCCTAGGGTGGATACTCGGAAACGCGTGTCCATCTCCGTCGCATCACCCCGTCCGGGGTGGATAATCGGAATTCGTATATCATTTAATACAGATAGATGGACACGCGTTTCCGAGTATCCGCCTTTTTTTTTTGGGTGGGAAATCATCAAATGACTTCTCCCGCTCTGGCCGAAGCGGAAGGGCGTGTCAGACTTTTACTTACTAAAACCCACCGTGTTCCTTCAGTTGCCTGTGCTGGGGCCACGGTAACTTTTTCGAATATCCCGCGACCCTAGCTGGCATCGGCCCTAGCGGACCCCGTCAATAATGCAGACATCTCTGGGGCGCGCGTGGAACACAACGCGCCGTCGACTCGGGCCTGGTCCTTATCGGACGGCAAGCTACCCATTACTTGCCGTATCGCCGCCGCCGATTGCTTCTGCGAGCACACGGCAGTGCTCCGCCCAAGCCGGGCAGACTTCCACCGTATGCTCCACCGTGTCCTCCGGGCGATCCACACAGTGGTGACACCCGGGCGTTTCCTCCCGCCTTATCCGGATCAGGTACCTCCCGAAGCACCCGTGTCCGGTGAGGACCTGTGTCAGGCAGAAGGTAAGGACGCCGTGGCGCCTCTCCAGCCACTCCTCAAAGAGGGGACTTACCGCCGCAATTGTGGCGTGCCCAGCACTCGGTTGCGACAATCGCACTCTCCATGCCGCCATGAGATCCCGCCGGAATTTTGTCCACCGTGCCGCGATTTCTCGCGGCAGCGGAGTTACGCCCCGGCGTTTTGCCTCCAGATCCCATGGCGGTATCCGGCAAGGCGGTTCGCCGCCTCACCGGAGACCGTGCGGTAACCCCGGGCTAGCCGGATGGCCATGACTCACTGGGGCGCGTTCAACTGACGGGGTGGTCGCCGCCTCACGGAACGCGCCCACACCGGAGCCCCGTAAAGGGCCATCAACCGCACGACCCCCGCGTAGAGCCTCCGGCAGGAGGCGTTTGGATCCCCTAGATTGGGCAGGAGCCACCTCAAGGCAGCCCCGGCCCGTTCCAGTCTGGGAGCCAAACGTCGGAAATGCTCCACGAAATTCCATCGGCTGTCGAGGACGAGTCCCAGGTATAAGGAACTGAAGGAACACGGGTGGGTTTTAGTCAGTAAAAGTCTGACATCCCCTCCCGCTCCGCCCAAAGCGGGAGAAGATTTGATGATGATTTCCCATTCAAAAAAAGGGTACTTCATCGTCGACTGGACGCCAATGGGAACCCCTCCTACCGTTATTTGGTAACTCGACAGTGGCGCGTTCCGAGGACCATGAAAACACATGGCCTCAGACTTGTGCAAGGCCACGTCGAGTCCCAATTGCCGGATCCTCTCGATGATTGTCGCAACCCCGCGTGTCGCTAATTCGGCTGCCGCTTGGTGCGACCTCCCCTGCGCCAAGACCAGCGTGTCGTCAGCGTAGCAAACCACGCTGACGCTGCTAGGGAGGTCGGCGCGCAGCACCCAGTCGTACCCGATGGCCCACAGATACGGCCCCAGGACCGATCCCTGTGGGACACCGCACGACATCTCATCGGTTCCACTCTGCCCCGGTGACCGGAATAGATGACGGCCCTGTCCGTCAAAGAGGCCTCGACCTCGCGACAGAGGTAGGTCGGCATCCGGTGATACCGGAGTGCCTTCCTGATGCAACTCCAGGGCAGGGTGTTGAAGGCATTCCGAGTACGCTACGGTGGACCCTAGCGTAATTTTTAGGGTGGCCAAACGGAATAACCCCTTCCTCTCATTCCGTGGTTCTGAGGAAGTGGCTTTTTAACTATCCAGAAATGACCACCCACACACTATCTGCTGAGCCAAACTAGAATGGGACTCGCATATAATTTGCCGAAAATTCTTAAATAGATATAAACATAGTGGTAATAGTTAATCCAAAGATTGTCTGGTGCATATCGCTATTAGCAATAAGACTGCCGTTGTACCCTGAATATTAATGGTTTTGGTTAGTTAAATTTTGGTGTACTATAAAGCAAATTCTATCTATATCTATTATAGTGCTGGGATGGACTGATCTAAGGGCGAGAAACCGGCTTGTAGTATTGTCTAGTCATCTCTCTGCCTTGTCTTTAAATCTTAGAAAGTATTTTGTTTATTTTTATTTTATTTTTTTCACATACTTCCTTGACTTACCTAATCTTTTCGTTATTTGACATTATGTACATACAATTATAGTTTCAATTATTTTCTATTTCTGTTTTGAGCTCGTGATTATAATGTGGTTCTATTTTGTTTTATTTTTCTGATTATTCTCATCGTTTTGTATGCACGTGTTTCTGTGACAAATAAACCTATTTTTCTTTCTTTCTTTCTTTCTTTCTATTTATTAGTGGTTTTTGTAGACAGGACATTAATTCAGACTTGTTACAGTTGTAATGGCAGATCTTGTCAGTGAGTTTATAGGTTTTTATGTATTATTATATTTTTAATCTTTATGAGTTAACTGTCATGTGTTTCACAATCTATTGTTATCGAACTGAATCAGCTTGCGTAACGGATGAGGGGAGATAAAATATTTTGTGAATGTGAGAACGTTAAACTGTAGATTTTTAGACCTTTTCCTATTTTGTTAAGTACCTGGTACTTGTTGACAGGCCTACACTGTCCTCCCATCCCTATTAGGTAACAATGTAATTTGAAAACATTGTAAAAGCCCATCATTTGTAAAAGAGTAACCGTGGAGTTTCTTGCCGGCTCTTCTCCATAGGAAACGACCAATTGGAACCGTGCACCTAGCTTCTGACGTTTCATAAGTGCCCATGTAGGTTTATGTAAAATAAAATATTTTGATTTTATTTGATCTGACATGTTCGTAACATCATATAATTATTCCAGACTACGGCGAAGTGAACGTCGTAGCCCTGGTATCGGGCTCCCACCGGCTGCTGATCGCCTGTCGGTCGTCACTGTACCTACTGGACTGGAACGTCGCAGGGGACGCGGCCATGCGACTACTGACCACCGTGGACGTCGGCCTACCCGACAATGTCATCAACGAGGGGAAACCTGACGCTGAAGGACGATTTTGGGCAGGTATAACTTTCTACCAACTTATCAAACCTTGTGGGTTTTACTTTCTTTCTCGCAACCGGCGTGCGTGTATGACCAGATGTATGAATGTAAACGAGGCAAAAGGAGTATGTAAGGATCGTAGCAGGTGGCGTTCTGTAGTTTCTGCCTACCCCCATGGGAAGAAGGCGTGAGTTTATGTATGTATGTGTGTATGTATAACTTTCTACTGTTAACTTCAAACTTCCCAAGGGGCGAATCTTTAATAAATGACTACACGATAGAATTTAATTCGACTGTCTATTTTAAGAGTAAAGTTTCCCTCACTATATCTTCAAGAATGCTAGTAGATATACTATAGTAGCAGTGGGCACAACTTACTGTACAAGATTGTCTTGAGAAAATGCGTAAGTATAGCTAGTGTAAGACAGGTAGTGTCTTTCTCTTATCTTCATGACGTGTTATCGTGGACTTTGCGGTTTTATAGATGATAAAAAACCTGTCGTAAAACAAAATTAAATGCGCTCGCTATATTTTAAATATTTAAGTATAAATTAGATTTTTGTTTTAATTGATTTAAGAAAGCTTAAATAAACTAGAAAACTCATAAAGTAAATAGTTGCAAGACGTTTTATGTTTCCTCTTGCGACTTTTATCACCGATTTTTTTTAGCAGCCAGTTTTTTTAAGCATGAAAATGGCGATAAGATCGAATAGTTTTTTTTTTTAACATCGTCAAGAGTAATTTGGCTGTAGCTTAGTCTATAGAAAAGCTTTACAATATGAATAGGTTAATTTTACTTTCTATAGTCCAGTTAGGGCGAATTTGACCAAACTTTTATACCTAGTCTAAGTCTAATCCAGCAAATAATTTTTTTATTTTTGACAGATTTTCCATACAAAAACTGCCAGACTTCAATTTTATTCCGCGGATAAAAGATATCTGACTTTGGTTAAATCAGCCCTTGATCCTGTATAAGAGTTCCAGCTCTTATGGTAAACTTTAATGGTTGTCTAAAAAACTTAATATTTGTTAACGATTTATTCTTTTCGTAGGCAAATTAAACCTGTTTTAGAAACGGTTGCTTTTATAAAGTGTGGAGTGCAAAAAACGTCAGGAAAACTCGACTTTACAGCTTCAATACGTCGGTAGTCCGTCAAAATTTACATCATTATTTAGAGAAGTGTTTTCTGCTAAATTTCGAAGGTGCTTTTCAAAATTAGTCCTCCAACCATGGTCCCAGTAGGTTATAGCCACTACCCATCTTTTATATTTTTACAAATGTTGCACTCTACATACATACTCTGTCTGTAGCAATGTTCTTGCGTCTTTCGGCGTAATTATGTCTAGAACAGACTTGTGAATACTATTTTTAAGGGTATTAATAGACTTTATTGAATATTTACAGATTAATTTAACTATCTATATACTAAAATAATTGGTTGATCTACATGACTTAAAATAAGGAATTTTAGGAGTCCGCCTTTAGATATTTCACACTTAATCAAGCTGATTGGTATTATGAAGGTTTTAAAATGTTGACTTGAGCCTTTTTACTCTATTTGAAAATATTGGGAACACCCAAATACTCAATATTTATTCCGAATTTCGATGTTCCGATTTTCAAAAGTCCGAATTCCGAAGTCCGAAAAATCACGAAATTTATTTTACCGAAAGTCGTAAATGCGATTTGTTTTCTTATGTTCGAAGAATCAAATGCTCGATGGGTTCTCGGTCCGAAAAACGACATTCCGATTTTCACTACTTCGAATAAACTGCTAAAATTGGGATTCTGATTTTGATTCAATTAGTATAATATGGGATATTAGTGACAGAAACGAATCGCTGCAAAACCGACTCCACGTGGTCTTGTCTGCCCTACCCCTATAGAGTGTAATTTAAACCCGCGTAGGCGCAGAGGGGCGAGGCGGGCCGCGAGCTGAGGAGCAGGTGGCTTTATCGTCCGCTGCCGCGGCTGAGGCAGGCCGACGAAGCCGGCCAGCAAGCCGAAGCTGCGGTGGTGAGCGTTAAAACCATCTGCGACGATAAGAGCAATAGCGCACTTGCGGCTAGGCCGCAGCGGCCAGGTCGCGGCGGCCATCGAGATAGATACATTAGTATGAAATCGCCATAGAGCACGCGCACCTGGCCGCACGCGGCCAGCGGCCACACCAAGCCGCAGCGGCCAGCGAGATCGAAGCGACGCATTTGCGGCCCGTGTTCAGTCGCTGGCCGCTGCGGCCACTGAGATCAATTGCATTGTAGTTAAATCACCAGTGTGCGCGCACTAGCCGCGGCGGCCGTACGTATTGTGGAACTACAGCGTGATTTGTGATCATCGCCATGTCTTTCGACACGGAAAGATTTATAACCGAGATTGATATCTACCTGCATCCTTTTTCATAAAACAGACACAGGGACCGTAAAGAAATAATTTGAATAAAAGTAAATAGGCATAGGCTTACCTTAAAGTTACAACAAGTTTTTCCTTGGCAGAAATGCAGGGGCGAAATTTAGTTACAGTGCCGGTGATTGATGGACTTAATTTTCTTAATAGTTCTTCAAACGAAGACTTGCTCATCCGCAAATAATTAAAGAACTTGTCATCATATTGCTGAAGGTCGGTGAAATAAGTATGAAATAATCCCTTTGTTCGCCTTTCACGTAGCAAGGGATGAACCCAATATTTTTTCCTTTTCTTTTTCCGCTTCTTACTTATAAGATACAAAAGCACTGCTATTTCCTCAACGTTCATTTTGAAGCGCGCTGTATGTGCAACTGACGATCGTAGCCGCGGTTTTGGCCGCGTTGCAAATCGCAACCCGTGCGGCCAGGCCGCGCGTCGTGGCCGCGCTGCCAGGTCGCTAGTGCGCTATTGCTCTAAGATCGCGTGGAACCGTCGGAGCCCCGCAGCGCCGGAGCCGTGACAGAAACCATGCCTGCTGCACGTTGCATGCTCGCTTACATGATGCATGCTTGCTTGCATGTTGCATGCTTGCTTGCATGTTGCATGCTTGCTTGCATGCTTGCTTGCTGCATTCTGCATGCTTGCTGCATGCGTGGCTGTACAATCGGTATTTTTGATTAGGATTGGGATTTTTTTTTTATATAAAAAAGGAAGCTATTCATTTTTACAAGGCGTTTTTATTTCGGAATTCTAATTAATCGGTACTTTAATAATCGGAATTCGTATTTTTGATGTTTCGAATTATCAGTAAGTGATAATTTTAGTTATTCGATCTATTGAAACTCGGTATTTTGAGAATACTAATTACAAACGTTAAGAATATTGAAATGTTGGAATTATAAAAATAGGATGAATGATAAGTCGGAGTTGTTACATTAGGTATTTTGAACAATTCGGAATTATGAAAAAAGGTATTTTGAAATTCGTATTTGTGACTGACGGAATAAAGTTATTCGTATTTTTGTAGTGTACCCGAAAATGTTATTTTCCCTAAAACCATCTTTAGACAGCTATTATTTAAACACATACCACAATTCGACTGTTTATTGATAGAATAGGTAAGACGGCGGTCATTGTACCTGTGCGATCGCGACGGCAATATATTTACGCGGGAACAGGTTAATGTACGAATTGCTTCGGCTAGTAGTAGGTAACTAGTGCTACGTATTTACTGAACATTTCATCCACCAACAGGAACAAAAGGCCCTCAAACCGGAGATGACGTGGTTCCGGACAAGGCGACATTCTACAGCGTGGAACAAGAGTCCTTCACCTGGCCGCGCATACAGCTGCGCCCCGTAACCATCTCCAACGGGATCACCTGGTCGCTCAACAACACTGTGCTGTACTATATAGACTCGGCCATACAGAAAATTGAAGCATTCGATTTTGATCTACAGAGAGGAGACTTGAGTACGCATTATTATTTTCTTGATTCATTTGGTGGCCTATGTCCAGTAATGGTCAACTTCAGAACCCTATTATTTACATTTAGATGTACTTATTTCCGAGTAGATGGTGCATTAAGATCTTAATATTGGTGCCGATTCTCTTGTCACAAATGTCTCTAAACTAGACTAAAAACCACCAAAATTTAGTTTATTCCTGTCAAACGACGATTTACCATCCTGAAATTGACTAAAGTGACACAACTTAACTATATTTTAGTTTGACAGCACTAGATGGCACTGAGTTATTAATCCATTGAAAATGGCAATTTTGCTATTCTGAATTTGACGTTTTTCACCTACAATTTTGATTGTCGAATTAAATCTAACTATTTTTAATCGCGATTAAAAAGGTGTGGAATAAAATTAGTTGTCATGAACTAAAATCCACACCAACACCTGACTTCAGGTGTAAAAACAATACTGTATCTTTTTTTTTTTCGTTTGCTTATATCTCGAAAATGGTGTGTCCTATCGCAAAAACAACAAAAATTTCGACCCCCTTTATAAAACTCATAAACCCCTAAAATCAACATATAGGTAATAATTTTTGATATTTTCCATACAAAAAGTGAAAAATTCTATATAAAACACGTTGAGGCTCCCCCTGCGCGCCTCCGGCTCTAAAAAAAATACACAGGGTAGGGCAAACAAGTACCACGTGGAGTCGCGATTGTCAAATTCGATTTTAGTTGTGTCAAAATTATTTTTAAATTTAGAGAATTTTTTGCACAATAGCTTTAAGATTCACATAGCCAAAAGTAAGAAATTTTACTGATAATTGAGTTCGGTGTATAAGAGAATCGGCACCATTATGAAGTATTAATGCCATTATTCTTGGTGCGAGAGAACGACGGGAGCTATACATGACCTAGAAGCAGTATTCCTTTTTACAGCGGAACCATGATGGTATTCATACTTCCTAATAATTGCCCCTGTATTTACCCGACTACGACAAAGCCAAAGAAGGGTTATGATTTTAACAGTCGATGTATGTATGTTCATCTGTTCCCTCATAACTCCTAAACTACTCGCCGTATTTTTATATACATAAATATCGTTGGAAGCGCCATGTTCTTCCACGGGTTAAAGGCTATATGACGTCACATAGAAACATGGCGGCTTATAGCGGATATAGTGTTACCGAAAAAATAATAATCAGAGTAATAACGACTTATACCCTAGCACCTACTTCTTTGTGCTAGTTGATGGGTGGTCCTCTCATTAATTCGTCTTTAGTTAAGTTACTAACAATAGTGTTTAAGTGAAAACCACTACTACTAACAATTACTACTAACAACTACAACTATTATTAGTACTAACAATTTATGGACCATTTAGTTGTCCGAAATAAAATGATTTTATTATTTATTATTTAATAAATCATGTTTGGCATAAAAAGAAAATTCTTGAGTACTTTCTGAAAATATTTTGGGTATCTATAAAATATACAAACATATACTCAATTAAGAATAAAACATTATATTTTACTCTGACGGTTTTCAAAAACACTATATTCCATTAATTTATTAAATCTGCGTGTCGTTTGAACTCTATAGGTACAAAGTCAATGGATTACTAATAGGAAACCTTCTGACAATTTATCCCGCTAGAGGGTGCACCTGCAACGCTTAGTAAACAACAACATGGCGTCCGTCTGTGGTAAGACTAGCTAACAAAAAGGTTATAGTAAAATGGTTAAAGTTCTTAATAATTTGAAATTGTAAATAATTTTAATAATAAATTCATGTTACGAGACCGTACTATCGCATTAGGTAATGCAACCTGTAATGATAGTTATGAGGGGAAAAAATAAATAATGTAAACAGAAAAACAAACTTCATGTTTTGTTTAAGCCTCTTTTTTCTCTATGGTTAAAAAAAAATATCAATGGTTAGATGACTGCTAATGAGAAATCCGGCGTGTTTAGTTTCGTCAGGAATATTCTATAATAGATAGTAATAATGCATCAGTCAGTGATTCAGTGTTGTGCCATTAGGTAGTAGGTATATGCAGGAACGAAGGTGTCCATTAATTCACTAAAAACGGATAACTTCGCAAGCAGTGGTAAATTGCTACGTTGCAAGCATTTTACAGTCACAAAACATTAAAGGTTCAAGGTCATTTTAGAGCTGAAGACTATAAGAATGAAAGATTTTTTATAGATCAGAGTATTAACCTAATATAAAAACACAATATTTTTAGTGCTAATTACTTGAATGTAATGTTAAAAGTTTACTGTAAAATAGTTAAATATCACAAAAACAAATATGTTTACAACTCTTTCATGCATGTTTTTAATCTTTTGGTATTATTTTAACCTACAATTATAGTAACAATGATAAAATAAAGCTGAAATAATATTAAAAAACGCCAAAAAATGTTGCCGCTCGCCTTTGACAGTTTGCTTTGTTTGCTTCGTGTCCATGTGGCACCATCTGCTGTCTTAGCTTTGCGTAATATTCCCTTTGTGTCTGTAATAACGACATGCGAAAGGTTATTTTCGTATCTGTCAGTGAAGATTGCTGCAGTGTTTCAGCCATGGGTCGTGTCAGGACTAAGACCGTCAAGAAGGCGGCGAAGATTATCATTGAGAAATACTACACTAGACTGACTCTTGACTTTGACACAAACAAGAGAATATGTGAGGAAATTGCTATCATTCCCACCAAGCCCCTCCGTAACAAAATCGCTGGGTTTGCTACCCATTTGATGAGGCGTCTCAGGCACTCTCAGGTGAGAGGAATCTCCATCAAGCTGCAAGAAGAGGAGCGTGAGAGGCGTGACAACTACGTGCCCGAGGTATCTGCCCTGGAGCATGACATCATTGAAGTTGACCCTGACACCAAGGACATGTTGAAGATGCTTGACTTCAATAACATCAATGGTCTGCAATTGACGCAGCCTGCCACACAAGGTGGCTATGGTGGCAGACGTAATTAAGGATAATAAATAATTAATATCTAATTAATAATACCCAAAAAAAGTCGACATCGATGTCTTGCCTTTTTAGTTGGTTTTTTGTCGTAGTTGGGCGTAGTTTTTAACTTTTTTTTTCGGTAAGACTGGACTGTGCTCCACGGCATCGGCATTTTGCGCAAATGATTGATTCGGCACCTTTAAATGTCATGTTACACAGTAATTTGATTACATTATGACCGATTGTAATACTAATCAGATCGTAGCTCATGTGAGTGAGAATGACACTGATGAAGATCTACTGCTGTATTGTTTAGTTATAGATAATAATTCAAAACTAACAAGGTTTATATACAGCTATTTTTAACCGACGTAACCATGAGCAGAAGATTGATGGACATCTGTTTCTGGAAATGATAATAAATTCACCAGACAGCTGCAAACTATTTATTATACCGATATTATTGATTTAATGTTATGTTTTTTTTAACAGCTGCTCGCAGGACGGTGATAGACATATCGGCTCTGGGGTATGAGGACGCAATACCTGATGGCATGACTATAGATAGCCGCGGAAACCTATGGGTAGCGCTCATGTTCGGAGGCACTGTAAGTATAGCATATATTGTATTATATTAAAGGCAGTGTATACCCACATTTTGCCAATTACATTCAAGTCCTATGTAATGGGGACGGGGCCTATTGCGGGCACAAATCCAGACTCCGGGCTGCTCCTGAAAATGCCCAAAAGGAAAAAATCCAATAACTCTACCGACCCGGGGATCGAACTCAGAAACTTACTCCGAGTAGTCGCGCTTACGACCACTAGAGACCAACAAGCACTTATGACCACTAGAGACCAACAAGCACTTATGACCACTAGAGACCAACAAGCACTTATGACCACTAGAGACCAACAAGCACTCAACTTTTTTCGTTTTTTCTCCACAGGTACTACACATAGACCCCGACACGCGACAAGTAGTGTTCGGTTACAAGTTGCCAGTATCCCGAGTGACGTCAGTGTGCTGGGGCGGGCCCAACCTCGACGAGTTGTTCGTGACGACGTCGCGAGACAAACTTGACAGCGCGTTGGAGCCGCTAGGTGGCGCCATCTTCACGATACGAGGCACCGGCAGTAGAGGCGTCGAGCCGCATATGTTTAGATTCGATAATGCAGATTTTTACTGATCAAATTGTAATTAAGGTTATATAAAGTAGTATTTTGTTAAGGCTTGTTTTTTTATAATCCTATAAGTAATAACAGCCGCACGGGTCGATCGATCAGGTTAAGCTACGCTTGCCGCGGTGGGCCCGTGGATGGGTGACCATCTTTACATATCAAGACCCCTCCGTACCTCGGAAAGCACGTTAAGCCGTTGGTCCCGGCTGTCATTCGTGGATATTTAACAGTCGCTACAGGTCGTCAGAAGCCCGAAAGTCTGACAACCAGTCTTACCAAGGGGTATCGTAGTACCCAGTAACTGGGTTGTGGAGGTCAGATAGGCAGTCGATCCATGTAAAATACTGGTATTCAGCTGCATCCAGTTTGACTGGAAGCCGACCCTAATATAGTTGGGAAAAGGCTAGGCAGATGATGATGATCTTGACTATGATTGCTCATTAGAGAGCAAAATTAAGTGTAATACTTCTATAATTATTATTACAATTAATCTTTCTGAAGCCATAATGCTAAAATGAAGGGACTGCAAATAGCTGAGTCGGTTGACATTAAACCTTGCTCTTTATAACATGAGAAATAACCTTCGAGAGTACAAAGGACATTGCTCCCAAAAATAAATTAACACGCTGGTTTGTCAATACATCAATTGCTTAATTACCTCTCGATTAAGAACTAGTTTTAACTGTGACTGTAGTATTGTAATGTAATAAATGGTAAGCTTGCTAATTGCAACAATATATCTTCCTTCAGCACGTTAGGTACAATAATAAGCAAAAAGCTTTTGGACGTTCCTTACCTGTTGTCCCTCCGCCCTCCCCTGAAAGAAAGGTCCTATAGTACCCCCACCTATATTATTTTCTGCCAAGTTTGAACGATGCTGTAAATGACAGTAGTCATACTCGGATTTGGATAAAAACATGGCGACATGGCCCGTGAATTTTATTGTAGCCTAGCGTAAGAACTTAATTACAAATGTTATTTTAGGTTTTGTGTTTGTCTTCTACCATTGTTGTGAAACAATTCCTCGCTGTACAAAGCGCTAATCTCCAACCAAAAATTAAATTGTACATAGGTACACGCAATGCGTTACATGACTTTTAATAGTACCTACGAAGGCAATCAATATTAGATTTTTACACATGTGCATTTGAACGCTAATTAATACTAATGCTGTCCTGCATGCTTTAATTACCTGTGAGTAAATTGACTTAAGGTGGAACGTACCGTACAGGTGCTAACTCATTCTAAGACCTGCAACCAAATAGCCAATATCGTCATGTTTTTGTCACTGTGGTCTGTTGCTGCTATTTACAATTTATATTGTATTAAACCGGCTGCTTTGTTTGATGTAAGTGTTTCGTAACTATATTATACGATAAGTACGTAATTATACAAGGTGTAATTTTAATCAGTCATCATCTGCCTAGCATTTTCACAACTATGTTGGGGTCGGCTTCCAGTCTAACCGGACGCAGCTGAGTACCAGTATTTTACATGGAGCGACTGCCTATCTGACCTCCACAACCCAGTAACTGGGTAATACGATACCCCTTGGTAAGACTGGTTGTCAGACTTTCGGGCTTCTGACGACCCGTAACGACTGTCAAAGATCCACGAATGACAGCCGGGACCAACGCCTTAACGTGCTTTCCGAGGCACGGAGGAGTCTCGGTATGTAAAGATGGTCACCCATCCACGAACCAACCCCGGCAAGCGTAGCTTAACCTGATCGATCGACCCGTGCGGCTGTTATTACTTAGCCACCACACAATTTTAATCACTGATAATCTCTTAAGGGGTCATTGTACTCATCATTATGAACAACTTTTACTACGGGACCAAACCTGAAATCGCGAAAAAAAATCAGCTACATTTATGTTCGCAAAACTCGTCAAAATGTTAGGGAAAGCCTGATTTTTTTTTCGCGATTTCGGGTTTGGTCCCATAGTAAAAGTTGTTCATAATGATGAGTACAATGATCCCTTAAGAGGTTAACACTGATTAAAATTTCACCTTGTATAGCTTATGCTCCTAATTCCCGAATGAAGGTCAGCATTAGAATAGCAAAGGGGCTTGTCAAACATAGCCATCTAGGCACCGACTAGCTGAACGGAAACAGGGTCGTTGTCACCAGAGGGAGTTCTTTTAGCTATAGGTACATATTTAACTTAATACAGGTACTCATTTGCACCCAGGTAAAATACTTGCGATCAGATAACTACAACACATACGAGTACACGAACTTGACGTTCACTCACGGCGAGAGTCCGGTGTGGGATCACGCCAGCGGCACGCTGTACTGGGTGGACGTACTCAACCAGGATGTGCATGCGCTGGACTATGGCACCAAGAAGCATAAAGTTAAACATATCAGTAAGTACCTGAAACTAAGTAAGTTAGGGACCTGGCGGGTCAAGAAGCAACCTTCTTTTTATCGTCTTCTCAAGTCTTTCTACACCGTTCTCACATAAATTAATAATTTTAACATGAATGATGTATGATGTAGGTACGCTAACCAATATTTTGTAACACAATTTTTATTTTAAAGAGTGTCCAAAGACCATAGAGTTTTTTTCCCTGTTCTCCTTCATAGGAAACTACTACGCTTTGGAATCTTTCTGACTGATCGACTTTATGACAATTCAAAAGTGCCTGTAATTGGTTTAATTTAAATAAATGCTTTGAGTGTGAGTATCCTTTGTTGGGGATCGATGATTGGGCAGGTCGTAATTAGGCGAAGGGGAAAGAAAATGGATGAAACGGCCGGTCCAGAAACAAGTGGCGTGGAAGACGTGTACGGCGAGGGCTGGTTCGCAGTGGCGAAGGAAAAGAGTTCTTGAAAGAACTTGGGAAAGCCTTTACCCAGCAGAGGGCAGCACAGGTTAAATTAAAAAAAAATCGGCCATGTGCGTGTCGGACCACGCACAATGAAGGGTTCCGTAGTTGGGATAAATCATTTAGGTATCACAAGAACAAAATTTATGTTGTAGTTGAAAACATGTTCTCCCATACATCGATATACCTAAGTCACGGTCAATTCTCCAATTTTAAAATATGTAGGTAACTATGTAATCACAAAAAAAAATGTGATAGAAACTACAAATCAACGATTTTCGGACTTTTTTTCTTTCTGGTGCTGTGAGACCTTGCTTCTTGCCAAATTCCATGATTCTAAGTCAACGGGAAGTAGGTACCCTATAAGTTTTGATTTCTTTGCGAGCATCAAAATATGTCGCATAAATAACCGTAGTTTACTATTGCGTTGACTTAGAAGCTTGAATTTTTTAGAGCTCCAAGGGACCGTAGGTCTACGTATTACATATTCATTTTTTGATACCTCCACGCGTCCCTCAGAAAAGGGTTTTGCCGGACAACGAAGTGATCCTATAAGGGTTCAGTTTTTTTCCTCTTGAGGTAGGTACGGATCCCTAAAAATGGTCTTACCATTTTTCAGCTTACGGAGAAGTGAACATAGTAATACCAGTACAGAACAGCAACCGTCTCCTAGTGGGCGTCAGAAACGAGCTGTTCCTGATGGACTGGACTAAGCCAGGAGACACCGCCTTGAGGTTCGTCGCGGCTTTCGACCAAGGACTGCCAGACAACATACTTAACGAAGGGAAGGTGGACGCTTTGGGCAGATTTTGGGGAGGTAAAAAGACTAATAATCCTATCGTTTCCCGAGTCTTTGTCAGGTCGCATTACATATTGTGTCATGACCCATATGCTTTAGGATCCATAGTACCTACGATAAATAAAAGAGAGATAATCCAGTCAACCAACTTGCAACAGTAACAACAGCTTCGTCTTTATCATAATAATTTAACAAGCCTTTCATTGACAGGATATAGCTTTTTTAACAGACTTCAAAAAAGGAGGTTATCAATTCGACACGTATATATGTAATATTATTGGAACTGCAACATATTCATATTATGACTTCCAAACCAATATAAACATTTTTTTAGTTGAATGTATGTAAGTTTGTATATATGTTTGTCCACTCATTTCTCCGAAACTATTAATCGGATTGTGACCATTTTTTATTGGCTTACATTTACTTCGACTCAGGGAACAGTGCAAGTTTCAAAATGTGTATGTGTGACGGCCTGGCTTATTGATACGAGCTGCGGGTGTGGTGTCAAAGGGAAAACATCTCAAAACCGTGGTAAAATTCTAGGGCAATATTTACAACTAAACTATTAACTACTTATTACAAACAAATATTCCAGTTTTTACTTAAAACTAAAAAAAAGTAAGTAAGTTTAAATTATGAAATAACTTTAATTTCGGAAGTCGGTGGCAAAAAACTAAAATACAGATCCCAGGACACCGACTTCCGAAATTATGATTAGGTATTTCATATTTTTGAGTTAATTTCTTTTTGAAGTCGATTTAATTTTTTTTAATTACTTTTTTTTAAATTCGTATCTTTATTTAACGAAACTGGGCATACAATTAACTTAACTTATTCCTCTTCAAAATAGGAACAAAAGGCCGCCAGCACGGCAACAAGGTGGTACACGACGAGGGAGCCCTATACAGCCTGGAGCCGCCTCACTTTGTGCCGCTAATACAACTGAAACCAGTGTCCATATCCAACGGGCTAGTGTGGTCACTGAATAACACCATACTGTACTACATAGACTCGCTTGCAAGGAAGATTGAAGCGTTCGATTTCGATTTGGAGAGGGGACATATAAGTATGACTATTTCTTATAAACATAGGCCTTAACTCCCTTATCAATAAACGCGGAGTAATGTTACAACTATAGTCCGTTCGCGTTAAGAAAATAGTGAGTCATCAGTGCAACTGCAGGGTAAAGGTGTTTTCACAATGGAGTAAAAATTTAAACAATTAACTTTAATGGATAAAAATCAAATTAATTGTCTTAAATTAAAAATAAAGTCATTAGTAACATTTTTTAATCAGTGTCACTAGAATCTTCATTTGTATTTATTATGAAAGAATTTTGTTTTGCGTTCTCCATGACGTCATCCAAATTCCACATAAGATTTTCTTCTTGTATCACGTGGTTGCGCATTTCTTCCATCGATTAGCATCTATTATAGTTATTGCGTCATAAAATATATTTTTTACATCTTGAATGTTGAGTTAATGGCACCAACATAATTTTTTATTTGGGCCCACACCAATTTGCAATGGATTGAATTTGCAATGGTACGGTGGCAGTCGGAGAATTTCAATACAATTACTTTTAGCAGTTTCGTCTATTAAATATTTATTATATTGGGGGGCGATTTCGGCCACTTTCAGTAGTAATTTCTTTTTTAAACAACTCATGTCCAAGGATATCCCTTTGCTTAGCAACCAGTCTAGTATTTGCTGTTTATTCCAACCGGTTGTCGGTATTTTCTCAAGACTGACGGAATGATAGGAAGCGTTGTCCATGACGACAACACTTCCTGGTTCTAGTTTAACCACTCAAGAAACTTTTCACCATCCATCTACTCATGATAATCTTTAGTTGATTTAGATTCAAAAAGTAAAAGACCATCTTCCACAAATCCTTTGTCGGTGCCAGTATGCAAAACGATGAGCCTTTTACCTTTTCCTGTAGGAGCTTTTGGATCAGTAGATAAACCTTATAGAAAAGCATGTCTCTTATTTTTTACAGTTGTATCCAACCATGTTTTTGATTTAACACGTTTACCCACGTTACGTCAAGAAAGTATATGGTTTTATTTGCTTGTCTGTATTCTTTCATTTGTCTGAGATATTTACGCCGCCATAAAACAATGTCGTCTCTCTCTACTAACAATGATCTACTATCCCGTTGATTAAAGTCGAATTCAATCTCATGTAGAATTTTATGAAGTGTAGTACGTTTGAAATTTGGAATATCTTCATCAGCTTCACAAGTTGCCATAATTTTATTTAATGTCGGGTAGTCGTTATTTAAATATATTGAATGAACTTTTATTCTTATTGCACATTTGTCTAATTCATCTTAATTTATCAATCATGGATAGCCGAGCTCTTTTTTTTCTGTGGCGATTTTAACCCTTTAACCGCCTACGACTGATTAATCCGACAAATATTTTCGTGTCCATTTCGCCAGGGTCGTATATTTACGACCAAATATCGTAATGATTCAAGTTGCCCGGCGCTGGGGGCACGACAACTGATATGAAGTCGGGCGGTTAAAAGGTTAATGTGTTGGTTTCATTTTGTTCCCAAATATAAACTGTACTTTCAGACACACCGCTTGCACTTGCTGATTTTATTACTGTGCTCTCCATAGTCACATTTAAATCACACATTTTAAAGTACTTAAAAACATTGTAAATTACTCTTCTTTCTCCACAATGAATTACCGATCCACTTGTATTCTTACGAACAGGCGAGATATAACATAAGTTTATTAGAACTTCTTGAAAGATTTTTTGGAGCCTTTGCCCTTCATGACTTTGAGTATGTTGAAACGGATAGTCTTGGAGAGCGGCCGGCACTCGCCGATGGTTACAATGTCTCCCAACTCCACGTCCCTAAAGCACGGCGATAAGTGTACAGACATATTTCTGTGACGCTTCTCGAATCTGTTGTACTTAGGCAGGTACTGCAGATAATCGCGGCGGATGACGATGGTCCTCTGCATCTTCAGTTTCTGGACCACTCAGGTGAGAGTACGACCACGGATCGACACGTTACCGGTGAAGGGGCACTTCTTTTTATTATGTATGTAGGTAACGCACACAAGACACAACCGTTTCGCCATAAGATCTGCCGGCAGCTGGTCACTGTGAACTTAGCTTTCTAATTGTTTGCGACCTAATTGGTCGAGGGGCGGGGCTAGGCCGGCGGACAACGATGACTCACTATTTTCTTAACGCGAACGGGCTATAGCATAATCTTCAGATTTACCATACATTTTTCAGGGTTCAGTTTGGCATAACTTTAGGTTCTCGTTTATTAATAAGGGGGGTTTGTGTCCATTGAAGTGGGGCGGAGAAAAGAGGTAAAAACATCTAACTCCAACACTCCACTTCTCCGCTCCAACATACAGGCAGCCTTAGAATATTATTTTATCATATCTGTTATGTCAAGGTTTATGATAATTACCGTTAACTATTTTAAGGCAAACGTCGCACAATCCTAGACATAGACGTGTACTGGGATGACGATGTCATAGCAGATGGAATGACAATAGACGAAGATGGATTAATATGGATTGCTCTCATGTTTCACGGCTGCGTAAGTACCTGATATCACTAAGAGTATCGTAAAGCTTTCAAAAAAGAAATATTTATGCCAATAGATAAAAAAATCGTTTGTTACATACTTCCAAAAAAAAATGACAATCTTAATAATTTACTTAGATAAGTACCTATTCGTGCCAAGTTTCAAGCTTATTAACTCGAGAAATAAGATATCTCATACAAACAAAATCCCCCCATTTTCACCTCCTTAAAGGTCGAATTTCTTATAATTATTCCTTAGTGGATGCTTACAACATAAAAGGCATCAACTGCCAATGTTTCAAGTTGCAGCGCCAGCGGTTTAGGCTCTGCGTTGATGAATCTGTCGGGACAAGTAATTATTTATGTATATAATACTACTTCCAATATTTACACTACTACAATGACTGGTGACTACTTACTATTATTATTTCAATTCAGCAGCAGTTTGTCTGGGGTTTAATCACACTGTCCTACGTGCTACGGTAATGCGTTTTTTATGCAAATATCATGTGATGATCCGGCAAAATACGATGATTTCATATCTCAAGAGTAAAATTCCGTGTAGTGCACAGTCGGCCTTATGATAGTTTTGTTTTGCCTCAGATGTCAGCAGTCTCATTTTTTTTTAATGATTGATTTCCCCAAGTTTGACCACTATGCTGCACACAAAGAATTAAATCTTTGGTAGCACATTGTCTGTCGTTGTCCAACTTATGCCTATTCTCTCCACAGATAGTCCGCATCGACCCCGACGCGCGTCGTATAGTAGAACGTTACAAGTTACCAGTCACCCTCACCACCTCCCTGACATGGGGAGGCCCAGGGTTCAACGACCTAATCGTCACCACATCGCGAAGGAACATGAAGTTCGACCAACTAAAGGAACAACCGCTGGCTGGTGCAATCTTTGTGTTACACAATATGGGAACGAAGGGAGTTCCGACTGATAAATTCGTTTTTAGTAATGCTGACGAATATTAATGTTTTAGGGTTGGACATTAAGAAATTAATGGAGTGATAATAATTTGTGTGAAACTACGCTACGAGTTTGTGATGTTACACCGTCCCATGGTAGAAGATTGTGTCTCCCGTGGTGTCGCTAACGGCCGAGCCCAATAACCTATTTTCAGTAAAAGACAGATCGCTATTGATGGTAGACAGTATAATTCTATCTGTCCTTATGTCAGGCCGGTAAGATTCTATAATCTCTTATAGATTATTGGGTTCGGCCATTAGATGTGTTGAGTTAAGGAAGAAATATGCCTATTAGAACTCTTGTTAATTTTTTAAGAGGTGAACAACAATATTTTTTTACTCATTAAAATATAATCTATACAAATAAATAAAATTGAAGTGTCTGTTTGTAATGTCAAAATAACAGCTTTTTATTATATGCATAAGACAGTATATGTGGTACCTACTTATAACGAAAAAGCTGTTTTTGAAATTTTTGTCTGTCTGTTCCGGCAAATCTCAGACACGGCTGAACCGATTTTACCGGCAGATAGCCGATGTTATAACGAGTAACTTAGGGTCCTTTTTTTGAAATAGGGTTCCGCGCAAAAAAATTAAAACCCATGAAATTGTGAATAAAATTCGATTCAAATAGGGAAGTATTGACATCCACGCGGGCAAAGTCGCGGGCAACAGCTAGTTCAAACTATATGTTTACCAAGTCTTCTTTATCCTACGGCTTATTTTAAGATCTATAATTAGTAGAATGAAACAAACATGTAATTATTACTGAAATAATTTATTAGAGCACATGAATACAACCAGAGTAATGTAACAAGAGACTGTATAACATTTTAGACTCTATCAATAAATAACACCTAAACAACATAACGCCACGTGACGACAGCGAGGAGTGACTAGCATCTGTGACCACAGGCCAACGACGTGGGGAGCACTGCATCTATCATATAACAAGATTCATTTTATTTTCAAAATAGTCGAATTTTAAAACGTTTAAGTTAGCGAAAATTTTAATTCGATTTATTATTAAATAGTAAAACTTTAAATCATCGAAAAATTTTGAGATTCCCACCAAAATTATGTAAAGATGCGATTTTTTACAACACTACTTATCATCTAACAAATAGATCAATTGCATGTGTTACAATAACTTTGTTTAGGCACATTTTTTCTCATATTATACAAAGAATATTGTAATTAATGAATGATAAAAAGCTCTATTAAACTGACTTATACTTAAAAAAATAACTTATGTATAACCCATACTCACATATACTTACATATACACACACATGTATGTATAATTTGAAATTGCTTAAAGTCCTCATCACGGAGGTATCAAAAGTTTTAATTAGTAGGAGGTTAGTTAACAGATGTAGAAGAACAAAACTACTTGTCTGCATTTTCATTAAAAAAATAAACTTGTTGGTATTACTTCTTTTCCCTTTACACATACTTTATTATAATATGCGTCTACAAAACTACTTTGGTGGAATATAATTGTTATAACTTATTTTCTGGCTAAAAATATACATACCAGTAGGTTCGTCTATTAGCAGACCTCTTCATAAAAAGAGCTAACGACAGATAAACAATTCCATCCCCTATCCCGTAACTATAACATCCCTAGAGTAATTGACACCAAACCAATCATCCTCTATACGCGACTATACACGATGTAGAACAACTCTATATTATCTATGAACGGATACGTACAGCATTCATACACGTAGTTATGTAAACTATCAACTATTCGATATAAGAGCACTGGCAGTGGTGTGGCTGTCCAAATACTACGATATACTAATTGTATTACATTCCTTTATTATTTTAAAAAGGGGCCCGCGACGAACATTTCTTAGAGAACACAAAATTCATGTATATTGTGCCTCGTTAGTGCACTTTATGGCTGAAATACGAGGATAACTTCAATTGACTTAATACCAAAATATTGCAATATATTTGCTTTCCGTCTGCAGCGAGCCCCATATCTTTTAAATGTTTTTAAAATTCAACAACCCAGTGAACACACCGAAATCTTACGCGATAACTTTAATATTATACCTACTTTATATAAATATTGATGTTTTCCATATTTTTGTGCCTATATGATTCTCTATACTTCGCATATATTGCTAGGATAAGGATACCTACACCGGTATCCAGGTAATATTAGTATTTTATATTTGGCTAGCTAACATTAACCAATAATAGTGTCTAATGGTCTAATGTTTTAAATTTTAATATTGATAATATTCCGTCACATAAATTCCTCATTATTACTAACAAGTAGATAATTAATAATCACAAAACAATAAAATATTTAACAGTAATAATATGAGCTAATAATTAATAATTATGAGCAAACTTTAGGACGTCGTTACTCTTAACAAAGCATATTTTATATAAATAATAACGTCGCATATGTAACACATAGTAAGCTGACTCCTTTACATAACAATTAACAAATAATTTGATTAGTCTCACTTACGAGTCCATTGCAAAACGTGTTTATTTTAAAAGAATGCGTATTAATATAATTATTTCACCAAACAACTATTTTAATGTGCATATTGATAAAAGTCACGTTTTTACATGCATTTAATTATAATTTTCTATATTTCATCAACCCATTTTCACCTTTCAGTTTGAAACCCGGCAATATTATCCTAATTTTATTTCTAATCATGACGAAAAATATTTAAATACATAAATAAATTATAATTTGGAAAATATCACAAATATCTACCGCCGCTAACGAAACTATTCCCGTAAGTATCCCGCATAGAGAGAGCTGTAAATAATCACTAACAATAATATCACCGTAAATTTAAGTATTGATTGAAACTAATCTTATCCTATTTTGTTTTAACCCTTTACCGCATCGTGGTTCATAAATGAACCAAACCATATTATCATAAATATTTTTAAGTTTCAAACTGATTTCCTTATTTTATGCACACTGTGTCAAATTCGTCTCAGACGAGCTTCATTTTATTTATAAAACCGCCATCTATGAGCAAGTTGTGTGAACTACATCGTTCATCAAAGTCAGTGAACAGGTACGAACCGGTGTGGAGCGAGTTTTTGATTTTCGAAATTGTGTAAAAAATACAAATCTCCGTGTTTTTGCTTGCAAATAAATACTCCAGGAAAGAAAGTTATCTAAATATTGGTACTAAGGTAAGTTTTTATTGTTTTAAAAAGTGTAAAAGTTCATTTTCTGCTCAATGTACCAAATGTGATCCAAAGTGGAAAAGTGGAAAATTTTCTGAAACTATTCAATAAAAAGAAAAATCCTGAAACACGTGTCTATTTATTTAGTGTGTCCTATCACATATATTTTTTTCTAACATAAATAAAAAATCATGCAGTTAAGGGTTAAAGTAAGGGGCTCGTGGCTAAATGATAACAGCCGGACGGTTCGATCGAAGGCTAAGCTATGCTTGCCGCAGTCAGTTCGTGGATGGATGACCATCCATAACCGATCTTTGACAGTCGTTACAAGTAGTCAGAAGCCCAAAAGTCTGGAAAGCAGGCTTACCAAGGGGTTATCGTGTTACTCAGTAACTGGGTTGTGGAGGGATAAACAGTCGCTCCATATAAAATACTGGGCGTCTACTCCGAAGCGATAAATCCGAAGTATCGGCCGAATGTTCGGATGTTTCATAATACAATTTTTTCTAATTCGTTTGTTTTCTATTTCATTCGTCAAAACTAAGTTCGTTCGGATCCGAACCGATCGAAAGAAATAGAATGAAGTGTAGTAAGAAACGTCCGAACATTCGGCCGATACTTCGAATTTATCGCTTCGGAGTAGACCCCTTGTTTCCAGCTGCAACCGGTTAGACTGAAAGGTATTGACCACTCGCAGTTGGCCGTTTCGACAGTTTTAGTTCTTAATCTCGCAGTAAGTTGACGTGAACACAGTGCAAGTCGGTTTTTGACATCCCGTTATGAAATAGGAAGGAGTCGAAAAACAAAATCATGACGTTCGAGGATCTAACTGAATCGAATGATAATAATTTATATAATAATACCTTTTCTAAATACTTTTGTAAACCAATGTTGATTGTATAATAATTATGCTGTTGGTGTTCCACAATAAATAAATATTCGATTTTCGAGTACATCTAATAAAAATTACCAAATAATCAAGATTGAATCTGGGGCAGAGTCACCATAAATAAGACTAGTTTCATATCAACATAATTATACAAATAGTAAGTATATGCTACCTTAATATTTCAAATATTATTATTATTTCTTTGAGACCATTCCTCTAGTTGTCTATACCCTGGGCGCGACGAGACCGCTCATCATGTCAAACGTGTTACCGTCAGGGGCCACTGTGACGTCACCGTTAGCAGTACTAACGACCAGCCATCCTGCTTCGTCCAATCCTTTTATTGTACCGTCCACTGGGGTGACGTCTATTTTGCTTTTTACGCGTATTGATTCACCACTGGAAAAGTAGAAACACAGAATTTGAAGAGATTTCATAGATTTAACCTTGCTTTAGCGGATTTTTGCTCTAAAAACAGGTTAAAGTAAGTGACAAACTTCTTGAATAAAAATTTTGACACTGACTTAATAAAAATAATAAATTGTAAAAAAAAGTCTCCATAATTATGTGCTGCGTTTTGTTTGTTAAATTTGCTTTTTTCTCATATTTTCCTATACAGGTTCAAATTAAATTAGCTAGCGAAACTCTGCAGGCATGATGGGTTTCGATATCTAAACACGACAAAATAAAAAAGATTTGATGATTTTTTTGGGGTCAGTGACCGCTGGTAGTGTTGTTTCTTAAAGTGTGAGTTGATAAAATCTATTTTATCGTGTTGAGATACCGATACCCATCACGTCCGTGAAGTTTACACAAAAAAAAAAACAGATTTTTAAACTAATATTTTAAGTGACTACATAACCGGAGGTTGACAACCCCAAAAAAAAACATCATCAAATTAATTTATTTTTTGTTTTATCAAGAGACGTAAAAATTACTTTATTCAAGTCGTACTGCCAGACACTGTACACGTGCGGGCTATGGGTGAATTATACGCATCGCGCGTACAGTGCCCTTCGCGTCCAATATAACCTTCAGGGGAATGCTGGGGCTGCCGCGGTGGTGCAGCGCATCTGCCATGTTCGCAGAAGCGCGCACACAGGATTTCTTCGCTGTGATGCGCACGCGCTGCGCTTCTTTGTTGAGTCGGATGCGGATCACCTCTAACGTTCTCCTGAAGACCTTATCTGAACGGTGGGATTCACCAATGTTGCAGGCGTGGATGGGGTGGCACTCTCTTTGCAACAGGAGATGAGTGGTTCTCCTTTCATGCCCGATTAGTTTAATATTTTTACGTACTAACATTATTTTTAAGACTGTAATACTAACAAAATGGAACCTGATTTCCGAAATAAACGATTATATATTTATCATGTTTAGATATCGATACCCATCACGTCTACGGAGTTTCGCTAGCTAATTTAATTTGACACTGTTGTATGTCTTTTATTGTTTTTTTATTATATACTTTATAAATTAACTTATCCTACGGTATGTATCTTACATTAATTATGTTAAGTACTTTCTAATTTGTAAATTACACTGTACAACGCCTTGGGTTTTAATCTGCAATGTTGTGCATGTACACTTAAATTAATAAATAATTACCTTCACTGGATTGTTGATATTCCACATCACTAGTCGGGAATCGAACCCGGCTATTTTGTAAGATAGAATCACAACCCTGTACACTAACCGTTAATGTCGCAGACATAAATAAAATCAATCATCAATAATTTTAATATTAAAAACAGTCAGAGAGGTGTCGTGGGACATCTAGTTGGAGCGAAGTTCCTGTCACTTTTGCACACGTGGCGTGTGGAAGTGTAACATTTTGACAGTCTCTTTTTAAAAGTGACGTGACGATCAAAATGCCAAGTGTGCAGAGTATAACGTGCGAAAAGGAATAGCGTTAAAAAAAAACATAAAATACTTACGTATGCAACCAATACTGATAATACTGCTCCAAAAAGGCATCGATCCCGCCCTCAGTGCTCATGTACTCGAGTATGCGCTCGAGTTGCGAGCAGTACCGCGCCAGGAACCGCTCTATCGACATCAGCGCTAGAGAGGTGCCGTGTATTTTGTTGTGTTCGGTTATTATGTCGTTCAGACACATCGTGGGCACGCTGTTCGATATGTTGACACCCGTACCTGAAGAATTAATGTTTATTTGTTATTTTATTGGAGTCTAGCTTTTGCGTGAAAAAGATAACAGACAGACAGAGTTAATTTCCCATTTATAATATTAGCATGGATAATGAAGCACAAAGGAATATGGATGACGACTATTTTTTTTGTCCGGCAGGTAGATTACAAAAAAAATATAGGATACGTATTTTTTTCATTTTTAACGTAAACACAAGATTAAGGCGATACATTGAGTTAAAGTGTGGCATGACGTCACGCCTTGCTAGATTTTATACTGAGTTGTGACGTAGCGAGCCCCCACTCCCTAACTTTAATGCGTTTTATCTAAGTATTTTTTTAATAATATGATAAAGCAAAACATACCTGTCAAATATTTATTTTATTATCTGACTGACGGACTAAATAGAATTTCTATTTTTTACCCAGGCATCATCCCTATTTAGGGACACCCCAAAAGAACAAATTTTTTGGGGATTTTTTTTTTTTGATAAATAGACTTGTTGCATTCGACGTGATGTGATGTTATCGATGTTCAACAATTTTTAAAGATGCTGTCGTGTGTAACAATGTCTTTCAGGTTTTCTGTGAAAGTTTGAACTAAATTGTGTGTAATAGTTATGAGATGCTTACCAATATTAACGTAGACTTCGTCGCCAATACAGTTCGCAGTAGTAATGGTGCCACCAATTTTGACGTCGCGGCCGAAGTATATGTCATTCGGCCACTTTATCCTGAAAGTTTAAAGTTTAAAGAGGATGAGGGATTTTGGGTTGTTTGATTCTGGACTTCAGTTAATACCAATATTATTCAGTCAACCCGATAACCTCTAAAAAGAGAAGCTATACATACTCCTATATTGGTAATCTATACAAATAAATGAAATGGAAGTGTCTGTTTGTAATGTCAGAATAACAGCTTTTTACTAAATGCATATAACAGTATATCCGATACTTATAACGAAAAAGCAATATATAAAATTCTTGTCCGTCTGTCTGTTTGTCCGCTAGTCTCCAAAACGGCTGGACCGATTTTGATGGAACTTTTACTGGCAGATAGGTGATGTTATAAGGAGTAACTTAGGGATAACTTACTTTTATTTTAATAATATATTATTGTTTATAGTTTAGATGTTCCCTTGTTTTTTTTTTTTTTTTGGAGACAGTACTGTTCACAGCCTCTTTCCCATTATTGTTTTTTTTTATAAGTGAAAACAAGTGTAATTGGCGGACAGTCACACTTACAATCTTGATTCTGTTTTGTTTAGCTATCAGTCTTCCAAAGAAAACAATAAATAAAATGGTGAAAGTGAATAGTTTACCTAATATCCAAATGTTCATAGGCGGGTTGTGATCGTATGGCCCGCACGGCGGCCAGTGCGGCCGCGTGCTGCACCAGCGGTAGATACGGCGACATCTTGAGCCACACCTGGAACACAATGTCACTGTTAACATAAGGCGACAGCGCCCGGGTAGTCCGCGAAATTCAATTTTTCTTACGTTTTTTGCAATTTGCAGGTCAGTATTAGGTTGCATGTTGATTAAAATATGATTCGCGACCGTAACACATATGTATTTACAGAATAATAATCATTAAAGTCATCAATACAATTCTCTAAGACCTAGTAATCCTATTGAATGACTATTTCATGAAATCTTGACAATTGAGGATTATACTAACTTGAGGAGTTGTATTACTGATTCTAATTCTGTAAATACACATTTGTTACGGTCGCGAATCATAATTTAATCAACATACACCCAGACACTGAGCTGCAAATTGCAAAAATCGTAAGAAAAATTGAATTTCGCGGGCTACCTTAACGCTTCCCCCTTAATATCAGCCGGTCTATTCTGTAAAAAATCTCGTGACAACTTAGGTTTAAGTGGGCTGTCCTTCCACCTGATTCCAGGGACCGAAAACCTTTATAAATTATGGTACAGGTATTGAAGAATTTTGGTTACCTCTACGACTAAGGTTTCCGCTATCTGGGTAACCAAGAAGAAAAAACATGTTATTTATTTAGATGATCGTTTTAATACCGGTTACCTAAAAATGGTCTTGATTACGAGAAAGAAACGGAATATCGCCAGTTAGCCAGGGCTGGAATTGGTCGGCGTTGACCGGCGCGCGGGTCGAATCGGCTCTTTGACATATATACAGCGGCGATGCGCGCCCTTTGACTAATGCTGGCGGGCACGTGTAAGAGGTAATTTTAATATCGGTTACCGGTTATAATCTATTTAAGAATTGAGGTAACCTTTATCAATACCTATAAATAAAATAAATGTTGTAACCGAAAAAATACTGTATTGATCATCAGCGGCGAGGTGTGAATTTTTGTAAGAGAGAAGCTGAACCGAAGCCGGTTTTAACTTTTTTGGCAATAGTAGATACTACTGACTGTAGCATTTTTCAATAGCGGTACAGTTGCTGAAGCGAACCTCCGAAGGGAAGCCGGTGGGAACCGTGTTATATGGTGCTTTCGCCACTGTTGATCATACCGGTTTCGGTCCCTGCCTGATGCTAGGGATCGGTTGTGATAGACACTATTGGCAGGGCAGCTCACTTTAACTAAGTTTTCAAGGTAAGATTTTTACAGAACAGACCGGCTGGACTGTAGGACAAGACAACAGACCGGCTGGACTGTAGGACAAGACAACAGATCGGCTGGACTGTAGGACAAGACAACAGACCGGCTGGACTGTAGGACAAGACAACAGACCGGCTGGACTGTAGGACAAGACAACAGACCGGCTGGACTGTAGGACAAGACAACAGACCGGCTGGACTGTAGGACAAGACAACAGACCGGCTGGACTGTAGGACAAGACAACAGACCGGCTGGACTGTAGGACAAAACAACAGACCGGCTGGACTGTAGGACAAGACAACAAGTGTCAGGAGTAGGCTCACAGTGACCAGCGTCCCAGAGTTTAAACGATTGATGGTGGGACGAGGGTTCAAAATGCTGAACACAAAACATTAACCTCAAACTCAAAGCATTTACTTCAAATAAACCAATTATAGGCACTTTTGAACTGTCAAGGGGTCAGTCAGTCAGAAAGATGAAGCTAGTAGTAGCCCATTCCAAAGCGTAGTAGGTACCTATGGAGAAAAACGGGCAAAAATATGGTTACAAAATATTGGTTACATCATTCAAGTTGAAATTATACATGCGAGAACGATGCAGAACGTTAAAAGCGTCCGCAACAAAAAGATAAAAATCAAAAACAATTCAGAAATTAAAATATGCCGTGGCAGCTAAGAGATGACCAGTCCCTACTGACGGCGCCCGTTCACGAACATGACGCATAGAGTAGCACCATCCAGCTCGACCATTTTGAAGGGAGCTGAATGATCCAACACACGCGCCACCATCAGCGAGACATTAGGGTGTGCATGACATCCTCTCAGCCACCAGGGTACATTCAAGTCAATGAAACACGTACCCAGTAAATGGCACTTTATAGTACACACACATGTGCTATGCAATTATACAATACAAAAATTGGCGTAGTGAGGAAGCGGGACGTAGAAGATAGTCGAACCTAATGATGTGGAGAGGCCTTATATAACATTACCTTCCACTAATATATTATTGTGAGATGAGCGTATGACTGTTGTGTTGTTGTACACGTTTTCTTATATTATTTGTCCTTAACGAATGTAATTGGCCTTTGGCCGTTTTATGATTTAAAAAAAATATATGTGTAGCAGGGGCGTAGCCTTCATATAACCCCATTCCACCACTCTTCTTAGTGTCTACTATTGCCAAATAATATGGTACACCTGTGTGTGTAACTGTGTATCACATCACATTGCATAATTATATTTAATACCAGTTTAATACATCATAAGATTAAAAACCTACAGTTTTTGTCTGAGTGTGAGTTTATGAGGACTGAACAATTTTTTCTTCGGCTTCCCTCTAATGATAATTGTAGCTGCGCAACTGATGTGTAGTGTGCGGTAGTTACCTGCAGCGACATGGCGGCCTGGCCGGGCGGCGTGATCCACGAGTTCCCGCCGCGGCCCCGGCCGGCCGCCTGTCTTCTTGCTACCGATCCCACGCCGTGTGCGAGAGGAGCGCTTGTCACGTGCATCGTCGACGCCATCACATCGGAGTAGACTACCAGGCGCCCGAGACTTGTCGATGTTAGGTTCTAGAAAACATTAGAAATATTTATAATGACAATTCTTATTCAATTAATTGGCGAAATTCCCAGACAAGGTCCTTTGACTAATGTTACCTAACCCCTATACACGTATTGTTGAAAAGAATTATTGTATATCCAAATAATGACTGGAAAAGAATGTTTAGTGGAACGCCACGTTTTTCCATGCTAGAATAACGATTCTAGCATGGAAAAACGTTCGGAGCACTCATTGTAATTTAAACCTTAAGTGAATACTCACGTCAAAGTACTCCAGCGTGGAGAAGTGTTCGGGGCACTCATACACGTGTACTGGTAAGAAGGCGGGGCCAGGGCGGTGCAATGGTTCCTGTCCGCGCAGGCACCACTGCACGCGCACGTCGCCCAGCGTCTGCACGCGCGCGCCCTCTACCAGCGGGCACGCCTCCACTAGGCGCAGCTTGTGCTATAGGGACGTATAAGTTATGAACGTTACTTATGTGGGGAGGGAAGTAACAAAGGTTGACAACACACTCGGAATCTTCTGTCAGAATTGTTTAAAATTGAGCTCGGAGGAATAGACAGAGTCGATATCTACTTGATCTTAAACTCACTCACTAACAGTCAACGCACAGCCTAAACCACTGGGTCTAGAAGCTTGAAATTTTGACAAGAGCTCCTTATACAATATGTACCGAAATTAACGCACAACCTCTTAACACATTCAGTACCCAGCACCCGACTCCCGGGTCCAACAATAATTCGTTGTTTGTTCGTTGGCGTGTTTTGATTTGCACCCGGTAAGCGGGTGCTGGGCATGGTCACATGTCAACAATAGCTATCTATATGTACGACTCGGGAGCAGGGTTGTGGTGTGGGCACACGAACGAATTATTGTTGGACCCGGGAGTCGGGTGCTGGGCACTGAATGTGTTAAGGGGTCATTGTACTCATCATTATGAACAACTCTTACTAAGAGACCAAACCTGAAATCGCGAAAAAAAATCAGCTGTTCCCTACATTTTGACGAGTTATACGAACATAAATATAGGTACCAGCAGATTTTTTTTCGCGATTTCAAGTTTGGTCCCATAATAAAAGTTGTTCATAACGATGAGTACAATGACCCCTTAAGACGTTGTGCGTTAATTCCGGGACATGTTGTATCAGGAAGTGCTACGGCAAGATATTTGAAAGTTCAGCCCCTAAAGGGGTTAAATAGAAGTTGATTTTATGGAAGTTCGTCATTTTTAATGAAAAATGGGAACCTCATCGGGTGCACGGCTTTTTAGAAAGATAATTCAGTGAGCATTCTACCGTTCGCCATTTTCAGTAAGTATGTACACTCGACAAAAGAATTTAGTATGCAGACTCACATCAGACGTGCAGTATGTAGACAACTGCCTGATATTCAATTTAATGAAGGGTTTTATTTGACACATATTTAGCTGAAGATACAACGATAGTGGTTCCGTTTTTTTTTTCTGACGTGCTATTGGATAGAAAAGAAGAAAATGCTATTGAGCGGCGACCGCGTGATTTTAATATTTTCTTGCGACAGAAAATTCCGAGCAACAACATGCAACATCGATAGAAAAAATCAAAGGTCAAAATATTCACAAAGAAATTAATGACGTTTAGCTTAATTGGCATTTATTCACTAAGCACGGTTGAAATGTATGTATCTCGGTGACCGAAGCAATGATTTTAGATAAAATTCATATTGAGTCTAATGTTATGCTTTATTTACTTCTATCGATTTTCGTTAGATGATTAGCTGTGAAATAAGTGATTAATAATAATAATCAAAACTGTGAAAGAAACAAAAATGTTTAAAGCGATTTGCGTGCACATTATTATAAAAAAAAAAACATTCTGATCTGTATAAAATAAAAGCTTAATTTAATTGAAATAATTACATTGAGTTTTAAGAGTGAGCTTTATAACTGTTTTATAAAATGCAAAACAGAAAGTGTCCGGAATGGGGTCTAAAATGTTGTACTTTACCGATTTCTAAGGCCTCAAAAATGTATCATTTTTATTTTGGTATTTGGCCTGGATTTTTAAAAGCATGTCGCGGTGCTCACTCTTAAAACCGTGCGTGGTAGCATCGTTAGTAGCAACAAGTGCTCGTGAAGGTGCGTCTCACCGGGCATCACACGGTCACGTGGCCAGGGCCGGCCGCACGCTTCGGCCACGCCGCCTACCGGGAACACGTGTCACTATCGTATACACAGGGTGACTGTCATGGGCTCATGATGACGGAAGCATTCTGTATTCTACGCGGGCCTTTTTTTTTCGCGAATATATTTCCCTATATCTCGATTCGATTTTACTTTGTAAATACTGTTTTTTTTTTTGTATCAAAATCGAATAAACTTAACTATGTATTAGGAAAAGCAAATCAGTCCTTCTTTGCGAGTTCTGTAATCACTATCATTCTGAAAGTGTACATTATTTGGGCGTAACGTATAAGTAAATTAACACGGAGAAGCTATGGAATTTCTTAAAATAAAAGTTGCATTCATTCCAGTTGATTTGTATCATTAATACAGCCTTGTAATGCACTCTGCGACAGTGCATGTGCGCTAACAGTAATTTAAACAAGTTTGGCTAGAATACACAATGCAGTGTAATGATTCAATTAGCTACCATTTCCTTAGTAATGTCCTCAAATGACGGTGTTTCTACAAAGCTCAACGACACGTGACAGAATTCAAGAGTTAAGTAGTTCAAACCTAGTAACAGTACATTACATCTAATGTATGCCAGTATGCACATCACAAATTATGTATATCTACTTTTAATTCCTAGTAGTTGCTTATGGAAGACATTTATATTTTGATAAGCAACGATTTGACGTAAAGAGAAATCAGGAGGGGTCAATTAAGTTATAGTATATTTTTCCTTACATGTCTCAATTGGTAAACAACTACGCTATGACAGTCACGATTTTTTGTATCAATCAAACACTTTATGTAGGTCTTGTTTTTAGTAAGAAACATAATACTACAAATTCCATCAAAAACTGGTTCGAAATTTACCATTAGTAACAAATATTTTTTTCTAAAATCGAAATCAAAGTACGCCATATTTGTTTACCAAAGAAAACACACTTTGTTGTTTATATTTGTGATTTCTATGTATAACATTTGAACTGGCCCATCAGAACGGAAGGTTACGCGTTATCAATGACTACGTGTGTTTAAAACACTTGAGTAACAGTAATTTGTTATCCTAACACATTAGTATATCAAAATATAAATATCAATATTCAGCAATTGCTACATTAATGGTGATGCGAAATAAACATATACAGTGGTATTAATGGAAGGGTAGAACATGGTCTTACCACATGGTTTCCTAAGAAGAATCCTCTTGTGTAGTCTATCTGGGTCAGTTCCTTGGGTTCTTTGACGTGAAGGCCAAGGATGTCACCCAGGATTTTGTGAATGATTCCTAGACGAGCCTCATTGCTTTTCATGCCTTCGTCGCCTAAATAGTCACTGGGGTCTGCTTCTAAATGAATCTTGAAGAAAATACACATTATTTTTCATTATTTTGTTTTACAATCAAATAGCACCAAAAGATTTCACAAAATAATAACAATAATAACGGGCCCACTGCCCACTGCTGGGCTGATTACACAGGCCTCCTCTCTGTGAGAGGGTGCGGGTCGTAATCCACCACGCGGACCCAGTGCGGGTTGGTAATATCACATGTCTTCGAATGTTTGGTTCTAGGACATGCCGGTTTCCTTACGATGTTTTCCCTCACCGTTTTGAGAGCAGTCGTAATGAAATAATTTACACAAAGTAAAGCGCCTGCCTGGGTTCGAGCTTACGATCTACAAACTAGAAAGTCGCGGCCGTTACCACTGCTGATAAACACTCCTTATTAAAAAACTCAATGAAGAACAGAGTTTACTATCATCATTCAGCTCAAAGACGTCCGTGGCCGGACGCAGGCCCCCCAATGCATCGCCACAACGACCGGCCCTGTGCCTCTCGCATCCAGCGGATTCCCGCGATCTTCATCAGACAAGGAAACAGTTGCAACTATACTTTGATTTGACCTAGTACAGTCAGCAGCGGAAGTTTTTTTTTTTGTTAACTTTCCTTGCTGACTGTATCAGGTTGTGATTTATGGTTTGTTCCAAAACTATCTGATGAAAATGTAAACATATGGATCAGAAAACGTAACTGTTGATGCCAATATTTGTAAGTGCCACTTTCAAAGTGAATGCTTTGATTAGATTATTTGAGTACTTTAGCCCGAAATTCTAATTTTATCTAAAGTAGCCCTCGAAATTAAAATGTTCTTACGATTCTTGCAATTTGTAGCTCAGTGTCTGGGTGTATGTTGATTAAAGTATGATTCGCGACCGTAACAAATTTGTATTTACAGAATTATAATCATAAGGATCAGTAATACAGCTCCTTAAGTTAGTATAATCCGCAAAGTTAAGATTTCATGAAATAGTCATTCAATAGGATTATTTGGTCTTAGAGAGTTGTATTGATGACTTTAATGATTATAATTCTGTAAATGTATTTGTTACGGTCGCGAATCATATTTGAATCAACATACAACCTAATACTGATTACTGACCTGCAAATTGCAAAAAACGTAAGAAAATTTGAATTTCGCGGGCTACCCTGGCGCTTTCGCCTTAAAGATATTGTTCATCTGTCAAGCATTGTTCTTTTTTAACCTAATTTTTCGTCGATGATTTTTCAATTACAATTTAATAACGTTATTGAAATAATAATTTTGGCCCGGAGTCTGGATTTGTGCCCGGTAGATGACAATAGGCTCGCCCCCTATTACATGGGACTTAAACACAATGGCGAAATGTGGGTGTACTATAGGTACACCTCTGCCTAACCCTTCGGGGAAAAAAGGCGTGATGCTATGTTATGTTATGTAATTTTTGAAAAAGTAGTGAGATATAAAGTTAAAACCTAAATACAGATTAATGTGTTACTAACTCCCTTTAGTGAGTGATTGAGTAAGAATTTTACCTGAAGAGTTTGTTTACACTTTCATTAGATATTTTGGAATAGACTATACATGGTAATACGCTTAGTACAAACCTGTGAGAAGATAGCAATGCCCCTATTGGTGAGGTCGGTAGCCTGCAGCAGCGAGGGCGTGCGCCAGGTCTCCTCCGAAGCCAACACCTGGATGTCCAGCTCGTGGCCCGGGTGCCCCGTGTATTTGGACGGTCTACACATAATGCTACTGATGTAGAACTCTTCTAATAGAGATAGGACGATGGAAAGCCTTTCGTATGGGAAATTGGAGGACCACAATGATGATGAGATTTGTCACGTTAACGGGCAGTACTGACTGTGTGTGTATTACAGCGACACAATGTAGTTTTGTATCGAGCTTATTTTTTTTATCGCTTATTATTATTTATTTAGAATATAAAAAAATGCATGAAGAAGGTCGATAGACATATTAGACATTGAAAAAAGCTATTATTTTGGGAGCGATATTGCGATCCTCCATTTTCTATACGAAATACTCTCTGGCACAAACACTATTTTTACAACTTGCGACGCAGCTAGTGTAGGTAATTATATGTATTATACTTGTTTGTTGTAGGTCTAAGGCCGGCCACATACAGTCGGAAATCCGATTCGGAATGTCCGAACGCAGCAAATTCATACAAACTCAAGGATCATCAATTCATCACACACGTACAGTATTTCTCCGTTCGGGATTTTCGAACGGAAAAGCTACTGTGTGCGGCCGGGCTTAGTCATAGAATAAATACTTTACAGATACTTCACTTCCTACACTCATCGTCATACGGACAAACACACACGAAATCACGGATACATATGTATTATGGTCCATGCTATCTTGAATATACTTAGTCCGCGGTTATTATTAGCACGTACTTTAGCTTAGATATGTTCCCGTCTCTATCTTGCACTTGCAGTCTAACAGTTGTGCGACCGTGATAGGCATAATGCTAAGCCAAAGCACGCACTTTCGGCAACGTTTGTCGGCATTACACTTTCGGAAAAACAAATGGTGCGTGTCCTATGGCGATGGATAGCAGAAATGATGTATCTGATCATTAATCTATGTCTAAAAGCGAATTCACTAGGCAACTAAAATAATGTGTTGCGTGATCCGTCCAGAGACAATCCACTATAGTTTTTGTTTGGTGACAAATGGGGCAAGAATATTATTTGATTAAGCGTATTCTTTCTTGTTTTTGTAGCGGATATCGTGTTATAATTATTTTCACTACGTCATAAGTTGTATTCAGTACAGTGGATATTTATTATAATAATGTACATGACATTCTTTGCATTGTGTTACTTCTAAGCTTTAATATAATATGTATTAGCCATCATCCTTGTTCAGCCAATCTATTGATAATATACTTATTCAGTTATGTAAAGTTGTATAATAAAAGTAATATATAGGGATGTAGGAAAACTTTTTCAATAAATCAATATTATAGAAAGACAACACATCTACACACACATGCATGTTTTGTATAAAAAACTCAAATTAAGCGTTTAGATAATAAAAGAAATCAGTTAAAAATATATAAATTACATGTTATGTTGCATGTACCATCGTGGACATTTACGGTGAACCACTCCACACTTTTCAACCTTATTACTAAGGTAATAATGTTGAGGTTAAGGTTGCGATGGTACATACTCATAATTCGTGAAAATAGCACTGCTTTTAAATCAAACACTAAATCTCAAGGCGTAATAATATGTCATAACATTGGCTGAGGATTAAAGGACTTCTAAGTCAATAGTATATTTTGCGTACCGATACATATTATTTTCCTGACTTGCTCTGTAAATTGATCAAAATGTTATTTATAAGCACAATATTTATTTGAGATCATAAAATAATAAGCAATTGGAGAGACAATATTCTGCATTGTGCACTACAAAAAACGACTGACTTTGATTTTAGATAGACGCAATTATTGTATTAACACTCCATTTGTTCACTACTCTGTGGTTGAAAGAAACACATATCACACACACAGAATGACAGTAATATTATAAACAAAAGATGGTCTTACTGTCTATCGCTTTCAGTGGAGAACTGTTTCTTGGCAGGAGAGGCTTGGTAGCAGAATATGTGATGCTTCATCTTCACAGACTTCCATTTGTCGTAAGTGAATTGTACTACTTCATTCTCACGAACCTGGACAAACGAATACCCTCGATTATCGCAATAATTCCCTAGTAATCAAATGCAAAAAAGCATTATTATTTTTGGCATAAACATTGGGTGTAAGAAATTTTTTGATGCTTATTTAATTATTTTGCCATGTGCATCTTACTGGTACTGAATTACAGGGATTCGATTAAAACATACATGCTCAGATACGGATTAATGCCCGCTTTACCGTATTATGTTCTAGAAGCTTTAAGCAGCTGAACTCCCAACAGGCGTGAAGTATCAAGTAGCATCGTGACACGTACCTCAGCAGTCTTATAATATGGCAGCACAGTATGGAGTAGATCAGAGCAGAGAGCGAGCAGTCTTCCGCCCGCCAGTAAGTGTGCCAGAAGCAGTGGCGCGGCCCGGCCGACACAGCCCGCCACAGCCACGAGCGCGGCACGTCCCCGCCACGCGCCGCCCTCCAGCGCCTCGCGGGACACCACGTATAACGTATACCTGATATTTTAAGTCATTATATTTATTTTATGTTTCTAAAATTGAATAGATCTGGACCAATTACAGGACATTTTCTTCATAGACTTATGGTGGATGTACCAGTATAATTTCGTTAACGATTTTAAATTACAAAAAAAAAGTTCTTATATTGATATTAGCAACAATTACTAATTAATAAACTTCCTTTTGCCTTATGCCCAGTCAAACTTGTGGAATTTGACTGTAGGAATAGTTATTATTCCATTTACTAATTACTCTGTGAATATTTGCTATGTCAGACGTGTAGTGCTTTTGAACATGCCATTAAGTGCAACTCCCCAATAAAATACTGCAATGCAACAATGTTAAATGCCAATAAAAATAGTAAAAATTAAAATTAAACAAAAAAAAAACTAGGTTGAACAAATTGCAGTTGATTTGTTATGAGCCCAGCTTGTGTTAATTTTGTGAAAGCTCAGCATATATCATAAGAACACATAAGACACTCACACTCACCTATCGCAATCCAGTACTTTCCTAAGGGATGCCTCCAAATTATCTCTAGCTACTACACTATCAGAATATATCAACACATTTGGTGACTTCGTATTCACTAATGGACGGGAACTTTTAACAGATTTCGGCGTACTCTGCTGAGACGTGGAACTCCTTGCGGCCTCTTCCTTAATAACTGGGTAACATTCTATCTGGGACTGCGGCCTCTTTGGCCCAGTCGTACTAACTATCCTTTTATGAGTAGTTACAGACTTTATTTGACTAGATATGTTTAATAGAGAAGTTGAGAGTTGGCTTGTGCCTTTCTTCAAGTCGAGTTTTAAACTAGATTTCTTTGGCGTGATATTGTGTTGTATTTCTACTGTTACATTTTCAACTACCACTTCATTTTCTTCAGGCTGTGTAGGCTCTGCTTTTGCTGCAGATTCTGTTATTTTATTGCTTTCTTCAGGGTTGTCTACCTCTTCCCCTGATAATGACTTGCCAGTGTTGACACTAACATCAGCTAAAGTGACAGTTCTCCTAGGAGGTGGTACTTCGAGCACTATATCTCCACTGCTACCATTCATATGTATGGTATTTTTAGTGTCAGACTTGATATCTACAACTTTCGACAATTTCCTGAGCAAGGCTGCATGTACTGGCCATTGGAATTCGGTTGCTGATTGTTGGAGACTGTACTGTATGTCACTTCGGAGACTTCTCATGGAGGGGTCTGAAGCCTTGTTGGGCTCTCCTGATAGTTGGACAGCTGTAACATGAGATGTATTATATTTACATGAATGGGTGATAAATAATCTGAATACTTTTTATACCATAAAGTCCATAAACCATTAGGATTTTCTAAATGAAATGTTATTCAAAAACAATGTGTGTAACTTACTCTGTATCCTGACCACAGGCAGATTGTGATCTATGACAAACTCTCCACCAATGAAGTTGAAACCAATAACACTAAGATGTTCTATGTTGGTCTTCACTATGATTGCTAGGTGTGAGCCTGCTTTCCACGCAACAGGCTGACCCATTGACTCTAACTGGAATCAAATTAGAGATCATACAGAATAATGTATACCATATTCAAATTCTTGTTTGAAATTAATATAAACTTTATTTGAGTTAAAATTATTTTGATTTCAGAATGATTCCTACTATGAAGTAGTACTGCAAACTAAATTTATTGTCTGGGTATTAACATAATTTTTCCAAAGACACATATTTGTTTTATATGTTTGGAAGCTAATTGGCAAACACCGGCTAATTCAATGTAGTCATAAGAAAGGAAGATAAGATAACTTCTTGTTTGGGTACTGATAATTATAAGAATATATCATGCTATGGTAAAAATAATTGCCAGTCACATATGGTGGTAGAGGGGCTGACTAGTCAGGATATGAATGTAATTAGTTATTGACTGAGTGAAATTGGTAATAACAATTTAATTTAAGTAATTTTTATTATTGCTAATATTATGTTTGGCAATATTTGTAATACATATTTTATGTTATGTGTCATACAACTCATCAGTGTAATGTTGTTCTGGTTGAATATAATTAAATTAATTGCCACTTGTAGGGACTATATTTTAATATTACCAATGTAACCCAGAAAATTAATTATACCTAAAATTAAAACTTACAGTAATGATATCTTGTCCTGAGTTATCATGAGGTTCCATCTCACATTCAAACAGCACATCTACATCTAAGTCAGTAATAGGAGACTGTTCGCCGGAGCCCAGAGGCAGCCCATTGGAACATGACACCCAGTCATTGATCTCAATCATCTGGGTCGGCTTCATGCTGCAGATCCGAGTGGTGTTGGTGTAGTCCAATAAGTCACATAGATATGCATTTTTTGGGTTTGTGCACAGCTTAGAACTAAGTGTAGGAGTTTCTGTAAATTAAATTCAAAATTAATTCTTTATGAGTTAAACAGGCAGGGTGTAAATTAGGTGAACAAAAATTTAATTAAGTAGTAGTTTAGATTGTGTAAATGAGGTTATTAAGCCGGTTGATAAATTAAAAGCAGTAGAAGTAAATGTGTTATTGATATGTAACTTCAGATCTTGTACATTACAGGTAAAATAGAAATGTGTGACATAACTGTCTTGATATTATATTGGGACACTTACCAGCTGCATTTTCAGGAACTTTGCAGAATGCGACACTCGTGTTACCACTCAAAAACTCGAGTAGACGAGCTCTGAACGACCGAATGCGCCAGGTCTTTATAAAGGTCATAGCAATATAAATCGGTGTGAAAAGCATGGTCACAACGAGCACAACACCGTAACACAACCCTAACACAGCAGCATTGTACAGCGACGCACTAACGAACAATTGCAGTCATTCAAAACTTGAAAGAAATTGGGTTATCGATTCTAAAGTCCATCGATGAAGCAAAAAGTTTTAGTAAATAAAACCGTATAAAATACACAGTAAACTAATAATACCTAAAGCATTGAATATTTTTACGCCTACGCAGTACACTTACGGCTACACTTTGATAAATTCTTAATAAATTAATTCAGAAATTCGATAATTCATTTTCAGTCGCTAGGAGTCAAGTGCATTCCGTTTTCGTTAGCGAGCCAGAAGTCAAGGACTCAATTTAGGTAATTAAGTTACGCTCACTGAGCCGTCAAAATCTTCTTAAAAGTTAAATTAAATGTAAAATCAATACTTGTTAGCTAAATTACATTTAAGTAAAATCTTTAAAGATTTTATTTAAATATATTTCGATGAATTTGTGTCTCCAAATATTATTTTTTCTTGTAAAGAAACGTCTCTGTTGGCTGTCAAAATATCTGCGTTCATGAAATAAAATGCGTTCATAACTTCACACTTCGACTAATTTCCTCCATTTTCGTTTTACTTGACCGATGAACATGAGAAAAAGAAGCAAAAAACACTGGAATGAAGCGGATGCTTAGGTAATTTGCAGTAGTTTCTTTCGGCAGACAGGAGGACTTCACTACTTATCCTCTTTGGACGCAATCTTAATACATTTAGCTTATAATAATGCTCGAATGGCACATATTCACCAAATGTTTGACCATATTTTTGGTGCTATTGACAAAAACTTTACAGTTGACCCAAAACAATACTGTCCCTTAGAAAAACCACTGACCGTCGACTACTGCCGAGTATGTGCGTGAAGTCAGATACTAGGCTCGGCAATAAGCCTCTCTGTGCTCTCCGCCACTAACTGCCCTAGTTTGAAGCTAGGACGACTCGGCGAATCAAACGCCTAGTGAGCGACGAGTTCATAGAAAACCTCATTTAATTTCAACCGTTGTTTGTGGCGGACACTAGTCACCTCTGTCGCTTAGTGTACGGTGGCACTAATACATTAGCAGATCTACCAACAAAATAGAATGGTTTTGCGACTCGTTACGCAACTCTTGCTAATTCCATTAGTAAGTAGGTGGTACTTACTTAGGTACCTATTTGACACCATCATACCGCATTACCACCCAGCTTGTGGGGTTAAGAGGTCACCTAAATAATGTTGAGATTATTATATCTAGTAAGTACTTATAGCTGGTGATCTATTACACTACACGAGCTATCATAAATCTTTGTGGCTTTTATTATGTCTGTGAAGTCTAAAAGTAAATGAGCGCAACGGTTAGGTTAATTAGGAAGGTACCTACCTATGTACCTACCTACTCACAAATGTTCCTCTTGGCTTTGATTTAGGTACCTATTAGGTAGGTACCAATTAAACTTCGAATTAGGAACAGCCGAAAGCAGCCAAGGCTTGACGATAACCCCAAAGTTATCCTGGACATCTTAATTGATTGTGGACAGGATATCAGAAGGATGGGAAGGGAGGCTGCGTGGGCAGTACCTACCTACAGTTTTTCAAGCCCGCCTTTTATAAAACTACTTAGCTTTTACCCGAAGCTTCGCCCCGCGTGGATGTCGTAAATTATCCCACAGGATCGTACTACCGGCATAAAACATATCCTAACCATAGGTCATGATCTGCCTGTGTCATGTTTCATCGAGATTCGTTCAGCCGTTAAGGTGTGAAAAGGTAACAGACAGACGTACAGAGTTACTTTCACATTTTTATAACATTTAACACGTTGAGCAACACACATTCAGCAAAAAAGGTTTAGGTATTAACATATGTAAGTACCTACCATTAACTAAACAGGGACCCTTGCTCACAGTAGGTATATAAGTACCTAAAGTAATTAGTATGGAAACTAATTAGACACCCCTCAAGAGCGCTATCGCAATTAACGTCATTGGTTGTCACTGCGGATCTTATAAACATCAAAATATTCCTTTACTTATTTATACTTCGGTACTCGGTACTTCGGTACTAACATATACATTTTTGTTTAAGTATCTACTTTGTAACACATACATAACTGGGGAATAAATATTGCGGTTTGACAGCTTTTGTAGGATAGAAGATTTCTATCCTATTTCTTCAGTTTTATCCTATTGAAAATTACTCCTTGGGTGGCATTCTAAAAAAAAATACTTAGCAACCTATTTATTACTATTCAGTCACAAAATTCTGCTATAGTAGAATTATGTAGGTACTTACTTATTTGAATTATGTGTAATGTTCATTAATTTGTATTCTGTTGATTTTTTTTTTTAAGTTTTATAACTTTGTTTAAATTTTACTTTTAGTTTATAAGCAGTTTCTGTCCAATGTCTTTTTTCTTAAATGTTATGTAAGTACTCCTTTTAATTTGTGTATACCTAAGCTTACATTAGCAGTAATACCTTTCTATTGTTGTAAAACAATGTTGAATGTTTAAGCTGTTAGTGTTCTTATAAATCAATAAATTCAATTCAATTCAAAATCATTTAATCTCTCTTCACATTGGTTGCCTTAAAATTAACATCGATTGAGACTAATGTATCTAACTATATTCCACCAATGTAAGAGACTGGTGCCTGAAATAGGTTTTTGGAGAAAAACCTGTGGTACAGGACACCAGGACCCCCCACGGCATAGAAATAGTTTAACATTTGTGTTTAACAGTCTTGCGTGAGGCAAGTAAGACATGTATCGTGAACAGAAAATTAAACAAAAATACAGGGAATATAAAAAAAAAATAAAAACAAAAACCGAAACAAAATAGCAGAAATGTATGTTGTGGCATGCGAAATAAATAAATAAACTCAGCCCTTAAATAATAGCTAGGTACCTACGTAGGTACCTAATTGTTATCTTTTAGATCATGTTTTAGATAGGGATCGTGCTTCTTTGAATAACTTGATGTTATTCGAAGCTTATCTTTGACATACATACTTACTTACTAACTATGATACATATTATTTATTCTGCACCCACTATCTTCACCTGAAAATGAAAAGGAGAAAAGGGGAAAGATTGCTGTTATTTTTGATTAGGTACACCTTCAACTCCCAACAGCCTTTAGAAATTCAACATTAGCTATAACATGCTCGCCAACGGTTTCTCTACTTCGATAATCGGTTTGCAAACTATTCATTCCGATAGTCATACATAAAATGTAATTAAGTACCTACCTAAAGTTCAAGGATACGTATGGCTCTTAAAAAAATCTAAGTTCGCCATCCATTTTTCTGTATCGGTCTGCAAGCTTCATTCAAAATCATTCTGGATTTGCTTGACATTGTAGCTACCTATGTAATATGACTCAACCGCTCGAGAGGAAACCTACAGGTCCATCAAAAAAATCTAAGTCAATAATAATGTCACGCGACGCACAGGTGTTATACGTCACGTTGCAGAGAGACATCTCTCCACGACTCCACGTTATCACACGCTGCAATCGCATTCTTACCTTATAAGTATCTACCCGTTAGGTAGGTATCTAACCAGTAATCTAAATGATTCGTAGGTACCTAAATGATTAGAATTTTTGAGATACCTAGTGTTTTTTTTTTGTTTTATGTAACACATTCAGACACAATGTAAATTGTTATTGAATAAATGAAATGAAATCACCATCCGATTAACTACCTACAACAATGCTGTGGTAGGTTGTTTGCCAGGCCTGCTGCTAATATTAATGCAATGCTACTACCATTGGCCTCCAAACAGCATTGCACACTGACTGGGTAAGTAGGACCTACCTGCCTAATTCATGCAAAAGGGTCCTTGAAAAAAAATGCAGGATCCTCTGTTTCTGGTGCAGTACCTTCGACAGAAGGGAAATGGTCTTCCAATGCATCTTATTCTTACCAATTGACTCATAACATAAAGCTTTGTCTTGGAGCGAACACAGCAGTTCAGCCTGATTGCTACAGTATAAAGCTGGCTTCCCACGGTGCGTAATTCCGCGGATTATCACGCACGGCTGACGACGACGACGACCACGGACAGCCACGCACCGCCCAGCAAGGCTCTTCCAACAGTGCGTGTCAGTCTGTGTGGGTCTTGAAATTCCAAGCCATTTTGTCATTCCAAAATGCAAAGTGAAAAGGAGCTTGCACCTTTCACCTTTGAAGCTACCGACTCGCCGCGGATCGGACGCACCGTAACGGAAGTGTCTGCGCTACCACGGACGATACTCTTCCCATGATGCCTCGGTGTGGGTTGGTCCGCATCCTTCCGCAATATCACGCATCGTGGGAAGCCAGCTTTATACAGTAGCAATCAAGCTGAACTGCTGCGTTCGCTACAAGACAAAGTTGCACCTCATCTCATTCGGTTCCTCTATTCTCTATTTCACGCTCGAATGACGTTGACAGGCACAGTTGACAGGTCGGTAAACATTTGTGTTGTTTTGTGAAATGTACTGAAAAACAAAATGGCGGCGTTAGTTCCGATTTTGGCCACCCACCAAAAGATCCTTCTACAGCTATACCTACTCTGGTTTTCAAATGGCCAAGTTAGGACAGTAAACTTATCAAAGGGAAGGTTTCGTGTTTCAATAATGACTAAGTAATTGAATAATTTCATGATGACTAAGTAATTGAATGTTAAATCACGTAGCCACCCAGAACTAGTAAATAAATTATTATTATCTGCCCGCCATCTTCGCTAATTGATTAACTGGTTTTAAGTAGTTTGTCTTGTGATGTTGACATATGCGCGACCTGCCCTGATGTAGGTATAGCAAATAGATCATGCTAAAATAGTCTACTCTCTGATTGTTTATCACGCACATAACATAACATCACGCCTGTTATCTCCGAAGGGTTACCTAGGCAGAGGTGTATCTATAAGACAGCCTTATCTACCTGCGTACCTTATTGTTTATTGTAATCACTTACCTGCCAATCGTCACTTGTGGCTCCACCACAAGTCACAATATCTGCTGATCTAGTTTATGTGGGTGGCATTCAGGGGCGATCAATTCCAATTAAAGGAAGAACTGTGGTTGATCCAAAGCTTTTAGGGTCAGTCAGTACGTCAGTCAAGGGTAGGGCTGCCAACCCTCCGCGTTTGACCCGGAGACTCCTGATTTTAATTATGCATCTCCGGGCTACGGGTTGACATCGTATATCTCCGGGTTAGACGGGGTGGGTGCGAAGTCCTAAGTCCTATCGCCCGCGGCGGCGCGACGAGATCAATGAGTTGAAGAAAATACATCCACAGTTCACACAATCACAAGATTGTGCAATATTACCGGTGGATTTAATGGAATTTTTTTCTCCATCCCCATTTAACGCTTTTGTGGATTGCACGTTTTTTCCCTAATGGTATATTTATGGATAGATGAGAAATATTACTGAAATATCGAAAATCCTTGGAAAATTTTTCTCTATCCCCAATTAATGCTTTTGTGGAACGCGCGTTTTTTCCCTAATGGGGAACTTATGGAATATGGATAGATGAGCGAAACTGTTTATCTGTCGATATATTCAAGTCGGAGTTAATAATAAAAATAAATTATGATATGATGTGTCAAGAATTTTTAAAGTTTTTAAAAAAACCTAAACAAGAAAAATTGCTGAAATCACATTCCACGAAAAAATATGATTTTAACCATCAAGTTGGACCTAGTGGCAGGTACTGTAGAGGGTATACCTAGTTCAGTTTTTTTATTTTATTTATACCTACATGATTGTGAAATAACTTTTTTATTTTAAACTATTTTCCTCAAATCTCTGGATCTGGCATTTTTGAAAGTTGGCAGCTCTAGTCAACGGGGTTGCTGGCAAAATGTATTAGATACCTACCATTATAAATTTTGGTATTGTCTGGGAAACATTTTTATGGATATTGTGGCTGTTTTGCATCATATGCAAAAAGTTTTACGAGTGGCCATTTGGCCAACACCGGCCGAAGATAGCTTGAAAGGAATATTGCAGTATAGCAGAAGTAACTATGCGTCACTATGCTGCCGATAAGACCTGCGATAATCCTCAAAATAAATGAGGCATTAAGCATTTCATCCCCCGTCAGAATTTTTAAAGAGGTTGAAACAAGACATTGTTTGAATACTGGACTACTGGTTGATAGCCATCTTTGACATATTTCGGGACCCTGGGGTCCCGGACCTTTGAAAGGCGTACGAGGGGCCGAAGCCAGTTCGCAGAGGCCGGTTCGACATTTTTAATTATATGAGGCACCAACCGACGTTTATCCCTGTCTGCACTATGCAGGTGCACCCAAGGACAACCCCCGGTTAGTGTAGGACTATTGCAGGATATGAAAACAAAGATATTGGACTATGGGTTTGAGTGGCTAAAGTGGACTGGTTACCTAGAACTATGGAAGGACTATGGCCCCTGCCTGATCAATGTTTTAAAAATACACGATTAAAATGAGAACAAAAAAGAAAAAAATATAAACGGCATCTAGTATTTTTTGAGGCTGGGCAACCAGTCCTGCTACATAATGTTGCATTGAAAATCTTAGTAGGCTCGGAAAGTCACAAAATGCAGTATTGAGCAGATGATCTATTATTTAAATTGATCTAATATTTGAACCCAAATGCAATCGAATGATTGTTTTGTTTAAAAAAATCGGCCAAGTGCGTGTCGGACCACGCACAATGAAGCGTTCCGTAGTTGGAATGAATTTATCCCAAGAACAAACTTAACACTGTAGTTGAAAACTATGTTCTCATAAACATTCCAACTGCAAATGTAAATTGGTCTAACTATTACTCGTTAACTTGTAAGGCCTACTTAACTGTGATAGTTTTCCTTTTAACTTCGTTATATTTTATACTACTGCCGTGAATTTTTTCACGTATCCTCTTGACTCCAAAAATTTGCACCTTAACTCTTAATATTACACAAATGGATCCCTGAATCGAAAAATGGTTTCCACAGATCCTCAATATTTTTGAACGGCCTATCCAACGATACCCCACACGATGGGATAGACGACAGAAAAAAAAATATCATCCCAGTTTACGTGAATTTTACTTTATTTTTTTTTTCCTAACAATGGCATCTCGTAGTTGGCCAAGAGTGGCCGTGACTACTTAACCGGTCAATCCTGTGGCTGCCTTAAGCTAACTCAAAGCCTCCAGCCAGGGGCGTGTTACTTACAATACTAAGTGACTGCGCGCTAAGGGCACCCCCTGTGGGGTACGAACCTCGGCTTAGGGCGTCACTGGGGGGACAGCTGGTTGGGACAGGCTGGATCAAACTTGGGTGATTATTATTAACAGGGGAATTTAAAGCTACAGGCTCAGCTTCGGCGCGGGCTGGCGCTTCTTCGAGCAAGGGACGGGGGGAATTATTAATTCGGGGTTTTCGCGATGGACCTCGGCGGCGGGGTCGGAATGTCGGTCTTTTATGTGAATTTTACCTACCCTAGTATACCTATATAATAGTAGTCTATGACCCTAGTAGCGAGCAAAGCTGAATGCAACAGCTAAAGCTAATATTTTCCAAAGGCGGGTAATATGCAAATAAGCAATAACAAAATACGTGACCACCCGACAGTAACTCAGTAATCACTACCACATTAAGTGAAATGCAACTCTGAATAATAGAAATTAAAAGGGGACTGATTATCGGCTTGTTTACGAGTGCTCCAGTCAAATGATAAAAGTACCGATGATATTTACATTGGCGTAGTCGGGGTTCAATCTGCGCTAGGAGTGCACGGCCGCCGCGAGACCACACGATACTGTGCGAACGGTAACTTCAAAATGGAGTTAAACTTTATAACAACTTTAATAAAACACGATGTGAATCATAATTTGAAACAGTGCTTCAAGTCAAAAAAACCTTTCAGTAAGTACTTTAACTTATTCGTTGGATTTGCTGATCTATGTAACATTTCTAATCCACATTTAGGTGTGCCATTGCCCACTAAATCTCAACTATTTATGAAGTTTTTATATTCTAGTTTATAAACAGAGTGCTAGTAGAATATCGACACGGTAGCTGACTTCTTCATTTACATAGGTATCTATCTACATGCCTAGATACGAGACTAACTTGTATTTTGGCGCAGGAGTTTGTAGAAATTTCGGGACTGACAGTTCAGCTGTGTCCACTGAAATGCTTTTAGATTGCAAATTCGTTTTTGTAACCATATCAACGACTTTAGTTTTGTGCCGTACTTTATTAACTGTCTAATTTTATCTAGTAATAAACACTTAAGCGTTACAAACAATCAATTAGCTGAATATTGTTTACCCCAAGTGATTAGTTTGTGTTCACATTTGTGTCATTAGCCCATTTGAGAACGCGAAACTGTTGTTATTATTGCTATATTATTAGCAAAACATAATTATGCATAGATAAGTTCATTGAACTCTCAGATTTTGTAGTTGGTATCTGTGTTTGCTCTAGTTATCAGTTCGTTATAATTGATATAATTTGTTAATGACGGAAACGTGACCGCCGTCATGTGTCCTAAAAAGGCCACAGCTGATCACAGGCCCTCATTTAGACTACTTAGTGGAGAGCTGAAAAAGGATGCCCCAATCCCCATGCACCACCTTAGCCACTTATACCAAAGATACAATAAGAAGAGAAACTCCTTGTTGCAATACGTTAACTACAAAGAAATAGACATAAAATATGTGGAGAGACGTGCGTGAGTCCACTTAATCCACAGCAATTTTATCTTTATCCATTTAAATTGTTTTAATGTTTCTGTGCTTTCTACTTATTTTTATTAATACTCAAGTCGATGGGTAAAGGATGTAGTCTGTCACTCATTTGTCCGCTACGATTATGAATGGAAGGTAAATGCAAAGCTGTCCAAGGTATAAGCGTTGCACTTTTCCACCAAGAAAACAACTTTCAACTTAACATGCTGTTTTGTGGCACAATTTTGCACTAGCGTCTACTGTTCACAGTATCTTGTAGCTAATACCAGACCAGAATCAGCCAGCATGGAATTACGTTTGTGGCCAAAGAAACAAAAGATTGGCGATATTCTTTTGTTTACCAAAGCGGTTACGCTAAAACTTTGTTATTAGTTATTATTAACAAACGCAAAGGCAAAAGTTCATTACTTAGTGAAAGATGTGCAATTGAACTGATAACGGCGCAGAGAACTTAGCTGCTATTGACCGTCGATATCCAATATGTTACGTCCAATGAGGTCATAATGTTTGTGCTCGTTTCATTGCAGTAAGCAGAAAAGAAGAAGTCATGGCGATCAAAAGTAAATTCCCCACCAAGGTACCTGTGAGTATTTTTGAATATTTAGTTCTAGCATCTTTAGTGTACTACTTAGGTACTTAATTGCTAAGTTGAAGCATGACTACTTCTACTATCTACGTCCTAACTGGAAGTAGTGTTTTAAACTTTGTGAAAATAGTTGTTTTACCAGTTTCGAAAAAAAACCTGTTTTCTAGTAGGTACCTAAAGGGTTAACGACATTTCTTTATGGGGTTAAATAGCGGTTTTCACACGAAATAATTGCGGTATTTCTTTGCAGTTAATAGTCGAGAGATATCACAAAGAAAGAAATCTACCAACGTTGGACAAATCGAAGTTCTTAGTTCCTGAAGATATCACTATGTCGCAGTTTTTAGTAATTATTCGGAATAGGATAAGAATAAAACCAAATCAAGTAAGTACAGTTATTTTAGAGAACTTAGAAATTTACTCCCGGTTACTGAATCGAAATTTATCGACACAAGAAAAAATTACTTATCAAATCTTTTGAAGATCTGACCAGCTGTTAGTTTACTAAAATACACAGTACCAAATAAATGTGCGCTTTTATAATTTCTGACGTGTCGATATTATCGTGGACGCCCACGTGTCCATAAAATGTATGGAAATGCGTGCACGATATAATTATATAAGTACTAGAACCGCTACATAATTACCTATGTATAATAATTATTTTTTAAACAAATATCTAATCGAGTTTATTATTATTGGCTACACATATATATCTACTTTTTATTTAAATAATTACACACACTATAAAACTGATTTACATCCGTAAGACCTCCTCGTAACATAAGGTACAGTTGAAAACCAGCACCAGGCACTAGTTATCTGGCATTTATGCTGAACTGGGCCTATTTGGCGCAGCCGTGGAGCGCACAATTTATACTATTTTAAGTTTATTTTTTTATTTTCTGTTTTTTGTTTTTGTATGAATATTGTGTGCCTTAACCTGGGTCAAATAAATTTATTTTCTTTCTTTCTATACAGGGCATTTTTTTAATCACTATCCAAATTTTCGCAGGGTGTTCTACCCATGAATATGAACAACTTTTACTATGGGACCAACTCTGAAATCACGAAGAAAAAATCAGCTGATTCATACAAAAGTTCAATACCTACTCGACCAAAATGTATGAAACAGCTGATTTTTTTTCGTGATTTCAGAGTTGGTCCCATAGTGAAAGTTGTTCGTATTCATGGGTAGAACACCCTGCGAAAATTTGGATAGTGATTAAAAAAATGCCCTGTATAACATTTCTAGCACTTCCCGCGCAACTTCGTCCGCGTGGATTTCGTACTTTAGTACCCCGTCAGGGATAGATTTTCAAAAACCCTGATACACGTTATTCTTTATTTTCGGTCTTAACAACTTCCCTGTCCCCACACAACGTATTTTTCACAGTTTTTTCTTCTGATGAGTTAAATATAACATTCTTATATACCATAAAATATAATTTTCATAAATTATTACATGTAGATTTATCCTATTTTGGTTATTTTATGACTCATATGTGACTCATGGACGTAGGACGAAAGCTTCTCGCGTGAGTCATATATGACTCATTTGACAGGGAAGTTGTTAAGTATAAATACAGAGTTCCGAGTTAATCGGACCGCGCATGAAAATTCTTCCATACAAACTGACACCCCCAATCCCCCTTCAGGGTGGTAGTTTAGAAAAACAAAAGATTACACACCTCATAATTTACTTAGATAAGCATTCGTGTCAAGTTTCAAGTTTATTAACTGGAGAAATAATATTTTTCATACAAACAAAATCCCTCCTTTTCACCCCCTTAAAGGTTGAATTACTAAAAATCCTTCCTTAGTGGATGCTTCTAACATAAAAGGCATCAATTGCCAAAATTTCAAGTTTGTTGCCCCAGCGGTTTAGGCTCTGCGTTGATGAATCAGTCGGGACAATCAGCTGTTCCGTACATTTATGTTCGCATAACTCGTTAAATTGCAGGGATCAGTTTCTTGCCGGTTCTTCTCCATAGGAAACGAGCAATTGGTTCTTCTGACGTTTCATAAGTGCCCATGTAGGTTTATGTGATAACCCCCAGTCTCTGAAAGCCTGCTGCCAAATCTCATGTCAAATAAGTGAGTTTTGTATTAAGAACTTTATCACAGTTGGAATAAGGTCCGAAATAAAAAACTGGTTGAAAGGGTAATGAGACTGGTCGATTTCTCCACCAATGAAAATGATAACTACCTAAGTCAGTCTCGATCTAGTCTAGGTAACGTCTAGTTCAATCTGGTTGAATCTCCACTATCACCGGGTAAAAGTATCATTTATGTAATCCCGTAATCAGTCAATTAATTCTGATTTATTTGATTTATGTTACACAGTACCTACTAATTTAGCAGGTCCGTTTGAAGTGACCTAAACGATCTGATTAGTTAGCATAGCACGAGATATCTGTATGTTTTATTTAAAGGTGTCTTTAAACGACGTATAATGTACAAAGTGCAATTACTTAATCAAACAATAATTTAAAATAAGGACAATTAATTATAATGGGTACCAATACTCAATCCCTGTTATAAGGGTTTTTGCTCTGAGCGTTTGTCTAGCGTAGGCGATTGTGTAGCTTAAGGGTGATTATAAATATACCTACACCTACTCATAACTACTTCGCGTAGACGTGACGTTGGCGGCGTATTTACGCAGCGTCTACACGTTTGATGAACGCCAGCGCTAGAACAGCGCCAGGCATCCTTAGCGTGTTAGGAAAAGAATAGTATGTCTGCATGTCCATAGGGTAAATCGAATCGGGCACTTTTAACAGAAACACTTCAAGCCTGAGCACATTTAATATTGATTGATTTTTTTGATTGGTTTGTTAATAAACAGCATAATAACTTCATTTGTATTGTTTCAGGCCTTATATTTGATAATAAACAACAAGTCAATGCTGAGCATGAGCCTCACTATGGCTCAGGCGTACGACAACTATGGCGATGAAGACGGATTCCTCTATATCACATACGCGTCACAAGAAGTTTTTGGTTATAAAGATGGTGAGCAGAAGTTATCCGTCGTTTACGGCCGAGATCTATGAACAATTCTTAGCTCGTGATTTGATATGGACATTATTTCTATCTGTATATTGCACGTGTAGTTTATGAGTCGTGCGACAGGGACAGAAATAACGCTTAGACAAAGTCAGTGCTCTTCATTACCTGACCCCTCTTACAAAGAAGAAGAGGGAAAGCGGGGTCGGGTTATGCAGGTCACTGGCTGTACGTGCTAAGTAACGTTTATACAAGGTGTAACATAAATAACGCACAACCTCTTAAGGGGTCATTGTACTCATCATTATGAACAACTTTTAATATGGGACCAAACCTGAAATCGCGAAAAAAATATCAGCTGTTCAGTACATTTATGTTCGCACAACTCTTCAAAATGTAGGGAACAGCTGAATTTTTTTTCGCGATTTCAGGTTTGGTCCCATAGTAAAGAGTTGTTCATAATGATGAGTACAATGACCCCTTAAGAGGTTGTGCGTTATTTATGTTACACGTTGTAGATCTCGGCCGGCTTTAAATAAGTTATTTTACTAAGTATAATTAGTTCAAAGAGTAAATGTCAGCGGTTTATATCGATACGAATAAAAAAATGCAAAGCGTGAGGTCTTATCGCTGAGAGTAATTTTAGGCAAAACCTATCTAACCGCCAATCCGCCCACTCTGCCTTATCTATAATAATCTGTATCGTTTGCAAAAACAGAGTCTTTTCGTAAAAGAAGTATGTACTGGCAAGTGGTCTATGGCTAGCCATTACCGCCGCTTGTGACTTTTCATCAGAAGTTTATATTTGAGATAGCTCCTGTACTATCTACAAGACTACAATCTACTACAGAAATATTTCATTCTTGTGTATATCTAAATATAAAGAGTAAAATATAGTTTAATTTCACTGGTTTAGCAACCACTTATAAAACAATAGTCTCATATTTTTATTTTTATCGCAAACTTGCATGACGCGCCAAAATTAAAAACAAGAGGTTCATTATTGAACCTTGGCGACTTTGTTTATAAACGTTTTACTGTTTTCGCGACACATATGCACATTCTTGTATAGTTCTCGGTCATACTTTGACATCTTCTCATCTAAAACTCACAATTTTGTTACAGATATGAATATCAAGCAGTCAAATCAAGAGGTTCAAGCAATTAGACATAGATTTCCAAATAAAGTACCGGTAAATACTATTTCTATCACCTTGTTTCTCTTTGATTTCGGCAATCTTTTGTTATTTTTTAATTATGTTTTTCTTTGTCCAGTTATACGTTGAACGATTCTCGAGAGAGCGAGAAGTGCCTGCGTTGGGCCGAAACAAATTCCTTGTGCCACAAGAACTTACCATGTCCCAGTTCCTTTACATAATACGGACGAAGATGAAACTAAGAGATTCACAGGTAACTATTATTTATCATCTACCACCTAAATAGTTGCTAGGAGTACCTGTTTATCTGACGCAATTTCCCAACATACAAGAGGTGCCTCCGAAATTACAAATGAGACTCTCATACATCATCGCAATCTGTGGTACATCATCGCAATGATGATCGTAGCTCCATTTTGAGTCTTTCTGGTCTTTCAGTCATCCTCAAGTTGTTTCAATAATATATTTTTCAACACACTTGCTCGAAAAGTGGCTCTTATTGAACCGCTTCTAGGTTCATAATGCAGTGTATTAAACACGCGTGCTTTTTACTTTATATTACCGTAATAGTGCGGTAATGTGCGCCATAGATAACTATTTACTAGTCGGAGATGTGCGTTTTTTAAATCTCAGCAAAGAGACTTCATGCCTTTTTATGCCTACTGTGTACATAAATAAAATATGATAAATTAACATAATATTTCATGAAATTATTTATTTTTGTCAAAAAATTAACATTCTTCCGTGTTCTACATCCAAATAACATACAAAATATTCAGATTTTATGCTTCTAACTATTAGACTGTTCGATGGCTTCGTGCCTTTGCCTGTCCTTCAACCTGCGAAGACACCGCGATAAAAGGAATCGGTGTTTTATAATTTTCGCCGTGTAATGCTAGAAGTCTGTTCATGCAAAAGTAACAAGGTTCCAGGCTTCCAATTTGCCTTATAAAACTCCTACGCGCTAGGACCAGTAACTAGTTTTCAAACGTGTTTTCTTTCCTATCAGGCTCTATACTTGCTGGTGAACGACAAAGTCCTCGCGAGTCACAGTATGACGATGGCGCAGGCGTACGAACAGTTCCGCGCACATGACGGCTACCTACACATCACATACGCCGCGCAGCAGGTGTTTGGATGAACCATGTAAGTACACACTTAGCGCAGATTGGGGCGGACAGAACACAACGCATTGCAAAAATCTTCCTTCATCGCTTTCGTACGTTTTCTATGAACCAACGCACGCGTGTAGACGCGAGCCGCACCGCACTTTTCTGTATGAAAATGCGTTGCGCTGCGACCTGTTGCGGTTGTAATGTGCGCTTGGCTTTACACACATGTCAAATTGATTATACCAGCCGCTGTGCCGCCAACTGGACCCTAACTCTATCACAGAACTAGGGCCCAAAGGCGAGCGTTCGCGCTTTTGGGACAGTTCATTGGCCATAAACCATCAATTATTTATTATTCATTTGAAACTGGATCGGAGGAAACTAGTTCGGGGGAACAATTTAACATTGATAGCGCCTTTATGTAAGGGCGACTTTCGTAGTGCTGTTTTTTTTGCTTTTTATTTCGTTTATTATGTTTTTTTTTATCTAATTACATTTTTAAATATTTCTTAAAATAAAAAATATAAAAAAAAACATTAAAAATACAAAAAATAGAGTTCCACCGGTGTCGGGAGCAGGGTCCAAGCTACCAGTGGTTAGGGCTGCAGAGACAGGAACCTCCTCACAATACGAGCCGTATCAAGGAGTACTGCCTTCTGCATCAGGTAAGAGCCTGATGCAGAAGGCAGTACTCCAACATCGGCTCTCGAGGCTCTCGTTAGGCGGTTGGATCAAGAGATCTAACCGCCTAACGAGAGCCTCGAGAGATGTTGGTCAAGGCTTTCGGCCAGCAGGGGGCCAACCACCACCTCTTAAAGCAGTATTATTATAATGTTATTTCAGTGTGAGAAAGAGATGAAGCTATACAGGACGTCTAGCTCCATCTCTTTCCCACACTCAAGTAAGATTACAATAGTACTGCGTTAAGAGGTGGTGGTCTAAACTCATAAGATGAGAATAACAAGTTTTTTAGGAAAACTAAAGCATTGTTTAATGTGATTACCTACATCCATAATTTGGGTCAACTTAGAGATCATTTTGATTGCCTACTTATAACTATTACATACATAACATATTTATCGATATCCAACTTTAAATTTCCGGAAAGTTCTACTCGAATGCCCAGACCAAAATCTTGAACTCAAAGCAAAACAAGGTTTTTGTTAATTATAAACAAAATGCTGACAATAATGTTATCTCCTTTTCATTTTAAATATCAGCTTGATTATTTTTGAACTCGATACTTCGGTATCGATCGATGCCCAAAAATAAAACAAAGAAAATAAAATGTCGTAACGTATCATAATATTGTTTAACCCTCTTCGAACGAGATCAATAAAATAGGGTTCAGCCTTTATTAAAGTTCGCAGTCAAGGGTAACCAAGATCATCTGCCTAGCCTTTTCCCAACTATATTGGGGTCGGCTTCCAGTCTAACCGGATGCAGCTGAATACCAGTATTTTACATGGAGCGACTGCCTATCTGACTTCCACAACCCAGTTACTGGGTAATACGATACCCCTTGGTAAGACTGGTTGTCAGACTTTCGGGCTTCTGACGACCCGTAACGACTGTCAAAGATCCACGAATGACAGCCGGGACCAACGGCTTAACGTGCTTTCCGAGGCACGGAGGAGTCTCGGTATGTAAAGATGGTCACCCATCCACGGACCAACCCCGGCAAGCGTAGCTTAACCTGATGGATCGACCCGTGCGGCTGTTATTACTTAGCCACGAGCTCCTCTCAGTGAATATGTTCATGTCATCTTAAGTTCATTATTATTATTAAGAGGCCTATCGCAAATGGCGGTCTGACAGATTAGGTGTATTGAAGCACGCTGACGCATCGCATTATGTTGCAATTTGGCCGTTGTAATTACGTTTATTTTGAGTCTTATAATTCATTTATTTTGTTTAAAGTATGAAATTTTTATTTCATAAGATCTAACGTTTCTTCTGGTATATATTTTACGAAATAATATTTATGTAGTAAGGAGAAATTTACAGTTAATTCTGAGTGTTTTTAGCAGTTTTATGGTTTTGAATGGGATTTTTTTTATAGATATTCCTTACATATTTCAAAGTTCTGCGGCCGCTATGAACTAAACCACTATTTAGAGGTATTATCATATATTTTTTATTTCATTTACTTACTTATGAAAATAGTTCAATCCACGAGCTCGAAAAAATGCCGTTGCGCATTTTATGAAAAACTTGTTTCCGAATTTTGGCTTTATATAAATATATAAGAAAAAAAAATGCGAAAAGCGAGGTCGCTATAAAATATACCAGTAACTATTCTCCACCACTCAATAAGTCAAAATTGTCGAAGTCTTTCAGTTTCTCAGAATAAGAACGCCAAAGTTGCCCATTTAAAGGTGCTGCCACACTGCTGTTTAAAAATATTTACAAACGTTAGTAAACATTTGTTAAGAAACATACGATCACAATGTTAGAAAATGTTTTCATGTTAGGTAATGTTAGTAAATATTTTTCCATTTCCATCAGTGTAGGAGCACTCAAAACATCTAACAATTGCTAACAGAATGTAACAATTCCTAACATTTGTTAGTAAATGTATTAGTGTTAGAAAATGTTTGTAAACATTTTTAAACAACAGTGTGGCAGCACCTTATCGCAAAAATAACGGTCGAAATGTAGGTAATATGCCTCTTAAAACATAGAGGGACCTATAAATAACACAATAACAAGGATTTTGCGATGATATCGATGACATTGTGGTTGTGGATCGCGACCCCGATGTTCCTTGTTTTTGAACGGACCGGACGTTTCGAGAAATAGTTGCTAGACGGAATATATTTGAGCAAAGATATGAACACTGGTTTGTATCTTTATTTAAGTATCTTTTTTTTTCGTGGTACTGCGATTATTTTTTGTGGGCTGTTAGCAACATGATGGTATGTCACTCCCTCCTTCGACGTATGTTCAAAAAAGAATAGGGCTCTCTTGTTTTTTCTAACGGGTATGGGTACCTATCCAAAAAAGGCGACTAGGGGTCTAGTGGCAATAGTAACATCCTAAACCTACTGTACAAATGTGCTAGATTGGCGCCCCAAATCTCGGTAGCGGATTTTGTCCAACAAGCAGATATTTTTTGATACTAATCTATTAAATACTCCAGTCCGACTGTCTAGCTATAGTTTACTTTTAGCCTTGGATACAAGTCCTTAACAGGACCAAACAGATAAGGTGTGGAATAATTTGTTCCAGATAATACTTTATCAACAACAACGTTGATTTATGGAGGTAGCTAAATTGCAACATGTACTTTACTTGTAGAAAAACAAGTTCAGATTTATGAGACCTATGTATGTAATAAAGTATTGATAAACATTATATTCTGGTATCTATTCTGGTTACAGTTAAGTCCGTAACATAACGTCAGTACACTCTTATTACTATTAAATATTTATAATAATAATGCTATTATTCTCTTTTCGATGTCTGACGTTAATGAACCCTGGTTTAATGCTCATTAATAAATTACTCAAGTATGTATGCACAAAACGTTTGATGGGTACGGTTATTATTTTTATTAATGAATTTCGGAATACAGTATTCCAAGAAATCATTGACATTTTTTTATCAATATCCTTCCAGCACCTTCTGGGGATATCTACGTACCTACCTATATTATTGCTAAGGCAGAAAAAGACTTTGAAATGATTACAATATGTTAAGTATTTTCATATAGTTTACACACATTCTGTATCAACCAACCTACTGTAAGTTACATGACGAAGCGGATACTTATGTTTGCATTGGTACCATCAAGTATCCGCTTCCTCACTTCAATTGACTTTAAACAGCTACAGAGAATCAATAAAATTAAGAGACTTCTATGAAAACAGATTATAATTATATAATAAACCTAGTTCTATAAACAACTGATTACTAGATTATAAACAAGTAGGTATGTTATTCAGAAACGGTTAAGTATTGATTTTGTAGATATAACATGATAAGAAGTGAAAATCCAATGTGTTTGCACTTGAGGTACTATTTAGTATCACATATAAACATTGCGCTGGAGTACTAGATCCGCTTGGTAGACTGCATAGCACTTACATTCAGACGTCATTTTATAACACATGAATGTACTCGTAAAATGTTTATAAAGCAACTAGTTTCGTATTCGCGCACGTGCGTTGTTCGGGTTACCCGCAGTTGTAAAGGGGTTACCCATTTTATAACGTACTAGCTTCCGCCCGCGATTTCGTCCGCGTGAAATTTCTTGTTCCCCCGACCCACCCCTGCGCATCGCACCCTGCCCGCGCTGTTACTTCGTTTTCGCTTAGCGCTCGTTCTTTCTTTTTTCTTTTTGGTCGGCTTCTAAGGGTCCTAGCGTAATGTTACATACCCTATATAGCCTTCGTCAAAAATTGGGCTATAAAATACAAAATGAAATTCTTCAAATCCGATAGGTAGTGACAGAGATTAGCGCGTTCAAATAGTCAATAAAAATAAAATGTGTGGGTAACTAATAGACTAAGCGCATTTTTCTTACTTTAAGCATTTTTATACCCGTTGTGCCAACGGCATTACAAACTCTTCAGCTTTATAATGTTAGTATAGATAACCGTGTAACCCTCACAAGAGTCACGTTGGCTCACCATACTTATTTTACTTCTGATTGCGTTTTAATGGCTAATAACATGTTTTATTACACTTCCATTTCCAGTCAAATATTGTTGATTCATAGTAAATGTTAAGTGAATCGAACTCAAAATCTTTTGTTCTCTACACACTGTACCGTTTTGGCTCATTGACTTTCATACGGCCAATCACACCGCATGATTCATGAAACACAATTACTTTTTTACAATCAATGCGATAATTAATTGGGTCTGTAGTATAAAAATATCTTTCTTTCCGTCTGGCTACTATCATTAGGTATCAGTCGGGCCATGGATACTATGGTAATGAAAGCAATACGAGCAACGGAGGCTGCTCGATAATATTATCAGTGCAAAAAAAAAACTTGTTATTGTCACCTATATCGAGTTACTTTTTGTATTATGGAACTTATGTAAGTTTATTATGTGTCTGTTAGGGTGAATGTTCGGTTATCAACTGTTGCTAAGTGCAATGATAACTTTATCTCGACTATTAGTGAAATATCTATTCATTTAAACCGATAAATGTCGCATGAATGATTGTTCATAAGAAAAATACACTCGAAACGGCAATAAATATAATCGTGAAAACCGTGCTTACATGCAAACGGCTTCTAAAGTTCGTTTTAATTTGAAATTTCAAATGTTCCATGTCAGTATAATTTTTTTATTTCATAGTTTGACATTTATACCTGTCAAATTACTACCTGGGAATAAAAAAAACCTACTGTATAATAAGCGATCGTTTGACGGGTTAAGTATTTTTTATTCATTTGAATGCATTAGTAATCTCTAGATCTCCATAGCAACAATAATCAAGTTTATTACGTTTGGACATGCCGATGAATTATAAAAACATCCTACTAACGTAGTGTTTGAAAATAAAAGTTTGATGAACCCACAATGTAGGTTGGTAGATAATTATCATATCAAATATACAACATCCGCTGTCTATGGGATTTCTATGCCTAACTGAAACACAAATATAGCAACAGAAGTTTAACCACCTTGGTAAACAAACAGCCGATCTATTCTGTAAACATCACTCCGTGAGCACTTAGGTGAAGTGAGTTTGAAGTGAGCTCAATCCCTAGTAGAGTAAGGTAGGGTGACAGTTCACATGACGCTCACTTCACCTAAATTTTCACGGTGGGATCTTTCCAGAATAGCACCACTGGTTATCGCAGTAAAATGAGGATGTTGCTGCCCATATGATAGTTCTCCTAGCGGCCATGTCCCTATACAGTAGGGTAAGCTGCAGGGTTGAGCACCATCTCTTCTAGCAGTATTGCTTTAATATTATTTCATAATGGGAAAGAGATGGAGCTATACGCCCTGCATAGCTCCATCTCTTTCTTACACTGGAAAAATTCACAATTCACTGAATTAAATCATAATCTAGAAACATCCCGTTAAGTACAAATTCTTCGTGATTGTTGGTTCTAAACTTAACTGCTAATTAACCGATAGAAAATAGTTTGACCTTTATAGAAATATTATTAGTTAGATACTAATTATAATGATTTGACTAGCTTTTATCCTGGCTGTTGTTGAGAAAATATTATCGAATTTAACTTGAAGGTCTTAAATGGCAAAAACAAACTCATTAATTAACTAACCACCTACCTGCGACTCCTCTATTACCTAAAAGGTGTGCAAACTATAGTTTTCTTACCTACTCATAATCTTGAAGTAAAAAAACAAGTTACCAGACTGGATTTGATTTCGCTTAGCACAATAATTGAAATGAAAATCATCCTACGATGATTATCATTAAAATTTCAACTTTATTGTCATACCATTAAGTTATATTCCAAAATCCCTTGCTATGCCGTGCCTCCAGTGGGCCAAGCCCCCATTGTTCTGATCTAATTAGGTACCTATTATTTAAATATTATTATTTCAAAATGGAAGTTCAATAAAAAGAGACAAAGTACAAGGGTGGAAGGCCTTCCATATTATAAAAAACTAGCTGTGCCCCGCGATTTCGTTCGCGTGGAAGTTGCACATACACAATATACTAAAATAACAGCTACATTTTAATAAAACTCCCTCGTCGCCCGACCCGTCGCGTTGCATCGCCCGACCCGTCGCGTTGCATCGCCCGACCTCGCTATTACCTACTTCGTTTTCGCTTAGTGTTCTTTCTGACTTTTTTCTTTTTGCTCGGCTTCTAAGGGTCGTAGCGTGATGTTAAATAGCCTGTAACTATCCTCGAGAATTGGGCTGCCAAATGCAAAAAGAATTTTTGAAATGTGACTTTTGTTCACAATTTCATGGGTTTTAATATTTTTGCGCAGAACCCTAATTATTTTTTTAAATAAAAGTAGCCTAAGTTACTCCCGGTAACATCAGCTATCTGCCAGTGAAAGTCCCGTCAAAATCGGTTCAGCCATTTCAGAGATTAGCCGGAACAAACGGACAGACAGACAATTTTTTTATTTGTATAGATGCAACAATAGGTAGATATATCCGTTTACTATAAAACATCTTAACAATATAATCTCTTTGTGTGAAAACAATAGTCCCACCCACTCATTAGTTGTGTGTTCAGGAGTACAAAACAAACCTGTATTATTCCATAGCACACAGTTTGTGAGACAGAACATAATTAATGTCATCATAATAAGTTTATCTAGGGTCGCGTTGCACAAACATCCAGTGGAAGAGGCGAGGCCTGTATTTCTCTTTTGTTGATAAGGATCGATTTATGTGTCCCTTCCATTATTGTTTGTGGAGTGTAGCCCCCCAGGGCTTGTTGTCAGGGAAATGTACTGGCAGATACCGAGTTGTGTTGTTAATAGTTATTATTGCTTAGAATAATTATATTATCTAATACTGTGCGACTGTTGTTTTGTTAGTAGGTACAGTGCTACTATTGATATTTACTTGTTTTTTTCGTGGGTTACTTGTTTTCAATTAAAAAGTTTTCTGATTAGTTTTTGTAGTGATGGGTTCACAAAAGAGTAATTTTCTATTAGTCTTATGATTTGCTGAACGTTGATAAGTTACTCCGGATGTTTGTATACTACAAATGTTTTCATCATTTCATTCCTTAATTCTATGTACACTTACAACAGGGTTTCTTTAACTTTTTGCAGTCACGAACCATTTTCACAATATAAATAATTCCACGGACCCCTGTCAAAGAATATTTTAAGTAAAGAAAACGAGCCATATTTATATTGAAAAATCACTTTTATTAGTTGATAGTTTCATTACTTACTACAGTGAGAGACGTGGCGCCACAGGCAGGAGTAAATGAACAGATCAGAGTATCAGAGACAAACATGAAACAACTGTACTGCTAAGAAACCCTGCCCTAGAAGTTTAGTCATTGTTCAATTAACTCATGTTTTGTGACTGACGATACGTTATCGTCGCGGTGAGTTCTTGGCTTAACCTAGACGAGATTATTACACTATTTCCTAGTAAATAGGTTAAGAGTTAGCTGACCTACTGCGGACCCCTGGTGCACATGCCACGGACCCCCCGGGGGTCCGTGGACCCCACTTTAAGAAACCCTGACTTACAACATGTCCCGGAATTAACGCATAACCTCTTAAGGGGTCATTGTACTCAACTGCTCATCATTATGAACAACTTTTACTGCATAACTCGTCAAAATGTAGCTGTTCCTTACATTTTGACGAGTTATGCGAACATAAATATAAGGAACAGCTGATTTTTATTTCGCGATTTTAAAAGTTGTTTGTTCTCATGAGTACAATTATGCGTCAAAAGCATTGGTCACCTGTCACCCTATATGCAGTACCGCCGCTATGTGCAGTTATAACTCGTCCTATCTGTACTACTATGTAAGCTTAAAAGAATATTCACCAAATAGACCACTAAGCTAATTTATCTCCTCATCAGAGATCGGAATAGGTAGAATAAATCTACCTAAACTTCGAGGGAGTAAGTAACATAGAGTGGATAACACCTCTTCTAAAAACCCGGAATTTAAAAATCACGAATTATTTATTGGACTTTTTTATAGTTAAAAATGATTGAAGAATCATATTACATATCTCTGCTCATCATCAACATGTTCTTTAACACGCTTTTATTCTTCCATACTTCTCTATTAGTCGTCATCTCGGTAGTCACCCCTTTTCTAGCCATATATCATCTTTCACACGGTCCAAGCTAATTGATCTAAAAAAACAATATCTGTTTGTTTCAGGTACATACAGTAAATTGGAGTAAACTAATGTTCCTCGTGTCTTCTAATTTTAAAGACTGATAGTATTTTATTTTCTTCCTATTGTGATAGTTTTAGTTTAAAGTTTTATTTCTAAGTGCCAATGTCACCAATGAAACTGAACGCGATCAGCGCATCTAAACTGCGTTCAAGAGCTGTCAGTGTCAATATTCCACACCAATAATGACACTGACAGCTTTTGAACGCGGTTAGATGTGCTGATCGCGATCAGTCACATTTACATGTTTTGTATGGTGTGGAACGTCCGGACCTGCTGCGTAAGAGATCGTATGCAAGTAATAAATAGACACTTAACTTTAATTACTCTAAAATGCCATTATAATCATTTCTAAAATGAAATAAGTTCAATAAAATGTGGTTATTAGATATATCTTATGATCTCGAAAATATATCCAACTGTAAATTATTATTATTTTAAGGCTTATGTATTCTATCTCTTCATGTATTGTAAATAGAGGACACGTAAAATGTCGTACTTATTATCTATGTAGCTACAAAGATCTGAATAAAACTATATTAAATATTTCCTGCTGATGTATCCATATATTTTACAGTCTAATATATTTTATTAACAACGTGTTGGTTTTATTTAACTTTACCTTTGTCTTCTAAGCTCTACTAGTAGGTACCTGTCTCATACGGCCGAACTCAAACAAACCCAACCAAAAGTAAACACGGTGAAATGAAACGTCAGATTGCAGATTTTTTGCGGGATGTTCGAAAGAGTTACCGTGGCCCCGGCACAGGCAACAGAAGGAACACGGGTGGGTTTTAGTCAGTAAAAGTCTGACACGCCCTCCCGCTCCGCCCAGAGCGGGAGAAGTCATTTGATGATTTCCCATCCACAAAAAAAAAAAAAAAAAGATTGCAGATTTTGGTTCTAAATTTTGATGACAACAATAATGGCGTCCGAAACAAAAATAAATCAAACGAGTAACATGAGTGAAAATGACCCTAACTAGAGTGAAAACAGCGATTGTACAATTTTAATATAAAGTTTTCAGAGTTTTATGAAAGTCAGTCCTAAACATACTAAACAGCCAAGTAAAGGGCGACAAACTTGGAAGTAGCGCTCGCCGGCCGCTGCCGCGGCACCGCTCGCTTCACTCGCTCGGCTCGCGCGTGGTCGGTAACAGTTAACCTAACCTAAACCAATTGGTCAGGGTGCCCTAATTTAGTTATTGCGACCGATTCGGCATTAGAAGCCACACCAAACGCTTATTGTGAATGCAGATAAGCCACTCTGCAATACGTTTAAACGTGGGTAGCAGTACCTATTGTAAGACGTAGCGCAATGGCATTAAGTCCGCCTCTGTACATTTCTGTGCATGAAGTATTAAATAAATAAATAAATGACATCCCATCTGAACGTAGTTCAGCTGTTTTACATAACGATGCAGTTACGTAAAACAACTAGCGGTTTTGTAAAACAGCGGATTCTACAATCCATCTGCGACATACATACCAAACACCACAGACATACAAGACTACAATATTGAATCTGCTAGTTTCGTTTATCGTTTACATCTAAAATAAAGTTGTAGAATACTTGTCAAAACTAACTTTGTATCTTTGAATTTCGTTTTAGCTACAAAGATATTTTTTTTCGAAAATAATTTCAACATCTTTTATTTAAGGTGAAAGCGCGAAATTCAAATTTTCTTACGTTTTTTGCAATTTGCAGATCAGTATTAGGTTGTATGTTGATTGAAATATGATTCGCGACCGTAACAAATATGATTTTACAGAATTATAATCATTAAAGTCATCAATACAACTCTCTAAGACCAAGTAAGTCTATTGAATGACTTTTTTTTTATGAAATATTAACATTTCACGATTATACTAACTTAAGGAATTGTATTACTAATTCTAATATTATAATTCTATAAATACATATTTGTTACGGTCGCGTATCATACTTTGATCAACATACACCCAAACACTGAGCTGCAAATCGCAAAAATCGTAAGAAAATTTGAATTTCGCGGGCTACCTTAGCGCTTCCCCCTTAAGTTGAAAATGTGTAGCTTGTCAAAAAAGTGATAAACCCCAAAAGGTTTATTCCCGGTCGTCCTCGCCCCGTCGTCCCCACTGGGCACGAGTGGGAAAAAAAAAATGTTTCGATCCTCCCCAGTGGTGACGATTGGAACTTTTTTTTTCACTCGTGCCCAGTGGGGACGACGGGGTAGGGACGACCGGGAATAAACCCTTTTTTTCCCACTCGTGCCCAGTGGGGACGACGGGGCGGGAACGACCGGGAATAAACAGACCAAAATAGTTAACAGTACACGTCTGAAACAATGTCAATACATGTATGATAGATGTTTTATGCACATGTTTTTGACAAGTCTTGTCGAAAACAAGTATCACGACTTGTGTATGGGTGTAAACGCGGGGTTATGTTAAGAGTGGTTTTAGTATACAAAGCTAGTTTCATCTTTCTGACTGACCCCTTTACAATTAAGTGCCTGTAATTGGTTTAATTTAAATAAATGCTTTGAGTTTGAATTTGAAAGTAAGTTTTTGCAGTTAAAATTCCTACCTACCTATATTTCACCTATAAGGATGTGATCTGTTTACAAGTACCTTATGTAATAAGATAATCATATGAATTAACCCGACACCGTGTGAAAGGTCGTGATTAGATGTCTAGGAAACTTTCTACTCAATAATAAAACAGAAAACATGAATACCGTTTCATAGATTTAACCCCAGTTTCTGAAAAGGTTTTAATTGAATAAATTCAGACACACCTGTCAAATAACTGCAATGCAAAGATTTAAATCGTTAGATTCGCCCTACCGCGACAAAAGACAGTCGCGTTTTTGTTTCGTTTCAATTTGGCGACTCTGACACGCAATGACGCAAAGACTTGAATGTCACGGGAACACTATTTAATAATGTGTGAGCTGAATCTTCTCAGTATGAGTGAGGGCAAATTTGAGGCTAACGATTTAAATCTACAATGACTGTTGTTATTTCGGTCGACCAATCACATTCTAACTGCCTGCAGATTTACTGATAGCCTTGACTCCTTGAAGTAGTAATGGAACGATAATTTCTATTGCTTATTAATTATTTTATTTTCCAACATCTTATTATCGAACCCAAATACTTTCCAATAAAACCATTTTTGAATGTAAGGGGCTTTATTACACCCATATTATAACATAAATATAATTATTATTCTTAAGTGCTACTTTACTTAAATGACATCACTCGGTGGGCGAGATGTTCTGCGCGGCCGCCACCAACGTGTCGTGGATATCCTTGGCGTAGCCGATCTGAAGACGTACCGTGTTTAAGTACTGTGGGTAGCTTAGATTTGATTCCTGGAATGAGAAAGCAAATATTGTATTAGCTTCAAATGAATATTTGGTACGAATCTATCAGGCGGCTAAATTAAAGACGTTCGAGGTATGATAAGAGTTTTTAACAAAAATAAGATTCAAAAATATTTGTTCCGAATAATAATCAGAAAAGAGTTCCTGCATAGCTATTCACAACCACACGACAGGTTGTCGAATCGAATTTGCCTTGCCCCCGACAGCAAATAGCTGTAGGAAGAATGGTGGTCGACTATTTGATTAAAACTGACAAAATTTTCGGGTTTTAGATATGTGAACCGCTTTTATAGGACTCTTTTGATAACATTGATTGATGTTCGATGCGGCACCGAAGCGTATCGATCGGTTGGGACCTGGTATAGCTTCAAACAGCTGGCAGAGTAAGGAAGCTGTGTCCTACTGTTGCTGTCTCCTATGCCTATCCTACCTATCCCCGAGATAGGTGGAGTAACGACTGGATTCTTCCAGTCGCATAGACAATGTTGTATCTAGTGCATCTGACAGTAAGAATGCACTAGATGCACATTGTTTGTACACGAGGTACACGAGATAGTATACGTTGAGGCACGCCAAGTACTCCGGACAGAAGGTTTTTAGGAGTGCAATGCGATAAGCCATTCTTTGCCTGCTAGAATTGGGTAATAGGGTTGTAGAGAATATTCCGTTTTTTATGATGATTTTCTAATCAATTTCTTTACTTACCACCTAATGAAATTCGCAAATCAATTTTAATTTAATTTAATTATTGGTATACTGCCGTAGGTACCTTGGAATCAGGGGTGCAGCTACCTCTATATCAGCCGTGCCCCTAAGCTGCAGGGGACTCTGACGAGATGTGTGTAAGCAAAATTTCGTAAAATATTACCCAAAACCTCAGATTCTTATTGATAAGAGGCCCGTAATGAGTGAATACTAAAACAAAATATTAAAAACGAAATTTGTTGATGGCTAACAAAAGCTTCAAGCTGTACAGTCGGGAAGGCAACTGTCAAAATGGCGCTGGCGTAGCTATAGGCAGGTAAACCGCCGCAAACTTGGTCCTCCCGAATTTAACGAAATTTGTTGATTGCTAACAAAAGCTCCAATCTGTCCAGTCGGGAAGGCAACTGTCAAAATGGCGCTGGCGTAGCTATAGGTACGTAAACCGCCGCAAACTTGGTCCTCCCGAATTTAACGAAATTTGTTGATTGCTAACAAAAGCTCCAAGCTGTCTAGTGGGGAAGGCAACTGTCAAAATGGCGCTGGCGTAGCTATAGGTAGGTAAACCGCCGCAAACTTGGTCCTCCCGAATTTAACGAAATTTGTTGATTGCTAACAAAAGCTTCAAGCTGTCCAGTCGGGAAGGCAACTGTCAAAATGGCGCTGGCGTAGCTATAGGTAGGTAAACCGCCGCAAACTTGGTCCTCCCGAATTTAACGAAATTTGTTGATTGCTAACAAAAGCTCCAAGCTGTCTAGTGGGGAAGGCAACTGTCAAAATGGCGCTGGCGTAGCTATAGGTAGGTAAACCGCCGCAAACTTGGTCCTCCCGAATTTAACGAAATTTGTTGATTGCTAACAAAAGCTTCAAGCTGTCCAGTCGGGAAGGCAACTGTCAAAATGGCGCTGGCGTAGCTATAGGTAGGTAAACCGCCGCAAACTTGGTCCTCCCGAATTTAACGAAATTTGTTGATTGCTAACAAAAGCTCCAAGCTGTCTAGTGGGGAAGGCAACTGTCAAAATGGCGCTGGAGTAGCTATAGGTAGGTAAACCGCCGCAAACTTGGTCCTCCCGAATTTAACGAAATTTGTTGATTGCTAACAAAAGCTCCAAGCTGTCTAGTGGGGAAGGCAACTGTCAAAATGGCGCTGGCGTAGCTATAGGTAGGTAAACCGCCGCAAACTTGGTCCTCCCGAATTTAACGAAATTTGTTGATTGCTAACAAAAGCTCCAAGCTGTCTAGTGGGGAAGGCAACTGTCAAAATGGCGCTGGCGTAGCTATAGGTAGGTAAACCGCCGCAAACTTGGTCCTCCCGAATTTAACGAAATTTGTTGATTGCTAACAAAAGCTCCAATCTGTCCAGTCGGGAAGGCAACTGTCAAAATGGCGCTGGCGTAGCTATAGGTAGGTAAACCGCCGCAAACTTGGTCCTCCCGAATTTAACGAAATTTGTTGATTGCTAACAAAAGCTCCAAGCTGTCTAGTGGGGAAGGCAACTGTCAAAATGGCGCTGGCGTAGCTATAGGTAGGTAAACCGCCGCAAACTTGGTCCTCCCGAATTTAACGAAATTTGTTGATTGCTAACAAAAGCTCCAAGCTGTCTAGTGGGGAAGGCAACTGTCAAAATGGCGCTGGCGTAGCTTATAGGCTATGTAAACCGCAGGAAACTTGGCCCTGCCGATGGTTTGTGGGACGCGGGCTCGTGTGTCACTGTCCGGCGGACAGTGACACACTAGCCGAATGTTTGAGCGCACCTCCGCCCGGGACGGCGACAATCTAGCCGATTGGTTGAGCGCACCCCGCCCGTGACGGCGACACTAGCCGATTGGTTGAGCGCACCCCCGCCCGCGTCCGGCAATCATTCGGAAGGGTCAAATTTACGGCGGTTCACCTATAGTTCCCAAAACAAGCTAATAATACAAGGCGTGAGGTAGTTCAATTTAATTTTAGCGAAAATGACTCATTGTTGTGTCTGTAAATACTCCGAAATTAGAGTCCCCCATTTTTCGAATGACCGTAAAATTAGAAAATTGCGGCTTAAAATTATTCGTAGAGTATTTTTTTTTAAATTAAACAGAATTCGAGGTTATGTCGGAAACATTTTGAAGAAAGTGATTACGAGGAAATGAGCAATATTTAAGCGGATCCGAATTCTAGCTTGCTTTGCTCGCTCTTGCATAGAGGTACTCTTAGTGAGATCACAATGATAGCTCCGTATGCTATTTTATTGATTTTGAAAAAAAAACCCCATTGGAGCTTCGCTGCAGTCGGGAAAAAAGGCGCCCAAAACTAATTTTGACTAGCTCGCCACTGCTTGGAATTAACAATTATTGTTTAATCTTACCCCTGTAGTCGGTCCAGTGTCGAGCCTTGACGGCATGATGGTCATCGGGAGGTAGTGAGCTGCAGACTGCGCTTGTTGGATGCACGTTATGGCCGTGCGCTGTCGAAAAGAACATCATCATCATTTCTTGCCCTTTTCACAATTTTTTTGGGGTCGGTGCTACAAACAGCACAAAATAAAATATGAATATAAAATGAACAGCATGTGCAGACGAGCAGAGGTGTAGTATACAAGGTGTAATTTAAGTAACGCACCACCTTTTAAGAGGTCATTGTACTCATCATTATGAACAACTTTGATTATGGTACCAAACCTGAAATCGCGAAAACAAATCTGCTGTTCCTAACATTTATGTTCGCATAACTCGTCAAAATGTAGGGAACAGCTGAATTTTTTTCGCGATTTCAGGTTTGGTCCCGTAGTAAAAGTTGTTCATAATGATGAGTACAATGATCCCTTAGGAGATTTGCAGATTTGTTTATCGCGATTTACTTACTAAGAACTTTAATTCTTTTTGTGACCGCTAGGGGCGCTGTACAATATGTCATACATATCAGTTACGGAGACGCTAGCGAGTTTTGTCTGTGTAAACTCATGGTAGAGCTACTGACCTAGTTTAAAACAACATCCTGAAACTAAGTACCAACAGTACCTAGGTACCTATCGGTAGTTATAATAGTGGATTAAAATTATGTACCTACCTATGTAAACAGCATGGACACAGAGTGATAATGATACTGTTTGTAATGATGTAGGTATTAGCACAGTATAATATTATTCTACTGTGGTCTTTGATTATTTAATCTTTGACTGTGGTATTAGATCGTATGATCCATCACATTGAAATCCTAAGGTTGTCTAAAAATAACATACATACTAAATATAACACTAGATACGTAAGTGAATGTTCCTGGTCGACCATTTTTCAACCGTATTACTGAGGGAATAAGGGCGAAAAGTGTGCGACCGGGAACGTTCGCGGGTGTACATAAGTAGAATTGTTGAATAAAAGTAAGCAACAGAATTTATTGTCCTAGTTATCTGTAATAAAAATACTGCCTCGTTGGTCTAATGCTCGCAAGCGCTAGTGCTGAGCATGAGGTCCTGGGTTCGATTCCCAGGTCGGGCAGTGTTTATTGGGTTTTCCATCATTTCTCAGCACCAGCCCGGAGTCTAGATTTGTGTCTAGTTGATGGCAATAGGCTCGCCCCCTTGCGTGGGACTTAAACATAACTGGCGAAATGTGGGTGTATGTACTATAGGTAGGTACCTACATCTCTGCCTAACCCTTCGTGGAAAACAGGCGCGATGTTATCTATACAAATAAATAAAATTGAAGTGTCTGTTTGTAATGTCAAAATAATAGCTTTTTACTTAATGCATATGAAAGTATATACGGTAAAACACGCACTGCAGGTTACCATCCCTACCTAGTTGCTATTCCACCAATTCGCACTAAGCGTTTCCAAATGTCTTTTGTGATGCGCACAGCAAAGGAGTGGAACTCTCTGCCTGCGTCTGTTTCCGAACGCATAAAACCCCGATCTCTTCAAAGTGAGAGTGAACAGGCTTCTTCTGGGTCAGCTCGCTCCATCATCGACTTTGCCTCTGTCACCTCTGACCTAGACTAGAGTTCACTAGAGTCAAGAGCAAACCTATCTCAAATAAAATGTCAACAATTTTTAAAATTTTTGTCTCGCTGTCTGTTTGTTTCGGCTAATCTCCGAAACGGCTGGACCTATTTTGCGGGACTTTCACTGGCAGATAGCTGTTGTTATTAGTAGTAACTAAGGCTACTTTTATTTTAGAAAGAGAATTAATGTTCCGCGCAAAAAAATTAAAACACATAAAATTGTGAACAAAATCCGATTCAAATAGGGATGTATTGACATTCACGCGGGAGAAGCCGTGGGACACAGCTAGTTAGATGTACGAACGACGAAGCTACAGAACAATTGAAGGCTACCTGCAGGCTAATTCACGTAACTAAAGAAGTTCAGATGCAGTGCAGTTGCAGTTAAGTTTCGATCAAAACAATGCTTTTCGTATTCTCTACCGCTGACAGATACGATCGCGTCAAGTTCACGTCACGCGAGCGCCATAACGGTATTCTACTACTGCGCGTCATTAGTGCGTGATTCTGATTGCAACTTGATCGATATTCTACTATTAGTTTGACGTATCAAAATGACAGCTTTTAAGTTTCAATTCAATCAACGTGCGGTTTCGGTTACGCACAACATAAGTTCGTCAATATTTACTTTTGTTGGCATCAAATTGTATTTTTTTTGTGTTTAAAATTAAATATTGTATGCATGTTTAATTATTCTTCTTCTTCATGTCGCTGGCACGACAGTTATTCATACTTTGATGGCCCAAAACTTTGCCACTTTTACGGCATTATCGGTGGCAGCGCAGAGGTCACTTTGGCTGCATGTTTTGGGGCACAGAGGGCAGGATAGGAGGTGGTGCATAGTTTGTGACACAGCTCCACATCCACGCCCTGTTGCCATTCCGTCGAGGTCGCCCCACTTTATGAAGTTCGACTTACACCTTCCCACTTGTGTTCGGAGACGGTTCAGGGACTTTCAAGTGGACCACGGAAGGTTAAATCCAACAGGAAGATGTTCGTTTGGTGATAGGTAGGTGGGTAGGGGAAAGTTATCCTGCCACAGTTTGCAACGGACGTCGACCGGGTTACCTGGTAGAGACGCCGTCGATTTTAAGAAACTGTGCCTGCTTTTTAGTCGTTGCGTCGATAGTTGAGCGCCAAATAGAAGTGTCAGACTCCTGTTTGTGTTACTTCAATGCGCTTGCAACTTCTCTTCGGATTTGTGGAGGTGCTACGCCAGCTGTGCAATATAGTGCACTGACTGGGGTCGGTTTGGGGCAGCCTGTGATTGTTCGATACGTTTCGTTCAGAGCAACATCTACTTCCTTGGTATGGGCGGAACGATGCCACACTGGGCACGCATATTCGTCCGCAGAGAAGCAGAGTGCTAGGCTAGTGTTCTGAAGTACCTGAGGTGAAGCACCTTAGGTGGTTGAATTTAGACGCCTGAGCAAGTTGTTACGGAAACCTTAATTACTAAGACATGTTAACTACAAGCCATTTTAAATTAAATTCTAAATGTTTTTTTTGGTTTGAGGATTTTATCCCTCCTGCCGAAATAGATGACCGAGAACGTCGTCAAGCCCTAAAAAGACGAAGGGTTTCTGTGGATCCATTCCGTATTTCGGACTGGGAATTCCAGAAAACCTATCGTCTGAGCAAAAACTTGACTTGGCAATTGATTACAAAAATAGCATATTATTATAAGCTGCAGGTATCAGCCCGCAATACAGTAGAGAGATGCATTGGCGCCTTGAAAGCTCGATTCAGGTATGTATTTGAGTAAAATTACTTTTCTCCAAGTTTCCTATTCATAAATATACTCATTCTATTTATCTTTACCTCAAGAAGTCAAACCAAATTAATATATTGAGGCCCATATTTTTTTTATTGTACTGTTATTTATTACAGTTTCTAAATGTGTTTATTAGCTGCACGTATGCTTCACTATGATCCTGTTTTTGCAGGCTAAATAGTGAATCTCTGTGCTGTATTGCACAATATAGCGAACAAGGCAAGATTACCAGTGCCTCAACTGACACAAAGTGTGAGCAAGAAGAGAGAATGCGTGTACGGCGAGCATCTGAGGAGGATGTGCGTGCGGAAAGCTTGAGTATTCTTTCTCAAGGCAATATGCGGCCAAACAGAGGACTTGTTGGAAGATCGGGCTGTCCAACAGGCTCTTATTAAACGCCTGTGGCTACTTAGGGAATAAGGAGTCAGAATAAAGCTTAAATATTTACGTTTGTATTTATTTATAATGATGATAATATTGTAATTATTTTTTAACATGCACATCTTTTCTTTACATTGTTCTCACGTAGGTAATAAGTATAGAATCCGCTTGTTTTATTCATCATCTGAAGAAGCCAGCCGCCTTCGCCGTCCAGCCTAAAAAGAAAATGACTGCAGTATAGTATCTATTAGGATTATAAACGAAATATACAACTACATATAATCAGTGTAAAGTTACGTGTGTGCAAAAAGGAAAAATGTTGTTATTACCAAGGAATTATTTATATTTTCCAGTGCTTCTGCTCTGCGGCACTGTGCATCAGCTGATTTGGTTGCTGCATCAGCCATTCTGTTCATGGCATTGGCCATCTTACTGTAGCCTTTCGACCTCTATTCCTGACTTTTCTATATTGGCCAGCATATTTTGTTATTGTTCCAGCTCCGAGGATGGAGTAGGCGCTGCAAAAAATAAGATATTAAAAATGTACCTATAAAAATCAGTTAATAGGTAAAATTTTTTAACATATTAGCAGATTATTTTTTATTTTCCATTACAATATAGTGTATTATGTATATAATAATAACATGACAATATGTAGGTACTGTCTGGCTGCTGAATATTATGTGGTTTTCAGACTTATTTATTTTCTAAATATGACAAGTTAATATAATTACCTTTCAGCGAAATGTGTGATGTTTTGTGTTGTTGCGGTTGTAACATCAACATCAATCTTTAATATCTTCATTTCTGAAAAAAATTATAACATTTATGAATGGTTACTAAATAAATTATCAAGATTTTTAAGAATGTCACGCTTAGCTTCTCCTATCGTGTTGGCATGACCTCTGGACACGAGACTGTCTATGTCTAAAAGTTATTGCACAGCTAGAATGATAGGTACTTAACTTAAATGGAAACTAACATAATAATACTATCTGAAGGTAATGAGGAAAATGTAGGAAGTGCAGATAATGTAGAATAAAATTGGGAAGTGGATAAAGAGGATAAAGAAGTGGGTACGCCTGGCCCTCAACCCCGTTGATTATGCAAAATCTGCTTGATTCGGCTGAGTTATTTACCCAAGTATAATGTACCAATACACACTGGTACAATATCGATAGAATCTAACAGACCTTGCTCCACTGTTTGGAAGTTCTTTGATCCCCGTCTGCCTCGGCATTTAATATGTTGGCGCACTCTGACCAAAGGCGTGATGTGAGGACACTCCCATCTAGATTTTAGTCTGCCACGGGCAAGGTCCCTGTGGCCCTCCAAATATTCAACCAGCAGTTCTATTTGCCGCACAGAATGCGTTTGCGTGAATTCATAGCTGTACTGAAGAATCAGGATGAAACTTACATGAAAGAAATTTAAACTGCTACTTCTTCGTAAACTTCACTGTACCTACATCCTTATATATCATTTTATTATAATATATTACATACTTACCATCAAACTTTAAGTATATCAAGTTTTGTAATTGCACCGAGTCTATAATTTCAACTTTCGCGCTCCATACGTCACTGGCGTGCTCCTGTTATTTTGACAGTTTTAGTTTTATGCGGCAATGTTAGACCATCATTCAGCCAAATTTTAGCAAAATATATCTTTGATTGTAAATCCAAACATAATTGTTTGTTTATATGGTAAGAAAAAACACTAAAATCAGTACTGGGGTATTATTTTCATATTATAATAAAGTTATATTCATTGAAATGTAATCGATTCTATTCGATTATTTAGTCGGTAATATTTTTTCTGTCATGTGGCCACACCATAGGTAAGTTTGATAGAATTTGGTTGTCGTGCAGTTGACGTGCAGTTCACGCGCAGCTTACGCGCAATTCAAAGATTACAAGAATACCGTTTATCAGTCAAACTTAAACTTAACTGCAACTGCACTGCAACTTGATCGGTGCGTCATTGGATTACGTGAATTAGCCTTCTGTAATGATAGGTAAAGGAACACAGATCGGCATTAGTTCTACACTTACAGTTTGAAAGCCCCCTTCGCCCGCCCCAGGGCGGAGGACATCCATGAGGATTTCCATACATAAGAGAAGTATGAAAATCCTACGTGCATCTACTTTACTTGGTGCCTGCCACTTTAATAAATCAACTTAGGTCTTTTTGTAAGATCTGCGGGGCAATTGCGTAACACACAGTAGGAATCGGTTTCATTTTGACAGTTCAACAACAACGTTCATTGCGTTATTTACGTTGTTGAGCAGCAAAATTTTTCGAACATATGAAGCAATGGATTAACAATTTGCTTCAAAATCATTTAGATTGTGATTGATAGTGTGTTACGCAATTAGGGTGCTGGCATAGGTCTATAACAGCCGGTTTCTAAAAGGAAAATGGTCGACGTGTCATGCTAGCCACAAACAAAGATTTACTTGCGAATAGTTAGCGTAAGTCTGCGTGACACCAAATAATTTAGATACATGTGCTAATTCATCCCACACACGTAACGATTTACTTGCGCAAGCCTAAATAAGCGCAAGTACTTAAATCGTTACGTGTGGGGGCTACCATTAAAGTTAAACGCGATGCAGGTCGAGTGGTCCGGTTGGATAATGCAGTCAACCAATGAAAACATTTAACGCGCGTTTAACAATTTGTTAACTAATTTTTGTGTTGATTTTCTTTGTACAGCTGTTGGACCTTTTCCGATGGATAAACATAAGGTTTTTTAGGGTTCTGTACCTCAAAAAGACCCTTGTTCTCACGAACGAGTTGAAATTAATATCAAATACGTAGGTCTACGGTCCCTTGGAGCTCTAAAAATCAAGCTTCAAAGTCAACGCAATAAAAAAATACGGCCATTATTTTATGCGTTGCATTTATTTTGATACTCGCAAATAAATCAAAACCTATACATTTTTTTCAACAACAGAGTTAATTTTATTATTGGGATAAATTCATCCTAACTACGGAACCCATCATTGTGCGTGGACCGACACGCACTTGGTCGATTTTTTTTAACGTCCTTAGTTTTTTATTATTTTTATTTAGTATTCATGTTATCTTCTCTGTACCATAAAAAAGCTGCATAAACGATCCTGTATATCACATGTGTGTTGACGCTCAATAGGGAGTCACGCAAAGACATCACTGATAAGGAATTAATAATAATAGTGATTAGAAACGGTTGCCGGGTCAAGAAGTTAATTGTTGTCTTTAGATACACAATATGTACGTCAATATGCACACAATGTAACATGCTCCTGCTTATCCCTAGATGCTGCAGGAGATTTCTAGAGTTTGAATCCTTCAAGCTCAAATTTTTATTGCTGCCTATATTTTAGTTTAGAATGAATAAGAACCTATCAATTCAGTCTATAACGAGCTAGTATGACTTATAAAAAGCTTCTCAGTTGTTTTTTCTTTATACCCGACTGTGGAGAAGCCAAAAAAGGAGGGTTATGTGTTTGACATGTATGTATGTATGTATGTGTACGACTGTATATGCGGCGGCATATGTATGGTATGTAAACGGCTGATTCTGAACTGATTTTGATAAATAATATGTTGTTAGATTCGTCTTTATTGCGCGAGTGCCACTAGGTATATTAAAATGATAAAAATCAAAATGGCGGATTTTTGGCGCCAAAAAGTATGACATAAAAAAAAAATCTCCCAAACGAGTGGGGTATCAAAATGAAGGGTTTTAAAAGGTGATTACAGAAATATATACAAATTATATGTTTAAGTGCCCACTTCACATTGAAATTTTTCGTCGGTAATTGAAGAAAAATCTGTTGTTTCCTACAAATGTGCAATACTTAGGCGGTCAAAATGGAAGAGCAATTTTTTTTTTTAAATTACTGACGGAAATTTTCAATGCAGGGGGTCCAGAATCATGTACTGAATCTATGGTAACAAGTTGCACGTCGATGTCCCCGCCACACTGTATACTACTATAGTATAGCAGAAGAGATTGTTTATTTTTTGTTTGAACGTGCTAATCTCTGAAACTAGCAATCGGATTTGAAAAAATATTTTTGAATTTGATAGCCCAATTCTAGAAGAAGGTTACCTATAGGCTATTTAACATCACGCTACGACGCTCAGGAGCAATGCAAAAAGAAAAAAGTCAGTAAGAACGCTAAGCGAAAACGAAGTAATAGCGCCGGTTGGCGATGCGATGCGACGGAGTGGGTCGGAGGAACAAGAGATTTCTCGCGGACGAAGTCGCGGGTAGAAGCGAATAGTATAATAAAGCTGAAGAGGTTGTTTGTTTGTTTGAACGTGCTAATCTCTGAAACTGCCAGTCGGATTTGAAAAATTATTTTTGAATTTGGTAGCCCAATTCTTAAAGATGGTTACCTATAGGCTATTTAATATCACGCTACGAGTCTTAAGAGACGAGCAAAAAGAAAAAAAGTTAGAAAGAACGCTAAGAGAAAACGAAGTAATGGCGCGGGTTGGCGATGCGATGCGACGCGGTGGGTCGGGGCCGAGGAAAGGGCCATATTATGACCAGGGTTAGGACATAGGATATTGTTTATCTCGGTCCTACATTCCCGTGAGATAGTTTCCGACATCCACGCAGGCGAGGCCGCAGGCAAAAGCTAGTATTCTGTAATCTTCATGTTTTTTCCATTGTGATATGATATAATAATCATGTTTTCTTTAGACTAGAATATACGGTTTTAGACATTTATTTTCTCAAATAAGAATAGTGTCTGTTTGAGCCCTTGACATTTTGCAGAGACAGCTACTGTAGTCTATTATCACCAACTAAGCATTATTTATCCATCTATCATTAAATCTTGCTTATTGATCATTTCCATGATAATGCAAAGAAATTGTAATCTTATGATAACACTAGCTGTGTCCCGCGACTCCGTTCGCGTGGAAGTCGTAAGATACACAATATACTAAAATAACAGCCACATTTTAATAAAACTCGTCCCCCCGACCTGCCGCGTTGTACTGCCCGCCCGCCCTATTACCTACTTCGTTTTCGTTTAATGTTGTTTCAATTTTTTATTTTTGCTCAGCTCCTAAGGGTCGTAGCGTGATGTTAAATAGCCTATAACTATCCTCGAGAATTGGACTACCAAATGCAAAAAGAATTTTTCAAATCCGACATTTTGTTCACAATTTCATGGGTTTTAATTTTTTTTTTTGCATGGAACCCTAATTATTTTTCGAAAATAAAAGTAGCCTAAGTTACTCTCTGTAACATCAGCTATATGCCAGTGAAAATCCCGTCAAAATCAGTTCAGCCGTTTCGGAGATTAGCCGGAACAAACAGACAGACAGACCAAAATGTTAAAAATTGCTTTTTTGTAGTAAGTACTTTCATATGCATTTAGTAAAAAGTTGTTGTTTTGAGAAAACAAACAGACACTTTAATTTTATTTATTTGTATATACATACAGTGGATTTCATTTATTACGACCTTGGTTGTAGCGACCATTTACCTATAGCGACGTTAAATCTAAGTCCCTTGAATTTAAAGCATACTTTAGTACAAAATTCATGTGGCTATAGCGACTTTGGATGTAACGCCGAGTTCGGGTGTAGCGACTGTTTTTAATGAATCATTTGTAACAAATTCCTAGAAATCCCATGCAGATATTGCGACCGGAGTCGGCCGCCAAAGACACAAAGATTTTTTTCTTTCACAAACATTTCTTATCTTTTGTTTACATCCATTGCACACAGATGGTCAGCAAGTGTGGAGACCTTTACCTTTTGTTTATAGATATCAACTAAGTAGGTAGGGGAAGCGTGTACGTTTCGGAGCTTTTATGGTTCAGTTACAAAGTGATATTCTGAGTAGCAACTGGGTTTAGTAAACTTTTGAATAAGTATGGCTGCTAGACGCACATTCACTGTTAAAGAAAAGGCGGAAATCATTTCAAAATTGAAAAACGGTGAAAACAATGCTGATTTGTGCAAAGAGTACAAAGTTTCCCATTCAACAGTATCTACGATGTGGAAAAACCGTGATAAAATATTAGAATGCTTTGAATCCAAATCCTTAAAAATTAAGAAAAACCGCAAACCGACGCATCAAGATATCGAAAATGCCCTTCTAATGTGGTTCAAAGCCCAAAGAAGCCAAAACGTACCTTTGAGCGGTCGTCTGCTGCAAGAAAAGGCTAATCAATTTGGCAGACTGTTTGGAAAAATGGATTTTGAGTGTTCGGAAAGCTGGATATACCGATTTCGTCAACGACACGATATTGTAGTAGGCAAAGTTTGTGGAGAAGCCGCTAGTGTATCGCAAAGTGACTGTGACAACTGGCTAAAAACAGTTTTCCCAAAATTGACTGAAGGTTATACTAATAGCCAAATATGGAACGCTGACGAGACAGGTTTGTTTTTTAAGTTAACTCCTGACAAAACCTTGAAATTTAAAGGGGAAAAGTGTGTTGGTGGAAAATTATCAAAAGATAGAATCACCGTGCTTGTTGCATCAAGTATGGCAGGGGAAAAAAGAAAATTATTGGTCATAGGCAAGGCAAAAAAACCCAGATGTTTCAAAAATGTTAAATCTTTGCCAGTTGATTACGAAGCAAACAAAAAGGCCTGGATGACTTCAGAGATTTTCGAAAAAGTTCTACGCAAATGGGACTCCCAGTTAAGAAATAACAAAAAGAAGATCATTTTATTTATTGACAATTGCCCAGCTCATCCTAAAATAGAGAATTTGACCAACATAAAACTGGCATTTTTACCACCAAACACTACATCAGTGATTCAACCGATTGATCAAGGGATAATTAAAACCCTCAAAAGTCATTATAGGAAGATTTTAGTACAGAAAATGATGAACGACATTGAAAACTCGGCAGGCCCGTTTTCCGTTAATATTTTAGATGCCATTGAAATGGTAACTACGGCATGGGCTCGGGTGACTCCAGATACGATCAAAAAGTGTTTTCTACACGCTGGGTTCCGTAAATCTTCGGCTATCACAACAATTGACGACGACTCCGATGATGAATTGGACATACCATTGGCACAACTGACTACAGTATCATCAAGCGGAACAAATGTTGCGGACTGGGCAACATATGTTGATATCGACAGTCAACTTATCACTACTAGCGATTTGTCCGATAGTGAAATTGTTGAAACTGTTGTTCCATCACATACGACGCAAGATGAGGAAAATGAGGAGGAAGAAGAAGATTGCAAGGAAGGTGAGATTCCTACAACTAAGGATGTGTTAGGTGTTGTAACAAAGCTTAAAAGATACTGTTTATTTGGTGATGGAAAGGATATTATAGATATTGAAGAAGTAATGAAAATAGAATACACCCTACAGCGTACACTAGCACAAAAAAATAAATTGAAGCAAACTAATATTACACATTTTTTTAAATGTACCGGTGAATAACTATGTGTGCAAATATTTTCAATAATAAATGAATATAAACTACACATGTGTACGTGTCTGTATCTCTTTACCTTTGCCTGTAACGACTTCCGGATATAACGACGAAAATAGAGTGGTCCCTTCATTGTCGTTATACCCGAAATCCACTGTATGTATAGATGTTCTCAAACTTACCAGATGCAGTTCCATTTGATCACAAATTGAGAAAAACTCTTCTAAATTCTTATCAAACCTTGGCACCGGGTTGTCAATACCTTTCCTGCAAAAATAAATTGGGAATCTTAGCATTGAAGCAGGTATTGGATGTGATGTTGATATTAACGCATTAAAGGACACTATACAGCTACTGCAGTAATAATAATGAAACTTTTATTGTCTTGTTTGCATCCCGCAAAGTGTTAATTAAGTAACTAATTCACTTTCAAAATAAATTATTGTTGAAATGTCAATTAAAAATATTAATTTACATCTTAAGGTCTGTTCGTGTCTGAAATACAGACACTGTCTTACCAATATAGTAAAAATGCAACAGAATATGCATGAAATATCTGACAAATAAGTTAACCAGAAATTGTAAGGAGGTGGTGGAACAAGCCAGTATGCATGCAGTCATGCTAAGTTTTAATGATTGTATAAGATTGATTTCAGTTTACATAAAAAATATAACATCACGGCTGCATTCCCTGAAAGGTTAAGCAGAGGTGTACCTATAGTACACCCACATTTCGCCAGTTATGTATCTTTAAGTCCCATGTAATAAGGGGCGAGCCTATTGCCATCAACCGGGCACAAATCCACAAATTTCAGTTTACTTTGTGCTTATTATATAATATGTTATTGTTCTCAGGTAAAAATTTAGAAGCTTAATTCTCAGCCTCATTATTATAGTAAGTGTATAAGACAAGTACATAATTTAATGCTTTCATTGGGTAACTTGTAAGTACCTAGGTAGGTAGGTACTCCCATCTATACAAACAAATAAAATTGAAGTGTCTGTTTGTAATGTCAAAACAACAACTTTTTACTAAATGCATAAAAAAGTATATATGGTACTTATAAATAAAAAGCAATTTTTAACATTTTTGTCTGTCTGTCTGTTTGTTCCGGCTAATCACCGAAACAGCTGGACCGATTTTGACGGGATTTTCACTGGCAGATAGCTGATGTTACGGCGGGTAACTTAGGCTACTTTTATTTTAGAAAAATAATTAGGGTTCCGAGCAAAAAAAGAAAACCAATAAAATTATGAATGAAAAATCAGATTTGAAAAAATTCTTTTTGCATTTGGTAGCCCAATTCTCGAGGATAGTTATAGGCTATTTAACATCACGCTACGACCCTTAGGAGCCGAGCAAAAAGTAGAAAGTCAGAAATAACACTATGCGAAAACAAAGTAATAGTGCGGGCGGGCGATTCAACGTGACAGGTCGGGGGACGAGCGAGTTTTATTAAAATGTGGCTGTTATTTTAGTATATTGTGTATCTTACGACATCCACGCGAACGAAGTCACGGGGCACAGCTAGTTATAATAATAAACAGTACACAAGATGCTTAGGAGTTTGGATTTGTGCCTGGTAGATGGCAATAGGCTCGCCTCCTATTACATGGGACTTAAACATAACTGGCAAAATGTGGGTGTACTATGGGTACACCTTTGCCTAACCCTTCGGGGAAACAAAGCGTGATGTTATGTTGTGTTAGACAAGATGCCAATTAATTTTAATTATTTTGTTCTTTATTTCTTGAGAGACTGTACATTTGGTACCTACTTTGTGCAATACTTACTGAGAGTTTGAATCAATATTATGGTTTTGATGTAAAATTTGGGCTGCAGACTTCAGAGTCATCTGAAAACAACAATTTTAATAAAAATCAGACAGATCTTTAAGAGATTGAAAATTATACACTGCCGCGTTATACTTACTGGTATTGACTCGCGGAGGGAACCCATGAGAGTCTTTACTCTAGATATGTTATCCATTTTGTCTTGTTGCTGCGGCTGCTGTGGCATGGCAGGTTGCATTTGTTGTGGAGATGGTTGCTGCATTATTGTGCCTGGTACTGGCATTTGCATCCCTACATTTGGTGTCGCGCCAACAGCATTCATAGGCACATGCATATTCATTTGATTATGATTCATTTTAATGATGATAATTATCTATAAAAGTGAAGGCAGCTTTATGTTTGTTTACGTACTGGGCTGGCTGGTGGCTGATGCTTGGGTTACAAAAAACGTCAACTTCTCCACGTCAAAAGTGACGTTTTGTCGACGTTTAATAGTCACAGATTATTAAATGAATAATTTTAGCTGCTACTAAAGTACCTGAAAGTAAAGTCCGACCGAACGGCCCGGCTCTCTGCACTACCATCTTAACGTGACGCTGGCCAAATAGTCACACCACACCGGCTCGAAGAAGAAGAACTAATTTTAGACCTTTCAATTTTCATGCTTTTATTCTCGATGATCTGAATTAGAGATTCAGTAAAAAGTGATTGATGGATAATTGCATCTGTGGCTGTAATTCAATGAGTGACAGATTCTTTGGAGGGAGGGAAAAGTTTTTGTTTTAAAAGTTGTTTGTTCGTTTGTATTTTATTTTACCAATCGTTATTATTATTTTTCACTTGTTTGCGATATTTTAAATATCACATGAAAACTTTTAAGATATCAAACGCAATGGAATTATGGCAGGTACAGGCCGTACAAGGTACAAAAAAGAATTTCGATTTAAACTTAATACTGAGTTTTTCTTCTACATAAATTATATTTCCAGAGGGAAACGAGTCTTCCTGCGGTGGCATCCTTCAGCCAAAGCTTGGATAATATGTTGGGAACTGACGGTTTCCAGCTTGGTTGTATCAGTGAACTACTGGGCTTGCCAGGCTCCGGTAAAACACAACTGTGGTATGCATTCACTTTTTAAGAAGATACCTATCTGATAAGCTCCAATATGTGGCAGTAAGTCTGAATAAAACTTGGAACAGTCTTAGATCTACTAGCTTGAAATTTTTTCCTCATAGCCATGATGTCCCAATGTGATGTGACAGGGCTTAGGCCTCCCTAGAAATCTTTAAACAGACTGGTATTGCAGTCTATGATTGAAAATAATAACATAACCTCGTGCTACTTAGCCCCAGGAGTATTGAACTCAATAATCAACCATATTACATATGTCCTAAATTATATTTTTGTTCTCAGCCTACAGTTGTGTGCATCAGTACAAATACCTAAAGAACTGGGGGGACTAAACGCAGAAGCTCTGTACATCGACACAAATACTAACTTCACCATATCCAGGTTTAGAGGTAAACTAAGATTTCTTCATTTTTCTACTTCTACCCTCATATTGGCAACAGTTTCTTCTTCACTAATTGCTGTTATCTCATGCTGTGGTAAAACTTTTGCCAGGCAGGAAGTTTGGAGCTAGCTGACTGCCCCAGATGTGCTTGAAATATTTATTTTCTTGAATATCTCTTCTCGTCCCCGCTTCGGACATCTCCGCACATTTGCGCTATGATGGAGTCCGGGCCTCTGGGCGTACAAATGGTTTAAAACCAATTACAAGTTAAAGACAGTACATTTTACACATGCACTTATAAGAGAAAATATTAAATCATAAAGTTGAAGTATAAAGTTAACAACACTTTCATAAATCACTCTGACTGTGCTTCTGCCATGCCAATAAAAGTATTTTTATTTAAGTACTGCCACATGTGGAGGCTATTTGAATGGAACATAGGTATTATTTTTTAAATAACTTAGTGGGACAGTTATATATAACATAGCCTTTACCAATAAACCAATAAAAATAAATACTTAACTAATTTTTTTTTTAATCTTACCTTTTCATTTGACAAAGCTTCCAAAAAGTGGTTACAGCTGCCTGCTGCATTGGAACAAAATATCAGAACTAATTAAAATAATTATTATCATTATATTATTTTAGAGATACTGAGTGCAAGTTTACTGAGATGTCAAAGTATACTGAATGAGCCGCTACAGATAACTGAAGATGATGCCTTGAACAAGCTGCACTATGTCAATGCTTTTGGTCTGGTGAAGTTCTGTGCATTCATGTATAGACTACCTAAGTTTATTGTGGAACATCCTAATGTAAGACATTTTTAATGAATTCTTTTACCTAACTACATCATCAGCCATCATCGTTACAGTCTTATGTTTACTGCATATAAAACGCTAGCTCCTGCACCCAACTTCGTCCGCATGAAATTTCTTGTTCCCTGAACCGCTGCGTCGCTTCGCATCAATCTCGCTCGAACATTGGGCTATCAAATGCAAAAAGAATTTTCAAATCCGACTGGTAGCGAGAGATTAGCGCGTTCAAACAAACTCTTCAGCTTTATTATTCTATTGCATCCTGTTTTCATTTATTGCACAGCCTGCGGCTTTCTATCCGCCATTACAATAAAAGGAAACGGGCATAAACTTGATAAACTAATTCGCTCCTAAGGATCTATTGCACCTACAAAACGATAGTCAACGACGTTTAGACCTTCTGAACAGTCTTCGATCACAGTTTTGATCCTGAAATTTTCTTTTAAAAGAATACCCACCTAATTTGGTGCATAACTTTTTCAGGTGAAACTAATAGCAATAGACTCAATTTCGTACCCATTCAAAGATGGCATCTCAACCAAGCAGAGAACAGGCCTATTGTTCAGACAGATGACAGAACTACAGAAAATTGCTGTACAACACCAAATTGCTGTAAGGAACTATTTCTAATATTTAGAAAAGCTTAATGGCTATGCCTAGCAGACGACTTCATTCAATTACGTCGATGTATGTGATGATACCTACTCATTCGGCTCATCGTGCGATTTTTTTTTTTGTTGCACGAAACAAGGTTCGCAGACTTTTTTATCGCATTTTTTGGTGAAGGTTTGTGTTTTCGATTTGTAATACCTAATATAATGTTATTGACTTGTTCTTGAGTGGAGATTGAATAAGCAAGCGAAGGGTAAGACGCCGTCAGGCAAGTTGGACCGACGATCTTCGTACGGTGGCTGGATGACAACTGCTGAAGATCGAGTTAAATGGTCCTAGTAATCTGTCCAGCAGTGGATTGCTATGGACTTATGATGATGGTACCTAAGGTCAGGGGCGTAGCCTTCATACAACCTGATTCCTATTGACTTCCCTAAGGAACAATCACTGTTCTTAATGTCTACTATTGCCAAATGATATGGTACACCTGTGTATCACATCACATTACATAATTATATTTAATACCAGTTTAATACATCATAAGATTAACCTAGTTTTTTGTATGAGTTTATGAGACTGAACTGAACAATTTTTTCTTCGGCTTCCCTCTAATGATAAGTAATTGTAGCTGCGCCACAGAAAGGTGGATTAAAAGTTTAAGACTAAACAACGTCAACGTTCGGATAGGCCAACCTAAGAATGCTCTGGCCGTTTGTACAATGTTTTTTTGGAAGAGTGGCGATATAATTCTTGCCTTGTCAAATTGTGACAAGATCACGAAGGGTTCTTCGAACTTTGGTAAGCGTCGTAACAAGACACACACCTTGTGTAGAAGGTGTGGCAGATCATCGTACCGCACCCAAAAATCCCACACACACACACACACACACAGCGCTGTGCACAGTGCGGATACCCCGCAGCTAAGCTGAGTTCCTACCACTGGTCAGTGAAGGCTAAGCGCAGGAAGACCACAGGAACTGGCCGCATGCGTCATCTGAAGATTCTGAGGAAGCGTTTCCGCAATGGCTTCAAGGAGGGCAAACCCACACCCAAGAAAGCTGTAGCCTCGTCATAAACTTAGTGCTAAACTAATAATAATATGTCTAAACCAGCCGTGTCATCTTATCTAATAATGTTTCAGGTAGTATTATCAAACGAGATGAGTACCCGAGTTGGTCTACAAGGCGGCGCAGTGGTCGGCTCTTTAGGCGATGCGTGGGCGCACCGTTGTAACGTGCGCGTATTGTTGAGTACCCCGCATGCAACGCAGGATCCGAAGCAGAGACTAGCGTTGTTGATGAAGAGCAATGTAGCTGCAACTGCTGTGGCGCGGTTTCAGGTGAGATTACTTACCTTCTTGTATTGTTTTTGGGAGATGTGCGTTTTGGGTTTTTTGGCACGGATGCGTCTTGCGTAGTTATACATAGAGAGCGACAAGTCAACAGGTTCTATTCCTATTGAATATATTAGGGTTGAAATTTTGTACAAAATACAAAGGGCTCTTCTTAAAAAATATGAAAGTAACATTTTTTTATTATTATTATCATTTTGTTCGCTTTTTAGACTTAAGATTAAACACTTATTCCTTATCTATGTACGAAAGCGTGTCTGTCGGCCTTGATCGTACTTTCCTAAAAATGTAAAAGTAATATTAATGAAAAATATTTAAAAGATTAGGTACCTATGTCTTTAACACATGTGAAGAGTTAAAAGTTATTTTCGTAACACCGATGCGAGCATAGCTAAATATAATAATAGATTGAGGTGCATTCCACTTGGGTTAAATCATGGGTGAAGATGCTCTTTTGTCTCCTTTTATAAATATAACTTATTGCCATAGTGTTTCGTAATGTTTGAACTGGGAAGAAAAAGTAGCGCAACTAACTCCAGCAATCTGTAAGACGCAAATGTAGTAGCAAAAGGCCATTATGGTTGACCCAAATGCTTGCTGTATAAGCTAAAATCAATACTTGATGTAGGCAGATCATTGATGAGCATTTTGGAGCGGCGCCAACGTAAACAGGGCTTTCCTAGTAATGGCTCACTCACTACTTGACACCGTGCCAACTTCACATCGTACGCGTATAAAAACTATGTGGAAAACATTCTATCAATGATAATATTATATAGAAACCGTTGAACTCCCATTTTCTTCTAAATGTGGCTTTACAAGAAAATTACATATGTTTTTCAGATCACAGCAGAGGGAATAAGGGACGTACAATAAAACACGTAACAACATACATAGTAGTTTAATTAATAATTAATGTAAATATGTGTATATTGTAAACAAAACTACAGCACCAATAAATATCTCATTTTTTCACAAAAATATCAAGCTTTAATTTCTAAACATCTCAACAGTTATACAATGTAAAGGCAGTAGTTAACGGAACTTATCCAGTAGGATCTCATCGCGAATCGCGTAGTATTATGCGTTCTTACGACACTACAGTGAGCAACACGCGTTTGTAGTCGCCTTTCGTATCATCCTGCAAATTATTACATTGTACTTTGTAACGTTAGCTCAGTTTTATATAAAATAGCATGCTAAGCCAAAACAGTTACTTGTATAAAAATAATAACTCTAATTAATAAAACATAATTCATTCATTCTGCAGGATTAAGCACAAAGTGTGACTAGCGTATATCCGAAGTCACCCCCTAGGTCATCCTGGAAAGAATACCGTAATAAATCTACCACTTGCACAGTCTGTGAGAAATATTAGAGAAACCGGCCCATTACTTATGATTTTATTCACACGTGTATTCGAAATTGTATCACAAAATATCTTACGAAGATAAATCTTAAAATTACCAGATAAATGTCTTTAAAATGCAACAAAGGTGATTGTACTCGGTCGATTATGCTGACACGCGTATCTTATGATTAGAATATAACTTCACACTGCAGCATGGTCACACATTACATGGCGCTCGTAATACTGAGTGTTATATGTTAGCATTGCTGAGCTAGTAACACATTGTCGACAGGAGATCACCGATCGGACCTCCTAAGTCCTCCTGAAAATGGAACAGCTACTTGTTTAACTAGTCAAAGATACACGAGCAGGCGACGTGTACCGCTACCCTCATGCACGCACACGACACGAAGCAGTTAGCTACAGTGCAAAGATATTACATGAACGTGAGTAAGGCTAATAGGAAGCAAAATATACAGATCTTTTTAAATAAAATTTACACCCGGCGAGATAAACTAAAGATATTGGCACACTGATGACTGAACTGACCGCTTGGATGTGGTTACGGCCCTCCAGTTTGTCGTGAATTGAGCATCGGACGGTAAAGTCGCCGGTGTGCCGGTACCCTAACAGATCACTTAGTTTCCTAACAAATTGACACAGACAAACTTAAATTAACGAGCTAGGTGGTTATCGCATTCGCAGTCTGGAGACACCTTTCTCAATCTATTCAACAAGAGTCAACAGAGCCTTCTTGTAATCTCCGGAAGTGTCATCCTGTAATCAAAATGGGGCACTATTCTAAACGGCTATCATATTCAGACACATTTAGTGTTTTATCACTTTTTTATGATTCACACAGTGTTAGCAGATACACGTAAACACAAATCGAACAAAACTCGCAGAAAAAAAACTAAAACAAAATGTGTTGTAATATCTCCTTTCAATAAATATTATAATAAATAGATCTGTATAATCTGGTTAAAATGGTATTTTCAGTTAATAGATGGACATCATAATAAATATCTACATGGTATCGACTAGATGATTTCGAGTGGCTCTCTACGACACGCTATGCACCCCACATGCGCGTTGAGAAATTTTAGTTATTTAAGCTTAGACGTGTCGAACTTCACAAATCATAAAGTATGGGTCAGTTTCTTAGGATAAAGAATACCACAAAAATTCATGCTGTTAGTATTAAGATAAATAGTTGGTGGTAAATAAATAACTATGGACAATGGACAAAAGTTATGTGAATGAAGGTTTTAGATTTTGACCAATGTGCGATTGTTTTATGATTGTAGTTTATGACTTGAATGATTAATATTGATTGACTATAGACACTTGTTAGAACATAAAATGTTATATGGGGAAGTATAATATTATGTACATTATAAAAAATTGAAGCCACTAAATATCATCAAAAAAATAAAAATCAAAATAATCACATTGACTCTAATTTTCACAATATGACAACAAAGATCTCAGTGCATCTCCTTCAATTAACTTTTAAGTGTTAATCGCTATGTCTGATTTAGAGGTCATATGTTTTAAAAATGTGTTCTCAGAGACATTAATTAAAGTCAATTGAAGTTGATGGATGCGGTGATAAACCATAAAATCCCAACTGATGTCATAATGAATTTAGGTAAGTAATTCCCAAAACAAATGCGGATATAAAAGAAAAATGACTTACAGCGATCCAGCTCTCGAGGGGTTTGCCGTATTTGTCGAGGAAGGCTTGCTTGATGTCTCCGAGGTCGATTTCTGAACGGCTGACGACGATTCTGATGAGTGTCTTGTCGTTGGTTCCCAGGCCCTTCATTGAGTAGTAAAGGCGCTCGGCGAAGAAGCCAACTTTGCTCTTTACGCATTTCACTAGAAATTAGAAATACGTGGTTAGATCAAACAGTTCGCGGCAATCGTAATTTTTGGGGGTCGTCACTAACTTGTTATTTTCGTTGGCAAAAAGGTAACACTGATTATGTTGCGGTCACTGGTCATGCGATCTATTAATTTTCGCAAAATTGGATCAAATGTGGATATAGGGCATTCATCCGATCATTATTTTATGATGCATCCCTTCGTGCGGATGGAAACCCTGTGACTTGTTTCTATTCCCAAATCCGAAAACTGAACCCATACAGAAGAGCGACATTTTGCCAACATAAGGGAAAAGGCAAAACCGCTGCAGGAGCTAAAAGTTTCTTTGCCGAGGAGCCTCTTAAATAGAAATAATTTGTTGTAGTTGTAAGGGGGTACTGATTAGGAGGATTATTGTTAATGTTAATATGTTAGAGGAGAAAATAATATTATGTTAGATTAATTAATGGAATAGTGTGGGTGAGAAGATGTTTGAGAGCGAAAATTCCGCGTCTGTTTTTATCAAAAAGGTAAATTGAAAATTCATCACGGTCAATACTTATTGACCGTGATGAATTTTCAATTTACGTTTCAGCAAAGTACTTTCTTTGCTAATGTATACAGGGTGCAGACATTTAGGCCTAGTATATTTAAACAAGCGGTATTTCTATAAAAAAACACCAATTAAAAGGCTTGTAATTTTATTTCCGGATACCAAGTGTGTTTAAACATATAAGGTCAGGTTGTAACTGATCCTCAAGTGTCAAATCACAATGTTGGGAACATTACGCCGGTAATTCTCAGTTAGTACAACAAGTTGAACGACTGAACAAGGCCACACTAACTTCCTGTTACATGACCTTGACTGTTGTTTAGAGGTGACTAATGGAATCTTTTTGGCACTACATTATGGTCATTTTGCAGTTCAGTGTATGAAGCATAGAGGTTTGTAATCATGGAAAATACGCAACGTTATGATTGATTGCTTAGGCTATGGATAAATCTGAGCGGAAAAACGTGGCAGAATTTTGAGCCCCTAATTATTATTTTTTTCCATTTGAGCTCGTTACGACGGAACTGAATTCTACAGCATTTTTTTCCGCTCAGATTTGTTCTAGCCTTAGTGATTGTTTTACTCACCGATAGCAAGCATGCCCTTCTCGACGCTTCCAGAGAATTCTTTCTTAATGGACTCTTCAATGTCCTTGCCGGTCAAAGCCTCGAACTCAGCGAAGATCTGGAAGTCATCAGACAATTAGTCGCGTGCGTCAGACGGTCAGATGAGCATTGAGTAATTGATGTGATTGCAGTCTGCAGACCCAATTTTATCGCTCTTTCTAGATTTTATGACTCATAAAATTATACATGTTTATGCTATGCAGAACAGAACGATCCGTGTTGTTTAGAAGTCGTGTTAATAAAAAAGCAACGAGATGGTAACACGAGTTCAATTTTGGCAAATAATGCAAACAAAATAAATGACTTTGTATGTGACTATAATGTCACCCAAAAGATAAAAATATGTCGTCAACTTCATCTCAATTTTAGCTCTAACTTATCAAACAACTAGGTAAGTATATAAACAAATATGTGCATCTTACACGAGGGAAGTTATTAACAATTCTCGTTTCTGCTATATTTAAAGAACTTTTTGCATTGTTTTCAAGTTCTGCTAGACGGTAGCAGTCTAAAACGCATGAATAATGCATATTTGTAACAAAACTGTTGTGTGATGCAAATGAATTCTTTGCAACATTAGCATTTCAAACAATTTTGCGGAAAAACCGGTATTAGAATTGCATTTTTATTTTATTAATCGGAGCGTAGTTAATACGATTTTAAAACAGATAACAAGAATCATTGATGCACAAATTTTTCTTGCTAGGAGTTAAAGCGTCATTATCTTCAGATACCGGAGTAGGTATCTGAAGATAATAGGTTTTTTTTAGGTTTGTTACAGCTAACTCTGATGGTAGCTGTAACAATTTTTTTTTAAATTTAACTTCAACTGTACAAGAAACACTTATCTAAACACTATGCAGCGTTACAACTAGGGAAAAAGAGTGTTTACGATGAATCTAACCTAACCCCATTATCGGCTACAGTTGGGCAGGGATTTCGAGGCTTTCACCCTTTTAGAAGAACCAGCATCCTAATTGCGTAACACACTATCAATCACAATCTGAATGAGTTTGAAGCATATTGCTAATCCATTGCTCCATAATGTTTGAAAATTTTGTCTGCTCAACAACGTAAATAACGCAATGAATGTTGTTGGAACTGTCAAAATGAAACCGATTTTTACTGACTGTAAGTTTGTTATGCAATTGCCCCGCTGTTTCTAATAGTCTACCAAGCTTAGTAGAGCACTTTCGTTTTTCCAAAAAACGTTGCCCCACTCTTGTAATTATTATCGTGGGTGCAAAAACACTTGTAAGTAGTTGTTCTGTGCGGAAATCTATCTTGCGATGCGTATAGCAGCAACTGCTTAAGAATAAAACGTGCCGCTTCGCATCAGTGTTTTTCTCACCTGTCTAAGCTGCTGGTAAGACCGTGTGATAAGGATGGAGTTGAACACCGACTCGTCGGTACCCCACTGTCCTTCACCAGCACCCGCGAGTGCCTCAGCATCAGCCTTGGCAGCGCCTTCGTCAACTCCCTGGTTCTCATCGCGATTGGCCATGCAGAGGGACACGCACAGCCTCTTGAAGTGGCCAGATGTGTCGCCCTTCAGATCTGACTCTAGGCTCTTGTTGTACACTGTGACAAAAAAACGAACCTTAGGATTTTATAATCTGTTTTTTATACAGGTTCTGGCTGAATAGACAAAAAAGAGTATATGTCCAATTGTGTTATATTTGATGATTAGTTCAAACAAAAAATAATTGTAAAAGTCACATCTAATAGTTGCGGGTTTCGCCCTACAATTTAGAATCTGCAAATAAATTTATTTAGTTTTGGGTGCTATTAATTAAAGCGCCTAAAATAATTCTAATTCACAGTTTTCACATTATTATATACATTTTATTTTATCTAACAATGTTATCACTGTGCCTACAGCCTAGCCTAGTAATTAATTAAACAACGTTTGTTTCATGAACGTTTAAATTATTTGCGTGTGTCGGTTTTGTTGGCACCCAGTGCACAGTGTCACGAATGTTAACGTAAGCTAATATCCTTTGACTGCCCTACTCATGGCAGAGTCCTTATAAAAAGTAATTGAAATGCAAATGAGAACAAATGCGTTATCGTATGATTTATTTATATTTAACGAGTACTAAAATACTTCATTCAGTAGGTACATGAGTCACATGAAAACTACAAAACTGTTGAAATTCCATCATAATTACAATTGACCTTCAGGCCATTTCGTAATCAGGTTTCCTCGATTACACTTGGCGTACACAATAGTGTTTTAAACGTTTTATTTCATTTTATACGAACACATTGCTTTGAAGTTGCACTCACGATTAATAAATTGGCCAACTTCAGCGATAAAACGTTAAGAATTAATTTTTAACGAACTGTAAAGTTGAAAGTGAGCTTTAAAAACGTAACATTCCTGTTATTATTTTTTGACACAGAAATATGGTAATATTCAGATTTAAATAGGTATATCCGTATAGCAATAACATCATCAAACAGTCGAAAGACGGCTACTATTGGAAAGAGGCCTCTCCCAAGCCACAACGACCGTTCCTGCGTTTATCGCATCCAGCCGATTCCTGCGACCATCACCGGGTTGTCGTTCAAACTTTTGTATGGCCTACATAACCATTATTTATTTATTTGTTATTACTTTATTTCCCAAAAAGTAAAACATAGTTATTTGGATTACAAATTTGAGCTCAATTAAACCTAAACAACCGACTTATAATCAGCCTATAATGTTCCCACTGCTGGAACACAGGCCTCTCGGTGAGAGGGACTGGGCCGTAGCATCACACGGGCCCAGCCCAGTGCGGTTTGGTAGGTCACATGTCTTCGAATTTTTGGTTCTAGGATGTACCGGTTTCCTCACGTTTTCCTTCACCGTTTTGAGAGCAAACAACCGACTTGATTGTTTATAATATTAAATTCCAAGTTCTAGATCAATAAAAAAACAGGACAGTGTAAGTACTTACGTTGTTCGTAGAAAGCCGAGATGGTACGGATGCCGTAGTTGGAGAGGGTGCAGAGGATCTCAATTATAGCCTCCTCATCGGTACCGATCCCCGCGACGGCGTCATGCAGCTCCTTGGCGTAGAAGTGGGGGAGGGGGGTCATCAGAGCAACGATCACGTTCTCCAGATTACCTCCCAGCTCGCTCTTCAGTTCACTGATTAAGTCCTACAAGAGAAAATTATGTGTTTGAGATTTTTGGAAGCATTTATTTTTATTGTTGGAGGGCTGGTCTAAACTACTGGCCAAAAACTGGTCAACAGCGCACTGGCTGCTGGTGAAGTAGGACTGCTCGTAAGCGAAACGAAGCCTACCCCTTTGGATAACTTAACTACCAATCTGAATTAGGTAGATACGGCTCGTGGCTAAATAATAACAGCTGCACGGGTCGATTGAAGCTTAAGCTACGCTTGCCGCGGTCGGTTCGTGGATGGATGACCATCCATTACATATCGAGACCCCTCCGTGCTTCGGGAAGTACGTTAATCCGTTGTTCCCGACTGTCATTCGTAGACCTTTGACAGTCGTTACGGGTAGTCAGAAGCAAAAAGTCTGACAACCAGTCGTACCAAGGGGTATCGTGTAATCGTGTTACCCGCTGGGTTGTGGAAGTCAGATAAGCAGCCACTCCATGTAAAATACTGGTATTCAGCTGCATCCGCTTAGACTGGAAGCCGACTCCAACATAGTTGGGAAAACGGGTCGCTATGATGACCTACCCAAAAATTTTGATGGTTACTGGCAGATTTTGTTCATATTAAATCGTCTTTCTGTGCATTTGCACTAGCATGTAAGTCGGTCATAGTCGATTTGTTAAACTTTTACATTTTAATGTGGACCCGTATAACACTAAATAGAATGCCTAGATTCAATATGAAAACGCCATTTAATGGAGTATTAATTTACTTTTTCTTTGTCGGTGTTTAACAACTCGCTCGCCTGTTTGAAATACGAACGCCACGTAAGGCCCCGTAATCATTCAATCAGCTAGAGCCATTCACCTGCCGGTACCGGCCGCGACATTACTAACTCGGTCACAAGTCACAACATTGTAAGTCGGGGCTTGCGCTTAAATTGCCTTTTACATGCAACTATGAGGCGAATCAAATTGGAAGTAGCAAAACAATGTTGTTCAATTCTGACTGTCATTATCGAGGAATTGACTCATTGGTTCAATAACGCCGCGGTGAACGCTGATATGCGCCAAGAAAATGGAGGAAAATGGAATATTTGAACAATGAGTAATTGTCGGTCATTGTTCGCTCGTTTGAGCTGCGCTGGCGCTGGCTAATCGTGGCCACGTTACGAAGGGGCACTGCATATAATAATGAGGTAATCTTTATGTCTGCCGTGCATAATTAAACGCCTACGTGTGTTTAGAAGTAAATAGGTGTCGTTAGGATTCCTATACGTAACATTACGTACGTACGGTTTTAACCCATTTTTTAGTTTACTTAAAAATCTTAAGATATCCTAATCCTAACTAATATTATAAATGCGAAAGTGAGTTTGTTTGTTTGTTACGCTTTCACGCTAAATCGGCTGAATGGATTTGGATGAAATTTAGCACATGGGTAGGACCATGACCTGGAGAAGGACATAAGCTACTTTTCCTCCCGGATCGCAGACGAATACACGGGCAACAGCTAGTTCTTATATAATTATAAGTTATATCTTAAAATATTGGGTAGAGAAGGTTTAAGGTATTAGGTACAGTTGACCGAACGTCAGCACGGCAGAGAACCAAAGTGGTCGACATAGCTCACAGAATAAGCAAGCTGAAGTGGCAATGGGCCGGCAATATTAGCCGTAGAACCGAAGACCGTTGGGGTAGACGTGTACTTGAGCGGAGACCGTGAATCGGCAATCGTAAGGTAGGACGCCCTCAGGCTAGGTGGAGCGACGATCTTCGCAGGGTGGCTGGTAGCAGCTGGATGAGAGTTGCCGAGAATCGAGCTGAATGGCGTGCAATTGGAGAGGTCTATGTCCAGCAGTAGACTGCTATAAGCTGACGATGATAATGATGATGACCGAACGTCAGTGGTAACACTGTGACCTTGAGCTAGATTAGCATAGCACGGAGTTTACAACCCCGATCTCTTCAAATTGAGAGTTAACAGGCTTCTTCTGGGTAAGCTCGCTCCATCGTCGACTTTGTCTCTGTCATCTCTGACCTAGACTAGAGTCAAGAGCAAACCTATCTCAAATAAAAAAATTAAAAAAAGTTTCACTAGAATACGAGGCTAGCTTATAGGTATCTACTGGTTTGTTACATCTGACGACATGGGGCCAACTGTACCTGCTGCGCTGTCAACTGGAATCACTGGAACTCTACAAAATGGCACGCAAATAGAATCTGTTGTTAATATTATTGTTTAAGGTTTTGTGTGTTTTTTCCTGTTGCATGTAATTGCCTATTTAATTAACTTAGAGTCGTTAGTCTAAAGCTGACGGTTTAATTATAAATATGGATATTCCATCAAAATATCATTGGAAACGTGTACCCTATCTAGTTAGTCTGATTTATAATGTTATACCTAAAAGCAAAAGCGTCTGTATACGTTTTCTCGTACCTACTTACGTCGGCTAAATCGCTGAACCGATTTTGAACAATAAAGAATGACATAGACAAGGCGTTGAACAAATTGTCCATCGTCTGCTCAGCGCTTTATGGACATAAAATAAGCAACACAAACTTCAACACAGTGTTGAAATTCGTATTGGAAAAACCAAAAATCCAGACCAACAAATGTTAGGCAAAGCGTTAAGTTAGACGCTTTTATCTAAGTATTAGCATAGTAAACATGAATGGAAATGTAGGCACCATTTTGCCATTCGCGTTTATTTTATCACAAATGGGTAACTGAGTATGGAAATAATCACGATCTACTTTGGTACCTAAATAACTAGCTAAAATAGAGATAATAATATAATGTAACATGTGGTCATAACATGTGATTAGATTGGAAATGCAAACAAAAATGTAGATAGCAGATATTAACATCATTCATATTGCATGTTGTAAATCGTATGTACCTATATCTTTCAGACACATTTGTATGTCATCTATCTGATAGAAAATACATCTGCGAGACAGATTGCAATGATTAAGAACTTGATACAGTCATTGAAAATGAGGAAATGCTTCCATAAAAACAACCAACGTTAATACTATATTATCATTGTTAAATGATTCGAAGCGTCAGTGAAAAAAAAAACAAAATGATCTTTGCTCTAATGTCAATGCAATAAGAATCATGATCATGAATCAACGATGACTCAGAACGGAAGACCGGCGCTGGCAAGGCCAAGTACAGTTGAACCATTTACAAGACATTACAAGGTTTTGTGTATGAGGTCTAAAATTCAAAATAATAACAATTGTAATTAAGGTAATTAGGAATGACGTAACTTGACGTGAGATAATTTGTTTACCAGTTTTAAGTAGGTAGGTATCTATCTCTTGTTTCTAGGTTGAATGGAGAAAAACAATTGATTGTAATGTAATAACTTCTTTTAACGTGCCTCGTGTGTTTACAGTTATGAGATGTTTAAACGTCAAAAAATGTATGGTTAACTAGATGTTAATCATTACTTACCTTTAATTAACTTTTATGAATAAAGGGGTAGGTGTTAATTTTTGCATCGAAAAAGAAGATGTCTATGCAAAGAAGGAAGGTCATTGATTGTTGCCTATATTTAGCCAGCCAGGCATATTTCTCACTGATACCTACAGAATGCGTGAAGGTATATGGTGACACATGAAATCTTATCATGCTAGTAACATCACTGGACTGAGCAGAAAGATCACTCCAAATGATGATTGCGGTGACTAAGTAATTGTACACTTTACACTTCAGGAAAAGTTATGGCTTGTCTACATGCAAACACATCACTTGTACATAACACTTACACTTGTATTAGAATTGGTAATCTTACGTCAAGGTTAAATTTTGAAAGCTTTCCACTTTAATTCGGGCGGGCTCGATAACGTTATAATGTATCTACAGCTATACTAAGCTACACTACAAGCTAAGCCAATCGATACTGATCTCAATTTCAAAACCATGGCGACATACGGAGAACACATCTCTTGGCATTAAATCAAATTGTGGTGAAAAACTAACCTATAAGAAGCCTTTAAAAACCGATTGATAGTCCATTCATTTACTACCTGGTACTTACTCAATAAATCACCTAAGATGGTATCTGATGTTATACCTCCATTAGGAACGCGAGTTGTGGAGGTCAGATATAATAATCTTAACACTGACATTCAACCGAAATAAACTGGAGGTGAAAACAAAATAAAGGCTACAATGCTCAGATCAATGTTTTAATGGTATGAGCTAGAATCTAGAATGATGAAGAGGTAGATAGCTTCTGCTAAGCTTGATGCATTGTCCCAAATGTCCATACTCCTGCACTTTGAGAATCTATTGAAATCCACTGATGCTGGGATTAACGTGGCCTACTGGACCCTTTACCATCATCATTATCATCATTTCAGCTGAAAGACGTGCACTGCTGGACATAGGCCTCTCCAAGCGGATTCCAGCGGATTCCTGCGGCCTTCACATGGCCCTTAACAGCCCTTAAGTAATTTAAAAAGTATCACCGATTCAGAAACGAGAAAAAGCTAACTTTTTGTTTTTGATTTGTTTATTTATTAGATACTAGCAGCGCCCCGCGGTTTCACCTGCATAGTTCTCGATCCCGTAGGGATATCGGGATAAATAGTAACCTATATGTTACTCCAAGTTATAAACTATCTGTGTGCCAAATTTCATCCAAATCCATTCAGAAGTTTTTGCATGAAAGAGTAACAAACATCCATCCACCCACCCTCACAATCTTTCGCGTTTATAATATTAGTAGGATCAGGCTGTTAGCTACTTTTTATTAGTCCGTGGTATTAGTAGATACACAAATACAAAGTAACCAAAAGCCTCGTATCCTCGTACCTATGTATGTTATGTCGATGTTTTAATGTGCGTTTCATTTGTGCAGAATATTTTATTTCCCGTCTTCTTTCTTACCTTGCCGTAGTTGGTCTTGAAAGTCTCGGCGATCTCCAATCGCTGGACGATGCCGCGCCTGCAGAGCACGTCGATGATGGCCTTCTCATCGGTTCCGATGCCCTTCATCGCCTTGCGCAGGGTCTCGGCATCCGCAGCGGGGTCGAAGGGCTCCGCTGGGTACACCGTTGGGGTGCACTGTGGGATAAATTGGAACATATTATGAGTTTTGAGTTTAGCGGTGTTGAAGACCTAAAGATCGGGTCAGTTTTAAAAAAGTCGTGGGTCTTCCAAGTTTCAGTAAAAATTTTCGAAAACAGCATCACACTTTAGATATACCAACTCATAAGAAGTACCTAGGCTTACTGTCATGTGTGGGTAGTTTCAACTAGCCAACACTACTTGTTCACAGATAGTAATTTGACATTTCAACAGACGCCAGATGACCGTTTCGCGTTCTCCCCAAACCTTCCCCAAAATCCCCCAAAATTCAGGTTTTTACTTTTATATTTGGTATTTGGTGGTTATCTTTGGTGGGTTTGGGGTTTTTTTTATATGGTGAGAAATAAACTATTTTTATTTATTTAATTTATTTTTCTGCTGAAATAACAACAGCTGCAATCACTTATGCTTCTATAATGATTTACTTAAGATTTTCCCGACTCACAAGCATCCAAACTTTCAAGAACTAAAAGAAATGTGCTTTGCAAATTTTAGTTCGTGACGACTTATTTTATTCCACACCAGCGATTAAAAATAGTGCGATTTAGTTTGACAATCAAAAATATAAGTGAAAAACGTCAAATTTAGAATAGCAAAATTGCCATTTTCACTCAATTGAAAAATAAAACGACATTAGTCTATTTAAGAATGGGAAACGTTGTTTGACAGGAATAAACTAAAATAATGGTGGTTTTTAGTCTAGTTTAGAGGATTTTGTGACAAGAGAATCGGCACCACTGTAAATAATAAAATTACTACAGACCATTGTGTAAATATAAGTCAAAACAAGTTTTTATTTATTTATTACGGCATCTTACAGATGAGAGAATGAGCCATTGGTACTCACAGTCCCGCATCTTATGTGTTTGGCTCACCTATTCAATTCATAGTATTCATTGATGAGTAATCAAATGGGCAAACTTGAACTGCTTCGTTATAAAGATGACGTTATGAGCACAGTACGTGGCGTGTTGCCTTTTTGCTCCACTTTAAGGCAAATAGATAGATTTTATTTATTAAAATACATTTAAGTAGATATATCATATAGACACCTGCTATAAAACCGCCAAACAGGGCCGAGAATTACGTCATTATGTAGATATCTTTATGGAGATTTCCTCCCCGCAGTCGTCTGGCCTTGGCATGGTTTGGCTTAGTCATGTCATGGGGCGGAAAGGGCGTGATTCGGCCCGCTCCCCTAACGATAAAAGCTTCCTATATGCTATAGCTATCTATATAGATAGGTACCTAATTGATTAGCTTGCCGGTTTTTGGGGGAAGGCGAAGTTCATAAAGAAACTGTTTCTACCAACTTTTATTCCTTTCTTCTATTTCCTCTTTTGCCTTGCAATAACGACTTGAAATTATCGTTAAATAAATGAATATTACAATGCCAATTACAATGTATTTTTTGCAACTTGTGCCTATCGCATCGGTAACCTCGCGCTGAAAGGATGACATCATCCCGTGAGAAATCTATAGAATTATAACCATCTATGTAGTTAAGTAAGTAGGTGGATAGCTTACCTTGTAGGGGTAGTACTGTTGTCCACTCATGTTGATTGATTCCTGAAGAATAGAAAATAATGTTACAAACGGTCGTTTTCACATTGGTATGCGCTAAAAATAAAACTGAATTGCTATCAACGCGGACCGGCGTTTAGCGACTAACAAACATCAGCCATGTCACCGACTGCCGGTAAATATGGACCTACACTTGTAATACTGCAGCTATTACTAATTTAAACACACTAAACTGTAACTACAAAGCTCACTAGCACATTTTCAACGCATAATGCTAGGTAAATACGGTAAAATGGTACGTACTTTAGTCAGCGACACGACACACCCAAATCACTACAGACCGAATTCCGAAATATGCTCGACTCGAATGAAGCACGGTGAGGTCGGTCGGTCGAAGCCGTTTTTGTTCGTCGCCCTCTCGCCTCTCGCTCCGTTCAGTGGTTACAAACCTTTGGCTCGGTTTACTGCATGTTTAACGAGGATGCTGCTTTTTTAATGCAAAAACCAAGTACCTACACAATTTTTTTTCCACTAACTGAACGATACCTAAGTACTCAAAGCATGTTGTTAAATAACAAAATAAAAGATTCCCCGTACCTACCTATCTGTAAATACATTCCACTTATTGATTAGGCTTATCAAAAATATTTATCAGGAAAATGCATGTCATAAATTTCAATTTTTCATGCTATAGAGGTAAAACAGATACATTTTTATCAAATTTTATTTTTATAAGTAGCTAGGTACCTAGGTATCTAATTATTTTGAGTTCCAGTAATGTGATCAGTCACATTTTACACGATTAGAATTCCTGTTAACAATATCATACTTCTAGAGTAGGTAAAAGTAAAAAAAAAAAAAACGTTAAAGTTTTTTATTTGGAACAACAACAAATTGGCATAAGCCTAATTGAAATAGAAACGAAGATAGCTGCAAAAGTTAATAACTGTGGCGCAGCTATCAACGCGTCTAAACATTAAGAACACATTTTTACAGGTACACAGTTTCTTTGGAGTATTGGATTTCTTATAACGCAGGGTTCTATCTATTTCAGTTACAAAAACCTACCTACTTGGTATGTACTATATTTTGACGTAGATCCCTAGCCTGCCGACCCCTGGTCCACGTATTATGCGCCAGCCGATGACATCACCATCGGCTGCCCGCCGCCACCGCCGCCGCGCCACCGCGCCGCGTCCACCATAGAGCGTTGCGTTACCGCCTACCGGCGGCGGGCGCGTTGTCTTCGAGGTTCCGTGGAGCCTTTAACAATACGGTTAACCGCATTGCCTTGCTTTCCGACAACATCAAACGTTTATACATTCCTATTAAACAATTGAATACTCTTCTAAATAATCCTTTTGATTTCGCATCTTTCATACTTACTAATTCTATTAGTGGCCTGTCCCCCGGTCAAATTGGAAAGTTTACCGTCGAGTTTCTTCAACAGATTTGTTGATATACATAATATTGTTATGTAGGAGGCAATGTGCATAGGTTAGTGATCCCTCTTTACTGTCTGCTGTCTGGGCGCGTTGCCTGATTCTTTGAAGTGAAAGTTATCCCCAGAGTAGGTGCTGCTTTGCCGACTATTTTATTAATAGGAACCGTAGGTATTAGGTATTCTAAGTAGGTACCCATTTAATAAGCTAGGTAAGTATAAGTAGGTAGTTGGTTCTCTTCAATCTGTAACAGGAATCAGTTTACCGAGGCTAAGCTCAGTCAAAAGGATGTTATTGTAACATTCTTTTCCCTGTAGGTAATTAATAATACGTATAAAGTATTTATTTTGTTTTAATAACTGCAGCAAAAGCATAGCATTGTGCTATGATAAATATAAATCAGAAAAATAAAAATATTATATTTTAAAAAACACGAACATAAAAACAACAAAGTAAAATCAAAATAAGGAATGGTCTGACTGTAGTCCCATGTGGCATTCCTTTAATGAGAGCAAACTACATAATAAAGTGTGCATCATCTGCTAATTTTAAGTATATCATTATCATTATTTTAACTGTCGATTTCCGGAATCTCTGTATCATCAGGTTGATCAGTCATATAAGTCTGAAAATTAACTGAGTCAATGATTACATTGATATTTATATGAGACCAACACGTCATCAAGTTAAGTATTCTGTTGATACTCTGTGTCGTCACAGACCTTATTCATGATTATTAGATCATTCGTCAGTAGTAGGGGAACTCTCTGATTCATACATACCTACGCAACTATTTATGAGTGGAAGCTAGTACATATAATATATATACTAGCCTATTCGGTTTACGTTAACAAATGAAGGGCAGATGGAGTAAGTGATTCGCGTTATTCGTTTGTTTGTCATGAGAGTAAAAATAAACTTGTTTGTAATGAATGACCTAGCTTCACCCGCGGTTTGAGAGTTCGATCTTATCTGCTGTTTATGTTCGGCTTTCCTCATCGATGTGCCTTTATTCACTGTTTTGTCCCTGTTCTTCTTTCGTATTGCTATGGAAGCTGCCTTAAATTTAATGGCATCGGTAGCGCTTCCGATCATCGGAAGTGCAGGTAGACGGACATTTGCAACACTTCAGCAAGTGGAACATGGTCTGGTGAGGAGCACTGCAATCGCACTGGGTCATCGAATGAATCAATAATCCCAAGAGTCAAGACCCTCATTTCGTCAAATTGAGTTTGCAGCGGCGTAGGTACATATAGGGTTGCCAGGTCGTCTAACCTAATAGCCGGACAGACCAGCCAGTTTGGCCGGACATTTGGGTAAAAAAGCCGGACACCCTAAATTATTAAGGATTTTGTGTCTTAGTAATAACTCGACAAAATTGTTTTTACGTAAAACTAGGATTTTTATCATTTACCATAAAACTTCTTAAATTCTAATGAAATAAATTAAAATTTAATAACGTATCAGTCTTTATTACTACTAATCATTCATTAATATTATTATTTCCCAAGGGAAAACACAAAAAATAAAAAAAATAAAAAATAATCTTTATTTCGGATAAGCAACATCCATATGGGTTAGTAAACAAAAAAAAGGATAACTTATATCTAGGTATGTTAGTAAACTTATATACTATCTATTTGGAGACCAGGCTGTTGTTCAAAAGGCATCTTTGAACCACATCACCTAACAAAGGGGAATCGTACCTCCCCGCTATGGTATTCAGGATGGAGTAAATTAAGAAAACAAAACAAAACTTCTTCACTAATGAATAAAAAACATTCATCTGGCCATTTCATTTAATTTTTCGATCATTCGGTAGGCGAGTGACAGATGCCGAATACTGAAATCCAATATTTGATTGATTCACTAATGAACAAATTTTTAACTTTTCATTTATTTTGTGTTCAGACATTTCACTCAAGTGAAAGATGCCGAATTAAAAAAAAACCGGCCAAGTGCGTGTCGGAAGAACAATGAAAGGTTCCATTGTTGGCATAAATTTATCCCAAGAACAATATATACTACTACCGTGATTTTTTTCACATATCCAAAACTAACCGTTTAGCTGGCATAGGGGGACACTTGACTCTAACAAAAATTTGCACTTTAAAGCTTAATATTTTAGAAAAATTGTTTTCACCAACCTGCAATATTTTTGAAATACCTATCTAACAACACCCCACATCATGGGGTAGACGAGAAAAAAAAGTTAGGAAGCTAGCTTAACAAAAGCCGGACAGGCCGGACACCGTTTAATTTGGCCGGACACACAATCAAAAAGCCTACCTATGTCCGGCTTTAGCCGGTCGCCTGGCAACCCTAGGTACATACATACTTGGGTATGTACCTACGCAAACAGAACATTATAGGTCGCAGGACCTAATGCCTAATGCTATGATGGACCGATTATCATCAATCAACATTGCAAAATTTTGAGTTTAGCTTTTAGACTTGGTTCCTCACCAAATCTAAAAGCTAAACTCGGCTAAAGTGTTCTCATCTCTAAACTAAATTCTAATGCACAATATGGTGAACAATCTTGACACTATCAAGGCATATTTTCTTTGAAAGCCACCCGGCGCGTGATTATCGCGTAATTAGAAAGCAGACGCGTCAGTGTTCTTGAAATTTTCAGTCTATATTAGCATTTTGTCATACCTACACAGTAAATATGTGCAAATATTGTAGCTATTAGTCACCATCACTAAGATAAGAATGGAGATTTTGAATCCAATAACGGGGCGGCTAGTATGGATATATTTTGTTTTGTGTGTTGGTTTCAGCGGCATAATCCTCTAGCCGCGGTTAGCTCTCTCGAACCTTTGAAAGCGGAGTATGTGAGAGTCCTCATTATATGCACATATTGAAAAGAGGGAAACTATGCTTAATTTTATCGACGAAAAAATATTTAAAAAATCTAAAAAAAAGAGTAGGTAAGTATAAAAACTTTTTTACAAAATAAAAAAAAAAAAAAAACAACCGACCTCCAAAAAAAAACACTACAAAGTGAAAAATAACTTTAATTTCGGAGGTCGGTGGCTTTGGATCTGTAGTTTAGGTTTTTGAAACCGACTTCCGAAATTAAAGTTATTTTTCACTTTGTACTGCTTTTTTGGAGGTCGGTTGTTTTTTTTTTTTTGTAAAAAAGTTTTTTATTTTTCGCTTTTTCGGTCGGTTTTTAATTTATCTAAGTTCCAATAGCCTAATGACAACAGCTCATCGCCTTTTACAAAACATTGCTTTTCCCGATGCAGGGACGTTAATTGTTAAGGTGTTCTCCTGGTACTTCACCATCAGCTCCACTTCACCATATAAATTGTGACGAGCTTATATTGCTTCGCAATAATTTTAAAGTAACCGAATCGCACCCCGTGAAATATTTATTATTGAGTTGTTCCGGTGGCCATCTTACCATCTGTGGTCTTCGTCATCAGTTCCGCTTCACCAAATGGTGCTTTTCGAGGGCAAATGCGCAAGTTACTATAAAAAATACCCAAATCGCTTTAAGTGTGCCTATAATATTTGCAGAGTTCCCTCGATTTCTCGAGGATCCCATCATCAAATCCTGACCTGATGACTATGGAGCCACCTGGAGAGTATACCCTTTCAAACAAAAAATAATTTTTGAAATCGGTCCAGCCGTCTTCGAGTAATCGGGGAACACACTTAAAAAAAAAAGATTCCGACGAACTGAGTGAGAACCTCCTCCTTTTTCGAAGTCGGTTAAAAATTATTTATAGCCGGAGTGCATCTCATGACAATTCCAATAAGCCCAAACACGGCTAGGATACATTGTTTTATTACGGAGTTCCGGTGCGGAGGATGTGGGTGTACTATAGGTACACCTCTGCCTAACCCTTCGGGGAAACAAGGCGTGATGTTATGTTATGTTAGTGTAGTTCCAGTGCCTACCTTCCAGCTTCATCATCAGATCAGTTCGATGGTACCATTTTCATTAGCACTATTTATTTAAATTGGCTTCGTCATTGTCGCTTAACTATCTTAATCGAGATATCTTATCGCCACCCGTGAAATATTTATCATTGAGGAGTTCCCGTGGCCATCTGTGGTCTTCTCCATCAGTTCCACTTCACCAAATGATACTTTCTGAATGCAAATGGTGGACTTGTTGTTGAAAATATCAAAATCACTATGTGTTTGCCTATAATATTTGAGGAGTTCCCTCAATTCCTCATGGATCCTATCATCAGAACTGGAGTTCGATAAAATGGGACCAATTTGGAAGTATGTCCTTTCAAATAAAAAAATAATTTTCCAAATCGGTTTATAAATGACGGAGTACTGAGGTAACAAACATTAAAAAAAATACAACCGAATTGACAACCTCCTCCTTTTTTTGAAATCGGTTAAAAAGGGTCTCTACCTGCTAAAGTTTGGTATGTAGCCGTGTGCAAGGACAATTGATAGAAAATGTTGTGTTTGAGTTCTAAACGTGATATTTTTACTTTTAGTAAGCTAATACGATGTAGAATAACTTATAATAATAAAAAGGGGCGCCCCATCGCCGTATCTCTACGTTGACGTCGTGGTGGGGCTTGCGCGCTCCGAACTCTAGGTCTGTGCCGGTAGAGATTACTTTGCTGGAACAGGTCTAGGGTGAGGAGCCAGACCAAGAGAGATACAGAGACCCGCAGGGCAGCATGTGGCGAGCTGTTGGGCAGTAGCGACCCCACGTACCCTATCTCCCGGGAGAAGTCATGTTCCTCATCTCTGGCTTGCCTTTATTGGCCGGCTGGAGTGAACACTGAAAAGAACTGACCTCCCACCTCATTCTTGCCTTTATTGGCTGGCTTGAGTAGAGATTCGCAAGAGCAAACGTGCTCGGAGGAAGGAAGTAGTCCAGTAAGATGCTGGTAGGGATCTTGACCGTACTTCCGGGATTGTCCTGATAGCCGTGGAACACCTCTCCACTCCTCTAAAGCACCTCAAGACATGTTGCCCCCTTGTCGCTACGACACTATGTGCTAGCGACCGCTTCCGGGGGCCCATTGTTGAGTGTGCAAGTCACCCCCTGCCATTTAATCCGTGTATTGTATTTATCAAACATTGGTCAGGCAGGGGCCATAGTCCTTCCATAGTTTTAGATAACTAGTCCACTTTAGCCATCCAAACCCATAGCCCAATATTTTTTTTTGTCTTCATATCCTGCAATAGTCCTACACCAACCGGGGGTTGTCCTTGGGTGCACTTGCATAGTACGCACAGGGATAATCGTCGGTTGGTGCCTCATTTCCATTGAAAGCGTCTAACGGGCCTCTGCGAGTTGGCTTCGGGCCCTCATATGCCTTCCAAAGGTCCGGGACCCTAGGGTCCCGAGAAATATCAAAACAAAGGGGCGCATTGTTGAGAAATTTTATAATTAAGTAGTATAACTAGTACCACGTACCATACCGTACCGTACCACCGGTACCGGTACCGGTACCGGTACCGTAGTAGTAGTAGTAGTGGTGGGTAGTAGTACTAGTAGTAGTAGTAAAACTTTATGAAAAAATACCTGATTTTTATTTAAAAAAAACACCACAGTTCTCAATTAGGTAGGACGATTTTTTCCCTAAGTTTTTGTTTTATGAAGACGTCCTATTATTTCCAATCTTTACTGAGTTTGTTTCATCACGATAGATCGTTTCGTTTAAAAGTTATACTGTTTTGTTTACACGGGGGTCACAGCAGCAAATAAGAATTTAAAAAATGTTTTTTTTTTGTCGTCGATAAAATTAAGCATAGTTTCCCTCATTTCTCAGGTAACAGGAACAACATCATAATGTTTTAGTCGGTACAAGCCCTACATAACTCCATTAGGTAATTGTCTACCCATGAGGATTCCCCCACGAGCAAAAAATGAATAAAATGTACTTTTGGATCAATATGTGGTGTCAATAACCGGCAAACCACCATTGACCTATTAGAAAATGCGGTCAGACCATGGTTCATAGGTACCAACCGTAGTCATTAAATTAATGGAAGTATCGCGTGGAGTAACCTGTGCAATATGCACGATGTGTGCATTGTAATTTGACCATGTTCGAATTTAGAAACCGAGCTATACCTAGGTATAGGAAACAACTATTAAGTTACTAATTATGTACAATTAGATCTATAATCGATCTGTAATTGCTAGATGACAATGGTCACTTTAACCGGTGAGTCCACAACGCTGACCCATAATTTCACTGCTGTTTATCGATTCGTCTTCGTTCATGACTAGTTTTTAGGGTTCCGTACCTCAGAAGTAAAAATGGAACCCTTATAGGATCACTTGTGTCGTATACTCATCAGAAACTCATCGAAAATAATTTTAAAATAAATTGTTTTAAACTTGATTAAGAAAAGAGACGAAAATTGACCATTCCTCATTCCCCCCCCCCCCCTCCCTTATTTCGGAAACCACTAACCCTAAAGTTTTGAAAAAAATACAGAAAATAGAATACTTAAGTATAGATTACAGGAAAATAAAATCTATGGTCTTCAAATAACATGGTCAATCTCTCAGTGCGTACAAACTTACATTTGCAGTTGGAATGTATGCGAGAACGTATTTTTCAACTACAATATTAAGTTTGTTATTGGGATAAATTGTCGTCCACCTGCACAGTTTTTGTGTCGTTATGCATTTCACGAAGAAAGGTCAGAAAGAATGAAAATCAGATAATATGTATGGGATAATGCATTTTTGTTGCAGTTTTAATGGCAGTCGTGTCATTTGGTTTAAATAGGTTTTTATTTGTATTTTAAAGATTCTTTTCTATTTTGTGAATGTGAGAACGTTATTTATGCCTTGTAGACTCGCAGATAATTCGATAAGTAACTTATTGACCGGCCTACACTGTCCTCCCATACCTATTAACACTGTAATTTGGATATATTGTAAAAGACAATTATTGGAGTTTCTTGCCGGCTCTTCTCCATAGGAAACGACCAATTGGAACCGTGCACCTAGTTTCTGACATTTCTTAAGTGCCCATGTAGGATTTTGATTTGATCGATATAAAATGTGGGTCCAACCACACTACTTTGGGGGACCCCGAAAGTAATACGTTTGTCGGCGCTGACTGTCAACGCTGGTCGACACAGGCAGTTTTTAACCGTCTTCAGAAAAGGAGGTGGTTATAAATTCGGTTGTACTTATGTTTTTTTTTAAATGTTTGTTACCTCAGTAAGTCAGTACTCCGTCATTTATGAACCGATTTGGATTTTTTTTTTTTAATTGAAGATTCCAGATTGGTCCCAGTTTTATCAAAATCCAGTTCTGATGATAGGATCCACGAGGAATTGAGGGAACTCCTCAAATATTATAAGCAAACACATAGTGATTTTGGTATTTTCATCAACATGTCAAGCATTTGCATTCAGATAGTATCATTTGGTGAAGCGGAACTGACGAAGAAGACCACAGATGGCTACGGGAACTCCTCAATGATAAGTACAGTCGACTCTCGTTAATTCGAAACTCGAGGGACTCTTAAAATATTACGAATTATCGAGTGTTTGAAATATCAAATGGTTCGAAATTTGTGAGAGAAAATAAATTAAACTTCGAATTATTAAGTGTTGATCAATTATTATTTATTAACTGCTATTCTATATCAATGACAACAGTTTAGAGGTACATTCGTGTATATACATGTATTCATAATGAGAATTAATTAATCTTTCGAAAGAACTCTGTTATACTGGTTTGCTTCAAAGCACATTGCTGCTGCTCAGACTGCTCAATAACTTTTTTTAAGAGAAAAAGTGCCTGAAATGTTTTTTCATCACTTTCGTTTTGTAGACAGAAGCTTTGCAAGGTATCGAATGAGGATCTTGCTTCCTTAACTGACACCTCTGCCAAAGGTTCTGATGTATCGTCCTCATCTTCATCGTTATTTTTTTCATTCGTATCTGTCGCAGATAAAATTTCGCCATCGGTTAGTGAACCTGACACAGCAACATCTTCATCCACTTGCACAAAGTCAGAAATACTCACACCGTTGATGGTTCTATTGCTGGCTCTTCATCATCCATAAGTATTGGAAGATTTTCCTGATCTTCTTTTAAGAAACCGGATTTTTTGAAGCAGTTGAGAATCGTTAGGGATGTTACAGCTCTCCATGCCTTGTCAATCAGTAAAATAGCTGTCAGAACCGTGATATTTGTCAAAAACAAAGTCTTCATGTACGTTGATACAAGTTTGAACTTGTCGCAAAATGTATTTACAATCTTTCCGCCTCTTTCTCTCTGCTACTTTGAATTGTCGAGTGTTGGACGCCGATGAGTTCGAATTAACGCGTCGTTTTGTTATATTGCAATGATTTTTTCGTTCGAATTACCAAGTGCATAAAAATGTATTGATTTAGTTCGAAATATAAAGAGATTTTGGAAGGAACTCGTGATAACTTTGAATTATAGAGAGGTTCGAATTATCGCAGGTTTGAATTGACGAGAGTCGACTGTATTTCACGGGTGGCGATAAGATATCTCGATTAAAATAGTTAAGCGACTATGACGAAGCAAATTTAAACAAATGGTACTATCGCACTGATCTGATCATGAAGCCGGAAGGTAGGCACCGGAACTCCGTAATAAAACAATGTATCCTAGCCGTATTTGAGCTTATTGGAATTGTCATGAGATGCACTCTGACTATAAATGATTTTAACTGACTTCAAACAAGGAGGTTCTCAGTTCTTCGGAATCTGTTTTTTTATGTGTGTTCCCCGATTACTCGAAGACGGCTGGACCGATTTGAAAATATTTTTTTCTGTTTGAAAGGGGTATACTTTACAGGTGGTCCCATTGTCATCAGGTCAGGATCTGATGAAGAATCCTGGAACTCTTCAAATATTATAGGCACACCTATAGCGATTTGTGTATTTTTTTTTATAGTAACTTGTGCATTTGCTCTCGGAAAGCACCATTTGGTGAAGTACCAGGAGAAATCCTCAAGAATTAACGTCCTTGCATAGGGAAAAGCAATATTTTGTAAAAGGTGATGAGCAGTTGTCATTAGGCTATTGAAACTTAGATAAATTACAAACCACTAAAAAGTGAAAAATAAAAAACTTTTTTGCAAAAACAAAACAACCGACTTCCAGAAAACACTACAAAGTGAAAAATAACTTCGGAAGGCGGTGGCAAAAATCTAAAATACAGATCCAAGGACACCGACTTCCGAAATTAAAGTTATTTTTCACCTTGTAGTGTTTTTTGGAAGTCGGTTGTTTTTTTTTTGCAAAAAAGTTTTTTCATACTTTCTAGGTGAATACACCTTAACGTAGGAGTCCAGTTTATAACGCCATCTCGTGGGCTTGCAGCAGTCTTTTACTGCTGTTTGGGACCCACTGAGTGGTAAGTTGTTTTCACCCTTAATACTTCAGACCGGCGTATCTTTAGAAGCAAATCTTCAGGGTTCATTCCCGGTCGTCCCCACTGGGCACGAGTGGAAAAAAAAAGTTTCGTTCCTCGACGATTGGAACTTTTTTTTTCCACTCGTGCCCAGTGGGAACGACGGGGCTGGGACGACCGGGAATAAACCCTTTTTTTCCCACTCGTGCCCAGTGGGGACGACCGGAAATAAACGATCCTCGGGCCTTAGGGTCATAATGTGCTGTATTCTTTTCCAGGCTAAATGTGGCTTTTATTTTGGCAAGCATAAAGCGCAGGCCACAATGGGAACCAAGCTAAGTTCATTTAGCTTCGCTCATGTAGCTACCGCGTGTTTGCATACTTCGGGTCACGCCGCGGCTCAATCTATATTACTATACTCTATGCCGCGGCTTGACTATGAACCGAATTATGAAAAGACGCGGTAGCTACATGAGTGATAGCTAAACGAACTTCGTTGTCATTCCCAGTGTGGCCTGCGCTTAAGAGTCTGAGCTCTATTGGTTACTAGTCTTCTATAGAAAGGTTTGCATGCAGTTGTTATCCGACACTTTTCAGCCTTATTTATTAGTTAACGATATTATGTATCATTAAGCTAATCGAGGCTCTCGGATATTCACGATGTGTAAGCCAAGTATGGTCACTCACCCATCAACATAATATTATGAAGGTAAATCCATTTTTTTTTCGAAGTTAAACGTAAATGTACACTATTTCACAAAAATATTGTCGGTATCTTAAACAAAATAGATTTATTAGAAATAACTTTACAAGAACTGCACGCAAAAGGTACAAATATTGATATTCTGTTTTTCTGAAACTTTCATAAAAAGAGGATCAGAATGTAAATTAATACTGAAAAATTACAAGCTGGTCTCATCTTTCTCAAGACCTCACCAACGGCGAGGTGGAACATGCATACTGGTTAAAAAGGATCTTGAATGTAAACCTATCCTTAACTTAGTTACGCCTTTATTATATGATTTCAAATATTGTGCAATAGAAATTATCAATCTTAAAGTGTTTGTTATCTGTATTTATCGTACTCCAAATTCAAATTTAAGTTTGTTTGTTACTTCGTTTTCGCTTAGCGCTCGTTCTTCCTTTTTTTTGTTTTTGCTCGGCTTCTGAGGGTCCTAGCGTAATGTTACAATATCCTAGTCTTCCTCAAGAATTGGACTTTATAATGCAAAAAGAATTTTTCAAATCCGACTGGTAGTGACAGAGATTAGCGCGTTCAAACAGTCAATAAAAAACAAAATGTGTCGGTAACTAATAGACTAAGCGCATTTTTCCTTTCGTATGCCAGAACGCAGGTCTGCGCTCCAATTTTTTGAACGTAGATCTGCGCGATATTAACTGTACTCGAAAAATGCCACGCGCGCTTACAATAACGCGGCAGATGGGACATTTTTGACGCGGCGCGGTTCCATACGAAAGGTTAAGCATTTTTATACCCGTAGTAATTTCTAAACCAAAGGTCCAAATTGAATAATTCAAAAAGGAATTTACATATACTTAATCAAACTTGATGATGAAACTATTTATTTGGATAAGGATTATGAAAACACATTCGCAAGTAATGCATTGTTTTATAACAAATTTGATTACCATTAAAAATGTTATAGTGAGCCAACTTTAAAAGATAGACATATGCTATCGCGGAATTTTTTTTAGAACTTTTTAAGAGGAACAATCTCGTCATACATGATTTTTGCGTAACTTTAACAGTGTACGCAGCGCACGGAAGCTCGCAAAAGGAATAAATTTTCCCCGTTTTTGCAACATTTTTCATTTATGCTCCGCTCCTATTGGTTGTAGCGTGATGTTATATAGCCTATAACCTTCCTCAATAAATAAGCTATCCAACACTAAAATAATTTTTCAATTCGAACCAATAGTTCCAGAGATTAGCGCGTTCAACCAAACAAACAAACTCTTCCTCTTTATAATATTAGTATAGATTACCTCTAAAAATCTTAACTTCATGACATTTAAAAATAATTTATTTAACTTCCTATTGCATAAGTGTTTAACTATTCAACAAATGAGTTTTTAAATGAAAAATTTAAATTAGAAGACGACTTGCCTTTGTGTTCCTAATGATTGAATATAATTAATTTAATTCAATAATATAAGTATAACTAACAAACAAACCAAAACTCTTAAAATGTTTTTGTACGCCGGAAACGACGGAATATTATGAACTTTTGTAACTATGTAACAACTCTGTAAGAATATTCTGACAAATAAATAAAATAAAATTGAATTCAATTGACAAGTAAATTAATGGAATGGCTGGTTGTATAAAACATGATTTATTACAGTAATACATTTAATTGGAAATACACGGGTGGCATGCCATCACCATTGTGACAGATACAATATATATAAATACAGTTCGTCTTTAGCACTAGTCTTCCAGGAAGAAGTATTGGCCTGCTCGTTTCTGTTCTATGTCCTGTAACAAAAAATAAATATGTTATCAATATTTTTCAAATAAAACGAATCTTATGCTTAGGACAGCGGTTATGTCTGTCGTTCTCTTCAGTCTTCACAGCTCAACTGCTGGACCAATCTTGTTGAATTTAAAGTCAGGCGTAACTTAGCTCAAATAAGGTACGACGGGTTTACGGGACAGTAAAGCAAGATTTATGGAAAAGAGTTTGTGACGTTAGCTCAATTCTATGGTAGTGTCAAACGACACGGTGCGGTTCATAACGAGATAACATGAGATATTAAAGTCTTAACGCACACATCTGTAGCATAATTATGAGGGACGTGGCCTGTCTGCAGCCTTTTTTCATATTTACTCAAGCTTCGGCGTGCGCTGATACGTGAACGATATTTTTTTTTTATTTGAGATAGGTTTGCTCTTGACTCTAGTCTAAGTCAGAGATGACAGAGACAAAGTCGACGATGGAGCGAGTTTACCCAGAAGAAGCCTGTTCCGTCACTTTGAAGAGATCGGGGTTGTATGCGTTCGGAAACACAGACGCAGGCAGAGAGTTCCACTCCTTTGCTGTGCGCATCACAAAAGACATTTGGAAATGCTTAGTGCGAATTGGTGGAATAGCAACTAGGTAGGGATGATAACCTGCAGTGCGTCTAGCATGCATATCATGTAACATGAACGCACCGACAAATTTTCTTCTTGAGTGCATGGCCCGGCCACATCCCTGACAGGGAATGGATTTGCGCGGACAGAACTTATAAATACATAGTGTTATTTCCACAAAATCACAATACTAACCTTAACGGAAGAGTATTTGTTTATTCTCGGTCTGAAGTTATTAGGATCCCTTCGGAAGGTGATACCGAGTAGCTCTAAGAATTTGTTCATGCCGTTGAGCAGCGACTGCGGCGCGTGCGCAGTGGCGTTCGAGGATGGGGTGCCTTCGAACACGATGACGCGATCCGCTAAGTACGTCGCCATTATGAAATCGTGCTCTACTACGAAGCCGGTACGCTTTGCGTGAAGGATGAACCTGGGGAAAAGAAAATAGAGAATTATTTATTGTTATTCTAATTTAATTTAGCAGTTGGAGAAGTGAACTGCCTAATGCTTCATAAGAAAGTAATAAGATGAACCCTTAATTTCTGAAAGCCATTTCAATTTTATTTGTAACTAGCGACCTGCCTCTGCTTCGCACGGTTTTTCAGCTTGACAAAATAAAGAGGAACAACAGGGGTAAAGTTCACTCATCCTCCATATGAAATGGAGGATCCTCCGACCAGACGGGTGTTATGTCTGGGGAGCCACTGCCCGACGATTGATGTCGAGATGTTGTATATATCGTTGTTGTGTTGTATGTGTCGCGCGGTAAACTCTGATTGCGCGATGCAGAATTTTGCGTGACGTCAGTGTGATGCGTAGTTCGCATGTGGCGATGTAGATGCCGCCACAAAAACAAGGTTTCCTTATTGTATGTAAGTTTTTTAATTACTAGCTGTGCCCACAACTTCGTTGGCGTGGATGTCGGAAAATAACTTCCCTATTTGAATCGGATTTTGTTCACAATTTCATGGGTTTTAATTTTTTTGCATGGAACCCTAATTCTTTTTTCTAAAATAAAAGTAGCCTAAGTTACTCCTTATAGCATCAGCTATCTGCCAGTGAGTCCCGTCAAAATCGATCCAGCCGTTTTGGAGATTAGCCGGAACAAACAGACAGAAAAGGACAAAAAAATGTAAAATTGTTTTTTGTTGTAAGTACCGGTATATACTTTCTTATGTATTTAGTCAAAGGCTGTTATTTTGACATTACAAACCGACACTTCCATTTTATTTATTTGTATAGATGTATCACACCTTCTGGGATAAATTTTCTAAATTATGGTGAAAATAGTATCAAAATCCGTTGCGTATTTCAGAAGAACAATGCGGTCACCCAGAGAGACACGAAAAGCGACTTTAAATTTATAATACGTTTAGAAGAAATCTCAAATCAATTGATTTGACATTTGAAAGCCTGATTAGAGTGCTACGGGGCTTTTGAGCAGCAATGTCTTTTGATAGTATCTTACCAGTAATATTGATATGAATATTTACTTTGTAAAGTATTATATTATTTTAATTATTGTGAATGTGAGGACTATATGGGTCCTTGTTTTTTTTTTCTCTCAATTAGTTTTAATCATGGTCTGGCAGTTTCGAGTAATTTATGCGGACTACCCAAATGTCCTTTCTTTGGTATTGTTTGTCAAATCGTTGAGCTCCGTAAGTTCTGAGTTGAGCTGTACGATTACTGAGAGATGCGTGCACAAACTGGATAGGTCCACTCAATCTGTTTCTTTTCTCAAAAGACCATTTCAGACACCAATCTACATGTCTTTACATGATCTGACCAAGATTATGTCTGGACTTTAAAAGAGACTGTGACCTCTGAGTTTGTTTGGTCTTTCTTCTCAGAGTAGTCAGATAGGAAATGCCGGCCTCATCTAGTTTACAAAAAAAAACCGTGTAAGAGTTTGTACAGACCTACTTACAAAAATAAAATCTTTTATCAAATAACTACTATTAGATACTGTCAGCCTGTATCATCGCACTGCTGGGCATGGGCAAAGCGTCTCATGACTTCCAGCTTTTGTGATCTGGGGCTAATGTGAACCACTGGCTATTAGTTTTGTCCATGTCATGCCCCTATCTTTTTCTATACATATTATAAATTGAAGTCGCTTTTCGTGTCTGTCTGTGACCATGTTGTGCTTCTAAACTTCGTAAAGGATTTTGATGCAGTTTTTAACATTATTAGAGAATTTATTATGGATGGTTTGCGTATAATATACTAGATTCTGCCTGCGTCCCCGTGAAATTTCGGCCCCCAACCCGCCGCGTTGCATCGCATCGCCCGCCCACGCTATTACTTCGTTTTCGCTTAGTGTTCTTTCTGACTTGTTTTTCGTTTTGCTCGGCTCCTAAGGATCGTAGTATGATGTTAAATAGCCTATAATCTTCCTCAATAATTGGGCTAGCAAATAGTTCCATAGATTAGCGCGTTCTAACAAACAAACCATCTTTATTATATTAGTAGTATAATAAAGCTTGACAAAACATGAAGAAATCTATAAATAAAGAAATCTTCATGTTTTTTGAATCGTAAAAACTGCGCAAAGCTGGGGCAGGTCACTAGTTTGAGTATTGAGTAATAAATTATTTTCTAATTGTGTATTTTTGATTTACGTAAAGATATTAAGCAGTTGAAGCCCAATTTTTTTCTAAATAAAAATATTCTAATCTGATAATTTTATTTTAAACCTTACCGTTTAATAACTTTAGCAGCAACCAAACGCTGTTCAGAGTCTAGGTAGGCAGAGGGCTCGTCAATGAGGTACACATCGGCTGGCTTGCCGAGACAGAGCACCAGGGCCACTCGCTGCAACTCACCACCAGATAGGTTCTGAACCTCCTGGTCCATTATTTCTTCTATCTTCATCGGTTTCATCACATCTGTGATGAACTGGAAGGCAACAACAGGAATGATTAGGATCTAATTTTTTTTTCTCAAGATGTTTGTTTAGTGTTCTGTAGTTTCTGCCGGATTCTTGGAAAAAAGGCATGATGATATTACATAGGATATTTTCGCAATAAGTACTGCATATAGGGGTAAACCCACATAATTATCTACAGCTATGGGCATTCTACTATCCAAATATTCTACTAGTTTGATACACAAACTTCCTTATATGTGGTTTCAATAATATAATTATTATAATAAAGAATAAAATATGCTCATCTAAATAATGGATGTAATCAATGATTTCCAGAATACATAAATTAAACTATAGTAGCTCAATAGAGTAAGCCAGTCTTGGCAATGCAAAAGTCTGTAACTTTGTGTACATAGTGCAATAAATGCATAAATTAAACTAACAGTTTTGACAAAGTTCTTTTTCCATAATAATTATGATGATTATTTATTAAGACACACTAGTTTCAAATAGTTTGGGAGACATTTAATTTAATTTTTTGTCATTTTTTAAAAATGATTGCAAATTGTATACTAGTAATACCTGTGGATGAATATAAGCATCTCTAATCTTCTCATGCAGCAGCTGCCGTACCAGCCCCTGAGACTTGGGGGATATCTTCTGTGGCTTATAACTAATATGCAGTTGTGGTAGCTGGCCCGAACCTGGGGACAACAATGTCATTTTTGTAAATCTTTTTATTATCACTGCATGTAATGACAGAATAGAACATTTGTTGTAGGTTATTAACAAATAAAGTTCTCAAAATTAAAAAAAAAAAATAGTCTTGCGTATAATAGTTCGCAACCTGGAGCATTCAGTTCTCTCATCTCCTAATGTAAGTATGTATTAATGTACCTACTTAAATTATTATCATCATTATAAAAGTATTGGATCATTACAGTAATTCACATTTTAATAGAATGAACGGCTCGCCAGCACACAGATAAACCCTGAGAGGTCTTTGTAGTGTGGCTAAAACCAAACTGTAAAATAGGTTAGGTGTTTTAGAAAAAAAATCAAAAATAGTTTAGTTTGCAGCTCCTTATCAAACTAGATTGTTCCTTTAGTGTTTTTGTCAGCTCCCATCTCGAACCAGAGAAAAGCAGATTGTTCACTCGCTTTGTCTCCTGCATAGGTTCTTTTGTTTGTTAAAGTAGCTATTTTGTTGTTATTTTTAACTTTATATTGTACTCTTAGGGCGGAGTTCACTAACTTTTTAAATGGCTGTTTAGATGAGTTTGACATAAACCAACTGTTTAAACCCCTAACCGACGCACGGTATTTCGTCTAGAACATGCTAGGTGGACAAAATTCAAGTTTTCATTTCCAGGAAATCTTAATTGCATAACACAAACAATACCCCCAAACTCCAAATTCCGAGAAAAAGTTGTTTTTCAAATGCTTAACTGATGAGTCGTAGAGTTCAGAAGTCAGGTAATGAGTTTAATGCAAGCGTTCCGGTCAATCAGTTGCAATTTAGCGACACTTTTGTGCACATCTCATAGTAGTTTATAGTGATATTGTGAAAGTTTTTTGTGATGGATATTAATACTGAGGGTATGTACTATTATTTAATATATTATTTTTATCAGAATCTATTAAAATGAATTTTTAGCATTTTTTTTAACTTGATGCATAAATATTAGCGTAATTTTTTTCATAAAGAAAACTGAACATTCAGGAAATACATTGATTCGCCTCTATTCGCGCTAGTTTTTAGATATATTGTAGGTATAACTGTGTAATTTGTAAAAATACACATATTGTTCAGCACACTTCAGTACAACATATTTTTTTCATTTTTATTTCAGAACACGTTTACTCTATTTCAAGGGTAGCCTTTTTTGAAGAGTGGTTGAAACACACGAAGAATGATAAAAGGTCGCGTATTTATGACTATCTTTCCTCAAAATTTCACTTTGGTGACATTACTGAAAGCAGCCAAAGAGAAATAAAGTTGAAAATATCCAACTTTTCTACTAAGATTGGAGCCAAATGGTTGGCTTCGGGAAAATCGAAGGAGCGTTTTTTAATTACAAATAAGACATGGCTGGATGAAGGAGACATACAGTTTACTGTGAGTTCTTTAGCCCCACAACCTTCGACATCGAGTGAGGCTGTGACATCTGCAGGAAGACCTCGCAAAGATTTCGAGGAATCGTCGTTTAAGACGAAGAAACGTCGTCGTGGATCTCGTAGAATCTCGAAGTGCCAGTGAATTAGTGACTGCTGCCGAAATTGCTATGCGTTCAGCAGGGCAAAGACAAGTTGCCCATGTGATTAGAGACATTAGTGAGAGCCCAGATAATATTATTAAGTCAAAAAATACCAGTTCTGTTAATCCTAGGCAGTTAAGTAGTGACGAAGCCTTAGCATACTATATAAATTCTAAGTCAACAACACATGCTTACAAACAAACTAGGAAGTGGTCCATAATGGCAGGACATAATGTGTTTCCGTCATATTTTAGTGTAGTAAAATCCAAACAAGCCTGTTACCCTGCAGAGGAGCACATTGCTATAACAGAAACTCGTGCTGAAATAAATTTGCAACTATGTATTGTCGCCCAATCAAATTTATATTTGCTAAGGAAACGAACGACTTCACGTTAGCGGAGACAAATAGATTGTTGGAAGAAATTAATGCTCTTCTTCCAACACTTATCAACTTTGGTGATTCTCAAATCTCTGTCAAACACGAACTTCTTCTGACAATGACAGACGGAAAGGTATGTAACGCCTTAACGGAAACTCGTTCATCTCAAAAGTGTTTCATCTGTGGTGCCACCCCCAAGACGATGAACGATGACCCCGCGAAGTTTAACAGCAATCAGGAACATTTTGGCTTTGGTTTATCTACACTTCATGCTTGGATTCGTTGCTTTGAATGCCTTTTACATATCAGCTATAAGTTGAATATTAAGAAATGGCAGGCTAGAAGCGACGAAGATAAAGCTGATATCAAGGTTCGTTCTGAAGAAATCAAGTTGAAATTCAAGAACGAGATGGGACTCATTGTAGATAAACCAAAGCCAGGATTTGGTTCTTCCAATGACGGAAACACAGCCCGTCGCTTTTTTAAGAATACTGAGATGAGCGCTCAAATCACAGGGTTGGATGTTACTATTATCAAACAATTTGATGTTATTTTGAGGACATTGTCTTCTGGGTTCGAAATAAACTTAGTTGAATTTAATAAATTTTGTCTTGAAACTAGAAGACATTACCTTAGTCTCTATTCGTGGTACTATATGCCTGCTACTGTACATAAAATATTAGTACACAGTACTGAGGTCATCAAAGCGGCATTGCTTCCAATTGGGCAGCTTTCCGAAGAGGCTCAAGAAGCACGTAACAAAGATTGCCGCAGATTTAGGGAGTACAACACCCGCAAGTGCTCACGTGTTGCCACGAATAGAGACTTGCTGTCCATGTTAATAATAACATCTGACCCTTTGATCAATAGCCTTCGTGAGATTCCCCAAAAAAAGCCGGAAAAAATATGTGCAGAGGTATTAAACTTAATTGTAAGCCCGACCATAGTAGCATCAAGACCGGAAACGTCATCATATTGTCGCACATTGCCACAAAATGATGACGATTCACCAGAAGATTTTGATGATGATTCTGATGATTAGGTTTAGGTTAAGTTAATTTGTATAGTAGGTATTTATTTATTTAATGCAATTTTGTTGTTTGTTTATTATTTTTAAATAAAATTTTCTATTTTTATATATTTTTTTTGTTTTTTATTACAAAATCATACCAAGAACTATTAATAATGCCTCAATATGACTACTTATATATAAAAGCATCGTTAAATATCATAAAATAATATTGTCCACCTAGCATGTTCTACGCGGTACACTGTGCGACGGTTTGAATATTGGTGAACACAGCTCTTAGAGGTTTATTCATAAACGTAGCTTAAAGTTAAAAGATGTTTAAACGACAAAAAATGTATGGTTAATCAGATGTTAATCATTACTTAACTTTAAGCAAGGGGGATAGTATTTTAATTTTTCGAATTAATTTATTTATTAGTCCATAGTTCAATACAGAAATAATGAAGTAAACAAACAATGAGAAGCACATGTGCACTACTATGTGCAGTGAGTAAGTGAGCAGTAGTAGTGCTGTGACTAGCTCGAGAGACGCTGCGCTCCCGCTCATTCTTACTATTACAAATCAGTCTACAATCTAGCTAATCACAAAGAACAGTTTTTGCTGAGACCGATTTTATTTGTTTCTGTAATTAAATTTGATTACTAGTTTATTTATTTATTTATAAGTATAAAAATTATGTATTAGGTATGTTACTGTTTGTACTCCCTGTCACTTGTCCCTAAAGGTTCATAAGAAAACCAGCATCAGACAGCATCTGTCTGGCAGTAATGCTGAAATGATCCTTTTTGGCACACACTATTGTTGTTAAAACATTATTTTTACTTTTTATTATTATTTTCTTATTTATATTTTGTGTTTCACAAACTGTGTCCAAATAAACATTATTCTTTCTTTCTTATTGAATGAACTAAGAAGAGAGGATCTGGGAAATAGATCGCGTAGTTCGTCTGTGGGAGCGCTCTTTTACAACCTAATTTGTTCGTGAACTACACAAGACTAATCATTAAAAGCTAATGGCTGATAAAAAAAAAATGTTGTGTGGAATGTTAAATCCTTTTCGATGAAAACGTGCTACATTATCAGCATCAAGCATGCTTTCTTTTGTTTAGAAAACTGTTGTTTTTTTTTTGTTTTCAAACTAACATAACTTAGTGAAGATTCACAAAGGACAGTTCCAAACAGTCTTTTACAATGTAACAATAACCTATGAAATATACTTTTCTATATATTAGCATGCAAATAATCATTTACTGATACACAAATAGTTATGTCGACAAGGAATCTACAAATATTGACTTTTATGGTCAAACATTTTTATGCCATACCTTCATTTGTAGCACAGGATTCCGCGTGTTTTAAACATTTTTGAAAAACGGGATGGAAAAACAAATCAAATAACTCAGTTCTAGCCATTTCAATAGCTTAAATATGTCTAAATTCATTAAAATACACTTATTGCAATACACCTATAACCTCATTTTTCAAGCAATGTCTACATTGTTATATAACGCATAATTATTGGAGATTCGAAGTAAACGATTTTTTTCGGTTAAATAACACAGTAAAAGCTAGGATTAAACATAAATCTGTTGAATTAAGAATTTTTTACAACAAAACCGTAGCCTATTGACAATTTGACAACTTTCACAAATTTGACATTTCATCGTTCGGTGTTGCCAACTTGCCATTACAATTTTATTTGTTCGTACAAAAGTAGTTTCGGATACGCGTTCAAAAAATAAATTGGAGACCTAACAAAATTGTCTAAAACTATGGAGAATTTATTTAAAAAAATTTGTTGAAACTTACCGTCATCGGGCTGCAAATTGCCGGCTAGCATTCTAATGAATGTAGTTTTGCCAGTACCGTTCTCTCCGAGTAACACCAGAATTTCGGAATCCGAGAATTCACCAGGGTGTACGTTCAAACTGAAGTCACCCATACTTTTCGACATTTCAGGATATTCATAATGATTCATCCTTTTGATCTGTTATAACAATAAAAGGGCGGAATAATTTAATTACTCATAAAATCAGTTCAAAAAATACGTTTTTTGATTGTGTTCAACTTACCTCTTCCTCAGTAGCAGACTCAGCAACTTTAAAAACTAACGATTCAGTCCTGAATCTCATGTTTTCAGTGGGTACAAACCCATCAAGGAATATATTAATACCTAAAGATTAAAAAAAAATGGATTAAACATAAACCTTGCTAAAGACTACTGCATTTTTCTATTGTCGAAAAGCTTACCTTCCCTGACAGAGAAAGGCATAGTCACAACACCGTAAGCACCGGGTACGCCGTACAGGCAGCAAATGAAGTCAGACAAATAGTCCAATACTGACAAGTCGTGTTCCACTACGATAATGAACCTGGACAAAAAGAAATGTAAATATTCAGTAAATCCTAGAGCACAACAATGATTTTTCCTGGGTTAGGCTCTAATAACATACCACTATTGTATTGTATAGTAAATGATTGACTCTAGTTCTGGGGTGGATCAAAAAGATTTTAGGGTGGCTGGGCTCACCTCAGGCAGTGCAGGATGAAATAACTGCCGGAAGTCGTTAGAATCCTGAATCCCATCAGAATTTTGTTTACAGCATTGTTAGTTTATTATTTTTGTCTCCCATTTTCTGGAAATCTCTCTTGTCTTAAGTTGTTTTAAGTGCCTACGTCAGTTCGATACAGAATAATAACAATAGACTTACTTGTCAGGATGAATGAGCGACCGAATTGTGCGGGCAGCGTTAAGGCGCTGCTTGACATCCAAGTAAGAGGAAGGCTCGTCGAACATGAAGATGTCTCCATTCTGGATGCACACCATGGCACAAGCGAAGCGCTGCAGTTCTCCACCAGATAGCGCGGCGATCTCACGGTCGCGAATGTGGGATAGATCTGAGCAGAACATCAAGTAATGTTTATTTATTTTCTAGTAAAATCCATACTAATATAACATTATAAATGCGAAAATAATGTCTGTTACCTTTTCACGATTTAATAGCTGAAAGGATTTGGATAAAGTTTGGCACACAGATTGATCATGACCTGGGACTCCTAAGAGTTAGTACATAGGATACTTTTAGCCCAGTAGCACAATCCCGCTGGATAATTTCAATCTCAACGCGGGCGAAGCCGCGGGCAAAAGTTAGTTACATACAAATGTAAAATGTTAGTCTTTTATCGACAATCGGTATTGCAAGACGAGATGCCGTAATGCACCGTGTGGCTTGTCATTGTGATTTATACGACGACGCATCGGCACCACTCCGGTGCCGCACCGCAGCCACAAATGCACCATGTAGTTTTGCTCTTAAAATAAGTTAACTTACCCAACATTCTACAGATTTCAGTCTGATTTTTCCTTTCATCTTTCTTGTCAAGGAGTTGAGCTACAGTGCCCTTGACGGCCTTAGGGATTTGATCCACATATTGAGGCTTAATCAGGGCTTTCAGGTCATCTTCGAGGATCTTCGTGAAGTAGTTCTGCAGCTCGGAGCCGCGGAAGTGAGACAGAATCTCTTGCCAGTCTGGAGGGTCCTAATAGAAAGATAATAATAAATAAATAACATTCTGGTGATCTCTTTGGGGATACCAAAGGTTTTGTCTGTGCAATTATGGACGAAGTTATCATGACGAACAATTATCGGAGATTTATTGTGAAGGACTGCACGGTTGACATCAGTTGGGCATGCCACCGTCCGAGAGAATCAATCCGACACATTATCTCTGGGTGTTCTCGTTTAGCTAATGAAGAGTACTTGCATAGACACAACCTTGTAGCCAGGATTATCCATCAGCGACTTGCTCTGAAATACAGTCTTGTGGAATCGGAAGTGCCGTACTACAGGTATGTGCCCGACCCAGTTCTTGAAAATGGAAATATCACATTGTACTGGGATTGATCCATCATCACTGACAGGAACATTGTTGCCAATAAACCTGATATAGTGGTGGTGGATCGAATAGAGCGGCGCACAATGATTACTGACATAACGGTCCCGCATGACGGGAACCTCGTGAAAGCCGAAAAAGATAAACAAATCAAGTATCTTGACTTGGCTCGCGAGGTTTTCGACATGTGGGATGTGGATTTAGCGATCATTGTGCGTCGTGTGAGTCAGCCAATGGCTTAATTGCCAAGAGCCTCGACCAACACCTAAGGAGGCTCTCGTTGGGCAGCTGGATTAAGGGCTTGATTCAGAAAGCGGTACTTCTGGACATGGCTCGCATTGTTAGGAGGTTCCTCTCTCTGTAGCCCTGACCGCCGGTAGCTTGGTTCCCGATACCGGTGGGCTACAATTTTTATATTTTAAAATGTTTTTATACTTTTTATATTCTAATATTTAAAAATATAATTTATATGTATTTATTGAAATAAAGGGAATAAATAATGTACAGTAAACATTTCAAAAGAGCTACCTTTTGGAAAAGGCATCATGAATAAATTTTATTTTCTTGTAAATTTTGACATTCAAAAGTGCCTTTTATAGGCCTTATTGAAATAAATGACTTGATTTTGACTTCAAATGTAGACTGAGTGGTTTGTTTGTTTCTATATTGTACAGTACAAGCACCCTTATATAATTACTGCCATAAACAATGCTTATCTGATATTTTATATTTTCCTCAATGATATAAGTAAGCTATAGGTTAAAAAAAAAAACAAACTGATTACAAAGGCTTCCATTTTTGTTAAAGTTAGTGTCTTTTTTTGATACCATATTTATGCATTTATTTTGCAAGCTTTCAGTTAAATAAGGTCAATTTGTTAATGTAACAATATGCTAATATTGCGGAAATGATATGTTGCTACTTTCTGAGTTGACAGTCAACAGGTGAATTGCATAATTTATAAGGTGCAATAAAAAAAAAATTATAGCATGCTTAGCAGTAAAACTTTAGTGACATTAAAAGTCACTGATCTAGTCAACATCAAAAAAATTTAAGAAAAAATGACAAAAAGAATACAACTTACAGCAAAACGTCCCAAGTTGGGCTTCTGTTTTCCAGCAAGAATCTTCAGTGCGGTTGACTTGCCTATACCATTCTGACCAACCAGCCCCAACACTTCTCCAGGCCGAGGGATGGGCAGACGATGGAGCTTGAAGGAGTTCTTTGAGTACCGGTGAGTGGTATGCTTCTCCAAGTTGGATGGGATGTTGATAATGGTGATTGCATCAAAGGGGCATTTCTGAAAAGTTATTGCTTGTTAGTATATTTTTTAAATTAGAATGTGTTATACTAATTTTGTACTCAATATTCTGTGTAGACAAATATGTCTCCACAGAATATACAGTGACTACACACACACAGTGAATAGATGGATTTTACTCAATGTTATCAAAATAATACATAAATTTTCCTATTAGAATAAAATAAAAAAATATACAGTAACTACATATCTTGCTAAAAACCTAAAAATGGCACAAGCGGAAGTCACCAAGTGTGTACATTGGTCAGCAAAAATTAAAAACATTGTGGAAAGATTTACCTTGACACAAATACCGCATCCGATACACAGCTCTTCGGAGATGGTGGCGATCTTGTCATTGGGAGTGACCTCGATGCACAGCTTGCCCATACGCACCACGGGGCAGCTCTTCTTGCACTCCTGCCTGCATCTCTTCGGCTTGCAGCGATCCGCATTCACGATAGCGATACGCGTGAGTTTGTCGGTCTCCTCTTGGTGTCTATGTCGAGACATAACTGTTTACCGAAAAACCACACTTTAGCACCAAATTTTCTCCACAATTAATTGAAAATATATGAAAACAACCGTCCGATATGTGGCACAGATTTCGATATAACCTCAATCTCTAGGACGTGACTAATTTATTTATTATGAAATGGTCAGTGTAGGTTCACTTCAGAAAAATATTTGATCTTGTCATTTGTTACCGAACTATGGGGAAAAATCTAAATACCTGAATAAGAAAGCGAACGCTGGCGATAATTTGCCTACGTTCGCGTGTCCTTTTACATCGAACTCGAAATGTCAAAAGGAACAAACCATTCTGAACATAGCACCATTTGGCCAAGTGGCATTACGTTCTAAAATTAATATTTTTTATCTTTTTAATATTGTAACTTATTGTAACATTGTTTTGGTGGCGTGGATAAGAAATAATTAATAGAAATAAAAAATGTACACAATTTAATCAATCATCAAAATAACCTTAAGGTTTGGTTTGTGTTTTGGTATGGGTTTTGAACGAACTTTCATCCAGCCGCTGGATAAAAAATATTAATTTTAGAACGTAATGCTACTTGGCCAAATGGTGCTATGTTCAGAATGGTTTGTTCCTTTTGACATTTTGAGTTCGATGTAAAAGGACACGCGAACGTAGGCAAATTATCGCCAGCGTTCGCTTTCTTATTCAGGTATTTAGATTTTTCCCCAATCTTGCTTTTTCAATACCAATTACAGAGGAAGCGGCACTGAAAAACGGCATGAGTCCTTTACATGCGTATATAAGATGCCTGGAATTCTTGCTGCACTTGGGATATAAAAATGACCCAAGAGTCAGACAGTGGCGAGTAAAGAAAAATTCTGATCTGGGACAAATTACTGCAGAAAGAAAAAAAGAAATCCAAAACCAAATTAAGGAAAGTATGAGTCTATTGGTAGACGTTGTTAAACCTAATTCAGGCACCTCAAATGACGGCAATACGGCTCGGCGAGTATTCAAAAGTGAACAAAGCCGCCAAACGTTTGCTAATATACTTGGCATTGAAAAATGGCTCGTCGATGACCTAAATGTAATTTTAATAGCCATCAATTCGGGATTACCAATAGACGCAAAAAAATTCGGTACATTTTGTAAAAATGTGGCTTATAAGTATGTAGAGAAATACAACTGGCACCCTATGACTACTACTATACATAAAATCTTAATTCACAGAGAAAAAATTATAAAGAATTCAGCGCTACCCATAGGACTACTCTCTGAACAGGCTGGAGAGTCGAGGAATAAATTTTGGCGTCAGGATAGGGAACATCACAGCCGGAAAGATTCTAGGGTTCATACTATGATGGACTTATTCCACAGGGCGCTTGAGTCATCCGACCCTGTCATATCAGCGATACGGCTAAAACAACGCCTAAGTAACCGAAGGAGAGTGCCACTGCCAGAAGCTGTTATAGAAATGTTACAACCGGACAATTCTGAATGTTTAAATGAAGATAACAGTGATGTCGAAGAAGAAACTGCATGTACCGAGAGTGAAGAAAATGAGTTTACAACACTTCTTTACAACGAAGATAGTTTATTTAACGCAGATGATGTTTAAGCACAATTATTTTCAAAACACAAGCCAAAAGAATTCTACTATATTTATAAAGTAAAAAATATAAAAAATACGTCTTAAAAAAATTTGCGGGTAATTACCCCGGGTTCGGATAAGTTCGGGTAAATCTTAGTATTTCCGAGATTCCACGGAATTAATTGTTGTTTTTTTTTTTGTGTTGGTAGTCTACCTTATTACCTCTTTTTTAAAGTAAATTGCAGATTCTAATACTGAGGAACATGGGCAAAAAAAAAAAAAAAAAACGAAAATCACAAAATCGCTGATTTCTCGGTTCCTACGAGGTCTAGAGCAGCCATAAAGGACTCGTAAAATAGAAAAAAACAAGACCTTTTAAAATGTAGCTAAAAAAATAAAGCAACTGTAAAAGTTTAGATGAAATATTTTTTTTTAATATTTTTTAAATTATTTTTTCAAAATATGGGTAAAAAGTTTTACCCCCGGATATCTCCTAAACTAGTTAAGATGGATTCGTGGGAGTTTTACTCTCGCAATTAGAATAAAAAGCTCTATCTGATTAACTAATAATCAGGGAGGTGGTCATTTAGCCGGGTCAAGTTGGGTATTCATTCCACAGAACAACTTAGTCTGTGCCACAGAACAAACAGTCAGAAACAGTAGTAATGTCAGAAAAATATATAAATAATAAATATACATATATAAAAAATAAATATACAAAGAAAATAGTAATGTCAGAAAAAACAGTCCGAATCTTTGAGCTTGTTTGATGTGTGCCCACGACAAAAAATGATTACTGTTTTTGGTTTTGGTAATAGCAATAACAACCACTTTTTTTTTGAAATACTGTGACCTAAAAAATCGGCCAAGTGCGTGTCGAACCACACACAGTGTAGGGTTCCGTAGTTGGGATGAATATTTACGTATTCAAAGTATTATTTTCATCGAGCGCAAAAATATGTATGTATTTCATTGCATTTTTCGAAAATAAAAAAATGAAAAACAAAGTTATTTCTGCGTTTTCACAAATTATTGACATAAATAGCAAACTCACTTCATATTCACTCAAAACATCATAACCTTTTTAGTAATGGAATCTAACAGTACCCCACACGCTAATTTATTTATGAACTCACAATATGTTGGCGTGATAGTGATTACTGATCACAGCTTTTCAGTTCCAAGGGTCAGGTACTAAAAAGCAATGTTAAACCGCGAACAGACTGAAAGACAGACAGACGGACTTGGCAAAACTCTAAAGGTTCCTTCCTTGTACGGAACCCTAAAAACAATATTTGCAAAACTTTAAAAATGCTATAAAACGATTTAATTAATGTCACTTGATTTCGTCTATACTTATAATTTAGTAAACTGAGCAAAACAAACAAAAATACTTTATTTGGGAGCTGCAGTAGAATGAAGACAGCTATGCGTTGGCAGCACAGGTTCTATATTAGTCATTTTCAAATATATTTGACAGTGAAGAACTTTTATGTGACGCGGATGAGACTGATTCAATCAAAACAAACACTTTAAATCCGATAACTGCTTCCTTGTTCATCTTTAATTTTATTGTGAGTTTTTGAGTTTATTTGAATTTACTTCGTCAGTCATAACAGTTGAGCTTTTATTCCTCCGTAGACTGGAAACCGACCCCAACATACTTGGGAAAAAGGCTGCCTCATGATTGTGCACATGATGATGATGATGATGATGATGATGATGAACTGTGATGATCATAGATAATACATTATTATGTGATGATGAAGTGCGGTGGATGTTTTTGTTTTTGATTTGAACTTGTTTGTAAACTTTTTGGCAAACACTGTCACTGATGACACTGACAGAGCCTAAGCGAGCGTGGTATTATTGTATTCAGCGCCATCTATCGGTCGCATAAATAAACAAGGATAGTTCGCCATCTAGTTACTATAAACAAAATTTCTTCACGCTTGATCTCCGATGAAAAGCATAACACCACACAAGTAGACTTTATCCCCAAATCCGATATCCATTTACTACAAACGTCTTTCGTACTCCGGGACACATAAGTTATTAAATCTTAATTTTATTTTTATTTTCCAGGCGATGTTAGAGGTTTGTATAGACAGTTTAGAATCTGCAATAAACGCAATTCACGGCGGAGCGGATGAGCTAGAAGTATGCAGCTCACTCACAGAAGGGGGACTCACTCCTTCACCGGGGTTGGTCAAACAAATTATGGAAATGGTAAAAATATTTAAATGTCCTGATGTCGTATGGTATATTTACACATTTGTGGTGGAAAATGTCCCACTACGTCTCTTTCACAGAGAGGAGACTCGAGTCCCAGCAGTGAAAATACTATACCTACTTATTCATGCATAACATCACGGCTGTATTTCCGGAAGGGATAGGCAGAAAACTAGCGAAATGAGGGGTATTCTACTTCTGCCGCAGAAGTAGAATACCCCTCATTGCGCTAGTTTTCTTTATAATAATATGTTCAATGAGGGGGCGACCATATCATAGCACCAAACGGGCATAAAACCAAACTCACAAACAATTAGGGTGCTTGTCACAAATGCGATTGCTGAGCATATTTTATGGTCCTGCGGGGTAATTGCGTAACACACAGTAGCAATCGGTTTCATTTTTACAATTCAACAACATTCATTGCACTATATAGGTTGTTGAGCAGACAAATTTTTCGAACATATGATGTAATGGATTAGCAAAATGCTTCAAAATCATTCACATTGTGATTAATAGTGTGTTACGCAATTAGGGTGCAGACCACTAGTAGACCATCGGGCCAATAAGTTATATACTCGTATTAATCCGTTGCAGTTAACTTTAAATCAGTATCACAGTTGCAATATTTTATATTTTAGGTGAATAACATAGAGGGCGGGAAACCAATCCGTAAATCATGTCACGATTGCGGCTGCGATAAATTAACGAAGGTAGGTCCATTTGACAAATGGAGTGTTCATACGAGGACTTGTTTATTTACTGCTAAAGTCCTTGTTTATTTCAGAGGCCTAAAGTGAACGTAATGATCAGATGTCGCACAGGCTCCGACTTTCATTACTCTGTGGAGGAGATGGATACAATGTTAACTGATGTAGATGTTTTCAAAGCGTATGGCGTAGATCGATTTGTTTTTGGCGCCCTCACTAAAACACAGCACATCGATGTGATAAACTGTCAAAGATTAATACATCAAGCTGAACCCACTCCTGTTACTTTTCATAGAGCCTTTGATGTGTGCATGGATCCTCTTTTGTCTATTACGAAAATAGCTGAACTGGGTTTTAACAGACTGCTAACAAGCGGACAGAAGCCGACTGCAAATGACGTCGAAGCTGTTCAACTAATAAAGTCACTTATCAGCAATTTTGGTGATAATGTAGAGATTATGCCGGGAGCGGGAATAAATCTGGGTAATGCGAAGACTTTTATTGATATTGGGTGCAAGATAGTCCACAGTTCGTGCAAAAGAATTAGTTATCTACCTCAAATTAAGAATGGCTTGAGTATGGGGACCAGTGATAGTGAACATGTTTTTGTCACAGATGATAATATTGTGAAGAAAATGAAAGAGATTATTAATCAAAATTAAAACGAATACTCCCGTAATAATTAGAATTAAGTTAATTGTGTAATTTCAAATTTTTTAATAATAAATTCAAGATCGGACAGCCAATGGCTTAAGGCAAGAGCCTTGACCAACACCTGAGGAGGCTCTCGTTGAGCAGCTGAATAAAGGCTTGATTCAGAAAGCAGTACTTCTGGTCTCTGGTCAAGGCGTGCATTGTTAGAAGGTTCCGCTCTCTCTGGAGCCCTGACCGCCGGTAGCGTGGACCTTATTCCCGGTACCGGAGGGCTACAATTTTTTATGTTTTCAAATGTTCTTTTATATCATTTTTATTTTAACCGACTCATTGCCACCATCATTTTCATGCATATTTTAGCCAGGCCCCGAACATTGGACGACGACGCGCCAGGCGCGTCATGGGCCTACATCAAGGATGACGCACCTAGAGCTTCATTGGCCCCCTGTGATGTTTTATGCGTATTTCGCCGTTATCTTGCGTCTTATCTTAATTTTTTAAAATCTGTTTTTAAGTAAGTTCGATGTGACGCGCCAGGTGCGTCAATGGCCTCCCGTGATATTTGCTTATGACGCGCCTGGGCCGTCATTGGCCATGACTCGGTTAAGAAATATTTAAAAATGTACCTAATAAGGAAGCTTAGAAAATGAATACATGACATAAATCACTATCGAATCAATAAGGGTGTCATTATTTTATCTTTCCCTCGTTCCAGTCTCAAAGCTTTGTTCCCGTGGTTCCTTTATATTAGTGGAGATTTATTATCAATCACGTTTCTGTGTAATCTCAAACGTGGAACCGTTTCATGTTGTGTGATAGCATAAGTTTATCAAGATATTATTAAGGCTTTGTTTCTAATTAAGAACTAGACAGTCTAGATTTTAAATATTTGCCGGCATGGCTTCATTAGGTAGGTTGTAACTTAGTTGTTTTTATGTAGGAGTAGTTATGTAAGGATCGTAGCAGGTGGTGTTCTGTAGCTTCTGCCTATCCCCATGGGAAAAAGGCTTGAGTTTACGTATGTTTTTATTAGACGCACTTACAGGAATATCACTATACACAATTAATTGACACAGCTTTTCAGAAATAGAAAAACTTTTCCAGTCCGATCATACTAGCATTACGGTCCAACTCACTCCAACATAGGCATTTCCCCCATCTGCCGTTGCGTCAGAAAAAACCTGCAAGCGTTGTTTTCTACCAACATCGATAAATATTGCGCTCCATTTATCATGAGTGGTATATTGCAGAGGAAAAATGTTGGCCCGCCCGCGTTTAATGATGCTATTACTGAGTCGGGGAAACAATATCAGGAGCAGGCTGACGATCCTATAATAATTGCGATGACCTGCCTTTATACAGCCAACTTTTTTAACAGTTTGCTAATGACGCGCAAAGGCCATTCTTATTTTGAAAATGGGCAAGCTGTTGACAGATTAAGAAAAAAGCGCAGGAAAAGGCGGGATATTCTTTTTACGCTTTCATAGATCAAGTAAATGCGTGCTACGTGGGACTACAATGTACAAACGACTACTCATTTAAAACATTTAAAAACGAATGAGGCCCGGACTCCACCAAAACGGAGATGTGCGGAGATGTCCGAAGTGGAGACGAGATGTTTTTTAGCTAGGGTGTATCTACCGAAGCTGTGCGGAGATGCGTACTGGCTAGATAGGAGCGGAGATGTGTGCTGGCTAGAGCGGCTGGCAGGTTGTGCGACGTGGGGGAAACTAGCGGCGCCGCTCACTGCACGCCGCTCACATCTCTTCTCGTCTCCGCTGCGTGCCGTCCCCGGTTTGCGAGGCACAGCTCACATCTCCCCTTTGTACCGCCGCCCAGTTCAATCTTGGCTAGGCACAGCTCACATCTCCGCTTCGATCGCGCCATACAGATACGAGTATGATACATCTCCGCTCAGTGGTATCCAGTGATGCTGAGTGGAGACGAGATGTGTGAATAACGAAATTCTACTGGTTGTTTAAAACACATCTCCTCTCCTCTCGTCTTGTCTCCGCTTTGGTGGAGTCCGGGCCTAATGCTTGAGCGTGACTTAAATACTTAGGTACAGTATAGATCGTCTCATTGCTGATATCTATTTCCCCTACCTTCCTTCCTTTCCTTCTGGCCAGTATTTGATTTCTTCTGAGATATCGTTACGAAATAAATGATGCCGTTGTGTACGTTGCTCTTTTGTTTCCGGGTCCGTGAATGTGGTTGAATTTTTCGGTTGGATGAACACACTTTTCTTCGGAAATCGTTTCCCATCCATTAGTATTGGGGACTATTGATTGAAATACTTTGTGTAGACGTGATGGAGAAGCTAATTAGTTAGACGGTAATGGCATTTCTTATCCTATGCTATTTGTCACTGTGTAATTATCTCTCGTGTAGGTTCCTACTATTATTGGCGTTTAGATATTTGCTTGATGCCCAATTTTTTAAATTTAGTAGGTAATAAATTTCAATGAAGTTAGTATTTGGTAGGCACACATGTATAGGATTTCCGTACAATGAGAAGTCAGCTTATACTGGAAATGTATAGCTTGATATGTAGCCGCGTGTACCTAGATACCTAGATGAGCAGTTCTAAGTTCAAAAGTGTCTCCATCTGAAGTATGAGTGTCCTTCAAATTCAAGTTAAATTTGATGACAAAATCAGATGCAATTATTTACCAAAACATGCTTTTTAGCATATAAGTACAAATAGTTAAATTTTAGATTAATGCTAATAAATACCACCAAAAGGTCAGGAAATAATAATATGCATTTTTTTTGTGAAAGTTGAATAATTTCAATGTATGCGGTTTTTGGTGTGCTATCCCAAACTACACTTCTGGACACATCTATTGGCCCACCTTGTATTTTCAGTTTCGTTTGGTCCTAGCTAAAATTTTATATTAGGTCGAGCAAAAAGTTTTTATGCAGTTTTGAACCTGGCACATTCACAATTTCATTCAATAGTCTTTTTTTGAATTTCGAACACAGTATTTAAAGAAACAAAAGACAATTTGGAGCCTGTTTGTTGATATCAAACAATCGAATACTAAGAAAACTTGGTTTTATTGGTTTACTTGGATTTAATTCTTGAAAAAGTGATTGATATCTTTGGTTTTGCAACAAACATTACTTATTCTTAACATTAAGGTGAGGTTCTATCAATAATCTATGGATACTTCACCTGAAGTCGCCGCCCAAGCTGTGGCACTTATTCAGGCCGGACACAGCCAAAGAAACGTGAGTGCTCAACTTAATTTAAGTCGATCTGCGGTCCGAAATGTTTATCGGAGGTACCTAGAGACTGGCGGCTTTGTTCGTCGCCAAGGAAGGCCACGATCTCGGGTCACAACTGAAAGGCAGGATCGATTCATCGTGACGACCAGCTTGAGAAATCGTCACCTTACCTCCATTGAGATACAAAACCAACTTCGCGACTTCCACGGAGTATCTGTGAGCGCTCGAACTGTTCGGAGAAGGTTAAAAGAACGCGATATGGTACCACACAAACCAGCTAATGGGCCCAAACTAACGCGAGCCCACCGAACAGCGCGCCTTCATTTCGCACGCAGTCATTTAAATTGGACACAGCAAGATTGGAGCCGTGTACTCTTTTCTGATGAGTCTAAAATTGTGTTACATGGCAATGATGGAAGGAAGAAGGTCTACCGACGTAAGGGAGAGCGTTTCGCACAATGCTGCTTTGAAGAGAGGGTTGTTTATGGCGGTGGCTCATGGACTGTCTGGGGCGGTATATCCGCGAGCGGCAAAACTCAACTTGAGGTTGTTACAGGACCACGGCTGCCAACATTAAATGCTGAAAGGTACATTCGTGAGTGCTTAGAACCTCACGTGATACCATACGCGGACTATGTGGGCCCAAATTTCCTTTTTATGCATGATAATGCAAGAGCCCATGCGGCCGGCATCGTCAGGGAATATCTTCGGGATGTGAACATCACAGTTATGGACTGGCCAGCCAGAAGCCCAGACATGAACCCCATTGAGCACATGTGGGACGAGCTAAAAAGACGTGTTAGGGCTCGTCAGCCAGTTGCCCAGACGATGCAGGAGTTGAAAACTGCCATAGAAGAGGAATGGGAGATGATCCCTCAAAATTTCATAGAGCGGTTGATAAACTCTATGCCTAATCGTATGAGAGCTATGGTAGATGCCCATGGAGGCAACACGCGTTATTAAATTAAACCTTTATTTTATAAAACATGTTTTTTATTCAAAAATCAATTGCCTTTAACAAGGCGCATATCCGACTTGTTAGGCGTAGCTCCATGTCGTATGGTATTCTGAATTCAAATTTAAAACAATACGATCGAAAAAGATGGTAAAATGTATCAGGTTTAAAACTGCATCAACAGTTTTTGTTCAATCTAGCAATCATATTTCGGTAGGGGCCATCGAAACCTAAACTCTAAGGTGGGCCAATAGATGTGTCCAGAAGTGTATAAGTTTGAAAACTCCATTTTTCAAAGAGTTTACTTTTCAGAGTCAATGTTTTTATTTTGAACAGTAGTGTTGCTGTTATAAGTTTAGTAATTGTCTTTGAATTACCATTTTTGTAATTATTTAATTAATATTAATCAATTGCACTAGGCAACACAAAACACATTTTTTTTCCCAGAGATCTGATTGTGTGATTCGGGATCGCCATGCTACAGAGAATTTAGTCAATAAAACATCTCAATCACGTATAGCTTTTAAGAGAAATATATTTTTAATTTTAACAAATTTGAAGTAAATACATTATTTAGACATAAAAAATAAACTTTATTTTCTTCTTTTGGCCTGCCTGTTGTAAGATGTTGTTGTCTCTCTAATCAAAAACCAACAAACAGTAGTCTGCAAACTTTGCAGGGGTCCATTTCTCAGCCAGGGTCGCGGGATGTTCGAAAGAGTAACCGTGGCCCCGGCACAGGCAACTGAAGGAACGCGGGTGGGTTTTGCTTAGTCAGTAAAAGTCTGACACGTTCCGCCCAGAGCGGGAGAAGTCATTTGATGATTTCCCATCCAAAAAAAGGGGTCCATTTCTCCTGATAACGCTTTTCTATTGGAGCAATATCTTGGTGAAAGCGCTCACTGCACCTAGATTTTCTTTAAAAAAATCTAGGTGCGAGTGCAGAAACTGCATCTTTAACGACATATTGCGCACCAATTCTTTATACGCATTTAACAATTTATTTAAAAGGCTTTTATAATGAGGCGACAGTTTATTTCCCAAAAAAAAAAAAATCCGTGACTTGAACAAAGAAGACTGCCTCGTTGGTCTAGTGGTCGCAAGCGCTACTGCTGAACATGAGGTCCTGGGTTCGATTCCCAGGTCGGGCAATGTTATTGGGTTTTTCTATCTGGAATTTCTCAGTAGTAGCCCGGAGTCTGGATTTGTGCCCGGTAGATGGCAATAGGCTCGCCCCCTATTACATGGGAGTTAAACATAACTGGCGAAATGTGGGTGTTACTATAGGTACACCTCTGCCTAACCCTTCCGGGAAACAAGGCGTGATGTTATGTTATGTTGAACAAAGAAGAAGATCTTTCGAATGTCGTATTGATTTTGTTACGGAAGACACCTCTGCATATTTAACTGCGTGCTTAGATTTTTTAGAAAAATCTTTGACATCTGTAAGACAAAAATAACAGTCACTCACATGATCCTTAGGTTCTTGCCAAATCATAGGTTGACTGTCATAGCACGGGATAGATGCCCGGCACTATTATCGAATGGGGGCAGCTCTAGCGCCGCCATGTTGATTTGGCTCTCGTTATAAGGATTACCTACGCTGTACGCACGTGTGTACTTTCTAAAATAAAGAATAAATACTAAGGTCCGTATTACAGAACGTTACTCAATACTCGAGCATTACATAAAACTAGATTCAAGCCATTTGATTGGTTGAAACTAGTTTTAAGTAATGCTTGAGTATTGAGTGACGTTCTGTAATCCGGGCCTAAGTCTAATCGTGGTAATAATTAATTATCGTAGTAGAAGATATAACATTGACTGTTGGTTTCCCATTGAACCAGTTCGTCAAATTCTTGTGGCATAAGTAACAACACTTATGTGGCACCCAATATTTGTCTTGGTTGCGAATGTCTAAACCAAAGTATGCACGATAACACTTCGTAATCAAAGGCGTAATACGTTTTTTCAGACATTTTGGCGAATGTAAACCGCAAATAAAATAAATCCGGAAAATTAATACAAAAGCGACACATGGTGAAAGAACTAAATGTATATGTGACACTTTATTTTTAAATTTTTTTTTTTAATTTTTTCGTGGATGGGAAATCATCAAATGACTTCTCCCGCTCTGGGCGGAGCAGGAGGGCGTGCCAGACTTTTACTGACTAAAACCCACCCGTGTTTCTTCTGTTGCTTATGCCGGGGCCACGGTAACTCTTTCGAACATCCCGCAAACAATGTATAGTGACACTACAAAATATTATTGTGATTGTTTCTAAGAAAAATTTAGAGCTACCCTCCTAAATTGACAAAAAAGAGATTTGTTAAAAAAAAATAGAAATTGCCCTAAGTGATTTAAATATGATTATTTTTCTGGTATTAAGTGCATGGTTATCTACGAAATACGTTACGAATTTTCTCCGGGAAATTTTGAGTGTTGTCTAGTGTTATGTTGTCCTAGATAAAACTCAATTTTGAATATCAATTTTGTTACCGCGATTTATCCTGATTAATGTAAAAAAGGGAATATTTTTCAATTATATAGCAACATTTTCATTCCATAGCCAAAATCCCTAATCTTAAATTGGTTGTCAGACTATACAGTCGCATCGGAAACTCAACCACTAAATTTTGTGACTTCAAATTTGTTATTTAGAACTGCTCAGATGATACATGATTCATGAACACGTCTGCTTCATTTCATACCATTTCATTTGCATCACGTTCTTCAAACTCATTCAGCAAAAATGCGAATTTCTCGCCGAATAACTCAATGAAGCAAAACACGAATTTTACGTTGAGTAAAACTTTCATGTCTTTATTTTTGGGTGAACTATTTTAGGGTGTTATAAAGAATATAATTTTCAAAGAGATGTGACTGATTACCTACCCTAATTTTATTTAAAAGGTTTCCTGTCCTTTGAAAACAGATTTTCAGTCAAAGAGAAGTAAAAAAATATTAGATATAACGAATTTGTCAGAGCGTTGGATGATTAATGATAATTTGGGAAAATGTCCAAGAGGGAACCGCCCGCCGCGGCCCGCGCAACCGGGGTTGCCTTGCGGTCGTCGCAACAATCTTTTCAAGCCCTCCATCAATCATAACAAGCTTTTAAAAGAGCTTCTGTTCCTGAGGTCGAGGCTGAGACCCGACATGTTTTCTCATGTTTTACAATTAAGCGAATTAATTGTTTCCAGTGGACAGAAAACGAATTTATATAAACAATAAGTTGGAAACTGTAGTTATGTTTGTACTTAATAAGGAGCTTATCTTTTAGGAAATAGAATGTCAATCTACTGATCAAGTTTCTTATTCATCGGAAATTAATTTTTTGTGATTTTTGATGTTAAATAGTTAAATAAAAGAATATTTCTTGATGTAGGGATCGTTTCGTAGTCCTTTGCGCAGTGACTCCTTATTACGCAGAGAAATGGGTTCAGTCCGTTGGGAATTGAAAATTGAATTGGTTGTTGATCCTAATGACGATTATGAAAAATACACGTAAACAAACGAAAGGGTTTATTTCAGTGAATCAAAGTGTAGATATCTAATATATTTAAAGTAACTTATAATAAGTACCTATATTACATCTAAGGTATAAAATAAGGCTATGTTGTGAGATGTGAATATGCTTACTTTAAGGCAGTTCTGCATACCGTGCATCATTACAAACTACTATTTACACCGACTTAGGTCTAAATCTAGAAATAGAGACAAGAATTGGTCGAATTGCACTTTTACAACGCTACGAGGTTCTTATGGCGCGTGGGAAAAATCGGAACTAACCCCGCCATCTTGTTTTTCAATACAATTTCTGGGGGCCAACCACCACCTCTTAACAGTATTATTTTAATGTTACTTCAGTGTGAGAAAGAGATGAAGCTATACAGGACGTCTAGCTCCATCTCTTTCCCACACTCAAGTAAGATTACAATAGGTGGTGGTCTAGCTCCTGGGAGAAGCGCTAAGGTAGCCCGCAAAATTCAAATTTTCTTACGATTTTTGCAGCCCAGTGTCTGGGTGTAGGTATGTTGATTAAAGTATGATTCATGTATTTACAGAATTATTATCATTAGCTCCTTAAGTTAGAATTGGCCTCAAATGTTATGTTTTCATGAAATAGTTATTCAATAGGGTAATATGAATTTAGAGAGATTGTATTGATGATTTTAATTATTATAATTGAGGAGCTCGTGGCTAAGTAATAACAGCCGCATGGGTCGATCCATCAGGTTAAGCTAAGCTTGCCGGGGTTGGTCCGTGGATGGGTGACCATCTTTACATACCGAGACTCCTCCGTGCCTCGGAAAGCACGTTAAGCCGTTGGTCCCGGCTGTCATTCGTGGATCTTTGACAGTCGTTACGGGTCGTCAGAAGCCCGAAAGTCTGACAACCAGTCTTACCAAGGGGTATCGTATTACCCAGTAACTGGGTTGTGGAGGTAAGATAGGCAGTCGCTCCATGTAAAATACTGGTATTCAGCTGCATCCGGTTAGACTGGAAGCCGACCCCAATATAGTTGGGAAAAGGCTAGGCAGATGATGAATTATTATAATTTTATTCTATAAATACAGATTGTTACGTCGCGAATCATATTCAGATCAACTTACAACCTGATACTGACCTGAAAATTGCAAAAAAAAACGTAAGAAAATTTGATTTTCGCGGGCTAACGTGGAGCAACGTCCTGATGTCGTCATTCAGTCATCAAAAGATCCTTGTGGCACTCAAAGACGTTAGATAAAGCGTTCCTTTTTACGTTCAAGCGAATCTAGAGTAGATAGGTTAAAGTAAATCATTAGATTTAAGGCAGTTACAGAGAGACTTATGTAACTAATATATTTTATGTGAAGTTTTTTCACGCTGTGGAGACATTTTACGGAGAATTCTTAGGCTCTTTCGAAACGTCCGTTATTTTTGGTAACACATTAGGCCTCATTTGAATGGACATTCTCCGTAGAACAAATGAATAAATAATTTTAAGGTATTATCTAATTACATTAGGTATGTAGGTAATTGCATACATCAATTGATTAGGCTTAATTACACTGATATCGGCAGAGGACATTGTTGATGTTCATCAATTAAACTAGGAACCTAAATATAATTACTTTAGTACTATTATAAATACATAGTTCAGTTGTCCAGAATTGAGATTTCGCACTATATCAGAAGTCCTTTTGACAAAGCTTAGTGCATCAATTCCTAAGTTTTTCACAGAATTTGTTTAACAATGGCAGGTTTTCCGACAAGCGATGTGCCGAGGATTCTTTTAAGTCAACATTAAAGATCTACAGATCTATGATAACGCAGTCGAGTGTCCAAAAACATACCAAAAATGGAACACTTTCAAAATTGACTTATTAGGGATACGAAGGAATGTTTTTGAGTCTTTAAACAATGACTGAATGTCTGTTTGTCTTCTTGTCTGGTGCGTACGGTTCTAGTTTCGCGGGTTCCGTGTTGAGGGCGCTGTAGTCGACGGGAAAGGGGGGCGCGGGGAGCGAGTCCTTGGGGGGCACGAGCACCCACTGGCCAGGTCCGTTGGGGTTCTTCCCCATCAGCCAGTTGGTGAAGCAGTGCACGTAAGTCCCGTAGTCCAGTATTAGGTAGCCGTTCTGTTGAAATGGAGTTAATTAAGCGATCGCAATAGGAAGATATTTTATTTAACTTACTCGTCTTTGCTCGGTATAATTATACGGTCAGTAATAGACAAAAAAAAAAAAATAGGAGGAGAGATCAGCAAGATACATTGCACAGCGAGTCAGCCAATATTGAGAAAAAGTCGGCAGACAGATATCTACGCCAATGGTTTTTAGATTTTACGAGAACAATAAAATTTACTTTCAAATTGAAATCCTAACTTTACGAATTTAGAACAGGGTAGTTCAACTTCAGAGCTAGTTTAATGTTATCCTACAAAATGTCCTACATTGTATAACACGAAACTACCTTTATGTAGGTACATTATGACAAAGTACCTATAACGAATATTCGTAGCATATAACACGTGTAACAGTTTCTCATTTACATGCTGTAGGTAACTACTGTAAAAGTATTAGAGCTACTCCCTAATAAAGTTTGTACCGAGACGAGAGACCATGAAGAACAGAAAACTCACGCTCGTCATCCGATCGTAGGCCGTGTCTATGATCTCTTCAACTTTTATAGCATTCAAACCAATCACGGACCTGTAGAAGGCGGCCAGTGCCGGTTTCGTTATAGCACCTGTACCTGCAAGAAAAAGAACATATATTTTAATGGCAACACAGGCTTGAATCCCCAAAAGAGGCCGGTTGAGATTTATTGGTACACCCGTACACCCGCTGTTTGACATTTCCGGGATTGGATCCCGTGTGAGATACCGCGAGCCTATTGATATTTACCGGGCACTGTTCCAAATATCGGGGTGTGATGAAAATTCCGTTAAAAAAACGCAATTTTGACCGGTCTAGGAATTAAAGTGGGAATATTATGGAACAGAATTGTTTGCGATCCAGTTTAGTTAATAAAAGTGGATGAAGAAATTCGGGTAGCTGTAAAATCCATGTAGGTGTATCTATTAATGTACTCGTGTAATATAACATCACGCCTGTATTCCCCGAAGGGTTAGGCAGAGGTGTACCCACATTTCGCCAGGTATGTTTTTAAGTCCCATGTAATAGGGGGCGAGCCTATTGCCCGACCCGGGAATTGAACCCAGGAACTCATGCTCAGTAGTAGCGTGACCAACGACGCAGTCACCGATGTACCTAGTGTACCTACCTTTACATAAGTACCTATAGTTTATAACACGTGCAAAAAAATTGAACATGTTTCGAATCCATCATGGTGACAAATGAAGTGGAAGCTCAGTTTTTACCTTATATTAGTGAAATACGACGATTTTACTAAAGCAAATGAGATCGTTCACCTTGGAAACATCTTCGTGATAAATCGTTTCGGCTTTCTAAATCAGCATGACAGAATATAGCAATTTAGGAAAAAATCTTTTTGTGCGGTATTTTCACGTAGGCATGGATATACCTACCACTTAAGTACTTTTATTGTGAGTTATTTGAGGTTATTTGATGTCCTAACAAAATATAATTATTTACGTATACTTAAATTATAAAACATCAATGAACATTACTTTGTATTTTTTTCAGTTCCATTAATAAATCGCAGATATATCAAGTCCCTTATAGAACGGAATGTTGCAGAGTTTTAATAACGTCCAGTAAAATATAGGTCACGCAACATAAAATATTGACACAGAATATATTCCGATAACTCTTTCGTGGAACAGCGAGACTATCAGCGTACTCGCTTTAGATGAAAAAGTTAAAATAAAGGCGAAGGCAGATGATAGAAAAATAAGTGCGGCACAGGAAAGACTGCACTGCCTCGCTTCAGTGTGCACCCGCTGTGATTTTGGCTACAAATGTCGAACAAGGTGCCAAATTTTTAAACCTTTGGAGAACAACCAAATGTTGTCATTTTATTTAGTTTTTGACTACTTATGGGGCAATAAATTTAAACGTTAGACAATCTTATTGCTTCGACGTGAAAGGATTGTGTGCATGCTCATAGCAGCGAACGCGGTATGATGTTACAAATTAAAGTTCTTAACACAATTTCATTTTGCGCATAAAATACTTCGAGCGAAAATAATTTTAGCAGCAATGCAGCAACAACAGCGTCGTTAGTAAACATTCTGGCTAAATTACGATAATAATTAACTTGAAATTAGTAATAAATTGAGTCTCGACTCTATGGTGCAGAAGAACATTCATGTAGCACAATTAACGTGATTCAAGAGGCTCGAGGGGCGGTGATGTCGCTCGCCCGCGTCAAATTAATCCCGTCTATCAAGCCACCCCGGGAATCGACACACGTCACTTGTACCTCTCTATTACCGTAAACAGGGTGAAGTTTACTCACAATCAAGCGGAAAATAAGTTGCTTTAGGCTAAATTAAGGACGAAGTTAACTTTGTTTTGGCAGTGAGAAGTAGAGAGCGAAAAGTTTAGACACTTCGTGAATAAATAAGCTTGTGAGGGTTTCTGGGTCTAAGTAGTGGATTCTGAAGTGTGTTTTTATCTGGACAGTTTCTAGATTAAATATAAGTAATTTTGCGTACCTACTTACTACGAAAAAATACTAAAACTTAGTAGAGAGAGCACACAGATCAGCAGTACATTGGCTTTCATGTTAGTTTTCGCAAGTTGTCAACTGATATTAATAAGTACTTACTTGTCCTATCGACAACGTGGAACAGTATCTTGCAGAGGTACTGTAGGTACAGCGGCAGGTCAGTGAACCTCTTCATCTCACTCAGATGTAACGCCCACCGTGCAAGCCATCCCTCCAGTGTGGTCCTCCCCGGCATGTTGATGCCGCTTGACTCCGGACCGCATACCCTTCTGTAGTACGGTAGGTCACCCCATCTAGCAAAGGGACACAAAATTAAATTATGGAAAGGTAACAAGAATTTATAAGGCAGGAAAAGAAAGGAATCCGACGTAGGTTTTGTTTGCGAAAATTACAAAAAGAACATCAATTTGTAGGTATATCAGATTTTCAGCATATTTTTCTTATACAAAACATGCAATAAGGCATAAAAAAGTTTGGGATAACACAGAGAATTTAATAACGAAGGAAAGTAACAAAACACGTGACTTAGAGAATGAATGGCGCGAGTGTCGTCTAGTGATATTTCTTGCGCTGCGGTCGGCTCTATAGTTCGCTGTTGTTCCTTTGTCGTAAACTTCATGCTTTCTTTCATTAGCTTCCTGCTTCAGCTGTCTTGTGTCCGACCTAAAGTTATTCTCCAGTATCATGATACTGTATCATAAAAACGGCTTTCGATGAAAATGCCAGTCAGGGAAATATACAGCCTACAAAATTGCATATTACATTACAAAGTGCTCATATTTTTGGGCCACTTTCATGAAATGTCAGCAGCTGGCTGACATTCATTTTTATGGGATATATCATAGTACAAAATGACGGTTTACAGCACGTATTTGTTTGAGCATATTTCAGTTTTACTGCTTACCCGACGTTTTATGTAAACCAGGATGATGTGTTTCGAAAGGCTTTTTAAGATACGTTAAGCTTGAAAAGTGGTTATTTCGACCGAGGTGTCCCCATATCTATGTCGCTGTTAATGGGACTAGGTCTTATATTTTAATTCCTAAAAAGAAAACTAAAAACTAGATTAACCTCTATAAGACTGATTACCAAAAAACTAACCAAATCTCAATTAACATACAAATAAGATAAGTTATGTAAGAGAAAAGTGTCTGAGACTGTTATTATAATAAAGAGTATTGATTAATATAAGACAATTATCACGCAAGGTGATAAACAGTTCGACTTACTTGGCCGGTAGCGGATTGATGAAGTGGTCTATAAATTCCCGCTTGACTTCAAGCAGTATGTGGAATTCCGACGAGTTTGGCGACCAGTCCGCAAAATGCGCCAGCCTCTGTGAAATACGACGAGAAACGAATTTAATTAGTCTCTTTCATTATTCTCTGTTAGTTATGTGAGGTTGAAATGACTTAATGTTGAGTTTTATAATAGAAGCTTAATTTGCTGTACCTATTTGCTTTCAGTTCCCGCTCTATTTGCCAGGTAAAGCTTGTCAGTTTCTCGTCCTGGAGTTGTGTTGGCTTTGCCCCAACTCGAGGGGTTTTAAGACATAACTTCGTTATTTAATTCCGTTGAACTTTTAACTGAGTTATTTGAACTGTGCCGAGTTAATTGTATTTAAAGTACGGACTGTTTAAATTAAGAACAGTCCTGACTATGATTTAAGTAACTGACTTAATTCAATAAATTGTTGACAACGAAAGTTTTATTCAAATCTCAGCATGAAATAACTACCTATTCAATGGTTGGTTATGAAAGTTATTATTGTCATTCTATTGCTAACTACATTCTTCTCAACGTAAATATATAACCTACACCTCGATTCTCGAACATAATAATTATTGAAAAAAATGATCACAGACACGACATTTTTGGATCATTCCGCGGGCTATCAACTTCGACAAATCGGATTTATTATGACAAGATGTGACAAATTTGATACCTTCCTACCTCGAAGAATTGATCGAAGTCGGTGTCAATGATGACGTCATCGCGGTCGTGGTCCAGCAGTTCAGTGAAGAAGAGGGTCATCTTGTCTGTTTGCATGGAGCTGAGCTGGGCAAGAGGTTGTTCGTCTTCCAAGTCCAGACATTCTAAGTCTTCGCTGCACCGGTTGACCCATGTTGCTGAGAAAGAAATAAAATAATAATAAGAATTATGTGTTCATTGTTACAAAAGATGACCTTACAACTATGATATATTTATCTGTAATTAACTTGACAATCAGTTTGTTAGGACGGTTGTCCCCAAAACAAGTAGCTGTGTCCTGGTGTCTGTACCTGTATCTTGGATACCCGCGTTAAAATAATTGACACTGCCGTGTGGACATGGATTAAATTAGATAATAATATGCAGGTTTTTCGTAAACAATGAAAAGTGACAAGTTGAATAAAATAAAAAGCAGCTACGACTTAAATATAGAAAAATAAAGTATTTGTGTGTGATGTGTACTTGAGTGCTGTTGTCTGTACTAGTGTAAAGAAAACAAAAACAAAGAAACGTTTATGTTTGATGGCGAAAGTTATATGACGCAAAAAGGTTCAAAATATCGGCGTCCGCAGCCATTTAATCCCTTTATTGTTATCGTAAACCCTTTCGCTTACCTCACATGACTCGCAGGAAATACGTAAGTAAGTACTTAAACATAGAATGATTTCCGCCAAAGAATAGGCTCAACCCGTCTTCTACGTTGGGTACAAATATGGCCGACGTATCTTGGCGAGTCTGAACATAACCTCTCCGAACTTTCGCGCATGTTCTCTCACTCGCACTCGCCTCATGTCACCATTTGGTTCCTAAAAAATGTTACTGCGCAGCGTTCTGCGCGAAGTTCAGACTCGCCAAGATACGTCGGCCGTATTGTATATCGTAAAAGGCGACCATCCCTCACTTCCTGAAAACCTATTAATTTCCGATCTGTTGTAAACTCTGATGTCAAATGATTTGATTGGCTGTTCCTTTTCAGTGACCCAATCGACCACCGTTAACATTGGAAATGACCGCGGATTTAATGAGTGCAGTAAGTAGAGACCTATTTTGGGTAGGTAGGTACGTACAGCAATATAACATAACATAACTTTACGTCTGTTTTCGCCTATAGTAGGTACACCTACATTTCGCCAGTTATGTTTAAGTCTCATATAATAGGAGGCGAGCCAATTGCCATCAACCGGGCACAAATCCAGACTCCGGGCTGCTACTGAGAAATTTCTGACGGGATACCCAATAACACTTTGCCCGACCTGGGTAATGAACCCTCGAGCTCTGCAGTCGCACTTACGATCACTCGACCAACGCGGCAGTACCTAAAATATGACATCACACATCTTTAACTATACATATTATAAATTATGACATCACACATCTTTAACTATACATATTATAAATTATGACATCACACATCTTTAACTATACATATTATAAATTATGACATCACACATCTTTAACTATACATATTATAAATTAAAGTCGCGTCTCGTGTCTGTCTGTGTAACCGCGTTATTCTTCTAAACTACCCAACACAATTTATTCCGCTTCCGGAATAAATTCTCTCAATGATGTGTCTACGTGTATAATACATTCATAATAAACTTAAATCTAATAAAGAAATCTATGTTTTGTCGAGTCGTAAAAACCGTGCGAAACACGGGCGGACCGCTTAGTAAGTATATAATATTATTAATATAATAATGATAAATGATTTTATTTCTGTAAGTAGGTTTATACAAACACTTTTACACGTCAAACATTTTTTTTTAAACTAAATGAGGCCGGCGTTTCCTATCTGACTACTCTGAGAAGAAAGGCCGAAACAAACTCAGAGGTCACAGTCTCTTTTAAAGTCCAGACATAATTTTGGTCAGATCATGTGAAGACCATGTAGGTTAGTGTCTGAAATGGTCTTTTGAGGAAAGAACCACACAGATTGAGTGGACCTGTCCAGTCCAGTGTAATGAAAACAGCCAATTATAAAGCCTATTTTGGCAAAAACCTGACTCTTACATAACTTTAAGCTTATACCAGCTAAAATGTGGGACTATCGATTGTTCGATTGAAATAGAATGACAGTACGATTGTATTCGTCCCTCGAGAGGCGCTCGCGCTCACCACAAATTAAACAAAGTTTGACCGTGCATGAATTTAGTGCGGAGTCAAATAGTCGACTCCTATGAATATATTCAAAGCTATTTCAAGTCTGGGTCCCGCTTTTGTGTCGGTGCTTTTAATGCAGATTCGATGTTTCAACTATATATTATATCCGTTTCTTCTAAATGTTAGGGCTAAAGTATTAAAAATTATTTATTACCACTGTAGGTACCTCTGATGCTCTATTAATAACATCTTATGTACCATGTTTTTTAAAGTAAATAAATATCTCTCGCACACGAATGGTCCCGTACAATATTTAACTCTACATATTTTTTTTAAATACTTCAGTTAAAAAAAAAACACGTTTCTTGTATGGGTATCCCCTTTAATTTTTAACATAATTTTATTTTTATTATATTTAGAAATACAAAATCTGTGAATATTTCGACTGTCGACCTATTACGGTTCATGAGATACAGCCCGCTGACAGACAGACGGACGGAATGCGGAGGATTATTAATAGGGTTCCGTTTCGCATTCTTCGGGTACAGAACCCTAAAAACTGAATCAAATTAACTGTATAACAGCATTTTGCTCTAAGTGTAACAGAAAAGAAAACACTGTCTAGAATAACCAGGGTAATTTACATCTTACTGGAGTTACTTGGATATCTTAGGTACTCCAAAATTTGCTCAAAGCAACATTTAGGTAATAGATTAGAAGCGCAATTCCCGTAACTAAAAACGTTCAAAATCTAGTCGCAATCTCATCTCAGCGACAATCAAATGTTAAAAATGTAGGGAAATTATAGGTATTGATACTGAGATCAGACTGTGAATATTCTTAAAATTACGAGAATTGCCCCTCTGATAACATAACAAGGCTCTAAGAATCCATTGGGAACTGCCTAGTTACGCCTGAATAACTGACGAACCTCCCTCATGACCTAACCTCTTTGTGTAAGAATATGAGAGCAACTATAAAGGCTCCCACAGACAAGCGCGACGCAAAGGTGCGACGGAATTCTGGTAGAACAATATCCATGAAGTTTTCATAGAAATTGGTCTACTACAGTTGCGTCGCGCTGTCGTGTCGCGTCTGTCTGCGGGAGCCTTAAAGCATAATTACTATTATTAGTAATTGAGAGACGGTCAGGTTTGTCGAGGATATCTGTATTCAGATCATAGTAGCACACATCACCATAACCGATGACAGACTGCACAAGCATTGTCTTTGTTCTCGATGGTAATAAATTTTTCAGTCGGTACGGAGCCCGCAGCGTTTCAGTAACCTCTCTCTTTTAATTTCGATGTTAGGATTTATTTGATAGGTCCAAAATAGTGTTTTGCATTAGTATTGCCAGTGTTTTCATTTATTGTCGTATTGTCTTCTCCACATTGTATAGAATAGAATAGACTACTCTTCATTACGTGGAAAGCGATTTTTGTTACATTATAGTCATTGTCATTACTTTTTATAATGACACGGACACCTTTAAGACGTGTTATTAAATTATTTTGGTTATCACATATACTCGTTAGTACTATTTGGTGTCAATAGATGTCGTTACGTGTATTACATTACGTAATGAAAAGTTCTTCTTGAACACTTTAAATTCATATATCTTTTGATAGATTGAAGCGATTGCGATGAAACAATTAGAGTATACAAGTTAATCTTATTGGTTTCGTACTTTTTACGTGATACTTGAACAACTTAATCTCTCACATATAAACAGACAAACAGGCAAAAAATCCAGAAATGATAGAAATGGCATTTATTGGTTATTCTTTAACACCCCAACTATTTTTTTTTGGAAATATTTTCAATGTAGGTACAGAAACGCTTCTTCAGATTTATATGTAGGTATAGATGTACACAATGGGAATAACAGATATAAAATATAGATATGTAGAACATAAAAATGGCTAGAACGCGGCAAATAATTGACGTAGGGTGTCAGTTTGCTTAACAATTAATTTCTCTAACTGTACAAGAATATGAGAGTAAGCCATTGCTGCCTCGGACAAAGTTAAAGTAAAATGTAAAAGAGAAAGAAAAGAAATAGAAACGTGTATTTTCGTTCGTTCGACGTAATCGTTCGCTCGCGATATTTCCGGCAAACCCGTTCGATGTTTCAATTTATTGAAAATATTTTCTGTGAACTATTTCGCATGAGTTTTGCTGCACGTTCAGTTTTCCTGACAAGTACATGAAGTGAATATTTCAGGAACTGGGTTTTTCATAGCTTTTCAGTTAGTGTTCAAAATAGTTTGGGAAATAAATCAAATGGATGAAAATTCGTTTATATTTTTGGTGATGCGGGAATAGAAAATTCATGGTATATTGGCTAACCAAATGGGTTAATTTAAAAAATCGGCAGTTTCTTTCGTTATTCAAATTACATGGCGTTTATAAGTTTTCATTCACGTAATCAGGACTAACTAAACTTATAGAGTCCTAAGCAGACAGCTAACTAGAAATGACCTTAAAGACAATGCTGATATTGAAAGGCAACGGAGGAATCTGTCCGTACGTGTGAATATGATAGCCCGCAGGTTTGCTCTTAAAGGTGACGCTCTTTAGAGCATTCTGTACTACCTTCTACATATGCAGCTTCTGGGAAAAATATTCGCAAGCGTCGTATGGAGCCGTCGTGTCCAATTTAATAACGCGATCAGAAAATTGATGGGGACGTCATGACGTTGCAGTGCGTCAGGGATGTTTGCAGCGACGCATAAATATTGTTTTTACACAACAATGCGCAAGCGCGTATATAACATCGATGGCTCGAGTCATGGCCAGCCCTAACAGCGTTCTGAAAATGACTGCTGACAGAGTGGACTATCCATATGTAATTCAGTGTGTTGGATCATTCGGTTCCCTACAAAATGGTTGAGCTGGATGGTGCTGATCCACGCGTCATGTTCGTGAACGGGCGCCGTCAGTGGAGACTGGTCATCTCTTAACTGCCAGGGTTTATTTTTAATCTTATATTTTGAATTGTTTTTAATTATTTATTTTTTACATTGTTCTCACATATAGAAGCAACAAGAACAATGTACCCAGGATTTTGTAATAATTTTGATTTAAAAGAGTGTCCATGGAGTTTCTTGCCCATTCTTCTCCATAGAGATCTACGTTTTGGAATGGGCGACTAGCTTCAATTTTCTGACTAACTGACTCTTTAACAATTCAAAAGTGCCTGTAATTGGTTTAATTGAAATAAATGCTTTGAGTTTGAGTGCTGTCAGTTACATGTGTCACCGTATCGTGGTTTACTAACACTTACGGTTTAAGACATTTATTTTCTCAAAAGATTACATGAATCACTTACAGAGAAAATACAATATTAATAAATAAATAACCGATTAGCGTTTTTAGTAGGGTAGATGTTAAAAAATCAGTGGAGACTGCGTATAGTGAGTGCGCGCGAGCAATACTTGTTTATTAAGGCCTATGGCACTTACACTGTTTGTCCACCGCACAACGGCAACGGTACGTCAACGAGAAACGAGATTATTCGAACCGAACGTGATTATGTGACGAGGTGACGACTCGGTGGTGGGTGCGGTGGACACACGGGCATAGTAAATGTATGTATCGCTACTTCGGCGCCGTCACATCTCGTTCTCGGTGACGTCCCGTTGACGTGGCGGTGGACATACGGCCTTAGTTTTAAGGACAACGTTACAAACTGTTTATGAGTCTTCGCTCTAAATAAAGATTTTGAATTTTAATAGGTTTTTAGTTCTATCCCAATGGTCGTTAGAAAATGAATGTAGGTATGTAAAAGCTGTAAGCTTCAAAAATCCAGCAATTTTTTATTGCCTCGCGGCTTTAGTTAGTGCTCTACACAATCAACACGCAATGCGCAAAACCAATAGCAATATATTTTTTACAAAAAAAGTGTGACGTCACATCAAAAATGGTTGACAAACTCGAGGTTTGGCATTTTCAGGAAAACGGAGTTGTCTGCGGGTGACTGATGTACTACATACATAAAAAGTGTTTAGGGATCAAGTACATTTTTAACTATAAAAAAATATCCAATTAATATTTACCAATTCTAGTCTTCCAGACTGGCTTCTTACTTTAATTCCTATGGTTAAGTTAACAACTTGTTCCTATATTTTGTAAAAATAAGAAAAATTGCAATTCTTGCAAACTGTGGGAAATTAACATTTATTTATTTATTTATTTCTTCTTACATCTACCATTACAGGATAACCCAATGCGATAAATGCGCCTATCCTAATTGTATACCTAATTATTAACGTCTATGTCCATAACAAATTACAAATAATGCATTCCTTGTGAATTCACTCAGAGAACAACAGAATAAGTCCGTTTCAAAGTTAAAATAATAATCCACAATTGCGCCGATACTCTATAACGTACTTGATCCCTAGACGCTTTTGATGTGTGTATTTACTAAAATTATAAAAAGGTAGTGCGTTTGTATGTAGAGGGTAATCTTCGGAACTACTGATCTGATTCTGAAAATTATTTCACTCATGGGAAGCTACAGTATTGTCGAGCGTCACAGGATATATTATATGTTACAACAAGAAATTTCACGCGGACGAAGACGCGGGCAGAAGCTAGTATTATACAACATGTCCCTGAATTAACGCACAACCTCTTAAGGGGTCATTATATTCATCATTATGAACAACTTTCACTATTGTTAAAGTTGTTCATTATTATGAATACAATGACCTCTGAAGAGGTTGTGCGTTATTTAAATTACACCTTGTGTATTAATAGTTGACCGCTTGCTGTTCACACCGCCCGCGCCGGCGAGTACTCGTTTGTCGTAGCAAAAATATCTCAAAGAGAGTACTCGCTCAGCGACGCTCGCTAGGCGGGCAGAACACTCGCTGAGAGACTCGCGCTTGGTATATACGCATACCAACGAGAAATCGCTCGTTGCCGTCGCGCACTCGCTGCTCATGGCTCGCCAACTCGTTTTTAGTTGCTAGCGCTACTCGCTGTGCCTAAGGGCTAAAGGGTGCGCGCGTCATATGTTTTTTGCAATTTGCAACTCAGTGCCAGGTTGTGTGTGGATCTAAATACGATTCGCGACCGTACAGAATTATCTTCATTAGAATCATATTTGAATTTCGCGGGCTACCCCGGCGCTCTCTCATTAAAGATGCTGTCAAAGTGTCACTGTAAAGTGAAAAATTACCTTAATTTCGTTAAAGTAGGTATGACAATTTTTCACTTTGCAGTGTTAAAAAAAATATCCTCCTCCTTTTTTGAAGTCGGTTAAAAACTAGTAACAAAAAACGCTTATTTTCGCTCCATAAAAAAAAACGTTATTGACTCTGTGAATGCGTTAGTCCGCACTTTGTTCGGAGGAGATCGTGTTTGACGAATGTCCCCGATGGAACCTTTATGTTGTGTCGTACTGTACAGCGTGTATCAGAAATGCGTGGTCACGTTTAAACATGACAGACCATCGAACTGAACAATTTTCTCCATGGGACGAACATCGTAATTTCGAAAAAAGAATCAGCTGTCCCATACATTTGGGTCGAGTAGGTATTCAAGTTTTGTATGGGACAGCTGATATTTTGTTTGCAATTATTACGATGTTGATCTCATGGAGAAATTTGTTCAGTTTGACTTTTTTATTTTTTTATAAATGGCATCTCGCAGGTCAACTTAGAAGGTTGTCGGCTGCTCAACCGGTCTTGCCTGTGGGTGCCTCAATAAATGAATTTCAGTTTGATGGTCTGTACAATACGACCACACTTTTTTGATACACGCCGTATAACACATCACCTACATAATTATGTTGGAACATGCGTGCCATTGTTACATTATACTCCCCATGGGGTGGTTAGAAAAGTAACTGCTCCACGGTATAATTTTGTATCGTTTCTGATGTAAGGTAACGTTACAACAAACGGCTATTTCGATAGTAAATAAAGTTAGATAGATGCAGAATCGATTTTTGACATAGTTGGTTGTAGATCAGCCTGATTCAATCTATAATAATAATATTATAAAGAGGTATTTGTGAGTTTGTATGTAGGGGATAAACTTTAGAATTACTCTTCCTATCCCGAAAATTCTTTCACAAACGGGAAGCTACAGTATTGCCGAGTGTCATAGGATATAAGTATTTTATGATAAAACAAGTCGTGGGTAGAAGCTAGTGAAAAATAAAATAATGCCTTTGATTGTACGTTTGAATACTCACACGATCGGTTAATTGGCTTTTATTGTTACTGCTAAAAAATGACAGACCACTAAAACCACTTTCATCAATCGCTCCCGAAGTTTTCATTTGACTATAAATTACTTCATCTTCATAAAAGCCCCGAACTCGAAGTTTGCCGAAGAAATACGACAAAATTCAGGTGTAATTTAAATTCAAGGTTTGCTTTCACATCACGATAAATTACCAGGAATACCAGGAAAAGACCTGTAGGGACGTGAAGATTACTTATTAAACAAGCGCGGTAGGATTCCTCTCGTTTTAAGGGCGGGCGGTCGAATTATTGCGCCGCACTGCGGAACCCATTGTGTTTTGACAAAATCTCAAATTGGAGTAAACGTACCCTTTCTTTTTCGGACAGTGCGAAATTTTTGTTGATTTAACTTTGTGGATAAATGTGATGTTTAATTGTTGACATTTTTTAAATTTAGTAGTAGTAAGGTAGTCAGAAGCCAAAAAGTCTGACAACCAGTCTTACCAAGGGGTATCGTGTTAACCAGTAACTGGGTTGTGGAGGTCAGATAGGCAGTCGCTTTATATAAAATACTGGTATTCAGCTGCATCCGGTTAGACTGGAAGCCGACCCCAACATAGTTGGGAAACGGCTAGGCAGATGATGATGTTGTTTTTTTTTTAAAGTTTCAAGTTACCTTCAGAGTGCAAGACACTAACGCAATTGGCTTCGAAGATAGCAGCTCATAATAAAGCGACCTAAAGAACAGCCCGATTCAAACTTTATGTCGGCTCGGAACATGAGGCGAGTCGCTGCGCAGTAACAAATTCACGTGTCGGCGGGGGTGAGGGGTGCGGTACTGCGCAGCGAGTAGCGCACTTCACAACCGCCATAAAGTTTGACGCGTACTATAAAAAACCTGTTTTAATTACGTTTAAAAGGACTTGTGACTGTTGAACAGTTAACTAAGGAATCTTAGAGCAATATACTCTGTCTCATATATCTTTATTGTAGACAAAATTACATCAACATTTACTACAGCCAACACTAAAAGTAAAACCGAGAAGAGGCCAGACATTTTTAATAAAAATTCTGCAAAATTATGAACTTGTTTCAAAACTGTCATGTCTTCCTATGATCGCATTTAAACTTTCAATTCATCTTCTAAGCCATTCTGCAGTTCATAAACTAATATTATGAGTTTCCCTGCAGTTTCTAAAAGTTATCCTTTCGTAGCGGGAGTAACTTAGTTACGTTCTGAACACTGTGTTAGGCCAGCGTTGCAAAAGTACCTTAGTTAGATATGCTGTTTACCGTTTATTCTAACGATGTGACGTCACTGAGGTATATCGTGTCCTGCGTGTCATGCTGTCTGTACGTTACAGGAACTGGTGGAGGCTACTGAGGGCGCCCAACTAGTGCCAAACTTCTTTTAATAACGTCTAGAGGACGACCAGTAGAGTCCTCCTGCGTACTTATGACAACAAGATACTGAGATCTCCAATCTGACTGCCCAGTATTATGATCTTCTTCTTAGAGTGTCGATGGCATATAAATTGTCACTCACGACATCGATATAGTCCGTCAGTCAAATAATAAAAAATAAAAAAAACACGTATTTTTTGCCATAACATATTATTAAAAAATGACAGATAAAACGCATTAAAGTTGGGGAGTGGGGGCTCGCTACTCAGTATAACATCTAGCAAGGCGTGACGTCATGCCACATTTTATCTCAATATATCGCCGTAATCTTTTAATTACGTAGAAAAGAAAAAATACGTGTCCGATATTTTTTAATAATTTGTCTGACGGACAAATAAAAATTTTTAGTCTTCATTCCTATTACAAAGCCGAGTACAATTATTAAAGGAACTCAAAATTAACTCACTCAGAACGTAACCATTGGGAATCCTGTCGTACATTTTCCGTGGAGGCTCGCACGCTATTACAAGCTGTCGCGATTTCGCAACAATATATAACCACAGACGTAGACTCTTTACGTTAACATATCACTAATATGATGTGAAAACAGTTGACGTAGGAGATAAATGTAGATTGTAATCTTTGTAATGTTTACCTGCAAGATATGTCACACACGTTTGGTAAATATTATGTCCTTTGGGGGCACGGCTGTGTTTATTTGTGATTTAATTTAGTTATCAGCTAATAAATCTATTACATAAAGCTAAAAATGACACCTACAAAACGTGAGAGTCCTCAAATATTTACCTTTCGTTCGAGGTTTTTCCAAACCATATCTTTATGAAAGGATTGTAAAAGATTCATTAGGCCACTTACCATAAAATTAAGCACAGCATTCATGACGTAACTCTGAAATACTGTTGTTCAAAACCAGGAAAAGCGTTTCCACGTGAAATGACGTATATTTTAGGCGAGTCTATTATTTGATGTCGTAAACCGAGAATGTACTCTCGTATTTTTCCATTCAGACAGAGGTTTTCAATAAAGTTGGCCGGGACGCAGCGAGAGCTCGACGTGTTTCATGTATTTCCGCTCCAAAGTTTTGCGACGAAAATAAAAAACTCACAGATCAAATTATTTAAAGCACCTGAAGTGTATTGGCCATTGCTGGAAAAAAACTACATTGTTAGAAAGTTCAAAAGTCTTGTAACGTTAACAAATAACAGCTTGTATTTACATAAACTCCTCCCTCTCTGATGCTGATGCTGGGTGCTCCGATTAATATTTCATGAATGAAACACAAACGAATCAAACGTTAGTTCGGTTCCGATATTCCTTTATTCACTTCGGATAAAGAGTAAAAGAATAAAACATGGAGGGAGCGCGCTCGAGGCTTCGCTCTTGTCGGATTGTGTAATATTTTAACCAAAGCGGCTTAAAATCTCTATTTCACAATTTTTGAGTGGAAGCTTTCAGGAGCCGTAATATCAACACAAGGCTTATGTTTTGTCTACAGTAATCCATGATGTGAAAAATGTGTTTTAGTACAAGATAATCATTTATTCAAATACTCTAACATAAGTAGGTACTTTATAAATTTACAAACGTATCGTTTTAAGATTCACTGGAAAATCCACCATTTGAGTCGCGATACCTTCCTTTGGCTTGATAGATAGAGATTACTTTCGGCACCTGGCACTTTTTTTCACACGCGTTTTACCTCGTTTGGTCACCTTCCGTGGAATAGGTTCTGATTGTAATTTTATGTTACGTATCATCATGCTCTGGAATTTGTAGAACCCTTGCTCTTTGATATTGCCCGTCCTCGTGCGTCTATTGATTTCATCGCAGTCGGACGTCGACGCTTTCTTTACCTTGCTATCATTCTGTTTGCTTTGCTTTCGTTTGCCTTTCTCCTTACCTTTTATTTCTTTCGTCATCATTGCAAGTACCCCCGTTAAACGGTGGCTTTGAGTTGTTTAAAAATCATCATTAAAACTAAGCCTACGGGATAGTTGTTTATTTGTCAATGTCAGAACACATGACGTATTCAATTCCTTTTAAATCTAGTTGACTTATTTCAAGTGTATTATAAAAAGTCTCGAAAGAGCTGCCGATCTATTCTGTAAACATCACGCCGTGAGCACTTACGTGAAGTGAGTTTGAAGTGAGCTCTATCCCTAGTAGAGTAAGGTGGGATGACAGTTCACATCACGCTCACTTCACCCTCCGCTAGGAGTATTAGTGTTCTGTGACTTCACCTATCTATTCTGTAAACATCACGCCGTGAGCACTTACGTGAAGTGAGTTTGAAGTGAGCTCTATCCCTAGTAGAGTAAGGTGGGATGACAGTTCACATCACGCTCACTTCACCTATCTATTCTGTAAACATCCCGCCGTGAGCACTTACGTGAAGTGAGTTTGAAGTGAGCTCTATCCCTAGTAGAGTAAGGTGGAATGACAGTTCACATCACGCTCACTTCACCTATTCTGTAAACATCACGCTGTGAGCACTTACGTGAAGTGAGTTTGAAGTGAGCTCTATCCCTAGTAGAGTAAGGTGGAATGACAGTTCAAATCACGCTCACTTCACCTATTCTGTAAACATCACGCCGTGAGCACTTACGTGAAGTGAGTTTGAAGTGAGCTCTATCCCTAGTAGAGTAAGATGGGATGACAGTTCACATCACGCTCACTTCACCTAAATTTTCACGGTGGGATCTTTATAGAATAGCACCACTGCTCTGTGAAGTTTCTTTAAAAGTTTTGAAGAACATTTTCGGATAACTATTTATCAGACTTATTATAGATGTAATTTCAGGAAAGTCGACAAGCGTAGTTTTGAAACTTTTTTGTTGTAAGTCGTTAATTTTATGGATATCTCTCCTGCGAAGTCATTTTTTCTAAAATATCGCTTTCAGGGAGAATGCAGTCTTTCATGCTGCATGCGTGTTCTCTCTTCTTGATCGCGAACTTCACAACTGAAGGTTGTTTCGTGGCTTTCGTTCGGTTCTCCGCGTCTCTCAGGGCGGTCGTAACAGAGATTCCAGTGAGGTTACTTGGTCTGACCAGCGGTTAGGTGACCGGCCGCGAGGTCTTTTCTCATCTACCTTGCCCATCATTACCACCAACTTTTCAAGGTTATCTGGTTCCCGACGGGTAATCTGACCAAAGTAACCGAGAATCTTTTGGTAACAGATCGTGGATAGTCTATCTCTTATGCGTAGTTGTTTGAGAATAGATTCATGCGTGTTAAGATTACATAAACTTTGCGAAGTAATTTTTCCGGTTTTGACACAGGAAGCCAGGATTGTTTGGGCTTAAGTTATTTTTCTTTTTCGGTCTCGTATCTACTAAGTTGATGTAGTGAAGTGTGTTCTAATGAGTAGGTTATATACCTACCTACATTTTACCTGAAGGTCTGTAGGAAAAGCTGAAGTAATTAACTTAAAGTGTTTTTCGCACATAACAAATATTTCGGTAAAATTATTAGATTTCAAGTAAAAAGGCAATTTGCAGTGTTCGTTTGTTTAATTCCAGCATTTCATGAAAGGAATTTAGTTTTCAGTACGCACTTCCGCTCATATTTTACGCTCACGAATACGTTTGCGTGAAAAAAAAACCACCCTCAGTTATTTCTTTTTTAAATTCAATACACGTAGAGGTCGGAACCTTTCGCCGGGAAAATAGTATACTTTAGCAGTAAACGTGGGAAATAATCGATATGAGAATACGGGTGTTATGCGTGCCGGGGAGTCGTAGCCGGCACAAATCACGGAAAACATGCCGCTCTCAAGTTTTTTTGTTATGACGCCCGTAAACACTTACCTACAATAAAAAATGAAAAGGGCGGAAGAAACACGAACGTGCGACTTAATTATTTATTTTTAAAACAAGAACAGAGCTTTTTCTCAAGGGTTGTTATAAAAATAAAGTTAAAAACAGGCCGTATTGCTTCTTTTACGTGGGAAAATTGAGAATAAGAATAATTTTATTTGCTCAAAAGTATACAGACATTCAAATAATATGGTGATACACTATAATACACTATATTCTATGATCAGAGGGGCAATTCTCGTAATTTTAAGAACGTTCACAGTCTGATCTCAGTCTCAACATGTCAAAAATATCTATAATTTCCCTACATTTTTGACAATGATAAATAAATAATAATACATTCTTTACTGCCATAAACAGGTTACAGAAAATTTTGAGACCCTGACTCCAGAGCTAGGTTAGAGAACCTATATTTCAGGAGCTAGTGACTACTTCCATTTGTGTTACAATTAACCAATTATATGCACAAGTGTTTGACATTTTATTGTCGCTGGGTGAGATTGCGACTAGATTTTGAATGTTTTTAATTCGACTGAGATTGCGACTAGATTTTGAACATCTGTGTCTGAACTAGACATAAAATATCTGTATTTGAGACATCAGCGCTGTTCCCCTATTGTAGGCAACACTTAGAAATTAACTTTGTGTAATTAACTTAGCAGTGATCGATATTCCATTAATACAATTTATATCATGTTGTTAAGCATGCTTTGACTCTTCCTCCCGTTCTATAAACTTTGTAATGAGTTTTTTCGATCGGGACAAAGAACAGCTACTGCGGCCTGAATTTAATTATTTTCTTCTTTACACAATATTTGTTTTCCACTTTGTAATAGCTTATTATTATGCTGTTCTTTCCAGACCCCTAGTGTGCGGCTAGTTCTATAATGCACATTTATGTTATTAATCTGTGCATAAAAGTCATAAACGGTAATTGTGGATGCTTAATGTTTGTTTTCCCATTTCCTTGTGGAACATAAATAAACTAGGAATCTACTTACTTCTAATTATTACTTACCTGATAAGGGTACAAACTTAGGTTGCTTTGTTGTAATAAAAGACCATTATGATCGCACCTTTCTATTAATAAATCAAAATCTTTTGTTTCGATAAACACAATATGTAGTACCTATATCAAAGAACAAGGCTCAAAATACCGACGGAGAAACTTTCAAACGTTATTAAAATTCAACGGCCCTTGTTCGGGACGGTAAGTGTTGCCAGATTCAAGTTGACAATATTTGTGAAAGCGATAGAAAAAGAAATCTGCTTCATCAAAATTTATTTAGGTAAACGGAAAATAAAATTAACACTAGAAAATGCTGTGGTGTAGGAAGTTAATCGGATAATGGAAAATGTCATAAGGTTCATGAAAATCGAGACGTTCTGCAGCAATAAAAATCTCTGGCAACACGGGGGTAAGCTCAGAATGTAATGTGAAAACTTATTATGTGCAGCGTCATGGAACAAATATTATTTCCTAGAGCAAAGAAATATAACGCGGTTAAATAAACGCATTAAAGTCACATGATCTAAAATTATATTGAACCAAACGTACTTATTTTAACTTTTATGATAGTTTATGATTCTAGATTTTAGAAAACCATATACTTAGTTTGTTTTAGAAGAACTAAAGTTTTTTTTTTACAATGGCAACATTTGTTTTATTTTTGAGTCCACTATTGAACTAGTGGGCGCAAGGATCTCGATTTTCAGTGCAAGCTGTGTGTAATCACACTTAGCTTGCTCTGAAAATCGAAATGCTTTCGTCTGTTGCGATATTCCTATCAGCAAGCCCAACGTTTGGAATTGTGCCCAATGGATGGAAATAGGCTAGTTCTCTATTACTTGGGCCAGCTAAATATCATAATATCAGGATAGTTACTTAGATGTCTACTTTATTTGCAGAATTCTTGCATGTATTTTTTAAACCATAGAGCTCAGTTGTAGCATTCCGTGCTCTTTATTTAAATCGTCAGTTCCCGCTCAAAAGTGGAGGCGGGAAACTCGATAGTGGAGAAGTTTTTAGGCAGATGAAAAATTATGTCATTTTCATTATAAACAACCACCAAGCGAACTCAACCTACATATTGAGTATCGATCGTTCAGAGTAGGTACTCGACAATAGCGATAGTTCTTTCAATAAAAGGATTCGCTTAAGCTTTATTGTTAGCGCTAAACGAATACCTAGTTGAAGAGCCTTTCTAGAATGTCTAGACAACGTAGGCCTTGATTGGTTCCAAACATACAATATAACCTAGGTAGGTAGGTTATTTTTATTAGAGTAACCGTGGAGTTTCTTGCCGGCTCTTCTCCATAGGAAACGACCAATTGGAACCGTGCACCTAGCTTCTGACGTTTCATAAGTGCCCATGTAGGTTTATGTGAAATAAAATATTTTGATTTCGGAATTCCATTTTTGAACATATCAGAGTCCACAACTATATAGCATTTTCTTGCCACGCTGGTTGAGTGAGTTGGTTGGTAGTTCGTGGAAACGGTCTGTTTCATATTTACATGCTTATTTTAAAGGTACCAATTTTGCGATTGTGACCTAACCTTGGGATTTACCAAATAGTACGGGTCACTTTTTTTCTTTTCATGTTATGGTAAAAGACAACATCCTCTCAAGTAACTTTAACGATGTAGGCAAAATTATCGTCAAATGAATGTGGATATGTCATGAGATCTCAAATCTTCATCTATCGCTTCCCACCAGGCGAGATCAAGGTCAAGAGCATGCTTATTTCGCAATTAAAAAAAGCCCAGTGGTCTTGACTTACGAGTTGTAGGTCGTGGGTTTGAACCCAGGCAGGCGTGACACTTTGTGTAAATAATTTTCATCACCACTGCTCTCAAAACGGTGAAGGAAAACATCGTGAGGAAACCGGCATGTCCTAGAACGAAAAATTTGAAGACATGTGACTCTCGAAGAGAGGAGGCCTGTGTCCCAGCAGTGGGAACATTATAGACTGACTATGATGATGATGAGGTACCAACATCAACAAAAACAGATTGAATTACTAAAATCGCGAACATTTTCCTTAGAAGGGTGTGTTACCAATATTTTGTATTAAGTCAACAGTTCAAAGGGAATCCATCTTCAGGATACGGAAGTAAAGGGTTATGTAAAACGACACGGGTATCGCTTACGTCACCACATACAACTAATATAAAAAATGCCAGCGTCTTTGTCTGTCGGTTTGTTACGTTTTCATTGCTAAAACAGCTGAACAGATTCTGACGGTACCTACTAGAAATAGTTTGACTTCCGAAAAAGGGAATAGCAACAATTATAAACAACAATTATAATAATATAGGACTAAAGTCGGGAGGGACAGAGCCATCTTTTGAAAAAAAAAAAAACAAAAAAAGTGGCAGACTTTTGACACTTGAAACTGACTTTTTCGGGGATACCGCTTTTCCGTTAAGTGACGATTTCGACCAGTTTACTCCTGCCGCAAGCCGCGTTAAAGAACTACGTTCCGAAATAGTAAGCCCTGAAAAGGTGAGATACAGTGCTGACAGTTTGTATGGAATATCCGAAACCGCAGACGAAGTAGCGGGAAAACGGTAGCAAGACGATATGTTTCATCCTTTATTTTGTTAGGTCAGAACCTTCTTTTAATAAAACGCCTTCATACGCTGTTAACGTGCTCACATTGCCGATAACTTTAATGGTGTTTATTAAAATGGCGTTTTCAGTCGGCTTTTGTTTGAACACTTAATAACATTTAACACGAGAGGAAGAAAGGGTTAGAATTTTATTATTCCTTCGCCTGTTTCTAAGTCTTTTGTAATATTATGCTTCATCTATATCTTCTATAAATAGTATAAAACGTGTCTGTCTGTGTGACCGCGTTGTTTTTCTAAACTCCGCAACGGATTTTTCTCACCATAGTTTAGAGAATTTATTGCGAATGGTTTATTTGGTTTATACACTAGCTTCCGCCCGCGACTTCGTTCGCGTGAAATTTCTGATTCCCCCGACCCACCCCGTCGCGTCGCATCGTTCTGCCCGTGTTGTTACTTCGTTTTCACTTAGCGCTCGTTCTTTCTTTTTTCTTTTTGCTCGGCTTCTAAGGGTCCTAGCGTAATGTTACATACCCTATAGCCTTCCTCAAGAATTGCGCTATAAAATGCAAAAATAATTTTTCAAATCCGACTGGTAGTGACAGACAGTAGCGCGTTCAAACAGTCAATAAAAATAAAATGTGTCGGTAACTAATAGACTAAGCGCATTTTTCTTTTTTTAAGCATTTTTATACCCGTTGTAATTTCTAAGCGGAAGGTCCGATTCGAATAATTTAAAAAGGAATTTACATATGATTAATCATCCTTGATTATGATATGAACCTATTTATTTGGATCAGGATTAATACCATGTTTATGAAAACACCTTCGCAAATAATGCATTATTTTGTAACAAATTTGATTACCATTAAAAAAGTTATAGTGAGCCAACCTTAAAAGATAGACATATGCTATCGCGGAATTTTTGTAGAACTTTTTAAGAGGAACTATTCTACAATACGTAACTTTAACCGTTTACGCAGCGCACGCAACGGAAGCTCTCAAAGGGAATAAATTTTTCCCGTTTTTGCAACATTTTTCATTGATGCTTAGCTCCTGTTGATCGTAGCGTGATATTATATAGCCTTCCTCGATAAATGGGCTATCCAACACTAAAATCATTTTTCAGTTCGAACCATCAGTTCCTGAGATTAGCGCGTTCAACCAAACAAACAAACAAATTCTTCAGCTTTATAATATTAGTATAGATTCATTAAACTAATGAAATCTGGATGTTTTGTCAAATAGTAAATGCGTGCGAATAAAGGGTGGATCGCTAGAGTATTATAACTAAAAGCGATTTGAAATGTAAACAACGGATCGCACTTAAGTACGATACCTGGTTCCCGTAACTATGAGTGTCTAATCATTTCTTCAAGACTAGGTATGGTATAGCTGGCTGGAGCCATTACCACACCCTGAACAAAAAAGGCACTGAAAATGTTATAGAAGTTTAAAGTTATTAATTAACATTATAATTGTACCCATGTTACCTGTTCAGGTTTGTGTGTTAACAGACAGCTGTGCTACTGGGGAGTTTGTTGCGCCACTTCTTCTTCCCGGCGAAAGCACTAGGAAGTGGTGAAGGGCGGGCGTTTTGAGGGACAGTCATAAGTAATTTTGACATATAAAAATTGCTGAATCTCAGCTAAATTTGAATAAATGTCTTTTGATTTTGATTTTGTGTGCCATAAAGCCAGTAGTTATTCAAACATCACACCCCAGCATTATTGGATTGGGAACTTTGACATCAACCACATTGATTTTATTACCTTCAACTTCGAGAAACCAATTCCAATTTTCACTCAAGTAGGGGCTTATTCCGAAAATTGAGGTTTTCCCTGGTATTTTTAGCCAAACCGCACTTAAGCCATACATTTGTGGCTTAAATCGGGGAAATGCGACTTAATTCGGAGTATTGTTACTAAATTCTGGAAATTGCAGTTTAATCCACAGAATGCGGGCTTTAGGCGCAGAATTGGGGCTTAATTTGAGGCTTGAGGGTTCGCCAAATCCGGAATAGGTTGCATCTCGGATACTTTTGGCGAGAAACTTTCGACCACGTGGATTAATACTGTGGCTCCTAGACAAACATGAGGATGAAGATGGAAAGAAAGTAAACACATTATTATTTGCACATTTGTGAGCTCCTTGCGTTTTGTTTGTCGTGCTGTAAGTAGGCGCCAACAGAAACTCAAACAAGAGGCTCGGTCGCCGGCCGCCATTAGCGTGCGACAGAAATAGCAGACAATCGATTTGTCGTGACGTGAGCAGCCGTACTGATTTGACGTTAGAGCGCGAATAATTTAGCTATTCCACGAAAGCAATCACGAGATAATTCGGTCACACACCAATAACATTTTAGGTAACTAAATACAGGGTGTAAGGGACAGCCCTCCGAAGACTGATGAGGTAAATTCAGTATATCAAACTAAGATGACCGGTACATGAAATTATTTCAGGAACGTTATGGGAATCCAATAAACCTGATTTGTTTTATTACCTCACACGCAATGTATCGTTACCGTGGCAGAATGCGCGTAGCGAACGGCATGCGGCAGCGCAGCAAGCCTTCGGCCGCCGAGTATTTCAACATCCATTGCTGATTTTTTTTATTTTAGCTGTTTTATTTACATAAATGGAGTGCTACGTACAGAGAACGAAATTTTAGATTGAAATAAAGAAATAGTAACTGAAAATACGATTAAAAATTAAAAATTTTCCTGAGTATATTTCCGATGCAATGTGATTCAAAATAAGGAGCTGAACGCACGCGCTGAGTTTGCGGAGGGTTGTCCGTTACACCCTGTATATCGCTTTCATTGCTACAGTGAAAACATAAGAGGAATGGAAAAACATGAGCTACAAAGGTTTATGAAACTTCCAACCAGATTTTAGATACTACAAAAATATGGCCTTACAAAAGTCATGGCCAGGTGCCTTAGGACGTGCAAAAGCTATCATGACTCCAGTGTGCGAGAGAAACCTAACTATACATGACCGATACACCATCCTTTTTTCGGACTGGAAGCATGATGGCATTAATACTTGCATGACAAGGGGGGGCCAAGACAAGGCATATAGTATAAGTAAAGTGGTCGCACAACATAATAGGCACCATTCTTACCCATTTATGTACGTTCAGTCGACGCCCTGTAGAATCGACCTAGTTATAATCGAATGAACCGATTAGGTACACGAGCGAAAATTGATATCCTTTCGAGTTGGAGAATGAAATTATTACACTGAACAGCTTATCTCATTCAAAGTTTATTAATAATATTGGTTTCTCTGTAAAACCCTGGGACCAAGAAAATGCTTTGAAGTGGTAACCAAAAACATTTCAGGGATTTTCAAATTCCGGGTCTATCTTATCTATCCTTTGACCGACGCAAAGGCGTTTACCAAATTGATGTAAAAGATTTTGATACTTCCAAAAAATGTTTTAATATATTTTGGGCAGACAGAGATAAAATTGGGAAGATTAGCGCATACCGCCGGCCGCGTACTACATCAAAAATGTATTAAGCTTAAAAAAACCTAACATAATGCTATATACGAGTACTTATGCCGATACACTGTCTGCGAGGGGAGCATAATGTATTAAGCAAGCCTCGGATTTTCCTATAGCTCAATTTGAAGCAGCTGCGAATTGAGTTTAACTTGAAAGTCTGATGCATCGCACTTATGTGATACTTTAACTGCAGTTTCTAAAAAGAATTAGGCCACCACTACGTTTTCATAAAATACTTATTGAAGTCCATGCTTACTGGTAAACAGTGGACTTTTACAGGGCGATATCACGCAATCATACAAACTAATACTTTGTCAGTGGACAAAGTATGTAAGTACATCTATATTAATAAAATAAGTACAATAACCATCTTTTTGTTTGTAAGTTTGTATATAGGGGGAATCTCTGGAACTACTAGTCGGATATGAAAAAATATTTTTGCTTTTAATAGCCCAATTCTTGAGGCAGGTTATAGGCTATTTAACATCACGCTGTGACCATTAGGAGCCGAGCAATATGAAAAAATGTCAGAAAGAACGCTAAGAGAAAGAACGCTAAGCGAAAACGACATAAAACGAAGTATAAGATGAGGAGATAATTATTTTCCATAATTATGTAGCATTATACCGGGTGTAAGGGACAGCCCTCCTTCCACAGACTGATGGGGGTGAATTCAGTATATCATACTAAGATGACCGGTACATGAAATTATTTCAGGAACGTTATGGGAATCCAATAAACCTGAATTGTTTTATTACCTTCACACGCAATGTATCGTTACTGTGGCAAAACGTGCGTAGCGAACGGCAGCGCAGCGAGCCTTCAGCCGCCGAGTAGTTCAACATCCATTACTGATTTTTTTTTATTTTAGCTCTTTTATTTGCATAAATGGAGTGCTGCGTTACAGAGAGAATGTAATTTTACATTGAAATAAAGGAATAGTAACCGAAAAAACGCTAAAAAATATAAAAATTTTCCTGAGAAATTTATCGGTGGAATATGATTGAAAATATGGAGCTGAATGTACCCTGTTAGTTTGCGGAGGGCTGTCCCTTACACCCTGTATATTCAATTTCGAACCTATATCCACAGTAAATATATATTTACTGTGCTATATCACTTTACGTTAATGTAGGCTTGCCGCGGTTGGTCCGTGGATAGGCGACCATCTTTACATATCAAGACCCCTCTGTGCCTCGGAAAGCACGTTAAGCCGTTGGTCCCGGCTGTCATTCGTATATCTTTGACGGTCGTTACGGGTCGTCAAAAACACGAAAGTCTGAGAACCAGTCTTACCAAGGGGTATGGTATAACTGGGTTGTGGCGGTCAGATAGGCAGTCGCTCCATTTAAAATACTGGCATTCAGATGCATCCGGTTAGACTGGAAGCCGACCCCAATATAGTTGGGAAAAGGCTAGGCAGATGATGATGAGACACGTATTTTTTGCTTTATCATATTAATACAAAATGACTTAGATAAAACGCATTAAAGTTGGGGGGTGGGGGCTCTACTCAGTATAAAATCTAGCAAGGCAACGGTGCAGGTGACGTCATGCCACATTTTAACTCTGTGTATCGCCGTAATCTTTTGATTACATAAAAAAAGAAAAAAAATCGTGTCCAATATTTTTTAATAACCTACCTGACGGACAAAAAAAATTTAGTCACTATAAATTTAGTCTAGTAACGTTCTACCGGAATAAAAAGTATTCTATATCCTGATCCTAACCCAGGGAGGGTTAGGATATAGGATTCTTTTACTTTTATCTATGAAGTTTGGCGCACTGGTAGACCTGTCATGGTCTCTCTGTGTGCCAAATTTCATAGAAATCCGTTCAGCCGTTGAGGCGTGAAAAGATACAACAGACAGACAGAGTTACTTCACATTTATAATATTAGTAAGTACAAGTATGGATTATAGAAAACTACACTCCTAATTACAATATAATGGCGACGCGGTAACTCCTGAGTCCTGACGTTTGAATTAAATTTTATTTGGTGTTTACTTACATAAGAAGTGACTGGACCTCCATTTTGTTGCGGTTCCAGCTATTAACGTTATCAGAGTTATGTGGGCCCGTTACCGGCATGGAAGTGGTTTTATTACTTGCTTACAGGACGGTTAACGTGCGGCCACTAGAGTATCATTTTGATGTCACCGTTGGGATTTTGTGTCTTCCGTAGTTTTAACTTGAGGTTTCTGTGGGTTTAATGCTTGTAGGCATTAAGAATTTGAAATTTTGAAGGACTCTTTTTAGGCATATAATGTAATATCAGTTTCATTTGAGCTTGTTATAGTCCGGCCGTTGAGAGAATGCGTTTCTGAGACCTGTCAATTGGACAATTTCTAGTTGTAATAAGGATCAAATTCACAAAACACATATTCGTTAGTATGAAACTAACGGTTTTCAAGAATGTATTCTTTCGACGGCCGGACTGTAGCTATCAGATATGCTTTACGGCCGAACCCAATAACCTATTTTCAGTAAAAGACAGATAGCTATTGATGGTAGACAGTATAATTCTATCTGTCCTTATGGCAGGCCGGTAAGATTCCATAATCTCTTATAGATTATTGGGACGTTAAAACCATAGATAGATAGGTAGTATGCCAAAACTGGTGATAGATAGGTTATTGGGTTCGGCCGTTAGTAAACGTCACTAACCCATTATGACCTTAAGGGTCAGTCTCCACCAAGCGAAAAAATCCTCGCGGATGCTCGAGCACTTTTTAAATTTAATAAGTACCTAACTGTACTGACTGTACTGATTTGACTTTAAATATAAAATTCAACGCAGACATCAAGCGTTTATCAAGCGTGATGTTTGCTTCGCATTTTATACTTTTTTTTTTTGTGGATGGGAAATCATCAAATGACTTCTCCCGCTCTGGGCGGAGCGGGAGGGCGTGTCAGACTTTTACTGACTAAAACCCACCCGTGTTCCTTCTGTTGCCTGTGCCGGGGCCACGGTAACTCTTTCGAACATCCCGCAACCCTAGCTGGCATCGGCCCTAGCGGACCCCGTCAATAGTGCTGACATCTCTTTGAGGCGCGCGTGGAACACGACGCGCCGTCGACTCGGGCTTGGTCCTTACCGGACGGCGAGCTACCCATTGCTTGCCGTCCGCAAGCCCGCGCCTACGGTGGCCGGGAATCAGCTGCCAATTCCCGACGCCCAGGGCGTCTCCTGCGACGACTAGGGGCGTGAGGGTGCAAAGCTTGCCTCTCCCTCACGCGTCCCGCCTCCTCCTTCACGAGCATTACTGCTTCGCAGAAGGAGGTAATGGCTTCCCATGCACTCTCGCTCCGTACCATGGCCTGGACCAGGGCCGGACGCGAGAGATCGCCGCCGCCGATCGCTTCCGCGAGGACACGGCGGTGCTCCGCCCAAGCCGGGCAGACCTCCACCGTATCGCATTTTATACTTAAAGTCAATATTGATACAGATTTTCAGCGAAATTGAAAAAGTGCTCAAACATCCGCGAGGATTTTTCCGTTTGGTGGAGACTAACCCTAAGACGTTCACCGCTGAAAATAGGCTTGAAATGGATGGTGCTTGGCATAAAAGACAGCTGTTGTTCTCTGTGCTATAGCCGATACTCACTGTGACCTTATAAAAGTATTTTCTAGCAGCGATAATGATGATGAAACTGTCAAAAATGTATGGAACTGACATAAGCTACGTAAAAGCTTATGTCAACCGTTGTTAAAAGTCGTTGTAGAATACGAAATGGTTTAAAAGCGATTGTCACTTGTCTAGGCACGCTGTTTTTTTTTTTTAAGAAATAAAGTTCCGTACCTACCGTCAACTTCAGCATGACTATTGATTTGAAAATAGAAATTCGTGGAACCACCACCACCACACCACCACCACACCACCACCACTCCACCACCCACCACTTCTCCACCACTTCTCCTATCGTATTCTGACGACTATCGTGTCTGATGGACATTCAATTAAGTAAGTTCCCGTTCAAAAGATTGAAAATTATACTAACGATCAAACATACTTTTTTGGAGTTGATTGATGACCAAATTACGGTCAATTTTCTGAATTTTCTTTACGACAGAACTTATTGGCCGGTGGTTTCGTTTCCGTGTTAAAAATACTCATTAGTTGAATAGTATACGTGTACGCAAACTTGAAGTGACTTTTGTTTAAAGATCAATAAAGGCGAGACAACAAATAACATTTTTAGTAATAGTTAAAAAGTTAACAGTCAGCAAATGTGCTTTTTATATCATGCCGCTATGACCTACTCAAATACAGTTTATTCCAAAACATTAGTCAGTCAGTAGATTGAGCTTAAAGATGCATTTATTTATGAAAGTCAAAAGGATTGCAGCAAGCAAACCTTCAAAACCCCTTGATTCTAAAGTTAATGAAATTATGTAGTTTTTCCCTTGGCATAGGAAAAGTGGAGAGGTATCAGGTATTAACTGTACTCGTAAAAAAGGCACCTACTTCTATGTAAATAGTTCGGTACCTACTGTATAATTTATGCTTGTGTATGTCCCGAAATTCCTGTTTGATATAGGGCGAAGTCGACCAAACTTTTACACCCAGTATAAGTTTTTAATTTTTGATAGATTTTCCATACATAAACTGTCAGACGTCAATTTTATTCCGCGGATAAAAGATAACTGACTTTGGTTAAATCAGCCCATAGTGTATTAAAAAGTCTAAAGTTATCAACAAACTGGAAACACGAGCATCAAAAATGCGATGCAAGTAAAATTGAGAGGCGAACCGTGTAGTGTAGTTATTTATTACGCCAGCCATTCTTCTATTTTCACAAAGCTAGCGCTAGCTTGGTGAAAATAGAAGAATGGCTATCTATCTAGTATATACAGGGTGTCTGGTTTCGGAATAGTAAAACTTAAAGGGGAGGTAAAGACCATCAAAGTGAACAACTTTTTCCCGGGGACCAACATCGTAATCGTGAAAAAAAAATCAGTCATCCCATACAAAACTTCAATACCTACTCGAACAAATGTATGAGACGACTGATATTTTTTTTGCGATTACGATGTTGGTCCCCGGGAGAAAGTTGTTCAGTTTGATGGTCTGTACCTCACCCTTAATTTTCGTCACACTGTGTACAGACACATTGTATAGCCTAGGTCCAATAGTAGAAGCTAACTGAATGGTGATGCAGTGATGCACAACCCCGATCTCTTCAAAGTGAGAGTGAACAGGCTTCTTCTGGGTAAGCTCGCTCCATCGTCGACTTTGTCTCTGTCATCTCTGACCTAGACTAAAGTCAAGAGCAAACTTATCTCAAATAAAAAAACAAAAAAAATACTTAATCAAATCAAAACTCAATTTGTAATTGGGACCACAAATTGGCATCCACAGATACCCTTTTTTTGGATGTGAAATCATCAAATGACTTCTCCCGCTCTGGGCGGAGCAGGAGGGCGGGTCAGACTTTTACTGACTAAAACCCACCCGTGTTCCTTCAGTTGCTTGTGCCGGGGCCACGGTAACTCTTTCGAACATCCCGCAACCCTAGCTGGCATCGGCCCTAGCGGACCCCGGCAATAGTGCTAACATCTCTATGAGGCGCGCGTGGAACACAACGCGCCGTCGACTCGAGCCTGGTCCTTACCAGACGGCGATCTGCCCATTGCTCGCTGTCCGCAAGCCCGCGCCTACGGTGGCCGGGAATCAGCTGCCAATTCCCGACGCCCAGGGCGTCTCCTGCGGTGACTAGGGGCGTGAGGGCGCAAAGCTTGCCTCTCCCTCACGCGTTCCGCCTCCTCCTTCGCGAGCATTACTGCTTTGTAGATGGAGGTGATGGCTTCCCATTTACTCTCGCTCCGTACCATGGCCTGGACCAGGGCCGGACGCGAGAGATCGCCGCCGCCGATCGCTTCCACGAGGACACGGCGGTGCTCCGCCCAAGCCGGGCAGACTTCCACCGTATGCTCCACCGTGTCCTCCGGGCAATTCACACAGTAGTGACATCCGGCGTTTCCTCCCGCCTTATCCCGAACAGGTACCTCCCGAAGCACCCGTGTCTGATGAGGACCTGCGTCAGGCGGAAGGTGAGGACGCCGTGGCGCGTCTCCAGCCACTCCTCAATGAGGGGGACTTATCGCCGCAATTGTGGTGTGCCCAGCGCTGGGTTGCGACAATCGCATTCTCAATGCCGCCATGAGATCCCGCCGGAGCTCTGTCCGCCGTGCCGCGATTTCTCGCGGCAGCGGAGTTACGCCCCGGCGTTTTGCCTCCTCGCGCCACTCCCACATGTGCGCGAGGACTTTTGCCTCCAGATCCTATGGCGGTAATCCAGCAAGGAGGTACGCCGCCTTACCGAGACCGTATGGTATCCCCGGGCATCCACAGGTACTCTCCCTACGTTTTATGATCAATTTGTTTACATTTTCAGATATTTTTCGAACAGATCATAGGTAAAAAAAAAAACTAAAAAAGCCAAGGAACCAACACCAACCATCCAGAAACCAACCAACTAGAAATCTAATTGCAATCCTGAGGTCCACAAAAGCCTTGGGACCACATATGATAATATCCTCGGCAATATACGGGTCAGCACATATCAGCCTACCCCTTTGAGAATATAGGCGTAATGTATATGCAGCTCGAGGCTCGAGACAGTGTGGCGGGCATCGAAATCCATTTAGTGGTTGAATCCAAAATTAGCTCGCTACGGCCATACGTGCTATGTGACGGATGAGAAATTGTGTTACATATAATATATGTATGTATTCCTATGCGTGTATATGTTATGTAGGTACAGTCAGAGAAATTAATTGTTAAGCAAATTGACAGCCTACGTCAATGAGGATTTTCTGAAATGACGTTCACTAGGTGGCAGCACTGAGACCTGACAGCGTCAGGTCCGGGCACCTGTAAAAAGTGTCAAAGCGCCTATATTTTCTTTGGTCGTGACTGAATGATGGACATCATCATATACAGGATGTAAGGGACAGCCCTCCGCAAACTTACAGGGTCCATTCAGCTCCTTATTTTGAATCATATTCCACCGGAAAATTTCTCAGGAAAATTTTAATTTTTTAATAGTTTTTTCAGTTAGTATTCCTTTATTTCAATGTAAAATTACATTTTATGTACGCAGCACTCCATTTATGTAAATAAAACAGCTAAAGTCGAAAAATCAGCAATGGGTGTTGAAATACTCGGCGGCCGCAGGCTCGCTGCGCTGCCATTCGCTACGCGCGTTTTGCCACGGTTACGATACATTGCATGTGAGGTAATAAAATAAATCAGGTTTATTGGATTCCCATAACATTCCTGAAATAATTTCATGTACCGGTCATCTTAATATGATATACTGAATTCACCCCGTTAGTCTGCGGAGGGCTGTCCCTTACACCCGGTATTTTAGATTCATTGGCGTAATGGAAGACCTCTTGTCAAAGTGGCACCACCTGGTGGCGTGAATTTTCAAGGAATGATACTTGTAATTTGAGTACATATACAGACAATTTCAGTTGATATTTGCTTCACAATTAATTTCCCTAACTTTGCACATTTCATTGTATTGTATCGCAATCAGAAATGTATGTCTTAACGCTTCCGTAGATACCATTGGGGTAATGAAGTGAGTGACAACCAAATATCGCTATATTAGAATTAGGATAATAATGTAGATTGAAGTCAGGGAAATTAATTGTGAAGCAAATTGACTATCAACTTATATTGTCTGTATGTTCAAACTACAAGTATCATTCCTTGATAGTTGAATGAATTTTTTTTTTTATAAGATATGTTTGCTCTTGACTCTAGTCTAGGTCAGAGGTGACAGAGACAAAGTCGACGATGGAGCGAGCTTACCCAGAAGAAGCCTGTTCACTCTCACTTTGAAGAGAACAGGGTTGTATGCGTTCGGAAACACAGACACAGGCAGAGAGTTCCACTCCTTTGCTGTGCGCATCACAAAAGACATTTGGAAACGCTTAGTGCGAATTGGTGGCATAGCAACTACATAGGTAGGGATGGTAACCTGCAGAAATGGCCCCACTTATGAACGCTTTTGTTATATATTGTTATTACTATAAGTATTTCCAATATAACTTCTATAAAATGATCATACTTTAGTCGACTCCTATCTTCTTAAATTCACTGATTGACAACGCTAGAAGCATGACATTTTGCACCACAGTTTCGTATATATATAACAAAAGTTGGAGGAAGGATTTTTGAAAATTACTCCCCTAAGGGATTAAATAGAGGATGAAAGTATTTACGGAAGTTTGTCATTTTTGCCGATGGAAAATCCCATCGGGAAAATGGCTTGTAATCTCTACTAATACAAGGTGTAACATAATTAACGCACAACCTCTTAAGGGGTCATTGTACTCATCATTATGAACAACTTTTACTATGGGACCAAACCAAACCAAACCAAACCTGAAATCGCGAAAAAAAATAGCTGCTCCCTACGTTCGCATAATTCGTCAAAATGTAGGGAACAGCAGATTTTTTTTTCGCGATTTCAGGTTTGGTCCCATAGTAAAAGTTGTTCATAATGATAAGTACAATGATACCTTAAGAGGTTGTGCGTTATTTGTTACACCTGTATAATAAAGCTTATAGTTTCTGCCTGCATGGGAAGAAGGCGTGAGTTTAAGTTTACGTATAATAAAGTTGAAGAGTTTGTTCGTTTGTTTTTTTGTTTGAACGCGGTTTAGTCTGGAGCTACCAGTCAGACTTGAAACCAGTTGGATTATTTTTGCATTTGATAGCACAATTCTTAAGGATTTAACATCATGCTACGACCCTGAGGAGCCGAGCAAACAGAAAAAAAGTCAGAAAGAACGATAAACGAAAATAAAGTAAGGGGGGCGGGCGGGAGATGCGATGCGCCGCGGTGGGTCGGGGGCCGAGGGAGTTTTATAAAAATGTGGCTGTTATTTTAGAATATTGTGTATCTTACAACTTCCAAGCGAACGGAGTCGCGGGCAGAAGTTAGTTTATAAATAACTAGCTTCTACCCACGACTGTGTCCGTGTGGAAATTGTTATCCCCCGAGACACCCCGTCACATCGCATCGCCCGCCCGCGTTGTTACTTCGTTTTCGCTTAGCGTTCTTTCTGACTTTTTCTTCCATTTTATTCGGCTCCTAAGGGCCCTTAGGAGCCGAATTAACTATATCTAATTAGCTATTTAACATCACCCAATGGGGTGATGTTAGATAGCCTGTAAACTTCCTTCAGAATTTGGCTATGAAATGCAAAAAAAAATTTTTTTCAAATCCGACTGGGAGTTCCAGAGATACTCACAAACATACAAACTTTATCTCTTTATAACATATGTAGATATGTCGCAAGAACAATTCCTCTTTGATCCTGACTAGATAAACTTTGAGATTCGTTGGTTTAGGCGGATTTATAATTACACGTTCCCTTCAACGTTTACAAGTCATCATCTGCCTAGCCTTTCGCCAACTAAAGAAAATGAAAACAAAGAAAATACGTTTATTTGCAGTAAACATGACGCAAAAAAAGAACACAAACACAAAAAGAAACAAGTTGGGGGAAAATATGCGTCACAACTCAACTGTCAACTGTGCTGAAGTCGGCTACCAGTATTTTACATGGAACGACTGCCTGTCGGACGTTCACTACCAGTTACTGGGTAACATGATACTCCTTGGTAAGACTGGCTATCAGACTTTCGGGCTTTTGAGTGTTCGTAACCACTGTCAAAGATCTACAAATGACAGCCGGGACGAACTGATTAACGTGCTTGCCGAGGCACAGAGGGGTCTCGGTGGGTATGTAATGGATGGTCGCTCATCTTCAGATCGAACTCGGCTAGCGTTGCTTAACCTTGAAGATGGACCCGAGCAGCTTCAAAATAAAGTAAAATAATACGATTACATTTATTTTCATCTCTTTTATTCTCCAGTACGTAGATGTTTTACGAAGTCTTTTGTATCAAAATAATTTATATTATTTTTTGTAGAGGAGCGTTGTTTTATGATCCCGTGGGGATATCTGAAAGCATTGGAGTATCTACTAAGGACGAAATATGGCTGAAAGCAGTGTTTTGATATATCTGTAAAGGAGATGTTTCAAAATGGGCCAGGTATATGTACACTACCTCAAAAAAAGAGACAAATCCGTAGAATTCTGGAAAAATACAGATTTTAAATGAGACTTTTAAATGAATATTGCGGTAGCTAATTGACCTTTATCAATTATTTTTATCGACTTATAACATGCCCATAGATCGACCATTGATCATAGAAAGATAACTATCACCTGTCACAACAGTGTCACTTCATAACATGTCGAACGTCATTAATCAAAATGACAGCTTACCTCTATGACCATAGAGAGTTCTCTTTCGTCCGTTGTCACAACAGTGTCACTTCACAGCATGTCAAACTTCATTATTCAATCAAAATGACAGCTTACCGCCATGACGGGTTTTTGTTGTGTGTTGCAATTTAAAGTATAATTTCTTGTGTTTTACCAGCAAACATAGCCATTTTAAAGTAATTGGACAGTTGAGAACTGTTTTAAATTTATTTCCCTATTTTCAAGCATAGTGTACAAAGACCTGGCCCAGGCTTCATACATTTTGGAACATCTCCTTTTTCTTTTTGGTTGGTTCTTGTAAGACGACGATTAGCGTAGGCGGTTAACGACGTGGGTATATGTATGTACCTATGGGTGCAGACTGCGGACGTCAATACGATAATAAATAATTAAACTTTTTAACACACACATGTACCGTAAACACTTTATTAAGAGGCCTGCGACGGATGAATTATCCATACAAACGTAATACCAAAATCATTTGCTGGTTGAGCATAATTAAACAATATTATGATGATATTCGGATTTAGACAATATTTATCTAGGTTCCTACGTTTTTTTTTTTTTTTAAAAACTTACCTAGAACGAAGTTTAAGCGAATTGCATTTCGCGAATTTTTACAGCGTAAAAGGCATGTTTTCATTTGTTTTTTTCTGTATTATAAACAACAATATTTCTAATATTGTTTCCGTAGGAACATAGCATATATTATCAAGTTACAAATTATCTAAAAAACATTGGAAATACATTAAGTTTTCATTCATAATTTTTGGTATTACGGAACACATCCAAATTTATCCCAAATTTCCAATAGAAGTAGCGCTATCGCGCCAAGCAAATGTCAGTGTGTGCGTGGTATTACTCCTGTCACGTGCGTATCGCTCCCACAGGCACTCACACCAGCGCAAGCTTGGTCGCGGGGAGTGTTTGTTGTTATTGCCAGTGTTAGACGTTTACTTTATTGTGCTGTGCGTGCGTAATTATTTTTAAATTGTATTGTGATATTTCTGACACTATTGACCCATGCTATGAACTTGGATTTAGATTTGCCTTTTGATTTGGTATCGAGTTACGTTTATTCTTACGAACTTTGTTAGTTTTGGTGACCCTGAACCGACATGGACTCCAACTCCGAACGTTGGGATGTATCTCACAGTAAGTACAACCCAATGATATACTTACGTATTTTATGTTACCTAACCAGGTGGATGTACTATGTAAATAATTAGTAGGTAGCTAAAAAGGTTTCTTCCTACTATTTATTTGTATATTTTGACTAAACTTCTCTTATACAGTTCATTGAGTTTGACGCTCATAGTTTTTTGTTGAAAAGAATTATATCGATTTAAGGGGGGGAGGGGCGGGGGATGGGGGGAGGGGGGTGTAGAACCCCCCCTATGAAGGAAAAATTGCGCAGCCCTTTTTAAGATATGATTTTTTTAATATTCTAACCTAACTTTCAAATTTTCTGCACTATAACTAAAAAAAAACCACGTAACGGGTCTAAATTCGTTTCCAAACAATAATAAGATCAATGACCCTTTCAAGGTCAAGGTCAACACTCCAAAACTCTCAAAACACTCCCGACTCGTGCGCAGCTGTGTGTGTGAGCTTGTTTTGCTAGAAGAGAGATAGCAATATTCCGCGAACGTATTCCGGTCAATTTGCAGTAGCGAGCGTTCTACGCCGGATTCTTAACAGTAAAAGTTGTTAGTTGGCGAAAGGCTAGGCAGATGATGACTTATAAACGTTGAAGGGAACGTGTAATTATGTAATCCGCCTAGACCAACGAATCTCAAAGTTAATCTAGTCAGGATCAAAGAGGAATTGTTCTTGCGACATATCTACATATGTTATAAAGAGATAAAGTTTGTATGTTTGTGAGTATCTCTGGAACTCCCAGTCGGATATGAAAAATTTATTTTTTGCATTTCATAGCCAAATTCTAAAGGAAGGTTACAGGCTATTTAACATCACGCAATGGCCCTTGGGAGCCGAGCAAAACGAAAAACAACTCAGAAAGATCGCTAAGCGAAAACGAAGTAACAGCGCGGGCGGGCGATGCGATGTGACGGGGTGTCTCGGGGGATAACAATTTCCACACGGACACAGTCGTGGGTAGAAGCTAGTTATTTATAAACTAACTTCTGCCCGCGACTCCGTTCGCTTGGAAGTTGTAAGATACACAATATTCTAAAATAACAGCTACATTTTTATAAAACTCCCTCGGCCCCCGACCCACCGCGGCGCATCGTCCGCCCGCGCTATTACTTCGTTTTCGCTTAGTGTTCTTTTTGAATTTTTTCTTTTTATTCGGCACCCAAGGGTCGTAGCGTGATGTTAAATAGCCTATAATTATCCTCGAGAATTGGGCTACCAATTAATGTAAAAAGAATTTTTCAAATCCGACTTTTTGTTCACAATTATACGGGTTTTAAAATAAAAGTAGCCTATCTGTTACTCCCCGTAACATTAGAAATCTGCCAGTGAAAGTCCCGTCAAAATCGGTCCAGCCGTTTCAGAGATTAGCCGGAACAAACACACAGACAGACAAAATTTTTAATAATTGCTTTTTTTTGTTATAATATACGTATATACTTTTTTATGCATTTAGTAAAACGTTGTTATTTTGACATTACAAACAATTCAACTTTATTTATTTGTATAGATCAGAGGTTCACAGACTTTTTTCTCATAGATCACTTTCAAAATTTAGCTGGTTCCGGTGGGCCCCTGCAGCTACATTCTACCATATTCCTAAAACTCGACAAAAATGTGAAGATTAGATCTAACTCCAAATTTGCGTTGGCTGCATTGACCCCTGGGGGTCCACCTGGACCAGTTTTGCACAATATAAATATGGACAGTACGGAAACTACGTACAAACGCTCGAGACGGCACAGTCACACAAATATGCGCTATGACGAGCAGTGGTCTCGAACGTCATAGAGCGAGATCGGTAGAGGTGCCAGCTAAAATCGGTATATTTGTACCCAAAATCGGTATTTGACAAAAAAAAACAATATTCAATCAAATTCGTTTATTTATTGAAAAAAAAACTTACAGAATAATTTATAACGAGAGCCCATATCGGTAGAAATACCGAAAAATCGCTAGGTTCGAGACCACTGACGACGAGACTCCTAAGCGCTCGTCGCGGTGCTCTCAGTAGTGAGTGCCGCGTCAAGACGAGTGGTCACGTTTAAGTTTATCTCCGCGATCTTTTTAAAAATGCTACGAACGTATTGCGTAGTATACGGCTGTTTGAACTCGGCGTCATCAAAACCGGAGCTATCGTATTTTAAACTTCCTGACTTATTTTAATTTTTCTTTGTTGCTTTAAAAAATAACACTTAAACTGCAAAGTAGCTGAACTAATTTACAAAGAAATAAACAAAATCGGTTTCATAGTACCCTGTCCTTGTTTCCCAACAGTTTATTTAAAAAAAAAACTGTTCATTAGATTGAGAATTTTTTACACAATTAAATTCAATAATAAAGAATTCCGAATGTGTCGTAGCAGACGAAAATATTTTTCTGTAAATAATTTGTAATAATGAAGAATAAAGGTATTTTTTTTTATGTAATGGGTTTTTAATTACTAGGTATGACACGCATTGTCGGATTGAAACGCGGTACGGTTCGCAGCCGCTCATAAGCATTGCCCGCGTGCCACCTGCGCTGCGGCGTCTACCGCGCCAAAACTTGTAAAAGGTTACGCCGTAATTACAAAGTTAAAGATACATGTTGTTGTGTGTTAATATTAAAATGTTTTCCGTGTTTAAACTATCGTCTTTTGCTGAGATTAACCGACGCCATGAGATTACCTATTTAAATTGTATTTGTAAGCTAGTTATTTAAATTCGATTGATTGATCACTACAGAACAAAAATGAAAAAAAAAAAACAATATCAAAAACATTAAAAGTTACAACCCTATTGCTTCAATGGAGCGTAGGTAATTATGTCATCAACTGGGCTTAGTTTCCGTACTATCCATATTATTTTATACTGTTTATTTTAGGGTTTGTGTTTTTGTAGGTCTATCTATTCAATTTAGCAACCTTTTAAACGAAATAAAACGTTGCTAATTGAAGAGTACACCTGTCGCGTAGCGTGGCAACTGAAATGACTGGTTTTACGTTTAGCCGGTTAACCACGTCACGTGGTTTTTTTGTTTACCTTTATTTTAATTACCTAAACTAATGTAGTATAGTTTTACTAAGAAAACCTTTTCGTGGCTACTGAATACACCCTAATCTTTTATGACAATAATACATGATCAAAATCCATCCATAGCACGCAATGCGCCCGAAATATATTACATAAAACACATGAAACCCGCCAACACTGTTTCAGAATTCATTAGCATATATAACACTGATTATCATATTTCAACAGCAGTTCGGTGGAATCAGTTCTGCTGAAATCATAGCACATGACATAACGAGCCAAGGCATTATGACTTTCATACATAATATTGAATAATTGCTTGGAGTTCATTGTCTACTCTTAGTGGTAAACCTTAGATTTTATCTATTCGATAGTGCTAATTTTGCGTTTCTAAACACTCAGTTATGGAAGGAAAACCTCCCTCCCTTCAAAAGAAAAGTTTGTCGATAGCTATTGGAGGTTTATCAGAGGACCTCGGAGACGGGCTGGTTCAGCCAAAAGGTCAGTATTTATTTGGTACTAGCTGTTGTCCGCGGCTTCGCCCGCGTGGATGTCAATACTTCCCTATTTGAATCGGATCTTGTTCACAATTTCATGGGTTTTATTTTTTTTTGCGCGGAACCCTAATTATTTTACTAAAATAAAAGTAGGCTACGTTATTCCTCACAACATCTGCTATCTGCCAGTGAAAGAGCCGTCAAAGTCGGTCCAGCCGTTTTTGAGATTAGTCGGAACAAAGAGACAGACAGACAAAATGTAATAAATTGTGCTTTTGTTATAAGCACCGTATATACTTTAATATGCATTTCGTAAAAAGCTGTTATTTTGACATTACAAACAATTTTATTTGTTCCTATAGATTGATTTTGATGAACAGAAGCTATACAATAATAACTTGCTCATTGTTGTGTATAATTACTTGTTCTGACTGACTGATTCATCAACGCAGAGCCTAAACCACTGGGGCTATTGAAATTTTGGCAGTTGATGTCTTTTAAATTTCCAAAAATCCATCCTTAGTAGATGCTTCCACTAAGGATAGATTTTTTTTTTTTTTTTTTTTTTTTTTTCACCAGGCGGCGGCCGAATTAGCGGCACGCGGGGTTGCGACAATCGTAGAGAGGATCCGGCAATTGGGACTCGAGGTGGCCTTGCACAAGTCCGAGGCCATGTGTTTTCATGGTCCTCGGAACGCACCACCATCGGGTTCCCAAATAACGGTAGGAGGGGTTCTCATCGGTGTCGAGTCGACGATGAAGTACCTGGGACTCGTCCTCGACAGCCGGTGGAATTTCGTGGAGCATTTCCGACGTTTGGCTCCCAGACTGGAGCGGGCCGGGGCTGCCTTGGGGCGGCTCCTGCCCAATCTGGGGGGTCCAAACGCCTCCTGCCGGAGGCTCTACGCGGGGGTCGTGCGGTCCATGGCCCTTTACGGAGCTCCGGTGTGGGCGCGTTCCGTGAGGCGGCGACCGGTCCGTCGGTTGAACGCGTCCCAGAGGGTCATGGCCATCCGGTTAGCCCGGGGATACCGCACGGTCTCCGGGGAGGCGGCGAACCTCCTTGCCGGATTACCGCCATGGGATCTGGAGGCAAAAGTCCTCGCGCACATCTGGGAGTGGCGCGAGGAGGCAGGACGCCGGGGCGTAACTCCGTTGCCGCGAGAAATCGCGGCACGGCGGATAGAGCTCCGGCAGGATCTCATGGCGGCATGGAGAGTGCGATTGTCGCAACCCAGCGCTGGGCACGCCACAATTGCGGCGATAAGTCCCCTCTTTGAGGAGTGGCTGGAGAGGCGCCACGGCGTCCTCACCTTCCGCCTGACGCAGGTCCTCACCGGACACGGGTGCTTCGGGAGGTACCTGTTCCGGATAAGGCGGGAGGAAACGCCCGGGTGTCACCACTGTGTGGATCGCCCGGAGGACACGGTGGAGCATACGGTGGAAGTCTGCCCGGCTTGGGCGGAGCACCGCCGTGTCCTCGCGGAAGCGATCGGCGGCGGCGATCTCTCGCGTCCGGCCCTGGTCCAGGCCATGGTACGGAGCGAGAGTGCATGGGAAGCCATTACCTCCTTCTGCGAAGCAGTAATGCTCGTGAAGGAGGAGGCGGGACGCGTGAGGGAGAGGCAAGCTTTGCACCCTCACGCCCCTAGTCGCCGCAGGAGACGCCCTGGGCGTCGGGAATCGGCAGCCGATTCCCGGCCACCGTAGGCGCGGGCTTGCGGACGGCGAGCAATGGGTAGCTCGCCGTCCGGTAAGGACCAGGCCCGAGTCGACGGCGCGTCGTGTTCCACGCGCGCCTCAAAGAGATGTCAGCACTATTGACGGGGTCCGCTAGGGCCGATGCCAGCTAGGGTTGCGGGATGTTCGAAAGAGTTACCGTGGCCCCGGCACAGGCAACAGAAAGAACACGGGTGGGTTTTAGTCAGTAAAAGTCTGACACGCCCTCCCGCTCCGCCCAGAGCGGGAGAAGTCATTTGATGATTTCCCATCCACAAAAAAAAAAAAAAAAAAAAGGATAGATTTTTGGAAATTTCACACGCGAGCGAAGTCGCGAGCAAAAGCTAGAGTATAAAAAGACCTCCCAAGCGAGCTCATTACTAGTATTTCTCACCGCTCCATTGCACCACATAAAATTAATATTCCATGACCAAAGACTCGAGCAAAGTTAGAACTAATGTAAATGTCGTTTCCCCACTTTCGTTTTAAAGTAATTTACTATTAAGTTATAGTATATTTCGGCACGCGCCCGGCGAACACGTTTTGTCCTTTATTCCGGGAATTAGTGTCGTAATAAAGGGGAATATTCCAGAAATTTTGGTACGGAAACTCTTCTGTGTAAAGGTTTTGTTCGTGTAAATTATCTTCATTGTTTTGTTAGAGAGAACTATGAGGCGTTGTCGATGAATATCGAAGATTTCAAGTGGTGTGCCCTCGTAACGTGGACGTTGAGATTGAAATATGGAATGGAACTTTATTAATTTTTATGTGCGAACATTGAAGTTATGCTGAAATGAACCTTTTTGGCGCAGCCGTGAGGCACACTATTGTTGTTAAAACATTATTTTCACTTTTTATTTTGTCATTTGTATTTTGTGTTTTACGAACCAAATAAACATTATTCTTTTTTTCTTTCTTTCTTTCTTTATGTGAGCTTATATGAGCTTCAACAAGGCCCTAATATGCCTACCCAACTATACTGGAATTCCGCTTCCAGTCTTAACGGATGCAGATGAATACTGAAATTTGACATGGAGCGGCTGATTTTCTGCAACGTTCACAATTCCTTTGATAGATAGATAGAGAGAATACTCATTATTATGTCCACCATAAAAATTACAGACATAAACGTAGAAATTTTACATAGGATGGCACAATGGGCGGTCTTATCGCTAAAAAAGATCTTTTACAAGACAACCTTTGGATGGATTAAAGGGAGAAAGTGAGACAATACTGTAGGTAGTCTGCGGTGTACTAGTTATATGCCGCTTATTGTACGGATACAGCCCTCTTTGCCGCAAAAATGAATGCAATAGCTGTCAAGGCACAAGCTAGGAGAGGATTACGCCCTCCAGTGGATAAGCCCAATCTACTTAATAATTTTTTTAAATACATTCATTCATTGACGAATAACGCACAGCCTAAACCGCAGGGTCTAGAAGCATGAAAGTCTGCACAACAGTTCCTTTTGTAACGAAGATGAGCATTATCCTTTCGTAAGCCGTAATTACATAACAATAAAAAGCCATTGTGTCTCGCGTAGATCTGCGTTCGGCATACGAAGGGTTTTTGCCGATAGGAAATCCTGGCAACACGACTTGTTAATTTATAAAGGAAACACTCACTCCACACGTGCACGCTCCACCCCCGATGCTTGTCCTCGTCGCTATTCCCCGCAGCCTGCATGGGTGACTCCGCCCCCTCGGACTCTGGTAAGGTCCTCCAACGCTTCAGCAGTTCCTTGGTCTTGTCCTTCGTCTTGTCACATGCCTGACGCCAGTTCGTGAAGTACTTCCGAGAGACTTTCGGACTTGAGAGCGACGTGGACTTCGAGTCTTGCCTGACAACAAAATGATTCGGTTAGGTTATGTTAAATAGGTAGGTGCAGTTGAGGGAAAAATATGTATGGACTTTAGTGACTGTTACACGGTCGCCAACCGCGTCCCGACAGAGGTGACCTTGGTTGGCAACCGGCGGAGCCGTTTCAATGTTTGGTCGTAAACCACCATCTACATGGTTGTAAACCACCAAGGTCACCTCTGTCGGGACACGGTTGGCAACCGTTCGCAGTCGCTTTACGGCCGAACCCAATAATCTATTTTCAGTAAAAGACAGAACCCTATTGATGGTAAACAGTATAATTCTATCTGTCCTTATGTCAGGCCGATAGGTTTTCATAGATAGATTTTTCTATCTCCAGTATGCCAAAACTGATAAATAGGTTATTGGGTTCGGCCGTTAGTGTTGTTCGACATTTTCGCCTTGTAAGTAGGTATTGATTAAAACTTTGAAGCACTGTACATATAGCATCTTCGCTGACATACTATTGCGAATTGTATCACCACCCTAGTACTCGTAGTTGAGATACAATTTACAAAAGTAGAAAAAGGTACAAGGAATCCGTTTCTGAATTTTGCAAATTAAATAATATATGTTTTTGCTCATGACTGTACATGGCATTAGTCTGGTCTCGTGTCTCGAAAAACCGGTTATTGTTTGATTGAATATTAATTATTATTTGACTGCATCTTGACGCCAACGTCAATATTATTAATGCTTATGCTTATTAAAGAAAAGCACACTTTGTCCTGCGTCATTAGGATCTGTGTAGATAACAAGTTTATACCTACTCAAGTCATCATCTGCCTAGCCTTTTCCCAACTACATATATTGGGGTCGGCTTCCAGTCAAACCGGATGCAGCTGAATACCAGTATTTTACATGGAGTGACTGCCTATCTGACTTCCACAACCCAGTTACTGGGTAATACGATACCCCTTGGTAAGACTGGTTGTCAGACTTTCGGGCTTCTGACGACCCGTAACGACTGTCAAAGATCCACGAATGACAGCCGGGATCAACGGCTTAACGTGCTTTCCGAGGCACGGAAGTCTTGATATGTAAAGATGATCACCCATCCACGGACTAACCGCGGCAACAGTCGCACGGGTCGATCGATCAGGTTAAGCTACGCAGCTTAACCTGATCAATCGACCCGTGCGACTGTTATTTCTTAGGCGTCGTCCAAATACAACGCGACTACGCGATCATCGGAAATTCGCGCGAACTTGCGATGATCGCGTAGTCGCGTTGTATTAGGACGACGCCTTAGCCACAAGCCAATATAATTATAGAGCTTTCTTTTTATAATAAACCCGTGTGTTGTATTTATAAAACATTGGTCAGGCAGGGGTCATAGTCCTTCCATAGTTTTAGATAACCAGTCTACTTTAGCCACCCAAACCCATAGCTCAATAATTATTTTTGTTTCCATATCCTGCAATAGTCCTACACCAACCGTGGGTTGTCCTTGGGTGCACTTGCATAGTGCGAACAGGGATAATTGTCCCTCTATACCTACTCAAGTAAGTGAGTTATATAAACAGTGGTATAAAGAATATTTCAAGAACTTTATTCGTGAATGTCACGGCTGCGTGTTTGTGTTGTATTGATTTTTCCCTTGTGAATATGTAAACAGCTAGTGACAATGAAAAACGCTCAGCAGTCGGCCATATTTTCACGTATATTTGTCGCCACTGACAAATCGGCCAGCGATCACTTGCATCCAACGAAATGTGTTGTGCTTTGTGTTGCAATTATTCAATGGGTAGGTACTGCTGTAAAAAGTATGTAGTACTTACTGTAGTACGTAGCCACAGGGACTATATTTTGCCCGCGGCTTCGCCCGCGTGGAGGTCGGAAATTGTCCCACGGGAACGTACTACCGGGATAAAAAGTATCCTATGTGTTAATCCAGGTCATAAACTATACGTGTGCCAAATTTCATCCAAATCTGTTCAGCCGTTTTTGCGTGATTGAGTAACAAACATCTAAATATCCAAACAGACAAACTTTCACATTTATAATATTACTTGCAGCATCCCGCGGTTTCACCCGCATAAGTCTCAATTGCGTAGGGATATCAAGATAAAAAGTATCCTATATGTTAAACCAGGTTATAAACTATCTGTGTGCCAAATTTCATCCAAATCGGTTTAATAGTTTTTGCGTGAGAGACTAACAAACATCCATCCATCCATCCTCACAAACTTTCGCGTTTATAATATTAGTAGGATAGGATTATAAATAAATTATAAATACCAGATGACTTTTTTTACCGTCTTGAAAAAAAATAGGTATCATACGCACCCTCGTATGATTTGAATTCCGATATCTTTTAAAAAATATTGTGTTTATTGTTCTAGTGTCATTCATAGATCAATTTATTTCTACGTTATTGAAAAAAAAAATCTTTGCCACAGACTACTCTGTTCACGTTATATCCTATTTTTTTCAAGACGGTAAAAAAAGTCATCCGACATAGAGTGACTTGTAATTTGACATAATCCTTCTAGGACGTAGTAGTGTGACCCAATTGCAACAATTAAGCACCCCATAAAGCCTACGAGAAAATTCATGGGATTCGAGAAAACCCAATGTTTATGCTTTTTTGGAAATTTCCGAGAAATCGTCACTAAATATCACTTTTTTCTAAACTTTCAAATTGAATGGCCTTCATTGCTATTCCATTATGTACCTAATACTCTAACAAACCTTTCGATGTAACCAAATTCTGTAAAACATGAAAGAGTTAAAAGTTAAAGGCAGAAGTTTATTAACCATTATCCATTATTTATATTATATACTATAAATATGACTTGTAATTGGACGTATAGTAGGATGGCCAGAGACGTTTATGTACGTCTCCTTGAACAAAGAAAATAAGGAGATACCGCTAAGGTTTACTACAGAGACATAGTCATAACTTGCTTGCGAACTAAGAAATAAAAGACGGTCGTTGCTCTAGTTTCGTCTTCATCCCTTCCTTACTCACACAACACAAACTCTTCATCTATATTGATGACATCTCTCAATCAATCTACCTAGCCTTTTCCCAACTATGTTGGGGTCGGTTTCCAGTCTAATCGGATGCAGATGAATACCGGCATTTTACATGGAGCGATAGCCTATCTGACCTCCAAAACCCAGTTACAGGGATGTCAGTGGGATGAGCCGCTCTGCAGGATGGTACGGAATAACCTCATTAATACGTCCACCAATACTGCTGAGCGTGCCTGCCTGTTGGCTGTGGGAGAGCGGGAGTCGGTCCTCTCAACGACATCCAGGACAGATGGCTTGACGTGCTTTGCGAGACACGGAGGGGTTTCGATATGTAATGGATGATCACGGTTATCCGTCCAGGAACCGATTTGATGACATCTCTACCCTCTATTCTCGAAACAGCACTAAATTATCTATTGTATGTGATTATCAACGCATTGTTTCGAACTGTAGTAAATCCTACTGGAATCTGCTACTAAATCATAATGTTTATCAACCAAGCTGCGAAGCTATAGTATCAAGATTAAACTAAATTAATTACGAATACTTCTTTTGTCTTGAAATATGCCAGTATTAGGGCCTGCTGCTAAATACGTAAGACATCGATCATCTAGCTAACATGATGGATTACGCGATACCTCTCAATTAAGGCTTTTGAATTAATGTTATCGGGGCTAATCGGTGATTTTGGTTATTTATAATAAGTTATAGAGGTATGAGGAACAGGTGTAAAGTTCACTCATCCTCCATAGAAAAGGGAGGATCCTCCGACCAGACGGGTGTTGTGTCTGGTGGGCTACTGCCCGACGGTTGATGTCGGGATGTTGTATACAGGGTGTGGCGTAAATAGTGGTCCAACGTTAAGCGGTCGATACACCGTATACTCAGCTATCACATACCACAATTTGAAACTTTTTTTCCATAGATCTCAGAATAAAATATTTTTCTATTCTTTTTTGAAAAATGTACAACTTGCTTTACTAATTGGGCTGTACAATTCAGCTCTTTTTGAATAGAAATGGCTACAACTTTTGTTTAAATTAAGGAGTCGGTTATTATTATACTATTTTACAATCTGCAGTAATTGAACAAGTTTTTAAAATAATGGGCACCGACAGTGTGGTACATTTTTTTTACACCATTCGCACCCCAAGTCACACAATTTTCTAGACATTTGAGTTACATTTTGAAATAAACACATTTTTCTTTATTACCTATAAAATTACATTTACAATTTTACATGCATGTGATAGCACATGTATTCCACAGTTATAAACAGAAAAAAATATGATAAAATAATATCTTTTTTAGAAATTACAGCCACATTAGTAAAGCAAGTTGTAAATTTTTCAAAAAAGAATAGAAAAATATTTTATTCTGAGATCTATGGAAAAAAAGTTTCAAATTGTGGTATGTGATAGCTGAGTATACGGTGTATCGACCCCTTCACGTTGGACCACTATTTACGCCACACCCTGTATATGCTGGTCGCACGGTAAACTCTGATTGCGCGATGCAGGATTTTGTGTGACGTCAGTGTAACGCGTTCGCATGTGGCGATGTAGATATGCCGCCACAAAGTTTTGTTAATGGTTGACAATAAACGCGGTAGTATCGAGCTATACAATGTGGAGACAAGAATACAACAATAAATGAAAACACTGGCGATACTATTAGCATTAGAGTATTTTGGAACTATCGAATAAATCCTAACTTCGAAATTAAAAAAGTGATTTTTTCAACCAAACAAAATACAGTAGTAGTGATGGACCGACTATGGGTTTTGCCAGTCTTTGACTAGCTATAGTAGCTAAACTATTGGATATCTTTGATTGAGTTTTCGTATGGGAACGTTATTAGATAAACGCAGTTTAATTTATTGTCATATACTCCCAGATGAAATAAGCGCTTTTAACTTTTCATAACTGTAACACGAGATGCTCTTTGAAAATGTTTCAGCGATAATGAACAAAGAACTTTATACTCTTTCTCCGCCATCTTGAATCTTTTGTGTCCAGTCTGCTCAAATATCTAGGTTACATTTGAAATATTCGCCGCTGATGGGGCTCGAAGGAGCATCGATGCATATTTCAAAGGAGACTAGAATCGTTTTGCTGATATAAACGAGCCAACAGTGCTATCGAGTATCATGTACGAGTTGCTTGGCGGGTTATGAGCGCCTAGTACCTTTGTGTCTACAACGTGTCGTATTGTACCCGAATATTTGATTGTGATCTCAAAATATACTGATATAGAATATTAAATCAATACCTGTGTACCTACGTTGCCGAGTTGTTATGTTATGTATTGTTATGTTTGATCAATTAAAACTTTCTACTAAAAGTTACAGGATTTTCACAAAGGTATTAAGCTATTGCTGGCCTTAATTGTTCCTTCATTTTTCTAGGAACACTATGTAGATACCGGTACCTGCTTTTTGTACTTACATATTTAGGGCTGATTTTTCTTGTCAATATATCTGTCTATTTTCTTGTCAATGCTATTTTGAGACACAAAAGAAAACATCATACCTACCTCTATTAAGTCTTTTTAGAGCTATCATTGCCCTGGAGAGTCTCCTCTCCCTTCCCAACGCAGCATCATTACTGGGAGACTTCTCCGGGGTAGCCTCAATTCCTTGTCACATTACTGCTTCAGCAGGAGGTCCCACTGGCCTACTGATGATGTATAGATAGAAGAAACATCATACCTACCTCTCTAAAGTCTCTTTAGAGCAATCACTCGCCCTGGAGAGTCTCCTCTCCCGTCTCAACGCAGCATCTTCACTGGGAGACTTCTCTGGTGGTAGCCTCAGTTCCTTGTCACATCTACTGCTGGACCTGGAGGTCTTGCCTTCGTCTCCACTGTCTCTCTTCACTGCTAGCTTCACGGGCGACAGGCTGCCGGGCTTGTCATGCTTCTTCACCTCCATACTGATGGATGGGCGGCCGTCATCGTCGTCTTCCTGTAGAAAAGAAAATTAATATTAATGGGAAGGTTCCTTCTTTATCTTAATTTTGTTTGGGGTCAGCGCAGTAGGTTTTGTTCACACTTCTTTCCATACCGCAAATAGCCGACATCTCAGAATACTTCTGTACTAGTCATATTATTATTACCTTGATAAGAATATTATAGGCCGACCGCATAACTGAGACGTAGCCTGAGGTAGCAGCGCGGTGAGGGAGGGGTGTGGTGACGTGATGCGAGAGCTCAGTGATTCGTCAACTTGTGACAACTATCATCAGGCTACGTCTCAGTTATACGGTCGGTCTATAGTTACCTATACCATCCCTAGATGGTAGGCTAACCAGGCGGTTACTACGCCCGGACAGGAACGGCCTGCGCCTGATGACGGAGACCATCACAGGGCACTACTCACTAAACAAATACTTCCACACAATAGACATAACGGACAGTCCTCTGTGCAGGGCTTGCATGGAGGAAACCGTTGCGCATGTGCTCTTTGAATGTACAGGCGTAACCCAGATTAGAACAGAAAGCCACGGGGCACCCAGATCTTTTACAGATAACAACACGCCTGTATTCCCCGAAAGATTAGGCAGAAGTATACCTATAGTACACCCACATTTCGCCAGTTATGTTTAAGGCCCATGTAATAGGGGGCGAGCCTATTGCCATCTACCGGGCACAAATTCAGACTCCGGGCTGCTACTGAGAAATTCCAGATGGAAGACCCTAATAACACTTTGCCCGACCCGGGAATCGAAGCCAGGACCTCGTGCTCAGCAGTAGGGTTTGCGACCACTAGACCAACGAGGCAGAATAAATATAAACGAATTTAATATCTAACATAATCCACAGAAAAAACCAATACCTGTTTATAATAAATACGTGCTGAACTATTTAATTCTGCGAAATAATAATTAACGGATCAATATTGAATTTAAAATGTACGCAATGGTATTTCAAATTATGCTTTTATGAGATAATTTTACACAATCTGGGTTAAGCGCAGGCCACTTTGTATAAAATTAAAACAATGTTTTAATTTTGCTACTTTTGCAGCTATGTACAGTCGCGGTCTGAAAATGCGTACCTGCACACATACGTGGGTCACATTGAAAGTGTTTAGAAAATAAAAAACGGAATGATGTAGAAACCTGGTAATATTTTTATTGCTTTTCGAAGTAGACTCCGTTCCTTTCTAAGCACCGTCGCATGCGATGAAACCATTGACTGAAGCAGTGAGCCCACTCTTCTTTCGGGATCTCTTCCACGCCTTTTTCAAACGCAGCCACGGCATCTTCAGGGTTCATAAAACGAATTCCTCTAAGTTTATCTTTTATTTTTAGAAATAAATTTAAGTCACAAGGTGCCAGGTCGGGACTGTAAGAAGGATGACTCACTAACTCCACACCTTCGATAGACAAATATTCGATAGTCCGTCTGGCGGAGTGAGCTGGAGCGTTGTCGTGGTAGAGGCGGATCCTGCTTCTTGGGCGCTGCTGTCTAACATTTTCCAAGACAACTGGTAAACAATGACTGTTATGCTAATCTGCAGTAACAGTCCTTTTATCTTCTAAAACAATTGTTGCGAAATAACCCGTCCGTCCAAATAATGAGGCAATCATCTTTTTCCCTTGACTTCTGCCCTTCTTTACTTTTGTCGGCAATTTTTCGAATGGAAACATCCATTGCGCAGATTGTCTTTTGGTTTCGGGTTCGTAACAATATATCCAGCGTTCATCACCTGTGACGATGTCACAATACAGCGTTTGAGTCAGGTGACTCACGGACGGAGGTCCGTCATACTTTTCAAGCACTGAGCGGCACCAATCCAAACGACGGCGTTTTTGATCTTCCGTCAAATTATGAGGTATCCATCTAGTACAAGGCTTTCTTACACCTAAATTATCATGTAAGACTTTTTGTACTTGACTCATACTAATGCCTAAAGCTGCCCGAATCTGTTGATATGTCATCATGTATGCGTTGTAAGCTGATAGAAATCAGCTTCTATCCTTAGCCGCACAGTACTCACGTTATCTTCACTAGTCGCCGTAGAAAGACGTCTTTCTCGCGAATCGTCAGTAAGTTTGCTTCGACCACGCTTAAACTGATTAAACCAGTTGTAAATAGTGGCACGGGATGGGGTTTCTTCATTAAATGCTAATCGAAGTCTATCGTAGCATTGTTGTCGAGTAAGACCGCAACAAAAGTCGTAATAAATCATTGAGCGAAAATTTTTTAGTCAAATCCATTTCGACGCACGACAGACACTTTTTAAATTGCCGCCAATTTGTAAAAACAAATGACATATGAATTCATTACACATCTACAGATTCCCAAAGAGTTCATGATTCGAAATTTAAATAAATTTTTCATCGCCTGCTTTTCTTACTGGTCTATTCTAAAAACTTTCAGTGTGACCCCCGTATATGTCACAATGTCGATGATATAATATATGTATGCGATTTGATTAGGTATAAAGCATAGATTTTTTTACGTCGTCTAGGATAGATATAAAAAACCTTTTTTGTAAAAAAACACGGTAAAGTATTAACTGGCATGTACGGACATTAACCAAGTGAGGTCGAACTTACTACAAAAAATAGAAAAATAGGAAGAAATAATCAAATAGAAACTCAAAACATCTTTAAATTCTATCAACAATTTATTGTTTTAATAACTAGTATAGGCTCCATCAGCAGCTATGACGGCCTGTAGTCTATCTCGCACAGATGTGACAAGGCGCGCACATAAATCAGTCCCTCTGATATCACCCCATACCCGTGCACAATGTGATCTAAGAGCTTCAGGGTTTCTTTAGTTCTGACAATCTCAGCATTGAACCAATATGCCCCACAGATTTTCAATCGGGTTCATATCTGCTGACCGAGCAGGCCATTGAATGAGATGAATGTCACGGTACACGTTGAACCTCGCCATAGTACACCGGGCCGTGGGTATCGGTGCATTATCCTGAACGTAATCTTCTGCTGCAGGAGACACAACGCGCACAGTAGGCAGTATCATCTCTTCCAAAAGCGACACATAATTATTCGCAGTTGTCCTACTTCCTAACGACGGCAGTTCTCCGACGTGGTCGTGGCTCATCCACCCCCATAAGTTGACTGTTATGCGATCAGATTCATTTTGGGGCAAGATATGAGCTTCGTCATACCGAGTACCTACGATTATTAACGTCATAAAGTTAATCTTCCGATTTGACTCGATTTAAAAGTTTTTTTATCGGTAAATATAACAATTGACCAATCAAAATCAAGATATTATCGCGCAAAATTAAGTCGGGTAGTTTTGTGGTGAGGTTTGAGTTCCACTTTAATAGCATGATGTCTGTAGCCCCTCGGCGCAAAGCTCGTCGAACCGTCCGAGGACTCACATCATACAAAGCAGCAAAATGACTAGTTCGTGTGAAGCCGTGCTCTCCGTAATGTCGAACCGTATCAGGGGATCTACTCCCTAAGTCCGTCAACGAAGATACGGGCCCGTCCAAAAGTAGTTAATCCGTCAAAACAAGTGTAAAATTAAAATTTTCAGACCGGCAAAAAGACATCGGGCGTAAGGACAACTGTAAAATCGTGTTGCCATTCATTCTTAGTTCGAAAACCGAATTAATCTTAGGTTCGTAAGTTATACGGAGTAGGAAACCCCCGTAACTTCGGCTGAAATTACGGACTTCGTGCTTAGGGAGTAGACCCCCTGTTATTTGCGCGGCGGTTAGTATGGCCGTCGTCCCGAATTGCTCCTATGAATCCAAAATCTTACGGTGAATCGAACTATATTGAGTTCTCGTGTAGCACTAATATTCAAGCCATATTCGTGGAGAAATAATATTTCAGCCCTTTGTTGCATTTATTTCAATCTCTCAATGATTATTTTATTTCAATCAATCAATTTTTATTATATTTTGAACCTAATATGTACGGCGTTCCAGTGGGAGGATAAATAAATAAATTGATAAATGTCATTGTCATCATTCTCCTGCCCTTATCCCAATTTATTTGGGGTCGGCGCAACATGTCGTCTTCTTCCACACTTCTCTATTAGTCATTATCTCGGTAGCCACCCCCTTTCTAGCCCATTATCATCTTTCACACAGTCCATCCATCGTTTCTTTGGTCTTCCCTACTCTTATTGACATCGACATTCATACTCAAACTTTCCTCATGGCGTTTCCCGCATTCAAATGTCATTGTAACAAATGCAATTATGTCAATCTGTCAACTTTTAAATGAATAAGAAATGAGTTTCATCATCAAGAAGTCATTCATCAATACTACTTTTGTTAGAATGAAAAGCATCACAACTGTTAAAAAGTAATAAGTACCTAAATAATTAGATATTAGCATTTTAGACTTTACTGTACACAGCGAGCGTGTTATAGAATCTAATTTGAAAACTGATAATTTTTTTATACCGCGACTGTAAGTAGGTATTTGATTTTTTATAAGCAGCAAACAACGTCCCGGAACGAAAGTATAATTAAAACATACATCCAAAGAATGACAAATAACTCAGAAAAAAGAAAAAAAGAACAAAAAAAAAGAAAAAGATACATTCGGAAAAGATACATTGTTAATTATAAGACATCAATCAATCAACTCAGCCTATCGCAGTCCACTGCTGGACATAGGCCTCTCCCAGGCTGCGCCACAACACTATCAGTGGCTTCCGCAACCAGTCTGTCCCAGCCACCTTTATAAGGTGATATGTAAAAACTGGGAAAACCGAACTGGGCGGGAATAAGTGACAGAGTCAGTTACTTCCACATGCGAAAAAAGAGAGCGCAACAATGCGCTGGAACCAAAATAATAAAAAAAAACCTAAGCGCCAAACCAAATACAAATTGTGTAGAAATAAAATAAGCTCAAATAAACTAATAACAAAAATATTTTCAGTTAGAATGTTCAATTACGCGCATTTGGACTGCCATTTTGCAATGAAATTACTTAGGATTTTAGCATTACAGAGAAAAATATAAAAATCTAGAGGTCTTTTCGGAATAAAATTCTGTCGAGAAAATTTAATCCAATTGCGGGTTCAGTCAGAGTATTAAGCAAATACCTAATCAATAAACATAATTATAACCAAAAATTAAATCCATACCATGCTGCAATAGTGAAATAAATGTTTTTTTATTTTTTTATTTAAGAGACGTTTGCTCTTGACTCTAGTCTAGGTCAGAGATGACAGAGACAAAGTCGACGATGGAGCGAGCTTACCCAGAAGAAGCCTGTTCACTCTCACTTTGAAGAGATCGTGGTTGTATGCGTTCGGAAACACAGACGCAGGCAGAGAGTTCCACTCCTTTGCTGTGCGCATCACAAAATACAATTGGACACGCTTAGTGCGAATAGGTGGAATAGCAACTAGGTAGTTGGCCGTTGGAATGAGGTCGTGGAGATCTTGAGCAATGGTTACGAAAAAGCCCTAAATTTATTTTGGTATCGCCGTCGTCGGTCGTCGGTCCATCTAGCTGGGGGCGTCCCACACTACGCTTGCCGATACGCCGTAAATATAAGATATACCCTCATAAATATAGTTTAGTCTATATAAAGGGACACCTACGATTATCGATGCGAAAAAATCTTATCGATACTTCAAATATCTCACAAGCTATCTAAAATAATGGGAACATCCTTTTTCTATACGATCAGGTTTAATATCGTTACTCTTTATCTCACTTTTTATTTGGAAAAAATATGATAAGATATTATCTAAGTAAATATGGTTGGTTGTCTCTTCTTCTCCCTTTAAATCCATCGCATAAAATATCGCTTTTAGCGATAAGACCGTCCATTATGTCACCTTATGTAAAATTTATACATTTACGAGTATATCTGTAATTCGTATGGTGTACATAACAAAGAGTATTCTATTCTATCGTGTAGGGAGATTGTCGTTTGCCACTTTACCAGTCAATTTATTTCTACTAAATGTAATTAATTAATAATAATAATAATAACCCCACCGCCGTATCTCTACGTTGACGTCGTGGTGGGGCTTGCGTGCTCCAATAAGCCCTAGGTCTGTGCCGGTAGAGCTTACTTTGCCGAGACAGATCTAGGGTGAGGAGCCAGACCAAGAGAGATACAATCCAAGCCAAGGTCGCACATGCCGAGGGCTTCATGGCTAGGGGAGAGCACTAGTCGTTAGTGTGCCAACTCTGGATAATAGGGGGCCTCCAGTTTTATTCACCCTTACTACAGTGAATGCAGGGCTCTGCTGTAGTCGACTTTTTAAGTCCCTAGCTACTCGTGGGAACTACATGAATACTCGATCAAAAACAAAAAAACAACTTCAGGCGAATCAGCCTCAGATAAATGACGAAACATCACAATTCTCTTCGTCATCTCTCTCATCTCTTTTTCCATCAATTCCATCATCATCTCAATCTTTTCGCGTCACTCCGACGCCATCATCTTCATCAATCAGTATACAGTCAGCGGATGTTGTACAGGAGACAAATTTTGTCGTCGATACTGTACCCACCGCTGGAACTGCAACAACTCGTAGGAAATGGAGCATTGAAATGAATAAATTCATCCTACGCACTTATCTTCTTCTTACTAGTATGGAAACAGACAAAAATGCATACCTTCCATCGCTCCACACAAAGTTTCTAGAAAAATATCCGGCTATGCAAGTAAGCCGACAAAGAATAGGTGACCAGCGTCGAGCCATAGTTCAAAAGAAATTACTACCACAGGAAACAATAGATCACATTTATGAGGAAGTCAGAGCCGAACTACAGATGGTACACACTCAAATACAGCAACACTCTACACAATCTTATACACAAACCGGCCATCATATGAAATGGACGAACGAATATAATGAAACAATAATTAAAATATATTATACTGCCACAAAATTAGAAACAGATAAAACAGCCTATAGAAAATATTTACAACAGGAATTTATAAATATATATCCGCAACTATCACATATAACAGAGCAAAGATTATCCGATCAAGTGAGAGCTATTTTAAATAACAATTATGTAAACCCCAATAGATTAGAAGAAATTAAAAACCAGGTAGCTGCAGAATTAAGGGAAAGTAACACCAATACACAAAATATTCAATACATAAATAACGATTACTTGAATACACAAACGCAGAAAGACTTGGAACAACCTGATACAAATATTTACTTCACTGACACGCCTACAAATACACTGACAACTCATATATTCCTAAACAACAGCACAGATACTGACATCGTATCTCAGACATTCGTAAATACAAATGAAGACAATTTCTTGAACAACATAGATATTGGTCAATTTCAACCTACACAAACTAACTTTGATGCTGCCCCAGAAATCAACATAGAAATTGAAGCCACATTTCAACAAGCTCAACATAATTTTATTGAAACATTCCCCACTAACAGGCCATACATCCCCAAGCAGAAGACATCTAGAAAGTTTTCTGCCATAGTTACATACATAAATACTGTCATTCTCCCGAAGCACGTAAATGTCGACACCGAATTCATCAAACTGCAGACCATAATATACTGTGCAGCATGGACGGCAGCTACATGCAACGGAGCTAGAATATTATCATCAGACTCTACACAAAATGACCGTCACACATATAAACAGCGAAAGCCAAAATGGCAAGTCAGATTAGAAAAGAAAATTAAAAATCTAAGAGCAAACATAGGTAGGCTAACACATTTCATTAATGGTAGTAGAAGTCAAAAATTAATAGCGGCAGTAGAAGAAATAAAGAAAAAATACCAACTACACGCACAATACGAAAACTCAAATACACAAATAGAACACTTTTTGGACACCTTAAAACAAAAATTAAGCGCAGCATCCAGTAGACTTAAAAGATACATAACATGCACGAATCGCAAAGTACAGAACACAAAATTTACTAACAATGAAAAAATATTTTATAGGAACCTTGCAGCTAATAACAGAGATACCACTAACCAAACCCTAGAGACACCTTCATCCGAAACACTAAGGGAATTCTGGGCCAACATCTGGGAAAATCCAGTATACCACAATAATCGCGCAGACTGGGTCAATGAAGCAACACGACAAATCCCAGAAATGGAATTTGAGTTTATACCTATAGATACATTTATAGACGTCATCAAACGCACACACAGCTGGAAATCGCCAGGCACTGACCACATTCACAACTACTGGTATAAGAAATTCTCTAACATACATCCATTCTTACATAACTATTTAAATACATTCATCCAATCACCAAATTTACTTCCAACATACATAACACACGGAGTAACTTATATGATACCTAAAGATATGAATGACACTAAAAACCCAGCGAAATACCGACCAATTACTTGTTTACAAACCTTGTACAAAATCTTAACAGCCTGCGTAGGTGAAGTAGTATACGAACATTTAACTAAAAATAATCTTCTAGCAGAACAACAGAAGGGTTGTCGTAAGAATAGCCAAGGTTGTAAAGAGCAACTTACCATTGACGCAATTACTATGAACAGCGCTGTTAAAAGCAGGAATGATATTCACACAATGTTTATTGATTACCAAAAGGCTTTCGATTCAGTTCCACACAGCTGGTTATTACACGTTCTAAATTTGTATAAAATTCACCCAATACTGAAACAATTCTTAGAAACTACCATGCAGAATTGGCAAACTGTTCTTAAAATTAATTCATCCTCCTCGACTGTAGCTACAGAACCAATCTGTATAAAACGTGGAATTTTTCAAGGAGACGCTCTAAGTCCTCTGTGGTTTTGCATGGCACTCAATCTACTCTCACACTTGCTTGATAAAACAGACGCAGGATTCACCCTGGCTAACAATGACACACAATACACCCTTACACACCTCATGTACATGGTGTAGCGAAAAAAAAAATAAAAAGACGGAAAAATTCACTTTTCTTTTCTGCTACGTTACGTTTAATTTAGTTTTTTAAAATAAAAATAAAAAATAACATTAAAAGGTAAAAAAAATGAATATTATTGTATAAAAAAGTTGCAGGTTGTCTTGTGTGAAGGGAAGGAAATAGAGAACTTTGGTCCGATAGGTACGCGAATAACGAACGAGAGAATAAACGTACTACCTAGTCGATTGCAATCTCTAGTAAGTAACGCTACCAAAACATATCGTTATAAAAAATTGAGAACCAAAGTATCTCACATTTTACAAATAAAATTAAATAGTTAATGAATAAAAAAAATCTCGTACTATCTACACTATTAAATTTGTACGTAAAATTATCATAAAAAAAACCGTGGCATAAGTAATTGCGTCCTGGCGAGGTGACGTAGTCTGTAGATTGTCGCAGGTTCAGGAACTGGCGTTGTTTTGTGAAACCTTCGGTGGTCTAAATGCGACCCAACTCTTGACGTTGGCCAAGGACGTCCAGCGTAATTTTAGGCCAAAACCTGGAGGCCGAAAGGCGGCCTGTTCAAAGCTGTTCAATCCTAAGACAAAATGAATTAGGGTTAGACCAGCGTGATCAGACTGAACTTCCGATTGAGGAAAACTGTTAAAAGATACGTACCAGAAAAAATAAAGATGAATTCTTAGAATAATACTTAATACACCATTCTCAATATAATTTTGCCATAAGGTATTAAATAGGACGGCACAGATAGACTGGTTCACTTAAAAAAAACTCGATAATTTTCCACAAACTGGGTCCGTATCAATAGATTCAACTTTTGCAACTAAGAAAAAAATGGGGACCCATCTGTCAGAAGAAAAATAATTCGAATCACGAAATAAAAAGATAAAAATCGACCAGGCTCAAATACAAACGGAAAAAAGGTTGATTATAAAGAACCAAAAAGTTTTGACATGCAGAGTTATGCTGCAATGGATGACATAAAGTTATACGCAGCTGACAATAAAGGGCTTTTCCAACTAGCTGACACAACACAACAATTTTCTGACGATATTTGCATGTCATTTGGAGTAGATAAGTGCAAAATTTTATCAATTTTAAAAGGAAAAATTCAAAATAATAGTTATACACTCGCATCAGGTGAATCGATCGATCCAATGGATGAACAGAGTACATACAAATATCTAGGTTTTAAGCAGTCCAGACAGATACAACAAAAGATGTCAAAACAAGAACTGCTCAAAAAATTCTCACACCGCCTCAACCTTATTTTAAAAAGCAACCTAAACTCTAGAAACACAATTAAAGCTATCAACACATTTGCAATACCTATTCTCACATACTCTTTCGGAATTATACGATGGTCAAAGACTGATATCAAAAAACTACAGCGCACTGTCAATACAGTTCTCACCAAACATAGAAAACACCATCCAAAATCATGCATACAACGTCTTACACTGCCACGCCAAGAAGGAGGAAGAGGATTAATAGACATACACAATTTACACAACAAACAGATACTTTCACTCAGAGCGTACTTCCATAACAAATCAAAACATTCATCACTACACAAACAGGTAACGGAAACAGATAAAAAACTTACACCACTAAACCTATAAAACAGGAACACGCAAATAAATGAACACATTATAAGTACACAAGAAAAAATTGCAGCATGGTCTGCAAAAGCCCTACACGGAAGACACCGAGCCTTCCTGAGCCAGCCACACGTCGACAAAGTTAAGTCGAATGAATGGCTCAAACGAGGCGAATTGTTTCCCGAGACCGAGGGTTTTATGCTGGCCATACAGGATCAAATAGTAGCTACTCGTAATTACAGAAAGTACATCATAAAGGACCAACATCAGCAGACTGACTTGTGCAGACATTGCAACACTGCCTCTGAAACCATACAACATATAACAGGAGCGTGTAAATCACTTGCACAAACTGATTATAAACACCGCCATGATCAAGTCGCTGCAATTATACACCAACAGTTAGCATATAAATATAAACTAGTTAGTGAAATGATACCATATCATAAATATAAACCAGAAATAATATTAGAAAGTAAGGATCAGAAAATTTACTGGGACCGAACGATAATAACAGATAAAACTATTCATTACAATAGACCCGACATTACCGTTCATGACAAAACCAATAAAACAGTTTATCTGATAGATATAGCAATACCTAACTCACACAATACACAAACCACCATATCCGAAAAGCTCAGTAAGTATCAAGATCTCGCCATAGAAATTAAAACCCAATGGAAAGCGCAAACCGTTCATATTGTCCCCATTGTTCTTTCATCTACAGGCGTAATACCAAAATCTCTTACACAAAGCCTTAACACCCTACAGATGCCTACTTACACACTTTACATGCTCCAAAAAGCCACCATCCTTAACACCTGTCGCATCACCCGAAAGTTCCTGACTTCTTCAACACTGTCATCCACCTTTTCTATCTAAATTTCGCCTTACATACTTGGTCCCGACCCGTGTGTAAGGTTTCTTAACCTCTCTTAAATGAGAAGAAACATAAAGAACTGAAAATAATAATAATTAACATTAACATCTTGACCTGGCTCGCGAGGTTGTCGACATGTGGGATGTGGATACAGCAGTCATTGTGCCGATAGTCGTATCAGCCAATGGCTTAATAGCCAAGAGTCTCGACCAACATCTGAGGAGGCTCTCGTTAGGCAGCTGGATCAAGGGCTTGATCCAGAAAGCGGTACTTCTCGATACGGCACGTATCGTCAGGAGGTTCCTCTCTCAGGAGCCCTGACCACCGGTAGCTTGGATCCTATTCCCGATACCGGTGGGCTACTATTTTTTATATTTTTAAATGTTTTTATAAAAATATTTAAAAATGTAAGATATAATATGTATAAAAATGGAATAAAGGAAATAATAATTAATTAATAATAATAATTAATAACTAATAATTTATAGCGTCGCATTATAGCAGGTAATACAACCCCTTTTTTTGGGGTGGGAAACCATCAAATGACTTTTCCCGCTCTAGACAGAGCGGGAGGGCGTGTCAGACTTTTACTGACTAAAACCCACCCGTGTTCCTTCAGTTGCCTGTACCGGGCCACGGTAACTCATTCGAACATCCGGCGGCCCTGGCTGAGGTGATGCAACCCCTATTTCATAAACATAAATATTCACAAAAAAGCTAAATCCTCCTAGGTGCAATACATTTCATAGCTAAACAGAACAAAGACAAATCATAAAACAGGTAAAACCAAAATGCAAAGAGGAATTAGCGAAAAACTGCGAACAGCAAATATTATTTTTAAAAAGGCACTGATGTAAAGTGGCAGTTGTTTATTGTAATTTTGATAAATTAAAAATTACGAAATGCATGTTAATTAACAAGTTTGGCAGTAAAAGCTGAGGTAAACTTTAATAAAAATGAGTCAATATTTAAATGGGTAATTAAATACTGGCCAATCATTTATTACATACTAGCTGTGCCCTGCGACTTCGTTCGCGTGGAAGTCGTAAGATACACAATATACTAAAATAACAGCCACATTTTAATAAAACTACCCCGTCCCCCGACCTGTCGTCGACCGACGCGTTGAATCGCCCGCCCGCGCTATTACTTCGTGTTCACTTAGTGTTCTTTCTGACTTTTTTCTTTTTGCTCGGCTCCTAAGGGTAGCTTGATGTTAAATAGCCCATAACTATCCTCGAGAATTGGGGTACCAAATGCAAAAAGAGTTTTTGAAATCCGACTTTTTGTTCATAACTTCACGGGTTTTAATTTTGTTGCGCGGAACCATAATTATTTTTCTAAAATAAAAGTAGCTTAAGTTACCCGCCCTAACATCAGCTATCTGCCAGTGAAAGTCCCGTCAAAATCGGTCCAGCCGTTTTGGAGATTAGCCAGAACAAACAGACAAAAATGTAAAAAAATGCTTTTTTGTTATATGTACCGGTTATACGTTCTTATGCATTTAGTAAAAAGTTGTTATTTTGACATTACAAACAGACACTTCAATTTTATTTGTTTGTGTAGACTTAGAGTAATTTGTGTACTGACATTGTAGGATGTAATAACCGACCAATTTTCTTTTTATTACTGTTCGTGTTTTACTGTCACACTAATTTTCCAACCGCCGAAAAATAAAATGACTGTCCGTACATTTTTTCAACTGACCATGTTTACCTCCATGATGTTTAAATTGTTGTAAACGGTTGTAAAAAAATATTCCCTTTAAAAAAAAAACAAACGACAGTTAAAAAAAGATGTTAGGTCTTAAAGAAGGTTTTGAAACATAAAACCTTTTTGGAAAAGGTCTAGTGTTGCGAAAATAAAAGGTAGCTATTAAAAGTATATTATGATCCTTTTAACGTAACCCTTGGAAATCTACTTTATAAATTCCACAGATGTTATAGAAAATACAATATGTTTGACCTTATTGACGCCTTGGCAACTTGATTGGTTCAGCGTCTTAGCTTTCAACTCTGCGGGTAGCAGATTTAAATCCTAACTCAAATTAATTACCTATTGATTTGTCCGGTTTAGATGTTGCTCTGCTTCGTACGGTTTTTACGACTTGATAAAACATCGAGATTACTAAATATATCATAAAGTTTAATATGTGCTACACACAAACCTTTCGGAATAAATTCTCTAAATGATTATGAAAACCGCATCAAAATCCGTTGCGCAGTTTAAAATAACGCGGTCACACAGGCAGACACGAAAAGTGACTAATCTATACATCTATACCATAAATAAAATTGAAGTATCTGTTTGTAATGTTAAAATAACAGTTTTTTATCAAATGCATAGGAAAGTATATACGGTACTTTTAACAAAAAAGCAATTTAAAAAAAAATTGTCTGTCTGTCTGTTTGTTCCGGCTAATCTCCGAAACGGCTAGACCAATTTGAACGCGACTTTCACTGGCAGATAGCTGATATTACGGGGAGTAACTTAGGCTACTTTTATTTTAGAAAAATAATTAGAGTTCCGCGCAAAAAAATTAAAGCCCCTGAAATTGTGATCAGAAAGTCGGATTTGAAAAATTCTTTTTGTATTTGGTAGCCCAATTCTCGAAGATAGATACAGGCTATTTAGCATCACGTTACGACCCTTAGAAGCTGAGCAAAAAGAAAACGTCAGAAAGAACACTAAGCGAAAACGAAGTAATAGCGCGGGCGGACGATGCAACGTGACGGGTCGGGGGACGAGGGAGTTTTATTAAAATGTGGCTGTTATTTTAGTATATTGTGTATCTTACGACTTCCACGCGAACGAAGTCGCGGGGCACAGCTGGTCTATAATCTATAATATGTATAGAAGACTAGTAAACATCTTTATTACAAGTGAAATCCTGAAAAGTATTACAAGAACAAGACAGAGAAGAAACATAATCAATTTCCTTCCGAATGCTTGTCTGAATTCGAACATAACCATCCCTAATTTACTCCAGAACAGCAGATACCACTCACATGAGCCGTGTCAGGAGATTACTAAGCCTAATCTTACATGCAGATTAGATTAGTATAATCTTCTCAGATGAATACCTTTGCCATTTAGCTGCATGTAAACGTTTAGTAGAAGATGCTAGCGTTTCATTGCTTTAGTGTGTGTGTCCGATTCTCAAGTCAGGAAAATTAGATGCACAAGAGCCTTTATGAAAGTATAATAACCTTATCGGTAATTATATTTTCGAGCCGTTTGGGGTTGAAATCCTCGGGCCGTGGGGTCCGAGTGCTCATGGTGTGTTCAACGAAATCTCCAAACGGCTGGTTGACACTTCCCGTGACCCAAGGGCTGGCTTTTACTTTGGCCAGAGCCTAGCCTTGCTGCCAGTCTCTTGGGTACATTACCAATCGACAGCGATACGGAGGAATTTTTCGACGCCATGTTTTAGTTTTATAATAGTTTTAGTTAGATTAGGATATTATATTTTTATGTTATTATTCCTTTATGAGTGACCAAAGTATCTGTAGGTATCTAGGTGTAAAGTAGTCAGTTTTGCTACTACCATTGTTAACTGGCTTTTATGCATTTATTCTTTTCTGTTATGATCTTTATCGTGTTGACACAAGAAAAAATCAATCTGCCTAGCCTTTTCCCAACGATGTTGGGGTAGGCTTCCAGTCTAACCGAACGCAGCTGAATACCAGTATTTTACATGGAGCGACTGCCTATCTGATCTCCACAACCCAGTAACTGGTTAATACGATACCCCTTAGTAAGACTGATTGTCAGACTTTCAGGCTTCTGACGACCCGTAACGACAGTCAAAGATCTACGTATAACAGCCGGGACCAACGGCTTTTAAAGTGCTTTCCGAGGCACGGAGAATCTCGGACGGTCTCGGCATGTAAAGATGGTCACCCATCTATGGACAACCCCGGCAAGCGTAGCTTAACTTGATGGATCGACCGGTGAAGCTGTTATTACTTAGCCACGAGCTCCTGTTGACACAAGAAAAGCGGAATCTAAATAAAATCTACTGCAAAACGTTGGGTATACTTTTATCCTTGGGGAATAAAGCTGAGATCTGTGTATAATTCACAGGAACCCAAGAAGAGAGATTTTCGACGAAGTAAAATATCTCTTCTGCGGCATACGTTTTTCAGAAAAATGTACTCCTGCAAAGTGACAAATGTAGTATCCCAGTTGATATAAACAAGAATAACAGAGTTGTGTCTCTGTTATTACAAGCTGGTTTATTAAAATAATATTTGTGGGAGGCCAGATTGTGTACTGAATTATTGATACCTGATGTCGTGTCAGTGTCAGTTGGCTCATGTGGGATTAAGGGACCGACATGTTTGTATGCGCTACTCCATGGAGTAGACAGTACATGGATGATTATATCAACGTTGGGGATAATCTCATTTTGTTTCCGACGTGTACATGAAAAGCGGCGAGTAAAGCTACGGTTTCCTAGAAGAGCGGTGGTTGCCTCATAACGGCCGCAATGACGGCTGTCATGAAAAAGATGGCAATGGGGTTTGACTTCACGGTCTCAAAAAACGCTCCCTAGGAATGCACACAAACATAATAACATAAATAACGTTTTATACATCATTCACCGGTAAATTGCGGACGCTATATGGCGGCTACCGCAGTCATAACACTAGCTTTAGGGTTTCCACTGCTGGTATCGTTATTAATATCCAGTGCAGCAATCTTACGTTCTCAAGATAATCTTATGCAGCGTCCCTTTCGATTGCCGTTTTAAAGCAGTTACTAGCTTTTGTATTTATCGTTTCTCTATACGGTATTATTTTAACGGCGAGCGTGCAATGTCTCCCTGACGTTATCACTCCATTGACATAGTACTCTGTGGGGTAAACCTTTATGGTAGGCATGGAGGGTTGGGATTTATGTAGGTTGTATAAAATACTGCGACAGTGACCTAGTTTCTGTAGATGTTGCCTCACACTGCATTTGTTCTGCCAGTTAAGTTATTGGGGTTTTAGCCTAAAATCATGTCTTGTCAAATTAGGGGAAATTAAACAAAATTTTTCGTGATGACAATATTTGATCTTCTTTTGCTTGTTACCAGTGTGTGAGGTGGATTTTCAATGGAACTTGCAGTTTTGATCTTTATCTCTTTTGCCTAATGCAATAACACATTTTGTAAAAAGTTTGGTTCTGAGACCAGCGCGGGGCAATTGCGTAACACACTTACAGTACGAATCTGTTTCATTTTGACAGTTAAACATCATCAATTGCGATTTTTACCTCTGCAAATATTATAGGGACATCTATAGCGATTTGGATAATTTTTATAGTAATTCATGCATTTGCTCTCGGAAGGCACCATTTTTTGAAGTAGAACTGATGATGAAGACCACAGATGGCCACCGGAACTACTCAATAATAAGCATTTCACGGGTTGCGATTCGATTACTTTAATATGGTTGCTAAGCAATTTATGCTCGTCACAATACATATGGTGAAGTGGAGCTGATGGTGAAGTACCAGGAGAACTCCTCAACAATTAACGTCCCTGCATCGGGAAAAGCAATATTTTGTAAAAGGTGATGAGCAGTTGACATTAGGCTATTATAACTTAGATAAATTACAAAGCGCCCCACTAAAAAGTGAAAAACAAAAAACTTTTTTCCAAAAAAAAAAAAAAAACCGACTTCCAAAAAAAAAAACACTACAAAGTGAAAAATAACTTTAATTTTGGAAGTCGGTGGCAAAAAACTAAAATACGGATCCAAAGACACCGACTTCCGAAATTAAAGTTATTTTTCCCTTTGTCGTGTTTTTTTGGAAGTCGGTTGTTTTTTTTATATATCTGCTAAATCTTATATAAAAATCTCGTGTCACGATGTATGTCCTGAATGAACTTCGAAACTACTGAACCGATCTTGATGAAATTTGGTCACTATGTGTAATTTGGTCCAACTTAAAAGATAGGGTAGTTTTCATCTCGATTATTAACCTCAAGTAACAGCGCGGGCAGGCGATGCATGCGACGGGGTGGGTCGGGGAAACAAGAGTTTTCACGCGGACGAAGTCGCGGGCGGAAGCTAGTAAAAAATATTTTCAAAGTGACCCACATCTGTGAGAAAAGCTTGTAAGTAGTAACATTGCATTTGTTCTGCAGCTTGGATTATGTAATTGGATAAGTTTTTGGGTAGGAGGGGAATGTTAGCTGGAGACGTTGACATGTGGCTGCAGCGACTGACTTATGTTTTGCCTTCATTTTGGTGCAGCAGATTGTTTTAATGTTTCTTTAGCAAGTTATAATTATTGCAGTGGTTGAGGGCAGTGTGGATAAAGGAAGTCTTGCTTGTGATATATGGTATTGTTAAGTTTGAAGTAGAACATTATTATCTAGGTATGGAAAAAGAGTATTTCTGGGCTATTTAATAAGAAATAATTGTCACATTTTCACGACAGGTGTTGTTTAATGTGTGCAAGTAACTTGTACAACAAATTGTCGGATTGTCGCCTGTCACCTGTTGGTTTTGTTAAATAGGCCCTTGGGTTTGATTTAATTTTTTTGAATTCAATTTAAGTGGAATAAGGAGGTGAGGAAGAGGTAAATGTAAATAAAAATAAAACAACTGCCTACTGTTAATGCAGTTTAGAAAGTATGTTTTGTAGAGTATTTATTAGTTAAATGAGTGTCCTGTGATTTCACATCGAAGAATGTAGGTACAGGTAACAAGAATTATTGAACACAACCAGCCCTTTTACTGCAAACTATATAAATAAACTAAAGGATGTGGATTCTGTGAAGCAGAATACCACATTGATCCATTTTCCCAAGGGCGCAATAAAATTATACAGCAGATGTTTGCACGAGTTTAACTTTCATGATTGTGCGAGTATAATAAGTAAGTAAGAACTCTTAAATTTTCTTTTCTTGTACAAACACACCCTGCCGCTATTAAACCATGGCAAGTAACAGATGTTCACTTTAGCGTCCATACATCAAACCTGAAATGCACTCTATTCTCGACACATTAAGGTTCCAAGCGGAATGAAAAGTAGTGTATTAATATCGACCAATCAGCATTCACTATTTAGGCTGATTGTGTCCCTCGGGCAAGTTGGACTAACTTTGTCAAAGTTCGTTACTTAAAGTTCAGGCGGCCGACACTCAGGTTATCGATACTAAAAGGAAATGGTTGTCGTTTAAAGGAATTGTTCAGGAGATTAGTTTTATTCGTATTGCCTGTCTTCGTAGTAAAACTAAGTTATTGTGTTTAAAGACAGAGTTGTTTTATTTGAATTGATAAGTACTTAATAAGTTTAAGCCAGATTTAAATACGAGACATGAAACAAACTGAAATATTTCAAAAGATTCGTGTTTTAAAATTAAAAGTATAGGTACTCTCAGGGAAATATTTTAGTAAGTAATAGATTATTAACATAAATATATATAATATCCCAACCTAATTAAAACTAAGTATATTCTAGCTGTGCCCCGCGACTTCGTTCCCGTGGATATCGTATGATACACAATATACTAAAATAACAACCCCATTTTAATAAAACTCCCTCGTTCCCCGTTGAATCGCTCGCCCGCGCTATTACTTCATTTTCGCTTAGTGTTATTTCTGACTGTTTTCTTTTTGATCAACTCCTAAGGGTCGTAGCGTGATGTTAAATAGCCTATAACTATCATCGAGAACCGGGCTACCAAATGCAAAAAGAATTTTTCAAATTCGACTTTTGTTCATAATTTCATGGGATTTAATTTTATTGCGCGGAACCGATCTTGATGAAAATTTTCTAAAATAAAAGTTCCCTAGTTACCTGCCGTAACATCTGCCAGTGAAAGTCCCGTCAAAATCTGTCTAGCCGTTTCGGAGATTAGCCGGAACAAACAGACAGACAGGCTTGAGACAGGCAGACAAAAATTTGTATAGTTGTTATTTTGACATTACAAACACACTTCAATTTTATTTACTTGTATAGATGTATCTGTTAGGAAATAATGGAACTTACCAATAAATACACACTATTGTCGTGTTGGAGTCTGGATTTGTGCCCGGTAGATGGCAATAGGCTCGCCCCTTATTACATGGGACTTATACATAACTGGCGAAATGTGGGTGTTACTATAGGTACACCTCTACCTAACCCTTCGGGGAAACAAGGCGCGGTGTTATGTTATTATTATTATGTTATGTGTTAAACATTTAATTTGCAAAAGAAGTTATTGAGGTCAATAATCGAGATGAAAACTATCCTAAGTTCATTCAGGACATACATCGTGACACGAGATTTTTATATATCTAAGATTAAAAAAAATAAAATATGGCGGCGAAAAATTCCTCCGCATCGCTGTCAATTTGTAATGTACCCAAGAGACTGGTGGTATTGCCACATTGTATGGCAATGCTTATAGCTTCTGGCCAAGGTAAAAGCCAGCCCTTGGGTCACGGGAAGTGTCAACCAGCCGTTTGGAGATTTCCTTGAAACGAAATTGTCAAATCACAGCTGTCATTCTTTGATAGTTGTAATTTGGCAATTAATACGGACAATTTATATTGGTAGTCAATTAGCTAAATAATTAATTTCCCTGAATTTACATTTTCCTTTGTAGTACCTAGGTATAAGATATTTTGAGTTCCTACGTGGAAATACCGCTGCGCAAACAACACGGAACATTAACGACGTACCTACTTAAAAAGAATAATGAGTGCAATTAATGGTGATTAAGTGCTCAGAAGATGACAATGACAACCGCCTAACTCCTGATTGTAGGCAAACTTAAAATTTCAAAGTAAGCAAGCGAAAACTGCCCACACCTTAAAAAGTAACGTCATGAATCCTACTTTCCACAGGACGGAGTAAAACAACGCTGTTACCTCACTTGTAAGGACGTATTCTCGGTGACAGCGGGTGGCGGGGCGATGGCGGTTGCGGCGCGGCCGGGAAGCGGACCGGCGACGCTCACCCGTACTCGATGACAGCGGGTAGTTCGTGTGGCGTTGCAAAGGCGTAGTTGTTTAGTGAGTGTTATAATATTTGTTCGCGAGCGAAATAATATTTGAAGTAAATACTTTCGTTATGGAAGATTTATTGTTGTTGGCAAAAGAAGATGTGAATAATTATTATAAATAAAGAAAACAAAATGCGCACAGGCACCGCTCGACTGGAGCGCATCGCTCGTACCTCGCTCCCCGCGCCGCTGCCATCGAGAACAGCCCCATATACAACTATGCATTTGAACGCGCCGCTGCTGACGCTGTCCCACCGCCGCTGCTGCCGAGAATACGGCCTTAAAACACTGTAAGCTGACGTCTGCACGGACGTAAACATATAGCGGCGACTTTTTTTCGCGCACTGGGATTTCAACGCTCGGCTTAGCGCCGAGAGTTAAAAATCCAACAGTGTGTTTTTTCGACGCGCTGGAATGCACTCTGTTGGATTCTCAATGCTTGGCTCAACACCGAGAGTTGAAAATCCAGTGCGCGATGAAATCTCGCAGCGATATGTTTACGCCCGTGCGAACGTCGCGTGTCGGCTGAGTATACATTCCTTAAATAGTAAACTTGGATGTTTGATACAAAAACTTCAGGCATTCAATACTGAAATTGCTACGTTATTGTTCAAAAGTCGGGGAAACAGGCCTTTTTTTATAAATATTGTTATTTATTCCCGCTTTCTTTTGAAGAATTATGTTGTACCTACCAGGGGCGAAGCCTTCATACAACCTAATTCCTATCGGCTTCCCTTCGGAACAACTACTATTCTTAATGTCTACTTTTGCCAAATAATATGGTACACCTGTGTGTGTAACTGTGTATTACATCACATTACATAATCATATTTAATACCAGTTTAATACATCATAAGATTAAAATCCTACAGTTTTTTGTCTGATTTTATGAGAACTGAAAAATTTTTTCTTCGGCTTCCCTCCCTCTAATGATGATTGTATCTGCGCCACTGTTACCTACAAGCACCTTATTAGGCACGCCCAATTAGGCTCTCTTACATTGTTATTTTTTCGGAATTCAATTTTAATACAGCTTTCAAATTATTTGGCCTGCCTTTACCTTGTATATTTTTATGTACGTGATGTAATTAATCCTTTTGTGTAAAGCTAAGTAGGTACTGTTACGGGTGAAATATATATTTTATTTTACGAAAACGAGAATAAATTCGATAACAAGATTATTTTGTTTGTTCGTCAACAGACAAACTCAAACAAAAAAATCTTGTGTTTTGAGTGAAATAACACTCTTTTAAAAACGAGTAGATAATTGTTATTACAAGCCTCAAATTGTACTCAAATCTGCAATACATCTTCATCCCTATAAATTGTTTGGTAAAACCAAGTAACTCGTAATTGTTGCAAAATACTGCCGTCTTCCAGTATTTCCACGAGCGAAACCGTGCTAAAAATTTAGTAAGACATAAAATCCCTGAATATTTAATTCATAGAATTAATAAGCTCAGAGCTAAAATAATTGTCCACTTCAATCTTAATATATCGAGTTTCTAATTTTGTTCCATTTTAACAAAAGGATTTTACAACTTAATTAAGTGAGCATTATTTTTTCATTTCTGTGATAATAAAATGTAACTGGCATGGACTACTAAGAGAACTCGACGTTGTTACATTGAAACAATGACGGTAGTTTTGACTTTTTCTACAAAGAGAATATTTTGCAGATTTCCAGATACTGTTGTTTTAAATATGGAATGGACAATGACAAATCCTTGCGCTCATCCTCTGTTCGTTTTGTTCCCGTTAAAGCAGATAATATCAGACTCTTCACTTTTTGTTCATTTTTACTCGAAGTGAAACGTCTTAACACAAAATGATTCAAAAGTGAAAAATTAATTCATTAGTGAACCGATCCAACGTTATAGGATTTCTGCACTCATCTTTCACTCGCCGGCTGAATGATCGAAAAATGAAATGAAAGGAGCAGATTAGGGTTAATTTCTATGTAATTTTGTCGGTGTTGTGTGATAGTTGAATCAAACAGAAATGAGCAGTCACTCGAGTGAACCGTCTAATACCAGCTTTAGACTCGGTATTAGACGGTTCACTCGAGTGACTATGAAAACCAAGCTAGTGATCGCAATGATAAAACGAGTGTTGTTTAAGACAACACCACAGGTCACCAGTGATCTATACGATGAAAGAATTATCGTGAAAGATACACATACATACATACATACATAAACTCACGCCTTCTTCCCATGGGGGTAGACAGAAAATACAGGACGCCACCTGCTATGATCCTTACATACTCCTTTTGCCTCGTTTACGTTCATACATCTGGTCATACACGCACGCCGGTTGCGAGTACTACGCACCTGACCTTTCTGAAGAACATCACCAATAAGATCACAATATATGTCTTCCTAGGGCGTCCCCTTCCAGCGTTTCCACGCACATCTGCCGTGTAAATACCTTTTGTTAGTCGACTTTCATTCATCCTCTCAACATGGCCAAACCATCTAAGCATACTCTTTTCAATTTTATTTTTTTATCGTGAAAGAATCTGGACTAAAATGGCAGGAAATCACCATCTCGTATAGAGCAAGAATGTTCCTTTCTCTCTCGTTCCATATGCATCATGAGAAGAGGCTTTGGCCATGAAGTGGGTCAATAAGAGGGATCTTATGGTAAGTTACCACTTGAGCTTATAAATTTCTCGATAGTCCTATGACTATCGAGAAATTTATAAGCTCAAATTTATAAGCTTTCTAAGCTTTTGTGACTCTATAGTCACATCGCAATATACCAATTAATTGCTGTACAATTCATTATCTGCCTAGCCTTTTCCCAACTATGTTGGAGTCGGCTTCCAGTCTAATCGGATGCAGCTGAATACCAGTATTTTCCATGGAGCGACTGCCTATCTGACCTCCGCAACCCAGTTACCGGGTAATACGATACCCCTTGGTAAGACTGGTTGTTAGACTTTCGTGCTTCTGACGATCCGTAACGACTGTCAAAGATCCACGAATGACAGCCGGGACCAACGGCTTAACGTGCTCTTTGAGGCAAAAAAGGGTCTTGGTATGTAAAGATGGTCACCCATCCACGAACCAACCGCGGCAAGCGTAGCTTAACCTGATCGATCGACCCGTGCGGCTGATATTACTTAGCCACAAGCCCCATTGCTATACAGTTATTGCCTCAATATCTCTGAATGGCCTACATTTGGTTGTATATTAGATTCGTATCCAGAATATTCGATTGCCGTGTCCGTAACTAGGGGCCGAGAATAAACAGACCTTCCATTATCTTTATTGCACCGCGTGCGAGGAACATCGAATTTCTAATTAGCAGGAGATTAGGGATGATGCCTGGGTAAAAAAAGAAATTCTATTTAGTCCGTCAGTCAGATAATAAAAAAATATTAGACACGTATTTTTTGCTTTATCATATTAATGATAAATGACTTAAATAAAACGTATTAAACTTGGGAAGTGGGGGCTCGGTACGTCACAACTCGGTATAAAATCTAGCAAGGCGTGACGTCATGCCACACATTGTAACTCAATGTATCGTAAAAAAAAAGAAAAAAATACGTTTCCAATATTTTTTTATAATCTACCTGACGGATAAAAAAAAACTTTTTGTCATCAACCCTATTCAGCACACGTAACGTTCAGCATAACATATTATAGCCATGGTCTTTATTTGCACCAGCCAGTTTATTCTGAAACAATCTACTGTGATAGCTTAGGTGAAGAGAGCTTGAACTGAGCTGTCTTACCATCTGATGCTAGGGACTGACAACTGACAGCTCACTTCAAACTCACTTCACCAAGTTTTCACGGTGAGATTTTTATAGAACAGTTCGGCAGGTAAATTTAAGGGACGGGTAACACACTGTGGTCATTTGCAGCCGTTCGTGAACACAAGTTTCTCCCAAGACATGCCACCAGCATGCCATCATGTGCTTATAACTCTACGACTAGGGGTTTCCATAAGGATTCTCACACCGTGACCAATGTTCGCCACGTTAGAACCAATTTCATACGAGCTACATAGGTGAGTTCAAACAGGTAAGTATACTAACCAGGCAATAGAGGTATGAGGAACAGGATGTAAAGTTCACTGATCCTCTATAGTAAAGGGAGGATCCTCCGACAAGACGGGTGTTGTGTCGTGTGGGCTACTGCCCGACGATTGATGTCGGGATGTATACAGGGTGGCGATTAGGTTATCACATGAATTGAAACCACGCATTCAGGATGATTCTGGACCCCACTGCGCTGAAATTTTTCGTCGGTTATTTAAAAAAAAATTTGCTGCTCCATACATTTTGACCTCGTAGGTAGGCAAAAATGTATGGAGCAGCAAATTTTGTTTTTTAATAACAGACGAAAACTTTTAACGTAGCTGAGTCCAGAATCATGTACTGAATACGTGGTTTCAATTAATGTGATAACCTAATCGCCTCCCTGTATATGCCAGTCGCGCGGTAAACTCTGCTTGCGCGATGCAGGATTTGTACCTCGTAGGTAGGCAAAAATGTATGGAGCAGCAAATTTTGTTTTTTAATAACAGACGAAAACTTTTAACGTAGCGGAGTCCAGAATCATGTACTGAATACGTGGTTTCAATTAATGTGATAACCTAATCGCCACCCTGTATATGCCAGTCGCGCGGTAAACTCTGCTTACGCGATGCAGGATTTGTATGACGTCAGGTCTTTGATTCGTAGTTCGCATGAGGCGTTGTAGATGCCACCACAAGCATAAGAGAATCAGTTGTGATGGTATTAGCACTTTGCTGTCTCTGTTGCGAAACCACATTTCCGAGGGTAGGTAATCTATGTAAGCCTGTGACGTAAACTAAGATTTAGTAAGAGATTACACACATAACGTACTACAAACGCTTACGCTGTTTTCCGAAGCGTTCATACTATCATTTTTATATGTAGCTGTTTGGGTGGTGTTATAGTTAAATCGCTTTAAAAAGGGTGTCTTCAAAAGCGATTGGGTGTTATGTTAAGAAATTGGGTAGCTTTCCTTCTAAGAAAATAAATTAAATTTCGGAACATGGTGATACTTGGATCTTAGCGAGTCAATGACAAAAATAATAAAATGAATTAATTCAGATTTGTTTGGCCCGAAATTCAGCGACTTTAGAAGACAAGATCCTGTTGAAGGGGTAAATGGGCTATTGAGGTTTGTACGAACACGCGAAGGAATGGCGCAGCAGGCGAATAAAATATAGTTGAGATAAATATTTAACTCAAACTTCAACGGCATCCAGGCGTTGTTTACACCTCAGTCATTAGATAAAGCTAAGGCGAGGTGACAGGAGAAGCCGGTGAAATAATAATATACTAAGCAAGTAGGTCAGACGGTTGACCTGACGCCTCATCCAACATTCATGCTTATTGTCTTGTGTGTTCGCGACACTACTCGGATTGGCCACAGGAACTTTCCAAGCATAATTTAGGTACGGTAAGTAAGTCTATTAATGTTTTAATAGGAATTTTGGAATAACAGAGACCAATTTTGGCGCAGATCTTGCTTATAATGTTGAAGGATGTCGATAGGTAACTTAAAAAAATAAGGGCGTATTATGTGGGGATAGAGTATGAATGATATGCTAGGTACACATTGTGGCCACCTCATCAACATGGCCTAAAAGAACTAAGTTGGTTCAATCACAATCGCCCACTGCTGGATTTCGTTAACGGATAAATTTTAAGTGGTATATTAGTGACCGAAGTAACGATGCTCAAAAAAGATTCTATACATTTTAAATCAGGTGTATTCAAACCCACTCAACAGCGATCGAACTCCCATTAAAACACTTAAAACGATTGCCGTTACTTTCATAAAATCTAGGCCAGTTTGTAAAATCAATATAATAACCAAGAGTTACTCGTATCAATGGTTAATAACAACGCCACAGAAATGTATGTTAGCACAACAGCAATACAAAACACCTCATTACTGGAATCCACTCTACATACATTCTAGCTACGAAGAGTTAATAAAAGCGAATTATTTGGTCGAACGAAACTAATGGCTTTATGTGGACAACATTTGGCGTGAGTCCATTCAGTTGTAGTTTTTTTAGCCTTTGTTTATCTGTGGCTATGTCATGCAAAGTCTATGGACGGTGGAATTGGTAACGTTTACAGCTGGATGGGTAGAATTACTGCGGTGCGAAGGTTCTGGTAGTTGCTTATGTCTTCGTGAAATCTTTTGAGCTTGGTAACTATGACGCGGCAGCCAATTTATTTGTTTTATTAAGTCGTTTGTGATTGGTTACGTCGTGTACGGAGTACGGACCGCCATTGGAAAACTAGTGCTGTGACATTTTGGCTTAGTCATTGGTGATTTGAGTTTGTAACTGGTTACTTTTGATTAACGTCGTGGAGAATGGGCCTAAGTTCTAATAGGTACTTGGTGTGCCGAGCATGCAATTTATTAATTTCATTAATCAAGCAAGTTCGTCCCTGATTTAAGTGAGCTGTCCTTAGCAGAAAACTTGTTTGGGCAGGTTGTAATTGGGTTCTGATTTTCTTAAATAACACAGGCAAATATGTTTGTTCTGATGTTGGTAACATCTGAACAAATATATACAATTTAAAAATTAAACATGACCGTTGTACTCAAGACTGTTAATATTTATCTCTGTTTGTGCTTCAGATGTTTCAGACATCTTACAATTCACCTGAAACAGAATTATCATATACTTCCAGGTAGTAACGTACCATTCCTTTTTATAAGAAATAAAAATGTGAGCGTAGGAAATGTTACTAGGTATTGTAGAGATGTTAAATATACAACCATTTCTAGTTATTATAATAACTATGACATAAAATTGTAAGATAAACGCTGATACGAATTTAGAATAAAAAAGTGAGTCACCCCGCGACGATGACAAGCGGATGTCAGAAATGAGATATAATTATAAAACTATTTTACAAAAAAAAAAAAAAAACAACGGATTTCCAAAAAAGAAACTACAACGTGAAAAATAACTTTAATTTCGGAAGTTGGTGTCTTTGGATCTGTATTTTTTTGCCACCGACCTTCCAAATTAGTTATTTTTCACTTTGTAGTGTTTTTTTGGAAGTCGATTGTTTTTTTTTTTTTTGTAAAAAAAATATTTTTCACTTTTTAGTGGATCAGTTTATAATTTATCTAAGTATAATAGCCTAATGTCAACTGCTCATCACCTTTTACAATATATTGCTTTTCCCGATGCAGGGACGTAAATTGTTGAGTAGTTCTCCTAGTAAGAACCTGGAGAACTGGAATTGATGGTGAAGACATCATTAATTCCAGTACTATAAAACATACATAAATCGATAGCGATTTGTGTACCTCCGTTATATATAGATGAATATAGATGGCTCTGGAGGTAACCCCATTGGTATCAAGTCAGAATCTGATGAGGAGATCCCATGGACATCGAGGGAAACCCTCAAATTTTATGGGCACACAAAATAATAAATTTAACAAAAAATTAAACATCCGAATTGAGAACCTCCTCCTTTTTTTTGAAGTTGGTTAAAATGTTTAAACTGAAAGATCGCAAATAATTACGCAATATATAATTAAACAGGCGTTACATTTATTATGGTACTGTTAGCATCCCTCCGATGCTAACAGTACCTACTATAAATTCAACATGGCGATAGATGCCGTTTGCATAAAAAGATAAAATAAAACACCGTCCATCCGTATGTGCATTCAATGAAAAACAGTTGAGTGAATTTCGATCTGGTTTCGTGGAATAGTAAAAAAACGGTCCACTTTTTCCGAAGAATCATATTTAGCTTTTAACACGAAAAAAGTTGGTTCGTTTTCACGTCACGTTTTGGAGTTTGACAAAGAAAATCAAACGACGACCGAAAACCACCTCGAAACTTTAATCTGTTTTCACTCATTTCCACCGCGAACGTTTTTAGGGGAAGCTGTTCAGAACTCCAATTTTCATCAAGGTTGATTTTAATTTTCGTTCTCAACACGATCAAATGATGATTGATAGAATTCGCGTAGCAGTGTTTATACGTCGCCTCCAGTTTCCATGCCACTTCAGTTGTCATTTATTTTCAGGTAGCGTCTCTGTCGAGTCGTCTGGCCGCTGCCGCATTAAACATTTACGTAATTCCACAGAATATATTGTACGTTATTCAGAGAAATTCTGTCTCGGCCATTTTAAAGTAGACAGTTCTAGGGGTCCCTTTTGTGTTTCTGCGAATTCAATTCCTTGTACAAGCTAAGATATCGAGACGAAACAAGAATAAGGCGGAGAATAAAAAGTTTGTAGCTTCTTACGATACTTGGTCCTGTCTCGCTATGCAAATGGGTTCAAGAGAACAGTAAAAAAGCCTACCCTTAATGTTCCTTTACTTGGAAAAATGCGCAAAACTAGATGTAAATGTAACTGCCTTCAAGAAAATAGTTGCATAATAATAGCAGGCTCTAAGAATATCATAGAATTCTTGATATTCCCATGAACAAATAGGACATGGTAACCGACATCTCCCGAGACAAAATAATTAATCTGCCCTAAAATAATAATCCCTAAATTAGTGCTTACTATAAGCAACGCAGTTAATTATATAAAGTGCCAACTACACAAGTACCTGCTGCAGGGATATATGCGTGGTAGCAATAGTTTAATTAAGTTGGCAACACCGGCCTCATGTCAGATAATAATTAGCGAGCACCGGGTGGCTCGTGGCTCACTCCTACTTGAATACCAAGTTTTGCTGTATGTGAATAGGATCATACTTGGTAGTTGTAATTAGCTGTGAGTAAGCCCGGGTAGCTTAAAAACAACGTTTTAGCTATAGAATTTTGGTATGAAAAGGGATGTTTTTGCATATGAGACAAGACACCTTTGGAATTCATATTTGAGTTAGTCTTCTTCTCTTCGTGCAGGCTTAACTTTTACTTTGTACGCCATTATCTAAGCCAGAACATGGTGGCCATTATTTAAAACTTAACAGCTTACCTTAAAAACTCCAATTGGTGTATAAATATACATATTATATAATTACTTGTCCTCACTGATTCATCAACGTAGAGATTAAACCAATGGGGACTAAAAACTTGAAATTTTGGCAGTTATGTTGCAAGAATCCACTAAGAAAGGATTTTTGGAAATTCGACCTTTAGGGTGAAAAGAGGGGATTTTGTTTGTAAGAAAAATCTTATTCCTCGAGTTAATAAACTTGTTTGGCACGAATGCTTAACTTATTAAATTATAAGGTTTGTTATTTTTTGTTTTTCCGTTTGTTTTTCTAAATTACCCCCTAAAGGGGGATTGGCGGGTGTCAAAGTTTGTATGGAAGAATTTTAACGCGCGATCCGATTAACTCGAAACTCAGTATTTATACTTGAGACTGAAAATAAAAAATAACGTGTATCAGGGTTTTTCGAAAATCTACCCCTAATGTGATTAAAAGGGGTAGTCAATTTTAAAATTTAGGGGAAAGTACGAAATCCACGAACGAAATCCGATGGCTGGTGGAGCAGACAAGTCCTGGAGTGGAGACCACGTATCGGCAAGCATAGTGTGGGATGCCCAGCTAGATGGACCGACGACCTTAAGAAGGTGGCTGGGACAGACTGGATGCGGAAGATGGAGGACAGAGTGTTGTGGTGCAGCCTGGGAGAGGCTTATGTCCAGCACTGGACTACGATAGGCTGAGTTGATTGATTGACGAAATCCACACGGACACAGTCGCGGGGGAAGTGCTAGTGCTGTATATTATGTATACTCATGTTTTTTCATATATCTTTTATCTTAAAAGCTCAGTCTTTTTCGCTTAAATATTGTCAGTCAGTCATTTCAATTGAGCACAAAGGATAGAATGGTCGTACACAATATTTTTCCATTATTATTATTGCATATTAAGGATGCCTTCCGAACCATCCGGGCATCCCTTTGTGATATTGTCCATGAATATTCATTCAGAAAATATAATATATTAACTCTTCGTAGATCAGTACAGCAGAACAAAGATTAATGAAGTTTGTCAGTTGTTAAAGTTTTGGAATAATCTGGGCTGGGATATTTTAGTCTAGGCGAAAATCGGACTTTATTTATAGACAAAGATTTTCGAATATTCTAGGGAACCTTACATTGTTTTGCTGTGATAAGATAGTTTCTTGTCTCGGTCAGTTTGTAGTTGATACAGTCAAAACCGTTTATAACGACTTCGAAGGGACCGTCGGATTACGGTTGTGGTCTGAAATAGATATTTTCAATTTCAATTTCAATAGCCGATAGTCGTTATATCCAAAAACTATGTTAGGTAAACAGAAATGCTAGGACCTAAAAATTTCGTCATACTAACCGGTACGTCGTTTTAAACGATGTCGATAAACGGTTTTGACTGTAGTTCTTGACGAAAACCGAAAAAATATACCACACAGTGGGACCTATGTTTTAACCATTTTGTTAGTATTAAGATTGCTAAGTGTTTCAACATCCGGACAAACCTATTGAGGTTTTTGTGATGTTTCTGTTTATATTTTGTTTTGTTCCTTAGTTAATAAACAATAAAAAAAACCAAACGTCGTCATAGGTAAATTAATTACAGTGTTGTTACGAGCGTCAGAATTCCGTAAGTTAGACAGCAAAAAAAACGTTTTGTCCCCTTCGGGTACGGAACCCTAAAAACTATATTATGTAGGTTGTGGTACCAATTGCAGTCTCCCTGTAAAGTTAGACTAAGTTTCAATATTCTGCCACAACCCAATCGTAAACCCGGCAATGTATGCAGCCGAACGTAATCTACAGATATATGTAGCAGTGTGGGGGTTAAAACCGCTTTGTCACCGGTAGCCGAGATCCAGATATTGTACCGTGTAAGACAAAGACGCTACGGTGCTAGCAGACGTGTCACCGGTAAATTTGTACATAAATAGTATATGTATACTGTCACAGGTAAATATAAATATATATGGAATATGTACACAGATTTAGAGTGGTGATATACGGATATGGATACCTCAAAGCTTTATGCCTTTGCATCTTTGCATACATCTGCGTCATTATTTCTTGTAGAGTTTATTAACGTACAATGATACAACATTTTAATTCTGCTTTATAACTAGCGGAAATTTATCCTATACATATACAGGGTGTAAGGGACAGCCCTCCGCAGACTGATGGGGTGAATTCAGTATATCATACTAAGATGACCGGTACCTACATCAAATTGTTTCAGGAACGTTATGGGAATCCAATAAACCTGATTTTTTTTATTACCTCACATGCAATATATCGTTACCGTGGCAAAACGCGCGTAGCGAACGGCAGCGCAATAATAGCCTTCGGCCGTCGAGTATTTCAACATTAATTTCGTTTTTTTTTTTATTATAGCTGTTTTATTTACATACATGGAGTGCTGCGTACAGAGAATTTAAATTTACATTGGAATAAAAAAAAAAAATTAATTTACCTGAGAATATTCCCGGTGGAATATGATTCAAAATAAGGAGCAGTGATGAAATAATTTACACAAAGTAAAGCGCCTCTCTGGGTTCGAACCTACGACCTACAACTCGTAAGTCGCGGCCGTTACCACTGGGCCACCACTGCTCTAACAATTAACAAACTTATTCTCTACGAAACACGAAATGATAAAGAATGGGATAAAGGGAATTTTCCGCACGAACAACGAACCACGGACTACTGGACTAATTGATGTGATTAAAGATTTATAGATAGAAGTGAAGCTAGTCTCGGGAGGCTGAGACACTAGGAGTCAGCTGAATTAAAGAAACTGTTAGCTAAGTGTTTGCTCGTTGTTGTTAATGTGAGAATACAGGGAAGGTCTTTTAGAACCTTTACCTGTCATTAATTTGACTTGGGTACACCCACGAACGTTCCCGGTCGCCCACTTTTCGCCCTTATTCCCTTAGTAATAAGGTTGAAAAGTCGTCGACCGGGAACGTTAGCCTACGTACCTACGTAGTAACATATTGCAGACAATATTGAAATAGAATACAGTATATAAGCTAAATTATTAAGGGACTGACTAGGTGTCTTTCGACGTTAAAAATGCTGAAAGCTTGATACTTTTGTTATCAGGTGAACAGTAATTCTTCCAGTTTTTAACGTAAGCGGCAACACCGCAAACAAATCGAGCGTCAAACGTTCAAAGTTCGTAATGCGATTACTTTCGATTCTGTATGTTTTTTTTGGTGCACAGGGGAATCAAATAGATTTGTAGTGTCGCTAAAAATATAAATCGAAAAGGTTAATAGAGGATCCGATCCGATCAGGTAAGACCGACTGAGACGTGGCGTATTTCTGTTTCGTTTATTTTCAGCGATTTCCTTTTGGACTGCCCTCTACAAAAATTCGTTCTCTGTCCTTAGAGAGAACGAAGTTTTGTAGTTCGATGTTACCGAAGTAAAAGTGGATCAATTCGATTAATAACTAACGGAACTTAGAAAAATTGTGAGAAGGGGACCGGTCGAACGTCAGCATATTTATTTTTTCTTTGTTTATTAATTTGATCTGAAGCCGAACCTGAACCGATTGGATATTGGATGTAAGAAAGTCTAGGTATAAAATTTTAGCAATGAAAAATGGAAAATAATTATTGTCTATTTTATGATTGACAGGCAGAATCACGCCCTCAGACTAGGTGGAGCGACGATCTGTGCAGGCTGGCTGGTAGCAGCTGGATGAGAGTTGCCGAGAATCGAGCTGAATGGCGTGGAATTGAAGAGGCCAATGTCCAGCAGTGGACTGCTGTAGGCTCACGATGAGGCAGAATCAAACAGGCTGTAACCGCTTAAAAAAATCAAAGTAGATTTTTGAATAGTTTCAGCCTACATCTTTTTAGCCAGGCATTTTCTATTTACACGTAACGTTAGCAGAAATACCGTACTTGTACGTTGCACAGCCACTGGAGCGAGTTAGTCAAACAGGGCTCCGGCAGGGACATGTTGAGTGCCACTAAATGGATTAATCCATCACTGGCTCATACTTTATGAATGCACTGTCAAGTGGTAAAGTAATTTGTTTTAGACTTGTTGTGATCGTGGCTTCGCTCGCTGTTTTATTTTATTAATTTATTAGCGAACCGCCCCTTGCTTCGCACGACTTGACAAAACATCGAGATTTCCTAATCAAATGTACCTAAGTTAATATCAATCTATAGTATACTATAAAATATAATAATGCTGAAGAGTTTATTTGTTTGAACGCGCTAATCTATGGAACCACTAGTCGGATTTGTGAAGTTAGTTTTGCATTTGATAGCCCAATTCTTGAGAAAGGTTGAAGCTATATAACATCACGCTACGACCCTTAAGAGCCGATCAAAAAGAAAAAAAGTCAGATAGAACGCTAAGCGAAAAAGAAGTGATTGCGCGGGCGGGCGATACGATGCGACGGGGTGGGTCGGGGGCCGAGGGAGTTTTATAAATATGTGGCAGTTATTTTTAGTACATTGTGTATTTTACGACTTCCATGCGAACGAAATCGCGGGCAGAATCTAGTGTGTTATACACATGTCCTTCCCTAATAAATTCTCTAAGTAACGTTGAAGACCGCATCAAAATCCGTTGCGTAGTTTAGAAGAACAACGCGGTCACACAGACAGACATGAAAAGTGTCTATATATATACTAGCGCCCCGCCCTTGCTTTTCATGTGTTTTACGAGTTGACATAACATCAAGATTTCTTTATTATATGTAGGTAAGTTAGTTGAGGGGCTTGTGGCTAAGTAATAACAGCCGCACGGGTCAACCAATCAGGTTAAGCTACGCTTGCTCAGTTGGTTCGTGGATGGATGACCATCTTTACATACCAAGACTTTATCATACCCCTCCGTGCCTCGGAAAGCATGTTAACCCGTTGGTCCCGGCTGTCATTTGTAGATCTTTGACAGTTGTTACGGGTCGTCAGAAACCCGAAAGTCTGACAACCAGTCTTACCAGGAGGGGGGGGGGGGGGAGTATCGTGTTACCCAGTAGCTGGGTTGTGGAGGTCTCAGATAGGCAGTAGCTCCTTGTATAATACTGGTATTCAGCTGCATTCGGTTAGACTGGAAGCTGACCCAAACATAGTTGGGAAAAGGCTAGGCAGATGATGATGTGTATTATACACATAAACCTGCCAGAATAAACTCAGAAAAAATTCGTTGCGTAGTTTAGAAGAACAATGCGGTCATACAGACAGGCAGTCAAATTACTATTATGGTTTTTAAAAAAAACTTTAGCTTTTGCCCGCGAGTTTGTCCGTCTTGTTCCTCCGACCCACCCCGTCGCATCGCATTGCATGCTCGCACTATTACTTCGTTTTCGCTTAGCGTTCTTTCTAACTTTTTTCTTTATGCTCAGCTCCCTAAGAGTTGTAGCGTGATGTTAAGTGGCATATAACCTTCCTCAAGAATAGGGTTATCAAATGCACAAAGATTTTTTGAAATCCGACTGCTAGTTCCAGAGATTAGTGCGCTCAAACAAACAAACAAACTAGCTTTATTATTAGTATGATATATAGATAGATACATATATTTGGATAATTAAAGATATTGATTCATCCAAATACATTCCTCCGTTACGGAGCGCGGTGTGATTGGATGATAAACTGATGTTTAAAAGGTTTGTAATCCTTTCACATCATCCTGGAATGTAGATAGGGTGCGCCCCAGAATGATATATTCTACCCTAAAGCCTATCAATATCCGTTCAGGCGTTTTGAATATGTAACGAACATTCCAACTTTCACATCCTTTACGTGTATAAAACGTAGGTACCTAACATCGCTGTCTGTCTATTTCTAAGAATATTAAGTTACTTGTGAACTTTCGAGGTCCCTGATTTTGTTTTAATCACAGACAGTTGTTCATAATGTTAGTATGAACAAATCAGTCTTTGGACATGACAGAATTCAACAAAGCAGAACTGATCCATGTTTCTCTTTACAAGAATTAGTAGACATGTAACAAAAAATACAGGTAATTATCATGGGGCACATGTAAAGCTGGCTTCCCACGGTGCGTGATATTGCGGACGGACGCGGACCAGCCCGCACCGACGCATCATGGGAAGAGTATCGACCGTGGTAAGCTAGCTACCCACGGTCCGTGATATCGCGGACGGACGCGGACCAGCTCGCACGACACACCATGGGAACCTCGTCCGTGGTAGCGCAGACACGTCCGTCGCGGTGCGTCCGACCCAGGGCAAGTCAGTAACTTCAAAGGTTCAAGTGCAAGCTTCTCTTTTACCAACATTTTGGAATGATACGTCGGTACCACGTCGGCGCTACCACGGACGAGACCCTTCCCACGGTGTGTCGTGCGAGCTGGTCTGCGTCCGTCCGCGATATCACGCATCGTGGGAAGCTAGCTTAACAACGGCCCACAGAATTATTTTTTCCACTCAGGTCCACTTGCACGTTCATGGGTCATCCTAAATAACTCGCAGTTAACAGCCAACTCAGGGTTGACCACATAATTCATCTTGCACCACCAAGAGTTAGAGGTTAACCTGTAGTTAAACTTTAAAATATTTAACCCACGGAAAACTCGGGGTAAGTGTTAGTAATGTCAAAATAAATTGACGTTATGTGTTACCGCTAAGAACATATTAGGTTGGAGAAAAAGTTTTTTCGTATTTTACATACAAATTCAAGACATTTTTTCATAGTTAGTTATATTTGATTATATCTGCCATTTGCCAAATAGGTCAAAACTGTTTTGTGGTCAAATCCTAACTCTTCAGCTATTTCAAACTACTAATATGCGCATAGGTATTGCTACAATTATTCAAAAAAATGGCATCTACTTTATCCGTAATAGGGCGACTAGAATCGACCAGAGCGAGTTGCATATTTGACATACAAATTCCCGGACTGAAATCGCTTGAACCAACTTTGTCCTGCTCTACTGACACTGCGTTAATTACATAAATGTCACAAATTTTTTTCGCGGCTTGTGTCGCATTTTACCCTTTTTTGTAGCTTGATAAATAAATAAAAGAATGATGTAAGAAGTATGAATACACAACATGATCCCTCAAAAAATTAATTGCATTGCACTAATAATACAAAGGCATAAAAAAAGAAAACCATTACAAAAAACTAGGATAAACCAATAATTTGCCAACAACTGCGATGTTTTGCTGGACCCAAAGGTTTCGTCAAAACATCTGCAGGTAACCTGTCGGTGGGCATATACCTAAGTTCAACGGTTTTATCGTTAACTTTTTCTCGGACAAAATGGAACTTAACATCTATATGTTTTGTCCTATTGTGGAGAACCAGATTCATGGCTAGTTTTTGTGCACTCTGACTATCTGTATACAAGACTATATTAAGCGATTTACCTGTTATGTCGGATATCAGTCTTTTTAAGAAGCACGCATCCTTTACTGCTGTAGCCAATGCCTATATTCAGCCTATATTTAATGTAACTATATTCAGCTTCAGCGGAAGACAAAGCCATTGTGGGCTGTTTTTTAGCTTCCCACGAAGTAGGGCCGTCTGCCTGCAAGTTCAAAATAGAACCCAGTGTAGGATCGTCTATCAGTTGGACAATTTGCCCAGTCTGCATCTGAAAAACCCGTCAACGTTGTACCTTTTTATTTCCTGTATGTAATACCACTATCCTTTGTTGCTTTCAAATAACGTAGACATCGTTTAGCAATGTTCCAATGTGACTGATCAAATTTAGAGTTAAATTGGCTCAAGTAACTCACGGTGTAGGCTATATCTGGTCTGGTATATACAGCCAAAAACATTAGACAGCCAATTAACTCTCTGTAAGGGTACTCACACTCACCTATACCAGGCTCAAGTTTTTGTCTTCACCAGTGGGGTAGAAACATCCTAACAATCTTGCATGTTAAATCTTTTCAACATCTTTTCAATATACATATGTACTCTGAGATAGCTTTATTCCATAATTATCACAGTGAATATTTATTCCCGTAAAGAAATTAATTTGTCCAAGATCTTTTCTATTCTATTTTTCTCTATGGCAATGGTGCCGATGTCGACAATTCTGCCAATGTCAGATGTGTTGAGAAAAAACGTGCGTGCCGTAGATAGAGAAGTTCATTCTCTATCTACGGTGCGTGCGGTATTTTACAAATGACCTTTGAAATTGTCAAGCGTAGTTTAGTTTTTATACAATATTACTAGATCGTCGACGTATACAGCCATAACCAAGGAGTCTGAGTTCGCATTGTTTTTAAAAATACACGGCTCCGATGTCTGCATAAAACCAAGAACTGACAAAGTCTGTTTTAACTTTGTATTCCAGGCTCTTGGTGCCTGCTTCAACCCATAAAGTGACCGTTTCAAAAAACATACTTTCGACTCTTCCCCTTCCTTTATAAAACCTTCTGGCTGTGTCATGAAGATTTCTTCCTCTAAACTGCCATTCAGAAACGCTGTGTCCACATCCATATGCCGGGATCTTATAATCTTCCTGCACTGCAAGCGCTAACAGGGTTCGCAACGACGAATTGCGTACAACAGGAGAAAAGGTTTCGTGGTAGTCGACACCTTTTCGTTGTCGAAAGCCTTATGCACCAACAACGCCACCTTTCGCATCTCGCTTCAGTTTAAAGACCCACTTGCTAGGAATACACGTTTTAAGATTTGGCTTGTCTACCAAAGCCCATGTGCCCTTTCTGACTAAGGCATTGTCCTCATCTTTCATTGCTAAAATCCAATTATCTTTCTCATCGCTGTTAATCGCAGCCTGATAATTATTTGGATCATCGCACCCGCAACCCATCGTTTAGCCATCGTCTAGCAGAGTATTATATGAGAAATAATCCGGTGGTTTGCGAACTCTTGAAGGATATCGACTAGATTCATTTGAGGAATCTGTAGACTCACTTGGCTGCTGATCATCAACATTGACCTCTACATTGACTGCTTCATTGATTTCAACATCAGCATCCTCAGCATCCATGAAAGAAGTATCTATGCTAGAAGTATCTGCCTCACAGCTCCCAGGTGAAGAGGAGGGTAGTTCTTCTTGTCTTAAAACTGCTGACGATGGTGACTGTCAGGGAGCAAATTGACAATATCAGAGTTCACAGTACCTATAAGCTCAATATTTTCTTTCAGTCCAGTAAAGTTATTTTCAAAAAATGTAACATCTCTTGATTTTAGTAGCCGACTAGGACTTGCCGCAATCCGGAAATAATAAGTACGAGGATCATCTGAATATCCTACAAAAATCTGTTCATCAGCTTTCATGTCGAATTTGCATCTCTGACTTGATGGAACATGAACAAGTGCTCTGCATCCAAAAAACCTTCAGATGAGACAGATCGGGTTCTTTATTAAACCACATTTCAAATAGTGTTTGACCGATAAGCGCGGTGTGGTGATCGATTTTTCTCCACTCCACTGACGCTTCTCTCCACTGCGTCCTGCCAAAAAGCTTTTGAGAGAGAACCATGTGACAATAGTGACCGAGTCTTCTCTACTATGCTAAGATTACACCGTTCACTTACCCCATTTTGCTGAGGGCTGTAAGGTGCTGTCGTTTGCCAATCTATACCCAGTGACAGAACATAATCCATCAATTCCTTACTGATGAACTCAGTTCCATTATCTGACCGCTAAGTCTTTATTTGTCTATCAAACTGTCTCTCGACATGAGAATGAAAAGAACAAAAATTAGTTTTGACTTCAGTATTAGAAGACATAAAATACACAAAAATAAAACTTGTATCTATAAAAATAATAAAATATCTATTAACTGTAAACGAATTTGTAGAAAAAGGTCCACAAATATCGGTATGAACCAATTTTATTGTACTCCACACCAATAGCTTGACCTTTTCTAAGTAGATCCATGCCAATTTGACACAGATGTCTTAACCTCTTATGCCAAAGCTGGAAGTTGAAACAATCAGAGTGGACAAGTTTAGCTGAAACATTATTGAACATTTTAATTAAACAATCGACAGTATATAGCCCATGACATACAGACCCATACGCTAAAACATTTTTACTGTTTACTACACCACACTTTGAGTCACAAATAGTGCAGCCTACTTTATTTAAAACTACAGAGTAACCCTTCGCTACTACTTTACTCACTGAAAGTAAATTACAGTTCAAATCAGGAACATGAACTACATTCTCTGTTCTGTTCGCCAAAGTATCCGTATCAATGGATACATCACCAATTCCCACAGCCGCCACTTTTTGTCCATTAGCCACAGTTCGTTCCACCTTGTACTGGCCGATAACTGCTGAACCTTTCGCGATGTGGAGTCATGTAAAATGCCTGCACCGGAATCAATAATTAATTTTCCATGATTTGCTGCCGGCGCAGAGAGAGAGAGCTATTTCCTTCACAACAGCCTGTTCCACCTTTTCATTATGATGGCAATCTGTACCTTTAACCTTTCCCGACACGCTCATAGCCTTCTTATCCTTCTTATTGGGACATTCGGGACTCTTGTGTCCTGGTTGTCTACACTTAAAGCAGATTATAGGCTTCTTCTTTTTGCTTGTAGAACCTGTTGAACGGAGCACAGCCGCCTCGTTCTGGTGAGGGTCATTAGAAAGCTCGTTTAATAGCTTTGCTTTAACCAACTCACTGGTTACATCAACATTCAAATTCTCTAAAGCCATGTTCAGCAGTTTGTATCGTGATGTCAATCCTCCGAGAATAATCGCAGCCAGAGATCCATCGTCGGTCTTCTTATCAATATCTTCAAGATCTTGAGCAGTACTCATAACGGCGTTGATATAAGATTCTATGTCTTGGAAATCGGTCAAGGTATATCACTGAGATAAAGTACTACGTACGCTAGTAATAATAGTTCTATGAGGTATATTTTTATAATCTACGCTCTCGAGAGAGCCTTCGGCCCATACCTTTATCCTCGTACGCTTTTTGTAAAGCACTCCAAGCCTCCTTAGCGTTTTTCGCATTTCGCACGTGCGCAATTGCACCTCCGTCTACCGTTAGGCATATTTTTGACAACGCCTTCTGGTCATTACGAGAGCGCACATCCTCCGCCGTTTTATCAGAATCTTCATACCCAGCATACCCAGTGATGGTTGTCCGCATAATGTAAGAAGTATTGAATTTTATTTAAAAGAACCGAACAGCTTTTATAAGAATAGTACCAAAAAAGAGTGACAAGAATAGAGTAAAGAGTACAAGCCATAACTTTTTGTATATTAGGTACTACACACCCAATAAGTATGATTAAACAACAGTATCGAACTTCTTCGTTAGATTCACTCATTTTGGCGGACAGAAAAACAATTGGAAAATGGCGGGGAATCGTTTTTACTTTTTCTTTTTTAAACAAAATAATTTCAAATCAGCCAGATATAAACAGTATAGCCAAAGAGATTTTATGACAACTTTATACCTATAAAATACGAAAAAACTTTTTCCCGACCTATTATTTTGTATTTTATATTGTTCGACGTTGTAGTAAGTGAAAATTCGGTACTATATCAGCTGTCAATATAATATTCATGAATTCTGAAATAAAAATAAATACAAATTGTAAAAAAAAAAACTTAAAACCTATTTTACCTTATCTGATGTTTTCGTCAATCAATAAACTAAATCTCCATGGAAACCACACACAATACGATTAAAATTAAATATCATTTTATTTATGTTAGTTATGTTATAAAATTCAGAGACAAAGTATTACGTATCGTAATGCAGTGTAAAAGAGATGGGTATACAATTTACACAGACATTGCAATTATATTTTCAAAAAACACTAACAAAAACTCACCCGGTGTTACTTTTTAGTGGCGCAACGCGTAATAAGAGTTAAAATGTTAATTACGTAACTCCGAGTTTACAAACTCTACATTTATTCATTTAACCTAATAAAACGTGCAAGTGGGCCTTAAAGTTTTTTCCTAAGGTCAGATTATGTAGCGACCTCAATTAGTTTTACCTGTTAACCGCTTGTTTACGACTTTGTCAGAAGTAATCGTCGTAAACGAAGTGTTGAAGAACGTTTCTGTGTCTACCGACACTAGGGACCATTGTGCTTGACTATAGCTGGCGAACACGCAAACGTTACAGATACTAAGGGAGAGCATACACGAAACATTTATAGATTTTTTTAAGAGGCTCCTTACTTGGATTTTCCCAAGTACATCAATCTTACACAATACAGCATGTATCAGAAATGTGTGATCATATTTAAGGGTGTGTATTACACGCTGCATATAAAAAATCCCAAAAATCTGCGAGCTCGCATGTGTTATGTTTGGCAAAAGGTACAGTTTTGCGCAAAAGTTTTGCGTGCGATGCGAATTCGCAATTTTGTGTGGGAGCCCTAACTCCCACACATAGATATAGGTACTGTAGAGGTTTTAACCGGGCGTGCCATTAGCATGCGACCTTCGCAAGTTTAGACGTCGATTGATTTAAAAAGACAAACGTTGATTTTGAATGTTAGAATAGGGGAAGCAAAAACAATTTAGTTGACAGTCGGCCTCCCAGCCCTGACTGATGTGCATACAGATAGAACATAGCGGTGTCTTGGAAATGTACTTTCTATGAGCTAAAGGAAATATAATAATATAATCCGTTCCGGAGTTACAAAGTTATTGTAGCTTTGTTGTCCCGCACACATCACACGTAGTAGTCTGTTCGCCCCCCATAACATCCTTGCAGATTGCTACAGTGCACTGTTATAACGCTCAGACCCAGAATCATAATATTTGATAATGGATTTTTATGGGAATGAAGATATAATAATAATATGTGCATAATGGGATGAACTAGCTAATCTGAAAGGTGAGGCGTCCAGATTTCTATTTGATTAACTAATAAGAGTTACGCTGACAGACTTTAGTATTTCCTCTTTGCCTTTATTTCACAACACTATATTATATTAGTTTGTATGTTACAGGAAATCCTTCCAAACTATGTTTGTATTTCCGAAGTATCGCTGTCTATTGTCGACGCGGTACATCGTCATGCCGGATTTATGAGCAAGCAAGCAATTCTATCGGAGATGATCAGAGATAACAGTTGTAGCTGTCAGCAATCTAGTATTCTTTGTTCAACGATGGCCGTTTACGGGCCAAAGATGATGTAAGAAAAGAATCGATTAATAAAGTCAGGGAAATTTATTGTTTAGCAAATGTACTACCAACGTAAATTGTCCGTTTAATGTAATCACAACTGTCATTCTTGACAAGTTATATGAAATGACACGAAAACTTTACTAAGGGTGTCCATTTGCTTAACTAAATTTTTCAGACTGTACCTAAAAGTAGAATTAAAGAACAAGCAAGCTTTTTATCACACTTTTTACCACACTTTTTTTGTTAAATGAAAGAATAGCAGAGTTGTGGTGTTTAGTTAATCCTATAGGAACAAACGGCGATTAATGATATGACTTCCCGTGGTATTATTTCTTATCCCTTTTGTGATGATCCTGCGTCCCGACAGGGGTGACTTTGGTGGTATACAACCGTGTAGATGGTGGTTTACGATTAAACCTAAAACAGCTCTACCGGTCGCCAACCAAGGTCACCAACCGTGTAGCAGGCGCTTTAGCCACTGCTTTGTTGGATAGCTAGTTGAAAGAAAATAATAATAAAAAAATGCGTTTATTGGCATTAATATAAACAAAATACCTTAGGTATGTGTAAAGAAGATTACCAGTACCCTGCACCCTAATTGCGTAACAGACTATCAATCACAAACTGAAAGATTTTGATGCAAATTGCTAATCCATTGCTTCATAAGTTCGAAAAATGTATCTGCTCAACAACGTAAATAACGCAATGTATGTTGTTGAACTGTCAAAATGAAACTAATTCCTGCTGAAAGTGTGTTACGTAATTGCCCCGCTGGTAATTGTTATTGTAAACTAGCTGTGCCCTGCGACTTCGTTCGCGTGGAAGTCGTAAGATACACAAGATACAAAATAACAACCACATTTTAGTAAAATGCCCTCGTCCTCCGACCCGTTGCGTTGCACCACCCGCCCGCGCTATTACTTCGATTTCGATTCGATTTTCTATGTTCTTTCTGACTTTTTTTCTTTTTCCTCGGCTCCTAAGGGTCATAGCGTGACGTTAAATAGCATATAACTATCATCGAAAATTAGGCTACCAAATGCAAAAATAATTGTTCAAATCCGACTTTTTGCTCACAATTTCATGGTTTTTTTTTGCGCGGAACCCTACTTATTTTTCTAAAATAAAAGTAGCAAAGTTACTCCCCATAACTCCAGCTATCTGCCAGTGAAAATCCCGTCAAAATCGGTCCAGCCGTTTCGGAGATAAGCCGGAACAAACAGACAGAAAAAATTTAAAAAAATGCTTTTTGTTCTAGTCACCGTATATACTTTCTTTTGCATTTAGTAAAAAGTTGTTATTTTGACATTACAAACAGCCACTTCCATTTTATTTATTTGTATAGTTATAGATGCCAACCTCATGTTCAGCAGACATGAACGAATTCACAATGAGGCAGTAAAAGATTCTGCAGTGTGTGCACTCCCTAGTAGGCAGTTCAGTATATACAGGGAGACAAGCTTACGGGTAGATATGCTAATCTCGACGCTGGTACAGCGAAGACGTCGCTGGCAAAAATGTGAACATTACCTCCTTTATACATGCTAACGGCCTGTCTTAAGGACGAATAAAATCTTCCAAACGATATCTCTTTGAAAACGGTTACTGGGAATAATTTGCTAAATACGTAGAAATGGTACCGTTATATAATATTTGGAAATGAATTAATGGCGGGAAACGATTTACGTGGTACTGGTGAACTTTAAATTCCTGTAATTGTTTTCGGAAATTATAAATGTATTCTTTTGTATTGTATATTGCTTGTCCCTCTACGCTAAATGTAGAACTCCGATTTATTCTGCAGGGTTGAGAGATGAGTTTTTTTTACACTACAGAGTTAAGTTTCGAATCCTGCATAATGCTTTATTTAAAAAGGTTTAGAGAGAGTCAAAGTACGTAAACAATGCCTAAACAGATCACCGATACTTTTAAATTTTAATACAAAACCTTGCCAACGGATTTTTGTTTACACTTGACAAAATTAATGTGACCTTACAAGGAACGGGAACAATTCGCAAACAATTTTGATATTTCCTTCTAAACTTCAAGAACGCCTTTCAATAATTTATTCATCATAAAACAAAGGAGTAGGCCAAAGTTATGTGACTTATTGAAGTTAATTTGCTTCATCTAACTTTTATATTATCAAAATTTAGATTTTTTGTCTAGTTCTGTTTGTTTGAAGAAGAACTTTTGTTAATCAAGCAGAGGCCCAACGAAAGTCCCTCGAATAGTAATAGTAATTTATTTCGAAACTTCAGTACATTTAACGTCTCGACCCCTGAACTAGGACATCCTGTATGGGGGGGGGGGGGGTCGAAGTTTCTCCAGTTACATGGATCGGTGGGAGGAAACTTAGACTAAATACAATTTGCACTTAATTTTTACAAAACTTTATCAAAAGAAAATTTTAATAAAATAATTGAAATAAAATGTAAAATAACAAAAAATATCGGCCAAGTGCGTGTTGGATCACGCACAATGAAGGGTTCCGTATTTGGAATGAATTTATCACAAGAACAAACATAACATTGTTGTTGAAAATGAATGTACTGATTCCAACTGCAAATGTAAGTTGGTCGATTATTACTTGTTAACTTGTAAAGCGTACTTAGCTGTGATAGTTTTCCTTTTAATTTCGTTGTATATAGTACTACCGTAAAATTTTTCACATATCCAAAACTAACTTTAAAGTTTAATATTTCAGAAACGGATCCCTTAATTGAAAAATTGTTTTCACAAACCCGCAATATTTTTGAAACACCTATCCAACAACACCCCACACCACGACGTAGACTAGAAAAAAAAACATCCCACATTACGTGTACAAGAAAAACAAAATTTCATGATTTTATTTTACCACTTTATTGGCGTGATTAATATGTATATCCATGCCAAATTATAGCTTTCTAGTACTAAGAGTCTCTGAGCTAACCTGGGGACGGAACGATGGACGGACATGGCGAAACTAAGGGTTCCTTGTTGACTACGGAACCCTAAAAATGACCGCATCCTACTTATTTAGCTCTAAGTGCCTTGTAGTATTTCGATTCCAATTATAATCCCGAAACCAACTTCAATTTCCTTATTACTTTTCGTTCAAAAGCATCAATATCCTGTTAAAATACTCCATTCCAAATCCCCGAACCGTAATTTCTTTCATTGTAGAATTTCATAAGTGACTTAAGGCAGCGCAAGTTCTTTTACAATTCAGCTCTAAATTTGGCAATTATAAATTTAAGTATCCACTCCATTTGAGGCCGCGAGTGGTCCAGTATTCACGATCTGATTATTAGACCTTTTTTTAACTGGACGGGTGAATACGGGTGACTACGGGGAATTTAGTGTATCTTTAAAAAAATTGTGAGCTGAAATTGTTGTGATTTTGGTTGGAACTTAGAAAACGGCCGATCTTTTGGGAAGAGAAGGCTATTTCTACGTTTGACCACCTCCTTTCTAGTCATTTTCTAGTGAATGACTGTAGTAGATTAAAGTGTCCGGTACAGAATGGATAACCTTGAAATAGCATATAATAGACCTTATTGCCGTTCTAAAAAAAAATATCCCAAGTATTACTTAACTAAGATTTTTTAGAAAAGAATACTAACTTTTTTACATTCTTTATCACCACGAACACAAATGAATGAATTCCTTCCGTTATTTGTTGTTATATTATTGAACGTTGTTTATCGACGGAGAGGGAGGCAGTAAATAGTGCGACTAGAAATTGCACAGTATTTTTTTCAAAAAAATCCTATTTAATAAAAAAATAAAGTCATACCTACTTGGGATACATGTATATTTTTTGTATTTTTTTAGAACGGTCATAAGGTCTATTATAAGCTATTTTAAGGTTATCCATTAATTACCAGACACCCTGTATATTAATTATTCTGCAGTAAGGATTCCCAATTCAAATTGTACTGAACCCCAAAACAGAGTTGTCTTTACGTTTAGACAACCTCTTTGCTCTTATCTGGGCCTGATCCTGTTCACTCCTTTAGTTATAGGGTGCTTACATAAAGAAACAGGTTTCCGGTACAGACAAACCCGTACGGGTCGGTACCAATCGGTCCGGGGTTATTATGGTAGTCGGCACCGACAAGTTTAAACCTATTTCTTTATAAGTGAGCACATAAGATAACATGTGAATATTATACCGGTACCGATCGGTACCGACCCGCTACGCCACTGAGTATTGTCTCTCTCTCTCCCTTTAATCCATCCAAAGGTTGTCTGTAAAAGATCGCTTTTAGCGATAAGACCGCCCATTGTGTCACCCTATGTAAAATTTCTACATTTATATCTGTAATTTTTATGGTGTACACATGTACATAATAAAGAGTAGGTATATCTATCTATACCGCGCCTTAATTACGTAATATACTATCGATCACAATCTGAATGGTTTTCAAGCAAATTGCTAATCCATTGCTTCATATGTTCGAAAAATTTGTCTGCTCAACAACGTAAATAACGCAATGAATGTTGTTGGAACTGTCAAAATGAAACCGGTTCCTACTGACAGTGTGTTACGCAATTAGGGTGCTGGAGCAGAATATCACTCACTTCATACATACCATTTAAAATTGATCTAAAATTCACCTTAATTAAACCAATTACCTATATGAGCCACCAAGAGCATCTCAGCAGAAATATGTTCTGGAATTCTATAAACCTTTAACTCGTAAACATCCAAGGTGAACCGTTTCGAAGACGATTTGCCATAACCGCTATGCACAAAAATATCTAGATCGCTATGAGTAAGTATATCGTATGCTGATGATTAAGATACCTCTTAGCAGTAAATCTAGTAGTTCTTTATTATTATAGGTAGGCACTCGCCAGAATCGACGTGGTGTGCTGAAACAGTTACTGCCTAAGGGTGCTTACATTAAGAATCAGGTTTCCGGTACAGGCGAGTCTGTGCGGGCCGGTACCACCTGACCCTTAGAAGCCGGGCAAAAATAAAAAGTCAGAAAGAACGCTAAGCGAAAACGAAGTAATAGCGCGGACGAGCGATGCAACGCGGCGGGACTAGGGAGTTTTATTAAAATGTGGCTGTTATTTTAGTATTTGTCTATCTTACGTCTTCCACACGAACGAAGTCGTGGGGCACAGCTGGTATACAATAAATACATACATGAAACAAGATATACCTCATTAAAATCAAGAATAAACCACACATTACTAATTCTCATGAAGGAACTGAAATTAGGTACTAGTTAGATATACATATTAGATAGGTAAATAGAATACTCTTTTTTTTATACACACCATCAATATTACAGATATAAAGTAGTTTACATTCATACACATTATACACACACATACATATTTACACACAGACACACACATTTACATTTATTTATTAACATTTTTTTCTAGTTAGTTACATTCATTGAGAGAGACACGAAAAGAAAAATAAACGCACATTTTAAGTTATAATGCTGAATGGTGATCTTAAAGAAACAACCAAAAAATCTTTTACCTACAAACCAAATCTTCCAATCTCCAATCTTTTACCTTCTTTACCCGAAATTTGAGAATAAATTCCGCCTTATTAGTGCGTAAATTACATGTACGTAATATATGAAAAAAGGTTTGGATACACCGACCTTCATGGTGATAGCTCGCTTGGGAATCTGCCGCCCCTGAGTAATATGGGGCAATAGTAATAAATGGAGAGGAACTTAGAAACCTTTGGGGCCGTTTATAGGGCATCGGAGTAACGTTATTGATTCCCTTGTGTAAGCAAAAATAAAAGAAATACGTTTGAGGAATACTAATGAGGATGCACGGTTTCAAGTTGCGGGTTTTGGTGAAACTGCTTTATCAGAAGTTTTAGAGTAGAATCACAGTGGGAGCAACTGCTTGAGCGACAATTCTTTGATGCGGCTCATGGAACTGACAAAATTAGGCTTAAGAATTTTTGAGAGTCCATAATTCTTAAAAGGGAAATATTTAAATGCGAGTCAAAATTTTTTTTCGAAAAGCTTTTTGCGCTTCTAATGATGCACACTTTTTTTAAAATAATTGAGCCTCCTTTTAACTTGACCTTTTCTCACGGTTGATTGCAGTAACTGAGCTAGGATACCCCAACCAAACAGGTCAGCTTAGGTTAGAACTGTGAAAAACCGCGCGCAAGCCGAGCGAAGCGAGCGGTGCCGCGAAGGCGTCCGGCGAGCGCTACTTCCAAGTTGGTCGCACTTACTTGTCTATTTAATATTTTTAGGACCCCAAAATAGGAATTATTTGATGTTCACAAAAAGAGGCGCAATTAATAAATTAGAGTGTTTAATTATATTTTTAGGAGCACAAAATGGGAGTTTTAAGTGGTTAGATTAAATACATGCCTTTTTATAAACCCTCTTAAGTGAACTGTCATAAGGGATCTCGTATATCGGCAGAAGGATCCGCATTCGTAGTATGTTATTATTAGCAGACAACAGAACGCTGTATCAGATCCTCTTGACTGATGAAAGTGGGGTACTTAATTAGGATCCCAAAGATTTTAATTATAATCACGTCACCTAATAAAGAACCTCCAATTTTTAAATTTAGTTCTATCTATCAAATCCACCAACAGTCTCACATACCTTGTTTGTTTTGTTTGTTTACTGCAAATATAGTACATTACGGCCGCGGCTTGCAAAAGGGTAACTAATGGATGAATGTGAACACAACAACAATAATAACAAACAACAACAATACAACACCAACAACAACAACAACTCCTACAACAACAAAAACAAACTCTGACAACAACAACTCTTGACAACTCTGTGTCAAAAAAACTCTAAGTCCAAGTAATGAATTAAATGACTATTTCATGAAATCTTAATATTTGAGGATTAAACTAACTTAGGCAGTTGTATTACTGATTCTAGTGATTATAATTATGTAAATACATATTTGTTACGATCGCGAATCATACTTTAATCAACGTACACTCAGACACAGAGCTGCAAATTGCAAAAATGGTAAAAAAAACTGAATTTCGCGGGCTACCTTAGCGCTTACCTACCTCTTAAACACCTCTATTTGCTAAGCCAGTTCGAAATTAAAAAAAAAAATTGATAAGTTATCCATTTTTAATTTACACGACAGATATGAGTTTTCATAGTAATTTATTCGGCCGCTGAACACGACAGATATGGATTTTCATACTAACATTGTTGACCGCCTGCTCGCATGTATTTGACAAGTACACCATTTTCGATTTATCTCGAAGAAAGTTGTCAAAATAATGCTCGAATTTCCAGTCATGTTGGAGAAAAATGTCTTAGCCTGGACGCTCTAGGCATAATATCAAGAAACTGCAAATGTCATCAAGAACACCAGCTCTGCCAGCCCCTTTGGTAACAAGCCGCTGTTATTATATCATATTACGTTTGACGAATACAGATGAGGCTTGCAGGCTTCACGTTTCATTCCTGCTTGCCTAAATAAGAATATGGTCTGCCCCTCGGCAAGTATATGTAAGAAAAGCCGAGAAAATGTGGGAGTTTCATCTTATTTTATGTTTTCAATCTCAACATACGCATTTGTGGTATTTGCTGTGATAATGTTATACGTTTTACGATTATGGAGGAAGTATTGTGGCATATGAATACGTCGTAAACGTGTGAATGTGTGAGAAAAAGCATCATAGATTTGTTATCGAATGTGAAAATATACAAAGGAACCAAGAAAATGGGGTGGTTCTGCAAAGCATCCCGCTACGAGGTTGCGAAGCGGGGCCGTGTAGCAGCGTCGCGTAGCAGGGTCGCGTAGCGGTATGGCGTAGCTTGGCGTAGCAGTGACAAATATACTTAAAAAACAGTTTTTTAACCTACTGCATCATAGTTATTAAACCATATGAGAGCTAGATATGTGAAGTTTCAAAAGTATTTACCCTACACTGTTATCTATTGATATCATCTTCGAGTTATTAATGCCAAGTGATCAGGCCGTTGTAAACCTTCTCACTTTATCTAAGTAAATTTATCAGCAAACAATAGATAACTTGAAACTACAATACAATAGGATCACCTCCTGTATGTACAGGCAAAACCCATTCGATCTAACTTAGTAAGATAAGCGACTAGTCCGTACATGGTTTATTCATAGATTGTGTGTGTCATCCATTACTCTCTATGTACCTCCAGTTTTGGATAATTACAATGAAACTGCCTAATAACGGGACCCTTTAACCCTCTCAAGCACGCTTGATGCAGGCTTTTATCAAAACGGTATCTCATTGAGGCAGGTCGTTTAGACCCGCGTCGGAAATTACGTCGGAGACGACCCGAGCAGACTCCGAGATCGCGATGCGAACGGTAAGGACGAAAAATGTGCCCGCTTTTTAGGGTTAAGTCGTGTTCGGTGTTATAATCTTTTACTGGATCATTTTGATCGTACTCCTTTTAAATATTTGTGACGGTCAATATGTTAGCTTGAGGACTTGACGATACAACCAATTTATACAGGGCAATTTTTTAATCACTAGCCAAATTTTCACAGGGTGATCTACCCATGAATATGAACAACTTACACTATAGGACCAACTCTGAAATCGCGAGAAAAATTCAGCTGTTTCATACATTTTAGCCGAGTAGATATTGAACTTTTGTATGAAACAGCAGATTTTTTTTTCGTGATTTTAAAGTTGGCCCCACAGTGAAAGTTGTTAATATTCATGGGTAGAACACCCTGTGAAAATTTGACCGGTTATTGAAAACTAACTCTGTATATTGTTTTTTTGAGAAAAAATAGGCTAGGCAAAAAAGACAAGATTTTATTTACTTACCTTATATACTGTCTTGTATACTTACCAACGCAAATACTTTCTTTGTTACCTGCCCAATTTTTTTCGTATTTTAATACGAGTTAGGACCCTCATTATAAATTACTTTAGAGTTTTCATTAAAAAGTAACAGGGGGCTGGTTAGATCGTAAACACGGAAAGATTAACTGACTTCGAGATTATAGCAAAGTTCACAGTAAACAAAGGCGGCAAGTTTCTCGATCAAAATCAAAAGCTCAGGAAAAAGTTAGCTTTTGTTAGATTCGGCAAGTTACACAATTGGACCACCTTAGTGTATGAATTAAACTACTTATCTCAATTAATCGATCTATGTATTATTAATGTGGTGGTAGTTACGAAATAAGTGGACAAGGCGCTCACCTGTACTGTGTTCTTACTGAAAAATTAAGTTACCTAAACTCACAGTAACCGCACACTGTGTTAATAATGAGATATAATGCGTAAGTAGGTACCTTACGTTAGCTACGAACGTAATAGAGGTTAATCGGAAGGTCACCTTGAACAAACAAACTAAATACAGTATTAAATAATATAGTACAGTATTAAGTAAGTATAGATTAAAATGTTTTTTTTTAATGTGTGTGTTTGTGCCCGGTTGATGGCAATAAACGGTGACAGATCTCGGCGATAAGTGTAAGTCCTCTCTCTTTTTTATATTACTATTTCCTTTGGTACCTACATTGTATAAAACAAGTAAATGATAGTTATTTAAGTTATGGAAGAACGGAGTTTCCCAACACAGGCTTATCTGCTTAAAAGGAGGCTCCAATCACTAGTTGTTAAGGTTTACTTGTTAAAATAATAAACCATTTTTCTTTTTTCGTTTTTTTTTTCATCTTCCCCTGTCAACCGTCACGCTATGATACACTCCCTTCTCTTTCATATCATTCCTCACACAATCCATCCATCTTTTCTTTGGCCTTCCTCTCCCTCTCCATCCATCGACATTTATATTCATCATCTAGCATGGCATAAAAAAAGTTTGTAATGAAAGCAGTAAAGGGCAGCTTTCCTTATTCATACTCCAACCGCCACCTTGTAATGAACGCTTTCTCGTTCACTGAGTTTAAGACAATCGCGTTTTTGGCAGAGGTCTAGTTATTGTTACGATCGCTATTAGTTACACTCCAACGGAGTTTCAGATTGTCTAGATTACGCCTTATAAAAACAAGCTGTTCTAAAATATAGGCAGAAAGCGACGACCGTGATTTTATGATTTTTTTCGGAGATAAAATTATGACCAACAAGGGAAGTGGACTAAAGACATCACAGCAGCCGCGCAGCCTTTTTTAAGTTGCAAGTTTTGAAAAAATTACTGGGTTTAGAACCATTCATTTTTGTAGTAGTAGTCCACTTTACTTTACATACACTACCTAAGGATTCATGTAAATATTGCCTTTTAAAGAAAAGCAAAGCAAAAATCGTTAATTTCAACATGGAGATAGCGTACGTCCCAAAAGGTTTGGGACCTTTTGGGCCTTGGCACAATCTGTACCTTGGGCGCCATTAAATAAAACTTAAAGGCTTTTTTTTATAAAAGTTAAAATTGGCGACAGTTAAACTTCTAACTGGTTTAACCGTCGCGTCGCTAATTTCAACTTTTATATCGATACTAAAAAAATAAAAATACACTAAAAATAAACTAATCCATTTTTATTTCTCACCACAAACATGGTTTATATAGTAATCGTTAATTTAATGTCATAGATGTTTTCACTCAACCCTCTGACATTAACGCTTTGAAGGACACTATACTGCCATGCTAAACACAAAAGCGGTATCTCAAGGGAAAGCTAGTTTCGGGAAAATTGAAGTTTTGTAAATATTATTTTCTTTTTACTCTGAGACAGGGAAAACTTTTTAATGGTTTTTTATATGTTTTAAATTAGTTGCCGCTATTTGGCTTAGTTCAGTGGATGCGTATTTTTTTAAGTTATTCGATGCAATAAAAATCAACTTAACGATTTTTTTTGAGATACTGCTTTTGAGCTTGCGGCTACAGCAGTAATAACAATAGAACCTATTTTATCTCATTTGCGTCCCGCAAAGTGTTAAGCTGTGTCAAACACAAATTACAAATCCATTAAACAATGAATATCATAATAGCATCCCATTTCCAATTCTTCAAATATTAACGCGTCATTTAGTCAGCCGTTAACACACCACGTCAAAGGCTTAATGGCTTTGAAGGATTATTAACATCGTGTGCGCAGTTCCAATAACATAATGACATGGCAAATAACTCTGTTGGGATTGGTGTTATCATGTTACAATATTCGTAAGTGGGAAGGGTGAAGAATATACCTGCCTACAGTTCCACATGATGATGTACTGATGAATTATAAAGTAGTCGTTTGCAGCCAAAGTGGTCATCTTTTTTCACTTAATTTTCTGTGATTAGGAGTCAGTTAGGAGTGCACAAGCACTGAAGAAAATGTCATGAGGAAAGTTTTGAGTATGAACGTGGATCATCATCTGCCTAGCCTTTTCCCAACTATATTGGGGTCGGCTTCCAGTCTAACCGGATGCAGCTGAACACCAGTATTTTACATGAAGTGACTGCCTATCTGACCTCCACAACCCAGTTACTGGGTAATACGATACCCCTTGGTAAGACTGGTTGTCAGACTTTCGAGCTTCTGACGACCCGTAACGACTGTCAAAGATCCACGAATGACAGCCGGGACCAACGTCTTAACGTGCTTTCCGAGGCACAGAGGAGTCTCGGTATGTAAAGATGGTCACCCATCCACGGACCAACCCCGGCGAGCGTAGCTTAACCTGATGGATCGACCCCTGCGGCTGTTATTACTTAGCCACGAGCTCCTCGCGTATGAATGTGGATGGCTATAAGATATAGGGGAAGAAACCAAAGAAACGATAGATGGACTGTGTGAAAGATGATATGGCTAGAAAGGGGGTGGCTACCGAGATGATGACTAATAGAGAAGTGTGGAAGACGTAAATAATTTGGGATAGGGGAGGAGCAAGAGAATGATGATAAGTGCACTAGCACTTACACGTAAACGAACAAAGAATGAACGACAGACGATGCAGTAAGTCAGTAGTCCTACGAACAGATCTAGGCCAATGAGAAGCAACAACGGCGTTTTCAGTTGGGGCTCTGACGTCACCAGCCTGCTTATAGGAGGGTCTTAATAGACCCTCCTCTAAGCAATAGTTGAAGACTCATAGATGCTTCGATTTTTTTATCATTTTCTATTTTGTTAAGTACCTGGTACTTGTTGACAGGCCTACACTGTCCTCCCATACCTATTAACAGTGTAATTTGAAAACATTGTAAAAGCCAATTGCTTTCAAAAGAGTAGCCGTGGAGTTTCTTACCGGCTCTTTTCCAAAGGAAACCACCAAATGGGACCATGCACCTAGCTTCTGATGTTTCATAAGTGCCCATGTCTATGTGATTATTATTTAAAGATTCTTAGTAAAGGGTGTTTACGGAGTGGTGAGGTGGCTGCAACGTACTTTTATCATGAAAGTCCCGATCAGGTTAATTACCTTGCTTCATACAAAGCCACGACAAATGCATCAAACAAAAATGCATCCCAGTTACGCGGACTGCAAAAATAAGTGAATTCAGGGAACCGATAATATAATTGTAAAATTGAGTTAATGAGTTTGGAACTCGATGCCGCGGGCTAGCCACAATTTAACTGAGTATTGGTTTGTAAGCGACATTCTCGTTTATCGGCGCGGTGCACGAATCTGAATGCGGTCGGTGTATTGAATTCGTTAGCCGTAATACAGTATAACTGGTTAAACTAGGGACAAGTAGGTATATCTCTAGTTTAACCAGTCACGGACATGTATCATGGACAGAATAATTTATGTGCACTTTGTAAAATAAAACCCGAGAGCGCCTGGAGGATCTATTGGTCAGTGAAAGATCTTCTAAAAGGAGATCTACCACCATGTCTCAAACGGAGAATTATGGACATGTGTATTCGGCCCATTCTCACATATGGTGCTCAAACCTGGTCTTTGAAACTTCAACCAAGATCACGGACGTTATCCAGAAGGTCGCTAAGCTTAAGTAGGACTGGGCCGGACATGTCTGCCGCATGTCAGACGACAAATGGGCTAAGAGAACCACCTATTGGGTCCCACTAAACGCACGACGTCATCGCGGCAGGCCGAGACGAAGATGGCGGAACGAGCTTGACTCCTACCGAAAGGACTGGCCGACACTAGGAAAAAAAACAGAATTATGTGGAAAAGGGAGAGGGAGGTCTTTGCCCAGCAGTGGGACAATACAGGCTAGATAGATAAAATGGAAATATTGTAATAACCAATTCGCGGTACTGCAAGGGGCCAATGATTATTGATAAAGTCCATATGTGGCTCCAAACAAGGCTTAAGACAGGCACAATGAGAAAACTTAACTATCCACAGTTTTGTATTTTAGTGGATAATTAGATTAAAATACTTTTACATATTATATTTGGAACGAGATATGAAAACTATTTGCCCCTCGTTTACAGTACTTTTATATATTTATTTGTTAGTAAACCAACGGCAATATTGGTAGCACGAATGGAATATAACTACGTGATATTGCGTTTCATTGTTTATAAATTACAGTTATTGGTATGATAGATGAGTTATTAATATGTAATGCGAAGCAGTGCATTTTACTGAATTTATTTGTATATCTGCATTTAAATATGTTTATTTCTGAAAAACGATCTTATTTGTAAAACATGAGGATACAGTACAAATTGGAGTTTGTAATCTAAGTTGTAATTTAAAGTTATGCTGTAGCGACCAGTATCATCATCTGCCTAACCTTTTCCCAACTATGTTGGGGTCGGCTTCCAGTCTAACCGGATGCAGCTGAACACCAGTATTTTACATGGAGCGACTGCCTATCTGACCTCCACAACCCAGTTACTGGGTAATACGATACCCCTTGGTAAGACTGGTTGTCAGACTTTCGGGCTTCTGACGACCCGTAACGACTGTCAAAGATCCACGAATGACAGCCGGGACCAACGGCTTAACGTGTTTTCCGAGGCACGGAGGAGTCTCGGTATGTAAAGATGGTCACCCATCCACAGACCAACCCCGGCAAGCGTAGCTTAACCTGATGGATCGACCCATGCGGCTGTTATTACTTAGTCACGAGCTCCTGTAGCGACCAGTATCTAGATCAATTTACTTTATCGTTATGTAGGTAGGCTAGGTAGGTATTTAACTTTAAAAAAATGTTGGCGCCTATCATCTATCAAAGTATTACGGGAGACAACTCTGGGGTCTTCAATCATTTTTATGCACACAAAGACCTAAGTACTGCGGAGCGATTGCGTAACACACAGTAGGAATCGGTTTAATTTTGACAGTTCAACAACATTCATTGCGTTATTTACATTGTTGGGCAGACAAAGTTTTCGAACATATGAAGCAATGGATTAGCAATATGCTTCAAAATCATTCAGATTGTGGTTGATAGTGTGTTACGCAATTAGGGTGCTGTTTTTTAGACTTCATTATTTTTATCATTGCATCTACTTACCTATTCCGTGCTTACGGATAGGTCTATTACTATAGCATTTTTAATTCGTAGAAGAGTAACAAATAATTAAGTATCCACTTACGTTATTATCGAACATAGCATTCGACTTTATAATATCTGTAGCACATGAAACATTGCGATCGGAAACACAACAATAGAACACCTTCATAAAGCCGTATATGTCTGTTATTAACTGTGTAACACAGAGTTTATTAACAGCTATATTATAGGCAATATAAAACTGTATAGCTCCAATATTGTGTCCCCCTTTTTTTTTTTTTTTTTTTTGTGGATGGGAAATCATCAAATGACTTCTCCCGCTCTGGGCGGAGCGGGAGGGCGTGTCAGACTTTTACTGACTAAAACCCACCCGTGTTCCTTCTGTTGCCTGTGCCGGGGCCACGGTAACTCTTTCGAACATCCCGCAACCCTAGCTGGCATCGGCCCTAGCGGACCCCGTCAATAGTGCTGACATCTCTTTGAGGCGCGCGTGGAACACGACGCGCCGTCGACTCGGGCCTGGTCCTTACCGGACGGCGAGCTACCCATTGCTCGCCGTCCGCAAGCCCGCGCCTACGGTGGCCGGGAATCGGCTGCCGATTCCCGACGCCCAGGGCGTCTCCTGCGGCGACTAGGGGCGTGAGGGTGCAAAGCTTGCCTCTCCCTCACGCGTCCCGCCTCCTCCTTCACGAGCAATTGTGTCCCCCTTGGAGGCAATATATCCGGGGTGCCGGGCAATGTGGTGGAATGGCCCGCGCCATTGCATGCGTCACGCGTTGCAGACCGATCTGATATAGTGGCTATTAAATACTCTTGGCTGCTAAACTACTTTAGTAGCCGACATTAATAAAAAGGAGGTAATCAATTCGACACGTAGTAGGTAATATTATTGGAACTGCAATATATTCACATAAGATAATAAACTATTAGGGCTTCAAAACAAATATTCAATTTTTTATAGGTGTATGTATGTATGTTTGTCCACACATTTCTCCGAAAGTAATAATCGGATTGTAACCATTGTATTGCCTTGCATTTACTTCAACTTAGGGAACAGTGCAAGTTTCATCAAAATCGGTTCAGCAGTTTTCAAGATATGGACTAATACGTGTCTTATTGATAGCTACGTGTACAAGAAGAAAACATCTCAAAACCTTGATCAAATTCTAGTGCAATATTTACAACTAAGCTATTAACTATTTATTACAAACAAATATTCCAGCTTTTACTCCTAAAACTAAAATTTACGAAATAAATAGTAATTTGAAAAAAATAAGTCGACTTCATAAAGAAATTAACTCAAAATTATGACATAACTTTAATTTCGGAAGTCGGTGTCTTGGTTCTGTGTTTTATTTTTTTGCTACCTACTTCCGAAATTAAAGTTATTTCATAATTTTGAGTTGATTTCTTTTTGAAGTCTATTTAATTTTTTAAATTACTTTTCTTTATGATTCTCATTTCTGTGACCCATTCAATAATGCATTATAAAACACTAAAGGTCTGGCTTCCCTGAGACGAACGCCGCATGGGATGCGGGTCTAATTCGGTGAACAAACTGCCGCGAATAGTCGTGTGACTTCATAATCATTAAAACAATCGACACCCGCAGTCACGTCCCGCATCCAGCACGGAGTTCCCCTCAGTGTGGCCAAAGCTTAATCAATGTAAGTAAACCCTTCCCATTACCCCATGACTCTTTTCTATATTACGATATTATCATTATCATAAGTCATAATGAAGCACTACCTGACCTTAAATATTTAGTAATGTAAATGTAGCTAAACTAATATGCTAAGAGCTCGATCCCAATTGCTCCCGGTGCGGTCCTAACTTAACACATATAATGCCTCGTCAGCCACATATGGCTGACATTTTCCAAACCAATTGAGCCGTGTCAGCAATTTTTGGCTGACGGAATATGCTTGTTTTGAAAGCGAACTATTATATTATGTAAAATGTAACGAAAATAGTGAATTAAGACATTCCTCACATTCCATGGACGTATTTTACAAAAAAAAAAATACAGTTAGTTCATTTGTTAGTACGGCATTATATGTGTTAAACATTCAAAATTGGGGCAGTCCGATGTAATGTGAGATGTGATGTAAGAGCCGATGCACACGATGTGTTGCGGCGTCGCACCGCAAAGATTCCGCCGTACAAACGCCGCCATTGGTGCCATTGATACGCCATTGGCCAATGTACTATCGAGGAAACTTATATCTAACCAATTTGAAAACAAAATCCCGTGCACACGATGACCACATCTGTTAGCAAGCGGTACTATAGCGGCCGAGTGCTGCAAGCAAGAATAGCCCTTACGGTGTATATATGTTCGTTTCCCCCATGGTACAGCGAAATCTTTGCGGTGCGGCGCCGCTACACATCGTGTGCATAAGCTATAACTCGGTATCAATGAAGTGTACACGCAGCTCCGGTGCGGCGGTGGTGTGGCGCATGGGCGATATGCATTTGTATACACAAACCTGTGCTCCGGCACCGGTACGGCTCCGGCGTCTTGTACAAGAAGCCTTAAGAGCTTATTCTGTGCTTTTAGAGAGTGTTAGATCTTGATACGCTACTGTTTTATAGAAACACGGTTCATCAGGTATCATTTGGATAATACAGGAAATAGGGTGTATGTTCGAGTTCACCCATGATACAACGTTTGGGGTCATCGAAGCATAGACTTTTTCTTCCACCACATCTCATGAGTATCAGTACTCAATATTATAAATGCAACAGTAACTCTGTCTGACCTTTTCACACCTAAACCACTTAACCGATCGTCACGAAATTTTCATTTTACGTATATATTTTTCATCGTACTGGTAAACGATGAAATACAAACTACACGCAGAAGAAGTCGCGAGCAACAGTTAGTAACATACATCAAATACACCTTTCTTGGCCAGAAAACGGTGCATTTTGTTTTACTACGCAAGAGAAGTTATTAATTTAAGTAAACATAAATAATAAAACCTGAATTCAAACATTCATGAGTCCATTTGAATACACGAGAATAGACTAAGGTGCTATACATAATAGTTTCTATTAAGTTAATTCATCGTAAAAGGTCCGTTGTTAGTTTATGGTCGACGGGGATTGAGACCCATATCCATTTGTCTGTTCGCCGGTAATAGGGTTACTCTCATATAATTTTCACAGTCATATAAACAGCTGATAAATATGGTTTTATTTCTGTTATTGCAGATCGAAGGAATGTAAATAATGACTGTTTGCTTTTATACTTAACTTTTAATTGGTGCATGTACGTGTGTGCAGTTAATACAATTGGGCCTCCCATCCAATTTTCTCCTTCTTGACTATTAATCATTTTTGGTTTTGTTTATTTTTACTCTTTCGATGTTTAGGGTTACGTAGTCAACAAGAACCCTTTTAGTTTCCCCATGAAGCTGTAATTTGGCACGGGTATACATATTACCTAATCACGCCAACAGTCATAAAAAAAATTTTTGAAAAAAAAAATTTGTAGGGCGTATCCACTACACGTAAAGTGGGGTTGACTTTTATTTTCTCGTCTATCCCATAGTGTGGAGTGTCGTTAGATAGGCGGTTCAAAAATATTCGGGTGTGTGAAAAACATTTTTCGATTCAGGGATCCGTTTGCGAAATATTAAGTTTTAAAGTGCAAATTTTTGTTAGTCAAGTGATCCCCCGGCCAACTAAATGGTTGTTTTTGGAAATGTAAAAAAATCACGTCAGTAGTATATAATATAACGAAGTTACAAGGAAAACTGTCACAGCTAAGTAGGCTTTACAAGTTTACGAGTAATAGTCAGCCAACTTACATTTGCATTTCGAATGTATGAGAGAACATAGTTTCCAACTACAATGTTAAGTTTGTTCTTGGGATAAATTCTAACTACGGAACTCTTCTATAAGCGTGGTCCGACACGCACTTGGCCGGTTGTTTTATTTAATTTTAGAATTTTGCCCTTATAACTCAAAATTATGTTTTGAAAGTACCAGGCAAACAAAATGTTTGTAGGTAGTGGTCCATGGTGTTTCTGCCGACGCAGTAAATTCAAACGTCCGTTGAAAAGGGGACTTTTTATTTGCAGTGCAGTGGTCGCCCTTTGACCGTGACACAACCAAATAGGTAATAACTTCAGGCATGAGCGCCGGTAACGTAGCGATACCTGCGCATGTGTGATGGTGCCCTGGTACTGGCACGTTCTCTATCAGTCTGGTTAGCTATTTCACGAAATGGACTAGAGTAGTAATCTTTTAAGTTAATAAACCATATCATAAATATCAGGCACGTGAATAAAAACATGACAGACTTACGAAAATAACCAAAAGTCTGATTCTAAACACATACATTATTATGTAAATTACACTTCTGAACATAAAAAAAAAACACTACACAGTGAAAAATAACTTTGATTTCGGAAGTCGGTGTCTTTGGTGTCGTATTTTTGTTTTTTGCCACTGACTTCCGAAATCAAAGTTATTTTTCACTTTGTAATGTTTTTTTTTTGAAAATCGATTTTATTTTTTGTAAAAAAAGTTTTTACTTTTTAGTTGAGGTATTTCAATCAATCAACTCAGCCTATCGCAGTCCACTGCTGTATATAGACCTCTCTCAGTCTGCGCCACAACATTAACATAAAAAAAAAATACGCCTCGACTTGAGAACCTCCTCTATTTTTATCGTCGGTTAAATATACAAATTGCTTTTCAAAAGGAAAGTAACCGTGAGAAATCATTTTAATTAAGTATAAAAGAGCTTATAAATGTTTCTCAATTACAGAAAACACAAAAGAAGATAATCTAAAATAGATTTTAAATCTCGTGAAAACCAAGAAATATTTCTCCATCTTTTAACAATGGCCATTGAAACTTGACATAATTCAATTCAAAAATATTCTTCTGCTCAGACATTCCTTGTGAGATAACAAGTTAGCTGAAGTTGACTATGAATTATCAAATTGTGGAAGTTTCAAGTTCAGCAAGAATAACTTGATGTTATCTGGAACAGTGAAACAAATGGACAAAGTTGGCCTGTTGATAATAATGTTGATTACAATTTTACACAGGCGTACGAGACTAGCAATGTTTAGAGGACAATTTTCCACGGAATTTTCTCGATGAAATATACCTAGGTACTCAATAGTATCACTCAGATCTTCAGAAGTTACCTGTATATTAACATAGCATCACGCTTGTTTTCCCTGTAGGGTTAGGCAGAGGTGTACCTATAGTACACTTACATTTCGCCAGTTATGTTGAAGTCCCATGTGAAAAGAGGCGGGCCTAATGCCATCAATCGGGCATGAACCCAGACTCGAGACTGCTACTGAGAAATTCCTTAAAGAAAAACCGAATAACACTTTTCTCGACCTGGGAATCGAGCCCAGGACCTCATTATCAGCAGGAGCACTTGCGACCACTAGACCTCGTAGGTATAGTGGTCGTGTATTTTTTCTAGTTTAACGGTATATTTGTCTACTAATATGATGAACTCAAACTCAAAGCATTTATTTCAAATAAAACACTTACAGGCACTTTTGAATTGTCAAGAGGTAGGTCAGTCAGAAAGAAGAAGCTAGTTGTCCATTCCAAAACGTAGTAGGTACCTATGGAGAAGAACGGGCAAGAAACTCCACGGAAACTCTTATAAATCAAAATATGGTTACAAAATATTGATTACATCATCCATGTTGAAATTATACATATGAGAACGATGCAGAACGTTAAAAGCATCCGTAATAAAAAGATAAAAACAAAAAAATTTAAAAGAATAAATTAAAATAAGCTGTGGCAGCTAAGAGATGACCAGTCCCTACTGACGGCGCCCGTTCACGAACTTGACGCATGGATTAGCACCGTTCAGCTCAACCATTTTGAAGGGAGCCGAATGATCCAACACACGCGCCACCAGTATCAAAATAATTACATATGTGGCATAAATGGCTGTGTTTTTTTTTTTATTGCGTTGACTTAGAAGCTTTTTTTTTTGAGAGCTCCAAGGGACCGTAGACCTACGTATTTGATATTAATATACTTGATGCCTCCTCGCGTTCTTGAGAAAAAGATTCCTGACAGACAGACAGACGGACAACGAAGTGATCCAATAAAGGTTTCGTTTTTTTTCCTTTTGAGGTACGGAACCCTAAAAACGCAGAAAAGATTCCTCATTTTCAAACTATAAATAACACAAATAAAAAAAAAAAACACATATATTTATTTTCACGTCAGATGCTTCTCCTGCTTTTCACAGTATTACAGGATTATGTATCATCCGTGTCAAGTTGTCAACAACGTAAAATGGATTATTACGGCACTTCTCGCCGAGGAGCTGAAAATCTGTCACATTGTCGCCGACGGTACCGCATCGTGTCGCTAAGTCTAAGATATATTGATATCTTTTGTATGTGTAACTAGGCTGAATAATGTATCTTAAATTATGACACATAGATATGCACATACTCGTGCCATTATCTATACATCTATACAAATAAATAAAATTGAAGTGTCTGTTTGTAATGTCAAATTAACTACAGTACTTATAACAGAAAAGCCATTTTGAAAATTTTTGTCTGTCTGTCTGTCTGTTTGTTCCGGCTAATCTCCGCAACGGTTGGACCGATTTGACGGGACTTTCACAAGCAGATAGCTGATGTTATGGGGAGTAACTTAGGCTACTTTTATTTTAGAAAAATAATTGGGGTTCCGCGCAAAAAAAGAAGCCCATGACATTGTGAACAATAAGTCAGATTTGAAATATTATTTTTGCATTTGGTAGCCCAATTCGCGAGGATAGTTATAGGTTATTTAACATCACGCTACGACCCTTAGGAGTCGAGCAAAAGAAAAAAGTCAGAAAGAATACTAAGCGAAAACGAAGTATTAGCGCTGGCGGGCGATGCAACGCGGCGGCTAAAAAGTTAGTTAAGAACATTTTCTAAATGTTTTATTTAAAAAAAGATAATTGGAAATCTCCGTTTCTATGGAAAAATTAAAATCGGTCGAATTTAGCTGTAACACTATTTTTTGAAAATATTCTTAACTAACTTTTTAGACCTATGTATATTGCTTATGCGTATGAAGTTTCATTAAAATCGGTTCATTCATTTCGAAAAACAAGGACTTGAAAGTTTGTATGAAATGCCGTACGTCGTAAACGCTATTAATGTCCCCTTTAACGACATTAATTATCGAGTCCGTATGACGTTAAATTGATAGACATCTCTACGTTTTTCAACTTTATTTACTTCTCATCATCTGCCTGACCTTTTCCCAACTATGTTGGGGTCGGCTTAAAGCCAAACCGAATGCAGCTGAATACTAGTATTTTACATGCAGCGACTGCCTACCTCCACAACCCTGTTACTGCATAATACGATACCCGTTGGTAAGACTGGTTGTCAGACTTTCGAGCTTGTGACGATACGTAACGACTGTAAAAGACCCACGAATAACAGCCGGGACCTACAGCTTAACGTGCTTTCCGAGGCACGGAGGGATCTTGGTATGTAAAGATGGTCACCCATTCACGGACCAACCGCAGCAAGCTTAGCTTAACCTGATCGATCGACCCGTGCGACCCGTGCGACCCGTGCTGGTATTAATTACCTACAAGCCCTCAAGCAAACTTTACTTACTTCTTTAACTACCTAAAAAACTAATTTTCATCTCAAACTATTTTAAATTGGAAGTTCAAAGTTATTCCTGGAACAGATAATTACATTTCCGACGAGTTCAGGCAAACATATTCGTCGATACTGCCATAAAGTTTGGACGGACACGCTCGGATTAGTTAGTGTGTTGTTACCACTAATTTTACGCGCCCTTGTTTTACTGGCGGTGGGTGTTGGCATAGACTAACAAAACTAGAAGCGAAACTAACACAGGTATATGTCATGACCAGATCTTAGAATTGATCATTACATGAAGTATTCAGTCATTGCATGAAATAGCCGGCTAAAATCGACCATATCGTTTAAACGTCAACGTTTAATGATATTTTTAACACTCGATGTTTGGCCATATCATTAACGTAAGGTTCTGTCGTGGTCTGATCGTAGAAATGGCCATATAGTGACGAAAGCAACCTATTTATCGACATTCCCAGCTGACCATATCGCAAAGTAGTTCTATTTCACGCCGCTAGTGATACCTCGACCAAATGGGTTAGGTTAGGTTAGAACTGTGACTGTGTGAGCGAGCGGTGCCGCGGTAGCGGCCGGCGAGCGCTTCATCCAAGTTTATTGCAGTTACTTAGGAATTATTCGAGTAGGAATAGATGCACAACTAAAACAAAGCGATATCAACGCCTCTACCGGTAGATAATCTAACTATTTTACGATATGGTCTCTAATGTTTGGCTACATCATGAAGTAGTCGTGAGTTTAACTCTTCATATCGTCAAACGTTGAGTATTTAATGATCTGGCCAGACCACAACATGATGTGACCAGCGGTCGATGTTCTATTTCATGAAATGCAACCATTTCATGAAATGGTCGAGTACTTCATGAAATGATCAATTCTACGATCTGGCCACAATATACCTATATACAGACGCCCACACGGCACAGCCACTTTCAGAAAAACTTCGACTTTATATTTGTATGAAAATCTTTTTCTAAAGTTCAAAGTGTCGTCATGACTGTGAAATATTCAAATACACCTTGCTTCACCCGACAGCCTACCTACTACAGACCGGCCGTCGAGAGAATGCGTTCCTGACACTTGTCAGTTGGACAATTTCCAGTTGTAATAAGGATCAAATTTGCAAAGCTCATATTCGTTAGTATGAAGCTGACAGTTGTCAATAACGCATTCTCTCTACGGCCGGACTGTAGGCATAAAAAGTGAAAAAAAAAAACGTCAAAATGATTAAAAGAATTTGAGTAAAAAAAGGAAGTTTTTCATTTTAAATGAACTGTCATATCCAATAAATTACTTGATGTCCCTTAGAGCCCCACAAATTCTTCGCAAGATTTGGAATAAAAATCTTGAAGAAATGAGAGGTGAACGGCTCGGCGGCGAATCTATCGTTTTCGACAGAGAAACGCTTTTTATCCTTCCTTTATCAAAATCCAAAGATTTATTGTCTTGAGGAGTTTGCGTAACGAATCGAGATTGCGGACTGTCGGCGTTAGAAGACATAGGTATCTAATATTTTGGAAACTCTTTACCTTTTAATTGTACTACTTTGTGTATACTTTCTATGTTGAAAGTATTGTTTAGGTTAGGTGGGTATGTGTGAATCCAATTGGGTAAAATAGCAAAATTGTTTGCATTGTAGTTTTATAATTCTTTATGTTATATTGGTATAGATAGAGCGTAGCAGGTGGCGTTCTGTAGTTTCTGCCTACCCCCATGGGAAGAAGGCGTGAGTTTATTAATATGGATTTGGATAACCATCGCGACCTTTGCATGTCCTATAATACGTCCCAACTGACGTCATGATCTGTGTCTAGCCTTAAAAAATTCTAGGTACTCCAATTAACTAATTCATAATTTATCATTCCATCCATTCAGTCGTAATAAACACCCAATTACCCTTGGCTCGAACTGCAGCACGTGAAACACGACAGGACAGGTAAATAGGTCACAAAGATAGGAGACCTATTAACGTAAGAGCTTTTAAATTCATACCCAGATATATATTTCATTGACAGGTAAAAGCGTTCTGGAATATTCTAAGACGTGGCTGTTAATGTTTTGTAAAAGTAATTTTTAGGTTTGCAAACTGTTTTTTCTGTGATTTATCTTTTGGTGCTGTTCAGGAGTGGTGGCGTAGTGGTAACGATCGTGACTTACGAGTGGAGGGCGTAGGTTCGAACCAAGAGATGCGCTTTACTTTGTGTAAATAATTTCATTACTACTGCTCTCAAAACGGTGAAGGAAAACGTCGTGAGGAGATCGGCATTTCCTAGAAACAAAAATTCGAAGACATGTGACATCTACCAACCCGCACTGGGCCCGCGTGGTGGATTACGGCCAACTCCCTCTCACCGAGAGGAGGCCGGTGTCCCAGCAGTGGGAACATTATAGGCTGATTATACTGTAGAGTGGAATTAATGTCCATGCTGATTCTGACAATGGGACACCCCGTAATTGACGATTTAGAGGGCAACTTTTTAGAATTGGATGAAGGCAATTGTTTTCTACTGTCTCTGCTTAAACAGTATACCTTCTTAAACTGCAATCACCAATAGGTACGTTTATTAAATATGGTAATTTCGGCGTTGTTTAAGACGCAGATAAGTGCCAGCCAAAGGCCAACGGCCTTGAGTGCATAGCTTACCGGTTCTGTGCTGAGCTTACATAACGCGTCGTACGTCCACACAGTAATAGGACTCGCCCATCAAGGAGCACTGTCCCAAGTTAGACGCATTATTAATTTATTACACATAAAACAAAAGGTATTTTAATAAAAAAGGTATACTAAAAGATAATTAATTAAATTATCTTTAAAATGGTAAAAGTTTCATTAAAATATGCTTGATAGTTTTTGCGTTATTCTCAGTTTTTTATCCGCGTTAGACGTAGTTTTACAAATTAATTACATATAAATATAATTTAAAATATGCACATATTATTTTTTCCAAATCATTAACACTGCTCGTTTAGACGTGATATTCAGTTTAAAATTATAAAAAGTCGATTATCATCGCCTTAAGTTAAATATTGCCAGGTTCATATTCAGCTATCCAACTTCCTTAGGGCTTACGCAATTTGCGCAGCGGATATGGAGTGAAATAAATTATGATTTCTGCATCGTTTAACATCATTCAGTATTTCTTTTAAAGCTTTACAATAAGTATTATTATTCAGTAGCTAATTCTGTATGTCCTATGATTATTCGTGAACATAATGTAAATTCATATTTCATTCGATGCTCCCCTACCGTGAAATCACGTCCTTACACGTTTACGTTCGTGAGCCATTCAAGCGTTTAGATTTAAGTACGTCAGCTTGCCTGTACACTTGAATTCGCTGAATTGTGCTTCGCAACCCCTGTGCAGTGCACTCAGTAGATCCAATTTGCTAGAAAGTGCCTGTTGTATATAGCATTTGTGTCGGATGCTCGAGCCAACGTGCTTCATATTCAAACAGTGTAGATGCGGGCATTGGAAACCTTGTGAATCTACTTTGAGTGTAATACCCCTGGAATTGGTACAGGTAAGAAGAGAATATTTGTATTATTTTTAACAGAAATGGCTGAGTTTTTTATTGGTGTCCCGGGAACAATAGAATATGGAGTACGCTTTCACGATAGTTTTTATTATAATTTATATATCTTGCTATAGTATTTTTATTTCACGAAGCGACAGCGCTTTACTTGTGTTAACCAAGTGTACAAACACGCTATGAATGTGTGCGTGAAGACGAGTAGCGTCAGCACATAACACACACTTCCGACCTCGCCATTGTCTCGGACGGTACCGAGAGCTCCTGCGCTTATACACATATTCACAACGTGTGTGTACACTTGATAACCACATCGCCGTCCCCAGAGAATAAAATGATAATTACAAAAACGCAACTTTTCAGGAAAAATTAAAAAAAAACATGTTTTCGTCGATTTATCATTATCTAGTTGAATATCTTTCACGAGAACATGATTCTATGGCTGTTTGTCATACTAAAAATTAGGAATACTTTTTGATAATATTATATTACCACTTTACTCTCGTAATTTAAGGACCATTTCAGACACCAAAAGACCAATCTCTCAAAAGACCATTTCAGACACCAACCTACATGGTCTTCGCATGATCTGACCAAGATTATGTCTGGACTTTAAAAGAGACTGTGACCTCTGAGTTTGTTTCGGCCTTTCTTCTCAGAGTAGTCAGATAGGAAACGCCGGCCTCATCTAGTTTTAAAAAAAAATGTTTGACATGTAAAAGTGTTTGTATAAACCTACTTACAGAAATAAAATCATTTATCATTTATCAAGGCGTGTGTTAATTATTTGAATACTATTGAAATATTTTGTAATTTCGTAAATAATTGTACAAAAATTACGAAAAAAATTGAGCAGATATATTAGCACCCACAGACCCCAAAAAGGACATAACACTAACACTAAGATAATATCAGTTATCATTTTGTTCTCCGGGGACGGCGACATGTACTTAAAGCACTTGTCTCTTTCTGAGATAAAAGTAACTTTAATTTGCGTCGACGAACAGCAATTTTTCTTACTGTAAGCTTGCACTGAAGAAATAACTTGCTTGTAGAATGTGCCAATGAGACAATGTGATGGCTGGCTTGGCACCCCAGCCAATGTAGTGAGTGGCCAAATTTTTGTATGTATCGTTTTAGTTTAATAATGCGAGGAGAGGACTTTGGCTGTTGTTCAACCGTTAAAAGGCACATACCGTGTGTTTAGTCTAATAAATGCAAGAGTGGTTTTGGAGCAAAAGTTTCTAGAGATTCTTCGAGGTACCTATATTTATTTATTGGATCTCCAACAGAGCCTACACAATGAATAGAAAGTTTAGCAGAACAGAAACAAAGACTAGTATGCGCCTCCAATTATAGGAGATCACATTGATCACTTATAATCGTGTCTTTACGAAACACAATACTTGACAATGTCAGGCGTCAGTCTAAATGCCATTATGATTCCACACCGAAAAAGGGATGGTACTAGCGGTCATGTATAGCTCTATCTCTCTTACACTGGAATCATGATGGCATTAAAACGTCATAATACGGCACCTGCCACTAACTTTGATGACTGGCAAGTCAATTTACTAATGCATGCTGTTCAGGATAGATCGTGCCGATATGACAGAAAGGTAATATGGCATCATTATATAGTCCAGGGTCGCATTTAAACCCATTAAACCTCACGCTTGTACCTATAACTATTTTAGTTTATACATGTACAAAGTGTGAGTGGAAAATAGAACTCTGTGTATGCTTGAAATAAAGGTTATATGTTGTTGTGTTAAAACTAACAATACACAACTGAAAGTACCCACTTTTAACATGAATTACGTGTGCCCGAAGTCCATCACAGTCGGGTTGCGGTCTCGCCTCATCAAACAGTCTCACTGACAACAGTTGTCGCGTCTATTTCAGACTAACCTACCTAATTCCAAAAGGTCATACCTGTGAACCGAGCTCTTTTGATATCAAACTTTATTTTAGTGGCTGGAAACCAGGTCACCTTCTAATTTGAGTGCCTCCGACTTACTTTGGCAAGGTGATACTGGTTTATTTCTGTTTTCATACTTATTGCATTAGTAAATGGAATTTAACGCTGGATTTTCATTTGCTGGAAAACGTTTCTGAATTTAGGGTAATTAGATTTTTGGTGATAAGCGCGATTCTCGTTTTCATAATTTGGTCTATTGTCGATAAAATGTAACGTTTAATTCACTATGTGGGCTTTGGTTTCATAGAACTACAAATCAGTGTCATTATGTCACCACTGATTGCTACCTGAACAAAATCGCCCAAATTGAGTAGGTATATTGATATATTGAAACCTCACGTTGTAGGTTCTAGATAATTTTGTATAGAAACATTGACTTTAGTTAAAAAATTAAATGCACCAAACATACTCGTATCATAAGGCTGCTCAACGCGCTCGTGGAGACCAACCCTTTTTTTTTGGATGGGAAATCATCAAATGACTTCTCCCGCTCGGCGTGTCAGACTTTTACTGACTAAAACCCACCCGTGTCCCTTCAGTTGCCTGTAGGGCCACGGTAACTCTTTCGAACATCCTGCGACCCTAGCTGACATCGGCCCTAGCGGACCCCATCGTGGAGACCAACCCTGGAGTGAAAATGTTTGCTTATGAATGTAAGACGATAATGTTAGAATGTTTGCGTTCAGCGAGAAGACAGAGTGATATGATTGACTTAATTAAGTATTAATCGCTAATTTGCCGTATTAAATAAATAATGATAAATACAGTATGACGGAACTATAACTTATGGGCCCTTCGCATTGGCAATGAAAAAGTTCTTTCAAAGCCTCTAGTTAAAGTATGCCTTCTTAACTGTCTTCATTCTCAAGACGTCTATATAAAAAATACTTAAAATAAAATGTTATCTGCACAACCACTATGAATATCTAAGGAGCTCCCCAGGGACGTATAACGTGAAATTTATTGTAACCTCGACTAGGTAATTGAAAGGTCGTGGACACACGGGTTAAGCGCAAGTCACACTGCGAGATATGCTAACTTAGCCTAACCTATGAAGCTACAACGTGTTTTCACATGTGGATTCACACCACAAGCTAACTTAAGCGAGCCTACAGAACCAGGAGCTTGCTAATCCAATGTCTTCCAGCTAAGTTATCAGAACTTTGCCACCCTTTTGCCTTCCTTACCCCACGTGCCTCAATGTACCTCATACACTTCCTTAGTTTTTGGTCTGGACCCAAAAACAACTTTGCTTGTTTTCTTGCATTGCTTGTTAGTTTTGTTGTGAAAATATCGCTTTTAGCGATAAGACCGCCCATTGTGTCACCCTATATAAAATTACATTTATATTTGCATTTTTATGATGTACATATTAAAGAGTATTCTATCTATCTAGCCGGTTACAAGCTTAGCTACGTGAGCAATAGCTAGCTCTGCGGTGTAGCCTGCGCTTAAGGTAGAGGCTATATGCAACTACTGACCTATCTATAGCTGATTGTGTAAGGTTGTCACCCAGTGCCGCCCGTGTTTTGTGGCTCAACGTTAAATACTGATACGCCGATGTACACCTGTCTTGATAGCGTGGCTTGCGGTGTCTTTGTGCCGAGGTTTTCCTTTACGTAAACAGAGGGGAAATGTGGCTATGCAAATGTGATTGTGAGTGGATTGTGCTTGTTACGTCAGAAAAGAAATTCAGACGAGGGAAATTTTAATTAATGGTTCTGTTTGATTTAGCGTACTTATCACGGAAAGCTTGAATGATTTTGGAAGAGCAATTTTCAGTAAGAGTATATAAACGTCATGATTGTTTTTTGTACATTTGTACAAGGAACTTTTCGCGCGTGGTTGAAATCGGAGTTAAAGCTGCCATCTTGATTATTCAATACAATTTTACTCAACAACAACTTTCCCTGTCAATGTTAGTGAAGCATTAAAAAATCCTACTTTTGAAATTTGATAAAATATAGGTACAAGCAAACCTCTGTAAAAAAATGCACAACATGACATGATCAATTCTAAGATCTGGCCACGTCATATCCAACAAAATGGAACTCATTTCGAGAAACTAATTAGTTTGTTTACTCTTTTTATACGTTCAATTAAAATAAGTTTAGATTTCATGGTCTTCCTTTCATTTAATGTACCATCATGTTTGTTAGAGTGATTACATCCTTATGATTGATCCTATCGATTGATGCCAGAAAAGTATAGGATGTTATTTTTTCGGATTATAGCCGGTTCAATTCCCGTGTAGCAAGCGAATTTTCGAAAATCTTTGAATGCAGATTTGTTTCTTTTTAAAAATAAAGGAATGGTTCCATTGAGTAAATTTTGCTATCTCCAGTATTAAGAGTACTTTCCCTCCAGGTGAGGTTAAACAATTCTACCCTGTATATTTCATGTATATTTTATTTAATGCTTGGCACTCCTGGTTTCCTGGTATTCAGTGAGCTGCAATCTTGTGGGGTAATAACAAGGTAATTAATTAATGCTTGCAATATTATTTAATTAATCACCAAGCTCTGCTGATTAGGCCAATATATCACTAATTATGGGCTGTCTTGGATAGCTGCAAATGTTAGTTCTCAGGCTGTTGATGTCTATTACAGGGTCATATATCATTATCATACCGATAAACCATACAACAAAAAATTATTTACTTTTAAATAAACCTGGATCTAGCCTGGATTGAACTGCTGTATCTTCACGAATTACGTAAATAATATGGCTATTATAAGTTTTATAAACTTTCAACTGTCATGATACTTCAATACTCAATACCGACCTCTAGCCGGTCGATATACAGCTGAGGGGATGTCGCCATGAAATGCGTGTGATGTTGTAATGAGTTATAGAACCCCAATCTTATAACTAAAGATGAAGTGAAGAAAAAATATAAATGTGTAGGGTATGACATCAATATTGTGATATTTGACAACCATCTCCATCATAATGCCATTCAATAACAGTTCTAATTGCTACGCTCTTTAGTTATTTATTTATTTATTTATTTATTTATTAAAGAACACCAACAGCATATACATTCAACATTGTTTTATAAGAGTATTTAGGAAAGTATTACTGCTAATGTATACACAAATTATAGGTGTACATAACATTTAAAGAAATAAGACATTGAACAGAAGCTGCTTATAAACTAAAAGTAAAAATTAAACAAAGTTATTTAAGCTGCTTATAAACTAAAAGTAAAATTTAAACAAAGTTATTTAACGACAATAAAATAAAATACAAGAGAATACAAATTAATGAAGGATGTGAACATAACAAGTAATTCAAATACATTATTCTACAGTATAACAGAAATTATGTGACTAAATGATAATAGTTAAGTATTGAGTGCTATTCAGTCAGTACAGTCAGAGCAACATCCAATCTATTCAAATTCAAAATATTTTATTTCACATAAGCCTCCATGGGCACTTATGAAACGTCAGAAGCTAGGTGCACGGTTCCAATCGGTCGTTTCCTATGGAGAAGAACCGGCAAGAAACTCTACGGTTACTCTTTTTAAAAATTATTGGCTTTTACAATGTTTTCAAATTACAGTGTTATTAAGCATGGGAGGACAGTGTAGGCCTGTCAACAAGTACCAGGTACTTAACAAAATAGAAAATGGTCAGCAAATCTACAGTCTATAAAGCCTACAACGTTCTCACATTCACAAAATATAAAAGAATATCTTAGATCTATAAAGATGTGTGCGCTTATCTAGTGTTTAGCATAACACAGACACACAGCCTCTCGCTCTGATCTCTTCAGAGCTATCTAGAAGTTTCAAGAGGATAATGTATCATATGTAAGTGCAAATATTAAGTAGGTAAATAATGTCTAGAATTCTGGATATGGTATGGATGGAAACTTTATGGCTCACAAAAACTTTCAGAAGCATTAATATTTTATCTTTGGATACTTATCCATTTTCGGGAATCTCTTACTTAAGAGATTCCCGAAAATGGCTACAAGATTAAACAAGATCTGTCCTTGAATTTAAGATCTTTGGATCTTTTCGTGTAAGTCTCACTTACCGCGGTAAGCAGGAGATTATGAATTTGTTACTGGGTATTATAAAATCCATTTTCACGGAAACAAGCGTTACCTATCTTAAACTTCGTAACCTTCAGGTCTTTGACGTAAGAAGAAACAATTTTATTAAATTGCTTCAAGCGAGGGACGCCATATTTTTTAATTCTAACTTTTCTCAGTTCCCCGCTTGACCCAGTAAGCGAGAAATAACATATAATACATGTGTTTAAATAAGCTGAAACATATGAGTGGCTATATAGCTCATGTCAGTCGGTAAAGTAATGTATCTTGTACGGGTAGTTTGAGGAATCCCTTCGAACCATATTTTGTACTAAGATCTATGTGACGAAAATTTGGGGGTCTTTAATCTTTAATAATCTTTATTACATACATAAATAGTGGCTCTTTCTTCGCTTGTATTATGATTTAAGTCATTAAAATTATGAACTTTACACGGTTGCTTTCGTAAAAGTAGTGGTCTTAACTTAATTTAAGTCACGGCCATTCGGCTCAACTCTAATCTCAGTAAACTCTTTGAAGTTATAAGGATACAGTGTATTTTTATAATGCTGATATTATTACTTCGTTTAATTGTAACTAATCACATAGAATAATTAATTTCAACATTAGATTATGCTTCTTTTAAGGATTTTGTTAAATTTGATATTTAAAACCAATTTGCCAATGTCTTCAAGACTCCTGCAAACAGACGCGACAAGCGACGCGAATCGCACGCGACACAAAGGCACCGCTCGTCGCGCGATACGCGGTGCCTATGTGTCGCGTCGCGTGTCGCGCCTGTTTGCAGAAGCCTCTATTAAACGCAATGCGCGTGACCTTGGGTCGCCACAGTAGAACTCGTCCGGCAAGTGACAAGCGACCCCCTCTTCCCTCTTCTTATTTTATTTTGACAAGTTTACGTAGTCATATTTTATTCCTCTCTATCACGTAAACCTTTTCCGTCACATAACAGCGCTGCAATCATTTTAATGGTTAACTAATACTTACGACGCGACTATATTACAAATTATTATTGCATTTCATCCTCATTAGGCTTTAGTCAACAAGGTACCCTTATAGTTTCGCCATGTCCGTCCGTTCGTCCGCAGCTTAGCTCAGAGACTCTTAGTACTAGAAAGCTATAATTTGGCGTGGATATACATATTAATTACGCCGACAAAGTGGTAAAATAAACTCAAGAAAAACAATATTTTTTTAGGGTAGGTACTACCTCCTGTACACGTAAAGTGGGGATTTTTCTTCTCGTCTATCCTATGGTGTGGGATGTTGTTGGATAAGTATTTCAAAAATATTGCGGGTTTGTGAAAACAATTTTTCGAAATTTTTCGATTAAGGGATCCGTTTCTGAAATATTAAGCTTTAAAGTGCAAATTTTTGTTGGAGTCAAGTGTCCCCCCCCCCCCTGCCAGCTAAATGGTTAGTTTTAGATATGTGAAAAAATTCACGGTAGTAGTATATAGGGTGACTGGTAATTAGTGACCGATACTTAAACACATGATTTTACACATGATAACAAGCAACTTTTACTATGGCACCAATCCTGAAATCGCGAAAAAAAAAATCAGCTCTTCCTTACATTTATGTTCGCATAACTCGTTAAAATGTAGGGACCAGCTTTTTTTTTTCGCGATTTCAGATTTGGTCCCATAGTAAAAGTTGCTTGTTATCATGTGTAAAATCATGTGTTTAAGTATCGGTCACTAATTACCAGTCACCCTATATATAACGAAGTTGAAAGAAAAACTATCACAGTCAAGTAGGCTTTACAAGTTAACGAGTAATAGTCGACCAATTTACATTTGCAGTTGGAATGTATGAGAGAACATGTTTTTCAACTACAATGTTAAGTTTGTTCTTGTGATAAATTTATCCCAACTACGGAACCCTACATTGTGCGTGGTCCGACATGCACTTGGCCGGTTTTTTTTTTTCTAATTACTGCTTCAAACTAACTTTGTTTATTGCTGTTGCGGGTAAAAGCTCAAGTAAAAGGTGTATCACATTTTGACCTCGCTACACCACGTTTATGACCCACACGGGGTAAGTCGAGCCGAAATTACTGTCATGGCACTTAAAACCAAGTTTTCATAAATATCTCAGCTTAGAAGGCGATACAATGTCTCGTGCCTCAGAAAGCCCGCTAAGCCATTGAATCCGTCTGTCATTCTGCCATCTTTGACAGTTTTATGGACCCAAAATCTGATAACGAGTCTTACCAGAGGGTATACCCAGTAACTAAAGGGTGTCTCAGTAAGAGTGCACTTTTTAAAATTGGATTTTTTTTTTCATGCAAGTGGCAACTCTGAAATTTGACAGCTGTCACCTCTGTTTATTCCGATTATTAGCGCTTTTCGAAAGAACAACGCGTTATAATTGTGAAAACTCATTACAACGGTGAACGGCATTCGTTACAGGAATATGATAACGGACTTCTTGTGGCCTCAACTGGACGGCATGAATCTGGACAACATGTGGCTTCAGCAGGACGGCACAACCTGCCACACCGCGCATGAAACAATCGACTTATTGCAGCAACGATTTCCAGAACACATTATCTCACGAAATTCTGATGTCAACTGGCCACCAAGATCGTGCGATTTAACGCCGTGCGATTTTTTCTTTGGGGTATTGTGAAATCTCGGGTTTATGCGAATAAACCCGAAACAATTCATGAGCTCAAATCGGAAATCCAACACGTCATCGGTGAGATACAGCCACATCTCTGTGCAAAAGTCATGGAAAATTTCATGAAAAGAGTAATGGCCTGTCATCGGAGCCGTGGGAGTCATTTGCCGGATATTTTATTCCATAGGTACTTAATCGGAACATGTCTTCTTTACAATACAATAAAAATATCACAACTCTGTCATAAAATACTTGTTTTTATTTTAAAATGAAAAAGTGCACTCTTACTGAGACACCCTTTAGGTTGTGGAGGTCAGATAGGCAGTCGCTCTTTGTAAAATACTGGTATTCTGCATCCGGTAAGACTGGAAGCCGACCCCAACAAAGTTGGGAAATGGCTAGGCAGATTTAGAAAACGGTAGAATTGCAAGATAGAAGTACTTCTCTTCACAGAACTTTCTACTACGTGGATTCTCGCATTTTGCGCAGCCGTGGGGAACACAATAATATTTCAAGTTTTTTTTTCTGTTTTTGGTTTTTGTGTGAATATTTCGTGCCTTAACTTGGGTCAAATTAATTAATTTTCTTTCTTTTCATTCTTTCTAGAGATAAACGTTCTCTTTCGCATTATTATCTTTCAACAAACCCTATTCTGTAGGTATTGCTGATTGTAGCAATCGGACGCCTGAAAAAAAAACGTTGCGAAGGAAAGATTCAAGCCGTATTCATAAAAAAAAAACTCACCTAATAAACCTATTTTAGTTAAAAAAGTGTTTTGTCAATTTGAATTTGAAAGAAGAACACAAAACATTCTATAACTAAAATAAGTTTATAATACCTTTTAATTTTTTTTTTAATGAATAATGTGGTAAGGGCCTGTGTTTCGCCACCTACCATTAAGTTCCTATTAACTTACTTGGCAGATAATTTCGTAAAAATTCTGTTCCGTTTTTGAATTCAACTGAGTTGCAGCGGCGTGTTTTAAGTACTTATGTGTTTTCTTTAGCCACTCCTACCCATCCTTTAACAGACAGATACACTGGGAAGATCGTCCACCACCTAGCCTGACGTCATCCTACACTACGTTTGACTTTGTACCACTGCATCCTCAGATTACACGCCATAGTTTTATCTTATAAGAGCGGTGGCCGCCACATAGTGTCCGCAATTCACCGGCGAATGACGTCACTGAAACGTTGTATATGAAAGTAAGTTCGTGTGTTTCCTACAAAGCGTTTTTTGACACTGCCATCATTTTTATGACGGCCGTCACTACAGCCGTAATGTGGCGGTCCCCGCTCTTCTAGGTAACAGTAACTTTAGTTTAATGTTACTAGCTGTTGCCAGCAACATCACTCGCATCCTTTCGGTACTACTTTATATCACTTGATAAATAGCATCTTATTTTTTATTACAGGACATGGTCTATCTTTGCGTCAAAAAATCTTATGTCCGCGTAATAGTAACAAACATCTTTATTACAAGCTTTCAAGTTTATAAAATTAGAGAGCAACATAGATAACACCACGCCTGTAATCCCCGATGGGTTAGGCAGAGGAGTACCTATAGTACACCACACATTTCGCCAGTTATGTTTAAGTCCCATGTAATAATAATAGGTGCTGAACCTATAGCCATCGTCCGGGCGCAAATCCTGACTCCAGTCTGCTACTGAGGCAAAAAATCTCAAAAACAGATCCAAAGACATCAACTTCCGAAATTAAAGTTATTTTTCACTTTGTAGTGTTTTTTTTGGAAGTCGCTTGTTTTTTTATAGGCTCGATCACACGCTCTCCTCATAAAGGCTCCTGCAAACAGGCTCAACACGTGACGCGACACAAAGGCACTGGTTGTCGCGCGACGAGCGGTGCCTTTTTGTCGCGTCGCATGTCGCGCCCGTTTGCAGGAGCCTTTAAGATAACTTGACACCGTATTATCTGCTGTTATTAAATTTATGAGCACGTCTTAACCACCAGATTTACGTTCGCTAATCTCATATTGGACCTAAAATATTATTTATTATTTATTTATTTATTTAAACTTTTCACACTTAAAAAAGTACAAAGGCGGACTTAATGCCTTAGGCATTCTCTACCAGTCAACCAAGGGTGGTGAAGAGATTAGATGGCAGGTGCTCTGTGGGTGGACCTAAAATATTATTGAGGGTGGAAACTTTAAAATAACAAAAAACAAATAAGACCAAAAAGTTCATTGGTTTTCGTTGCTTCAAGCATAAGCATAATCAGCCTATAATGTTCCCACTGCTGGGACACAGGCCTTCTCTCTGTGAGAGGGAGTGGACTGTAATCCACTACGCGGGCCAAGTGCGGGTTGGTAGATGTCACATGTCTTCAAATTTTTTGTTCTAAGAGGACATGCCGGTTTCCTCACGATGTTTTCCTTCACCATTTTTGAGAGCAGTGTAAGAGCAGTGGAAAGTAAAGAGCCAGGCGCCTGGGTTCGAACCCACTAGCTACAACTCGTAAAGGCTCCTTTAAACAGGCGCAACTCGCGACGTGAATCGCGCGCGACACAAAGGCACCACCCGTCGCGCGACACGCGATGCTTTTGTGGCCGCACATCTACATCGCCACATTGGGACGCATCACACTGACGCCACGTAAAATCCTGCATCGCGCAATCAGAGTTTACCGCGCGACTAGCATATATACAACATCCCAACATCAACCGTCAGGCAGTAGCCCACCAGACACAATACCCGTCTGGTCGGAGGATCCTCCATTTTCATAGAGGATGAGTGAACTTTACACCCTGTTCCTCATACCTCTATACATTTGTATCTCGTCGCGTGTCGCACCTGTTTGCAGGAGCCTTAATTCGGGGCCGTTACCACTGGGCCACCACTGCTCTACACTGCTCTTTCGTTGCTTAATTAAATAATTCTCAAACTCAAAGCATTTATTTCATATAAACCAATAAACCGATTACAGGCTTTTTTGAATTGTCAAGGGGTCAGTCAGTCAGAAAGATGAAGCTAGTTGCCCATTCCGAACCGTAGTAGGTTTCTTTTCCATAAAAGAACGGGCAAGAAACTTCACAATTAAAAGCAGAAACAAAAATCTCGTCAAATAAACAATACTGACCAAAAATCAATACGTACCTGAAATTGCCTCGATAAAAATAAACGCGTGGCCTATAAAGTGTCATTAACTTGTAATGGTTCCTGCACGCGATGGCTGATGGTGGTGTACACAATGGCCGTTGGTGGTGCATGCTCGACGTGCACCGAGTGCTAATTACTTACTTTGGTCGAAGTTAAGTGTATCTACCACAATCTACTGATGGAGCAATGGAGATTGATGCGTTGACTATTTTTTCTTGAAAAGACCACGAAATTAAAATTTTCTTGCGTTTTTTGCAATTTGCAGGTCAGTGTCAGGTTGTATCTTAGTCAGAATATGATTCGCGACTATAACAACTATGTATCTACATAGTTATAACCATAAAAGCCATCAATACATCTCTCCAACTTAGATTTGTTCTCTTTTTTTATCTGATTTCGGAAACCATGATATTTTAGGTGAAAAGAGAACAAATCTAACTGACAGAAATGATTGATGATTTATAAGGTTATAATTATGTAAATACATACATAAACTCACGCCTTCTTCCCATGAGGGTAGGCAGAAACTACAAAACGCCACCTGCTACGATCCTTACATACTCCTTTTGCCTCGTTTACATTCATACATCTGGTCATACACGCACGCCGGTTGCGAGTACTACGCACCTGACCTTTCTGAAGAACATCACCAATAAGATCACTATATGTCTTCCTAGGGCGTCCCCTCCCCGCGTTTCCACTCACATCTGCCGTGTAAATACCTTTTGTTAGTCGACTTTCATTCATCCTCTCAACATGACCAAACCATCTAAGCATACTCTTTTCAATTTTTGTTACTGCATCTTCTTTTAAATCGCACCGTTGCCTTATCACATCATTCCTCAGTCTATCATTCATAGTCACACCACACATGCTTCGCAAGGAACGCATTTCCACAGCATTTATTCTACTTTCATGCTTCTTTTGCCACACCCAACATTCACTTCCATACATAAGCGTAGGCACTAGCACACCATTGTGAACAACCAGTCGGGCCTTTTTGGACATTAACTGGTTAGTCACAACCGCATGTATAGCACCATTCTAATTATGTAAATAAGTACATAGTTATTATAGTCGCTTCTCCCAAAGGGCGGACCGTAGGTATCTCAAACAAATTCACTCAAAAGTTATAATCACAAATTTGAATGAAAACATCAATACCTACCTAATCGTAAAGTACAACAGGAGCTTTATTTAAAAGTTAAATTAATTTCACCGAAAATATTCAGTCAATGTTTTCAATGTTTGTTTCACGGTATCTGTAATAGAACATGGCTATATTGTTATGCTGTAGAATGTGATTTATTTGCATCTGTATTTTTAAAAAAATTCTGGATGTACCTAAATGTTGTTTCAGTCATAATATTTTATTTATGTTGAGGTGATGCTGGCCAAACATAAAAGGTGCTTTAAATTAGTGGCAATACTTGGACGTCATCTTTTATTATAGCACACATTATATAAGGTGTATCTATTTATACACGAAATCTCTTAAAGGGTCATTGTACTCATCATTATGAACAACTTTTACAATGGGACCAACCCTGAAATCGCGTAATAAAAATCTGCTAGTCCCTACATTTTGACGAGTTATGCGAACATAAATGTATGGAACAGATGATTTTTTTCGCGATTTCAGGTTTGGCCCCATAGTACAAGTTGTTCATATTGATGAGTACAATGAACCCTTAAGAGATTTCGTGTATGAATAGATACACTTTATATATTTATACAAAGAAATAAAAATAAAGGATAACTTTACCGTTAATAATAACGTGAGTGGTATGATTTATCGCATAAATTCAGTAAGAAATATAGCAGATTGTTGGTATAAGAACAAGATCTGTTATTAAATCATATTTCACTATAGTTTTTCTTTGTATTTCCGCTGCCCTGTTTCCATAGCGGCCATTAGTCGTGTACATCCGAATTTGCTACAGATTAACAAACGAACGTTTACACGTAATCGAGTATATAAACAAAGTAAGGTTTTAAATACTTTCATGTTTGGAATGTGGCGCCGTTTGAATTCGTTTTTTTTAATATTCTAAATTCGAAAACGGGTTTACAATAGTTTGACATACCGGGAAAACATAAAAGCTGAATATAAAACCCCTTTTTTACCATAGACAAACTTTTTTTTCTATATATTAGGAATATTGTCATTGACCATAAATTAATATGAGAGTTCTTCAGCATTTTTATGGAACGTTTAAAAATAAAAACGACACCAAACATCATCGTTTTATTGTCCATTAACTTGAACATTTTCATGATATCTTCGGCCGAAACGAGCATTAGGTCTGTTAAATATTCCGATTGGGTCTCATTGATGGCCGCCATAAAATATTGTTCCTCATAAAGGGAGATCTTTCACACTCTTTGTAACATTTTATTACCCAGTTTTTATCTTAGCTGCGCTCTTAAGCGATTAAAGAAAGATAGTAGAATATTTTATAAGGTTAGACATGCGTAACATCACGCATGAATTCCCCGTAGGGTTAGGCTAAGCTACAACTGTGGGTACATCTCTGGCGAAATCGCCAGTTATGTTTAAGTCCCATGTAATAGGGGGCGAGCCTATTGCCATCAACCGGGTACAAATCTAGAGTCCGGGATGCTACTTTGAAATTCTAGATGAAAAAATCTTGCAAAAATATGGTAATGCAGTTGTGAAGATATTCTCTTGTGACCCGTAGGTAGTCATTATACTGTAGCTTTCACAAATGTATGTGCACAATAAATTAAGTAGAATAAGAGATTGTGAGGTTTTATGTTGCAATTTATTACAGGAACTAGTTAAAAACTTTTTGTTATATTTAGTGGAAGCTCTGCAGAACTGTTTATATTTTTTTTTGCCAGATTAGCTTTGTTGTAAGATTCAATAGACCTATCACAAAGTACTGAATTAGGCACGTCATTAATCAGTTTCTCCTGCCTTGAGACACTTTTTTTTTCAAATTAGTTCTCATGACATGTAGCTTTTAGTGAAAGCAGGAAATAAAATGGTGATGCGTTTTCTGTCCATGTTCGAAAAAGGTCTCTTTTGGTATTTCCTAAAATCAATGTACTCGTAGTCAATCAATCTCGAATAGACATTGACCTCTTTTGCTTAAAACCTAAAGCATAATAAAAAAAGTTAGTGGATAGAAACCAGCAGTATATCTATTACATACCTATATACATATAATTACTTGTCCTGACTGACTGATTCATCAACGAAGAGCCTAAACCGCTGGGGCTACAAACTTGAAATTTTGACAGTTAATGTCTTTTATGTTTCAAGCATCCACACTAAGGAAGGATTTTTGAAAATTCGACATTTAAGGCGGTGAAAGGGGGGATTTTGTTTGTATTAAAAGTCTTATTTCTTGAGTTAATAACCTTGATTGAAACTTGGCACGAATACTTATCTAAGTTAATTATGAAGTTTGTCTTTTTTTGTTTTTGTAAACTACCCTCTAAAGGAGGATTGGGGCTGTCAAAGTTTCTATGGAGGAATTTTAATGCGGGGTTCAACTCGAAACTCAGTATTATTATACTTGAAATCAAAAATAAAGAATAATGTCTATCAGGGTTTATTGAAAATCTACCTCTGCTAAAGTACGAAATCCACGCGGACAAAGTCGCGTGGAAAGTGCTAGATATAGACATAATCGTTAGAGTTATTTCCACGCCACATTGCAGTAGAATTTCTCAAGAAATAGCAAGTATCATTTAGCAAAACAAACGTCACGTCCGTCTGATTAATAAGTGTTGCCAGTGTGGATATTTCCCACTAATCCCGCTAAATAAATCAAGGTTTCTTTTGTTGCAGCCCCTCCTAAATGATGAATCGCGTGTTGTGGTGCCTTCGTATCAGCCATTAGTTTCGAGTTCCCTTCTCGCAGGTTATATTCAAATATATGGCAAGTTACGTTACAAACAATTTTTATTGGAGATTCCTTACGTGAAAATGGCAAGATATTTTTTTATTAGATAAACCTATATTGAACGTTCGAATTTCAATATTTTGGCGGGACATTTCATTTTTTTAATATCTATACTACCTAAAGAATTTAGTGTTATAGGTTTACGTCATAAAAAGCAAAATTATTAAAGTATTTCTACGTTATGGCCATTAAAATCTGAAGCAGATAATCTACGAATAGGTCAAGGTATGACATTAATGCACAATCAAGTATTATAATAAAAGCTATTAGCAAGTAACTATAATAATACAATTAAATTCCGTTCTTTAAACTAGAACATACCAACCTTTAAACGATTCAGGAATCACGCATACCTCGCTATCGGCTAAATATTCAGTCGTTGGTAACAATGGTAGATGTCTAAATGCTTGTGGTTAAAATCGATACGTTGGCAGTAGGGCTAGTGACCGAGTGGCACGACACCGATCGATATCCGACTCACACACTGATCACGACCTGTATTTTACACAAAATAAACTATTTCCAAATAAAACTACCTCATTGTTTTATTTTACATACACCAAAAATTTTTCGGTTTTTTGTACCTATATTTGTTCTTCCACTAATATTGTTGCTAATATAATTATACTAACAAGATATGGATTTTAATTTATTATCTGAAATAAATTATTCTATTCTATTCTATTGTTCTGTTTCCTCGTGTTTTATTTCTTGAAATAGGAACGAAATTCAAACCAAGTCAGAAAAAGAAAGAAAATTACTACAACAAGTATTTCGAACTTCGAACGTGTTTAAAACTTTTGGAACATGAGGTTGATTCTGTGGTCTTTTGCAAGAGAAAAGGAAAAGTTAGATTATTTGATAATTTAGAAGTTTTATCACCTCTTTCGTGCTATGGCTTTTGGAATTCAGCCAAAAGCTGTGAAATGACAGAAGCTCAGAGTTCAGACTGACTGGCTTCCTAACGTGCGTGTCGCTTAATTTTAAATGGCGCAGGAGATTAAATTCTAGTAATATAGAATTTCACTTGCGATACTGATATTACTTCAGCCATGCAGAGCATAAAGTATTATATTTCGTTATGAACAGCTACATTTAATTTGATATTTATGTAGGCTATGATTATGAAAGAAGAGTTCTAGTTACGCTCCTAGTTGCATTATTCTGTAAAGAAACAGTGAAATAGGAAGGTATAAAATATAAACTAAGTTTTTAGTAGGTAGGGCTAAAGTTTTGCGACTAGTTGAAAGTTTGTTAACCTAGGCAAGGATCAAGAAGTGTGCGTTGTGTTACCTTATAATTATGTTTGTTACATAACTTGGATGATGGAAGACTTACTTTACAGGGCTTTGTGCACCCTACTTATATTACGTTCCTGGTCTGGTCCCCGTCTTGATATCTATACAAATAAATACAATTGAAGTGTTTGTTTCTAATGTCAAAATAACAACTTTTTACTAAATGCATATGAAAGTATATACGGTACTTATAACAAAAAAGAAAATTTTAACATTTTTGTCTGTCTGTCTGTTTGTTCCGGCTAATCTCCGAAACAGCTGGGCCGATTTTAATCGGAGTTTCACTGGCAGATAGCTGATGTTACGGAAAATATCTTAGGCTACTTTTATTTTAGAAAAAATATTAGGGTTCCGCGCAAAAAAATTAAAAGCCATGAAATTGTGAACAAAAAGTCGGATTTAAAAAATTCTTTTTGCATTTGGTAGCCCAATTTTTGAGGATAGTTATAGGCTATTTAACGGTATGCTACAATCCTTAGGAGCCAAGCAAAAATAAAAAAGAAAACGAAAACGAAAGAATGAAAACGAAGTTATAGCACAGATTACCAGATAAATCACTCCATACAAAATTTTCAATACCTACTGCTATAATGGCCTACATCTTCAAGTCGTTAGACGTTGCGATCGAAAACGTATCTAACCTTACAAGCGTAAAGTGAGTTTTGCTTTGTAGCTGCGCGCTGCCGCGTGGTTATTGTGAATTGCTAGGGCTGCCTTTTTCGATAAAGATGACGTAAGTATTTGTAGTACACTTTATGAAATAAAATAAAATGCTTTTTAATGTTTCAGCCTGTTTAAAATACTTATGAAAGACCGAGGAATATTTTTATGCTACGTAACTATTTAGTATTTTGTGACCACACCCCGAAACTGCAACTGTAAGAAAAGTAAAACTCATCGTACGCAACGTGTAGTACATAACTATTTAATAATCAGTGACGTAACCTCCACACACGAATACGAATGAAATACGAAACGGAGGAAACTAAAAACAAAATTAATTGATTTGTTTGTTCATTTACACAATTAGTCTAAGAGGTAACTACTATGCTTATACACTATGCACAAACCTGCGCAGGTGCCATATTGTGACGTCATACACGTCACATACTTTTAAACAAACAATAATCATATGAAAATAACATTAACAAGATAACGATAATAAATATTGCTGAAAATTTATTTGCACAAAGTAGATTTTTGCTAAACGTAATTTTCAAATGACAGTTGACAAATGGAGGTCATTGACTTTTCTATTCTTATTTCAGACACATAGTAGAAGCAATTATGTACCTACCAATAAAATACAAAACACGAAACAAGCAAGTTTAAACAATTTACCTATTTAAAAAACGATAGTAAAACTGTATCAGCAGGTAAACTGAAAGAAAGATAAGTTTTTATCTCTTCTCTTGCTAGATCTACATCTATCAACTGCACACAATACACAAGAATATGGCATATTATAAGAATTTGAAACTAAGTACGTCAGGTTGACCGACATATATGCGTACGTAGCCTCGTTGCTGTCGGCTACCCACTTAGAAATGGGCTGCGTGCGGCCCGGTGGCCGGTAGGTAATTAGCGCGCGTAAGTACATGGAGTGATTTATCTGGTAATCTGTGGTAATAGCGCGGGCGGGCGATGCAACGCGACGGGCCGGGGGACGAGGGAGTTTTATTAAAATGTAGCTGTTATTTTAGTATATTGTATAGGTATCTTTCAACGCAACGCGAATCGTGCGCGACACAAAGGCACCGCTCGTCGCGCGACACGTGGTGCCTGTGTCCCGTTGCATATCGCGCCTGTTTGCAAGAGCCTTTACATGGGAACGAAGTCGCGGGACATAGCTTGTTAATTTACAAAGATCGTCTGAACACTGCGTAAATATGCTTTATTCGGAGAATCTGCTTTTCGCAACTATTCAGAATTTTTTCTCAACTTGTAATTCTTTTTTACTCAGCGTGACACAGTGTATAAAGTCAAAAGTCCACATGCCTGTAACTAGCATGTAGGTTATATACCTACTTGTATACCTACTTTTGTTGGAATTTCTGGCTTAATAAACTTGAGATGTTTTCGTTTTAGGAATTTATGAAGGGATATGTAAAAACGAGAGTGATAGTGTTATTTATTTTACCGTCCTTGTAACAAAGCGTAGCAACGGAAGGGACCCCTTATCTCTGAGTACATAAGCGCGTACATAACCGTGATACACACACTTAATAAAAATAGAGATAACTTTATTGTGTCAACAAAAAAAGCGTGTCAAAGTTAATTACTTTTGGGAATGGAAGAAGAACATTCGTTCATTTGTTTTTTTTGGTTTTTGTAGGTATGTACGCAATATCAACTCGGGTCGACACGAGTTGTACGAGTTTTTCTTTGGTAAAAAGATTACCGCGTCAGCCAAGTTGGAACGAGGTAGCGGTAGGTACTCTGACTGCCCTGAATGCGCTTGATGAACTTAAGTATATCACTCGGGAAGGCTTTTATAGTGCAACCAAGTTGAGCTTAGCTAGGAGAATGCGCTAAACATCTCCTATTTGATGAAGAGGACAACATAACTGGAGAAGTGAAATGCCCATGGTTGCTGTGTGTCGTACATCGGATAATTAAGTTAGACACATAACATCACGCCTGGATCCCCGAAGGGTTGGATTAGGCTATAGTACCAGCCTATTACTGCCCCAGTGCAGGGGAAAGGCCTCTTCTCTTCAGTTCAGAAAAAAATCAAATTAGGTTTTAATTAGGTTGGTAACAGATAATATGAGAACTTTTAAGTCCCATGTAATAGGGGAGCCTATTGCCATCAATCGGGCACAAATCCAGTCGACCAAGCTGCTACTGAGAAATTCCTGATAGAAAAACCCAATAAGACTGCCCGACCTGGGAATTGAACCCAAGACCTCATGCTCAGTAGTAGTACTTGCGACCACTACACCAACGAGGCAGTCGTTGTAATATTATTATAACAACATTTTTTTCTTTATTTTATCTTTAAGATACAAACATTAAATAAATTACAGTTAATGGCATGCATTAAGGGGTAGGTTTACAAAATACATGAGGAAAAAAAATGGAATAAGCCGATGTACGCACGGACGTAAAAATATCGCGGCGATTTTTTTTTGCGCACGGGGGAGTTTAAACGCTCTGCTTAGCGTCGAGAGTTGAAAATCCAACTGTGTTTTTTCGACGCTCTGGAATGCACTCGGTTGGATTCTCAATGCTCGGCTCAACACCGGAGTTGAAAATCCAGTGCGCGATAAAATCCAGCCGCGGTATTTTTACGTCCGTGCGAACGTCAGCTAATAATAAAAAAACTTTTTTGCAAAAAAAACTTAGCCCTTCCAAAAAAAAAAACACTACAAAGTGAAAAAGAACTTTAATTTCGGAAGTCGGTGTCTTTGGATCTCTATTTTAGGTTTTGCCACCGACTTCCGAAATTAAAGTTATTTTTCACTTTGTACTTAGTGTTTATTTTTGAAGTTGTTTTTTTTTTTTTTAAAAGTTTTTATTTTTCACTTTTTAGTGGATCGGTTTGTAATTTTAAAAAAAATGCGGGATGTTCGAAAGAGGGGCCACTCTTTCGAACCTCCCGCAATTTTTTGTTTTTGACATATTGAGACTGAGATTAGACTGTGAATGTTCTTAAAAATTACGAGAATTGCTCCTCTGGTTCAAATCTAAACTCCAGACTGAGAATTTCTACATGGAAACCTAATAACATTTTGCCCGACTCGGAAATCAAATCCAAGATTGCGCAGTCGTGCTTGCGACCACCGGACCAATGAAGCAGATTTAGGTCAAGATGCTGTAATTAAAATTGATAGCCTAAAGCAAGTGTCTTCAAGTAGCGTCGGCTTCAATTTCAGTCATATTTCGATGAAAATAGGACCTTCAGCTGCTCTGCTTTAAAGGTCCTCAAAAATTAGTTTCAGTACCCATTCGAATACAGAATACAAAAAAGGTCTGAAATCGTACACACTTTCATACAAATAAAATCAATTTGCGACTGTAAGATTTTTATGTAATCAATTTTAGAAACATAAAACAGTCAAACATATCCATTTTGTATAATTTATAAATCACTAGCTTCTGCCCGCGACTTCGTCCGCGCGAAATTTCTCGTTTTAAAATAAAATATATCTTATGACATTCGGCAATACTGTACCTTCTCATTATATATATCATTCCAAATCGGATCAGTAGTTCCGAAGATCAGAAGAAGGAGAAGTCCCTACAAACAAACTCACAAATTTTATCTCTAAGTTGTAATATTAGTATAGATGTTGAACCTAAAGTTAGAAACAGTAATTTAGATGACATGTGAGATATTTAAGTTCGTCGACGAATTAATTTTAACCTACGATCGAACCCTAATTCTAACTTGATCACCGCTGGCCGCTGTCACGAACTAATTGTTTCATTCAATGCTACCAATGAATTCAATTTGCCCGAAACCAATTAATTGGTTTCTACTGTTAATTTTGATTTTAATGCGGCTTTGACGCCTCCGTGGACAATGGGGGTTGGACATTAAATTGATGACCGTTTCAGCCATTACGACTATTAATATCAAGGTTCTATGTAGCTACTAGCACTTCCCACGCGACTTTGTCCGCGTGGATTTCGTACTTTAGTACCCCGTCAGGGGTAAATTTCCAAAAAAAACCCTTATACACGTTATTCTTTATTTTTGGTCTTAAGTATAAATACTGAGATTCGAGTTAATCGGACCGCGCGTTAAAATTCTTCTATAAATACTTTGACACCCCCCAATCCCCCTTTAGGTGGTAGTTTAGAAAAACAAAAAATGACAACCTAAATAATTTACTTAGATAAGTATTCGTGCCAAGTTTCAAGTTTATTAACTCAAAGAATAAGATTTTTCAAACAAACAAAATCCCCCCTTTTCATCTCCTTAAAGGTCGAAATTCCAAAATCCGTCCTTAATGGATGTTTACAACATAAAAGGCATCAATTGCCAAAATTTCAAGTTTGTAGCCCCAGCGGTTTAGGCTCTGCGTTGATGTATCAGTCGGGATAAGTAATTATATGTATATATTTAGATTATTATTTCTACATTTAGATCTGTAATTTTTATGGTGTACATACTAAAGAGTATTCTATCTATCTATCTATTATACCCATCCCCATTGTGGACTTAGATATTATGATATTGTATTAAATGGGCTTTAGAGTTACCTACCGGCTTTGTAAAATTACTCTTGTCCCTAAGGAATCTTATCTAAACGGTAAGGTTTGTTTTCGGTATTATAGGCACATAACAGAGCATTAATGTGTGTTTTGATAGTTCTCCTCTATATGAAATATCAAATTGGTACTGATTTTTCATGACTGGTTGATCCTTATTAAATATCATACTTATTACCTTTTCACGTCTAAACGGCTGAGCGGATTTGGATGAAATTTGGCATACGGATACACCATGACCTAGGTTAGGAAGTATCATATTTTTATCCTGGTGGTACCATCGACTGGCGGGCAAAGCCGCGGGCAAAACCTAGCGTGAAAATAAATCCTTTGAACCTTTTCAATTCACCACTCCTCATTGTGAAACTGTTGATATTCGCGTCGTGAAGTGATACGACTGTCTATCATAAAATAAGGGTACATTTATGATGTGATCGAAGCAATAAATAAGAAATCATGATTTTATTTTACTAAAGGTAAGGCTGATCTATAAACTAATTTAAAGCTGTCTACTTCACTTATTGCTTGTATATCACGCGATTTCTCATGCGGATAAATCTTACGCTATTTCAGCGGGGCAATTGAGTAACACGCTTATAGTAGGAATTAGTTTCATTTTGACAGTTCAACAACATTCATTGCGTTATTTACCTTGTTGAACAGACCAATTTTTCGAACATATGAAGCAATGGATTAGCAATATGCTTCATAATCATTCAGATTGTGATTGACAGTGTGTTACGCAATTAGGGTGCTGGGTTGATTGCTAAAATATGTATGTAGGTAGGTACTATGCTTCACTTTGGTTTAATGTATCAATTTAATTGTCACGTCAAAGATGTCCAGTGTAACCCATACTAATATTATAAATGCGGAAGCCTAGTAGACTGAACGGATTTGGATGAAATTTGACACACGGATAGACCATAACCTGGCTTAGGACACTTTGTCCCGGTATTATTGTTCCCGTGAGATAATTTCCAACTTCCAAGCGGGCCGCGGCTAGAAGTTATTATTCTATAGTAGTAGGTATCTACTCAGCTTTCCAATGGCAGATTAGATTTCAATTAAGTCATTGTATGTTTAAGCATGTGAGAATAGTGGGTACTCGCTGAAATCAGTACACAATATTATCCTACTAATATTTTAGGACGCGAAAAATTGTGAGGATGGATCGGTGGATAGATGTTTGTTACTCTTTCACACAAAAACTACTGAATAGATTTTGATGAAATTTGGCACACAGATAGCTTATAATCCGAGTTAACATATAGAATACTTATTATTCCGATATCCTTACGGGATCGAGACTTATGCGGGTGAAACCGCGGGGCGCTGTTAGTACGTTTATCAACGCCCAAAATTCAGGAGCAACGACGAGTACCCACGACGCAAAGATAAAAAAAACAAAGTCATCGGTCACTTTCATAGTTTGCTTGGTGCAGCCTGGGGGCACGGTAGTGCCCCGCCAAGACGAGCCAAGCGAAGCGCTAGGGGCACTACCTACCATTTCTCGAAGCTCTTCGTCGTTTTTTTGAACCCTCATTACTTGGGTTTGGATTATACCAGATAAAGAAAATCCTCGGGGTATAATGTCAATAGTAGACTTATTAAATATATAAAGTTTAAACTGTATAGGTCTTATAATTTAGATTTTATTGACATCTAAAAATCCTCGATTTCGTGACTGACTCACTCACTCACTCTCTGATGATCATCAAAATTCTTAGGATACTTCCTGAAGTCCTAGAAAGCTGAAATTTGGAATATAAGCTAGTATTAGTACACAAAAAAAAAAAAAACTTGGAACTTTTACCCCCAACCCCTTAAACTAGGGGATGGAAGTTTGTATGAGACTTCCGCAAATTTTGATGCTAGAGGTCTGACAATTGATATAGGGACTCCTTGTTATAAATAATAAAACACATATTTCAGGATTTTTAGTAAATCACCCCCCCACCCTTTAAATTAAGGGATGGAAGTTTCTATGGGTTTTCCCATACAAACTTAATTTCATGCTAGAGATCTGAAAATTATAGGTACAAGTATACAGACATATTACAAATTAAAAACTACATGTTTCAGGTTTAAAAAAAAAATCATCCCTCAACCCCTTAAATTAGTGGATAATAATGTAAATGGGACTTTCGTCAGGTTTCAGAATATTACTAGATTATTATACTCATAATAAGAATAATATTACTAAACTTACTTATATTACTGTACTTCGTTAATAATTAAAATGTGGTGACAAGTATTTACAAAAGAAAACTTCTATGGGGATGGGAAATCACAATGGTGTAGGCCCAGGTTGTTGTAAGATAAAAATCGTAATAAGCTGTATCAGAGGTCGGACTTAAAAAATCTGATGAATATAGTTTTTTTTTTTAAATAATGTAACCCTTTATAAACAACAAAAAAAACACAAAAAGTGTTTAATCTTTATCGACCTATACTGCATAAATAGCAGTGCACGAACGCCTCCTGCCCCCTCGTCCCAGCGCAGTAGTTAAAAATAATTGTCCTTGACAGCAAGCGCGTCGAGCAACAAAGAAAGAAGGCAATGATAGAGAGTGGGCTATGAAAAAAGGCACCTCGGATATGCAAGAAATACACCTCAAAAAAAGAAAGAAAAAATTAACAAATAAAAAAAAATATTGTCATAAGCAATTACAAAAAGAAGTGAAATCCCACCAAAAACATTTTCATGTAAAATGTTACCAAGACGAGGCCATATGGCTCGCACTGTCAAAAAGTTCAGATCTCATGTAGAGCCGAGCTTCTAACTCAACACGCCCTAACTCTACAAACCCTAACTTCACAACCTCCACACCTTAGTCAAAATATGTGGCTTGGCCTTTATTCATAGACAACAAAGACTAACAATAGAAGTTTAGCTAAGGTCCCAGAAGTTGACTAACTAAGCTGATACCGCGTTTAGTGTTGCCATGTCCTACGTAGAACAATAGCGTTGTTATTCAGCCTAATGGCTTTCATCGACGGCTTTCAATGGGAAGCTAAATATTAGTGTTTGATGAGAATAGCTTTGTTGGTGCGAGAGGGTTGTCATTGTAGGTAAAATGTTGCCTAGATTCATGTTTATCAGCCAAATAAGCCTGGTTGTTAAAAAAGAGATTTGATTAGCACGGGAATGCTTTCAGCGCCCTATTTAAGACGACACCGCTGGTGTAGTGGCGCCCTCATCGTTTGCTTGGTTATTTATTTTATTTTAGAATGAAAATGCAGAAAATAAGCATTTTACGTTGTACTCCACAAGACTATACGTCGCCGTCGTTTTATTACTGCAAACGGTAGTTTTACTTTGTTAAGTTTTGTTATAATCTATAAAACGGAAAATAGTGGCCACTAATCTCCGTTTTAAGGAATTGCGAAAAAAAATCAGCTGTTCTCTACATTTATGTTCGCATGACTCGTCAAAATGTTGGGGACAGCTGATTTTTTTTCGCGATTTCAGGTTTGGTCCCATAGTAAAAGTTGTTCATGATAATTAGTACAATGACCCCTTAAGAGTTTGTGCGGTAATTCCAGGACATGTTGTATAAGCATGACGGAGAAAGTACATCTCTCTAGTTATCGTCAGCCATATTTTGACTACTGTGAGCGTGATATGGGTAGTGTTGGTTATTGCGCAATAGAAAAATCGTTTACAGCTCAAATCAAATTATAATTCATGATCAAATTAATCTCACTAGCTATTCACACACTGTAGGTACACAACACAACTATACGGAACGCGGGACAGTTTCTAAACGTCAGCCACCTGCTCGACAGCCACCGACAAACTCTGCTTAACCCCGGTGACCAGTCGACGAGCGTTATGTTGTACACTTTGTCGAGCGCCGCTTGGTGGCGCTGGCGTCCCGATTAGTCAAACGACGACTGACGTATTTCCGACAAGCACAAACCTTTCGGAATAAACGCTCTAACAGATGGTGAAAACCGCATTAATCCGTTGTTTAATTTAAAAGATCTAAGCGGTCATACAGACACGCAAAAAGCGACTTTGTTTTAAACTGAATAGATATAGAAGTTCGCTATCACATTATCATCAAGCTCATTCTAATCATCATGTTTGTGTTGAGCTTGTGACCTCCAGAAGGCAAGACAATGTTATAACTTTTGGTATTTTATTTCTATGAAGTTGCGTGTCACGTGAACGAAAAACAATGGCAAATCAATAGGGGTTATGTTAATATCGCTCCAACCATCGATATAATATTCCACTTCAAAGAAACAAACAGTTCTTGTGAAAACAGTCTGTGGATGTGTACCCCAGTTCAATGTATCGAAGATCTGAAGAAGGAAGCTTCTTCGAGAGAATAGATAGTGACCGATTGTTGTGAAAACAATATTAGGTTTCTCTCTGTTTTGTTTCCAGTCCTGTGTGACATCTAATATTGTTTACTTAGTTATGTAGGTACTTATGTATTTAACTATCAAGCCAATCACAGACGTAGCTATAATATAATATATTAATATGCTGTGTAAATATATGTATAAATATTATAGCAAGTTACCACCCACGGAGACGATGATATAATATAATATATATTGTGCCTTCATTAATTTTAATTGATGGTCGACCTAGCGTTTGTACGCGTTACAAAATAAACCATAATATATAATAATATGCAATAATATAAACTACAGTATAGGTAGACGACGTCATAGAAATATATAGTATAGCTGCGTGTGCGCTCAGTCAAAGATAGTATTAAAGATACATCGTAACTAGCTTTTTCCCGCGGCTTCGCTCACGGGAACGTACTGCTGGAGCCAAAATTACCCCATGTGTTAATCTAGGTTATAAACTACATGTGTGCCAAATTTCTTCCAAATCCGTTAAGCCGTTTTTGCGCCAATCCGAAACATACACCAGACAAACGGACAAACATTCTAAAAACTATATTTTCGGCATCGGACTCATTCTTCACCTTGTAGCAATTACTTTTTTTTTTTCAAAAATCTTCAATGTACAGTTTTGACTTCGTTACTATGTATTTTGTTATATGTAGGTATAGATGGATGGATATGATAATGTTAATCCTACTAATATTATAAACGCGAAAGTTTGTGAGGATGGATGGATGGATGGATGTTTGTTCCTCTTTCACGCAAAAGCTACTGAACGGATTGGGATCAAATTTGGCAAACAGATAGTTTATAACCTTTATCAACATATAATATACTTTTTATCCCAATATCCTTACGAGATCGAGACTTATGCGGGTAAGACCGCGGAGCGCTGTTAGTATATAATAAAGCTACGTCTGGGACGGGTTTTGCGTTGGTTTAAGTAGTAATTTTCGCTTGGGTATAATACATTAAGACCATGACCATGATTGTGACCTTAATTTTACTTCGAAATTAGCGGATATTGTAAGTAATTACTAACTGTTTCGAAAAGAAATAAAGTTGCGTATGCGTATTCATTAATAACAAATTATTTCTAAAAATAACACTGCATTATTAATATATTATTAACTAGTTGGTACCGAATAAGTTACTTCATACTGCACACCTATACTATGTCTTAGTAAAGGATTTTGTCCATAATGTTATTTCGAAATTAACACTGTGTGCCACGGCTACTTAATTATTAACAAATAAAATGACCTATTATTAAAACTAGCGCCGTTCTAAAATCTAAGAGTTACTTAAATAATAAGTAACTTTATACTACCTAGACAGTTTCAACAGCATTAAAATTATCCTTCCAGTTCCAACCACGATATCCTCAGCGTTGACATTATCATAAACCAAACTTTCACCATAAAAACTTTTCCAACAACTGTCAGGGAATTTTCGACCATCCTGTCTGAATAAAGGCGTTTAACCATGCCGACACCAACTTAAACGGGTTGACATGGGTTAACAGAACTGACTTACCTTCCAACTTTAAATAGTCCTAACTGAGGGGCGAAGAACAATCCAAGTTCACGTCACTGTCGATTTAACATCACTCATTTGTTTTTAAACGTCATCACGCAAACATGACACATACGTATTAGTGTTTTGTTTTAAACATCGAACGTCATAAAGTTACGAAGACTTTTTCGTCGATTCTCGAGAGGGTAGGCAAAGTCGCGTCGAGAATGCGACCTCCCTCGATCGCGGCCGGCACGCTACTGAAAACCTGAAACGTTTCTTGCCGTAATGCCTGTAAGCGGCTTTGCGGTTATTAGTGTAAGGGTTAAAGCTTAAGGCGTATGAAAGTAGTGCGATAATAGGTAATAAGCGCGTGCGAGGGTTACATGGATGTTCTTTTAGCAGTAGTTGGTTTTTAGATGTAGTTTTATAAGCATGGCTCAAAATCTTTGAGTGATAGGTTAAGCGTAGGTGTTCAAAGCTCTTAAACAAGTACTTATTCATAAACGTTGATTAAAGTTAAATGTATGTAATGTTTAACCGTCAAAAAATATATGGATAACCAGTCGTTAAACATTAACTTTAAGCAGCGTTTATGAATAAGGGGGGAAGGATTCTTTGAAAGAAACTGTTGCTTAGTTGGTTTGAGTGCTGTACATCAATTTTAGTACTTCTGTCTACAAAGTGTATAATAGCTCTCAATTATCTTGTCATGAATTTTAAGCTCTTTCCATAAAAACCTACCCAGTAAAATTTATAAAAAAGGTTTTTAGGAAGAGCAAAGCCCAAACTCCAGTAAATTCTGAGTCCGCTTAACAGAATCAGCATGAATTCCAACAATTAATGTTCCCGGAATGATAACTGGAAATGAAAAGCAAACTATAAACGGAGACGAAAACGTTTAAAAATAAAAGTAAAAAGTTCACTGCAAAAATAATTTGGCGAGTGTATTCAATTAAAATGGTAATTAACCGCGGGGATGATATCTACCGGGGTTTTAGCTCGATGAATATGCTTCTGGGTCGGGCTGCGGAACCCGCATCATGTGAAATTCCATTTATTTTTTTAGAGAATTTCATTCTGGGAGTAGAGAAAAGCTTGAACCTTGTTTACCTTTCTATATAAGCTTAGTTGAAGGAGTAAAGTTGGCAACTTGATGCCCTACAGCGTAGAAGGAAGTCAATTACACCTACGCTATTGTTGCATTGTTCATATGAACTTCTGGGGTTGTTTAAGACCGTCTTCGGGGTAAAGGAGGCTATTTGAGTTAGTTTAAAGCCAATAACATATAATGTATGTTAACTTAATATTTAGTAGTTTACTTATTGTCGTTACTCCGACTAACAAAAAGCGAAAACAAAAAAGCTTCACATACTTATTCAAGAAGCTTTTTGAAGAAATCCACACGGAATACAAAGAACGAAACTTATCATAATCCAGCACGGAAAACACGATTTCAGAAAATCCTCTCATCAATCGGACTTAACAATGAAAAGATAAAAACGGAACCACACCTTGTCCTTAAGAGGGTTGTCGCATTTTTAACTTCTCTCGCTCACACGGGACCAAATTTTTAAGAATGTTAAATGAAAAAATGCTTTTTTGGAAAAATGTAAGCAACTAATAAATAATATTAATTTAATAGGTAATAATTAAAAACATATTTTTATAGTGGCATTTATTTAACTCGTCACAAAAACAGATCATAATACTTATTGAGCCAAGTTTACTAGATATCACAATAGAAATGTGTTTTTAATAATTACCTATTAAATGAATATTATTTATTAGTTCGCTAAGAAATAACAGCCGCACGGGTCGATCGATCTGGTAAAGCTACGCTTGCCGCGGTTGGCTAGTGGATGGGTGACCATCTTTACATACGAGTATCAAGACCCCTCCGTGCCTCGAAAAGCACGTTAAGCCGTTGGTCCCGGCTGTCATTCGTGTACTTTGACAGTCGTTCCAGGTCGTCAGAAGCCCTTGAAAGTCTGACAACCAGTGTTACCAAGAGGTATCGTATTGTGGAAGTCAGATAGGCAGTCGCTCCATGTAAAATACTGGTATTCAGCTGCATCCAGTTTCACTGGAAGCCGACCCCAAGGTAGTTGGGTAAAGGCTAGGCAGATGATAATGATTTATTAGTTCGCCAATTGATTACATTTTTTAAAAAAGCATCTTTCATTTAACATTCTTAAAAATTTGGTCCTGTGTGAGCGAGAGAGGTGACAAAATGCGACAGCCCTCTTAAACCTTTAACGAATATAAGTCGAGATGATGTATTTTCAGAAAGCACTTCTCGTTATCTTATATCTCTGCTCAACCCATAAGGGACACGTCAAAGTTATACAATTTCTTCCAAAAGCTTCCTACATTCATGTCGCTGAGCTGTGCTTGCTTTATATATAAAACACGAAAAGCGCGATATTACATTGAATCTTCAGCGGAGCAATTGCGTAACACCGTTACATTAGGAATCAGTTTCATTTTGACAGTTCATCAACATTCATTGCGTTATTTACGTTGTTGAGCAGACAAATTTTTTGAACATATGTAGCAATGGATTAGCAATAGGTATGTTTCAAAATGATTCAGAATGCGATTGATAGTGTGATACGCATCTTTTTCATATTAAGTAGATAGATGTTAAGGTTATATTAATAAGCAGTGTCACTTGCGGATTGTTATTAAATCTTTTGATGTCATGAAAAGTAATAAAAAATTAGAATGAAGGAAACGCGAGGAATCGCTTGGGTAAAGGTGTAAGAATCCGAATTATAAAAGGCCGCCTTTAGCAGATTTCTATGCCAACCAAGAAGAAATACGATCTCATTTTAGTAATACATTGCTTTTACCCAACTGCGCGACAGCAAGAGCAGGGTTATGTTTCTAGTGTAGGTATTTAATGCTAGTACACACGCAGCGAGCTTGGTCGCCGGCGAATCGCTGACTATTTCGAAATATCCCGTCCACACACAGATTTTGACAGCCGATTTGTCTCAAAATCTGTGCGTGGACGTGAGATCTTGAAATCGCAAGCGAGTCGCTGGCGACTATTATAATCGCCAGCGAATAAAAGTCACTGCGTGTGTAACTAGGATTAGATTGCAATGGAAATCGATGTAGAAGTCACTGCGTGTGTAACTAGGATTAGATTGCAATGGAAATCGATGTAGAAGTCACTGCGTGTGTAACTAGGATTAGATTGCAATGGAAATCGATGTAGAAGTCACTGCGTGTGTAACTAGGATTAGATTGCAATGGAAATCGATGTAGAAGAGAATTGGATTGCTTCGAAGTGAGCCTTCCTTTTGATCTTTCAATCTGCATATATTAGGAGTTTCAAAAAGTTTATACTGGAAGCATTGTAATTTATCTGCCGATCAATGATTTGTGCACGAGAAAAACATTTAGAGATTTGTAATAGGCCCTTTTGTCAAATTAGATCGGAAACAAAGAAAGGAATATCATAATTCCATTAGATTATCTAATGGAATTATGATATTCGATTTGATAATGGATTTCTCTGGATTTTTGCTAGTACATGAGTAGATCTTTTGTAGGTAATTGTTATAACATGTTATAGATGATTATGTAGTAGATATTTCGGCTGAAAGTACCTTATGAAACCTTTGACGCTTGCCTTATCAGTTAAAGATGAAAAGGAAGCAACCAAAATTATGCCTGAAAATGTACAAAAGCCAAGATTTTGTCAACAGTTATTTCTACTAGTTTTTCTTACTGTTATTTTTTCTTTTTTTTTTTAAATACTCAACAATTTTTATTAAAATTAAGAGGCATCTTCACAACATTTAAATTATAATTGCTTTACAAACCCGCAGAGAAAAACTCAACCATTTCAGCGTTCCAAGATGACAGCACGCGGATTTCCCGCCACTGTTTTTTGTAACCACTCGTATAAATCAAAGTCAACATCTGCTTGAAATATGTAACGAATGATAGAGCCTCTGCAGTTATAAATGTATAAATCTTTCAGTGCCCTGTCATACTATGAAGTTAATAACTATGAATAGGATCAAGTTTGTCAATAAGGGTTTTATGAAACTATTTGTCATGTGATGTAGGCGTTTCGAATGTGGTACTCTAATATTGTGGTAAAACTATGCAAGTAGCTGGCATGTCGGCTACTTGCATAGTTTTATAGCTCAGGCATGTTTATTTTCGCGTTTATGTAGTGTATCTTTATTTGCATAAAATAAGGTACATAAAAGGTGTTAGGTTCGCCGGCCCCCTTCTATCAGCGGACATCTAGCCGCACTGCAGGTTATCATCCTTACCTAGTTGCTATCCCACCAATTCGCACTAAGCGTTTCCAAATGTCGTTTGTGATGCGCACAGCAAAGGAGTGTAACTCTCTGCCTGCATCTGTGTTTCCGAACGCTCGCTCCATCGTCGACTTTGTCTCTGTCATCTCTGACCTAGACTAGAGTCAAGAGCAAACCTATCTCAAATAAAAAAAAATATAAATATAAGTAGTTCCACATATTTTGCTTACTTAGTTCAGCGTGCAAAAAATACCTTAAAAATAAAATTAATGTCAAACAGTAAAAGTTTCTACCAACTAGTTACTAAGAATACAAATTAAGTATCCATTTCTTCCAATCCTATGCTTTTGTCCACATTGAAATCAGTTTCATAGTTAATCCGTGTAAACTTACCAAACAAACCAAAACCAAACCAGCCCGTAAAATACTGTTGTATTCATTCCGACACGAATAAATATTTTAATAACCAAACATTAGCATGTGAGATATACCTATGTATATAAAAACATAGGACAGCATTTTTCAGTATCCAATTTACCAAAAGAACGTAGGGCCGAACAGAGAAACACCATGATCACATACGGCCGCCTTCTATAATATATCTCAATCCAAGTCAAAGTCAAATCATTTATTTCAAACAGGCACATAAAAGGCACTTTTGAACGTCAAAATTGATTCTAGTCGCCCCTTCCAAAAGGTAGATTTATATGGAGAAGAATGGGCAAGACGCTCCACCGTTACTCTTTTAAAATGTTCTACAATATTTTTTATAAGTAGAACTTATTATACGTATATTATATGTGAAGACGATGCACCTAGAAAGAAATTACTGTACCACAATAGGTAAACAATTAAAAATGAAGCAATGACAGATAAATTAAATATGTGTTAGATATACGGTGCTCACATATTCACAAAGATTGTAAAAGTGTACGATTTTCCTAAAATTTTAACAAGTAACAATAAGTCAGTGTGTGACCAAAGTAATCACAGAATGTAAAATCAGTCCACCAGTTTGATTTTGTTTAGACTCTAGATTGTCCTATGGAGCAGGACCAGCATGTTTCCAAGCATTCTTATCTTTGATATAATCCTCTAATTTGTAATATGCTTGTTTACAAAGTGTACTTTTGATATGACTTTTAAATTTTCTTTAATTTAATTGCAATATATCACAAGTTATTTTGTTGTAACATTTAACACAGTACAGTACCCAGTATGTGCTTTAGATAATCTGAAAAATGGTTGATCTATGTTATCTTTATTTCTAGTACCTAGTAGTATTAAAATTATGTCTGTCACTTATTTTATTAAAAAGATATAGATTTTTTCTTACATACATAACATTTTCATAAATGAATTGGCAAACGAGAGCGGGATCAAGATTGGGATTGAAATACAATGTAGAAAAGCGGTCGATACTCTTTTCACGTACTCCCTAGAATGAAAGAACAACAGTGTGTAAGTAGCTTATCATCTTGAGCATGTTGTTAGCGCAGACTGAGGAAATTGGGTTACATGCTAGAGCTGCTTATAATGCTTGCAATCTCCGGACAACATATAACTATGTTACCACAATGTACGGCATTGTGTTAAATGGATTAACGTTACCTACATAATAATGTTGCTAGGCTGTCGATATGAGTAGGGTAGGTTACTAATTGGGTTCCCCGCTGAAATGCAGCCCTTTAGAGATTTCTGAGGATGGGGTATGAGAGTTAAATTCAAGCATATCGGTTTTACATCGCAAAATAAATTTTAGTTTAGTTTTGAAATGACAAAAAGATGTTAATTTTGTCAAAAAAAATAGGCTATTATTTTTCTCCTCTATACATGAATTACACAACTGTAGCTGAACTAAACAATAGTAAACAATTCAAAATAGCCATCAAGCAAAGATATTAACATTTTGTAGCACAAAAGTAATGTTAAAACCATGATTCTTCTCATGGAATGATATGAAAGAACTTTATCCACGAAATCTAATATTGAAACTGCAAAAAAAGGCAAAATCCAAATCCTGTACGAAAGTAATTAATTAGCTCAAGTGATCAAACATATCTTTGCAAATTGGAAGTATGGCTACATCATAGGGAAAGTAGTAACGTAACTATAGTATAGTATAGTATATATAAATAAATAAATAAATATAGTAGTTCGGTATAAAGACTCCTGCATACAGGCGCGACACGCGACACGAATCGCGCGCGACACAAAGGCACCGCTCATCGTGTGACACGCGGTGCCTTTGTGTCGCATGCGATTCGCCTCCCGTGTCGCACCTGTTTGCAGGAGCCTTAATGAGCTGAATAGAACGGTAGTAGGTTACTAGAAAAACATAATTTATTATTAGGTATCTATTGTTTAATCCACAACAAAACTTACGAATATTGAAGTGAGACCTAATCCTAAAACTATTCGAAGATGTTCCGTCCAATTTTTGTCGAGCATGAAACAAATGCTTGCGAAAATATTTCTAAATCGGAAAAGTTTTGATAAGACACGTTGTGAATGTGGTTGTTCGGATGCAGCGATGAATATCTGCCGAATTTATGTTTGTGTAAGAAACTTTGATGTTATGAGATCGAATTTAAAATTGCTTCCACGAGTGATGATACTTAAATGGCCGTGCGTTGCATCCTCGGCAGTCAGACTCAAACACGTTGTTGACTACTCTGTCCTCGCATACCTTAATAGGTTTAATAGATATAGGTAGGTAGGTTAGGTTAACATTGTAAAAGCCAATCATTTCAGAGTAGTCAGATAGGAAACGCCACAGATCATAAAACCACAGGAGATATGGCCAGATGCGCTCGCAGGCGCCACGCCTCCTTGCCATATCTCCCGAAAGCGGCTTGATGCCATTTTCAGTCATTAGTTGAATGTCAACTTGCGACGTCTTCGCTGCTTATGGTTTTTGGCAAAGTGATTGTTTGCAAAACTAACAGCTGTATTGTGAATTACATGAAAGATGGCATCTCATTTCACACGTAAGTACTAAAATATTATTGTTTTTCTTATTAAATTCATTAAAACATTATTTCGTGATAAAACACGATGAAGTACCAAATCAATTATTTTCAATTAGAATCAAAACCATTGCTTGCTTAGTACAAATCGATCCATGAATCGGCTCGTCTAATAGCGCAATGGATAACTGTTTTACTGATACTTTCACTCACACGATAGTTTCGTGAAGCGGCCACTGCCGGCTTTTATAGGTTAGAGATGTGATGTGATGTTTGTTGTTGTCGATATTTTATACGATCCTACTTAATACGAATGATTATAATATATATGATACAATAAATTATTGAAAAACACAATTTGTTACTATTTCTTGATTACTCCACTTAACTTTAATTGAATCAATAGCTAATGGGAATATAGGTAACTAGGAACTTCAGAAACCGGGCATTAAATAGCTGATAAAACGTAAAAAGTGTAGGTAAAGTAATGGTTTTTAATTTATTGTGGTCATGCATCATTCTTATCATCATCATTCATATCTTGCTTTTATTTTAAAATTTCAGTTATCCGAAGGACCCAAAAATAAAAGAAAAGTGGATAAATGCGACAGGAAGGGGTCCAAACTGGTTTAAAAAAAAAGCTCTTGGTAACGTCGGAGCTTAAGCCCGGTTTCCACCGCGAGCGGAGCGGACCCATTAAGAGCTCCGTTTAACTCGCAAGAGTATACTGTATACTTGTATTCTACAAATTTAATAGTCGAGCGGAAAGTACGAGCGAGTTCATTTCAATGCTTTCTGCTCGCCCAGTACTTTCCGCTCGAGCTCTTAATGGGTCCGCTCCGCTCGCGGTGGAAACCGGGCTTTAGAGATGTAGAACAGAGAAACTGTATAGTTTTTGAGGAGGTTTCTTTTTGACGTGCTCCTCTGCTGTCAAAAATATAAATCTGACAGTAGAACCATGTAAGTTAATAAGACGAAGGTACAGTTGCCGGCACGAGTCGTGAGCATAAATTCCACATGAACTGTTGTTGCCGTCGTCAGCGGGTTCTTGTATTCTGTTTTCTACCTGTACACAAATAAGCTTGATCTTATATTACTACCGACGCGACGGACGCCATGTTGTTCTGTTTACCAAGCGTTGCAGGTGCGCCCTCTAGTGGGATAAATTGTCAGTAAGGTTCCCTATTGACGACAAGCACCTCAAGTTTATAAAACTGAAGGATAAAGGCGGCCTTATATTTCCATCCAGTGACGTAATAACCATATTGGGCCTATACTAATTTCTTTGTAAAGCAGCATTACAACTGTCAACATTTAGTAAATATTTATACTGACTTCTTAAATAAAGAAGTTGAGAGATGTCGTGGGACACTCGGTTGGAATGAAGTTCCTTACGCTTTTGCACACTAGGCATTTGTCGCTTAGGTCGGTAATATTTTGACCGTCACGGCACTTTTGTTACGCAACAAAAGTATCGTGACGGTCAAAATTTTACACGTTTAAGTCCAGCTCTCATTCGCTAAGAGTGCAACTGTGCAGAGTATAACGTGCGTTAAGAAACTTCGTTCCAAAAACAATTTAATGTCGTGGTTGAATATTGCAAATACACCGTGAAGTTACACGTTGCTTGTGATTCAAACAAAGGCACTGGGGGCCAACCATCACCTCATAAGCACAGCATTATTTTATACATCAGTGTGAGAAAGAGATATAGCTATGCAGGACGTATACTTCTGTCTCTTTCTCACTATGAAGTAAGATTAAAATAATCCTGCTTAAGGGGGAAGCGCTACGGTAGCCCGCCAAATTCAAATTTTCTTACGATTTTTGCAATTTGCGGCTCAGTATTGGGTTGTATATTGATTCAAATTGGATTCGCGACCATAACTAGTATGTATTTACAGAATTATAATCATTAAAATCAGTAATACTACTCCATAAGTTAGTATAATCCTCAAATGTTAAGATTTCATGAAATAGTCATTCAATAGGAATAATTTGGTCTTAGAGAGTTTGATTGATGACCTTAATGCTATAATTAGGTAAATACGAATTTGTTTCGTGAATCATATTTGCATTAATATACAACTTAATACTGACCTGCATATGTGAAAAAAACGTAAGAAAATTTGAATTTCGCGGGCTACCCTGGCACTTTCGCCTTAAGAGGTGGTGGCTGCCCCCCTGATTTTCATTTTATTCACGATGCGGTAATATGTATGTTATGTACAAGTTACAAGACTCTTTATTGCAGTACTTTGTGCGGAGGACCACTACTACAGGTAGGTTAACAAGGTTTTCATAATGAATCGAATGAATATTTGATTTTAATAGGGTATCCCTGAATCCTGATGAGAGATAGGTAGTCGACAAGATTCAGTGGGTGTAGTACAACTGCGCAGAGTAAACGTTATGTAAAGAGTAAACGAACGATTTTAAAATTGAAAATACTCTTTCTCAAAACATGTACTTAGTTTTAAGACTACGTTCGTATCTAATGGGTCATACTAATTGTGCTTGTTGCAAAGATTTTGCAACAAGCTTGCTTGAAATGCTTCAAGATAGTTTTAATTAGTATTTTCGATTCAAAAAGCGTTCGTGCTAGTGCATTACTTAAAAAGTAAAAAGTCCGATGATACCGCTATACAGGGTTATTTAAATTACCTAGCTAAACTCCACAGACGTGATGGGTATCGATATCTAAACATGATAAAATAAAAATATTAGATTTTTTTTGGGAGGTCAACGACCGCTGTTCGTCTTGTTACTTGAAGTATGAGTTGAGAAAAACTGTTCTCTTATGTTTTAGCGTGTTAAGATATCGATACTTTTCACGTCTGTGAAGTTTACAAAAAAAAAAAAACAGTTTTTCTTTTATCATGTTCAGATATCGATACCCATCGCATCAGCGGATTTTAGGTAGCCAATTTAAAATAACCCTGTATAGTCCAAACTAAGAAAGTGCTGGCAGCTTACAAACTTTATTTATGTACGACATAAAATACTTTATTCCTTCAACCGTTACGGTCCCACTATACCTAATGCGGTATACTAACGACCATAATAACAGAACCCATTTCTATAAAAATCCCGACATTAGTATGTAAATAGCCTCATGTTTTGTACACGGGCGTCGCAGAGGTTTGCTGGAGCTATTCATCTGACGGCAGTGTGGCACTTCATCTGGTTCAGGTGAAATTGTCTCATACGCCTCATGATTAATTCAGATCGGTGTCGCATTGTGAATAGCCCGCTTTAAGCGTATGCCTACCAAATAGTTCACTTAGTGCCAGCGCAAACTGTGCGTCTTGTAAACGTAGAGCTGTCGTTTGCTTCTGCGACTATATAAAAGGTGTAACATAAATAACGCACAACCTTTTAAGGGACCTTTGTACTCATCATTATGAACAACTTTTACTACGGGACCAAACCTGAAATCGCGAAATAAAAAATCAGCTGTCCCCAATATTTTGACGAGTTATGCGAACATAAATGTAGGGAGCAACTGATTTTTTTTGATGACCTCTTAAGAGGTTGTGCGTTAATTATGTTACACCTTGTATATGTAGTTGTTACAGACGTGATGCAGGAAGTGATTTTCTTTGAGTATATGAGAGAGACGGTCGTGAAGTTCACCTTGTGAGTGAATATGGAGTCTCTAGTTGCTCTAGTCTTGGTGCGTAATATGCGAAGACTGACACTGACCTGCCGCATGCGACTGTCGTTGGGTGTGCGCGTGCACCATGCGTCAAGTACTGCGACAAGTAGCGAGAACGTGCGACTCCCTATCCTGTCGTTGCGACTCTGCAACTCGACTCCAAGTATGCGGAGGTTTGCAAGCTTTGCGCCCTCACGCCCCTAGTCGCCGCAGGAGACGCCCTGGGCGTCGGGAATTGACAGGCGATTCCCGGCCACCGTAGGCGCGGGCTTGCGGACGGCGAGCAATGGGTAGCTCGCCGAACGGTAAGGACCAAGCCCGAGTCGACGGCGCGTTGTGTTCCACGCGCGCCTCAAAGAGATGTCAGCACTATTGACGGGGTCCGTTAGGGCCGATGCCAGCTAGGGTTGCGGGATGTTCGAAAGAGTTACCGTGGCCCCGGCACAGGCAACAGAAGGAACACGGGTGGGTTTTAGTCAGTAAAAGTCTGACACGCCCTCCCGCTCCGCCCAGAGCGGGAGAAGTCATTTGATGATTTCCCATCCACAAAAAAAAAAAAAAAAAGTATGCGGAGGTTTGAACAAAATATATATGAAACACATTTCGACCGACTGTCGTTGCGTCTAGTCGCCGAGCTATCACAGTCGCATGTAGCATAGTGTGCGCCATGTCTTACAACGAACGAGTTTATTTTATTTTTGCGCGTTTTTTCTTTGACATCGTTCAGCCAGGGTTGGTAAATCATGTGCGTTTCAATTTATTTCGTAGGGACGAGTTTAAGGAATTATGTCATGATGAGTGAGAATGTTGCCCTGTGTGATAGATAACGCCACATCGCGACACAAATATGTTTGCAAAGCATGACCAGCACCCTAATTGCGTAACACACTATCAATCGGAATCTGAATAATTTTGAAGCACTTTCCTAATCCATTGCTTCATAAGTTCGAAAAATTTGTCTCCTCAACACGTAAATAACGCAATGAATGTTGTTGAACTGTCAAAATGAAACCGATTCCGATTGATAATGTGTTACGCAATTCCCCGCAGAGATGTATGAACGTAAACGACGCAAAAGGAGTATGTAAGGATCGTAGCAGGTGGCGTTCTGTAGTTTCTGTCTACCTCCATAGAAAGAAGGTCTGAGTTTATGTATGTGTAGTTTAGTGGAAAGGCTGTATTTCCCCTGGATCGTTTGTTATATCTATACAGTCATCCCATAAAAGTGAAAGTCCTTTGTCGTTGCAGGGTACGTTACAGAGTAAAATAAAATAATCTTTTAGCAGTCTCAGGTCTCATTACAAATAGATGAATCTTTTGAAAACTTGTGAAACAACGAAATTTGCTGTTTCTTATTTATTAATGAACAGAGTAAGTAGCTCCTTCCGCGTGAAAACTTCACAAAGCTAATGAGTTTGTGTAGAGTCGTTGCTGCATCGTTTCGTCATAATGTGAAGTTTTTCGCAAAATGGCTGCTGATGACGTCACAGGGTGATAAGTACAGGCACGAGCATAAATATACAATGTGTAAAAAAAACCCGGTCCGATCCGATAATAGGCCATTGTACTCATAATTATGAACAACTTTTACTATGGGACCAACCTGAAATCGCGAAAAAAAATCTGCCGTTCCCTACATTTATTTTCGCCTAACTCGTCAAAATGTACCAAATAGCTGATTTTTTTCGCGATCTCAGGTTTGGTCCCATAGTTAAAGTTGTTCATAATGATGAGTACAATGACTCCGTATCGGTTTTTTTTTATACACTGTACATGATTTCAAGATTTTTTTTATTATTCTCAGTCCTCACGAAGACAGCAAATATGTAACGTGATTATATTTGCTGTCTTCTTAAGAACAGATATTAAAGTATGAATCATGAAATTAGATATTATTGCCGAACTGTCTATAGTACTCGTAATATATTTAGGCTTGCGACTGTACTTACCTACCAAACGTGACTAATGGCTCGAGTTGATAATGGCGAATGATGGAGCAGTTTTGTCGTCCATCCATTGTGAGAGTCTTCTTCATTTTTGGTTGCTCAGTTTTCATCATATATTAGGTCATATACGGCTCTTTAGTCCTTTTTTTCCTGAAGGCTAAAATGAACCAGCTCATATTTCGTAATGATTATGCTTAGCCGACCTCGTATTTAGTTTAATTTGTTGCTCTTTTTACAAAATTTTCCCGGGTTTCAGGGTAGGAACCATGGGAGAAACGAACATCTATACACCGTAAGGACTATTCTTGCTTGCAGCGCTCGGCCACTATTGTGACGCTTGTTAACAGATGTGGTCATCGTGTGCACGGGATTTGGTTTTCAAGTTGGTCAGATGTAAGTTTCCTCGATAGTACATACAGGGCTTTTCACCTGCAGGAAAAAAAATAACATTTTAATTAATTGTTACTGTAATTAAGAAACAGTAAATCATTAATTACTGCCAATCATATTGAAAAATGCCACATTCGGAATTATTTCATCTCTTGCCCTACAATAATTTTCCATAATTGAATAACACAAACGAAGTCCATTGCCGAAGAAATCGACAGTTTGCGTGGAAACAGTTCATTTTCTGAAAGAACAACTGCTTTTGTTACCTATACAAGATATAACATAAATAACGCAGAACCTCTTAAGGGGTCATTGTACTCATCATCATGAACAACTTTTACTATGGGACCAAACCTGAAATCGCAAAAAAAAAATCTGCTGTTCCCTACATTTTGACGAGTTATACGAAGATAAATGTAGGGAGCAGCAGATTTTTTTTTCGCGATTTCAGGTTTGGTCCCTTAGTAAAAGTTGTTCATAATGATGAGTACAATGACCCCTTAAGAGGTTGTGCGTTAATTATGTTACACCTTGTATAAGTTATTTATTACTATTTCCCTTGGTTTTGTTAGTACAAAACTTTTGACCCCATAATAATATGTACCCCGTCACGAGAGATATTTTCAATTAACTATCCCTTTTTTAAAGGAGAATGTAAGGATTGTGGCAGGTGACGTTCTGTAGTTTCTGCTTATCCCCATGGGAAGAAGGCGTGAGTTTATGTATATGTATGTATACTATATTTAGTATATTTAATTTTTTATTTCTGCATCAGTATTGTTTTACATGTTTTAATTGGTATATTGGCGTGTGTTTTGTGTTGCGTAATGTAAATTATTTTGCATACTATTGTATAGAATCAAGTTCTTCTAACTAAACAGACAGCTGTGCTGCTGGGGAGTTTGTTGCGCCACTTCTTCTTCCAAGCTAAAGCACTAGGAGGTGGTGAAGGGCGGGCGTTTTAGGGGATTGTCTTAAGTTAGTAATGACATTCGAAAAGTGCTGATTCTCAGCCTAGTTTGAATAAATGAGTTTTGATTTGATTTGCTTTTTGATCTCTTTTTAGTTTTTGCTGACATTAGACTGTGAACGTTTTTAAAAGTACCTACCCACTTTACTAGGGAATTTCCCCTCAGACACATTTGACGAATAGTCAGTGAAAATTTTTTGTATCATACTGACACACTACACCAATTATTAGCCGTGTCATAGCCATTTCATACAACTGTCTTACTGTTATGATTTGAATACACGGGCAGTATAGTTTGGCAGTTAATTTTCTACACAATTAAATTCTATGAATTTACAATGAATCATTTTTTAGAGGACGCTAAAATAACTTATCCATTATGCTGCATAAAAAATGATCCCACCTTTTATTTATTTTATTACAAAGAATCTTATGTCCTTAATATAATTATTCTAAATGGGGTACAAACGGAAACAACTTTAACCTGTAAGCGATAAGATCACACTTACTCACATTGTATATATTTCCTCGTTGACCCCAACCCTTGCGTAGCTCATGAACTTTATGAAGGGTCTACCTTACCCCACTTCAACGGGGTCAACCGGGCATATACTTTATTTTATTTTATTTATTAAGGGATAATAAACAACTACAACATATTTATCACATAAGGTTAACAAGACTCAAAGTAGTAATGTTGCAGTCCACTGCATTATCCGCAGATAAGACATACTTATTTATAGATCAGTGGTTGCCACTAGACGAGCATTACCAAAATTAAAATTAAAATTAACAATACTTTGAAATAAATAAATAAGTTCATGTATAGCCAGCAAAAGCTACAAAGCCAAATCAGATCAGAAAAAATTTCAATTACTAAAATTATGCAATAAATAACTAATAATAATAAGATTACAGTTGAGATAAAAATTTTATAATATTAGATTTAAATTTATTTTTCGAGCATGCAAATATATCATTAAACGAGCATTACCAAAATTAACAATACCTACTTTGAAATAAATATATAAGTTACTATAAAGCCAGCAATAGCTACAAAACCAAATCAGATCAGAAACAATTTAATTTACCCAATTTATGCAATAAATAAATAATAATAAGATTACAATTAAGATAAAATTTTTATAATATTAGAATTAAATTTATTTTTCGAACATACAAATATATCAATATCAATGAAATTCGAATTATAGGATTCCAACATTCTATGAATAGGGCAGCGTAAGCCTGAGTTCGTACGACAAGAATTTAGCGCGAACAGAGTACGTGCACGAACCTGACGTACATGAACTGTTCGGGGGACAGAATAACACAGACAATAGACATAGAATAATACTGACAATATATCGTTCCGATGTACTATAATATGTAGATACTTATAGTGAATGTAAAATATTACTTAGATTGTTTTCCCTTGTCCGAACGAACAATGTGAAAATTGGTGGCTAAGTTGGTAAAAAAAAAAATTACTTACGTGGTTGACGTCATGTGACGTGATTGGTAGTTGGTTGAAGTACAATACTATGTAAGGATCGTAGCAGGTGGCGTGTTGAAGTATCTGCTTACCCCCAAGGGATAATGGCGTGATTTTATGTAAGTAAGGTGTGGTTGATTATAAAAATAACTACTTAAGTAAAGTTTACTGGTTTCACTACACTAGTTTTATACATTAAAGGCGTTTAAAGATGGCTATTTTGGACTCTGTCCTTTAAAAAATAGTTCTAGTATTTTCTCATTCTTTTTCTCATTTTACTTTTCGTTTGAAACTCTCGCATTCTGACATTCATAACAATTTGAAACAATATGCCTCGTTGTGTTGTCTGCCTCGTTGGTCTAGTGGTCGCATGCGCTACTGCTGAGCTTGAGGTCCTTTTTTTTTTTTTTTTTTTTTTGTGGATGGGAAATCATCAAATGACTTCTCCCGCTCTGGGCGGAGCGGGAGGGCGTGTCAGACTTTTACTGACTAAAACCCACCCGTGTTCCTTCTGTTGCCTGTGCCGGGGCCACGGTAACTCTTTCGAACATCCCGCAAGAGCTTGAGGTCCTGGGTTCGATTCCCAGGTCGGGCAAAGTGTTATTGGGTTTTTTCTATCTGGAATTTCTCAGTAGCAGCCCGGAGTCTGGATTTGTGCCCGGTAGTTGGCAATAGGCTCGCCCCCTATTACATGGGACTTAAACATAACTGGCGAAATGTAGGTGTACTATAATAGGTACACCTCTGCCTAACCCTTCGGGGAAACAACGCGTGATGTTATGTTATGTTATGTTGAAACAATATAAAATAGTCAGAACCATTTGGAAATTAAAATTCAGAATTTTTGGGACTAATCCAAAACTGATTAGCTTTGTATTGTGTATGCTATGTCCAGTCAAAAATAAACACAAACGCTCGGTACAAAAATAAACACAAACGCTCGGTACAAAAATCCGATAAAAAAAAATAGTAAGGTCAAAATGTCCCTGTATTTTTAATAGCACAGAATATTTACATTAGAAAAATAGTGTCCACCAAAAATGTCACGAAATAAAACACTGTTTGAAAGGTAGGTTTCCATTTGATGGTGGGGTAAAAATAATAACCGGGCAACAAGAAAAGGTTGGTTCAGCCTTTTGTCTGACATTATTCTATCAGCTGTACAGAGACTCGTTTTTTTCATCAAAGGAACGTTTTTTCTATGATTAACATTATTTTATACTGTTTTTCGTTCGTGGTTATAGCAATATACATATTAGTTACGGTCGCGAATCATATTTTAATCAAAATACAACCTTGCACTGACCTGCAAATTGCAAAAAATGTAAGAAAATTTGAATTTCACAGGCTACCCTGGCGCTTCCACCTTAAGGTATTCTCAAGAATAACTGAACATATAAATAAATATATAGAAATATATATATATATATATATATATATATATATATATATATATATATATATATATATATATATATATATATATATAAAAATGGTCACACTTAACTCAAACTCAAAGCATTTATTTCAATTAAATCATTTACAGGCACTTTTGAATTGTCAAGGACTCGGTCAGTTAGAAATATGAAGCTAGCTGCCCATCTGAAGCGTATGGAGAAGAACGGAGAAAAATCTGCTGTTTCAAACATTTTGGTCGAGTAGCTATTGAACTTTTGTATGAAACGCTGATTTTTTAATTAAGAGTTGGTCCCATAGTGAAAGTTGTTCATATTCATGGGTAGAACACCCTGTGAAAATTTTGGTAGTGATAAAAAAAGTTACCTATATATTGTTATTTTAATTGATTGAATAATTGGTTTAATTTCATTAGTCTCCTTATCTATCGAACTCGCCATGTGTTACTTTTATAGCTATACAAAGTTAAAGACGTTAATAGTTGCAATTACGTTACAAGTTAATAGTGAGAAAAGATAAGGTAAAAGCAGATAAGTGCATAGCTTGCGTGTTCTGTGCTGAGCTCACGCAACGCGTCGTACGTCCATCCAGTAATAGGACTCGCCCATCAAGGTGCGCTGACCCAAATTAGACGCATTATTAATTTGTTATACATAAAAAAGGAATTATATTAAAACGCGTATATTAAAAGATAAATAATTAAATTAACATTAAAATAGTGAATGTTTCATAAAAATACGCTTGATAGTTTTTGCATTATTCTCAATTTTTTATCCGCATTAGACATAACTTTACAAATTAATAACACTATAAGTACCATATAACATATTAAGTTATTAAGAAAATGCTCTAATTTAACATATATTACTTCCAAATCATTAAGACTACTCTACTACCTCTGTAGGTACTTGGAACATAACATCACGCCTGTTTCCCCTAGAAAAATCTTTCTCATCTTTTTGTTACAATTAGTAGGTACCTAAGGGCCGATTTAACCAACGTCAGATATCTTTTATCTGCAGAATAAAATTGACGTCTGGCAGTTTTGTATGGGAAATCTGTCAAAAATTAAAAATGTATTCGCTGGATTAGACTTATACTAGGGATAAAGGTTTGTTCAAATTCGCCCTTAAACGTATGTTTTTGAGAAAGCCTTTTCCCTAGCAAGTTTTCAGGACATCATCGTCATCTACCTAGCCTATTCCCAACGATATTGGGGTCGGCTTCCAGTCAAACCGGATGTAGCTGAATACCAGTATTTTACAAGGAGCGACTGCCAATCTGACCTCCACAACCCAGTTACTGGGTAATACGATACCCCTTGGTAAGAGTAGTTGGCAGACTTCCGGGCTTCTGACGACCCGTAACAACTGTCAAAGATTCACGAATGACAGGCGGGAGCAATTCCAAGGTACGTAGGGGTCTTGGTATGTAAAGATGGTCACCCATCCGTGGACCAACTGCGGCAAGCGTAGCTTAACCTGATCGATCGGAATGTGCGGCTGTTTTTACTAGCCACAAACATGTTTTAGGGACATCAAAAAAAAAATTATAGGTAGCGATGAGGACTGCCGACAGAAGTGAAAACTTAAAACTATGAAAAAACAGAGGCCACCCACAGCTGCAGTTAAACTGTTAACATTAGCACGTCGGGTATGAGGACCTTAAGATTTTCCTCTACCGAAAATCGCTCTACGCACCTAAATAAGTTTTCACTTCAAAATACAAAGCAATTAGGTAAAAAATCAAACACTGCTTGTCCACCGCACAACGTCAACGGGACATTAACGAGCCAAGATTATTCAAACCGAACGTGACGTCACGGTGGTGGACATACGGCCATAGTAAGTACAGGGTGTAAGGGACAGCCCTCCGCAAACTAACAGGGTGCATTCAGCTCCTTATTTAGAATCATAATCCACCGGAAATATTCTCAGGAATTTTGTTTTTAATCGTATTTTCAGTTACTATTCCTTTATTTCAATGTAAAATTACATTTTCTGTACACGCACTCCATTTATGTAAATAAAACAGCTAAAAAAAAAAATAAAAATCAGCAATGGATGTTGAAATACTCGGTAGCTGAAGGCTCGCTGCGCTGCCGATTGCTACGCGCGTTTCACCACGGTAACGATACATTGCGTGTGAGGTAATAAAACAAATCGTGTTTATTGGATTCCCCTAACGTTCCTGAATTAATTTCAAGTACCGGTCATCTTAGTATGATATACTGAACTCACCCCATCAGTCTGCGGAGGGCTGTCCCTTACACCCTGTATATGTAATGCTACTTTGGCGTAAAAATTGCCTTAGTGTAGGTATGTAAACCCAAAAGATAATGTAACCACATAAATGTAAGATAGGAAGTAAAACTAACATAATTCGGATGTTATCAAGCAGTATCTCAGAACCGCAGAAAAAGGGTCCGTTTATCTTTACTCCACTAAAAGGTTCACTTCAATCAGAAAGCTATCCATTTCATGTAGACGGTAGGTACCTCATAGAGAACCCATCTCAGTAAATATATGTTCACAGTTTTCAACTTCGGACAATATTGATAATAGTTTCTATATCATCACTCGGCCTAAAATGAGTGTACAGTTAAGTTGACTTATTTTTGTTTTTATACTGACTAAGTTGTTCCATGGGCTTGTGTCTAAGCAATAACAACCTCACGGGTCGATCGACCACATTAAGCTACGCTTACTGAGGTCGGTCCATGTATGGGTTACCATCTTTAAATACCGAGACCCCTCCATGCCTCGGAAAGCACGTTAAGCCGTTGGGTCCGGCTGTCATTCTTGTATCTTTGACAATCGTTATCTACGGGTCGTCAGAAGCTTGAAAGTCTGACAACCAGTTTTACCAAGGCCATCGTGTTACCCAGTTACTAGGTTGTGGAGGTCAGCAGCGCAGTTCTCCGTGTAAAATACAGGTATTCAGCTGCATCCTGTTAGATTTAGGCCGACCCCAACATCGTTGAGAAAAGGCTAGGCAGATTGATTGACTTGTTCAATCTTCATTTTGTCCGGCAGATTGCGCTTCGCTCTGTTTTGATATTTAATGAGTTAGAGATCATTATATACTTGATCATGTATTTTAGTAATCTTTTAATCAACTCACGATTGAGGAGACGGTGGGTTTATATTTCCTCAACTAAACATTCAAGTATTTATATGGTTTATTTTTCCGGAACCAGATGTTTTTTCATGAGTTTTGGATCCAAAAATACAGTGGAGAGACACACGAATGGCAAAATGTTCTAAATAAAAAAAACTTTTTTGCAAAAAAACACAACCGACTTCCAAAAAAAAAAAACTACAAAGTGAAAAATAACTTTAAATTTGGAAGTCGGTGTCTTTGGATCTGTATTTTAGGTTTTGCCACCGACTTCCGAAATTCAAGTTATTTTTCACTTTGTAGTGTTTTTTTTTTGATGTCAGTTGTTTTTTGTTTGCAAAAAAAGTTTATTATTTTTCACTTTTTAGTGGGTCGGTTTGTAATTTATCTAAGTTACAATAGCCTAATAACAACTGCTCATCACCTTTTACCAAATATTGCTTTTCCTGATGCAGGGAAAATAATTTTTGAGGAGTTCTCCTGGTACTTCACCATCAGCTCCACTTCACCATATTCATTGTGACGAGCTAGAAATACTTAATATTAAGTTGTTCCGGTGGCCTTCATCATCAGATCCACTTCACCAAATGGTGCTTTCCGAGAGCAAATGCACAAGTTACTATAAAAAATACCAAAATCGCTATAGGTGTGCCTCTAATATTTGAAGAGTTCCTTCGATTTCTCCAGGATCCCATCATTAGATCTTAATCATGGGTCCACCTGTGAAACAAAAAAAAAAAAAAAGAATTTTCCAAATCGGTCCAGCCGTTTTCGAGTAATCGGGGAACACACATAGAAAAAAAAACATTCCGACGAATTGAGAACATAACATAACATAACATCACGCCTTGTTTCCCCGAAGGGTTAGGCAGAGGTGTACCTATGGTACACCCACATTTGGCCAGTTATGTTTAAAGTCCCATGTAATAGAGGGCGAGCTTATTGCCATCTACCGGGCACAAATCCAGACTCCGGGCTGCTACTGAGAAATTCCAGATAGAAAAACCCAATAACACTTTGCCCGACCTGGGAATCGAACCCAGGACCTCATGCTCAGCAGTAGCACTTGCGACCACTAGACCAACGAGGCAGTGTTAGTCTTCGTAGGAATTGAGAACCTCCTCCTTTTTTGAAGTCGGTTAAAAAGAGGTTCTAACCTCTCAAGAACTTTTGTTTACAAAAGTTCTTGTAATTAACGGGGCGCAGAGAAACATGTTACCTCACTGTTTGTCAAGTTTGGCACAAAGTATGCAAAATAAAACCGCAAACCGACACACTGGAGTCCAGCCGACCGTGACCCAAGCTACTTTAATGCGCATCATATCTTTTTGGACTGAGAAACAGGTTCATCTGAAGAGATTATTCTTCACTAATGATTTATGTACTTACCTATGTTAAAAGGATGCTTTGGTTCAAATGAATCCTGCGTGAATCCGTAACTTAATGACATTGTCGCCTTCGTAAAACCTAGATGAAACTGTTACAAGAGGACAAGCAATGAGATGCCTATTGGGTAATAGAGGGTGAAATCGGGTTGTGGATGATCATGGTGTAATCTGTAACTGAAAATCAATACCTGGTAGGTACCTACTGTCTATTACTTGAAATATGCACATATTGACTCACTCCAGAATTGTAAAATTTGTCATCCCTTGCTTACTGTTAGATTAAGCAGGAGCTGTGTCTTTCAAAATAAGAATTATTCAAATCAAATATAAAAACTAAACCACACAACACAGCTAACAACCGTAAGCCTTCATGGTACATTATAAAATAAACTTTGCTCCGCCAAGCCAAGATAATGACTGTTACCGCTATTTAGTTACTTCCGTGGCCTCCATTTTTTGCTGCAGCGCATTGACTGGAACGGCACGAAATTCAAATTGCGAAGCGGATAGACCAATGGGATTGCGAGGCCTGCATCGCGATATTAAAGTTTTCTTGCCTCGTAGCTTATAAAGTGATGTTGGAGGTGTATGGTCGGGGAGTCCGATGTTGTCGTAGAGACCGGCTGTAGCGAGGGGCCGGACTGTATCCTCGCCGTATTGTATTGTCAGTCCCGACAGTAGAGTGGCCTCTGCTTCGTGTATCGCTATTGTTAATGTTAATCTCCGTTAAATTAACTGTATGTATGCGTTAAGATTAGGTGCCCTCTTCATTACCGAAACCGGTCGGCAGCATGTTTGACTTCCTTTTGTTTCATGTGAGGACTTTTTACCCCCTTGATTACTCACAAAAAAGGTCTCACAGGAATCATCTGTGCTTTAAACGGCGATCTATTAACATGGCATGATAACAGAATATTAATACACTATACACCAAGTGAAAAAAGTAAAGTCCCTCTCATTGAGAGGAGACTTGAGTCCCAGTGGTGGGAACAAGGGTCTACTTAAGATACACCAAGTGTGGGGCTGCAAAGGATTGCACACCTTAAGTGATCCATAACTGCACGTTAAACGGACATTTAATTAGCAAGAAGACGTACAGGCTACTGATTAGGCTAATTGCTACTCAGTTGCTGATTTTTAACAGTATTTTTTTTGGTGTGCAATATAACTTATCTTTCTATATCGTGGCTAAGTTCTGGATTGGCACAATTTAGGTTGCCATCGATACGCTAAGAAAAATAATTCACAATATTCATATTCACTTTACATTTTTACTTTCATGTTCGGTTCTGATGATGGCAAATTATGTTGAATTGTAAATTTTATTATTTCAGTTAACTTATCTGGTTTGTATGCACGTGTTTCAGTGCCAGATAAACTTATTTTTCGTTGTTTTTTTTTCAACCATGACATGACATTTCCAGCCGTAGGTACCATGAAAATATGAAATAGTTTATCAAAAGTTATGCGGAGAATTTAACGATTATTATCTGACGCACGATTTAAACTATGCCTAAACTTACCCGTGTAAGTAATAATATTTTTTTTTTAATACAGGTATCTTTATATTGCTGCATTCTTTAAATTCGAAATATTATAGTCTTGGTACTATATATTATAATGAACACGTAGAGTAGCAGTACAGTAGTTTGTTGAGATTAATGTACAGTATCTTATTGTAAAGTGAACATGTCTTCATTCATATATTTGTGTTTATCAATGATATTAATTCATAGTACTACAGCATCTAATATTGAATTACTTGTGTCGAATAGCGACGGTTTTAGACCGGATGTGCACAACTATTTAGTAGTGTTTCGTATATCTCTATACGACTCCCCTAGATTACGTCTGTGCAGTGGATCAATTATAGACAAGGAATGGATAATCTCCGCAGCACACTGTTTTCCTGATGATACAAAAGTAATCCAAATAATTCAACAATTTAATTCAAGAAGGCGCGTTATAGGATTGACAAGAGAATATGTTAACCATCCCAATTTCAGTCATAGTCCCAATTCCAATCATTATAATTTAGAAAACGATTTGGCGCTCGTGAAAACTGCTAAACCGATAAAATTTAATGCGTACACGCAGCCTATTGCTTTGTCGCGGCTTGATGCATTTGGGCAGCGAGGGATTATTGCTGGTTACGGAAAGTCGGAGTTCGGTTTGGGAATTCCTTTGGAAGGCACTGTTGAGGTGACGCGATGCCAGTCTGCGCCGCCGGACAGTAAATTGCTGTGCTCCCAGTCTTTAGCATATGCCAACGATGGAGATTCTGGTGGAGCATTGATGACAGATGATGGTCTGGTTGGTGTCGTGATCGCAACATCAACGTCTCGAAACGGAATAGAAAGTATCTTTGTTAATATTTGCTTCCATTATAACTGGATTCAACAAGTAACGGGTAAGAAACTACGTGACACATCATCGGCATGTCAATAAGAAAATACCTATTGATTTACTTGTGTGGTCTTAATTTTATCGATTTTATCTTTTTTGGAAATCTTGAATTCTGACCTGGCAAATAAAGTGAAATTATGAGTGTATTTGTTTCTATATTTTCTTTTCCTTTTCAGTTACTGTAGAACTCTAAACTTGAATACCTAATCGATAATAAATACGGTAGTTAATAAATTGACTGATACTTCCTTTCTATCTATTACAATTGTACTTTTGGGAAAATTAATTTCAAATCAGCCGTGCAGGCATGTGTTCATGTTGTATCGAGAATAAATTATCCCGGAAAGCTAGGTTATCGATGGGATATTTGACGCGGGTTTTAAAACTAATTATGCATTGAATGTAAAATATAGAAACAATGTGATAGAAAGCAGATAAGATCATCATCTGCCTAGCCTTTTCCCAACTATGTTGGGGTCAGCTTCCAGTCTAACCGGATGCAGCTGAATACCAGTATTTTACATGGAGTGACTGCCTATCTGACCTCCACAACTCAGTTACTGGGTAATACGATACCCCTTGGTAAGACTGGTTGTCAGACTTTCGGGCTTCTGACGACCCGTAACGACTGTCAAAGATACACGAATGACAGCCGGGACCAACGGCTTAACGTGCTTTCCGAGGCACGGAGGGGTCTTGATATGTAAAGATGGTCACCCATCCAAGGGTCAACCGCGGCAAGCGTAGCTTAACCTGACCGATCGACCCGTCCGGCTGTTATTTCTTAGCCACAAGCCCCTTTCAGAAAGCAGATAAGATAAGATCATTTATTTGTCCAAAACATATCTACAAATATACAAGACACAGCTTAGTGTCAACTCATTATAGAAAATCTGTACATACTTAATAAAATAGTAGTGAAGTCAAAACTGTACATTGAATATTTTAAAAAAAAAGTTATTGCTACGGGTCTAGCAGTCTAATGCCGAAAGTATAGCATCACGCAAAAACTACTGGATAGACTTTGTTCAAATTTTGCCTAGATATTCCTTATGTTTGGTCAGTCTGTAGGGTATAAAATATTACTATTGCTATGGGAGATGAGCAGTATTATTTGTCCTCCAGACTTAATTTCGGCCATCGCGACCAGTCTCAGCGGAGACCAGCTTTCGGTGCGGGAGATATTATAGTGCACAAGTGTGTGTGCGAGAGCAATGGTGGCCCAGTGGTAACAGCCCCGACTTACGAGTTATAGGTCGTGGGTTCGAACCCAGGCAAGCGCTTTACTTTCCATCCGGAATTTCTCAGTAGCAGCCCGGAGTCTGGATTTGTGCCAGATTGATGGCAATAGGCTCAACCCCCTATAACATGGGACTTAAACGTAACTAGCGGAATGTGGGTGTACTATAGGTACAACTCTGTCTAACCTTTCGGGGAATACAGGCGTGGTGATGTCATGATGTTATGAAAAACTTCGCAAGCAATAGGAAATTGCTACTGAAAGCTGCGGGTGTCGACCTCAAGACGAGCTCTCACACGGACAACTCGTCGCTTGCGCCCGCGTCACCAGTCCTGCACCCTAATTGCGTAACACACTATCAATCGGAATCTGAATCATTTTGAAGCAAATTGTTAATCCATTGCTTCATAAGTTTGAAAAATTTGTCTGCTCAAACGTAAATAACGCAATGAATGTTGTTGAACTGTCAAAATGAAACCGAATCCGATTGATAATTATAATGTGTTACGCAATTGCCCCGCTGACTCTCTTTATATTTTGGCTGCTGAGACCAAAACTACAAATGTAGTAATCAGGGTACTGAGTCATGATGCGTTCTGTGTAGATAATCATATAATATAATAATAATTAACGAAGATTCAAGAATCTAATAATTTGCAATGTATTACATTATTGTTGACATGCATGTACGAGTAAACGCACTAGATACTTACCTGCATTCTATTGTACGCCCTAAGGGTAGGACATAGCTGGTCCTAAATATTTAAATAACACCATCTGTATTATGTACCTATGATCCACAGTAAAGATGATTTGATTTGATTTGATTTAGTTTTATAAAAATGCGGTTGTTATTTTAGTATATTCTGGTGTCTTACGACTTCCACGCGAATGAAGTCAATTAAATGTCAAAGTAAATAGGAACAAAATCTAGATATTTCACACAAGTCAGAATGTATTTTTTTTTTACTTAGCCTATACCGTCCCACTACTGGGCAAAGGCCTCTCCAAAGCCCTTCCAGGAACTCTTTTCCCGCACCACCTCGAACCAGCCCTCACGATACGCGTCCAGGTCATCCCGCCACCTATTTCTGGGCCAGCCTGTGTGGAGAATTTTGATTTAAAAGAGTGTCCTTGGAGTTTCTTGCCCGTTCTTCTTCATGAGATCGACGCTTTGCAATGGGCAACTAGCTTCATTTTTCTGACTAACTGACTGACTTTTTGACAATTCAATAGTGCTTGTAATTAGTTTAATTGAAATAAATGCTTTGAGTTTGAGTTTGAGAATTTTGCCCACCAGTCATCGTGCATGCGGCTGACAGAATAATTTATCAGCCAGAATTCGTCAGTGCTGTAATATACTTTCTCTAAGAGAGATCTTTTTAACCCACTTCTTAATTTTTCTGTTGTATTTTCCCTCTAACATTTTGGCAACGTACAGTCGACTACAAAGAGATGTATACCCCCTTAAGTTACAAATACATGTACCCATTGAAAGAGGTGTACATAATTCGTTACAAATAATTATACACGTGATATATGACGATTATATGTGTTCACTCAATGTGCCAAATTTATGTATACAGCAAGATGGACACTTTAATGTGTACGCTCTGAAACGAATTAATGTGTTCGTCTTTGCTTACAATGATATGTATACAAGCGGGCATTACAATTTTAAATTTCAAAAATTGTCAAAACCAATGGAAACTCTTAGGAGGGTTTAATAGCTATTAGCTTATTTGTGTTCTATGATGACACTTAAAATGTCGAAATATAAATACTCCGTAATAAATAATAGTTTCTCATATCCATCATCTTTACGATAACACAACATGTCCACGATTTGTGGGATTATTATCACGGGTCGAACTTTTGGGAGAATGCTGCAAATTCTATGCGAACTCCTTTGCAAGACGCAATGCTAATGGAGGGTATACAAAATATTGAACAAGTTTTTTTTTTTTTTTCCAAAATGTGAAGTAGATCTACTATTGTTATAAGTAAAAGAATATTATAGATATTTATGTTATTAATAGCAAGATGACAATTTAAGTTTAAATAAATGAGTTTTATGATTCGATAGTTTCTTTTTAGGAGAAGGTTGTAAAAGAATGGAAATATGTAGCGAAAATAATGTGTAGTCAATTTCGATAACCAAACGACACGGCAATAACGTCATGCACGTGTCGTGGCCAGATCTCTGAATTGATCATTTCATGAAGTGTTCGACCATTTCACGAAATAGTTGTATTTCATGAAATGGCCAGCTAAAATTGACCATATCGTTTAAACATCAACGTTTAATGATATGTCAGTCGCCCCTTATTACATAGGACTTAAACATAACTGGCAAAATGTGGGTGTACTATAGGTACATCTCTGCCAAACCCTTCGGGGAAACAAGACGTGATCTTATGTTATGTTCATGAAATTATCAATTCTAAGATCTGGTCACGACACATGCTCGAAATGAAGGAGAAAACAAGTATTTCAGTACTATTCTAAAATTTGAAAATAGAATGTCAGACCTGTATACATATAATTGTAACCAAAGACGAACACATTAATTCGTTTCAAAGCGTACACATTACAGTGTCTTTCTTGCTGTATACATAAATTTGGCACATTTAATTGAAACATAAATCTGTCATATACCGTGTCTAAAAGTATTTGTAACAAACAATGACAACATCATCAAAGGATATATATTTTTGTAACTTTCAAAGGTATACATCTCTTTGTAGTCGACTGTACATATTATAAATAGAGCAATATCGCATTTCCATTATTTATGTATTGGCATACTCCTGGCAAGTACTATTGTGACTTTTTCAATTCATATATGTGCTTTTTGAGTTTAACTTGGACATTACTGATATCGGTGAGAAAACCTTGACCGATAGTTAATATAAGTCTGAAATCGCCAACCCGTCTTGAGAAAGCGTGGTGATCTATGCTTGCGTCAATCAGCATATTAAATTCAAAGGAAAATAGATCATGTAAACTGATATTTCAACTGAATTTTATTACCCTGGAAATTGAGGCTAACACACACACAGAACAGATAAAAGAGATTTTATCTGTTCTGTGAACACACCTACCGAGAAAAAGGCTGGCAATGGGATATACTCGTATTCTGAACAAAAATACGGGCATCGTTAGAACTGTGCAGTAACTGGAAAGAAGTAGGTACCCATGTACTCGTAAGGTGACGGCAGATTTTTAGAAAACATGAGATTTTTGGAAGGGAAAATAAAACGACATCACAATTTTTGTATGATGAACATAAAATAGGGAACACAGCGGGGCAACGTTGTTGAGCAGACAAATTTTTCGAACTTAGGAAGCGATGGATTAGAAATATATTTCTTAATCATTCAAATTGTGATTGATAGTGTGTTACGCAATTAGGGTGCAGGCCCCAGTTATGGGCTATAATGTAAGTAGTAATATTATCAATGCATACTTATTCTGTCTTAAGTCTACATGGGCTGTTGTATTTATAAATAAAAATCATTTTAAATGATCAACATTTTTTGAAGAAAAGTGCGCCATTTCCATGAATTTAATCCTGTAACTATGGACAGAATTAAAGTCAGTTGCGAACTCTTTTTAAGGTTCCGTACCTCAAACAAAAGGAAACCCTTATTGGATCACTTCGTTGAATGTCTGTCTGTCTGTCAGTCTGTCTGAAATTGATACCTACCTAATACGTAATTCTACGGTCTCTTAGAGCTCTAAAAAAATCGTTTCTAAGTCAACGCAATAAAACAATACGGCCATTTAAGCGACATATTTTGATACTCGCAAATAAATCAAAACATAATGTGGTACTTCCCGTTACACTAGAATCACGAAATTTGGTAAGGTCTCACAGCACAAGTAAAGGAAAAAGTCCGAAAATCGTTAATTTGTAGATTTATCACATATTTTTATTTTTTATTTTGCGATAACAAACTTACATTCGCAGTTGGAGAATTGACCGTGACATATATCGATGTATGGGAGAACATGTTTTTCAACTACAATGTTATGTTTGTTTTTGGAATAAAGTCATCTCAACTATGGAACCCTTCATTGTGCGTGGTCCGACACTCACTTGGCCGGTTTTGTTATTTCATATTTCTCCTACGTTTCTAGACTTACGTCCATTACACGTTTTTACTATAAAAATAATAATCAACACATTTTATAGCATAACTTTGGCATTCTTCAGATTCCACTGCTAGAATTTTGCTGTATTATTTTACTTAAATCAGTTTACAGCACTCGGCTACGCTAAAACAATGTACTTATTACCTTATTTATGTTCGTTAATTATACATACTTCAGCAGCTGAAATAACTCCTCGCATTTAACTCAATCGCTGGTATTGATTTACGTGCAGACCTGCATAATATTTGGTGAAATTAATCAAACACTGTGATGAAAAGTAAATTGATTGCAGCAGGCCTGTAATAATAAGATCAGAGGACCAATTTCCGTATAGCAGTTTCGAATGTAGCCCAGATGTGCCATCGTAACAATCAACTTCATTTACGCGACTGACATAATATTCTCCCCACTTCCGTGCAGTCGACAAGGAACCCTTATAGTTTCGCCATGTCCGTTCGTCCGTAGCTTAGCTCAGAGACTCTTAATACTAGAAAGCTATAATTTGGCATGGATATACATATTAATCACGCCGATAAGTGGTAAAATAAAATAAAGAAAAAAAATTTTTTTAGGGTACCTCCTGTACACGTAACGTGGGGATGTTTTTTTCTCGTCTAACCCGTGGTATAGGGTGTTGTTGGATTGGTGTTTAAAAAAAAATGCGGTTTGTGAAAACAATTTCTGAAATATTAAGCTTTAAAGCTAATTTTTGTTACAGTCAAGTGTGTCCCCCCGCTGCCAGCTGAACGGTTAGATTTGGATATGTGAAAAAATTGTGGTTGTGGTATATATAACGAAGTTAAAAGGAAATCTATCACAGCTAAGTAGGCTTTACAAGTTAACGAGTAATAGTCGACCAACTTACATTTGCAGTTGGAATGTATGAGACAACATGATTTTCAACTACAATGTTGTTTGTTCTCTTGGGATAAATAAAATTCATCCCAACTACGGAACCCTTCCGTGGTCCTACACGCACTTGGTTTTGGTGCGGTATAAAATTATTTCTTTCATAAGTTTTTTTACAACTTTGACATGTCCATTCTTTAGTATATTGTTCATCGAGCCGTTGAGCTCCTTAAGTCCTGAGTTGAGCTACACGATTACAAAAGGGAATGCCTAGTCTCCATAGTATCCTAGGTCCAAGATAAACATAAAATATTAATATAAAAATGGAGTGTTTTAAAATCTAAATAGTATTTGGATAGCTAAAAGATATATTCAAATTGACGCCACTATTTTAGAAACATTTAAAAAACTTTTCTTTTTTCAATGCTTGATTATTGATTGATAGGAGGGATTTTCCTAATATAATTTTATCCAATTGTAGTTAGGGTTAAAAAAAAGCACAAATGCTATTTTAAATATCCAAAATCGAATGCAGCCGTGATCCTTGATTCCAGAGCCAAAGTTGTCGTTGAAGGTGAGAACAAAATCCTTAAAACAAAGCCAATTTCGTAGGTAAAAATCCGAATCAAGTCCATAAAACAAAGCCAACAACATACACATTGAGCGTAATTGTGCGTTTGCACTGGCGAAACATCCACAAATAAAAAATGTTGAAATCTCTGTTTTCTGCATTGAGGTAATAATGGTTTTCTGTCAATGTTTCGACTCGCGTTCGCATTATCACTAAGCAACAAGCGAAGTGTCAAATTCAATCCAGTGTTGTCACTATCACGAAAAAATTATAAAATTGATTCAATATATCGATTACTTTTTAAAAAAACCGATACCTAATTGATTTATTTTTCTTATTCTTTTTTTTACGAGTACACATTAGTTTTTATTTTAATCAGTATTTTTAGTTAGTTTTTAATTACATTACCAGTAAGTCCCGTGAGTATGCCGTTGGGTTATTGTATTTGTTTATAAATCGATTCAAATCGATTGATTAATGATAATACTTAAAATATCATTTTTTGCCAGCGTCAAAATCAAAAATCTTCTTGTTTTTTTCAATTAAGTTACTTTTTAAACTAATTATTTTAAATTGTAGTGGCGCTCATTTGGAAGAAAGTAAATACATATTTTTTATGACCAAATTAACGCATAAAGTATTTTTTCTCTAGTCCAATGTCCACTGAGGGCCTCAAATTCCTTCATTCCTTCCTTCATTTCCTTTTGTGTGGTTCATTCGAACCACACAAAAGGAAATGCCCATTTTGAGGAATCTCAAAATACCATTTCAGACACGGATCTACATGGTCCTCACATGATTTGACCAAGATTATGTCTGGACTTTAAAAAGTGACTTTGACCCCTGAGTCTTCTCAGGGTAGTCAGATCTGACGCAGGTCCTCACCGGACACGGGTGCTTCGGGAGGTACCTGTTCCGGATAAGGCGGGAGGAATCGCCCGGGTGTCACCACTGTGTGGATCGCCCGGAGGACACGGTGGAGCATACGGTGGAGGTCTGCCCGGCTTGGGCGGAGCACCGCCGTGTCCTCGCGGAAGCGATCGGCGGCGGCGATCTCTCGCGTCCGGCCCTGGTCCAGGCCATGGTACGTCACAGGTATGGTTCTGCGAAGCAGTAATGCTCGTGAAGGAGGAGGCGGGACGCGTGAGGGAGAGGCAAGCTTTGCACCCTCACGCCCCTAGTCGCCGCAGGAGACGCCCTGGGCGTCGGGAATTGGCAGCTGATTCCCGGCCACCGTAGGCGCGGGCTTGCGGACGGCGAGCAATGGGTAGCTCGCCGTCCGGTAAGGACCAAGCCCGAGTCGACGGCGCGTCGTGTTCCACGCGCGCCTCAAAGAGATGTCAGCACTATTGACGGGGTCCGCTAGGGCCGATGCCAGCTAGGGTTGCGGGATGTTCGAAAGAGTTACCGTGGCCCCAGCACAGGCAACAGAAGGAACACGGGTGGGTTTTAGTCAGTAAAAGTCTGACACGCCCTCCCGCTCCGCCCAGAGCGGGAGAAGTCATTTGATGATTTCCCATCCACAAAAAAAAAAAAAAAAAAAGGGTAGTCAGATAGAAAAGGTCGACTCCATCTAGCTTATTTTTTTATATGACGTGTAAAAGTGATTCCAATATCCTGTTTACTGAATAAACTATTTCATTTCATTTCATTTCATTTTATTTTATGCTCTAACTTTGGACTTCACTCCACTACTGGAGTATCTGACGCTCTGATCTCTGCACTAAGGAAAAACAATTTTTGGTTTGATTTTCAGCCGGTATAAAATTAATTTTTCAAACTAACGCCACCGCCCGTACTAGAAATTAAAAATGTGCAATTCATGTCATAATCTCATCTCAACAACAATGAATGTCAAAAACTTGTCAAAAATATCCCTATATTTATGTGCTGGTCACTTGTCACTGTCAAAATTTGTCAAAAATATCCTTATATATTATTTTTATGAATTTGAGGTATTTCTGATATATTGAGACTGAAATTAGAATGCGTTGATAAGGTGATATGTAAAAACTGGGAAAACCGAACCGAACCAAAATTGAAAAAAAAAAAAACGTAAGCGTCAAACCAAATGAAAATTGTTTAAAAATAAATTACGCTATCTATCAAAAATATTTTCAGCAGAGTTTTCAATTACCAAATTCACACATTTTGAATGCAATTTTGCAATAAAAGTGCTTAGGATTTTAGAATTACAAAAAAAAAAATCGGAAATGATTTCTATAGAGGAAATTTTATCCAATAGCTTGTTCCTTCAGCCAGAGTATTAATCAAATAATCAATAAACATGTATCCAAAAATTAAATCCATTAATAGTGAAATAAATGGTTGCGAAAAAGTCCCCAATTTATTTCGGTATCGCCTTAAAAATACAATTGCCCCACATAACTTATTGGATTAAGTATTATAAGTGCAGTCGTAACCCGTAGTCAGAAGCCCGACAGTCTGACAACTAGTCTTACCAAGGGGTATTGTGTTAACCAGTAACAGGTTGTGCAGGTTAATCCATGTAATATACTGGTATTCAGCTGCGTCTGGTTACACTGGAAGCCGACCCCAACATACTTGGGAAAAGGCTAAGCAGATGAAGGTGTTTGAAACAAAGTGAGTTAAATAACAACTTGAACCTTAATACATAGTTTTGGTCTGTCTGACCAATATGTTACCTTACTTAGGGCGAATTCGACCAAACTTTTATACCTTGTATAAGCCTAATCCAACGAATAAATTTTGAATTTTTGACAGATTTCCCATACAAAAACTGTCAGACGTCAATTTGATTCTCCAGAAAAAGATATCTGACTTTGGTTAAATCAGTCCTTAGGGTAACAACCATCTTTTATCTATGGTAAAACATACCATAGCATTTCTTTCTGGCATTGCAACTTTGAGCCACGATTCTTCAACAGTGGTTTCGTTAAGTTTAACACTAATATTCATATCGTCTTAAGGTCGATTTAGACAAAAAGACGAATGCGTTTTCTATCCCCACTTTGCCAAATATGTTTTGTGTAAACAGACAAATAGCATTCTTTCGTTAGTCTATCCATACTGAAATGTCAGGAATGTCAAGAAAAAATGCTCTTATTCTTGTTCTGGTTCCATGATCGTTTGGTTCCTTGGTCTATCCATACTGAAATATCAGGAATATCAAGAAAAAATGCTCTCTTCTGATTCCGTGATCGTTTGGTTCGTTGGTCTATCCCTAATGAAATATCAGGAATGTCAAGAAAAAATGATAAATGATTTTATTTCTGTAAGTAGGTTTATACAAACACTTTTACATTTCAAACATTTTTTTTTAAACTAGATGAGGCCGGCGTTCCCTATCTGACTACTCTGAGAATGCTCTGTTCTGATCCCGTGATCGTTTGGTTCGTTGGTCTAACCATACTGAAATATCAGGAATGTCAAGAGCAAATGCTCTGTTCTGATTCCGTGATCGTTTGGTTCGTTGATCTATCCATACGGAAATATCAGGAATGTCAAGAAAAAATGCTCTTATTCTTGTTCTGGTTCGATGATCGTTTGGTATAGACCCACCTTTATTTATGTACACTTCTTTTTAGCGTTGAGCTACCATGTCGCGCTGATGAGCCTTTGTCCTTATGTGTTAGGCACATGTGTGTGTCGTAAGATATACTGTGGGTGTATGTCCTGATTGCACGTAACTTCTTGGAGTTACGAAGATCACACCTGCGTTCATACTAATGACGTCATGCCGTCAATTTGCTTTTAAAGTGTACCTAATGAGTATGAGTTAGCTGTTGAGAGGTAAAGTCGACAGACGAATAATGATCATTCACTTTATCTGGTATATTATGTTAGATGGAAAGTCGGTTACCACAAAGTTCAAAGTGTTAACTCTATGCTTCATTGGTAATAAGGGGTGACACTTTTAGATTTTTAGTTTGAGCCACTGAGCACAAATCCAGACACTAACTACTGGGTATCATTACATTACGAGTTTTATCGTCAGTAGATATCGATACCCATCACGTCTGCTAAGTTTCGCTAGCTAATTTAATTTTATCTACTTAATTCAACTATACGGAGGAACGAGGTAACGATGGATGGACTGTGTGAATTATGGCTGGAAAGTGGGTGACTAGAGATTTATGGAAGAAAAAGACATGTTCGCCGATCCTAAATAAATTGAGATAAGAGCAAGAGAATAATGATATATAGGTCCACCAATAGGGATGATGCCAGGGTAAAAAAAAAAGAAATTCTATTTAGTCTGTCAGTCAGATAATATACGTAAGAAAATATAAGACACGTATTTTTTACTTTATCATATTAATAAAAAATTACTTGGATAATGCGCATTGAAGTTGGGGGAGTGGAGGTTCGCTACGTCACATCTCAGTATAAAATCTGGCAAGTCGTGACGTCATGCCACATTTTAACTCAATGTATCGCCATAATCTTTTGATTACGTGAAAAAAGAAAAAAATACGTGTCCAATATTTTTTTTAAATCTACCTGAAGGAATAAAAAAAAATAGTCTGTCTTGAATTTGTGTATATGTATATATACATATTATAGGTAAGTATTTATTATATTAGATATGTACACACACATACATAAAGTCACGCCTTCTTCCCATGGGGGTAGGCAGAAACTATAGAACGCCACCTGCTAGGATCCTTACATACTTCTTTACCCTCGTTTACGTTCATACATCTGCTCATACACGCACGCCGGTTGCGAGTACTACGCACCTGACCTTTTCTGATGAACATCACCAATAAGATCCAGAGATGTATGTATGTGTATTATAAGTTTATAACCTATTTATGAACTTGTGTACCTTTTCTATTTGTACCTAATTCATTATTATATATTTTAATAGTTTTTTTTTTAGCATTGTTCCTCTCAAACAGATCACCTGCCATCAAATCTCTTCACCACCCTTGGTTGACTGGTACAGAATGCCTAAGGCATTAAGTCCGCCTTTGTACTTTTTTGAGTGTGAAAAGTTTAAATAAATAAACAATCCCTATTCCCAATCTTCGAAGACACAAGCCAATCTATGACGAACGTTGAATATTCATGAGCACTATACATTGCGCGGCGATTAGGAATGCGCACCACACACGCTTATGTAACACCACCATTATGTTTTGCTAATGACTTTGGACCGGCGACATTAATTATTGAGCCACCAGTTACTAAGCATATGGTTACGTACTTATGCTGGAAAATATTAACAAAGGTTGATTAGCAATTCCTACGCAATTTTCAACATAAGATTTGCTGAAGGTTTTGGAAAATGAGGCCCACTTGCATGTTTAGTCGAGTTAAATGAATAAATGAGTTCGTAAACTTCGAGTTTAAGTAACTAACATTTTAACTCTTCTTACGCGTTGCGCCACTAAAAAGTAACACCGGGTTAGATAACCTGGCAATAGTGATTTTTGAGTTGGGAACATTGCAGTTCAATCGACGAAACATAAAATAGGATTGCATTGTCTATGGCCCGATATGTAATCCGATGAATGAGAGAACAAAGAACGGAAATTTTATACCCATCTCTTTTACACTACATTACGATACGTAATACTTTCTTGTCTGTAAATTTTATAACATGACATTTCATTTTAATCAATCGTATATGGCTTCCATGGAGACTTAGTTTATTGATTGACAAAAACGTCAGAATGTTTTAAGTTTTTTTTATAATTTGTATATATTTTTATATGAGTTCATGAATATATTGCCTGCTGATATAGCACCGAATTTTCACTTACTATAACGTCGAACAATATAAAATACAAAATACGTTATCAGCGAGACCGCATAACGTCAATTTATTTTGACATTACTGACACTAACCCAGAGTTAGCGACGTAACTCTCCCACATCGGTGGGTTTAATATTTAAAAGTTTAACTCTAGGTTTACCTCTAACACTTGGTGCCGCAAGATGAATTATTTGATTATCCCAGAGTTAGCTGTTAACTCCGAGTTATGTATAGGATAACCCATGAACACGCAAGTGGGCCTAAGTAAATGAGGTTGAATTTCATTTCTCAGGTTAATGTTCATGAAAGCAAATGCTTGCAGATATAATAGCTATTGCAAATTCAGCCAATAATATAGTCCAAACTTAGTCTGTTCATTAAAAATTGTAACTCGAAGATTATTTTCAGGTTTCAAATATATCTGGTAGCTGTTAAGAGCGCCTGGTTTGAAAGTAAGAATACAGGTGCGTTCTATCATGTTGCATTGAATCTTTGCCTAGTGTATATTTTAGCTTTACACAATACTAGCTGTTGCCCGCGACTTTGTCCGCAATCCAGGCGACAATTAACCTATGTCCTTCTCCAGGTCATGGTCTACCCATGTGCCAAATTTCATCCAAATTCGTTAAGCCGTTTTAGTCTGAAAGCGTAACCAATAAACAAACTCACTTTCGCATTTAGGATAGATAGCTTAGACACATATTTAAACACATATTAGGATTGCAGATACATATAAATATGATCGTAACTCAAGTTCCATATAGGCAGCGATATTCTGCAGATAAGACTTCAAGGTTACTGTACTTCAATTCTCATTTGTTAATTCCGAATGCAGCGAAAACTTCTTTACCCAAACACTTCCAAATGTTTCATTCTACTAGCAGACACAGTTAGTCCATTTCTATTTACTGTCGTTTGCGAAACAATCTAGAACTTTCAGTAGAGAACATGTTGATGTAACGAACAGTGGCGCCCCCATTCCTAATTGTTGTCACCTACTACTCGTAGTTGGTAAGTTTTGAGCTCATTTTAAACGAAGCTTCACTGACACATTTACCTAAGTCTTGGTTTCACTTGTGTGTAATTTATGGTAAGGTTGTATGCATTAGTTTCAGCTGGGTGGCTAACACGCGATGTTTTCAAGGACTGGGCCGATAATTGTGTATAATGAGAATAATTGTTCATGTTCATGTGGGCTCTACCGACGGTTTTGATTTTAATGAGTTTATTATTTTGACGCAGTATTAATAGGGGCGTAAATAGTATTGTAGATTTACATAGAAAAGTAGATACGGTAAATATAATGTACTAGCTTTTGCCCGCGGCTTCGCTCGCGTGGATGTCGGAAAATATCTCACGGGAACTTACTGCCGGGATTAAAAGTAGCCTATGTGTTAATCAAGGTAAACAATGTCTTCTCGCACTGCTTATATAGTATCCGACGAGCGGCGCGCGGATTGATATATGATTGCTGAAGGATAAAAAACGTGTGCGGTCGGGGACGCCCGTCAGGAACGAAGTTTCTTTTCACATATGATTATTTTAAAACAAAAACAGAATTTTCGCTGCCGCCATCTTGGATTTACATTTTGACTTCACTATCGACTTTAGCACTCTCGAAAACTATGAAAACGACACCCATGACGAAAAATTTGAAAATTTTCGCAGTCGCCATCTTGGATTTACATTTTGAAGTTACTATCGGCTTTAACACCCTCGAAAAGTATGAAAACGAAACCCATGACGAAAAATTTGAAAATATACGCAGCCGCCGTATTGGAATTTCATTTTGACCAATTCGAAAGAAATTCGAAAACAAAATCGATTAATTCAAAGCATCGATCCGATTGAAGAATTCGAAAAAAGAAGGTCGCATGGAGTGGGCATATAAGTATGAACGCTTTTCGTTTGTGACGATTTCTGCCAGTTTACCTACTCCTACCGCAAGTCGCGTAAAAGAACTTCTTCCCAAAAATCCTAAAACCTAACAATAGTAACGGAATATATGACGGAATAAAAAATTACCTACTTGCATGCCAAATTTACGAATGGCCGTGGGAATATCGAAAAAAATAGTTATAAATAATTACAGGTACGGAACTTAGTAAAGTTATTGTTCTCTGAATTACTAAAGTGTCTTTGGTGATGGCGAAAATCGGGCTGACCGATTATGAGTTAGTAAGGATTTTTAGCCCCCTATGATCCAGGGGTTAAAAATCCTTACTTTCCTTATTTTCCAAAAACGCCAAAATACGTCATTCGTAATTTATAAACAAAAGGCTTAATACTAATTTGTTCCTTACAAACTTTCATCCCCTATTTTTCCCTTAGGGCATGATTTTCCAAAAACGTTATAAATAACAATTTCTATGGTTTAAACTACAAAAATAACGATTTCCCATAACTTTCATCCCCTATTTTACTCCCTTAGGGGTTGAATTTCAAAAAATCCTTCCTTGTTCCTGGTCTACATTATAAAGGGAACCTCTGTGCAAAATTTCAGCTTTCTAGGTCCAAGGGGGGCGTTAATGAGTCAGTCAGTCAGTCAGGACTTTTCTTTTTTTATATATATGTATAAAATAAATAAGATAAAAGAAGTCTAAATAAAAACAATAAACCTGAAGGTCGAATAATTAATTCTCATTTCGAATTCATAAAGTCAAATATGCTGAAAAATAAAAAAGTTACAAGACTTTTTCGGTTTTAAATGCTAAGATCTTACATTTAAAGTAAGCATATCGACTAATTTACAATATAACAACCCTATGCTCCTAGCTCCATCTTTGAAAACTTTGCTTTCTTCATTAACAAGGATTAATAAAGTAATCATTAGGTATGCCACAATCTATAATATTATTATACATATAATAGCTGTTGCCCGCGGCTTCGCTCGCGTGGATGGCAATACTTCCCTATTTGAATCGGATTTTGTTCACAATTTGATGGGTTTTAATTTCATTGCGCGGAACTCTAGTTCTTTTTCTAAAATAAAAGTAGGCTAAGTTACTCCTTTTAACATCAGCTATCTGCCAGTGAAAGTTGTCAAAATCGGTTCAGCTGTTTCGGAGATTAGCCGGAACAAACAGACAGACAGACCGATAAACAGATAAAAATTTAAAAAAAAATGTTTTTGTTATAAGTACCGTATACAAGGTGTAACATAATTAACGCACAACCTCTTAAGGGCTCCGTTCATTTATGTTCGCATAACTCGTTTAAATGTAGGGAACTGCTGATATTTTTTCGCGATTTCAGGTTTGGTCCCATAGTAAAAGTTGTTCATAATGATGAGTACAATGACCCCTTAAGAGGTTGTGCGTTATTTATGTTACATCTTGTATACTTTCGTATGCATTTAGTAAAAAACTGTTATTTTGACATTACAAACAGACAATTCAATTTTATTTATTTGTATAGTTTGTTTACATAACTGACGTTTACAATCGTGTGTTATCCAACAAGCACTGGAGTGTCAAAAAACCGGTGGTCGTTGAGTGCGACGCGCGACCCAATTTTTATGCACATAGTAATTACGTATTGTGTGGCCACGTAATCCACGCAATCGGTACACAAAGGTGCAATATCACGGAGCCAGATTAGTACTAGTTATTATAAAGAAAATGTTTGTGTATTTTTTAGTTGGTAACAAAAAAATGTAAGGAGTTATAAGAATTATGGACGATGGCGAAATGATAAATAGATTTAATTAAAATAAAAAAGGCTGTTTTAAGAGATTTTCGGGAAAAGAAGCTGTTCTTGTTAATGTTGTGTTGTTTTGTGTTTTTAAAGAGCAGCTTAAGCATGAACTTGCTTGGGAATGGGACGCGATATCCGTGCGTTATTGTTTATTAACGCGCCTAAACCATACCCATATGGTCACCAGTGATCATTGCAGATAGAGTTATTTTAGTTCAATGACCGCAAACGTTGATGTTAGTATAGACATTCCCCGGATTTTAATTTGAATTTCATTAACCTGAAACGTGTCCGTCTTATACTTTACTCGTCGGAGGGGTGGAGGGATATTGTGTTCGTTCATAATTCCTTAAGACGTAGCTTTTTACAAAGTAATTTCAAACTTATACCCCCGCCCCCTACTTGTGCCCCGCGACTTCGTTCGCATGGTAGTCGTAAGACATACAATATACTAAAATTACAGCCACATTTTAATAAATCTCCCTCGTCCCGACCGTCGCGTTGCATCGCCCGCCCGCGCTATTACTTCGTTTTCGCTTAGTGTTCTGTCTGACCTTTTTCTTTTTGCTCGGCTCCTAAGGGTTGTAGCTTGATTTTAAGACACCTACTACTAATTTGAAGTAAACTTTTCTTAATAAAATAATAAAAACAAACGGAGAACATCAAATTAAAATAATTTAATATAGGTATTCTATGCGCGGAAATATAATTATAATTGTAAGATCGATAACACCTGAACTTAAACTTCATACCTACTAACGCATCACTAAACCATAGACAATTTCAAGCGGCCATTGTTGTTTACATATTTAGAATTTTTGAAAAAATTGATGTAAACGTACAGTTAGCACCTTATTATTTTTCCGACTACGCCATTGTCAACATTTTGAATGATAAAGTTTGAAAAGGTGATATGCGTCCGCTATGTGGGAAAATAATTTTTTTGATAACTGCTTAACGTTATCGCTCCATGTCCGTACATACATACGTACCACCGAGGAAACTTACATCTGACCCATTTGAAAACAAAATCCAGTGCACACGATGACCATATCTGTTAGCAAGCGTTACTATAGTAGCCGAGTGTTGCAGCAAGAATAGTCCTTACGATGTATAGATGTTAGTTTCTCCCAAGGTACCTCTAGCAAGCATAATCAGCCTATAACGTTCCCACTGCTGGGACACAGGTCTCCTCTCTTCGAGAAGGAGTAGGCTGTAATCTATCACGCGGGCACCGTGCGGGCTGGTAGATGCCACATGTCTTCGAATTTTTGGTTCTAGGACATCCCGGTTTCCATACGATCTTTTCCTTCACCGTTTTGGGAGTAGTGGTGATGAAATAATTTACACAAAGTAAAGCGCCTGCCTGGGTTCGAACCCAAGACCAACAACTCGTAAGTCGGGGCAGTTACCACTGGGCCACTCCAATATATAGCAAGGCTCATATTTTTTGCGGGATGTTCGAAAGAGTTACCGTGGCCCCGGCACAGGCAACAGAAGGAACACGGGTGGGTTTTAGTCAGTAAAAGTCTGACACGCCCTCCCGCTCCGCCCAGAGCGGGAGAAGTCATTTGATGATTTCCCATCCACAAAAAAAAAAAAAAAAAAAAAAAAAAGGCTCATATTTTATTCAGTACAAAGTCTGTATATTCATGTTCATACAGGAAAAAAAATCAAGGAATCGTCCTTACTCGTTTCATATTTTATGTCGATTTAAACATGTTAACAATAAAGAACTGTACGTACTTATATTTTTTATTCTCTTTGTCTTATTTAAACATGAATCCCCTACCTTCAAAACATTTTACATTCTTTTTATTGAGGATTTCATATTATAACTTTTCCAATTTAAATCTGGTAGGAGATACCTATATCAAAAGTTCAAAAAGACTTTCTACTCGTAAGAAATTTTATTGTTTTTTCCTTTATCTACCTACCTACCTTTTTTTATCTACTAGAGACGGATAATGGGGTCGAAAAGCGTTGGACCACAGAAGTACTTTTCATCCCTATTAACGTATTTACCTGTTAACCGTGTAAGGTTGGGCACGCCACAATTGCGGCGATAAGTCCCCTCTTTCAGGAGTGGCTGGAGAGGCGCCACGGCGTCCTCACCTTCCGCCTGACGCAGGTCCTTACCGGACACGGGTGCTTCGGGAAGTACCTGTTCCGGATAAGGCGGGAGGAAACGCCCGGGTGTCACCACTGTGTGGATCGCCCGGAGGACCCGGTGGAGCATACAGTGTAGGTCTGCCCGGCTTGGGCGGAGCACCACCGTGTCCTCGCGGAAGCGATCGGCGGCGGCGATCTCTCGCGTCCGGCCCTGGTCCAGGCCATGGTACGAAGCCATTACCTCCTTCTGCGAAGCAGTAATGCTTGCGAAGGAGGAGGCGGGACGCGTGAGGGAGAGGCAAACTTTGCGCCCTCACGCCCCTAGTCGCCGCAGGAGATGCCCTGGGCGTCGGGAATTGGCAGCTGATTCCCGGCCACCGTAGGCGCGAGCTTGCGGACGGCGAGCAATGGGTAGCTCGCCGTCCGGTAAGGACCAGGCCCGAGTCGACGGCGCGTTGTGTTCCACGCGTGCCTCAAAGAGATGTCAGCAGCATTGAAGGGGTCCGCTAGGACCGATGCCAGCCAGGGTTGCGAGATGTTCGAAAGAGTTACCGTGGCCCCGGCACAGGCAACAGAAGGAACACGGGTGGGTTTTAGTCAGTAAAATTCTAACACGCCCTCCCGCTCCGCCCAGAGCGGGAGAAGTCTTTTGATGATTTCCAATCGACAAAAAAAAAACCGTGTAAGGTACCTGTAAGCGAAGCGTGGGTACCTTCTGTCGGCAGGCCTCTCACAAGGTAAAACAGTGACCAGTAGTGAAGCTTGAAGTGAACAGATTTTTACAGAATAGCACTACTGTAGTGTAAAAATTTCACCGTGAAAACTTAGATAAAGTGAACTTGAAGCGATTGACAGCTCACTTTAAACTCACTCACCGAAGTTTTGAAAGTGAGCTATCAATCCCAGGACCACTCGGTGTTGTAATACATGAGGAAGGCAAATGTCTAGCAGTGGGCGGTGTTGCAATACATGAGGAAGGCAAATGTCTAGCAGTGGGCGGTGTTGCAATACATGAGGAAGGCAAATGTCTAGCAGTGGGCGGTATTGCAATATATGGGGAAAGCTTATGTCTAGCAGTGGGCGGTGTTGCAATACATGGGGAAGGCAAATGTCTAGTAGTGGTCGGTAATGCAATACATGGGTAAGGCCCATGTCTAGCAGTGGGCGGTGCTGCAATACATGGGGAAGGGCCATGTCTAGCAGTGGGCGGTGCTGCAATACATGGGGAAGGCAAATGTCTAGTAGTGGGCGGTGTTGCAATACATGGGGAAGGCAAATGTCTAGTAGTGGTCAGTAATGCAATACATGGGTAAGGCCCATGTCTAGCAGTGGGCGGTGCTGCAATACATGGGTAAGGCCCATGTCTAGCAGTGGGCAGTGCTGCAATACATGGGTAAGGCCCATGTCTAGCAGTGGGCGGTGCTGCAATACATGGGGAAGGGCCATGTCTAGCAGTGGTCGGTGTTGCAATACATGGGGAAGGCCAACGTCTAGTAGTGGTCGGTGATGCAATACATGGGGAAGGGATGGCCGACCACTGCTAGACATGGGTCTAGCAGTGGTCGGTGTTGCAATACATGGGGAAGGCAAGGCCCATGTCTAGCAGTGGGCGGTGTTGCAATACATGGGTAAGGCCCATGTCTAGCAGTGGGCGGTGCTGCAATACATGGGGAAGGGCCATGTCTAGTAGTGGTCGGTGATGCAATACATGGGAAAGGGATGGCCGACCACTGCTAGACATGGGTCTAGCAGTGGTCGGTGTTGCAATACATGGGGAAGGCAAGGCCCATGTCTAGCAGTGGTCGGTGTTGCAATACATGGGGAAGGCCAACGTCTAGTAGTGGTCGGTGATGCAATACATGGGGAAGGGATGGCCGACCACTGCTAGACATGGGTCTAGCAGTGGTCGGTGTTGCAATACATGGGAAAAGCAAGGCCCATGTTTAGTAGTGGGCGGCTTTAGGCTGATTGATGAGGGGAAGGCAAAGATCTCCAGTGGATCGAACCGTTTGCTCTTCTTGTGTAGTACACCGAAAAGCCAAAAAAGCCGAAAAGCAACGGTCTTCTACTCCTGTTGTTATCTAACGCCTATACATGGATCGCTAGGTTTTCTTTCTATCTAAAGCTTATAATCGCTTTATTTCACAGCCTTATGTAATGGACTTCGATTACATCTGAGATTGATTATGGAATTATTGTAAATCACACATAGGTCCATCACGTATCATTTCCTTGTGTGTGAAAGTGATATTATATTTAATGGCATCATAGACACGTAAGTCTTGCTTGTACTTAGGCAATTTTGCAACAAATTTAGATACTCTATTGTTATGTATTTTTTGTTTATATAATACATAGAACGCGTAATACACAGGTTGCGTCTGTATTTTCTATTGTTTTGACAAATGAAAAGAAGTTATAATAATGGAACATTAAATAACCGCGGATCAGATAAAATTAAAACCACGATTGAACTTTGAAACAATGTACAATGGGTGGTGTTATTGTTATAAGAGGATTTCTTTTTCAGATAATTTTGGCAAGACGAGGGAAAATGTACGGTCATGTAACTTGGTGGTACAGACAAAGGATTTCAGAATAGAGTCCTATTTTACACAATATATCTCTTTTAGAATTCTCGTGGAGACTGAATCGTTGAGTGTCAAAGACTGTCTCGTTGGTCTAGTGTTCACAAGCGCTTCTGCTGAGCGGTCCTGGGTTTGATTCCCAGATCGGGCAAAGTCTTATTGGATTTTTCTATTAGAAATGTGTCATTAGCAGCCCGGAGTCTGGATTTGAGCCTGGTTGATGGCTCTAGGCTCGTCCCCTATTACATTAAACTTAAACATAACTGGCGAAATATATGTGTACTCTATGTACACTTCTGTTCTACTCTTCAGCGAAACAGTCGTGCTGGTGTGTTATGTCAGAGACTGGAGTCGGCGTCGAAAGGCCAAACAAATGTCAATTAAGATACAAATGTCGAAGAAACCTACCGGCACGAATGACTCAGGCTTTTGAAAGGCAACAGTTATTATGGTTAGTGCAAGAGCGTGAACTCAAAGCTAACTTGCTACAACTGGCCATTGTGATAATTAGGGTGTTGGGAACGTTCGACTTTTAAATCATCGTAAGTGAATTAGTTTTGCCTTTAATGCAGGCGTCTTCTTCCGATACGCAACGCGAGTGTGGTGCTCCTGACCAGACGATGGCCAACTTGTTGGAGTGTCCAAAGTGTGGATACTTCTGCAACTTTGCAGACGTAAAGAACGCTACTGAAGCCGCGAATAGCAGCCACCTACTGGGCCAAAGTAATCTCGAATGCTGTATCATCGATTCATAAAAAAGAAGAGCAAGCTTCTTATTTATTTTGTCTCCCAAAAGTGACGGTGAAAGTGAGAGTGTGTTCAAAAAATATTTATTTATGTAACACGTCCGTGTTTGGGTCACAGAAATTGATATGTGTACAAAATTTCAACTTAATCGGTCCATTACATTCGGAGCAAATTTGCTGTGACAGACAGACAGACAGACACACGAGTGATCCTGTAAAGGTTACGTTTTTTCATTCAGACATACGAAACCCTAAAAAGAGAAAGAGTGAAGTCCTGACTGACTGACCCATTATCGCTGAGCCGAAACTAGTGAAATTACAAAATCCAAAACACATAAGGTGTTTTAAACAAGAGTATATAATAAGAAATGATTATCAAATATTCATTCGCTAGTCATTTAAAAGGGGGTGAACTTTCTTTTAAATACAGAAAGATCTAGAGTACCAGCGACAACAGAGTAAAGAAAAAAATAAAGTAATTTCTTTCTATTAAAACAAACAGGTACCTACATAAGAAAAGATAAAAAAAATCTATTTAGTCCGTCAGTCAGATATTAAAAAAAATATTAGACACGTATTTTTTGATAAAACGCATTAAAGTTGGGGAGTAGGGGCTCGGTACGTCACAACTCAGTATAAAATCTAGTAAGGCGTGACGTCACGCCACATTTTAACTCAATGTCTCGCCGTAATCTTTAGATTACGTAAAAAAGAAAAAATACGTGTCTAATATTTTATAATAATATACCTGACGGACAAAAAAAAACTTTGTCGTCATCCCTAAGGTTAAAATTATATTTTTGGTAACTGAGCAGACACGCCGCGGGCTACACCCGCGACACCTAATTAAATGAAAAAATAAGAACTATTAGGTGTACTTAGACTTTTCTTTGTCATACGGTTTTAGTCATTAGATAGTATGAAGTATTTTTTTTATAGATATGGTATAATTTGCTTCAATATGTTTCCAGTCGTTCCAATGAAGTAACATTAAGGGGATTACAGGAGCTAAACGCAAGTTTTATAAAACCTAAAAGTATATGATCCAATGCAGTAAACAAGAGCAGAAAAATATATTATATTCTTCAGAATATATGCTAGTTAGGTAGTGTGTTGAAAACATAATACAACTAATTTGATACGATAGAAAAAAATCACGAAGATACCTCTAAAAAATTCTTTTAACGATTAAAATCATACTAATACAGGGTGGCGATTAGGTTATCACATTAATTGAAACCACGCATTCAGTACATGATTCTGGACTCCGCTACGTAAAATTTTTCGTCTGTTATTAAAAAACAAAATTTGCTGCTCCATACATTTTTGCCTACCTACGAGGTCAAAATTTATGGAGCAGCAATTTTTTTTTTTTAATAACCGACGAAAAATTTCAACGCAGCGGGGTCCAGAATCATGTACTGAATGCGTGGTTTCAATGAATGTGATAACCTAATCGCCACCCTGTATACACGCAATCCTTCTGATTTTTTGTCAAATTATTCTACAAGCAACATACTAACGTAATAGTGTTTTAATTTTTTTGTCCAATCAATCGATTTTTTTTTGTAAATAGATAAATGCTTTACTTATACAATATTTTGCAATAAATTACCAGCGTTGTGTCATCGCGCTTCTCATTCTTTTCTATGCAGTCCGACAGTGACCGCGCTTCTGTTATCAGCCTCTTAAAGAAAATAAAAAATGACACCATTATACTATTGGCTTAATAAGTAAAGTGCCGGTGGTCAGTGCTCCAGAGAGGAACTCGTAACAATGCGCGCAGAGCCCAGCACCCTAATTGCGTAACACACTATCAATCACAATCTGAATGATTTTGAAGCATATTGCTAATTCATTGCTACATATGTTCGAAAAATTTGTCTGCTCAACACGTAAATAATGCAATGAATGTTGTTGAACTGTAAAAATTAAACCGATTCCTAGTGTGTGTTACGCAATTAGGGTACTGGTATCTACTCACCACTTTCTTTTATCGAAGTAACCGTTGCTTCGATCAAGACCTAATGTCTGTTCTAAATGTATCTAATGACAGTGTAAACAAACCCTTTTCTGGTTAAATTCTTACGCAATCACTCACTAAAGGGAATCAGTAACATATTCATCTGTATTTAAAAGGTTTAAACTTTACGCATACATCTCTACTTTTTCCAACAATTAATGTTGAATAACATTAAGTAATAAATTGTAACTGAAAAATCATCGGTGCAAATGAGGTTCTAAAATTACGCTCAAAATGTCAAATGAAAAAGTAATCAAACCCACTTATCACATGATCCACAAGTTTTTCTAACAAACCATAGAGTTCAATTGGTTTCGGTAACATTCTGTTTAGTAATAGAGTTAAATAATTAGGTACGCAATTAATTAAACCCCGCTATGACACCGATTAACCCTATTCCCAGATGACCCTTTATGCCCTACTTTTAACATAGCGATTAGGCATTACGAACAATGACATGTCCATACAACTGAATGCTTGATTGCCCACAAGAAGGCTATATTTTCAACACTATTTTATGCCTGTTAAGTTTTGTTTCTTGAAATGATTTGCGTAAAAACTGCCATTCGAGTCGAAACCGTCGCAACATTGCCAGTGTCGGTGTGAGATAGTTACCGGTTTATTTCAAAAAATTATACGTGTAATAAATATTACATAATGGCAGGAAATAAGTGTTCCGTTATTATGTTTCTTGTGCTGTTGGTCGTCGAGATAGCATTAGCTAAAGGTGAGCTAGACTTTCATTTCTTTGTAGTTGCGTTGTTAACATAACGTTAACGCGTACGTTATGGTGTGAAAGGGTTGTTTTTGCAGTCGTCTACCAGAACCCTAATAATAACCCTTTTTTTTTTTTTTTTTTTTTTTTTTTTTTTTTTTTTTTTTTTTTTTTTTGTGGATGGGAAATCATCAAATGACTTCTCCCGCTCTGGGCGGAGCGGGAGGGCGTGTCAGACTTTTACTGACTAAAACCCACCCGTGTTCCTTCTGTTGCCTGTGCCGGGGCCACGGTAACTCTTTCGAACATCCCGCAACCCTAGCTGGCATCGGCCCTAGCGGACCCCGCCAATAGTGCTGACATCTCTTTGAGGCGCGCGTGGAACACGACGCGCCGTCGACTCGGGCCTGGTCCTTACCGGACGGCGAGCTACCCATTGCTCGCCGTCCGCAAGCCCGCGCCTACGGTGGCCGGGAATCGGCTGCCGATTCCCGACGCCCAGGGCGTCTCCTGCGGCGACTAGGGGCGTGAGGGTGCAAAGCTTGCCTCTCCTTCACGCGTCCCGCCTCCTCCTTCACGAGCATTACTGCTTCGCAGAAGGAGGTAATGGCTTCCCATGCACTCTCGCTCCGTACCATGGCCTGGACCAGGGCCGGACGCGAGAGATCGCCGCCGCCGATCGCTTCCGCGAGGACACGGCGGTGCTCCGCCCAAGCCGGGCAGACCTCCACCGTATGCTCCACCGTGTTAATAATAACCCTAGTTACGTAAGAAGTTTCGTTTTGATAGTTTTACAATATCATTGAAGGTTTGGTTTGGAAAATGTTACATAATTAAAACTAAAATAACGCAATGGATATGATTGAATTGTCAGAAGGAAAGCTTATCCAATTGCAATAGTTTTACGCAACTTTGATGCGGGTTGCCCAGTGTGATTATTTATGAACATATAATATGGAAGATTATTATAATTATCCAGCAGTAAGTTGACTTCCGTTGTTACTGTTGATTAAGCCAGCAATTTGTCTAGCTTAAATATTAGCTACATTTTAATGAAGAAGCTTTTCCAAGGAGCTAACTAACGGCAATTACAGCTCTGCAGACGTTAATTTATATGCAAAACACTGCCTAATTCACAGAAGGGACGCTCAAATTAATTTTAATGCTCTGAGCATAAATCAGGAGTAGAATCACTGTCACAATCTCTGCCAATGTTTTTTTTAAATGACCACAGTAAGCCTTTTAGGGCCTTCGAAATAAGAAAGTGCTGTTTTGCAACAAAATTTCTTGAATAAGAGCGTTTACGAAGTACGGCATTTCATACAAACTTTCAAGTCCTTGTTTTTCGAAATGAATGAACCGATTTTAATGAAACTTCTTACGCATAAGCAGCATACATAAGTCTAAAAAGTTAGTTAATTGGAAATCTCCGTTTCTATGGAACATTTAAAATCGGTCGAATTAAGCTGTAACAATATTTTTCGAAAATGTTCTCAACTAACTTTTTTGACCTATGTATCCTGCTTATGCGTATGAAGTTTAATTAAAATCGGTTCATTCATTTCGAAAAACAAGGACTTGCAAGTTTGTATGAAATGGCGTACGTCGTAAACGAATTATTTCAACATCCTTATAAACTTACAGGTAAGTAGGTAGTTGGGAAAAAGTTCACGTAGAAAACAAATGATCGTTAAACATAGTCTTGGTAAGGAAAATTGAGATTAATAACAACAATTTAGTACATAAATGAAAGATAGCCTTAAAGCAGTAGCATTTTTTCTCATTTTCTTTCCGAGAAAACAAATTAAGGTAGAGCAGTTAGAAGTAATAAATTACACGTAATTTCTACTCCAATAAGGGCGGATTTTTAGTAGTCAGATAACATAACGCTGAGGAATAATCATTGTGGTTTGACAGCTTTTGTATGGAAAACATGTCAGTCTGTCATATTATTTATTATTCTTCAAAGTTACTTATCTGACTTTTGAAAACCCGGCCAAGTGAGTATCGGATCACGCACAATGAAGGGTTCCGTAGTTGAGATGAATTTATCCCAAAAACAAACTTAATATTGTAATTGAGAAACATGTTCTCTCCTACATCGATATACGTCAAGCTCAATTCTCCAACTGCAAATGTAAGTTTGTAATCGCAAAAAAAATGTGATAAAACTACAAATAAACAATTATCGGACTTTTTCCTTTACTTGTGCTGTAAGAGCTTGCTTCTTGCCAGAATATAGGTACCTATGTCGTATAAATGGCCGTATTTTTTATTGCCTTGACTTAAAAGCTTGATTTTTTTAGAGCTGCAAGGAACCGTAGACTTACGTATTTGGTATTAATTACAACTTGATACCTCCACGCGTTCCTGAGAAAAAGGGTCTTGACAGACTGACAGACAGACAGTCGGACAACGAAGTGATCCTATAAGGGTTCCCTTTTGTCCATAAGAGGTCCGCAACTCTAAAAATCAGCCCTAATTTGAAAAAAGAACGCCATGGATTACTTTTTATATTGAAAAAGTAAATACATGCTTCTTCAACGCCTAAAATAAATGTCAGCTTGTTTTCTTTTACATTTTCAAAAAAATAACTCGGGTACCATGTTTTTTTTTCTTATTTCCTGCTGTGTGCTTATGCAGAGGCAGGAAACATTTTCATTAGGTAAAAGAATAAGCCGTGGCATGGTTTTAAATAATTTAATACTTAACCTTATCTCTGGCATTATTCCCTCGTGTTGGGAATTAGAAACAAAATATATAGTTATCAAGAAATCCCGCGGGTGTATCCTGTAACGAATTGTTATGGATTTATGGCTAATGTGCACTATGTAAATCTAGCGGAAATACGCTGAATAGAAGGTTTTTTTCTACTAAACATATTTCACTGTGTGTCACAAAGCTCTCATTTTAATAAATAAAAGTTGCTTTAAAATTTACTTTTAAAATTATTGTAATATTGTTTTTATTTCGTCTATTTATTTCCATTTATATTTTCAGGTGCTTTAGATTAATTGAATGTGATTTTCTGCACCCTAATCTTTTGCCTGTTTTAATTTATAATAAGTAAGGTTTAGGGTAATTTAATCAATATTAAGAGGTAAAATTTGTAAGTTTGAATGTAGGGGGTAATCTTCGGAACTACTAATAAGCGGGCAATTGCGTAACACACAGTAGGAATCGGTTTCATTTTGACAGTTCAACAACATTCATTGCGTAATTTACGTTGTTGAGCAGACAAATTTTTCGAACGTATGAAGCAATGTATTAGCAATTTGCTTCAAAATCATTCAGATTGTGATTGATAGTGTGTTACGCAATCAGGGTGCCGATACCGAAAATTATTTCACTCATGGGAAGCTACAATATTGCAGTGTCCTATTTTATGTTAAAACCAGAAATGTCTCGCGATGAAGTCGCGGGCAGAAGCTAGTTAATTATGGATAATTACCTATCCATGTATGACGTACCTCCGTTGCTTTCATGGATATCCTAAGTACTCGTAAGTTAGGAAGTCTTTGGTCCATATTATAGCTACACTAACTGTTCCGGAATTACAATATATGGTATGTACAATCTGAACCAACATAGCATACTTCTAAATATTTTAACAGTTTACTTAACAACTTATATTTATGAAATGGAGATGGAAACTAGTTACTACATTAAAAGGTAAAAGATTTAAATTGACATTCGCGATTATGATGATACTCATAATTACACAAATGGTTGGTTTAGTTTAGTTTTAGAGGGGCTTGTAGCTAAGTAATAATAGCCGCACGGGTCGACCGATCAGGTTAAGCTACACTTGCCGCGGTTGGTCTGTGGATGGGTGACCATCTTTACACACCAAGACCTCTCCATGCCTCGGAAAGCACGTTAAGCCGTTGGTCCCGCTTGTCATTTGTGGATCTTAAACAGTCGTTACGGGTCGTCAGAAGTCTAATAGTCTGACAACCAGTCTTACCAAGGGTTATCGTATTACCCAGTATCTGGGTTGTGGAGGTCAGATAGGCAGTCACTCCATGTAAAATACAGTATTCAGCTGCATCCGGTTAGCTGACGTTCTAACCGGACCCTATAAGTCAAAGCAACCCGCCATGGCGCTATTAATAGTTTTACTAATTGACTCAAGAAGAAACTTCTCTTCAGAACAAAAAATTCTTACCATTTAACAACTTTAAACAGCATTTTGTGATTAGATAACCACACCTTTTTTAAAGTTCGGTGGGCTTGGAACAAAAGACCGCTTAGCACTACTTTCGCAAAATTAAATTTAAAACCTTTATTATATTAAACTGGAAAAGAGTAAAATGTACTGGATTTTAAATATATAAAACATATGTATGTACATAGTTATATCCTATCTAACGAGCATTCGTAATGTGTCCAATTTGATATTCCAAGGGTTTAACCGTCTCAAACAATGTTGTATAAAAGGTTTTGTTTGATTAAATTCTAACATACATATGCTTATTTAGAGATGTTACAAGATAAGTTGACTTAAATTTCATTAAGTAATTTAAAAATAGCTTTATAGACTTTTCCCAACTACGTTAGGGCCGCCTTCCAGTTAAACCGGATGCAGGCAGTATTTTACATGGAACGACAGACTATTTGACCTCCACAACCCAGTTACTGGGTAATACGATACCTCTTGGTAAGACTGATTGTCAGACTTTCAGAATTAATAATTAATTAATTTATTCACAAGACAACTAAACAACAAAACTATCACTATATATCCGTAGCGTGTGTCTTAAGTATGTGTAGCTCTAGTTATTTTAAAATGGGAGCTCGTGGTTAAGTAATAACAGCCGCACGGGTCGCTCCATCAGGTTAAGTTACGCTTGCCGGGGTTGGTTCGTGGATGGGTGACTATCTTTACATACCGAGACTCCTCCGTGCCTCGGAAAGCACGTTAAGCCGTTGGTCCCGGCTGTCATTCGTGGATCTTTGATAGTCAGAAGCCCGAAAGTCTGACAACCAGTCTTACCAAGGGATATCGTATTGCCCACGTACTGGGTTGTGGAGGTCAGATAGGCAGTCGCTCCATGTAAAATACTGGTATTCAGCTGCATCCGGTTAGACTGGAAGCCGACCCCAACATAGTTGGGAAAAGGCTAGGCAGATGATGATGAGTGTAGGTTCGAGCTGATTTTTTTTTCGCGATTTCAGATTTGGTCCCATACTAAAAGTTATTCATAATGATGAGTACAACGACCCCTTAAGAGGTTGTGCGTTAATTCTGGGACATGTATAGTGGCAATAAGCAATAGACTCGCCCTCTATTACATGGGACTAATAATAATAGAACTAGCGAAATGTGGGTATAATTCTGACTACCATTTCAAAAAATAGACCGTCGTATGTACTATCGAAGAAACTTACATCTGACCAATTTGGATACAAAATTCGTTACATCTGTTAGCAAGCGTTACTCTAGCAGCCGAGAGCTGCAAGCAAGAACTTACGGTATATAGATATTTGTTTCATCCATGGTACCTACGGCGTTGGTACCATGACCCTTTAAAGACCCTTTTAATTTATTCATATTTCCGTACGATAATTACCCCGAGTCCCAGTAAACTGTTAAGTATACGAGACACAAACGTTGTTTTTATTTCATAGGAGGCAGAGCCATAATCCCAGAATAACAAGGCTCTTAGTGGGACTCCCTTAATGGGGTACTTTACACCCTTTGTGACTTGAGAACCTGCGTTATCATCACGACACTTGAAGACGAAAGTATGTTGTTGTTACCTTAAGGTTACGAGAATGAGGAAGATGATACTGTGTTAAGTGATTTTGTTGCGATATTTGAGTTGGTTTTTAACCGATTTCAAAAAAAGGAAGAGGTTCTCAGTTCGTCGGAATCTTGTTTTTTATGTGTGTTCCCCGATTACTCGACGATGGCTGGTATAATTATTTTTTGTTTGAAAGAGTACACTTCCCAGTTGGTCTCATTGTCATCAGGTCAGGATCTGATGATGGGATCCTGGAGAAATCGAGGAAACTCTTCAAATATTATAGGCACACCTATAGCGCTTTGGGTATTTTTTATAGTAATTTGTGTATTTGCTCTCAGAAAGCACCATTTGGTGAAGTGAAACTGATAATGAACCACAGATGGCCACGGGAACTACTCAATAATAAGCATTTCACGGGTTGCGACTCGATTACTTTAATATGGTTGGTAAGCAGTTTATGCTCGTCACAATATATATGGTGAAGTGGAGCTGATGGTGAAGTACCAGGAGAACTCCTCAACCATTAAAGTCCCTGCATCGGGAAAAACAATATTTTGTAAAAGGTGATAAGCTGTTGACATTAGGCTATTCTAACTTAGATACATTACAAACCGGCCCACTAAAAAGTGAAAAATAAAAACTTTTTACGAAAAAAAAAAAAACAACCGACTTCCAAAACAAACACTACAAAGTGAAAAATATATTTAAATTAGGAAGTCGGTGGCAAAAAAATAAAATACTGATTCAAAGACACCGACTTCCGAAATAAAATTTATTTTTCACTTTGTAGTATTTTTTTGGAAGTCGGTTGTTTTTTTTTTTTTTTAAAGTTTTTTTTTACAGGATTGTCTTCTTAATCTTAAAGGTACTTAAAGGTATCATAGACCATGCCGTTAAAAACAACATTAGATAAAGTAAAACTGGCTGTTATAGTGACTGCCTCGTTAGTCTAGTGGTCGCAAGCGCTACTGCTGAGCATAACGTCCTGGGTTCGATTCCCAGGTCGGGCAAAGTGTTACTGGGTTTTTCTATCTGGAATTTTTCAGTAGCAGCCCGGATTCTGGATTTGTGCCCGGTTGATGGCAATAGACTCGCCCCCTATACCTATGTAATAGTTATGTTTAAGTTCCATTATTTAAATATAACTGACGCAATGTGGGTGTACTATAGGTACACCTCTGCCTAACCCATCGGGGAAATAAGGCGTCATGTTATATTATATTTAGTTATAGTAAAAGTTTAAGTGTATTAAAGATATGGTAGTATTGCGCAGACCACCATAAAACTGGATGAGTTTACAGACCGTAGTGACACGAATTCTGTGTAATTATAACTGGCCTACCTATTACAATTAAGCTCCGTGACTGACAGACAGATGGCCGGGCAGACAGACACAGAGACAGGAGAGGGACAGTAGGCTTAGTATTAGGACCCCTTTGGCTATGTGGCGGCATCTACATCGCCACAAGCGAACTACGCATCACACTGACTTCACAAAAAATCCTGCATCGCGCAAGCAGAGTTTACCGAGCGACTGGCATATATAACATACCGACATCAATCGTCGGGCCCACGAGACACGGCACCCGTCTGGAGCAGCAGCTCTTAAAGCAGTATTATTGTAATCTTACTTCAGTGTGGGAAAGAGATGGAGCTAGTCGCCCTGTATAGCTCCATCTCTTTCTCACACTGAAGTAACATTAAAATAATACTGCTTTAAGAGGTGGTGGTTGGCCCCCTGGTCGGAGAATCCTCTCTTTTCTATGGAGGATGACTGAACTTTACACCCTGTTCCTCATGCCTCTATAGCTACCTTTGGGCACGGAATACAAAAAAGTTGCCAATAAGCGTGTTAGATCCGGATGCATAGTGTTTTTTAAGAATCACGATTAGTGTACACTATTTTGCGGCAGATGGTTTTTTCGGCAGAAATTGATGCTTAGCAAAAGTTGTTCCTATTCATGAGTATTACGATGAGCCACAGTGCTACTGTAGAGCCACATCACAAACGATTCCTCACCTCTTGTCGTGCTCTCTGTGCAATAACGCCTGCTCTATGGATTACGTTTGTGAGGCCAACGATAACGCTGTCGAAGTGGCCGAATTGAAGCTTATTTAGAACATATAAATGCAATCATCGATACGACGAAGAATGCCCCCTCAAAGTATTTTACAAAAATATTTTTGTACGTTAAAGATCCAGGCATAAAAGAATTATATTGCCTAGAGATATTGCTATACTAAATACGTTTAGAGTTCTGTAATTTTCTTGGCAAGCAGACAGCTTTAATTTGAAAGGTGATCAAATAATTTAATCGTGACTTCGCGAGACGTACCTACGTATTTAACTTGGATATTAATTTAAAGGCATTCAGGTAAACGGCGGGGTTAAGATTTCACTTTATACTTGGAAGTATCGCATTTACACATTTATTGGTCTACTTAATTTGGAAACTCTCATCTCTATTTTAAATGGCATAATGTTTATGCTCCACTCAACGAAATATCACGCCTGTACTCCTCGAAAGGTTAAGCAGAGGTGTTTATAATGCACCCACGTTTCCAGTTTCGTTTCAGTTCCATGTATTGGGGGCGCGCCTATTGCCATCAGTCGGGTACTAAACCAGACTCCGGGCTACTGAGGAAATTCAGATAGAGAAACACAATAACTCTTTTCCCAATCTGAAAATCGAGCCCAGGGTATCAATGCGCCAGCCGGGGTTGCGGGATGTCCGAAAGAGTTACCGTGGCCCCGGCACAGGCAACTGAAGGAACACGGGTGGGTTTTAGTCAGTAAAAGTCTGACACGCCCTCCCACTCCGCCCAGAGCGGGAGAAGTCATTTGATGATTTCCCATCCAAAAAAAAAAAAGGGTATCAATGCTCCGCAGTCGAGCTTACGACCACTAGTGTATGAATAATTCTACAAACTTCTGCCAAGTATTCTGATTATTCGATAGTGTCCTGATTAGTACAGGCATTTGCCTGTTATGACCACTTGAGCTTGCCATTTGGCAAGCAGACCATCCTTATGATGTAACACGTCACTGCTTGCGGAAACCAGGAAGTTCAAACTATGTAAGGTTAGGTACTGGTAGATGGGTTATAAAAATTATGTTCGAGGAAAAATGAAACACAACAAGAACAACACAACATTGAAAATTTTGGGAAAAGTTTTTAAGGTGACAAATTCTGGACTGCAGTATAAAATGAAGGAAGATTTTTATGTACCATTTTTATATACGCTTCTGACGAAGAAGCGTGTGACCGTCACTTGTTGTTGTTTTATTTAAACAATTTCCAAAGAAAATCAAACACCATATTCAAAGATAGAAGTTTTTGCTTAGACCACTACTTTTTTTTTTTTTTTTTTTTAATCTTTTTACACTTAAACAAGTACAAAGGCGGACTTAATGCCTTAGGCATTCTCTACCAGTCAACCAAGGGTGGTGACGAGATTAGATGGCAGGTGCTGTTAGAAATGGAACAATTTGTACATAAATAAGTCATAAACTTATAATACACATACATACATATTTACTATAATATATACCTATATTATATATATATATATATATATATATATTACATACAAATTCAAGAGAGAGAGGTTTTGAGATGACTCTACGCTATTTATTTTGAAAATAACTCCGCAATCTCCGCTTAAATGCATACCGACTGGTGGCCATCCTGATGTCAAGAGGTAGCGCATTCCAAAGAAGAATGGACTGAATATGAAAGGAAGAATGAACAAAGTCAGAAGTATGAGAAGGACAGAGCAGGAGAAGATTGTTAGAAGAACGAAGATTCTTAGCGTGTGAAGAACATAGATATTGGAAGTGAGACACTAGATAAGAAGGAGGAGTGGGAGAGTTAAGAAGGGAGAAAAGCGTGGTCAAAGCACGCAAATTTCTTCTCTGGCGAATGGGCATCCATTTGAGCTCAGACCTGTAGGTCGACACATGGTCATATTTTCTGAGGTTGAATATGAACCGGATACAATTGTTAAGCAGTCTGTCAAGCTTATCCAGCAACACCGCATTCAAGTCAAAGTAGCACACGTCACCATAGTCAATGATAGGGAAAATCAAAGTCTGCACAAGCATAGTTTTCGTCTTAGCGGGCAAAAAGTTTTTCTACTTTACAGCTTTTGTTTTTTTTTTATATATTCGTTTTATACTGCAATCCAGTATTTGTCCTTTGAAGCCTTAAAAACTGCATTTTGTGGAAAGAGGAAGGGAATAGCTTCCTCGAAAGGTTCTTTTTGGAATCTAGCTTAGATATTTTTGGTTTCAGTCCGGTGTGAAATCTATACGCGGTTCACTTGCGGTTCATTGTGTGGGAATACGGTGTTCTGACTTTTATTGAGAACTAGCACTTCCCGGACGACTTCGTCCTTGTGGATTTCGTACTTTAGTACCCCGTTTGGGGTAGATATCCAAAAAAACACGTTGTTCTTTATTTTCTGTCTTAAGTATACTTACTGAATTTCGAGTTAATCTAAGATAAAATTCTTCCATACAAACTTTGTCACCCCCAATCCCCCTTAAAGGGGTAGTTTAGAAAACAAAAACAAAAGACAAACTTCATAATTTACTTAGTTAAGTTTTAAGTTTATTAACTCGAGAAATAAGATTTTTCATTCAATCAAAATCCCTCCTTTTCACCCCCTTAAAGGTCAAATTTCAAGTTTGTAGCCCCAGCGGGTTAGGCTCTGCGTTGATGAATCAGTCGGGACAAGTAATTATATATGTAACACATGTATGTGTTGTATATATTATATAACTATGTTGATTCTAAATACGTAGGCTTTTCGAAATAGGTCTGTGAAACCGCAACTATTTTTAGATGATGTTTATTCATACTGCTTCAAATATCCCAAGGCTGTTTGTTGGCTATTTACACTCAAATTTTTTTAAAAGACGCTTTTGTTAATTATTTTACCAGTGTCATGTTGAGATGAGATGACAAGCTGACGCTCAAAGCTGGAAGCAGGCAGATGGTATGGATATGAGCCTCAATAAAAGTGACTGTAATCAAAGGTAGTGTGGAAATGCTGCAATGTTTCCCACAGTTTCTAAAGTTAATAACGTAGAACAGGATGCTACTCATCATAATAATTATCTAACTCGCTTTTAAGATGTTAACATTTATTCGAAGATTCGATACAGTGATGAAACTGGCAAGAGACTCACCCCCACGGCTCTCCTGATGTCAAGTGGCAACGGCATTTATTTCTGCAAGACCTCATAGGTCATGTCCACTTTATGTCAACCTTCCTTCTACGAAGGTTGACTTTATGTCAACCTTCGTAGGTTCAGAGGCCCAGCACGAACGCGCGATGTAAACATATCGTAAATTCGAACGGTTTTTGAATCGAAAGCACAGCAGAACTATCTTAAAGAATTTTGGTTTCAATTTTTGCGAGATGCATTTTTTTTTTTTTAGCATTATAAGTATCACCCATAGACATAAATACAGTCTTAAAATTAGTAAATATTATGTGCGAAAAGAATATTTTTATTTAATTTTAAAATCGTTCGAAACGTTGCGTTCGTGCTAGGCGTACAGGTCTCTGGTTGACCTTGGACCCATACTGATGACCTTACGATTATCCAGAATAGAATAGATACTCTTTATTATGTACATATGAGTGTTTTTAGGAAGTTAACGGAAGACCACTAGCTCGAAGATCTCGTATTCTATCTACATTTATCATTTATCTACCTATACACAAAAATGGATGTGCGTATGTATGTGTGTATGTATGTTACCTATGGACTTCAAAACGGCTAGAGCGATTTCTATGAAATTATCAAGAAATCTTCAAATTAGCCCAGCGGGTGATCCTGTGATGTTTGGTAGCGATCGGATTGACAGATTTTTTTTTTTGGATTTTTGGTGATTTTTTGTCATATTTTTTCTGAACAGTCTTCAATCATCCACCACAAGTCATCTGGCTATAGATAATTAGTGCCACCCGTGCGAAGCCGGGGCAGGTCACTATAGTAAGTGATAAAACTGACAAAAGACTCACCTGATGTCAAGCAGCAACGTCAAATATTTCTGCAATACCTCGTAGGTCATGTCCACCTTACCTCAACCTTTGTAAGTTTAAGTCAATTGTTGACCTTGGACTTTTACCTTACGTCAAATCATCCAGAGACAAAGCTAAAAGGTCTTGTGTATCTGTAATATTGTGATAGCTTATTTCATAGTCGTCCATTGATTCGAAGTGCCACCAACGATAGTAAAAGTGACTTTGTATGCAGTAGCAAGTATTTCCAACGTATTGTATTCAATATTTTACTTCTGAATACAATGTTAAAATATGTTATGTTCCGAACTTCTTTTTATGGTGCTGGTCTAGCAGAATCTCTTACTCTCTCTCTATTTCATGGAATATTTATTTGTTTTTTAACTATACGTCTTAGTCTCTCAGGGCCTTAGAACACCTCTGCCGCGAAACGATAGCACGGAAACCGCAGTAGTTAAATTCAACTGACTTGCATGATTTTGCGCTATTCGAATCGCGACTCGAGTAGCGGCTTCGCGGTTTCGCGGTGGAGGTGTGCTAAGGCCCTTAACACCGCGTCGTGGCTGAAGTACAAATATATAACGTGTTACGCAGGTGAATTGGGACTATTGGTATTGCTAACTATTTCGATGGAGAATTCTCTTTGACCTGATTGGAATGATCTAGTGATCGGTGGTCTAGGTACGTCAAACGGGCTTGTCGATTTGATAGCTGTTAATTTTGTATGAATATAGTAGAGGAGGAGCTCGTGGCTAAGTAATAACAGCCGCACGGGTCGATCCATCAGGTTAAGCTACGCTTGCCGGGGTTGTCCGTGGATGGGTGACCATCTTTACATACCGAAACTCCTCCGTGCCTCGGAAAGCACGTTAAGCCGTTGGTCCCGGCTGTCATTCGTAGATCTGTGACAGTCGTTACGGGTGGTCAGAAGCCCGAAAGTCTGACAACCAGTCTTACCAACGGGTATCGTATTACCCAGTTACTGGGTTGTGGAGGTCAGATAGGCAGTCGCTCCATGTAAAATACTGGTATTCAGCTGCATCCGGTAAAACTGGAAGCCGACCCCAACATAGTTGGGAAAAGGCTAGGCAGATGAATTTTGTATGAATATCGTACTTATTATTTAAAGAATAGGGTTATAACTGTCAGTTTTAATAGAACGAGATGTGTTACTACCTACACCCAGTCTCGATAACGGCTATGAAGTATACCAGTACTAAGTATAAAAACTACGTCTAGCTAGACAAAACAGTAGGTGCGATACCGCTTAAAACTTAGTTAGTTTTACTTCTCTACAGTATAAATATACCAACTAAAATATTAAGTCTAAACCCGTGCTTAAACTTAATCGCGCAATTTTATCAACCTTCATTCCTTTCAAGTACGTTCCGTTGCGTAATGTTAAAAGCTATTAGTTTAGGTATGTCGGGAGGGGTTGAGTGTAGGTCTATCTTGCCGAACTGCAGTTCTAGTGAGTTAACCGCGCGGTAAAGTCTATCTATGACGAATCGTTGATCGTAAACGCAAACGCGTTCTGTGCACCGGTGATCACTTTCGATCTTTGCTCTTGTGAACTAGATGCGTTACGTTATCTGTGTCAGTATTTGCAGGAAAAAAAGCGATTTTAAATTCGAATGTGTCGTGAATGGTGCAACACTGCGTTTGATGCATTGCTTTTTTTATAGGTGGCCAGTCTGTGTGTCTGACTAAAACCTTTTTTTTCTGTATAACTTTTTGAATAGCACAGCAGTTTTATGAAAAATCCTAAGTGCTTTCATTCAGGTTCTGTGTTAAGTTTCTTTCATATTCAGACATAATAATGTCTATTTCAAAAGTTACAATTTGTTAACAATCATCTTTACTTGGTTATTTCGCCATTTACACTAGATTTATGTATAAACACGCAGTGTCACAGCATTCAAAATTTCGTAAAACGTATTGCCCAAGCATAATGAATAATGATTGTTAAAAATCCAAGGCAGTTTTAGGTAACTCATGAGATTGCATCAAGGATTGGCAACCAATGTAAAATATACGCGAGGTCTCGGCAAACGATACATTCCGTATTCAAACGATACATTCCGTATTCAAATGTTAACAACTCACCGTTTTAATATCAATAAATCTAACTTTTGCTTTATTTATAGCAGAATTCAGAGTTTATATTATCTGTGCCCGCATTTCAATATTTTACAAGGCAGTGGGTTTCCAATATTTCCCATTTCGAGAATTCCCTAATTGCATACGTTTTGCGAAATAACTGAAACTCGTTACTGCACCTGTCATTAGAACAGTATGACTAATGATTAGCAATGTGACTGAATTGATAATTAGGTTACGAAATAATAACACTAACTAGGTGACAGCCGGCCAGACACGGTCAGTTATACACTGTGTAATCCACTAAGGTCGTAGTGTTATACAATACACAGACTAGAACAAAATCGTGATAATTGATTTAATAATTTGTTACCTTCATCGATTTGCAGTGTGTGAAATCGATTGCGGCAAGACAGTTCTAATCCGTTCGAAGTTCGAATACGTGGCATAGACAAAAATGCAAATATTAAAAGTGTGTTATATCTGGACTCTTTTGTCTTTGCTGTTGTTTGAATGCCTGATGGAAGGGTCCACTCAAGAAGCCTCGTTTGAACTGCCTGTGCAGTTAGTGGGATTCCCATTTATTATTGCAGCTGTTCGACTAACAAATTTTGTGAAGAAGCTTTCTTATGCTTTGAATCCAGGTAACTATAAATATTTAATACCACATACTTACTATAAACGAATAAATTATTCCTACATTAGTTAATTGATTACTTATAATTTTTTGCAAGGTAAACCTTGCCAGGACCTCCGCGCCATGTGGTAGTTTTAGAAATGGTTGTTTGTTCCTAAACAAAGATTTTACTGCTTTGCTGGTATATAACTATTTGTGATTATGTAAGTATTAATATAGGTACCTACAAGTTAAGTTACAGTTGCTGATGTTTTGATATACTAATATAAGAATTCTAAACAAAACTAAGAACTCGGAAAAAAAGTAATTAAAAAAAAATATCGACTTCAAAAAGAAATTAACACAAAATTATGAAATAACTTTAATTTCGGAAGTCAGTGACTTGGGATAAGTGTTTGCCACCGACTTCAGAAATTAAAGTTATTTAAAAAAATGAAATACTTTTTAATGACTTTTTATTTCGTAATTTTTTACCGACTTCAAAAAAGGAGGAGGTTCTCTGTTTTTAAAAATAATATTTTATTAAACCTCAGAGCTCCGTCATTTATAAACCGATTTGAAAAATCCTTTTTTTTATTTGAAAGGATCTACTTACAGATACATAAATTTGGTCAAGTTCTGATGAGTGGTTTTTGAGTTAGCTTCAATAATACGTATTTTTTCCACTTAGTGTATATTGATTATGTTATAATAATTCCTGTCACTGATTATCTACGTTGCAAGTATACGACTTTCTGTGGGGTAGGCAGCACAACTAAATAAAAACTTGTTTTTGGAAGTAATTTTTTTGCAACAAAGTTTTTATTAGTTTTAAGTAAAAACTGTAATATTTGTTTGTAATAAGTAGTTAATAGTTTTGTTGTAAATATTGCACTAGAATTTGACCAAGGCTTTGAGATGTTTACCCTTTGACACCACATCTGTAGCTCGTCTTAATAGGCCAGCGGTCACACTTACACGTATTAGTTCATATCTTGAAAACTACTGAACCGATTTTGAAGAAACTTGCACAGTGGTGCTATTCTGTAAAAATCCCACCGTGAAAATTTAGGTGAAGTGAGCGTGATGTGAACTGTCATCCCACCTTACTCTACTAGGGATTGACAGCTCACTTTAAACTCACTTCACCTAAGTGTTCACGGTGTGATGTTTACAGAATAGATCGGCTGTTCCCTAAGTTAAAGTAAATGTAAGACAAAAAATGGTCACCATCCGATTAATAGTTTCGGAAAAATGCGTGGACAAACAAACATACATACACCTATTAAATTTTGTATATTTGATTGGAAGCCCTAATAGATTATCATATGTTAATATATTGCAGTTCCAATAATATTACATACATACGTATCGAATTGATAGCCTCCTTCTTTTATTGAAGTCGGTTATAAAGACAAACTTATTTGTAGCTCCAAAATAAGTTTGTAACATAACATCACGCCGATAGTCTCCTAAGGGTTAATATAGGGCGAGACTTTTGCCATCAACCAGGCACAAATTCAGACTCCGAGCTGTTACTGAGAAATTCCTGATGAAAAAACCCAATAACACTTAGCCCAACCTGGAAATCTAACCCAGGATCTCATACTCAGCAGTAGCGCATGCGACGTCTAGACCAATGAGGCAGTTTTTCTTAATAATTTGTATTTTCGTTTTATATCCAGTACGTACATAAATGATAACATCATTCTCAAGCTGCCAAAAATACGTGCTTTACACTTTATCTTAGCCTACTTAAAAATATAATATAACTACGCGAAAGGTTATGAGCCCCAATTCACAATCAAATCAATCACTCATAATGTATCAATTACTTAACTCTTCCAATTATTTCCAATTAATATGTGTACTAATAACTTAATCACACTGTAGTGTTACTTGATTTGTAATTACATATAATTACAAATCAAGTAATACTACAATAGTTGTAAAACAATATAAACAAAGATTCCGTAATACTTATATTGAAGCGATAAGTGGAAGGAGAGTTCAGATTGATTGACCTACAAAATCATTACATAAAGTAAAGCAAAGAGAACGTGACTGCGTTCCTTCTCACGTGCTCGAGAGCTTTTGCAGTGCAATCTTAACCGTAGTACTGGCTAGTTGAGTACACCCATAGATCGCGGTTACCGCGCGAGAAGAAACGGACACTCGATAAATTTCGAATTTTGAAATAATTATTTTCATCTGTGGCTGCGTTTAGGCGCGAACTGTATGCGTTTTTATTCTTGTTACAACGATCGTGTTCGGTTTTTGAAAATGAAGTGCTGTAGACTAAAGTTTATACTATTGTTAGCACTGTTTTTAGTTAATTTTTGTGATGATGTGCTTAGTCAAGAAAGTAAGTTTGAATTACCAGTGCAGTTGGTAGGTTTTCCCGTTATAGTAGCCGGTGTTAAACTTACGAATTTCTTCAAGAAATTTTCTTATTCACTGAGTCCAGGTAAGTGGTTTTAGAAGGTACGATTTTGTACAATCTTTTAGTTTTATTAATTTTGCAATAAACTTAAACATGATTGAACTATAAACATTTTTTAACACAGGTAGGTACCTAGATTCTACGTAAAATTTTCACACACTAGTTTTCCGCGGCGTAGTAATTTCATTTCATTAAAATCATTGAACATTTAACGTTTAATAAATCAATTAACTTGGTAACAATATCCAAATTCAAAAGAGAACATTTTAAAGGCGTCCCTGACACAAATTCTGTTAAAATCGCATTGTCATGTCATCAAGTTTCCAACGAATAAAAACATTGTTTTTCCTAAATTTTTAGAGTTGTATATAACAAAGTTTTTCTAAATAAATAAAAATATATAGTGAAAAGTTTTGCATGAAACATAGTTTTACACTCGTAATATAAGCCGTGACAAGAGGCAGAATATATAGCACCCCACTGGTGCAAGTTGCACCATGATAAATGCTCTTCAGCAACTCTGTAGCCACATTGGATGCTGCTTTGAATATTTTTAACACCTCACTTTCATAAAAATGAAGCTGAATAATATTTCTTATTTTTCTCTTAAAAGACGATAGTATGAAAGAATATGGGTTACCTACAATAAGAAAGGGCACAAAAGGACGATACTTATAAGGGTTCGTGATGATGAACGCTAGCACATCAAGCTACCCGAAACTGTCAAATTTTCCCAATCAACCTTGAACCTAATGCTTTAGCAATAAAGTCGAAAATCTACTAAAGAAATTTGACAGATTGTAGCAGCTTGATGTGCTGGCGTCTGTACCATCGCGGACATTTGCGGTAACCATAATACCTTAGTAATAAGGTTGATAAGAGGTTCACCGTAAATGTCCGCAATGGTAGGTACCTACATAGATATTATATCACTATACATAAAGCTTTCAAAAGTGTCGTCTTGGCATGACTTGGCAACTATTGTTGGTTTACAAAGAAATGAATCTTGCCTAGAGAAGTGGACTCGACAATCTTGACAAATACATATATAATAAAACTTGTAAACATATAAAAAATCAACTTTCCAGTTTTCTCTTTAATTAATTACGTACTTTATTTTGGGCTAGATTTTCCCGGAATCGTGCCAAAGCTAGTGAGTTAAGCTGCTTAGATAATTCATCCTCTTTGACTTTTTCGCATCCTCCATTTTCGAGCTCAAGTCAAACGAAAAACCGTGAGATTTACTTGAAAGCTAAATTGCTATATGCACGCTAAAAGATTAGTTTTCCTGCGAGCGTTTTCATGCGAAAACACATGTTTCTAAGAAACAATAAAGATCGGTATTTATGAAGTATATATTATTATTTATATTGTGTGTATATTTATCGAGGGGCTTGTGGCTAAGTAATAACAGCCGTATGGGTCGATCGGTCGATCGATCAGGTTAAGCAATACTTGCCGCGGATGATCCGTGGATGCGTCATCTTTGCATACCAAGACCCCTCCGTGCCTCGGAAAGCACGTGAAACTGTTAGTCCCGGCTGTCATTCTTAGATCTTTGACAGTCGTTACGAGTCGTCAGAAGCCCGGAAGTCTCACAACCACACTTACAAAGGGGTATCGTATTACCCAGTAACTGGGTAGTGGAGGTCAGATAGGCAGTCGCTCCTTGTAAAATACTGGTTTTCAGCTGCATCTGGTTTGACTGGAAGCCGAACCCAACAGAATGAACATTGATGAAGTGTATGTACAGTCAACAAAAGAGATAGTATGTAGCTGTCTTTCGAGGCATGTTAGGCGGCATTACCTGCATAGTACTAAAACAAATAATTGGGATAAGGGCAGGAGAATGATGATGTTACATACGATATGACTCCTTACTTAGTACTAAAACATTCAATTAATTTACTGATAGTGGCCTGCATACTTAGTGCATACCAATTCTTTTTCCATTGTACATCGATTACTTAATAAGACCGATAGCCGCATCTAACTGCATTATGTTTAGCGGTAAATCACCGTCGTTTGTACATTACTGCGTTAGTCTGTCACATTAATAACCACTCTGGAACTAAACCAGTCCTTCTACTTTTTATATTCCCGATCGTTACTTCAACGACTTGGACATATTACGTGAATCTGTTTAATGTGGGTGTAGAAAAACCGGATTGGCAATTTATTGTTTTTGGCAGCGATATGGCGTGGTATCAAGAAGTAAAAAAATCAGTGTATTTTATTGAATACTAGCTGATCCGACAGACGTTGTGCTGTCCTTGAATCCTTAGTCTTGAGTTCATACAAAAATCCCGTAGAAAATAGGACGTTCAGTTTTCCCGAATTTGAAAATTAATCGGGATTTTTTTCCCATTTTTCTTACCATAAAAACCTTGTTCGGATCATTACGGTCATTTTAAAACAAAAAAATAACCACATCGGTTCAGGTGTTCTCAAATGATGTTCTTACCAACAAACATCATTTCATTTTTATTTAAATCTAGACTTGCAGATCCACAGATCCAGATTATTTTAACAAACCCATAGTGTTCTTTTATTTAAATATGTAATTTTATTTGTAAATGTCAAAGCAAAGCAATTTCGTCTGTTTATTTAAATAACCGTTGGAATAACCCGTAGCGTGCACCAAAAAGAAATTATGTGTAGTGAATCTTTTTTCTTCTGAGACCAAGTTCAGTGACCAGAGAGATTTTTAACTAATGAAATCCAAGTAATAGGAACTTAAGAGCGTTTACGACGTATGGCATTTCAAACAAACTTTCAAGTCCTTCATTTTCGAAATGAATAAACCGATTTTAATGAAACTTCATACTCAAAAGTTAGTAAAGAACATTTTCGCAAATAAATAAAAATTAAATTATTTTTCCATAGACACAGAGATTTGGAATTATCTTTTTTTAAATAAGACATTTCGAAAATGTTCTTAACTAATTTTTTAGACTGTATCCTGCTTATGGGTATGAAGTTTCATTAAAATCGGTTCATTCATTTCGACAAACAAGGACTTGAAAGTTTGTATGAAATGTCGTACGTCGTAAATGCTCTTAAGGTAGGATTTAAATGCAGTTTTTAATACCAGGAATTGTTCTAGTGCCTTCTTTCGGAAATACCGTGGAAAAGAAAAAGTTTTGCCCTGAACTATACGGATGGTGGCAGAGATAGAGTGCACAAGTAATTAGGACGAAGACAGTGGCAATTAACTGGCTAATGGTCGTTAGATGATAAAAAATAGTTCAGAAAACTCGCGTCTGATAGTTAGAACTTGATAGTTGAATATTTTATTGAGGGATGTGTACAATGTGTGTGTGTATATGTATCATAGTATAATTTGGTAACAAATTAAAAAGGAAAGCAATCTGCCTAGCCTTTTCCCAACTATGTTGGGGTAGGCTTCCAGTCTAACCGGATGCTGCTGCATACCAGTATTTTACATGGAGCGACTGCCTATCTGACTTCCACAGCCCAGTAACTGGGTAATACGATACCTATTGGTAAGACTGGTTGTCAGACTTTCGGGCTTCTAACGACCCGTAACGACTGTCAAAAATCTACGAATGACAGCCAGGACCAACGGCTTAACGTGCTTTCCGAGGTACGGATGATTCTCGGTATGTAAAGATGGTCATCTACGGACAATCCCGGCAAGCGCAGCTTAACCTGATGGATCGACCCGTGCGGCTGTTATTACTTAGCCACGAGCTCCTCAACAAATTAAAAAGGCATTTTAGAAAAAAGCGAGTAAAAAATTAACTCAAAGTCAGAGATTTAACTTCCTAACTACCAACCTCTTATACCTAAAATTTATATAAATCCACCATTGACCTACTTTGTTCTTATAATAAAAATAATTAACTTCAATCGTAAGTCGTACTTCTTTTGCTAATTTGCCTTTTTTGCCCTCTTCCGCTTCCCCTATTTTATCACAAAAAGCCTTTTACAGATCTTTATCAGGCCATGATTGCAAATGATAACATCAGGCACTGGAACCCCAAGCTCCCAGTTTCTTATGAAAATAAACTGGAAACTCTATTCGCAAAAGACTTATTTGTTTTTGAAATCTGTGCGAAATTATTGCGAACTTTAATTATAAAATATATTGCTTATTTATAATTGTATTATATGTTTCTGTATTTATTTGCATAGTAAGTTAGTTAGTCTTTTAATTAGTTGTGTTATTTATATTGTTTATTAGAATTTTTATGTCTAAGAAATAAAATTTGTTATTTTGAATCATTAATCTTGTTAACAAATTGGCATTTAATTCACGATGAAGTTCATCACGTTTTGTGTTTACAACAATTTAATCCTGAAATATCATTTATCATCTCTCATCTCTTGATTCTAATTTCCTGACGATGATTGAGCGAATATTTTCCTTTGAATTTCGGTCGCTTTAGATTTGAATTTGATTTGGATTCATGATAATCTACATCGTATATATTGACATGATAGGACATACTATTTTTTACCATTTTAATTATATCTTTGTAAAGCTACTGCAATTTTCAAAAGGCCTGTGAACGATATGAATGATTATTTTGTTTGAGGTGAAATTGGATTTATCGAAACTTTAATCGATTGCGAATACACTCCTTTGTGATGATATGTCGCGGGTTCGAACCCAAGCAGGCACTTTGTGTAAATAATTTCATCACCGCTGCTCTCAAGATGGTGAAGGAAAATATCGTGAGGAATGTCTTAGAACCAAAATTCGAAGGCATGTGACATACACTAACCCGCACTGGGCCCGCGTGGTGGATTACGACCCACTCCCTCTCACCGAGAGGAGGCCTGTGTCCCAGCAGTGGGAACATTCTAGGCCGATTATTATGTGATGTCTGCGTGACATCGTTCACATAGCTAGTGATGTTCGTAAATTCACCATGATGCAATGTCAAACGTGTCTGCTGTCTTAATGATGATCTATCAATCTCGCAACGGTGACGTCATCGAGTTCCATCGATGGGTGACGTTATATCGTCTTTGTTATTCCATACGTTCGTGTGTTTCGACAGTTTTCGAAGCTCACTTTTGCGATCGAGGGTTTATAACATTTTTATAGCCTCAGTCGGATTCCATTGCGAAATAGCTTTGGTTTATGACAATTTTTTGATGTTGTTTAGAGTTTCGGTTTGGTAAAATAAAGTTTTTTAGGTTTTATTTAGGCTTGAATATTCTTGAGTGTATGAAACTTTAAGCATCAGTTTCGCTATACGAATATGTATATTTTTTTTATCGTATGCTAAAGGCGTTATCAGGCTATAATATTCCCGCTGTTGGGACACAGGCCTCCTCTCTGTGAGAGGAAGCGGGCCGTAATGCCCGTTAACCACCACGCGAGCCCAGTGCGGGTTGGTAGATGTCACGTGTCTTCGAATTTTTGGTTCTAGGAGATGCTGGATATTTATCATCACCAAGGGTCTGAATGTGTTATTTATAGAAAATGTCGCCTATTATGCCTCTTTTGTACGTTTTCTCCTGTACATAATTATTTCTAACTTTACAATTCACTTGTTTCAGCAACCTATCGCTCCCGCAACCGTCGTGAGCTGACACTGGCAGAGAGTCCAGAGTCGTTCGATGTCACCGAGGTGGAGAAGTACATCGTCGGCGAGTTTGGCGCACGCGCTTGCATTTTCGAGCGCGTCTGTGCGCATTATGCGACGAGAGCGCAAGCGCAGCCTCGCCCGCAGTTCGACTGGCCCGATGTTTTCAGGTAATTATAAAAAATAACTTCAGGCGACGATAATCGACTTTTAATGATATTAAACTGAAGATGACGTCTAAACAAGTAGTGATTTGAAAAAAAAAATATGTTAGATTCGAGCATTTTCTTAATAACTTAACATGTGAATATTTTAGATTATGTTTATATAATTAATATAATTCATTTTGTAAAGTTATGTCTAACGCGGATAAAAAACTGAGAATTACGCAAAGACCGTCAAGCGTATTTTGATGAAACATGCACCATTTTAAAGATAATTTAATTATTTATCTTTTAGTCTTTTCAAAGTTAGAGGCCCATGGGCGGCATAAAAACTCTGACACCAGGTTAGTCACTAACCACACGAAAAAGAAAGAAAGAAATAGACAAAAGAAGCTGGGCTTTAGTATAGGGGAATCGAAATTGGACAGACCCTCTCAAAAAGAGGACGTCTGTGTCCCAGCAGTGGAAACATTATAGGCTGATTATGAACTTAGACAATAAATATTGCGCACAGAACTGAAGTTTTCATATATCTGTACTTAGCTTGATTTTTGTAAGAATCGTCTTACAAACTTCACTTCACTACACTTCTAACTTATCGAAGTTATGCAAAAGAATTTTAACAGCTTCGTTCGACCGATGGAAGACTGAGCGATGTCCCCTCGTAAATTATAAGTTAATACTTGTACCTAAAGTACTTTGTAGAACTTATAAAACTGCTGCGCACTTCAAGATTAAAAAGTTTGTCAAAAAAAGTTTCGGTTCGATGTTGAATGAAGTTTTTATTTTCCATTTTTAATGTTATTAATTTGATGTACAGTTTTAAATTATGCAGTATTTTAAGTAGACGCCATTATTTTATTTTTCTACTATGTAGTATGATTATAGCCTGAAACGGCAAATAAATAAATAAAATTAGTTTAATCCAAGTAACACAAGACTCATATACAAGCAGAAACATAAAAGGATACGGACAGGATTAAAGGAAAGCCTAGGTTAAACTTAAGTCCTGTCGTCTATTATTATATTATGAGGGTGGGCAGCAGCATCCTGAGAGCCCGTTTAAGAATTTGGGAATTTGGTGACCCCTCTAAAAAAAAAACGACGAACGAAGGGTTGTTGAACTTAAAGAGACCACCAATCCGTTTCCCCAGAGTGGGGTGTGAAATACCGTTTTCTGTAGCGATCTATCAGTGTAACTTGTTTATGTTTATAAATTGAATTATCTCGAGGATATAAATACGGTTTAGTCCCACCTCGGCACCCTTTCATAAATCGTTGTTAGGTATACAGTCATCAAAAAATAGAAACACAGCATTTAGTGCGTAAAACAAATTAAATATTTTCCAAAAGTTACTGTTTATAAAATAATTTTAGAAGGGAGCCGAGATGGGACTAACCCATAAATACAGGATGTTCATAGCCCTCCTATAAAACTCAAACCCTTTAGCTCACTCGTTTATTTCCAAACGACCTTGACACGTTGGTCCATCGCTCCGTCGGTCAGAGTTTCTATGAATATTTCATAACGGTTGATTCAAATATTTTCAATGCCACGTCCAATTGTAAAGAACCGGGTTAGTGGTTGGTAGTGTTTCGTACAAGTATGCAGCTAAGTGTGTCCGCTGGTCGCAAGTGGGCCATTGATGTAATACCCGTACGCAACCGCGCGGGTCATCGCCGCTCGCGTAGTCACCCAACCATGAGGATTGTGGGATGTTGCGAAATTGGTAGCTGAGGAGTTTCTTTGCTGCTGAATATTTTTTTTCCGTGCATAGTTATGTCTAATTTGCTTTGTTTTGAAAAAGTTGTTGTGTTTATGAATAAAAATAAAATAAAATAAAAATAAATAAAAATATTTATTTCATAAAATAAGAACACATTGCACTGTAGACATTGTAAATTATAAATTTTACATTTTTCACACTATAAGCACAATTATATAGACTCTATCCCTTAAACTAGGTCTAGCCTGTATCTTAAGAGATAGGGTTCAGCCATATGGGTACAATAAATAATATTGACATTCTGTAACAAGTGAAACCGTGTCGATGCTACGTAAGCTAAGGTTATTCTATGAAATAAATGTAGGTAGATAGGTTAAATAGTGTGCTGTGTATGTAAGTGAGAGTTCGTGTATGTGCGTGTTGGCGTGAGTGTGTGTGCATGTGTGGGGGTGTGTGTGTGGGGGGGGGGGGGTGCGTGCATGTGTGTGTCTACGTGCGTGGATTTTACGATTGGATTTTTACGAGATGTGTGATAGAAGAGCCTCCGTTGTAAGATAGTCCTGTTGTAGTAGCCATTGAGTGATGTTGTGTTTTAGTGTGTGTCTATTTAAATCAAGTATGTTTAGTATTTTGTGTAGTTTCTTATATATATAATTCCCTATGACGTAATATTGGCGCTCGGCAAAGCTAGTTTTATGCGTTACTATATTGCGTTTAATATATTTAAAATAATTATAATATAATACATTTACAATACATACCTAGTTGGACAAGCATAAATACTAAGGAATGTTATTGTGAAATCAAATGTAAAAACTGCTATTCTGGTAATTATGTTTTGTGACGACCATATTCATTAGTTGATTAATTTTAACAAGAAACCAATTTTTAGTCAATTAAATTACATAATTAACATTATAAATTAGTGTTAATTCATTATCTAACCATGGAAGGTTTTTAAAGGCTTCTTTGTCACTACTATGACTAAGCACTAGGTCATGGCGATGTGTATCCAAGTACCTTGACAATTCCAACTTAAAGGTTTACATTACAGTCTGTATTTTATAGGATACTACTAACTACTGCTCGCGGCTTCGCCCGTGTGGATGTCAATACTTCCCTATTTAAATCGGATTTTGTTCACAATTTCATGGGTTCTCATTTTTTTTGTGCGGAACCCTAATTCTTTTTCTTAAATAAAAGTAACCTAAGTTACTCCTTATGACATCAGCTATCTGCCAGTGAAAGTCGTCAAAATCGGTCCAGCTATTTTGGAGATTAGCCGGAACAAACAAACAGACAGACAGACAGACCGATAGACAGACAGACTGACTGACAGATCGACCGACAGACAGACAGAAAAAAATATTAAAAATTGTTTTTTGTTTTATGTACCGTATATACTTTCATATGCATTTAGTAAAAAGCTGTTATTTTGACATTATAAACAGATACTTCAATTTTCTTCTTTTTATAGATAGATAGTTAAGTAATTTAAAATAATAAAATGTTATTAAAGGCTTGCTAAACTAGCTACTGTTATTAAAATATAACACAGTACGAACTTCAAAAGAGAGACTCTATGCTTAACTATTCTATCTTTTGATCATTATAGCCATATAAAACCTATCAAGTGTCAATACTCCTCATCATTTATTCATTTTCTTTACACAAAACTTAGCGAAGAACAAGCACACGAGTAGATTATCTTTCGGTATGGAGGACTAGCGTCTACTTTACGTTCGACGTCCGAGGTGAGCCGCTATTATGCAACACTGCAAAACACTTTCACTGCTCCAAGTCTTCAAACAAAAACACACCTTAACACCAGGAAATAAAGCTCAATAAAACATCACAATGACAATGTTTCCCTGCATCTTAGATTATATTGAAATATCACACTTCGACTTTTCATCTTGTGTTTTTCACTGTTGTACAGCAATTGTCAGTTTGTGGTTTACGGAGATTGTTACTGAGATGCAGTTCCGTATTTATCTCATCATTCGAGATCTAATAGCTGTTATTTAATGTAATAACTTGTAGTTTCTATTTGTTTGTGTAGGCTGGTGAGCTTGGGATGAGAAAGCGATCACATTACAAACAAACATCCCATCTCTTTCTAATAAAAGTTAAATGTTTACAAAATTAGTCCACAACAGTGCAGGGAAGCCGAAGAAAAAATTGTTCAGTTCTCATAAACTCAGACAAAATCTGTAGGTTTTTAATCTTATGATGTATTTACTGGTATTAAATACAACTATTTAATATGGTGTGATGTGATACACTGTTACACACATAGGTGTACTGTTATTTGGCAAGAGTAGAGATTAAAAAGAGCGGTTGTTTCGTAGAGAAGCCGATAGGAATCGGCACCCTAATTGCGTAACACACTATCAATCGGAATCTGAATCATTTTGAAGCAAATTGCTAAACCATTGCTTCATAAGTTTGACAAATTTGTCTGCTCAACATATAAATAACGCAAAGAATGTTGTTGAACTGTCAAAATGAAACCGATTCCGATTGATAATGTGTTACGCAATTGCCCCGCGGGTTGTATGAAGGCTGCGCCCCTGGTACACAGGTAGATGTTACTGACCAAGTGCACACACTTCTGGGAAACGTTTCGATGATGCTTTCGTTATCTATAGGATACTTATGCATATTGTAATAAACTGGTCATATTTTTGTACGACGAAATTAAACACACATCCGGTCAAGTGCGTGTCGGACCACGCACAATGAAGGGTTCCGTAGTGAGGATGAATTTATCCCAAGAACAAACTTAACATTGTTGCAAAACATGTTCTCTCATACATTCCAACTGCAAATGAAATTACTTGTTAACTTGTAAAGCCTACTTAGCTGTGATAGTTTTCCTTGTAACTTCGTTATATATACTACTGCCCTTCACAAATGACAGCTTTCTAGTAGTACTAAGAGTCTCTGAGCTAAGCCTCGGACAGACAGACGGATATGGCGAAACTATAAGGCTTCCTTGTTAACTACGGAACCCTAAAAAACGTACCTACCTATCGTTTGAGCACAAATTTGATATTATTATGGGTTTGTAGTAATGACTATTGGTGTAATAATACCAAGGACGGTTTTATTAAAGTTTCCTTTGAAAAAAGAACCTTAGGGATAAAAAAGAAAATTGGGAAATAGTCTTTTATTCTACTTTTGATGAAAACTCGATTGCGAGTCAAAGAAAACTTTCAGAATGAAAAAAACATTCTGCCTTTGAACTCAGCATTTCAGATTCTATGAACGTAGAATCTAATATTACCGATCTATTGCTACCATAGCAAACTTTTCTACCAGTTGCAAAATAAAAAAGCTAAGTTTTCAGCTGAAACCTTTGTACGCTTTTCAGGGGAAAATGTGTGGGTAGTGTAACTTTAAAAATAACTGCGTTGTATGAAGTTAATCACTTAGTTGATGCTTGCAAGGGTTTTAAATAGCGAAGTAGCAACGAAGTGCAAATGTATGTCAGTGTTTGTTTATAACGACGTCTAGTTTGAATATGGTTTTCATTTTCAAAGGAAGGCTTTTCTTGTTTTCTGTTCATACTACAAATAGGTTTATGTCGTTATAGCATTATTTACTTTAAGCATATGTATTACATTGGGGATTCTGATTAGGTACTAAGTACCAGTGCTGCAAGCACAGTGCTGGCCCAGAGGTAATGGCCGCGACTTACGAGTTGTAGGTCATAGGTTCGAACCTAGATAGGCGCTTTACTTTGTGTAAATTATTTCATCACCACTGCTCTTAAAACGGAGATGGAAAACATCGTGAGGAAACCGGCATGTCCCAAGAACCAAAATTCGAAGACATGTGACATCTACCAACCCGCACTGGGTTCGCGTGGTGGATTACGGCTCACTCCCTCTCACCGAGAGGAGGCCTGTGTCCCAGCAGTGGGAACATTATAGGCTGATTATGATTATGATGACTAAGTACCTAGAAACGAAATTGAGACGGGATGGATATAAGCTTTACTTACTTATATGGTACAGTGGTACACATACATACGTACATAAACTCACGCCTTCTTCTCACTGGGGTAGGCAGAAACTACAGAACGCCACCTGCTACGATCCTTACATACTCCTTTTGCCTCGTTTATGTTCATACATCTGGTCATACACACACGCCGGTTGCGAGTACAGCGCAGTATATGGTCCTTGGAAGTGTGGGTTTATTCAAAAGAAAATATTCTCAGTTGCGCCTCGACGTTTGGAATTTAACCCGATTCATGATATTTTTTTTTTAGATTGCCTCGGTGGTCGAGTGGTTGCTAGCGCCACTACTGAGCATGCGGTCCCGGGTTCGATTCCCGGGTCGGACAAAGTGTTATTGTGCTTTTCCATCAGTAATTTCTCAGTAGCAGCCCGGAGTCTGGATTTGTGCCCGTTTGATGGCAATCGGCTCGCCCTCTATACCGTGGGACTTAAATATAACTGGCAAAATGTAGGGTTACTCTATAGTAACCCTAGTAGTAGTAGTGTGTTTTTTTTTGCAAAGCCTATGTCATGCAGTGGATGATTACCAGTCTGTATGACGATGAGGTGTATTTAATGTCTTACCATATTTTCTCACATTTTTTTTCTTCTTTCCAGCCAATACAAGCGGTCTCCGGATCAGGCCAAAGAGTTCTACCTACTGAGCGTGTTCCTGGGTGACATCGTGGGCTCACCACAGCTTTGTCACCAGCTCGGGAAGCGCAGGAGTTGTGACAGTCATCAGTATGGGGTAGCGTAATACGTAATAAATACTTATCATAGAGCTCCAATGTTATACAAAATCTGATAAAAATTTAGTTTTCGTGAAAATGTTTCGTTCATATTTTTAAACAAATAAGGAAATCTTCCCTACTTTATATTTGGGTAGTTTATATTTAGGTAGGTAGGTACAGAGTAAAAAAAAGTTGGACTTTTTTATGATTTCCAACTTTTAATACCTACCTACCATTTTATTTCTATCATTGTTTAGTAATTCATCACCAGTCATTTGTTAATATCAAAAGAAATATAGTTTCTAATTTTAGACATAATAATAATACTATGGCATTTTTAGCTTTTATAGAGGATTTCAAATTACCTACAGCCCAACGAGGATTGGCCATTCTCCTTTAATAGATAATGAACTGTGAAATAGGCACTGACTTACTTATAAATCTTAAATTATGCATTGAACGGGGGCTCTACTTTGTAACACTCAAACAAATAGTTAGCTAATTTAATTTAATTAAGTATGTTTTAAAGTAAGTAGGAACTTTCAGTGGGTTCGATTCCCTATGTCGGGCAAATGTGTAATTATATTTTCAAGTAAAAAATCTTATTTTTAAGAGAAACGATTGATTCTCACATTCATTTGTTACATTTTGTAATTATAAGAATAATATTAATATAGTTAAAAGTTTATATTAAAAAAAATTGCGTAGATATCCACTTATATGTGTTCACATAAATAAAATGAGTTAAGGCTCCTGCAAACAGGTGCGACACGCGACGCGAATCGCGCGCGACACAAAGGTACCGCTCGTCGCGCGACACACGGGGCCTTTCTGTAGCGTTGCGTGTTGCGCCTGTTTGCAGAAGCCTTTAAAGTTACCTTTTGATAACTAGATTTAATTAAAATATTAAGGAGATAACCTCAAAGAACAACAAATTATTGTTAAAAAATACCACATCAATATATCGTGATGATAATTAAGTTACTCCAAACATTACTTTGTAATTGTTTTTTATGTCTTAACTTTATTCAAGTTTAATACTAAGATTAAGTTTAATGCGCGCATAAAAGTTACCTATTTTGTGATGTAGTATCTAGACTAAAAATAAAGCTTTTTTAACTTCATCAATGTCTTCGTAGATCTTTAGTCATGAAAAAATTAACTTAAGGGGGAAGCGGTAAGGTAGCCCGCGAAATTCAAATTTTCTTACGATTTTTGCAATTTGCAGCTCAGTATCTGTGTGTATGTTGATTAAAGTATGATTCGCGACCGATAACAAACATGTTGTTACAGAATTATAATCATTAGAATCAGTAATACAACTCCTTATGTTAGTATCATCCTCAAATGTTAATATTTCATGAAATCACCATTCAATAGGATTACTAGGTCTTAGAGAGTTGTATTGATGACTTTAATGATTATATTTCTGTAAATAAATATTTGTTATGGTCTCGAATCATATTTTAATCAACATACAACTTAATACTGACCTGCAAATTGAAAAAAAACCGGCTACCCGGGTACTTCCGCCTTAATATTATTATGTTAATTGTTTCATGACTTCATGCTTGTCGTCTACTTTTGTAAACAGTAAGTAGCTCCAATCCTAACTAATATTGTATCTACCTAATACTTAATTATCTGTCTTTCGGCATTATTGTCTTTTATTAGATTACTTTATTATCGAATCCAGGTCTAAGTAGTGTATGTAATGTAATAGTGTAGATCTATTACATGTCCCGGAATTAACGCACAACCTCTTAAGGGATCATTGTACTCAACATTATGAACAACTTCCCTACATTTATGTTCGCGTAACTCATAAAAATATAGGGAACAGCTGATTTTTTTCGCGATTTCGGGTTTGGTCCCATAGTAAAGATTGTTCATAATGATGAGTACAATGACCCCTTAAGAGGTTGTGCGTTAATTCCGGGACATGTTATATAATAACCAATAATTAATACAGAGGCTACTTCAACGCGAATAAAGATAAAATTACCTAGTTACGTATCACATATACCCATCATTTAACTTTATGTAATACAATGTGCTTATCAACAGTAAGGCACATTAAAACATCCTGCAGGATTCACATTATAAACCCAACCGCACATTATAGGTACGGTGGGCCGCACCGCAACGCAGTAACTGTTCCAGACAGATTCAAAGTTCGAATTTGAACGGTTTCCACTCCAGTGCAATGAGGCCCGCGCACATTTGTTCGCGCCGCAACACAACGCATTGCAAAAACCCTCCAGCATGGAGTGCAGCCCGCCGCGGCTATAATGCACTGGAAATTTTACACTTATTACACTGGTTAATTGCTGTAACAATAACGTTAATATTACTTAGTTAAAATATATTAATTATAAGACTTCAAAACCGTGAATTCTTCCATTTAGTTGCCACAGGATAATGTGCAATGAATACAATGAATTCTTCTATCTCTGTAATCGTTTTTGATATCTCTGTAGTGGTTTACTTTAAATTTTTATTGCCTCATTGGTCTAGTGGTCGCAAGCGCTAATGCTGAGCATGAGTGAGGTCCTGGGTTCGATTCCCAGGTCGGGCAAAGTGTTATTGGGTTTTTCTATCTGGAATTTCTCAGTAGCAGCCCGGATTCTGGATTTGTGCCCGGTTGATGGCAATAGGCTCGCCCCCTGTTACATGGGACTTAAACATGATTGGCAAAATGTGCGTGTACTATAGGTACAACTCTGCCCAACCATTCGGGGAAACAAGGCGTGATGTTATGTTATGTTCTTAATAATAATATTATTAAAAACACTGAAGTGTTAATCGATTTTTACTGACCGTACATGCTGAGTTAAATGTTAACTTGACCAACTTAGAAAATTATATTCTGTTAAAAAATAATATAAGTAAGCTTATGTAGGTAAGTATCTAGCTTAAGTAGCAACAATATTTTTGTAAGAAAGTAGAACTAGTCAAAATAAATAATAAAGAAAACCCATTGTCCATTATTTATCTACATATAATAAATAAACTTTTTTTACGACTATCGGAAGTTTTCCTTCAGCCTAATGTGATTTATTTTGAATACTATCACTTTGTAAGGTTGAAGACCGCCCATTCTCAAAGAAAGATCAAGCTATGAGTCTCCATTGGCCCCTTAACCCTTGATTTGTGGCCATCCTTATAGTTCAAGAGTTCTTTTAAACACAAAAAGGTCTAGCCGAAACTACAAATTTTCATTTGGCGAAAAACTTGTTTGGAGTTCAAAGAAAACTGCCTTTTGATTTGCCGTCTTTTAGGAAATAACTTTTTGAAGGTATTACAGCCAACTATGTAGAAATAGTTTCATAAAAAAAAAAAACTATAAACATAAATGATTAAATAAAAGAACGATGAACGAAAGATGATGATGATTTAATGATTTATTGTGTTGAATGGATTTTATGTACGTTTTTGTGAGTTGTCCTTTATCATGTAAAGGACAACTCACAAAAAATCTAGGAACAAACCATTTTTACACTTCTTTCAAACCATATCACTACACTTCAAAGAGCTATGAAATGGTTTCGGTATGTTATTCAAATACATGTTTAGATTCTGGTAGGCATCAACGACTCAGAGGTTTTTCCAGACACCGTACTTAGTAAGAATAATTAAGCTTTAAACAAAACAGAAGTTAGGTATGTGTTTCCTAAGTATTAACTAAACTACTAAATCTAAAACAGCACACAACCCACAAACATGATATAAATTCCACAATTGCATTTTGTCCAGTCCCTTTTGACAAGAAACAAGTTCAATTATTTTCAAACAGGAAGGTAGGTACCCTCAAGTATCGAAGGGGAGCACATGTATCTGGGTATAAAATTTGCAAATGTACCGGAAAGAGCGGTCCATTTCCGCAGACCCAACATAGCCGTCCATCCGGCTGGACATAGCGTTAATCATGCGGTTACGTTTTATTATTTTTACGGTAGACTACCACAAGTATAACTTTATTTGAAGAATTCACTGTTGTAATACGACTTAGGGACAAAGGCAAGAGAAAAAATTCAAGTAATTAGTATTTAACTTTTTTTGGGATGTTTGTTTATATTTTCATTTGTTCCTTAATTAATCCATACATCTACATATACATTTTTAGTAAATGCGTGTGAAAAAATATACGGTACTTAGGTATAACAAAAAAATAAAAATTTTAAATTTTTTGTCTGTCTGTCAGTTTGTTCCGGCTAATCTCCGAAAGGCCTGGACCGATTTTGACGGGACTTTCACTGGCAGATAGCTAATGTAATAAGGAGTAACTTAGACTACTTATATTTTAGAAAAAGAATTAGGATTCCGCGTAAAAAATAAAACCCATGAAATTGTTAACAGAGCGTGGGGGGCGTTGCAACGCGGCGGGTCGGTAAAATGTGAATGTTATTTTAGTATATTATGTATCTGACGACTTCCACGTGAAAGAAGTCGCGGGACACAGCTAATAAACAATAAAAGCATGGGGTCCACTCCCAAATTTAGCAACTGTAATTACATCCTTCTGTGGTATATGATCCGAATGCTAACAAAAAGCGTAGACACTTTGAAGTGTGCCCTACTCACTGTTGTAGAACGGCCATTGCTCAGCGTCATTTTGGTGTACTGTCAAACCATTTATATAATTAAATAAATAAACTCTGACCCATTGCTCCCATGTATCTAAATAAATGCAAAACCGAGGTCACAAAGTGGCTCTTGACATTGACTTATAATAAGACTGAAGATTTACTACAGATATCGATCGCTTAATCTAATGTAGTTAATATAGTAATATGTTTATGTTTGTTGCATATTTATACAGACTTATATTTACACAAGTTTTCATCATATTTATCTCTCCCTCACACATATACACGCACCCATACATATGTACATAAATAGGCCACATCATAGTTGCATTAGCTAGAAAATATATTATAATTCAATAAGAATATACTGTGCTCATCTTACAACTACTGCTACATGTTCAAATCATAGGCGAGGACGCTGGCGCCCTAAACACAAGTTAAATCTTACTTTGGGTGCCAGAGTTTATCGTAAACACTTTTTCCCTAGTTGTAACGCTGCATAGTATTTAGATAAGTGTTTCTTGTACAATTGAAGTTACATAAAAATGTATTATTATTTATTTTTTCCTTTATTAAAATAAATACATATAAATTATATTTTTAAATATTAGAATATAAAGATTATAAAAAAAACATTTAAAAATATAAAAAATAGTAGCCCACCGGTATCGGGAACAGGGTCCAAGCTACCGGCGGTCAGGGCTCTAGAGAGAGGAACCTCCTAACAATGCGAGCCGTGTCCAGAAGTACCGCTTTCTGAATCAAGCCCTTAATCCAGCTGCCCAACGAGAGCCTCCTTAGGTGTTGGTCGAGGCTCTTGGCAATTAAGCCATTGGCTGATACAACTATCGGCACAATGATCGCTGAGTCCACATCCCACATGTCGACAACCTCGCGGGCCAAGTCAAGATACTTGATTTGTTTATCTTTCTCGGCTTTCACGAGGTTCCCGTCATGCGGGACAGTTACGTCAATAATCATTGCGCGCCGCTCTATTCGATCCACCACCACTATATCAGGCTTATTGGCAACAATAGTCCTGTCAGTGATGATGGATCGATCCCAGTACAATGTGATGTGTCCATTTTCGAGAACTGGGTCGGGCACATACCTGTAGTACGGCACTTCCGATTCCACGAGACTGTATTTCAGAGCAAGTTGCTGATGGATAATCCTGGCTACAAGGTTGTGTATATGCAAGTACTCTTCGTTAGCTAGACGAGAACACCCGGAGATGATGTGTCGGATTGATTCTCCCGGACGGTGGCATGCCCGACAGATGTCAACCGTGCCGTCCTTCACAATAAATCTCCGGTAATTGTTCGTCATGATAACTTCGTCCATAATTGCACAGACAAAACCTTCGGATTCCCCAAAGAGGTCACCAAAACGCAGCCAGGCTACGGACGCTAGGAAATCTACATCGGGTTCATGTAGGGCCCGGAAAAAGCGTCCGTGAAGCTCCTTACTCTGCCATACCTCCAGGCGATCGTTAGTGTCAAGCACTACAGGCTTGCGCCAGTTCTCTTTAGCCAAGGAGAGCGGGGTGAGGCCCTTGTCCACTGCGACCACATCTCGATGCATCCCCACGTCGGCTTCAAGGAAATATTCCCTGAGACTGCATATCTCGCGATTGTGGAGGGTCTTGACATTTAAAAAGCCTCGACCTCCACACTTTCGCGGGATATACAGTCTCATTACCGATGATCGCGGGTGATGCATTCGATATGCAGTCAGTAGCGTACGGACCCTCCTATCCAGGGCGTCTAGTTCCGTCTGAGTCCATTTGAGTATGCCGAAAGAGTACATCAAAACCGGCATGACCCAACCGTTGAAGGCGCGCATCTTGTTTCCGCCTGATAGAAGACTATTAAATACTTTCTTCAGGCGGCCAAAGAAGCGCTCCTTCAACGATTGCTTCATGTCAGCAGCGTTAATGCCCAACGCTTCCGACATACCCAAATACTTATAGGTTTCGGTTGCGGAGAGGGCTCTAAGGTTTATGGAATCCGAGAGTTGGGTTCCCTCGGATTCCACAATCTCCCCTCGCTTTACATGCATGACCGCACATTTGTCCACACCAAATTCCATCCTGATGGCGCTACTGAAAGTTTCAGTTACTTTCAGTAGCTCCATCAGTTGCAAATTGTTGGGGGCAAAGAGTTTTAGGTCATCCATGTAGAGGAGGTGAGATATAACCTGACCACCTCTCCTCAGCCGATAGCCTAGACCTGAATCCTCCAGCAGTGTGCTTAGGGGATTCAAGGCTAAGCAGAACCAAAGCGGACTCAAACTATCACCCTGAGATATGCCTCGCTCGATCCTAATCGGCTCGCTATTCCTCTGGATATTTCGACATCCTGGATAGCGAAGGACCGTCCTCCATTGCCCCATACATGACATCAGGAAGGTGCGCAGAGTTGCATCTACTTTATACAACTCTAGCACCCTCATGAGCCATGTATGTGGCACCGATTCATAGGCCTTCTTATAATCTATCCAACATGTCGACAGATCCTTTCGGGAACGACGAACCTGTTGGCTAATGGCCATATCAATGAGGAGTAGCTCCTTAGTACCGCGGGACCCATTCCTACATCCATTTTGAGAGGCAGACATGATGAAGTTTGTGTCTATATGTTTGTTGATTTTAGCTCTCAAAATGGATGTAAGAACTTTATAGACCGTCGGTAAACACGTGATCGGCCTATAATTTTTGGGTTCCGCGGTGCTACCTGATTTATGGAGCAGGTGGGTAATTCCTGTCGTTAGGAACTGGGGTAGCGAGCCAGACTCCAAAGCAGCCTGGTACTGAACCGCCAAGCGAGCGTGCGACCTTATAAGCAATTTGATCCAGAAGTTGTGCAGCCCGTCCGGCCCTGGAGACTTCCAATTAGGTAACGGACGGACTGCACGGGCTACATCTTGGGGGCAGATGGTAATAGCCCCCATTTCTGCTATTGGATCGCAGGCTCGCTCGACTTTCCGAGCCCAATCGCCTTCGGTGTGACTGACAGGCACCGACCAGATACTGCGCCAGAAAGAGCACATGGCATCATCATCCGGCAGGCGCGTGTCAGCCACACCTTGGTTCGGTCGCTCCCAAGCCCTATAAACCCACCTTTCATCGCTCTGGAAGGTGCGATTCTGAGTGTATCGCTCTACTCGCCTCTTATACCTACGAATACGGTTCGCCCATGCATACACTTTCTGCTTCAGGAAGTCGATGCGCTCTGTGACACGGGACATATAGTTCTGAGGGCTGATATCAGTCCCTGAAAAAGCCCGCCTGACAAAGCGCATCACTCTAGGGCGAGTATTGCCCTCCCTGAAGCAAATTAGTTTGCCGATGAGCGATCTGGCCCCACCAATACGGCGTTCAATTCTGCACTGCCAATCTGGTATGGCTGGTTTCGGTCGTGTAGCTCTAGAGTCATTAGCAAATTTGACATGAGCTACACGACATGCCGCTACAGCCGCGCAGTACAGAATTGAATGAGTATCCGTGAGGTCTTCGCAGTCATCAAAATAGTTTGACAACTGCGAATCCAAAACCGCCACCAACGCTCTATTTTTGTTATGCATGGGCAAACGGGGTAAGCGTGGTCTAAGTTCAGGCGGCATAAACCGATATTCTCGGATCGCACTCTCCAAAGCACTCCTCAATTGCTCATTGCACTGGGTACTTACGTTTGTAGCCCTGTCATCACTTCCCTCGTCAGCTTGACTTGTGTTGCACTGTGGTACAATAACAGTCCGCGACGGAGGGGCGATGACATGGCTACTCTGTATTTCATTTCGCACGCGATCAAGTTTAGTTTAGTTTATTTATGTTATTATTATTCCATTATAATATATATATATATAAATATATAAATTCTTAGTACCTAGCAACGTTACAAAGTTAAAACTAAACACAAAAGGTATTCCGATATAAAATTGAATATTTATAAACTTTCAAAGTTTTAACTGTTGTGAGTCGATTCTAGTGCCATCTCACGACAGTGTGACGAAGTTGAACGCATTTCATTTGCGGAGAAAGTATAGTCACTTCACTTACCACTCGTAGCATCACTATAGACATTAGTTTACGTATCTTCCACAAGGTGGCGCTGCTTTAGTACCACATTCAGTTGACATTTGGTTACATGAAACTCTGCTAGAGGGCGTTAGTAAATTATCATGTTCTCTACATTCACATTTGATAAAGTAAGGAGATAAGTTAGACCTACTGGAATAGTGGGATTAGAACCAATATTCGGTTAACATTTAATAGGGCAACGGCAATAATATTCCCACATTATGTTTCGTGTTGAAATGGTCACTAAGCTAACTGTTCCCACAAAGTTCCACTTTCACTTATTTTTTAATTAGTAGTCTATGGTAAGTGCGAAGAATCAAAACGAGAAACGAAACGCAGCAAAAAAAAAACAAAAAAAAATCGGTAAGTATTACATTTTGATTATTTTTACTAGATTTTAAGTTAACATATTCATGTCTTTTACTAGTCACATAAACAAGTAATTCCCGAATTTGAGGTGCCGAAAGTATGAGGGAAATATTTCCATGTTACCCGTTTAGGTTAGAGTATGTAATTGTGTGGGATAATATGTATTAATTTTCTGTATTATATCTTCCAGAAAGCTCTTCGTAATTTGGATATTGAAAATCAATTGACTGGCTTGTTAGATTCATCGGAAGATGAAGAATCTGATGATGACACAGTGGGCCCTTGTGCCACTGATTTCTATACTGTTGATTATGACCAACGTATGGACGAAATCTTAAAAAACTTTCTACAGAAGAATTACATAGTATATTATTGGATGAGTCAGATTATTCTTCGATACAAGATGGAAACACATAGAACTTCACCAGTAGGTATTGCATGAACAAATCCAGGAAGTTACATGACATATGTCTCTCCCAATTCGAGAACAAAAAAGGAGGTTCAAGCTCAGTTCATGAAGAGGTACGAACAGCAGATGTTGACTCGCACGTGCCTAAAATTCGTGAAATTTAGAAGGTGCATGATGTGCAGCATCCGCGCTAAAGAATAAATGACTAAATACGTCTGTTTGAGTCCGCTAGGACAGATGCCAACCAGGGTTGCGGGATGTTCGAAAGAGTTACCGTGGCCCCGGCACAGGCAACAGAAGGAACACGGGTGGGTTTTAGTCAGTAAAAGTCTGACACGCCCTCCCGCTTCGCCCAGAGCGGGAGAAGTCATTTGATGATTTCCCATCCACAAAAAAAAGGGGGTCAAGAATCATGTACTGAATCCATAGTAACAGATTGCGCGTCGATGTCCCTGCCACCCTGTATAATTAAATAGGTAAAAGTAACATGACCGGGTCACATATACGCCAACAGCCTTGAGTGCATAGCTTGTGTGTTCTGTGCTAAGCTCACGTTACGCGTCGTACGTCCACCCAGTAATAGGACTCGCCCATCAAGGAGCGCTCCTTGATAAATTAATAATCCGTCTAATTTGGGATAGATAAAACAAAAGGTATCATATCACAGAGAAGATAACTGACCCAAGGGTCGACTCAGAAGGCGGAATATTCCGCTGGGAAATGACGACATTACTAATAATGTGGTTTATGAGACGACTATTGAAAAATAAAATATATTTAATTAGTTTTTTTTTAAACACGTATACTAAAAGATAAATCATTAAATTATCTTAAAAATGGTGAAGATTTCATAAAAATACGCTTGCAAGTTTTTTCGTTATTCTCAGTTTTTTATACATGTTAGACATAAACATAATATAGAATAAAATATTCATACATTAAGTTATTAAGAAAATGCTCTAATTTTACATTTATTTTTTCCAAATCATTAACACTACTCGTTCAGACGTGTTTAAAATCATTAAAAGTCGGTTGTCGTCGTCTTAAGGTGATAAAATGCAAATACATTCCCAGATGCATATGAACTGCCTATTCGAATTTAATAGTTATAGAGAAATGCATGACCTACATAGATCTACGCCAATAATGACGTAAAATAAAGTTAATTTTATGCAACTACCTTGACATCTGAACATCTAATTATATTCTGATCATAAAGACTTAAGAAAGTGGACATGAAACCTTATTTACATAGTGATATAACTAGTTACTAAATAGCGAGATTCTAATAAAATTATCAACAATCAATTAAATGCTAATATTTTCGTTTTTATTATAGACTTTAGAGCTACTAATAGGTAAATGTAGGTACCTAATAGAATTCTGGGGTTTACGCAAAAACTGTTTTTATTTTGTGCAACTTAATATGGGGGTCACTTTTGGGGCAAATAAGAAAATTAAAAAAAAAAAAAATTTGCAAACTATACCTTATGACATAGCAAATCAAAAAGGATTATTGTGGGGGTCTCGAATAGATTTTTTTTTTAATAATTTTAAAATAAATATTTTAAAAGTTATTTAGGAAATTAGACGAAAACTGACCATACCCTCCCTTATCTCCGAAACTACAGAGCATACATTAAAAAAAAAAACAGAAAATAGTTCTCTACTTATAGATTACAGGAAAACCTATAAGAAGTCTATGGTCTTAAAGTAACACGGGAAATCTCTCAATATTTTGCGTACAAACTTACATTTGCAGTTGGAATGTATGTTAAGTTTGTTCTTGGGATAATTCTCTTTTTTTTCTTCATCCCAACTACGGAACCGTTCATTGTGCGTGGTCTGACACGCACTTGGCCGGTTTTTTTTATTGTAGTAACTATGTTCGCTTGACTGCCTCGTTGGTCTAGTGGTCGCAAGCGCTACTGCTGCGCACGAGGTCCTGGGTTCGATTCCCAGGTCGGGCAAAGTGTTATTCGGCTTGCCCTCCATTGACATGTGACTGAAACATAACTGCCGAAATGTGGGTGTAGGTACTATAAGTACACCTCTGCCTAACCCTAAACAACATGACAGGAAGTATTATAACATCATCAGCTGATTAATTAATTAATACGAAGCTAACTCAAAAAATACCCAAGCAAAGTTAATAAAATTTACACGGGACCACTGCGCAAGTTTTCTCTACCAAATGATAAAAGAATTTTGAAAATCGGCCCACAATTGTCGAAAATATCGATGAACATACACAAAAAAAATATACCTACATACAAACGAACATAATAACCTCCTCCTTTTTTAAGGTCAGTTAAAAAGTGATTATTTCTAGTAATAACCCTTTTTGACAGGCTACTGATTTATTTTGGTAACCACGATCTAAAAAGTAGGATGCAATATAGTTTTGGAGAAAAGGGGTCCTTTCTATGGAATTCCATCCGTACAGTAAATCAAATAAAGCAATTCACAGCTGATAGGTCGCCAAATTAGATCTGCTCTCGAGACATTCTATAGAATTGCCAATTTTCCACGGAAAAGATTTTGCTGAAATTGTTTAACGCACATTTTTCGTTCTTTTATAGACTTTTTATATTACTAAGGAAATAGGAAAAAGTCTTGCAGGGCAGCATGTGGTGAGCTGTTGGGCAGTAGCGACCCCACGGACCCTATCTCGCGGGAGAAGTCTTGTTCTACATCTCTGGCTTGCCTTTATTGGCCGGCTGGAGTGAACACTGACGAGGAACAGAGCTCCCACTTCATTCTTGCCTTTATTGGCCGGCTTGAGTGGAGATTCGCAAGAACAAACATGCTCGGAGGAAGGAAGTATTCCAGTAAAACGCTCCTACACCAACCGGGGGTTGTCCTTGGGTGCACTTGCATAGTGCGTACAGGGATAAACAGCGGTTGGTGCATCATTTTAATTGAAAGCGTCTAACGGGCCTCTGCAAGTTGCCTTCGGCCCCTTGTACGCCTTCCAAAGGTCCGGGACCCCAGGGTCCCGAGATATGTCAAAGACAAACACAATAATAGCAATAATGTGACCCCACGATAACTAACGATAAATGCCGCAAATTTCACAGCCAACCAGAGACTATACAACACAACAGCACACATGCACAACACTCACACAAACAGACTATACACACTTACACAATCAGGTAGCAGATGTCATCCATCAAAAACTAGCACTCAAAATATAAACTCATACAAGACAAAAATACTCCTTACTATAAGTATGTACCACAAACCGTTCTAGAAAGTACCACACACAAACTCTACTACGATCGCGCCATACTAACCGACAGGACCGTTCACTACAATAGACCAGATATAACCCTTAAAGATAAAGCTAATAAAGTCACATACCTTCTAGATATTGCAGTCCCTAATACACATAATTTACAAAAAAACAATAGATGCGAAAATCAGTAAATACGTTGAACTGAAGGAAGAAGTAGCCAGAATTTTGAGACATGAAAAAGTGTCCGTAGTTCCCATTGTTGTCTCCACAACGGGTGTTATACCCAATCACTTCCACCATAGCCTCAAATTGATAGACCTGAAAGACTCAATTTACATAACGCTTCAAAAAGCCGCAATTTTAAACACCTGCAGAATAGTGAGAAAGTTCATGCAAATTGAGGAAAATGAAATCACTCCTCATAACATTCATTCTTCGTAATAAAAATTCACCACACACGCTAAATTGACTTGGCTTGGGCCCGTTAATGTAGCTTAAACAAGCCAAAGAGCTAAGAAACAAAACTTGTTTACCAAAGTAATAATATAATAGTGTGGAGCAAGTAAGTGAGTTTGTATATTTGGGGAGTCTGTTTACAAGGGATGGAAAGATTGATGAAGATGTGGAAAGGAGAGTAAATGCGGGAAATAAAGTGAATGGCGCTATACATGCGATTGTGATCAACCAGTTAAAGTCCAAAAAGGCCTGACTGGCTGTTCGCAATGGTGTGCTGGTGCCCGCGCTTATGTATAGAAGTGAATGTTGGGTATGGCAAAAAAAGTATGAAAGTAGAATAAATGCTGTGGAAATGCGTTGCTTGCGAAGCATGTGTGGTGTGACTATGAATGATAGAAATGATGAATGAATGATGTATGATTGTTCTTATTGGTGTTGTTCTTCAGAAAGGTCAGGTGCGTAGTACTCGCAACCGGCGTGCGTGTATGACCAGATGTCTGAACGTAAACGAGGCAAAAGGAGTATGTAAGGATCGCAGCAGATGGCATTCTGTAGTTTCGGCCTACCCCCATGGGAAGAAGGCGTGAGTTTATGTATGTATGTGTGTATGTAATAATATAATAATACCAACCTATTACTGTCCCACTCACACGCAAAGGCAAGAGACCTTTGCGTGTGAGAGGGACTCATACAAAGAAGGCACGAGCATTGATCACCACGCTTGCTCAAGACAGATTGGCGATTGCAGACTAGGTTTCCATACGATCATTTTCCTTCACCGATGTCAGTAATGTCCAAGAATGAATTTGAAAAAGTCACATTGGTACTTACCCTGATTTGAACTCATAACCTCGGGCATTGGAGGCGCGGCCTTAACCACTGTGCCATCACGACATTAATTACATTAGACGCTCAATAGTTTTTTTGAAGTGAAAACTTCTTTAATCGCGTTGAGCTTTTTTGGTAGAGAAAACTTACGGGTTCGCGACATGCGACGTGCTCCAACGAGTTCAATGACTCAACGCTAGAGGGCGCTGTAACCAAATTACTCTATTTAGCACGCTAACATTTTTGAAATAGATGTCATATTCGCATGCAACTGTTATCTATTTTTATACAGGCTAATGTGACGTGTTGCGCCAGACTGGCGACGCGTAGCGGCCTGTGTACATGTTAATGTTTTAAGTTTTCACTTCTGTCGGCAGTCCCGATGACTCCCTATTTTTTTATTTGCAAGTCCAATTTGAATAAGATAAAGGCAATACCTGATAGGTAGCCTACCTTACCTACGTCAATAGACGGAGAGGTGTGTCAATAAATGCTAATAAACTAATCGTTTTCTACACATATATTAAATTCTGAATTTGTTTTATGAATCACATAAAATCTAACGAAAATGAATATCTAAGTATGACACAGTATTTTTAAAGGTCCACATAATTTTCTTGCGATTGTTAAAATGAAATGAATTTGTTAATTCTGTAATAAATAGGATATCGGAATCACTTTTCACGTCATATTAACAAAAAGAAAAAGCTAGATGTAGTCGACATTTCCTATCTGACTACCCCTGAGAAGAAATGGCGAAACAAATTCAGGGGTCAAAGTCTCTTTCAAAGTCCAGACATAATCTTGGCCAAATCATGTGAGGACGACGTAGATCAGTGTCTGAAACCGTGTTATGAAAGGTTCTTCTTTCCAAGTTGTGACATTAAACCAGGAAAACACAAAGCCAGTTACTTGCACTAAAGAATGCAAGTAGCTTGTAAGCCATCTCATCATCATCAGCCTACAGCAGCCCACTGCTGGACGTAGGCCTCTCCTATTTTAACCCATACAACCCGGTTTTCGGCAACTCTCATCCAGCTGCCACCAGCCACCCTGCGAAGATCGTCGCTCCACCTAGCCCGAGGGCATCCTACCTTACGTTTGCCGATTCGTGGTCTCCACTCAAGTACACGTCTACCCCAACGGTCATCGGTTCTACGGCTAATATGGCCGGCCTATTGCCACTTCAGCTTGCTTATTCTGTGAGCTATGTCGGCAACTTTGTTTCTCTGCCGGATCTCGTGCCGGATTCGATCCCTCAAATATATTATTAACAACTTCTGATTGGTGATAACATGGGTATGTCACAATGGCTTGCAAGCCACTTTTCTGCGTACTTTTGTGCAAGTATTCTTTGAAGGAAAAGTGTTATGTGTTATCATACGGAAACTCTTTTGGAGCTATGTTTTGTGACGTAAATAATACTTACGATTGTCTTTCTTTGAACTAACATAATATATTATGAGACTAAACCTTCTGCTAATGTATACTGTAGCTATTGTTATTTATAATTATTTATAATTAATAATTACTTTCAACAGACTGATGGTTTCTTTTAAATTCTTTTCTGTCGATTATCCTTATATAGCACTGGATGTTAACGATATGATATAATAAAATCTACAAAATGGTTACACAATAATATAACAATATTGACATTATCATCAGTCGTTTTTGCAGAATCATCAAACGCAACTATTCAGACCATAATTGCACTGCTTAGTATTACCTAGTGTGCAACTGGTAGTTGATATTCATGACATAGGTACATAACATCACGCCTGTAATCCCCGAAGTGTTGGGCAGAGGTGTGCCTATTACCATCAATCGGGCACAAATCCAAACTCCGGACTGCTACTGAGAAATTCCAGATAGAAATCCCAATAACACTTAGCTCGAATAGGGAATCCAACACAGGACCTCATAATCAGCAGTAGCGCTTGTAACCAACGAGTTAATTGATATTCATGAACTAAATTATATATTAAACAGACGTCACTACTTATGTGGTAACAACATTAACAACTTAGATTGCGGATAGTATAAACATCAATAAATTAGAGATGTTACAAGCGTTTCGTAAGTATATCGATTTTAAAATGACTCGTTAAGAAATTGTGTTTTAGATATTTATTAGTGTATGAAACTATCGCTTACTTCCATAGATTTGAAGATTATTTATGTATCTACCTGAAATACGATTGGTTTCAAATTTAATGCTTTGGACAATAAAGTCTACTGCTATGTAGGATGCACACGGAGAGGTTCGCCACGATAGCTGCACGGTACATTATTATTTTTTTATTTGAGATAGGTTTGCTCTTGACCCTAGTCTAGGTCAGAGGTGACAGAGACAAAGTCGAGGATTGGGCGAGCTTACCCAGAAGAAGTCTGTTCACTCTCACTTTGAAGAGATCGGAGGCCACGCATTTGTGCGTAGCGTGGCCGTGAGAGTCGCAGTCGACATTTTTATTTTAAAAAAAAATTACAAAAAAAAACAACAGACTTCCAAAAACCACAAAGTGAAAAATAACTTCAATTTTGGAAGTCGGTGTCTTTGGTTTTGTATTTTCGATTTTGGCACCGGCTTCCAAAATTAAAGTTATTTTCCACTTTGGTGTATTTTCGGAAGTCGGTTATTTTTCTTTTTCTAAAAAAGTTTTTCATTTTTCACTTTTTAGCTGTGGTACCTACCCCACACAAATTCGAATATAACCGGTTCGTATATAGGTATTCGGACACGTGCTATGTAAATTAAAGTGACATGAAGTTATTTTAACATCATTCACATAGACTAAGGGGGAAAAATACCTATTATTGAAGCTAACTCAAAAACTACACAAGCAAAATTAATAAATATTACATGGGACCAACTTCCAGGTTTACCATCCCGAACAAAACAAGAATTGTTTAAATCGGACTACTCTGTATCTGTAAAAAGTTATGCGTGGTCATACATAAAAAAAAAAATATTATACTTGAGAACATCCCAATTTTTTTTTAATCGGTTAAAAAGTGAAGCTTAGTACGCGTACGTAGCTTAGCTAGGAGCTGCTGTGGGGCGGCCATCTTTAGATAAACGTGTCGTTTGGGTAGGGCTCATACACAAAATAAAAATATCGACGTAAGTATTTGTCGTTTTACGTTCATGTTATGGGTAGGTAGGTAGATTATAATATAGCTATCTACTTTGATTTTATTTCATACTAGCAGCGCCCCGCGGTTTCACCCGCATAAATCTCAATCCCATAAGGATATCAGGATAAAAGTATCCTATATGGTAATCTAGGTTATAAACTATATGTGTGCCAAGTTTCATACAAATCCGTTCAGTAGTTTTTGCGTGAAAGAGTAACAAACATCCATCCATCCATCCATCCTCACAAACTATCGCGTTTATAATATTGGTAGGAAAAAGTAGGATTTACTTTAAAAAAACCCATAAAATTATACCGTGTTATTTTGATTTAAGTTTCCAATGGAGAACTTTTCAAGTCTCTTAAATATTTTAATTGTGTAACGCAACTTAAGTGAATTTGGTCATCAATTTAAATTGCTATGCACTAAAACTTAATTTAAACTTATAAATTACCTACCCAACTTTTATTTCTTTAGAAAAGTTTAAACGATCTATCAACAATTTTATGAATTCTTTACAGGATTTATTGCTTTTTAATTTGAATCTTATAATATTTTAAGTCAAATGCATTGCGATCAAATGCAAAAAAATAGGCAATTTGCATGACTTAGGTGACTACTCATCCGCAAAATATTTCATCCGCGGATGAAACGTTAACCTTTTAAAATTGTAAGGCGAGGAATCATCCGCAAGTTCGGATGAGTCGTCGCATAGTTAATAAATAAAAAATAAAATAAAATAAAAATAAAAATCGTTTATTTTCAGGCATCGACGGCCCATAGCATGTTAGTATTACCAAAAAAAAAAACTTACAAACTATGTTAGTAGTAGCACACAAAAAAAAAACAGTATCCAATTAGAGGAAGATTTATCAAGCCACATGTCTGACATGTAGCTTGATAAACCTATCCATTGTAGGCCCTTCTAACCTATCTGAAAAAACCTTCAGTACGCTGTTGCTGCTCACCCTCACCTTGCGCATCATTGATGCCACTTTCTTGCGCATGATCGCGAAATAATCGTCCGTGTGTGCGTCAGCGAACATCCCTGACGCACTACAGTAACGCGGAAGCCTCAACAGCGCCCTGAAGGCATTGTTATATTGAATGCGCAGTGTGTTGTCAGCTTTTTGCGTATGATTAATACTGATGTGGTCATATCGGCCAAATAGACAAACAAACATTTGTGTGTAGGAACATTGTCTATGTCTGTTCTTTGGTTTCGCTGGTTTTGCTAGCGGCTATGTGTAATAATATCATGGTTAAATCGAACAAAAATACTTCTATGTATAAAAATCGTTTTTTTCATTAAGAATACATTTTTTTATTTCTTCATCATTACATTTATTGGTATTTTACAAAAAGATGTTTTGTAAAATATAATTTGTATTAAATACTTGCCGTCCAACTAACAGTACTTGCAGTTAACAATAGATAATGAAGTATCTAAAAAATAAAATTTATTTTTTAGATACATCATTATTTAAAATTTATAACCAAAATAATTATATAATATACAGTGTGAGTCTTTATAATGTGCACATATCGAAATGAGGGAATCTATGCTTAATTTTATCGACGGAAAAAATGTTAAAAAAAATCTAAATATTTATTTATATTTTTTATGGATTTTTAAAAAAAATTGTTTGCTTTTGTGACCCCAGTGTATACAAAACTGTGTAACTTTTAAACTAAACGATTTATCACGATGAAACAAACTCTATAATGTTTGGAAGTAATTAGGTGTCGTCATAAAATAAAAATTATGGAAAAAAAATAGCCACATTTAAAAATAAACATTTTTGTTTGGCAAAAATCTGATTTTTTTTCATTAATTTTTACAAAAATTGTAAAATTTCTCAATAACATGCCCCCATCACCTTCTTTTTTTATAACTTTAAGTTATTCTTCATTGTATTAGGAACCTAACGGTAAAAATTGCATGTTTTTAACTCAACCCCAACATTTTTTATCAAATGTCAAAGAAAGGCCCAACGCATAGCTACGCACATTGTTTAGCAGGTAGATAAACTTTTTTTTGTTAACTTTGTTGTGAATGCGCGCGGGTCGTTTCAAAGATGGCACTCCGAACGCGGAATCGTATTGTTCTCATAAGGGTGGTTTGTTTGGGATGATAATTAATGCAAAAGAGTTCAATTGAAACCCATTTATTATTAAATACAAAATTTAATGCATCAGGTTCTCAAAATGTCCACCTCGTTGTTGTAAACACAAAGCCGCGCGAATTAGAATTTGGTGTGTCGCTCTCCTTATCATTTCGGGATCATTGCGAATATCATTCGCACAGTTTATTATGCGGTCACGCAAATCGGCCTCACTGTTGATGGGGGTACTGTAGACGCGTTGCTTCATGGTCCCCCATAGGAAATAATCAAGGGGCGTCAAATCGGGTGAACGCGCAGGTCACCCTACAGGTCCTTGCCGGCCGATCCATTTGTCATGATAATTTTCGTTTAAAAATCTTCTTACATTTGTAGCGTAATGGGCAGGACATCCGTCCATCTGAAGAAACATCCTTTGACGCACAGCCAGTGGGACATCTTCCAATAACTGAGGCATATCATCTCTCAATAGACTTAAAAATCTTTCACCAGTCAACGTTCTCGGCAATATGACTGGTCCAATCAACATGTTATCGATAAGACCAGCCCAAACATTTATCGAAAATCTTACTTGGAAAGTAGATGACCGTTTCAGTTTCGGGTTTTCACCTGCGCGGCACCATCTGTGTAAATTTCGACAGTTAGTAATACCGTCTCTAGTGAATGTCGCTTCGTCCATCCATAGTATTTTTCTTGGAAAGTTTGGGTTTGCTCTGGTTTTTCTTTGAATCCATGTGGACATCACACACCTTGGACGCCAGTCTACGTCTTCATGTAGATGTTGCACCCTTTGATAGTGATAAGGATGCAATCCTTCTTTCTTTAAAATACGCCACACTGATTTTTGGGATATTCCGTGACGAAGAGCCAGTCGTCTAGTACTTATGGATGGATCAGCAAACAAATCACTTAATACTGCTTGTTCAGTAGCCGCATCAATAATTACTTGAGGTGGCTCGCGACGATCTCTACTTGATCCAAGTCCAGTGATCGACAACCTTCTGTGAACTTCCTGGAAGTTTCGGGCAGATGGCACTGGTTGCCTGTTAGGATACGCAGCTATGTAAGCCGCGCGCGCAGCTCTGGCACTTCCTTGTCCCACTCCATAATAAAAATGTATGTCGGCGATGTGTGCCGGGGAAAATTCACTTAAACGCGGCATCATGTAGCAGCGAACGAAAGTTATGAAAGTCCAGCGAACGAAAGTACCGAAACACATGTAGCAGCGGCGAATAATTCGGAGCGACTGCCAGTCTGACATCTGTCATAATTCAAGTTCCTTTGGCTGGCCCTACCTCCCCGACCTGCGCACATTCAAAAGAAAGTTTATCTACCTGCTAAACAATAGCTATGCGTTGGGCCTTTCTTTGATAGTTGATAAAAAATGTTGGGGTTGAGTTAAAAACATGCAATTTTTACCGTTAGGTTCCTAATACAATGAAGAATAACTTAAAGTTATAAAAAAAGAAGGTGATGGGGGCATGTTATTGAGAAATTTTACAATTTTTGTAAAAATTAATGAAAAAAAATCAGATTTTTGCCAAACAAAAATGTTTATTTTTAAATGTGGCTATTTTTTTTCCATAATTTTTATTTTATGACGACACCTAATTACTTCCAAACATTATAGAGTTTGTTTCATCGTGATAAATCGTTTAGTTTAAAAGTTACACAGTTTTGTATACACTGGGGTCACAAAAGCAAACAATTTTTTTTAAAAATCCATAAAAAATATAAATAAATATTTAGATTTTTTTTAACATTTTTTCCGTCGATAAAATTAAGCATAGATTCCCTCATTTCGATATGTGCACATTATAAAGACTCACACTGTATAATATATAATATATAATTTATAAAAATAAAATTTATTTTTTAGATACATCATTATCTATTGTTAACTGCAAGTACTGTTAGTTGGACGGCAAGTATTTAATACAAATTATATTTTACAAAACATCTTTTTGTAAAATACCAATAAATGTAATGATGAAGAAATAAAAAAATGTAAGTATTCTTAATGAAAAAAACGATTCTTACATATAGAAGTATTTTTGTTCGATTTAACCATGATATTATTACACATAGCCGCTAGCAAAACCGGCGAAACCAAAGAACAGACATAGACAATGTTCCTAACTCACACAAAAGAAAAGAGACAAACAACTAAAAATAAACAATTTCATTTGACGTCATAACAAAATTACACGTCCCACAAAAGTTTCCTTCAGAACAATAGTCAGCCATGTTTGAAAATTACTACCTACGCGTTTTCAGACGGACGCGGCAAGTTAAACTAGGCCACATTCGTAGTTAGTCGGCAAACTATAATTATTTTGATGAAACCTTACAACATTTGACAGAAATGCATTGTGCAAAGATGCTGCTGGTTTAATAAATCTGTTAACTAGATTGAGCAACTTAGATTTAGACGCGCTATGATTAAAGGGGTCCCCGAAACGATCAATTGCAATATTGATCAATTGCTATCAATTTCTATTGTACAAGGTGTCCAGAAAGGGTATCGGGTATTTGTTTTCGCGCCATATTCGAAACGGGGCGTCTAAAGGGTGCGTGGAGGGGTTCGTGGCGTCCGCCATTTTGTGGAGTTTTAGTCACGATGGAACAGTACTCGGGGACGCATCGCGCATTTGCGTACGAGCGTATTATCGTAATGGTGATTCAATAGTGACTGCTCAACGTCTCTATCGTGCGGAATATCGTACACGCCACGCGCCAAGTGACGATAGCATTAGGAAATGGATCAGGATGTTCGAGAATACAGGTGCGAAAGTTAAAATTCAAAACTCTGGTCGTCCTCGTTCAGTTCGCGATGAAGAAACAATTGAAGAAGTTGAGGCGTCGGTTCGTCAAAATCCGTCTTTATCCATCCGAAAGCGAAGCCAAGCGTTGAACATCAAAAAATCGTCTTTACATTCGATTTTAAAGAAAGACTTACATCTAAAAGCCTATAAAATTCAATTGGTTCAAGAATTGAAGGATACGGACTATACTAATCGACTGAATTTTGCGAACGAAATGCTGCAGCGATTTAACAACTTTAACAACATACTGTTCAGTGACGAAGCAAATTTTCACCTGAATGGTCATGTTAATAAGCAGAATTGTCGGTACTGGGCAGTGGAGAATCCGAGACGAAAGCATGAACGACCCCTGCATAGCCCAAAGGTCGTTGTTTGGGCCGCTATGTCTGCTAAAGGCATAATTGGTCCTTATTTTCATGAACATCAACGAGGCCGAGCAATTAATGTGAATAGTGACCGTTATTGCGATATGTTGCGAAATTTTTTGGTCCCAGAGTTGCAGGAGTTTGCAGGTTTCAACTCAAGAACGTGGTTCCAGCAAGATGGGGCCACTTGCCATACCTCAAATGACTCAATGGAAGTTTTTAACGAATTATTCCCTAATAAAGTCATTTCGCAAAGGGGTAACATCAACTGGCCTCCCAGAAGCCCCGACCTTAGCCCGCTTGACTATTTTGCATGGGGATACCTTAAAAGTAAGGTTTATCAAAACGATCCGACGAATCTAACCCAGTTAAAGCAAAACATCAGGTCAGAAATGGCAGCAATATCGATAGCTATGTGTCAACGTGTTATCGCCAATCTTCGTGTCCGTTTAGAAGAGTGCCAGCAACGTAACGGTCATCATTTGGATAACATCATCTTTTCCAAATAATTCTCCAATTCATATGCTAATAATAAACAATAAACTTTTTTATTGCATACAAATAATTTTTGTTTCATTGAACTTACAAATACCCGATACCCTTTCTGGACACCTTGTAGTAATATTGTCAATCGCTTTAATTGCATTTGGTAGACGATCAATTTCCGCATCAATGTGTATCAAAAAAAATCATATAAATCATCCAATAAGTCTCATATAAATGGACAATTGCAATTGATCGTTTCGGGGACCCTTAACAAGAATATTGTGAGGTCTATGCTACCAAAAGATTCTAAGTTACTTCGTGCGAGGTGCGAAATTATGACAATGTTTAACAGCATCTTCTTTAACTACAGAAAAGCAAAAGGTGTCAGACAAATTATAGTCTGATACTTTTTGCTTTTCTCTAGTAATATTACGGTCATTAGTCCCTAATACTATTAAATATGTGTGTAATAATAATATAAAAAAATAATCAGCTGTCCCATACATTTGCATTGAGTAGGTATTGAAGTTTTGTATGGGACAGATGATTATTTTTTCGCTGTTACGATGTTGGTCCCATGGAGAAAGTTGTTCAGTTTGATGGTCCCCACACATTTATGATACACGCAACTGAACAGTTTTTTTCTTCTGAACCTGGTAAGTACTAGTAAAGCATGTCTAGGTGAATTTGGTTTTGAACCTGTAATGCACACATGAAGTCATGAGGTGAAAAATGGGGTTAATTAAATATCTTGAATCAGATTTTTTTTTAAATTATATAATAGAGTTTCATCTCTTATCAAAATTTTTAACATTGAACTTATTCGTCTTAATCATCAAGGATGAACTTTCAAAAACGATCTACATTTTACCGTATTAAATACATCGGAATTGCGATACTTACAATCGGAATGCTGTGTTTGCAGTGTATGTGCCTTTCTCACACCAAGGTCTTACTTTGACCACTTAATATTGCCTAGTACCTACTTCAAATAATAGTCCCTGAAAAACTATAGTGAGAATCTTATTATTCTATACAATTGAAGTGTCTGTTTGTAATGTCAAAATAACAGCTTTTTCCTAAATGCATATGCAAGTATAAACTGTACATACTATAAAAAAAACAATGTTTTAAAATGTCTGTCTGTTTGTTCCGACTAATCTCCGAAACGGCTGGACCGATTTTGAGGGGACTTTCACAGGCAGATTGCTGATGTTATGAGGAGTAACTAAGACTACGTTTATTTTAGAAAACGAATTAGGGTTCCGGCGAAAAAAAATTGAAGCTATTAAATTGTGAACAAATAGCGCGGGCGGGCGATGCAACGCAGCGGGTCGGGGGACGAGGGAGTTTTATTAAAATGTGCTTCAATTCTAGTATATTTTGTATCTTAGTCCATACTATTATGTAAGTACAGGAACTTAACTTAATTCTTACTTCAGACGTTTTCTGCCAGTGAAGTTTTGGGTTAAGCATTGCCTGAAGTAGTTGAAGAAAACCGTGTGAATTTAGTAAGTAAGAGTATGAAAGATCCTTCCGCCTGCCTCAGGGTGGAAAACCTCCAGTAGGATTTCCACATGACAAAAATGGGTTAAGCGAGAGAGACAAACATGGAAGCTGCATTTTTAAGACTTGTGAAATAAATACTGATATTCTGATTTTATTTCTGAGTGATAAAAGTCAGAATAACTTGGTAATATTACATAACATACATAATCAGCCTATAATGTTTCCACTGCTGGGACACAGGCCTCCACTCTTCGAGAGGGAGTGGGCTGTAATCTACCACGCGGGCCCAGTGTGGGTTGGTAGATGTCACATGTCTTTGAATTTTTGGTTTGTCTGTTAATATTACAACCAAACAATTAGGTATACCATTCTGCTTGATGGCAGGAAAAAGTAAAGGATTTCTTGAGGAAAATAGTGCCCTAATTGTGAAGTAGGTATAGAGGAAAGGTATGGACAAAAGTAATTAGCTTTTTGTGTCAGATCTTATTAGGAGGAAGCGTTAGAGGGTCCTTATTGGGAACTGGTGGCCTTGGAACTAAAACAATATTAAGAATGGCTTGATAACACTAGTCTTATCTTAGCAAGGGTTTCTCAAGGGAGACATTAATTAGGTTTTTGATAACGGAAGTACGACTTACTTATACAGCCGAGCAGTGGTGGCCCAGAGGTACCGGCCCCAAATTACGAGTGGGTTCGAACCCAGGTAGGCACTTTACTTTGTGTAGTTTATAACATCACCACTGCTCTCAAAAACGGCGAACGAAAACATCGTGAGGAAACCGGCATGTCCTAGAACCAAAAATTCGAAGACATGTGACATCTACCAACCCGCGTGGTGGATGACGGCTCACTCCCTCTCCTGTGAGACGGAGTGGGCCATCTCTGTAGAGGAGGCCTGTGTCTCAGCAGTGGGAACATTATAGGCTGATTATGCTTAAATAATATAAATGATGCCTGGGTAAAACAAAAAAAAATCTATTTAGTCCGTCAGTCAAATAATACAAAATATTAGACACTTATTTTTTTTCTAATAAAAAATTACTTGGATAAAACGCATTAAAGTTGGGAAGTGGGAGGCGGTACGTCACAACTCAGTATAAAATCTAGCAAGGCGTGACGTCATTCCACATTTTAACTGAATATATTGCCGTAATCTTTTGGTAACGTAAAAAAAGAAAAATACGTGTCCAATATTTTTTAAGAATCTACCTGACGGACAAAAACAAATTTAATCACCACCCCTATTCTCCACAGGAAAGATGATTGGCTATAATAACTTGAGACCACATGAGATATGCAATAAAGATTTGAATTCAATTGAACCTTTTTCTGCTGTCAAAAATAGTTGCATGCGAATATGACACCTATTTCAAAGACATTAGCGTGATAAATAGAGTAATTTGGTTACAGCGCCCTCTAGCGTGGAGTAATTGAACTCGTTGCAGCATGTCGCATGTTGAGACCCCGTTACATTTTCCATTACCAAAAAGCGCTCAACGCGCCTAAAGATATTTTCACTTCAAAAAATGTTATGGACGGTTTTTATTTACTTACTTATGTTTTAATTTCGGGTTCAACTTCATCGGACTTCTATTAATTTAATATTATAATTTAAGGTCCAGCACCCTAATTGCGTAACACACTTACAGTAGGAATTGGTTTCATTTTGACAGTTCAACAACATTCATTGCGTTATTTACGTTGTTGAGCAGACAATTTTTCGAACATATGAAGCAATGGATTAACAATTTGCTTCAAAATCATTCAGATTCTGATTGATAGTGTGTTACGCAATTAGGGTGCAGGCTCAGATCATTTGATTCTTTATATGGTTTCAGTTTTTTCTGGAAAAGTTACTCCCATACATCACGCCTCTATTCCCCGAAAGGTTAGGCAGATGTGTATCTATAGTACACCCACGTTTCGCCAGTTATGTTTTAAGTCCTAGGGGCGAGCCTATTCCCATCAACCGGGCGCAAATCCAGACTCCGGGCTGCTACTGAGAAATCCCTGACGGAAAAACCCAATAATACTTTGCCCGACCTGGGAATCGAACCCATGCTCAGCAGTAGCGCTTGCGACCACTAGACCAACGAGACAGTCTTAGTAAAAGTCACGATGCAATACTAGCAACTGCAGTAAACTTAGAACCAAACTTGTTTAGCTTTATTAGTTTTGCTTAATCCGCCACATCAAGTAACAAGTTTAATTAAGTAAGTTTATCACTCTTACTTAATGTGTGAAGCGTACATTTATTGGAGGAGTATCATTACGTATAGTGTGACCACAGTATATGTTAGTGGCAGTAGCGTAAGTGGGCTGTTTTCTTGAGATAAAACCTATATCCATAGGGTTGGGGCACATATCTTTATAACACCTTCTTAGGAGAAGATGAAAGTGTTTACCTTAAAAAAGGCGTTTGATTAAGGAGTTTTTTTTTTATCTTTGCCTTAAGAATTAATTACGTTTGAATAAAAGTTTTCGAAGCATGATTGCATAGTTTCCAATGAATCACGGAGAAAAAGACTTCAACGAAAGTAGGAGTGTATATAAATGACAGCAAATTTTAGAGAACTTACCAAGCGGAACCAATCGGTGGCCGAATTTAACTATTTGTCTGTGGTTTAGAGTGTGTAGTCTGTGTGATAAGACTTTTTTTTTTTAATTAGAGAAAGGTTTAGACTTAACATTATTCTATTCAGAAAAAGAAAGAAAGAATGTTTGGAACAAATTTCTTTAACGCAGCTTGTGGTAGGAGTAAACTGGCAGAATCTGTGACGTAACGAAAAAGCGTTATAAAAAAAATAAAATAATATAATAAATATCTTTATTGTCAGGCATCATGGCCCATACGGTACATTACATCATTTTTTAAAACTGTATTAATAAAACTCAAAAATTAACATCAATATTAAAATGAAAATAAACAATTAAAAAGAAAAAAAAAAAAGAAAATACAATTTAAATTCAGAATTAAAATTAACATCATAATGATAAATGCCGTCAGTTTCAAGTGTCAAAAGTTTTGGTTTTTTTTTTTTTAATACAGAGCCATCTAGTATAGTTTTTAGCTTTTTCCACGTAGTTAATAGCCACACATGTAGTGGTGAATGTTAAAGAAGTACAATTATTTGTATTCTATTCTGTTTTTTTGTTTGTATTTCTAGTGTTGTTTCATTACTAGCAGGTTTTATTAAGTCAGTATTATCACAATAGCCATGAAGTTTTCCGGATAGTGATACCGTTTTAGTGTACAAATGTAGCTTTTTGAAACTACATGAGACAAAAGTGTACGTGTCATGAATTAGAGTGCACGGAACAAATGGATAGTTTCATCGCAGTTCCGGTACTGTTCCATCGCATAACCACCATCTGCCTAAACTTTTCCCAACAATGTTGGGGTCTGCTTCTGCTCTAACCGGATTTTACATGGGGCGAAAACCTGTCTGTGTGTTTAGTTTGTGATCTTCCTGTGCGAGTCCCAATATATACTTTTAGGAATTTGCTCCTTAAAAATCAATTTTATTATAAGGCTCTCGGTATGGAAATTTTATGAGAAGTGAAATTAATACAAGCGTTAACTCACGGAGTAAACTCTAGTCGTGCGTCGGAGCTGACACACACATATTTTTTTCTTTCCCCCACAACCCAGTTACTGGGTAACACGATACTCCTTGGTAAGACTGGTTCGCAACAAATGAACAGTTTCTTCGTAGTTGCACTACTGTTCTATACATTGTCAGTAATATGATTTACTGGGGCTACGTCGATGAGCAGTGATAGATTAGTAGTCGCCTCCATACTTCGAAACTGTATTACAGACATATTCTCACGGTTTATATAAACTTTATAAAATCTAGATTAAATTTTGTTTAGTTTATTATCGTTTGTAATAACAATTAGAGGTTAATTGGCGTCTTAACTATTATTTAATGAACTGTAGTTTAATTGAAGGCTGTGAAAAATGTTTTGATTGTTATGTAGTACTAGTGAGAATTATGGATTTAAAAACCTTTTTGTTATGACCTGTTTTGTAAGTTTTTTTACTGAAACGTAGCTACAGACCGTTGACTACAACTTGTCTTTTGTCGTCAAATTTAAATTATCTCATTCACTAAATTTCCTTTACTAACTTTCTTATCCGTATAATATTAAAAAATATGCAAGTAAATGGTAGGAACATTTAGTGAAGTGAATACTACATTAACCATTGGCAACACCATACGCAATGCTGCCAGTAAATAGGGATGATTACTAAAACATTTTTTGTCCGTCAGGTAGATTATAAAAAATATTGGACACGTATTTTTTCTTTTTTTACGTAATCAAAAGATTACGGCGATACATTGAGTTAAAATGTGGCATGACGTCACGCCTTGCTAGATTTTATACTGAGTTGTGACGTATCGAGCTCCCACTCCCCAACTTTAATGCTTTTTATCTAAGTATTTTTTTATTAATATAATAAAGCAAAAAATACGTGTCTAATATTTTTTTTATTATCTGACTAACGGACTAAATATCATAGATTTTTTTTTACCTAGGCAACATCCCTATTCTTAAGGTAGGGGACTTCTTACGGTGAATGCTCTGCAAAGTGGTGCAAGAATCATGTGGGGCTTGAATGACATTGACAGGGAGGTGCTGTTGGTAATAATTTATGAAATTGTTTTGTGAAATTCAAAACATCATTATAAACTCACGCTTTCTTCCCATGGGAGGCAGAAACTACAAAATGCCATCTGGTACGATCCTTACATACTCCTTTTACTTCGTTAACGTTCATACTGGTCGTTCGTGTTCTGGTCATACACGCACGTTGCGGTTGCATTGTGAAATTGTATTTAAAAAAAAAAAACCTAACAAGATGGCCGCGTTACTTCCGGATGTGACCGCGCCACAAAAGGAACAAATATACTCTGGTCTTTATCAGGGTGTCATAAAAAGCAATGCTAGACGCTTTTGCCATGAGGAAGGGCAGAATCAGTATCTTCATGTCTGTTTTACGAGTGGATAGCCCAAGCTTTGCACAAGCACTTGTTCCAATAAGCAGTTCACTATAGGGTATCATAACATTCGTAGCATCCATAGAAATATTTAAAAAAAACAGTATCTATGGTGCCATTTAAATAGACACTTCTTTTAGATTTTGTAACTTTTATAAATTATGATGACCGGACTAATTTATAGCAGACAAATTATGGTAAATAGCAGCATTATTTGCAAGGAGATTGTTGCAACGGTGTACCTATCAACTACCTAGGTCATTGCAAATGAATGATGTAGTATATCTAATTCGTACTCTCTGTCATCATTAAAATAAATGGATAATGACTGTGAACGGATGCGTTTGATTTATTATTGTATTTCTTAATCGTTTATTGGTTTAAAAGGTCTGTTATTGTGACTGCAATCTCGTTATTGAGCGTCGTTCGATTCTGTAGTAATTTTCATCTATCATCATTGTCATCAGACTATGGTAGTCCAATGATTGACACAGCCTTCTCCAATCGCATGCCTTTAAATCGATCCTCGTTTACTTTCATTCCGTTGCTGCTAGTCACCTTGTGATGGCCGTCGATTTATTTAGCCTGAGTCCGCTTGTTCCTCAAGAACAAGTCTACTTCAACAGTCATCGCTTTTACGGCTAAAGAATCCCGCAGATAGGCGCGACGCGATTCTAGTAGAACAATTTCTATGAAAACTTCATGGAAATTGTTCTACCAGAATCACGTCGCACCGTCACGTCGCGCTGTCTGCGGGAGCGTTAATACTCGTATGGCTGGCTCATTGCCACTGCCCTTGGCTTCATTATTCTATGGATTATATTACTTTAGTTCTCTGTGTAATCACTTTCAACTATTTTATAGAATTACATAAATAATAATGTTGGTATTGTAAATCATAAGAAAAATCAATAGAAATAAATAGTAGGTCATCATCTGCCTAGCCTTTTCCCAACTATATTGGGGTCGGCTTCCAGTCAAACCGGATGCAGCTAAATACCAGTATTTTACATGGAGCGACTGCCTATCTGACCTCCACAACCCAGTTACTGGGTAATACGATATCCCTTGGTAAGTCTGGTTGTCAGACTTTCGGGCTTCTGACGAGCCGTAACGACTGTTAAAGATCCACGAATGACAGCCGGGACCAACGGCTTAACGTTCTTTCCGAGGCACGGAGGGGGTCTTGATATGTAAAGATGGTCACCCATCCACAGACCAACCGAGGCAAGCGTAGCTTAACCTGATCGATCGACCCGTGCGGCTGTTATTTCTTAGCCACAAGCCTCCACCAGAAATAAATAGTAGGTAAGTTGTAATAATTTAGACACTATAGTAAATAAGTAACTGTTTTACTACTAATAAACACATACAAATTCCCTACATTAAACATTAAATAAACATGTACTTTATAATCATAATATGATATGTCAGACACACATGCAACCTTATTTGATTCAGTTGATATGGAATCTTGGCAACAGATATGAAATATTTTACGCCGGTTTGCGATGAATCTTCCCAAATTAACGTCACGTTGTTGCCATGGATCATGTTTTTTAATAAACAGAACAGTTATAATAAAAGCCTTAAGGTGAAAGCGCCAGGGTGGCCCGCGAAATTCAAATTTTCTTACGTTTTTTGCAATTTGCAGGTCAGTATTAGGTTGTATGTTGATTAAAATATTATTCACGACCATAACAAATATGTATTTACACAATCGTAATCATTAAAGTCATCAGTACAACTCTCTAAGACCACGTAATTCTATTGAATGACTATTTCATAAAATATTAACATTTCAGGATTATACAACTTAAGAAATTGTATTACTGATTCTAATGATTATAATTCTGTAAATACATATTTGTTATGCTCGCGAATCATACTTTAATTAACATTCGCCCAGACACTGAGCTGCAAATTGCAAAAATCGTAAGAAAATTTAGAATTTCGCGGGCTATCTTGGCGCTTCCCCCTTAATAACTGACGATATTTACTTTATGCAGATAAGTCAGTTCCAGCACATCCGTGTAGTAGGTATGACTCATTTTTACCATGGCATATTAAGCTCTTTTAGAGAAAGTGAAATAATTTCAACGATTACACTGAATCGTCAAGAGACTACTTTGTCCACTGGAAAGCCGGAGTCACGTCGCTCGTCTGGCAATCGTTTTGATTATAGAAATACAGCATTCTAAGGTAGCCCGCGAAATTCAATTTTTTTTTACAATTTTTGTATTTTGCAGCTCAGTGTTTATTTATTTATTAATAACCAACTTATATTTACAGTTTGCACCACACATACAAGTTATCGATCCATACTAGTACACATACAATCATAAAATTAGGTTAAGTTATAAAGACTACACAAAAGAGGAAATTAAATGAAAATGAAGGAAATTAAACAAAATAGGCTCGCCCCTATTACATGGGACTTAAACATAACTGGCGAAATGTGGGTCTACTATAGGTACACCTCTGCCTAACCCTTCGGGGAAACAAGGCGTGATGCTATGTTATGTGTTAAACAAAATAAGATAAAATTAGATAAGGTTAGTTATATTAGATAACATTAAAAATTAGACAACATTAGATAAAATAAGACATAATTAGATATAAATTGGGATAAAACTGGAATAAAATTATTTATAACAAAATACAATTTAATTTATTGACTCCAAGGAGATTGTACTGAGAGTGGTAATGGACTCCAGGTATCGAGTAGCAGTGTTCAGGAAACTCAGTTCAGTACTCGCAAAGACATCTGAGGATTCGTCATATAGCAAAATGTTGTATGGGTGAGAGCTAGGTACAATGGACTGGTCTTAAGGGTTATGGTACTGGTTTGATGTACTGAGAATAGAGGACGTTGGCGAGGGCGAAGTGTGTGTCGAATGGGTAGTGGGATGTTAAAGTGTCTGGATGTATCTGATTAAATTATGATTCGCGACCGTAACAAATATGTATGTACAGAATTATAATCATTAAAATCAGTAATACAACTAAAGTAGTACATGAAATAGTCATTCAGTCAGTCTTTAATGATTATAATTCTGTAAATACATATTTTTTACGGTCGCGAATCATATTTTAATCAACATACAACCCGATACTGACCTGCAAATTGCAAAAAACGTAAGAAAATTTGAATTTCGCGGGCTACCTGGGCACTTTCGCCTTTTATGTGGCAAAAGAGGGTGCTGCCTATCCAGATAAAACGTTTCCTTTTTATGACATTAAGTTGGACAAATGGGCTGTTCGTACCATGTAAAATGTTTGGAATTTACATTCAAGACAACAATAAAAGAAAATCGACCATGTTTCATGCAAATGAATCGTTTCTAAACGTTTTATAACTACTGGTATAGTAGCAATAGATGGTGGAAATCGACAAATCGTGAACACAAAAATGATTCTTGATGACTTTGTCTTTATAGTGATAATCAATTAAATTACCATAGCCATTCAAGAATGACTTTATTTCTTTAGTTAGTTATTATATGCGTTGTGACAATTAGTTATGGGTGCAACTGCGTCAGTTGTTAGAGGGGTTTACCTAAGTCCAGAAAAAATTAACAAATTATTATTCAGAGGATGAGCAGTATACCAATCAAGTTATCACCAATCCGTCAGTAAATGTGGTGATTACGCGCTAGGTATGTCCTGGTAATTATAGGTACACTAAGCTTCCTTCAATGCTTTCCTATATCGAGCTGTATTGGTCCCGATGTTCAACATTGGATGATTAAGGTTACACTAGTCGACGGTTCGAACTCGTTGGTGGGCGTGGCTAATTCAATGCAATTCAATTCAAATATTTTATTTCAGAATTACATCCATATATTGTTAGTATAACTTAGCCTAATGTTAGTATTAAATTTTTACAATAATAAACAAGTAGGTAGTGTACCATTGAACTGTTCGTTCAATGGTACACCGCTTATTTGGATAAGTGAGTATGAAGACTTACCCACCTTCGTAAGAGAGGAGAGTCCCACCGGTCTGTAAACACATTCAGGATGCCATTGGAGGAGGAGCAATAATAATATGCATGCTATTCACCTAACATCATATAAGAAAAGAAAAAAGAATAATGTTTTAGTCGATAACAAAATTTGTCTTAACAATAATGAGGTTGACTTCTCCTTTTAAGTGTGAAAACACCTGTTCCAGGAGAAGCCGCACTCCCTTAAGTAGAATACAATAAATTAGCTTAACAAATGTAGGTTATTTACATAAATTCTTTACACGTTTTTTAAGTGTTTAGTGTATGTGCATGTGTGTGTGTGTAAGTGTGTGTGCGGGGTTGTGTTTGTGTGTTTATGACTTTGTGAGAATATATAAAGAGATTCATACATTATATAAAACCTAAAAATATACAACCCAGTAACAGAGGGTATGATGAAGTGAAATAGACGATGATTTATAACGAAAAGGAGCGCTTATTTCATGAACATACCTTTGGACGTATAGCTATTTAGAAAACACTCCTGGATATATTTTATCCCTGTACGGTAACAGTTTCAACATTTTCATACTCCGAGAGTTATTTTTTAAGGCCAAAGATGCGTTAAAATTAGTGTTGATATATGGAAGTTTCGACGCTCATAACTTTCAAACCTACTTTTTTTTTTAATTATGTCTCCGTACAAGGGTAGATAATGACGAGAAAAGTAGATATAATTTTAAATTTTTAATGTACACTGTCAAACAGTGGAGTAAACTCCACACGACCTTAGTATATAAATTATTAATAATTTATTTATATAGATAACTAAATGTTTAATTTATGTATGTATTTGTTGTATATATGTAAATTGTACACCACAGACTGCCTGCAGTACTGTCACCTTACTCCCTTAATCCATCCAAAGATTGTATTTAAACGATCAATCTTAGCAATAATAATTTTTAATTTATATCTATAATATTTATGGTATACATAATAAATAGTATTCTATCTATCTATCTATGGAAGACTGACTGACTGGCGTAACCTTAAGGTTGGATACTGCATTCATAATTAATTGTAAGTACCTTTAGATAATTCTTACCTACAATGTTGTTGTAATGATGTTTTAATTGGCTAATTGCTTTAATAAATATTCAGTGCATGCAAGTGATATTACGAGATAGTTGGGATCGATGCCTTTTATTTCTGGCATTTGTACATAATTTTATTAGGTGTTGCGTTTATGCATTGCATACATAATTTGCATAAACAATTACCATATAACATATTTTCCTTTTTTTCACCCGCTATAATTGGACTGAGTCTTATTTATATTTTGTTGTATTGTTTAGTCACAGCGTATTTCTTGTACTTAAAAAAACAAAACTATGTACAAAACATTCAAATAGGTCGGTATCTATAGTCGCAATCATCTCAGCGATCGACATAAGCACAATGTCAAAAACCTGCCGATCTATTCTGTAAACATCACACCGTGAGCACTTAGGTGAAGTGAGTTTGAAGTGAGCTCAATCCCTAGTAGAGTAAGGTGGGATGACAGTTCACATCACGCTCACTTCACCTAAATTTTCACGGTGGGATCTTTACAGAATAGCACCACTGTAAATGTAGGCAAAATCAGGGGTGTTTTTGATAGATTTTAACTGAGATTCGAATGAGAACCTAAAAATACGGAAATTTGCTCCCAGATCATCATTCGCCTTAAAAATGAAGGCCATTGGCGGTTCTGTTACACTGTTGAAGATGGTCGACGGTCAGAATAACAAGTTTTTTTAGTCGTCTGAAGGAAAAGTCGCTGTTTTAGTGAGTTTTTTTATCCCTATAAATTGTAAAAGTCAAAGTCACATATTAATTTATTTCAAATAGGCCACTATAAGGCACTTTTGAACGTCAAAATTTACATTAAAAAAGAATTGATTCATGATTTACTTTCGGTTTAGTTTTGTAACCACAAGTCCAGAATGAAGAATGCCATGAAATTGAGTATTAATATTAATTTCTATTATTTTCACAAAACGTGTGTTTACAAGATAGTGGTACTCGTGTAATTAATACAGTTTTACATTTGAATAGAGGCGCTGTCAGAGAATTCTATGTGATATTACTTGTTGATTATATAATATTGGTATCTATAGCGTATTTAAATAGGGGTGGGTGGGGGGGGGGGGGGTGTGTTTATAGTTGTGTTGTGTACATAGACTAGTAAGTACCTAAGTTTTAAATTGACGATATTAGGACATAATTATATACAGGTTTTCAGTCGCTTTTCGTGTAAATTGGTGCTATACGAGTATACAAGAAGTATGTATGCGTCTTTGTTAATTAATTAGGCCAGTGTTAGTAAAAAATATACTATGAAAGTAATAATCAAACATAACTGGCGAAATGTGCGTGTTCTATGGGCACACCTCTGCCTAACCCATCGGGGAATACAGGCGTGATGTTATGTTATGTGTGTTTGTGTGAAAGTAAAATAATTAGCCAGATTTTGCAAAAAAAAAACCACTGTGACTTTAATTTTTCGTTATTTTATATTTAGAATAGCAAAGACCCATAGACTACAAAAACGTGCCATCTATTTACGTTTCTTTCAGTCGCTAGCCGAAATCAATAGCTCCTTTTTGATCAGACAAAAGCCTCGAACAAAATAATATAAGTAAAGGTAATCTGATTTACGAATAAAGCCTGAAGGCTGGCTGATTATTATCAAATACAATACAACCTGCTAATTGGCTGTAAGAGAATCCAGGCGTTGGCGTCGCCATGGAGATGACATTTAACATTTAACGTCTGGGTGAGACGTGATACTGTTTTTCTCTCTCAGAATATTCTAGCGGAAATGGTCGTATCTAATGCGACGGTCCCACGGCCCGTTTTCTCACAGGCCAGAACGCGCTAGGCCAGGCCGTGGGAACCGTCGTATCCGATGAGGCCTGCGGTGGCTTGTCGTCGGAACGCTCGGCACGGGCCGCGTCAGGCCTCGACAGACGTAGCCTGACGCGGCCTGTTAGTTAACGGGCCGTGGGACCGTGGCGTTTAAATCTATACTAATATTATAAAGAGGTAAAATTTGTGTGCTTGTATGTACGGGGTAATCTTCGAAATTACTGAACCGATTCCGAAAACACTTTCACTAATGGGAAGCTACAGTGTAACCGAGTATCATAAGATATATTTTATGTTAAAACAAGAAATGTCACGCGGACGAAGTCGCGGGCAAAACCTAGTTAATTTTTTTTTTATTAGGGTGTGAATTAGCACTTACTTTTTAAAGGTCAAAAGTTACTAAAGACAAACCCAAAACGCCCAATAACCGCGAATACATTTATTCCAATACACTAGTGCTATGAGAAATGGAGTAAAACACTCCCAATCAACACCTTTTCATTCTTCTTTATTCCGTAAAATATCTTTGATTCAATGAAGGACTTTCGTTACTGAACTTCATAATCCGTTTTAACACTAGGATTCAATAACCTGTCAGGAAATGTATAGTTTTCGCTTATAGTTATCGAAAATGCAGCTCTTTCGCAACTGTATAGATTCCAAAAACGTATTTGGATGTCTTCGTGTCCAAAAACACATTTAAAAGTCATGATAATTATATGAAAGTCGGGACTCACTACTTTAAATGACGTGGACGCCTCCCCCTTTTTTCTATTATACCTATATTCTACTTTGGGGTATAGCTGAAAACGTACCAGTATTTTACAAGGAGCAACTGCCTATCTGACCTTCACAACCCAGTAACTGGGTAGTACGAGACACTTTGGTAAGACTAGTTGTCAGACTTTCGGGCTTCTGACAACCCGTAACGTGACCATCTTTACATACCCATACCCCCCGTGCCTCGGAAAGCACGTTAAGCCTTTGCTCCCGGCTGTCATCCTTGGATCTTTAACAGCCGTTACGGGTCGTCAGAAGCCCGAAAGTCTGACAACCAGTCTTACCAAGGGGTATCGTATTACCCAGTTACTGGGTTGTGGAGGTCGGATAGGCAGTCACTCCATGTAAAAACTGGTATTCAGATGCGTATGGTTAGACTGGAAGCCGACCCCAACATAGTTGGGATAAGGCTAGGCAGATGATGAGACAGCCACAACGCGTAGGTACGGTTAGATGTAAGTCACACGGACATAAAGCTGCCTGTGTACAGTCACGAGCACTTATATGTATACACTTAGCACAATTCAAAAGCGATTTTCTCGTGGAATTACGATTGCAACTTTAAGATATGATCACTTTCATAATAGTATGGGTTTCAAAATACTATGTTCGTAATAACATAAAATTACAATTAACACAGTAGGAGAAAATGACTTCTAAAAGTTGCTCAGTGTATACATATTAGTGCTCGTGACTGTACGCCTGGCGTAACAGTGACATTTAAATTACGAGATATTCATAAATACAACTTTGTTTCAAAGCAATCTCATGTCCGTAAGCTCCGTTGAACATTATTGCTAAGAATAAAACTTGAGTTTGCATCCAGTGATAATGTCAAAGGTTGAATATGGTAGTACAGTCAAGTACAGGCAAGTACCTACAGTTTGTTGACATCCATACTAATATTTATAAATGTGAAAGGAACTGTCTGTCTGCCATTGTCTATTTTTCACGCCCGAACAGATTTCGATGAATCGGAATTCTGTGTTAGACCGATACTATTTAACCCGGTAGTTCGTTCCCGTGGAATAATTTCCGACCTCCACGCGAACGAAGCCGCGGGCAAAAGCAAGCCTTTAATAAGTAAGACGGTAAATCAAAATAGTTTTCCGAGTGTCTTCAAAACATAGATGCTAGAAATCTAGGTGTTCTTGTCCACAGCATTAAAACTCGCACCAACAATATATACCCGCTTGTTTTTTTTTGTTTTGAGAGCATTCTTCTAAAGGCACCCGGGCTTTTCGGACCGGGAAGTGTGGGAATTTTACCTCCCTAAAACCACCCTTGTGTTCACCACCTGCACATGGAAAGGGGCACCGTTACCTCTCAAAAGACCGATCCGAAACCCCTTCTGTGCAACACCAGTTAGGTTATACCCCATACCCCTGGGAGACTGTAAAGGGGTCTGCTCGAAACTTAACTGTGCACGAGTGCAAGGCAGCACGTGAAGACTGTGTACCGTCTTCACTGAAGTCACTCGTTGAGCGGACAGAGTCCTCATTCTGAGCGCCCGCGAACACAAATTCCCGCCTGCATTGATTGAACCAACAAAATACCTAGTATTCCTTTTCTCTGCAGTTCTGATAACATTAACTTTGATTTAATAAACAAGAAGAATGAACGTTGCCTAGCTGCTACCATTTAAATTTTTTATTATTATTAAAGCCTGTGACGTCCCACTGCAGGGCAAAGGCCTCCCTACTCTCTTTACACTTCTCTCTGTTTAAAGCTGCTAAGGAGCAGTTCTTGCTGAAGGAGTCCAGCTCATCCCGCCATCTCCGTCTGGGCCTGACCCATTGGGTCGTAAGTTTGGCCCATTGGTCGTCTGACATACAGCAGATATTTTCAGCCCAATTCATTTTAGCGTGGCAGCTTTCCAAGTGACCTCAGGTATCTGTGTGATGGAACGGATGGTCGTATTCCTAACCCGGTCTGTTAGTGTGATACCTAGAATACTCCGTTCCTTAGCCCTCTGGCAAACGTCAAGTGTGGAGCTCTGCTGATTTGTCAAAGACCATGTTTGAGAACCATATGTGAGGATGGGAAGAATGCACACGTTAATGAGTCTTCTCTTAGGGAACAAAGGACCCTTCATTAGTTCTTTCATGGCACAATTGCTCTTTAACTATCTAGCTAGAAGCAAAATTTTCTGCACGGTTTGTAGTAAAAAATAATAGTTTCTAAGTTCCGTGACATCACGTAAGTTGAATCAAAGAATGAAGATGTAATCGAGTGTTACAAATCAACGGACACACCGACGTAAGCTTATGTGTTCCTGGTACGTTTAATGAGAGAAACCATCACAATTGGATCATCAGCTACACAAAAGGAAGACAGTACTGATTTAATTTGTCAGTTATACGCTGGTCCACTTTAGATTGGTGATTTTATAGTCAATTATGTTTATTTTAACAAATATGTATATAAGTATACAGGGCGTCCCACGGATATGTTACATGGAGGGAAAGTACCTTGAATATTGTAGATGGAATATTTTACTGAAAGAAGACATTATTTGAATTTAAAAAACAATTTAAACTGCATTTGTAGATATTTAAATAATTACATGGTTGGAACTGGAAATCGAACCCGTTACACGAGAAAAATAATCACCCTGTAGCTTTATCATGCCGATCGAAAGGCTTCATCATAAGGATTATTTTTTGCTAAATAACATAGTGTCAAAAATAAAAGGAAGACCATGAATTTTAACATTTTTAATACAAAATTAATCAATTTATCAAATGCTCAAAATGAGTCCCTTCCTGTTGAATACAAAGTCGCACTCTTTTGATTATTTCCCTCCCTGTCGATTTTTTTATCTTGTTGTGGTGGATATTTAGAATAATACGTCAAGTGATGCGTGCTTCTCAAGTCGGTACATTTATTAGTAATAGGTACTTATGATAATGTCAGTTGTATGTCCTTACGGCAATGTCAGCTTTTCATTTTCTGAACAAAAATTCACATCAAATGTATTCATGGTCTTCCTTTTATTTGCAATACTATGTTATTTAGCAAAAACGACGCCCTGTATTAATATTCAAGTCTTAATCGGTGTCAGTGGACAGAACCATTGAATCCACTGACGGGATAATCACTTACCCGGAATTCTGATATGTTGCTTTAGAACCCTTTCCCACCATAAGTCCAGTTTCTTTTTTAGGGTTCCGTAGACAAATGGAATAAACGGAACACTTATAATTTTGTCATGTCCGTCTGTCCGTTCGAAAGACGAACGGCCATTTTACTCGGATACTAGGTAAGAGCGATATATCGATGAAAATGGGAAAAAGGTGCCGCGAAACAATGGTGTAGTGAAATTAACCGAGGGATGAAAAAAAATATCATGGCAAAAGCGTGTGTGGTGGTATCGTTGGATCTGATTATTAAAAAGATGATAATGTTTCTTAAGGCTGATTTTTCGATAGTCAAATAATTTTTAACTGAAGAATAAATATCACAGTTTGACATATTTTCTATATAAAAGCAGTCAAACCTACATACTACTCAGATAAAAGTTATATGACTGTGGAAAAATCAGCCGTTAGTTATTTTTTTATTTAAGTCAATAGTTTGTGAGATATGGGATGTTTTCTGTTATAGCCGCAGAAATTACTTTGTTTTTCATAGTTATTTCGATGAATACTATACAAGCTTAATTTTTGGGCGGGTAAAATCAATACTGTGGTGTACATGCGTAAATATTCACCATAGCTACGGAGCCCTTCTCTGTGCCTTGTCCGACACGCACTTGGCCGGTTTTTTAAATGTTTTAATGTCCATTCACAAGCATGTATACAGGAGAGCCAACAATTACCTAATATTCTAAACACAATGTTGTGGTTAACAGCACCAATACGGTTATGCATTCCTACCTACTTACTATAAAACAACATACCAGAGGCGAAGCGCGCTAACAACTCCATTCCTACCGGCTTCCCTTTGGAGGATCGGAAGAGTAACTTCACCTAGCATCATAGAAAAATAGCACATTCAGTAATGTCTACGATTGCCAAATAATATATATACCAACAACAACACAAATTGTTCTTAATAAGCCGGCACCACAACGTGGTAATCGTATTTCTATGGCTATTTGTTAATGAATAATTTCTTCTTCGGCTTCCCTCCTACGAAATATAAAGCATCGCCACTGCAACATACATATAGTTAAATGTCGCAAAGTGCGTCAAACCTACTTTCAAGATCATATAATTACATAGATACCTACATTTTAGAATCTCATTCTAGACTAAAACAAATGAGCAGACCAATAAATTATCCATTTGCATCTCTTATGAGATAGCACTAAAAACGTAACACACTTATTATGGATATTATTTCATTGATTCAATAATCTCATTAAGCAGCCAAAATAATATTCAAAAATATGTGTTTCTAAATTACCATTACGGGAAGTTGAGTCACCAAGAAAATATGGTGCAATAAAACTGAACAACTTTTTTTATAATCTGGCAAAAAATAGAAGCTACTGCAAACAGGCGCGACACGTGACGCGACACAAAGGCACCGCTCGTCGCGCGATACGCGGTGCCATTGTGTCGTGTCGCGTGTCGCGCTTTTTTGCAGGAGCCTTTATACAGGACAAATCATATGCCTCAGCTTATACTAGCATTAGCGATGGTGGACCCACTTCTGCTCGCCACGGTTTTAACGACTTGAAAAAACAACGAGATTTCTTTACTGTTCAAGTTTTATATGAATGTATAATAGACACATAATATTATGGAATAAATTCTCTAAATTATGGTGAAACCGCATCAAAATCAATGGTGTAGTTTAAAAGAACTAAGCGGTCACGCAGAGAGACACGAAAAGCACACTAAGTATTTTATACAAGATGTAACATAAACAACGCACAACCTCTTAAGGGGTCATTGTACTCATCATTATGAACAACTTTTACTTTAAGACCAAACCTGAAATCGCGAAAAAAAATCAGCTATTCCCAACATTTTGACTAGTTATGCGAACATAAATGTAGGGAGCAGCTGATTTTTTTTTCGCAAATTCATGTTTGGTCCCATAGTAAAAGTTGTTCATAATGATGAGTACAATGACCCCTTAAGAGGTTGTGCGTTAATTATGTTACGCCTTGTATATTTTTATACATAACTTTTATATAGAACATGAGCTTTGTACGAAAAAGAAATATCATGACAACACAGCAAAATGCCTTATCTCTGCACCAAGTAAACACAATGTTACCAGTTTTCGAGAAAACAAGTGAAATTAATGGATCGCGGCTGCGCAGCATGTCTGGGTAATATCCGACTCGATCTTTGTGGAAGGAGCCTATCTGACTGCACATGATCAAGAAGATAATTAAACACACAAATAATTATATACATAGCTATGTAAATTCAGGGAAATTGGGTAATTGTTTAGCAAATTTGCGCACTACACCGATTTGCCGTGTTATAACCTTTTCATACAACTGTCAAAGAATGACAGTTGTGTTTTTAATAAACGGACAATTTCAGTTGGCAATCAATTTGGTTAACAATTTATTAACCTGAGTTTACATTGCTTTTCATTTCGAGTAGCGTAAATGTTAGTTAGTTCTAATTTTAGAAGTCATTGAAAGAAAAATACGCGACCAATGAATTGACTAATAAATTCTGTGACATCTGGAGGTTAGTCGGTTTCAAGTATCAATCACACTACATTGTCTTTGGTGCACAGGTCTTTAGTAAGACCTGAAGGACCAACATTGAGTGGAGAAGCATTGTGTTTGCAGTTATTCCGAATATTGCAATCTTGATGATACTCTTCCTGGAATCTACCCGTGGAGCGAACATTATAATTACGCGGCATAAACAAAGGACCGGAGGACCGGGTGTTGTAGGGCAGCTTGAGAGAGGCTTATGTCCAGGAACTGATTGCGATAAACTGAGTTGATTGATTGAAAGAAATTGAAGGCCAAGAGCTAGTTAGTTAGCGAAAAAAATGTACATTAAGATCATTTTGGACATTGTGCAACATACATCGCTTCACTAATGAATTCGTCCGATTACGCGTTCGTGCGTATGTATGCAGTAATGTCAACAAACCCTTGGTTTCCCGGTGTTCCTGACCCCCACCACGTAGAAAGTGAAGGCGCTACCGTCCACAGCCGCTGCGCTCGCGCATCTAACACACGCGGCTCGGCGACGGACCACGTCGAACGCGGCTGTTCAAATATATTCGAACTTTGAACTAAGTCTGTTACTTTTAAATTTGTGTCAGTGTTGCAAGCTGTATAAACCCTACAATGAAGATTTACGTATTTCTTGGTAAGTCCAATATTTTTTTTTTTTTTTTGTGAATAAAAATAAAAATCGCATGTGATTTTTTCCGAGATTTGAGATCACCTATTTGAAAAGCAAAATGACAACACGCAAGTGCCAATATCTTCCTGATTTACACATTAAACAAAGCATGAAAATTCTTGATGGTTATAAGCCGGCGCGGTACGAAAAAAATACGCACGGCAATTTTCCGCAATTTTGTTACCGACGCGTATTCTTTGCGGTATAGACGTTACCGCAAAACTTTGTATAATAATGAGATATCGACAAATTCAGGAGTGAAACTGAATTGTACTTTGTACTTGTAATACCGCAAATCACGAAGTTTGGAGAAAATTTGCGGTACGAAGTCATTGTTCGTTTGCCACCCTTTACTTGACGATTAGACAATAGATTCAATTGTCTTCATAAGGAAATGTGGAGGCGATTGACGGATTAAAACACGCATGCATGGAATAAACGACAATGTAATTATGATTTCTTTGATAGTGAAAAACAGCTTATTAGTATATTGATGGAACGCGAGCCGACATGCGAATGCTTGCGTGTGTTTAATTAATGTTTAGTGTTTTTTTTTTGTGGAGAATTTTGTTAACTGGGTCGCTTGTAGTAAATATAGGATGACAAATTGACAATATTGTAAGTAAATATTTGAAACAAAAAACCACATTGTTTGCGTCAGGAAATGAATAAGAAGGGTTGGCATTTTTGGGATCTGACCATTATATTTTTTAACACCCGGATGTATGGTTGTTTTTCCAATTTTGAATTAATTGAAGATGACGGATAAGTATATAAAAATTGTGCTTCTGAATAAGTATCTAAACTTCATGGACTTCAGTAGTCGTTTAAGTTTTTAAGTTGAATAAGACAAAACTAAGATTATTTTCTGTATTAAATTCAGTTTTTCACAATCTCACTGTTGCTAAAAATGACAAAAAGTAAGTTTTTGGAATAATATTTCGGTACATACTTATCAAAAGGCATCACATAGCAAAATTGATGTTAAGTTAATTAGAGCGTTGAGCCCGCAGATAAGTAATTAGCTAGTCATCTGCCATATTTCATGTACTTAATTCTATTATTTTTTACATAATATCGTCACGCTTACATTCCCAAAAGAGGTGTTAAGCCGGTGGTACCAAGATGTAACTTATGAAATTATTACATTTAGAATTAATTGCCGACCACAGTATCGTGTCGTATTTAATTTATTAACTTTAATTAATTACACGGTTTTCGCATAGATTTGAATATCATTACTGTAGTCAGAAATGTGTACTGTTGTTGTTCTGTTTTTTTTTTTGCTCAGCTTAAGTATGAGTAAGTGGAGACGAACGTTAAAAAGTTCTTGGAGGTAATTACAAAATCTCGGAAAACTGGAAGGTACTTCGTGCCTGTCTAAAAGAGTTTCCCTGCAGGAAAAGATTTTTCTGTAAGCTTCTCCACTGCTTGATAGTCACTGCAGAGAAGTTCAGGTTTCCTCACACTACTCAAAAAAGTAGTCATACTGAAAAGGGCCCACAGTGTCTTCCTTCCCCGTAAAAACATTTCCTCGAATTGAAAAGTTTAATGAACTGTGAGATTAACAATAAAATAATTACGATACCAATATTACGAGTGCGTGTGAGTTTAGAAATAACACTTTTAGACTCAACAATGCAGAGTAAAAGTTAAAAACCGAAAAAAAAACACATACAACGAAATTGAAACTTCTGTACACATTACCAACACACTCATTATTTTCGCAATTAAAACTTCGCAATAAGTAGAAATTATCTGTGGAGATGGGATCAGTAATTTAGTATTGTGAAACAGTTTCCACAGTGCATCGTGCAATTGTATTTCTGTTTGTCTTGTGCTGTGGCTATTGTAATATCGATAATGGTCTTATAATGCGCGTCAGTTGTCAGTATTGATTTTAAGTTGCGTCTCTAACTCACTATTGTTTGGTTTAGCTTGGGATTTATTTTGAGATCTGAAATAATTGGACTTTTGACATTAGGTTTCAGTGCTAGAATATTTTGGTACCTACCTACATATAAGGTAAGCATTGGGATTATGGGAAATTACATTATGTCAGGCTTTAGTGACGTACTTCCAAGCGTAATAAAAAAAAAAAAACAGTAACAAAATTTATTTTTTTAAACCACTTCGAACCGTCACTATACGTCAAAAAATATGAACGGAGCTGCTGATATTTATTAAATGTCACTAAATTAATCATTCCAAATTATGTGGAATTTGGTCCCTCGGCCCCTCGGCCCTCTGATATCGATCACCGGGAACAAAAAGATGTTAGTCTTCTGGGTGTCCAACTTTAAAGATTCTGCTTCTTCTTCGCTTCACTCTTCACAGCGCGGTCGTAGCCACGATGAACTGTGTCCATTAGTAGATGGAAGTCGTTGCTCGTTAATTTTAAGTTAATTATCATTATTGAACCATAAATACGTTAAAGTTTCCTTAATAGAACTCACTGTATACATTGTACTTCGTGACTGCATTTCGACGTAACCGTCCTAGAATGCAACATAATTGGACGGGTTTGTTGTTAAGAAGTTGCCAGATCGCGATAAACATCTTTAGCAAGAGTTGCCCTAATTATTATAACTTATATACCAAGTGCTAAACAATTAACTACGTGGGAAACTAACCATAAACGCGGACATTTTTATAAAAAAAAAAAAATTATGGCAACAATGGTAAAGAATTTTTTTTTTGTTTATGGTTTAAGAGGTCAATGACTATCTGTCAAAGTAGAAATTAAAGATAGTGGGTTAAGAATGAGGATAAAATAACTACCTTGTATGTTATTCTCACAGTAATTTAATATAAAGGTTGTATGAAGTTTTATTCGACTATGAATTTCAGTGTTTTCTTGAGTTTAATTTAAATCTCGGTTTTTTTTTAATAATAAAATACAATGATGGAAAAGCTGTCCTTAAGCAACTATGGGACTGATAAAAAACTATTTGAAATGTTTATAGTATCTACTTACCTATCAAAAACAATGCTAACGACACAGTTAAAACCTATAATTAAACGTCGCCAGGTCTCCATATCCTATAAAAACCTATTCCTAGTTACGTTGTAAGAATTTCTTAGAATAGGCCGAACAATGCATCGTACGTAGGCCTCTAACTTTTTCTGTCCATAGGCAATGGCCGTAGTTTTTCCCGCGCGAATTTTCTAATGTACCGCCGCTGTTGACAATAATGACATTATTAGCGTCATTACACTCGTAATAACAATTTTAGTATTATTGTTGAACACTTCATGTATGACAATTACCCTTAATAAGGTGTTAAGTTAGAATTTATGAGTTTCATTGTAGATAAAAGCACTTTATATGGGGAATTACGACACTATCTCGTTAGGACGTCTCTGAACTTTCATTTTATATTTGTCTATACTTTTATTTTCACTGACTGACTGTCTCGTTGATCGAGTGGTTGCAAGCGCTACAGAGCATGAGGTTCTGGGTTCGTTTCCCAGGTGGGGCAGTGTTATTGGGGTTTTTCCATTAGGAATTTCTCAGTAGCAGCCTGGAGTCTGGATTTGTGCCCTCTTGATGACTCACCCCGTATTACAACATAACTGGCGAAATTTTGTTGGGGGTACTGTAGGTACACCAATAACAAAGAAGGGTACCTACACCTCTGCCTAACCCTATGGGGTTTACAGGCGCGATATTCTGTTATGTTTTATTTTCACTATGTTTCAAAGTAAAAATAACACCTAAAAATGTAATAGCATATCGTGAATGTTTTGGCATACTTGCTTAAAATAATAATTCAGGTAGGTAAATTAAGTACCTAAGGGTCAGTTTACACCGAGACGTATCGCTGCGCTTATTTTCTAAGATACCGACACAATATCGATCCTATAACTGCCGGCACGAATCGTGAGCACAAATTCCACATGAACTGTTGTTGCCGTCGTCAGCGGGCTCTTATATTCTATTTTCTACCTATACATAATAAATAAGCTTGATCTTATAATAACTTCATTGCCCCTGGAGCTAGACCACCATCTCTTAAAGCAGTATTATTGTAATCTTACTTCAGTGTGGGAAAGAGATGGAGCCAAACGTCCTGTATAGCTCCATCTCTTTCTCACACTGAAGTAACATTTAAATAATACTGCTTTAAGAGGTGGTGGTTGGCCCCCTGCTCGTGTACGAATTCCCGTAATAGGAAATAAGATTCGCAAGGTTTAAAAGTGGAGTCTGAGCTCACGTCTCGGCAACTATATTGACATTTACTACATGAAAAGATACTATTTCTGTGCGAGCGTGAACGCGTGCAGAAGTACGCTGAGATGCGCTGTGCTGCACAGCGCGACATACCTTATTGAGAAGTAAATACGTTCGATTTTGTATCGCGATTTAAAAAAGTTCGCGCAGCGTCGCGTCGCTTCACGTCTCGGTGTGATCTGACCCTAAGATGAAGATAGAGATAGATGAAGAGGCTGAGGTACCACAAAGGTAAGTACCTAGTTCGTCTCAAGTGCCCGTCCGGAACAAAAATTCATTACCCATTTAATATATTTTGGGTTTAACAATTTAACCGAGACTAATTCAGTTTATTTAACGTTTAACCGAAACCTTTCGTTTTAAACATGATACATGAAAGGGACCACTAATAATTCCCATTTTGCGCTCCTTAAAAGATATTATAGAACACTAATAATATAACGATTGCGCCTCTTTTCGTAAACTTCATTTATTTACTTTTTGGGATCCTAATAATGTTAAATAGTCAAGTTACAGCGATCAACTTGGAGGGTTGCGCTCGCTCGGCTCGTGTGCGGTTTGACACAGTTCTAACCTAACCTAACCCGTTTGGTCAGGGTACCCTAGCGTAGTTACTGCCACCAGCTCTTAGATAAGGCCGGAAAGTTTAAGAGGCTCAATTATTTAAAGAAGTGTGGATCATTAGAAGCGCAATAAGTTTTTAGAGGATCAGTTAAACATTTCCTAAAAATGAGAACTGTCATCTGTACATTATGCCTACATACCTAGAAATAAATAAAATTGAAGTGTCTGTTTGTAATGTCAAAATAACAGCTTTTTACTTAATGCTTAAGAAAGTATAAACGGTACTTACTTATAACAAAAAATATCAATTTTTAAAATTTTTGTCTGTCTATCGGTCTGTCTGTCTGTTTGTTCCGGCTAATTTCCGAGACGGCTGAACTGATTTTGACGGGACTTTCACTAGCAGATAGCTACGGAGTAACTTATGCTACTTTTATTTTTAAAAAAGAACTAGGTTTCCGCGCAAAAAAATAAAACCCATGAAATTAAAAACAAATAGCGCTGGCGGGCGATGCAACGTGGTAGGTCAGTGGAGTTTTATTAAAATGTGATGTTATTTTTGTATATTGTGTATCTTACGACTGCCATGCGAACGAAGGCGCGGGGAACAGCTAGTTGAAATATAAAATCTTAAGCCCAATTCCCGTAACTAAAAACGTTCAAAATCTAGTCGCAATGTAAAAAAAGTAAGGAAATTATAGGTATTTTTGACATATTGAGACTGCGATCAGACTGTGAATATTCTTAAAATTACGGAAATTGCCCCTCTTACATCTGTGTTTTCCTACAATCACAAAGAAAAATGAAAAATCCACATAATATTTCCTCCATTACTAAAACAAACGGGAAATAAATGGGCTTCTTTAAAATGGATCCATTTCTCGGGCTCCGCTGTCATTTGAGATGGAGCGTTCGTTTAAAACTTCAGATTCAGGGTAAGAAAACAAATGAATACACAATTTTGTTGAGTAATATGATTCCTGCTTCATCTTTCTATTATCGACTGTTTGTCGTTCATATTGAAGTATGTGGATTGAGGTAGAATTTGACTTACATAATGGCATGCAGTATGAATACATAAGTAATTCAGGTAGGTAGGTACACTAACACAAAAATTTCGTTTAGTCTTGTTTCTTACACACCTTATCTCTACTTAATAGGTATAATAAAGTTCCGGGTCTGTCTATACTGGATGATATTTTTTACCGTCTCGAAATTTTTCCAGGGTGTTCTGCCCATGAATATGAACAACTTTCAGTATGGAACCAACTATGAGATCACGAAAAAATAATCAGCTGTTTCTTTGGTCAAGTAGGTACATTTTGTATTAAACAGCTGATTTTTTTCGTGATTTAAGAGTTGGTCCAATAGTGAAAGTTGTTCATATTCATGAGTAGAACATTGTGTAAAAATTTCGAGACTGTAAAAAACCATCCAGTATATCCGCTAACTCCTCCTAAACCACGCAACGGATTTTGATGCGGTTTTCACTGTCATTTAGAGAATTTATTCCGGAAGGTTTGTGTGTATAAAACAATAATATTTAACTTTGATATAGCTCAGAAATCTCGATGTTTTGACATGTCGCCACATCAGTACATTGCTTGTACCGGTGCGAAGCAGCGAGCGGGTTGCTAGTACTTGATAAATTTATCTACCGTATCAATGGAATTAAAGATTTTTTTTTCACTTTTTAATAGGGTTTTAATACCATTTAGTCATACTCTCATCCAGCGACCATAAGTGGTCATTAGGTAGGTCTGTACGCCTTGAGAAAAAGAAGACCCAAAACATACATAGAAATTGTTGAAAATACATAAAAAAAACATACATACAGTCGGACATATAATCTCCTCCTTTTTTGGAGTCGGTTAAAATACTAACGGCCGAACCCAATAACCTATTTTCAGTAAAAGACAGATCGCTATTGATGGTACACAGTATAATTCTATCTGTCCTAATGTAAGGCCGGTAAGATTCCAATCTCTTATAGATTATTGGGACGTTGAAACTATTGATAGGTTTTTCTATCTCCAGTATGCCAAAACTGGTGATAGATAGGTTATTGGGCTCGGCCGTAAGTCTCCACCAAATTGTGCGCAAGCACTCAATTCTTTTGTATTAAGTTTTTATTTTAGGTGATCGACAAATTCACCAACATGATTCATTAAAACTAGTAATTTAAGGTGTGATTTTAGCAAAGATATTATCAGGTCCTACTTTAGTTCGAAGGTTCAAGTATTGCGCTGTTTCCGTTAGCTATCTGTGGGAACAATTTGAACCGTTAATATAACAATTACTTGATACTGATCTGGCAACAGTTCTCATGCTGTCCTTCGCGCCAATTTGTAAGGAGAATTAGACATAATCTGCAAATCTACAACCGTTTTTGCAGGTACGGTCTGTGGGAAAAGTGTCGATTTGTTTATCGGATGAAAATTTGCGAAAAAAAAGCTTAGGGTGGATTTCTATCATGAAACTGAACGCGGTCAGCACATCTACGAGTATATACCTGAAACACAATTTTCATAACTAAAACCGTTCAAAATCTAGTCGCAATCTCATCTCAGCTACAATCAAATGTCAAAAACTTGTCAAAAATGTAGGGAAATTAGAGGTATTTTTGACATATTGAGACTGAGATCAGACTGTGAACGTTCTTAAAATTACGGGAATTGCTCCCCAGGTTCAAAAACTGTCAGTGTCATCATTGTTGTGGAATATTTACGCTGACAGCTCTTGAATGCGGCTTAGATATGGTGATCTCGTTCAGTTTCATTTGTGAAATTGGCTCTTAGATGACACAGGAAAACGTGTTTGAAAAATTAATGAAAAATGAGCTACCTACTTGAAATAAAGTCAATCAATAAGGTTGGTAGTGGATTTATTGAGTGGTCAACCGAATGTCCTTTTATTAGGTAAGTATATTTTCTCAAAGTTCTCTATAAGAACTCCCAATCAAGAAGAAAACTTAATAGACCCTCAAACGATAATTTTGCAATAAGCAATTCGTTTTGCCGACCATACACGAAGTTTCCAACCGGTCATGCTGACTTAGGTACGTAGTTCCACGAATACGTTGAATTAAGAAGTTTTTGTTAAGAACTAATACAATAGAATCCATATGTTATGAATTACTTAATGCTTTTGTCATTGGACATTGTGATTTGTGATTGAATTAGATCACATAAAAAGTTTAAGTTACAAGATCACTATAATACAATACCTACTGTGTCTGCAACTACAGCAAAGTATATTAACAATATATTTTTTTCTGTAAATTCATTTCGCAACACAATATAAAAGATATTTTCAAACCAAAACAAAAAAAAAAAAACATTTATGACTCTATTCTCCTGCGCCGTATTCAACGTCCTATTCATAAATTCCTACGGGATAAGGGTCAAAGTTCCCTAATCTGGCTCGCTTGACGGCTCCAATTTACAAACACAAGTCTGCACTTTCTGTATCAAACGTGTTGCGAATGCGGAGACGAAGTAAATAATGTTGGGCCATGTTGGGCCATATGTCAGTGGCTGTTAATGGACGATGGTGAAATGAGTATAGTTTAATGATGATGTGGATGCGATGGGCATTTGTTACGGTCCTTTGAAGGATCGACCGATATCTGTTACTGGTAGTTATGTTACAAAATACATATAGATATGCTGTGACTGATGTCTCGGAAACATCATGCAAAGTACATGGAACAACATTTTATCACGGCTTGCGGTAGGAGTAAACTGGTAGAAATCGTCACGTAACGAAAAAGCGTTATGAAAGTGAGAGAGAGAGAGAAAGTCGCATGGAGGGGCATTATATATAATAGAAAGAGAGAGAGAAAGTGTAAATTTGGACAAAATGAAAATTTAAGTTAACGGCTGCGAAAATTTTCAACTTTTTCATCATGGGTGTTATTTTCATGGTATGAGGGTGCTAAAGCCAAGTGAAATCAAAATGAGAATCCAAGATGGCGGCTGCGAAAAAATTTAGCTCATGACTTCTGTGAATACATATATTGTTTTCCATTATTTCTAATAGTTTTTATTTTCACACTACTAAGTATAAAAAAAAATAAAAAGAAAATCTCTTATTGACAGGCATCGTAGGCCCATAGCGTGTTATTATTACAAGTAACTTAAAAAACTATTCTTCTTCTTGTCAGCTCTAAAACTCAACTCGTGAAGTTACCTTTAAGTGTACCTGAAGTAGGCCGAAATCAAATAATCGTGACCATGTTAATTATTTCACATGGGTAAAATATTTGTAAAGTAGGTTCCGTCGCTATTGTTCATACACTAGGTGGAGAACTTGGTAACATTGACAAAAGCTACGTACGTTAAATTAAGATTTAATCATAAAAGTGTATGAGAAATTAAATAAATTCTGCTAACAACGGTAATAAAAGGTTATTTGAACGGTTCTTGAGTAGCTTAAGGTTAAGGTTAAGGTCACAGGGTCAAGTGTAGGTAAGATCATTATAGCGAACGTCTCGGGAGAAATGCTGAGAAATATTGTATGGCTTTGATGTCACTACCAAAGGAATAATAGGTAGGTATTACTAAAAAGAGTCCTCGACCACGGAGTTTGGTTTTTTTCGGCTATTTTTTTTAGATGGAGATAATATTTAGATTGGAAAAATCGGCATTAGCTAACTTGTCAAAAAAATAACTAAATAACCAAATTACTTCCTAATTTAAAAAAAAACGTATAGACCAGAATCTGAATAATTTTGAAGCAAATTGCTAATCCATTGCTCCTTAAGGGGGAAGCGCTAAGGTAGCCCGCGAAATTCAAATTTTCTTACGTTTTTTGCAATTTGCTGGTCAGTGTTAAGTTGTACGTTGATGAAAATATGATTCGCGGTCGTAACAAATATGTATTTACAGAATTATAATCATTACAATCAGTAATAAAACTTGTTAAGTTAGTATAATCCCCAAATGTCAAGATTTCATGAAATAGTAATTCTTGGGGTTTACTTGGTCTTAGAGAGTTGTGTTGATGACTTTAATTATTATAATTCTGTAAATACATATTTGTTACAGCCGCGAATCATATTTTAATCAACCTATAACTTAATACTGACCAGCAAATTGCAAAAATCGTAAGAAAATTTGAATTTCGCGGGCTACCTTGGCGCTTCCCCCTTAAGCTCGAAAAATTTGTCTGCTCAACAACGTAAATAGCGCAATGAATGCTGTTGAACTGTCAAAATGAAATCGATTCCTACTGTAAGTGTGTTACACAGATTAATGAAGTTTAGAAGGATTTTTTGCATCTTGGAAAATATTAAAGATTACTTTTAGGGCCAATTTATTAAAAAAAATAATGCTTTTGTGTATGATGTAAAAAAAATCGGCTAAGTGCGAGTCGGACTCGCACATGATGGGTTACGTATCACCGTACATTAAAATTAAAAATTATTAAAAAAAAGACTTCACTTTAAAAAAACAAGTTTATTGCGACCTTCTTTAATTTTATGAAAATACTAAACGAAGAATATTTTTCACCTTAAATTTTACCAATCGTAAAGATAACTTTGTATTTCATAATGATACTGTGAATTATAAAGTTATTTCTTGCAGCACCTTATGAATCGGCGTTTTTAGTATTATTTTGTTGATTAAATAAAGTATATGGGTACATGATATATAGAAACTTCAAATTCCTAACTTGTTTAGTTGTTGCGATAGAGCTCGTACAAAAATGGTCTAAAACTGACAACTTTTGCGGCCCCCGATTTCTTAATTTTTTACGATAAAAAAAATAAAAACTATATTTGTACTCTATTCGATGAGTTCTAGATAATAACTCCCCACACACTTAGGGTAAGAAATATTTTTTTTCAAAATCAAAAGTTTATTGTATGGACCCCCCCCCCCCCTTTAATTTTTAACTTTATCATATTTTTGTTATTTGTTGTAGCGCCAATAAAAACACAACGTGTGAAAATTTCAACTGTCTACCTATTACGGTCCATGAGATACAGCTCGCTGACAGACAGATGGACGGACAGCGGAGGCTTATTAATAGGGTTCCGTTTGGCAACCTTCGGGTCCGGAACACTAAAAAGTTGTCCAGCTCAACATTGTAGTCTGTAGATTGGCTGACAATAACCTTTTATAAACGTAAATACTTAACTTATTGTTAGAAATAAATGTCGTTTTTTTAATACGAGTATTTTTATTGTTTAGCTTAATTCTTTTGTTTTTCGTTGATGTTTATCGTCATGTATCTAATAGTGCTTTTGTAGAAATATTGTTATTGTTCTTTATTGAAACAATTAGTAAGTACCAAGATTAATAACACAGATTTGTTAGAAATCGACTGTAATAAATTTTAGGTAGGTGTGTAGTAGTTTACACGTTGATAGGCTGGGTACTAGGATCAACTGATTTGTTAACCAGTTGTTTTGTTTATAATTTGACAACTATCACAGAGAATAAAGAAAGTGTATACTTATAACACTTTCTTTACTCTGATTAAAAATAAATTAATTTTAAACGGAATAATTTTAAAATTGAAAGTAATTATCTCACGCATTCATTAGTCACTTTTCTCCATGTTTATTTAATTAATTTCTTTAAACCATTTACCTTTAAGCAGGTGAAAAGGGGGGATTTGTTTGTATGAAAAATTTTATTTTTCGAGTTAATAAACTTAATACTTGGCACGAACACTTATCTGAGTAAATTATGAAGTTTTTCATTTTGTGTTAGAAATTTAACGCGCGCTTCGACTAACTCGAAACTTAGTATTTATACTTAAGACCAAAACTAAAGAGTAACTTGTATAAGGGTTTCTTGAAACTCTACCCCTAACGGGATAAAAAAAGTACGAAATCCACGCGGACGAAGTCGCGCGGGAAGCGCTAGTACTGTCATAAAGATCAGGTTGGTAAGTTGGTTACACATCACCTGCAATTTACTCGCAGTAGAAGCTTTATTTAACCCTAGACGTCTGTTGCAAATTGCTCGAATGATAAGCGGTAAATGTACTTACTTATCACTTTCATTGAGAGAAATCTCTGCGTAGACGCAGTGATATGAAGTTATAGGATAGTCGACAATTTAAATCTCTTGGTGTGTACCACATTCACTTTTAAGTAGTGTATTCTGGGATAAAGTCCAACCCGATAATCCCTAAAACGATATTAAAACAATCTTCATTTTATATCATTTTTTAAGTGTTTGTTTAAGGGGGAAGCGCTAAGGTAGCGCGCTAAATTCAAATTTTCTTACGATTTTCTTCTCCAAATTGCAAAAAACGTAAGAACATTTGAATTTCATATCATCATTTCCCTAGCGCTTTCGCCTTAAGAATCTCCAATGACAACAGCCGAGAGTATGACCCCACGTCCTAACCAAACAATACGCGATCATCGCATTCATATGTCACTTTTTGTTTGAAAATTCGGAAGGCGCCCTCTGTCGATGCGACTACGAATTCCGGTTCACCGAACCAAAAATGACATATAATATGATCGCCACGATTTTGTATTCGCGCGACGATCACTTTTGGTTAAGACACTGAGACCTTTTTAGTTAAATTACAGTATCACCTGTGGAAATCAGTCGTATGACACTTTTCACATTTTTACCCCTTATACCGTGTTTTGTAAACACTGCCGCCACAAACGTAGTAAAATATAAAACACATTCAGATTTAAAAGGACAGCAACACAACCAAATAACATTTTAACAACGACTGCAATAGGTACACGTTTTCATGTCGCCTTTGTTTTTCCACTTCGTTTGTTTTCCTAGTTTACAGTTCTATGTTTGAAATAAAATGTGAATAAACATTTTACGCGGTTAGTATTATTTTATCTATACCTAGTTGTTGTATTTCACGAGCGACCGACAATATTTTCGATTTCTACTTTATGTGAATGACGTTAAAGCCACTTGTCGCGCGCTTACGACTTTCAACGACTTATAGTCGGTTTTTGAATTGAGAATTTGAAGTTGAGACACAGTATACTAGTTTAGTAGATTTGTTCTCTTTTGATCTTTTTAGATTTAGATTTTTTTGACATTTTTGTCATGATTTACGAAAAAGAGAACAAAAGAGAACTAATTTAACGTAAAGAGATGTATTGATGGTGGTTATGGTTATAATTATGTAAATACATAGTTGTTATAGTCGCGGATCATATTTTGATTAAGATACAACCTGACACTGAACTGCAAATTACAAAAAAAACGCAAGAAAATTTGAATTTCGCGGGCTGCAACTGCGGATCCACCTTAAGAGCGTTGTCACATTTTGCACCTCTCTCGCTCATACAGAACCAAATTTTTAAGAATGTTAAATGAAAAAATGCTTTTTTGAAAAATGTAATCAATGGGCGGTCTACAAAATAATATTAATTTAATAGGTAGTTATTAAAAACAAATTTCTATTGTGTTATCTAATAAACTTATAATTAATCTGTTTTTGAGATGATGTAAATAAATGCCACAATAAAAATGTGTTTTTTATCTTTGTCACTGTCATCTCTGACCTAGACTAGAGTCAAGAGCAGACCTATCTCAAATAAAAAAATCATTATTAAAAATTTGGTCCCGTGTGAGCGAGAGAGGTGCAAAATGTGACAACCCTCTTAAGTAATGTTAAATTAGAGCTTTGCTAATTCCAAACCTCAAACCTACCAACGCATACTGAGAGAAAGCTTGGCTACGCTTTGCAACTGAAATGTGTACAATCAGCATGTACCGGGTGAATCCGCAGAGCGAGTTGGAAGAGCTTCGTCAACATACACTTTTAGTAAATAAACAGTGAGAAGTAATACTTAAGGTGACATCTCGCTGTAATTTCATAACAAAATATTATTAGGTATTGATGAATAAATCTAAGTAATTAAGTATTATGTACCAAAAAAATGGACTTAAGTAAATATCAATTTTTAAAAATTGATGTCACAAAAACGGTAAAAAAAATGCAAACAGAATTTATTAACACGATAGCACTGTATATATTTTTTATTAATTTTCAGTGTAACACTTAAAAATTACCCATTTGGTACCAATATTGATTTTCGAAGGCACTGATTTAGTCGATAAGAAATCTCAACTCACCGCTCGCTTCGCTCGCTCGGCTCGTGTGCGGTTGGTCACAGTTCTAACCTAACCTAACCTATTTGGTCAGGGTGCCCTGGTTTAATTTCTAGCTCGCTACCCTGGCTCTTGCGCTCTCTTAATAAGATTAAATAAAGTAAGAAAGAATAACATTTATTTGGACACAGTTCGTGAAACACAAAACACAAACAACAAAAAAAAAAGTGAAATAGTGAACACCCTGCTTTAGAACTAATCTTGTAAAAAGGACCCCCAATTTTTTTTTATACAGGTTCCCTTTGTACGCTAGCACCAAAGGCATACGTCGCCTTAAGCCAGTACCCCCACAGCCGTCTAGAGTACTCAGTACTTAGACCTACGTACATACGTAATATCCTATGCCCATTAAATATCAGGATATAGCCGTCGCTACGGAAAACCACGACTTATCTGATACATTTCATAAATGGTATGAAACTTATATAAGTGTGCGGTATCGTTTCACTTTTAATTAATTAATATCTAGGTATATTAAGATTTAGCTGATATCCAAGTTAGGAGCCGGGAGTATAGTTTAATTGAATATCCTGTGGGTTTGTTTATTAGATTACTCTCTGCTAGATTAACTTGGTAGCGATAAGCATATCGGTAAAATAGAGATTAATTTTCAAGGCTGGTTACATTTATTTATTTATATACAGGGCAATTTTTTAATCACTAGCCAAATTTTCACAGGGTGATCTACCCATGAATATGAACAACTTACACTATGGGACCAACTCTGAAATCGCGAGAAAAAAATCAGCTGTTTCATACATTTTGGCCGAGTAGGTATTGAACTTTGTATGAAACAGCAGATTTTGTTTTCGTGATTTTAGAGTTGGCCCCACAGTGAAAGTTGTTAATATTCATGGGTAGAACACCCTATGAAAATTTGGCCGGTTATTGAAAACTAACCCTATATACTTTATTGTACAACAAAAAATACATAGCAATAAATAAATAAAACACTACAAAACATACAATGGGCGGCCTTATCGCATTCTGCGATATCTTCCAGGCAACCTTGGAATGGAGAGTGATTGCGTGGACATAAAAATGGGATATTGGATTGGGTTTGGTAGTGGGGCATTTATGAACTTTGTTAATGTTTGATACAATCCGTAGTGTTTTCTATAAAAGAATAGCTTTTTCCCGCGGCTTCGTTTTCTTGGAGGTTGGAAAAATATCATATGATCTATCTCAAGTCATGGTATCTGTTTGCCAAACATTCAAATCCGTTCAGCCGTTTAGGCGTGAAAAGGTAATAGACAGACCGAAAGACGGAGAGAGAGTTACTTTCGTATTTATAATATTAGTATGGAAGTATGGATTTGTATGAATGGTGTATTATTTACACAAGTAGGTAGGTACAATATGGTGTTGTGAATACGCGATAATCTGTGTTAAATAATATGTCAACATCTCCATGGATAAAAAACGTATAATTTTTAGTTTTCTTTGGAAACACTCTTGGTTTAAATTAAACCCAAAACTCCTTTAGGAAATAGTAGATTGTTGGCCAAGGGAGTAAACAACTATTTTAAAGACGATAGTGTTTCTTTGAATCAAGCGGGGCAATTGCGTAACATATAATCAATCGGAATCGGTTTCATTTTGACAGTTCAACAACATTCATTGCGTTATTTACGTGTTGAGCAGACACATTTTTCGAGCTTATGAAGCAATGGATTAGCAATTTGCTTCAAAATTATTCAGGTTCCGATTGATAGTGTGTTACGCAATTAGGGTGTAGAGCGCAGCGAGGGATTCAAAGTTAGTTAATCGAGCTAAAAATGGTGTTGCTCCCGAGGTGGATACTCTACTTTTTATCACCCTTTAAGAGAAAATAAGTAAGTGCAACTTATGAATAAGAATAGTAAGTTTATTTATTTACATACAATTAGAAACAATAAGACATAACATAGAAATAATTAGAGGCTAATGATTATATTTGAACAATTATGGAAGTGCGTCGTAACAATTTTATTACTACCATCCGTTACAGCTGTAGATTTATTTACAGCTTGAGAATTAGAAATAGTCTGTGAAAATCACCGTTTTCATCTCAGGATGTACCTACATAGTTTTTGAGAAACTTGATTATTTTCTTGCATGGGTGCTGTAGGTGGGCGTGGAGACGGTTCTTTTAAATTGATATTTCTGACAATTCGGTGGCAAATTTTGGCTTTGTTTTCAATAGATTCTTCTGCTACTGAATAGTGAAGAGAGAATAGATCCTTCAGCTACTGTACATGATTTCCATCATCCATGTCTCTTTAAAACAGACATGTCCACTCCCGAATCTGCTAAGAAAGTGGCAGACGTTCTTTGGGAACAGTGGCCTGTATGTAGTTTAACATCAGGTAACTTTACATAAGTAGCAATTTCCTGAACAGGTAGTGATTTTCTGTGGCGGTATGCCTAACGAAATCGTTACTGCTACTGAATACCTGCGAAAATTCATTTTTCCAATGGGGTGTCTTGTACATTTGCCGTTTTGGTAACGGATAAAGACTCGATTGGTTTTCATATCAGAAGCGCGAAGTTTCTGGTATGTTTCAACATTAAGTTTGTACACTCCTCGGATAATAAACGATCTGTCGATTTTGATTTTTGTGTCTTTCAACTTTATCAAAAGTCATTCATCCGAGTGGGACTCAACATTATCGATTGTTAGATTAAGAAGCTCATTGCTACGACAATTTAAGCCCTATGAACTCCAAAAATCAAGACAGCCTGTAACAAAAAGAAACAAAGTAAGACTCACAAAATTAGATACGCTGTTATTAGCAACTAAGTCACTTTAATACCTACATAATACAACATTGTTACATAAGTAAATACTTAGTTGTGTCGGAAGATAGATTTCATCGGGAGCGTCATTTAAAAAGCTTCGACATTTTTAGCAGGAAAACACCTTGGATTTCTTCGGTTTATACCTTTCGGATTGTCGTTTCAGATAAGCTAATAATTTTAAGTATGTTTTGATAATAATGTCTTTATTGGTACTAACTGTAAATTTTAACATAGAATATATACTCCAAAGAGTTGTATGTTGTTTAGATTTGGCTAAATCTTGAAAATAGGCCAAAAAACACATTTTTCGAAAATTATTTCGCTCTTGCATTCTTCCAATGGATGAAACTGTCATACGCTTTCATAAAATTATCGCGGGATTTTGTAGGTAAAAGACTGTATCACATTTTTAGCGTCCGATACAATGTTCTTTGAAGTACCTAATATATTACTTTCATTCTCACTACTTGAGGAATACACATTAATTTTTTTATAAAACTAAAAAAATCCTAATTTGAGTAAATAATTACGAACGAAGGGGAATGCAATTCGCGCGTTTCTTTTTTCTCAAACTTTTTTTTTATTTGGCTCGCGCTCTGTTTACTTTGTCATACAGCCTGTTACTTGTTCATACAATGTTCGTGATTGATATCTTTGGTGATTGGAACTTTTACTAACGATATCCACATTTCAAATTCAAATCACTTTAGTTTTAGTCCCTTGGGATTAAAAAGTTATTTTGGTCCCTGTTTACGAAGGATAAACTAGCTCTCTTTGAATAGATGTGATAAAAAATCCTTTTCCTCCTTTCTTTACAAAACCGGGCTACAGTCCAAACAATTCGTTATTTAAATAATTGCTCCATAGCCTGTCGGACAAAAGCGCTTTACAAATACGGACAGCGCTTTGTCACAGCGCTGAAAATAAACTGAATCTATTACTGTATTTTATATACTTTTGATAAAATTTACTAAAAGATTCGTTGGAAAACTCCGGTGACCTATTTCAGAAATGTTTTGAATTGTATCTGAAGAATTGAGGGATTTTTTTATTAAATTTGCTTGTTAAAGAAGATTTAATTTTAATACCAAAACTGTTGTTGTATTATGGTTATCTTTGGTGTCCATAGTTACTGACTGAAACAACGTGATCGATAGAACCACTTATAAAATATTGTTTCTAAATTAGTCAGGTTGTTCGAAAACGATTTGTTCCGCATTCCCCTCACAAAGTTCGCCCCACATTTGATATTCCTGTTTCACCCTACAATTTGTTCCTTATTCGACTCGAAAACGGCTGTCTAACTCAATAGTAGAACAAAAACGTAAATCTGTTTTGCTTCCTGAAATTTAAAAAGGCTCGACGTAAAATCATAGTTAGCTCAAATCCATGTACTGGAGCTAGACCACCACCTCTATACACGACGCCTAGCTCCATCTCTTTCCCACACTCAAATAAGATTAAAATAATACTGCTTTAAGAGGTGGTGGTTGGCCCCCTGTACACTTAAAAAACACCTCACGTTACCTGATTATGCGATTGAATTACTCGTTCTGACTTCACTAACACTACGAAAGGTAAGTTTTAATGAAATCAGATCGTGAGTCAATAGTGTGTGGTGCCAGCTTCTGCTGCTCACACGATGTTCATATTGACATTAGAAATGAACTAGCAGAGTACAGTATGAGGCTTTTTGCTTTTGATAAAAGTCAGTCAATATCAATCTCCCCAGCCTTTTCCCCACTATGTGGGGGTCAGCTTCCACTCTAACCGGATGCAACTGAATAAGTATTTTACATGGAACGACTGCCTATCTGACCTCCACAACCCAGTTACTGGGTAACAAGAGACCACTTGGTACGACTGGTTGTCAGACTTTTTGCTTCTGACTATCCGTAACGACTGTCAAAGATCTACGAATGACAGCCGGGATCAACGGCTTAACTTGCTTTCCGAGGTGTTGAGGTGTCTCGATATGTAATGGATGGTCACCCATCCACGAACCGAACGCAGTAAGCAGTTTTTTAAACAAATATTTGTATGTGTAGTTTAGCACATTGGTACCTACCTACTTAATATGCTTGATGTTCAAATGCATTTTTTTAATTGCAGGGGTAGGTATCTACTGGTTACTGAACCTAACCGGAATTAAAAAATTAGAAATTTTACGAATAATTAGAAAAATCACCAAATTACAACATATGACCACAGCACCGTAGTTCATTACTCTGTACATTTTTTACAGAGTAATGTGATATACAGAGAGTTGACATCCGCGCGACGCTTATTTGCGCGTGCAAACATTTCAGTACCCGACTACACAGTTGTCGTTTGTTTGAACAGCGCGATTGAAAAACATTCACGGTTAATTATTTTCTCTATATTTAAATTTAATTTTTGGAGGAGCTCGTGGCTAAGTAATAACAGCCACATGGGTTAATCCATCAGGTTAGCAAGGCAAGCTATGTTTGCCAGGGTTGTCCGTGAATGAGTGACCATCTTTACATACCGAGAATCCTCCGTGCCTCGGAAAGCACGTTAGCCGTTGGTCCCGGCTGTCATTCGTGGATCTTTGACAGTCGTTACGGGTCGTCAAAAACCCGAAAGCCTGACAATCAGTCTTACCAAGAGATATCGTATTACCCAGGTACTGGGTAGTGGAGGTCAGATAGGCAGTCGCTCCATGTAAAATACTGGTATTCAGGTGCATCCGGTTAGACTGGAAGCCGACCCCAACATAGTTGGGAAAAGGCTAAACAGATTGATTGATTTAAATTGAATTTTTGGCCGAAGCTTTTCGTTTAGGGACTATTTTTATTTATTTTGTTATAAACAGAACTTACTAGTCTGTACTGGAAATTCACGTCAGCTCACTAACACACAGAATAAGGCTAAGCCAAAATTTGAGTCAGTGAAAAGTATCATCGCTAAAAAAAATGAGATGATAATTAATGCACATAAATATCGTCTTACCTACATATTGTATTTCTTATATAACTACATGCATTAGATGTGTATAACATGATGGTAACTAGCAGCAATTATTCTTAAATAGTACTTAATTTATTATGAAAAAAAAAACATATAAATTACTCAGATGTAGGTAGATATCTTGTTAATACACACTTAAATTAAATTATAGTATTCAATTATGTTGTCTACGGAAGAATTTAATTAATGTATTAGAAAGATAAACAGAATTAATTAATAACACTCGCTAGAATTTTTGTGCACAGTTATAATGTTGTTTGCACTAGTAGTCGAAAAGTTCCAAATCATTTTGAAAAACGAATGTCATAGATCTTCAACATATTTTGACAACTTCATGTACAAGTATGTAAAAAAGGGCAGAGCTCGTTGGGCGTCAGAAAATTGGTCATTTTGTAATTGTCACGCAAATGTAGATTTTTATTGAAGATTTTTGATTCGGATTAAACAAGAATTATTTAAGTAAGGTATAGGAATCTACTTCACCTACTGTAGAAAATATCTTGCACCGTTTGCATGTTCAGGTTTCTGTAGTCAAGTAAAAAAAGCATCGAAACCAGAAAACTTAGGAACTCTCATGTGTTAATTTTCATAATAATATCGTTTTGGCAGGGTGCCGAGATCGTCTGGTTAAGGTTAAGACCTCTAAGTTTTATCCAATAGCGTGCTTGTCTTCTCGTGGCTCTCTAGTTCGAGATTGCGTCCTAGTTTCATAAGCTAATTAGGAATATTTTCCCTTCGTTCTGTACCACTTATCTACGTTTAAGCAAATTATTGATTTGTTTTGATTGGTTTCACGTTTGCAGAATTGAAAACAAAGACGGGTATCATATTTTAAACGACTTTTCATATTTTTCTAACTTTATTAACTATTTGGTAAGATAGGTAGGTACCTACTGGTTGAATTAATCACTTTGTGACGGCAGCTACAACGGCTCATGCGCCAGACCTGACGACACACAAATCATGTATCGCGCAAGCAAAGTTCCAATAAAAGTCCCGATGTCAACCGTCGGGCAGTAGCCCACAAGACAACACCCGTCTAGTTGGAGGATCCTCCCTTTTCTATGGAGGCTGAGGAATTTTACACCCGGTTCCTCATAACTCTATAACTTGTTAAAAAGTCACTAAAACTTTGAATATTTGAAATTAATTATTAGGTACATCTACACGCAATATAAACTACAGTTATATAAATTCTTTGTTCCTAAACTAACGAAGCAACAACAAAACAACCTGTAAACAATATTTCCACATTTATTTATCGTACCTGGGTCATTTTCACAAAAAGTGTACACTGTTTTAAATATGTCGAAATTTATTTTTTTGTTTAGTTCGCTTTTTTTTCATTACATTCACAAGTGGTATTCTTTGCAATATATGAAAATAATAATAGAACACCTTATTCTGTAGTATTTAATTAAATATAGGTAATTTAATGCCTTTGGGAAACAAAAATTCTTCCATTCCGCAACTATAAGCTATCGATTATAGAAATAAAATAAAACACGCTTTGATTTAATCAACTGGTATTATTTATTAGTAATGGTTTGTACTTCAATATACAATAAAGAAAAATAAAATCACTAATAAAAAACATACATTTTTATCAATTTATTTTCCATTACGTTACTTTTTGGACGAAATTAGTTAAATTCTTTTTGGTAATTTACTCAATTAGGAAACAACATAGGAACTCTTTTTTAATTTATATTCATCAAATTATTACCCTCTAAATTACAAAATTTGATGACAATTAGATGGGATTTCGCTCTAAAAATTATATTTAAATCTAAATATAAAATAGGACAGTCACGGAATTGACTGTTCCAGTAACGGATTAGAATTATTAAGATTATTGTACATTAACAAGAAGACTTGAAAATATTGCATATACAAAATATTGCAAATTGTATACAATATGAACAGTTTTTGCTACTGAAACCTATGTAATTCAACATTATCATGAATAATATATATATATGAAAACATTATCATGTTTACTCCAAAGCTATAATTGCACATTGTCAAGAAAATGTAATCAAATAATTAAAATAATTATAAAAACATTTTCGACATAAAAAAAAAACAATATTATTATTACTGAAGTGCAGCCACCTTATACAAAACATTGGCTTAAGAGCGTTTACGCCTTGCGGCATTTTATACAAACTTTCAAGTTCTTTTTTTTTCGAAATGACGTAACCGATTTTAATGAAACTTGGTACGCATAAATGGGCTACATAGGTCTAAAAATTTATCAGAGAAAATTTAGGAAATCTCTTAAAAAAATATATTTGAAAATTTCTGTTTGTATGGAAAATTTAAAATCGGTCTAATTTAGCTGTAACACACTATTTTTGGAAAATATTCTCTGATAAGTTTTTAGACCTATGTATCCCGTTTATTATGCGTACGAAATTTCCTTAAAATCGGTTCATTCAATCCGAAAAAAAGGACTTTATATTTTGTATGAAATGCCGTAAGTCGTTATTATTATTACACCTATATTTAAATCAACATATATGAATGAAAACAACATTATAATATTACCTATTCTAAAACTATAATTGCACATTGTCAAGAAAATGAGATCAAATTATTACCAATTCATTATGTTCTTCACCAAAAGAACAACGCAAGAACAACCATTTTTGTTACGTACCTGAAAAAGAAATATTAGGTAGGTACTCATGTCAATATTATTAAAATGCATACATTTTCTTCGAACTTGTGTCATTTGAGCATATGAACATTTATAATTAATAATTTCTGAACATTAGAATTCTTATTCACAGTCACAAAGTGACATGAATATAATGTACCATCTTCCTAAGAATTCCATTCCGAAACTTTTTAGTTCCAATTTTACGTTACCTGCGTTTTGGTAACGGAAGGGAAGTATCGGAAGTCTACCTTTAAACATTTTTGTTTAATTTATTTTTAACTAACACATCAGACCAACAAGCTTGGTATTAAATTGGGTTCACTGAAAGTTTATAAAGATTTTAAAATAATTTGCAAGAAATAAAATTGTAGTACTTACTTCGAAATTGGTTGCGGTTGTGGAATATCAAAAACGGACCGTTACTAAAGTGCGTGTTTCATCGTCTGCTGGTCGCGGTCAAAATGGACGAATCATTGTGGTACAGCCAATGACAGCCTTACAAATGTTGTTATTAACAAAAAATATGCATAAGTGGTAGTTTTAAATGCGATCTTACGTAAAAAATGGGGTTTCGGAAGGGAATTTTCCACCTTAGCTAATTTATGTCCTCACACAAATACAATTATTTAAATATTTTGTGTAATGTTACGCTGCTTCTGCAATTATGAAAGAAATCGTAAACAACTATACTTTCCGAAAAATCAATCACATTAGTATTAATAAGTCAACAAAATATATAAAAGTTATGTTATTTTACTGTAATTGGTAGTGGGACAGCGCTAAAATAGGTACCTTCTACTAGTATTTTTGAAAATTACGGTAATATTACTGTATTTTTATGTAGCAACAACATATAATATTGTTAAAAACTAACCATAGATCCATATTTTTAGTGTTGTTTTTCTTAAATGTGGAAATTATTCGTTAAATATTTATCAAAAGTTGTGGGACACTCCCGAAACCCGAATGTACACTTTTTGTGAAAATGACCCACCTTCGTGTTTGTTTTCGCGACATTCCGCATTCGCGGTCACGGATAGTCTGCAGCGTGAGAATATAATATAGACAGTCGGAATTATCACTAAAATTAACAATAAATTACCAAGTTACATCCGCATGAAATATTACTGTGTCTAAATTGTTTTACAAGTCCTTTATTATCTTATCAAAGGTCAAACTAGAATCGTTCTTTCAATACCAAACGTATTTATTACATTTATTACAAAGATTAGCAACAGATCATTGTTAACAAAAAAAAAATCGATTACTTTGTCGATCGGACGTCAAATCAATCTTCATAAATAATAATGAATTCTAAATGCCAATCGTGGTATTCAAGACCTTGTCTTCTCATTAATTGTTTACATAAGTTTAAGAGAAACTAAGTAGGTATATAGAGCGTTCGCCGACCTTGGTAGTTGTTAATGAATGTGGGATAGTAACAATACAATCGAGAATTTATAACCTGACCTCGTGGTATATTCACATTATTGTTAAAACAAAGAGCAGGTCAAAGTATATCCGCACGTTTGTCTGCGGTTAAGCAATGTTGTGTCTGCTAATTGGATGGGTGACCGACTAGGAATTTCAGTTATTTTAATTCCGGAGTTTCCATGTTCTTAGGAAGATATGGGAGGGAGATTGTTTAGTTAAAATTACAGGGACGTAGTCGAAAGATTTTAAGCTAACATTTACTTAATTTAAATTGGTATTAATTACTTTTCATTTGGTGAGAGTTTTCCTTTAGACTAGTGAAACTAATTAAGCGATCCCTTTTAGTGACCCAGTTTGAAACAAAGGGAGTTTAATAAGTGAAGTTTCAATTCGGCAAAAAATACATCAGGTTACGAATGTTATTCGGAAGATTGATTACAAAAGCAAAACCCAGAAAAAATCAGACAAAGAGGAAATAAGAAATGCTGGCCTACGTGTTTTCTTACACTCATGAAATGAGTTATTTAGTTAAAGCATGCTTTTGAAAGATATATTTTCCAAGCCAAAATTCGAACACTGTTGGTAACATAATCAGGTCGCTGGCACATAATGTAGGTACATGTCAGCATATTACCGACCAGAATAAACAAAGCTTTTATTTCCGATTTTCACCAATTTTACTTTTATTTAATAGAGTAAGTCCGTATAATAATTCATACATAACAGAATGTTATGAAAAATGACCTAACTCAAAGGTATTCACCATGATTTTCCAGTACATAAAATACGATAATGTACGCGGTATACACAACATATTTAATTACATACAATTACATTTTGTTACTAACTTGATATTCTTATATAAGTATATATTACAAATTGCCCTAGCATACTGTTGTATAATACCGCATTTCTTTTTGTTAACTTATGTTGTCCCACGCTGGGTAAATAAAATAAATAAATAAATAAAATTCTTTTAATTCAGACAAGGTCCATTTGGTTAGTACAACACACAGCTTAGAAACTAGTGTTAGTACTTACGTCTACTAGAAAAAACGAAACAATTTCTTGCGGACGGCGAGCAATGGGTAGCTCGCCGTCTGGTAAGGACTAAGCCCGAGTCGACGGCGCGTCGTGTTCCACGCGCGCCTCAAAGAGATGTCAGCACTATTGACGGGGTCCGCTAGGGCCGATGCCAGCTAGGGTTGCGGGATGTTCGAAAGAGTTACCGTGGCCCCGGCACAGGCAACAGAAGGAACACGGGTGGGTTTTAGTCAGTAAAAGTCTGACACGCCCTCCCGCTCCGCCCAGAGCGGGAGAAGTCATTTGATGATTTCCCATCCACAAAAAAAAAAAAAAAAAGCCAAAATTCGAACACAGTTGGTAACATAATCAGGTCGCTGGCACATAATGTAGGTACATGTCAGCATATTACCGACCAGAATAAATAAAGCTTTTATTTCCGAAGTTCACCAATTTTACCATTATTTAATAGTGGAAGACCGCATAATAATTCATACATAACAGATTGCTATGAAAAATGACCTAACTCAAAGGTATTTATCATGATTTTCCAGTACATAAAATACGATAATGTACGTGGTATACACAACATATTTAATTACATACAATTACATTTTGTTACTAACTTGATATTCTTATATAAGTATATATTACAAATTGCCCTAGCATGCAACAGTATAATACCGCATTTCTTTTTGTTAACTTATGTTGTCCCACGCTGGGTAAAGATCTCCCCCATATTTTTCCAGTTCTTTGTATGTTTTACCTTTTCCGACCAATCTGAAAGAACCAATGCAGATCATCACGCCAGCGATTCCTAGGGCTTTTATAAGTACCTAATTTAAATCAGGTTCCGCCGTCCTAGAATTCTACCCCGTTGAAGAAATATCATAAAAAATTCTTACGACACAACAACATCTTCGATACATTCCAACTTCTTTATACACAATTAAAATACGATACATTATTTTACTATTATTTACTACTATTTCTACTCTATCATTTACAATGTTTTGTACAAAGAGAAACAATAAAAACCCGTTGTTTATTCTATGACGAGGGTCATTCCACTTTTATTGATCACTGTACATAATTTCCATATTCGCGTAAAAATATTCTTTTCATGGTTTCGGTCTAATTGGTTTTCTAATGAGTCTCTATCAATAAACTCATTATTTCCATCTCGGGAATTATTTTCCACTAAACATGATTTATTTGTGAGCGAATGAACTAGAATGACTTTGCATTGTTCTCAAAATTCGGAAAACCACAGATGTTGGCCCCTGCCAAATATGGAAAAAACCATTGCATTCATGTCAAAAATGAGATACAGTTGCTAAAGATTTTTGAGGTTAAATGGTCTAAGTAAGTTTGAAATAGGAGCATCAACCTTTCCTACTGCAAGCAACACTGCAATATACTCTGTGTTGCCAGAAACATAAAAACGATGCAAAAATATGTTGCACCATTTTAGTCAACTATGTAAACAAGGCTTTAGGGAGAAGTACACAGATCTTCAATCTTTTGTCAATGATCTCCTTCACCCATGTGACATCCACCAACCCGCACTGGGCCCGCGTGGTGGATTACGGCCTCTCCCCCTCTCTGAGAGGGGGCCTTTGTCCCAGCAGTGGGAATATAATAAGTTAATCATGCATGTAGATAGTAGATAGTAATTTAAGGTAAAACACGCACCTGCGCCATCTGTTGTAAGGCCAAATAAATTCTTAGAAACAAACAGAGAGAACCCGGTTCAATTTATAGGAGAATTAATCAAGGGAATCCATTGTTGGAGCGTCAATGAGAGCCAATCAATTAGACACACCCGCCTTGCTAGCCTCCCTTATCGGTTTTTTTTTGTGAATTAATCTTGTGACCTACTTTACTGTTATTTTGGTAACATCGCGTTTATGTTACGAGAAGAAATAGGTAAGGTGCATTTGACTACACATAATATGTGCTTTATCGAGAGGATAATACAATTTTCTGACATTTAGGTACTAGCACGATTACAAACTCACGGGATAAAAGCTGCAAAACAATATTCGGTTCTTTAAGATGCTGTTGGTAATTATTTTCTAAGCCAACTCTCTTGTTCCTAAATATAGATAGATAGATAGAATACTCTTTATTATGTACACCATAAAAAATTTTTGAAAGAAAAAAATATATCTTACAAATAAAATACTTACTTAAACATGAAATAATTACAGAATTCTATAAGAAGTTCATAGAAATTAAACTTCACTATCAACCTTGAAAGCTAGATATCCTAGAAATGTGTCAATGTAGCATTAATGTTAATGTGGTAAATTATTGAGAATAACCCGACAACGACGTTGACTAAACTTAATAGAATTAGCACAATGGGACATAGTCTGTATTATTAAAGGGATTTTCCTCTTGAAAAGTTGTCTCTGTTTAGCATTATTTAGATAAACTTCTGCATACTTGGTAGTGATTTAGTTTTATTTTTGAAAATCATATTTTCCGAAAATGTTTAGAGTTAAACTTAACGTTATGTCTTTTTCTGCTCCCATTGATATTGTGTTTATAATAGACGAATATAAATTTAATAAGCATCAATAAAACCCACAACCTTCCTCGTTTATCATAAACTCCTAGTAGGTACTTCATTTGTCTTCCCCATTGAGACAAAATGACAGACTATTTCATTTTTCATTAGACAGAACAATTTCCCGGGTAAAGGTAGAGAATATAACAAGCTTTCTACTAAACGAGCGTTTTGTGGTAAACTACGGAACCAGTACCACGTAACAATGTTGTGCATCTCTGTTTTGCTAAGTTACAATAGATGGTGATAATTATTTATTTATTTATTTCATCACGCATATTTAAACATCATCGTTTGAAAAGAGAAATGGAACGCGAAGGTTTGATTGTGTATTGTACGTATGTTTGGTAATTGATGTTGTTTCAAACTTCTGGTTGGATATGCTATCCTGGTAGTTGTGAACTGTACTTTGGCAATGGATTTGCGTTTGAATGTTAAATAAGTGTTTTTCCTTAGTTTATAAAGTAGGTAGTAGGAATTTTAGGTTTATGTAAAAAAAAAACGACCAAAGATATAATCTGCTTTTAAGCTACTTTTATTTTTTTAATTTGCAACTTCCGAAAAGAAAAATAATTGACCGTCAACAAATTGCTACGCACTCTTCCGTGACCCAATAAATTCTACCAGCTTCCAAAGAGGGAAGATTTCCTAACGACCAGATAAGCGCTTTTAGGCGAACTTCCAACAAAGATGTCTTTGAACTATTCAACTTTATTTCTAGATCTTGTGTCAATGTCCTTAAAATTATGTGATCGAACAATAACGTTAACTTACAAATAGGCAATTTACTTAAATGAACAGTTAAACAATTATTCCGCTAATAAATCATTATTATGGTTGGAATGTTTTCGTAATAGATACCTAGTAAAAGAAAATGCTATTAGTATTATAATATTATTAGAAAGTAACCGCTTTCCTTCCATAGTTCCTTATGATGACAATCAAATCACTAAAAATTACCTGCATAATGTTTCTAAAATTAAATAAAACTATCTTATCAAATAACAGTAATAAAATAAACATATTAATTATTCATAACTGCCTCATTGAATCATTGGTTTACTGGTCGCAAGCGCAGCTTCTGAGCGATGCCCAAAGTATTATTGAGTTTATCCAATAGGAATTTCTCAGACATCCCTATTACAGATGATCACTAACAATTTTTATTTGGTCCGTCAGGTAGATTATTAAAAAATATTGGACACGTATTTTTTCTTTTTTTATATAATCGAAAACGGTGATACATTTAGTTAAAATATGGCATGACGTCACGCCTTGCTAGATTTTATTTAAGTAATTTTTTATTAAGAGGGCTTTTTGTCACATTTTCTCACCTCTCTCGCTCACAAGGGACCAAATTTTTAAGAATGTTAAATGAAAAGATAATATTTTGAAAAATGTAAATAATTGGTGAACTAAGTTATATTAATTTAACAGGTTATTATTAAAAACACATTTTTATTGTGGCATTTATTTAACTCATCTCAAAAACAGATCATAATACTTATTGAGCTAAATTTATTAGATAACACAATAGAAATGGGTTTTTAATCATTACCTACTAAATTCATAATCATAATCTTTATTAACAAAAAGCAAATACAATTTGTCCATCTCAACCAAAACACACAAACGCCATTATAGGAATTACAACGCTTTGCATTATTTGAGACAGAGTGAACGTCTGTGCTAGTATACACAGTGTTACAGACACAGGCGCCTTCCTCTTGCAGTTCATTCATTGACAATTTGCTGCACTTTGTAGGAGTTATTGTAATAAGTATAAAACTTAGCTTATCATAATTTTAAACACATTAAAATTTATGTAAGCAAGGAATGGGTGTGGGTGTTTAAATTGTTATTATTTAGTGGTTCGCCAATTGACTACATTTTTCAAAAAAGCATCTTTTCATTTAACATTCTTTAAAATTTGGTTCTGTAGGAGCGAGAGAGGTGACAAAATTCGACAGCCCTCTTAATATTATATGTTATAGTAAAAAAATACGTGACTAATATTTATTTATTGTCTGACTGATGGACTAAATATAATTTTTATTTTCTTTTACCCAGGCATCATCCTTATTACAACCAGCATGAAGCTTGGATTTTTACCCGGTTAAAGGCAACAGGTTTGCCCTCTATTACATGTAACATATTGGTGATATGTGGGTGTACAACCTCTGCTTTTCTGAAAATACAACAGGAGTGATGTTATGTAATTATCTATTAACTGTTCTATTGTGTGATTGCCTCGTGGGTCTAGTGATCGGAAGCGCTACTGCTGAGCATGAGGTCCTGGGGGCCTACTCTGAAGCATAAATCCGAAGTATCGGCCGAATATTCGGAAGTTTTCTACTACACTTTTTTCTATTTCGTTCGGTCGAATTTACGCTTCGGAGTAGGCCCCTTATGCTCGATTCCTAGGTCGGGCAAAGTGTTATTGGGTTTTTCTATCTGGAATTTCTCAGTAGCAGCCCGGGGTCTGGATTTGTGCCCGATTGATGGCAATAGGCTCGCCCCCTATTACGTAAGACTTAAACATAACTGGCGAAATGATGTCACGATAAGTATGTGTTCCATAGTAAATTACCAACACTTTTCTTATTGCAATGATACAATTTCTACGTCCGGTGACACTTTCACTAAAACCTTTCATTATACGTGAGGTCACTAATAACAGAATACCTACAAAAATAATGGTGCTTCTTGTTTTCCCTTTTTAGGCCCTAGTTACGTACTTTCGTAGTTTATTAGCTGTTACGCCAATTTCTTTGGAAAGTGTGTTCATGTAACGACGTCTTGTGGTAAACAAAATTATGTCGTTGAATGAATGAATATTTATTTACAAAGTCTTTGGTTACAAATTATTTTGATTCGCATCTGCTACTGTCAGCTTGAATCATACCATTACTGGGCAAAATGCTGGCTTAAAACAGAGGTATTAATATAACGAGGTGTTACAAAAATTAGGCCTTATTTGATTTTAATGAATTATTCACTTAAGACGGCTAATTCGTTTTCAGAGATACTGAATAACTGCGTTTGCAATTTAGTTTCCAATCATGTACACATATAGTTATATGTATAGGTATACGTTTTTGAAAAAAACAACTTTAATACAGTTATATAAAGTCCAGTTTGTGCTACAATTTCTACTCTTTTAACAGTAGGTACTATAGCGACCAGCCACGATACATAGGCAGGTCACTATCTATTTTGTGTGCGGGGTATCGACTTCGAGGTGTGTTTTGGGGAATCTTCGTAGTGATATAAATAGGAAGACCGTTGCACTATCAATCAGATTTATTGGCTTATTTCCAAGCAACAATATATTATATCACTGGGGCTAATTACACTGACTCCATATAAAACAATATGACTTTACGTCCTCACCTATTCCTATTCTAAGTTTTCGAATAGAAAACCAGAGTTTGTCTTATCAGCCAATGTTATAATCCAAAGAGGATTCATGCGGAAGGCAGGCTCAACTAAAGATTCTACAGTACTTACTAGTTCACTTTATTTTTCCACTAGCATAAAGTTAACATTACTTTTTATGTCATTATCATTATAATCCGTAATAAAACTCCTTAAGTTAGTATAAATTCCTCAAATGTCAAGACTTTATAAAATAGTCTTTCAATAGGATTACTTGATGTTGGAGAGTTGTATTGATGACTTTAATGATTAGAATTCTGTAAATACATATTTGTTACGGTCGCGAAGCATATTTTAATCAACATAAAATCTAATACTGACATGCAAATTGCAAAAAAAACATAAGAAAATTTTAATTTCACGGGCTACCTTAGCGCTCCCCCTTTAAGGGGAAATAATAAAGAGCCAAGGATTTGAATACGGAATAGATCGTTTACTATGTTCAAATCACAGGTATAGATCTAAAAAGCATGCAACTTAATGGCAAAGTTGAATAATGACCCGGACGCTCACATAAGTAAACATTAAAAGATCTTTAATAATAGATTTTTTATTTGAGTTCATTTGCTTTGTACTCTAAATACATCTAATGGACGGGAAACGAGAGTCAATTTATTGCACCATTCATTTGTGTGAACATAATCATATAGCACTCGAATATACATCTATATACCCATTTATGTGAAGGTGACCTTGCACATAAGTAGGTAATCTAAATGATAATATTATAATGTGAACAAAGCTGGTTAAACTTAAATATCAAGTGGAAAAGTGGGTGACCTAGTTATTTTGACATTAATGTATAATAATTTGTCTAACGTTTGAAAGGAATTCTAATAACAAAGACCTTCTAAAACTATTATAATTAACTTATTTTGGTGAACTTGACACTTTATTATTTGGAGGAACGGAAAATAAATTAATTTAATATTGTTTGCTGAATATATAAGTAATCAAAATCAATCTGCCTAGCCTGTTCTCAACTATGTTGGGGTCGGTTTCTGGTCTAACCAGATGCAGTTGAATACCAGTATTTTACGTGGAGCGACTGCCTATCTGACCTCCACAACCCAGTTACTGGGTAATACGACACCCCTTGGTAATACTGGTTGTCAGACTTTTAGGGCTCTGACTACCCGTAACGACTGTTAAAGATATACGAATGACAACCGAGACCAAAGGCTTAACGTGCTTTCCGAGGCACGGAGAGGCCTCGATATCTAATGAATGGTTATCCATCCACGAACTGACCGCAGCAAGCGTAGCTTAACCTTCGATCGACCTGTGCGGCTGTTATCGTTTAGCCGCGAGCCCCCGATAAAAGTTACCGTGCAAACTAATAAGAAAATCTCTTTCGAATTTCCGCATTTTGAACTCTTTATTGGAAAAGACTGGCAAAACCTTCCGGTCTTATACAGCGTGTATTAGAAATGTGAGGTCATATTTAATGTTGTGGTTCAGAGCATCAAACTGAACAACTTTCTCCGTGGGACTAACATTGTAATCGCGAAAAAAAATCTGCTGTTCCTTACATTTGGGTTCGAATAGGTATTGAAGTTTCAAATGTGACAGCTGATTAGTTTTTCGCCTATAACTTCTATTTTACGTATTTTACGTTTCGTTTTTACGTAAGGTAGGATGCGCTCAGGCTAGTTGGAGCGACGATCTTCGCAGGGTGGCTGGTAGCAGCTGGATGAGAGTCGCCGAGAATCGAGCTGAATGGCGTGGAATTAGAGAGGTCTATGTTCAGTATTGGATTTCTGTACGCTGGTGATGATGGTGAACTTCTATTTTTATTTTGTCTTGTTAATTCCTCGGATAAATTCTTAGGCACAGATAAAAAACTATTAGTCACATCTGTAATCCGTGCCTGCAGCACACTCATCGTTCCTATGAATTTTGACGACCATCTAGTTATTTGTAGGGCTGTCACGAAGAAAATTATAAATATGACAACCAAAAATTAACCACGACAGAATTTCTTTGCAAGCATTTCCAGATTAATGTTTTGTTGTTTCCGAAAATTCTGCTTATCTCGGTAACTTAATCGACGTAAAGTCAAGCTGTAAATTCAGCCTATAAAGTCAGACAGAACTGAGGCTTTAATCCAAATATCATCACAGCTTACGCCCCGAATCACAGCTTAACCCGAGCCCGAAAACTGGGTCACATAGGTCTGTTTGCCAACCCTATTGTACGCTCAGACCGCGAGGGTGGTCGAAATAGTTTCACGCTAAATAATTCAGCAAATCTTAGGTCGTGTAATATCGGAAAAGGTCGTGAATACTCGTACAAGTTCGTAAATACAGTCTGCAAAGCGTCTGGCATAAAATATGTACTAAGATATTTTATCGGTACTTAATGTTGTTTTTACGACGTGCTCATAGTTTTTTAAATGTAATAGTGAAATATGATTGTTGTAAATCTTCCTTCTGAGTTCTTAAGCTGTCTAAGTCTTGACCTAGACAGCTAGACGTAGTAATAATAAATGATCTAGCACTTCCATTGAGTCACAAACATGATGCAGCAAGTTTCAGTTAGAAGTAAAAAACCGGTATAGGTTTAAAATAAAACAGAATGTTTATTCTCTTATATAATACAATATACTCTTTATTATGCACACCATATGAATTACAGATATAAATGTAGATATTTTTACATAGAGTGACACAATAGGCGGTCTTATCGCTAAAAGCGATCTTTTAAAGATAATCTTTGGATGGATAAAAAAGGGGAACGAGAGATGATACTGTAGGTAGTCTGTGGGGTACAATTTACATATTATACAATAAATACATACATAAAGCATAAACTTATATACAAAACTAGCTTCTACTCGCGGCTTCGCCCGCGTCACATCCTGGATCCAATTGTGAATCTAAACCATCCAGGGACTCACTCAAAAATTTCATAAAAATCGGTCCAGCCGTTTAGGAGAAGTTCAGTGACATACACACGTACAGAAGAAAGATTTATAGGCATAAAGTTATAGATAATGATGAAACAAGAGCAATGAACATACAATATAATGATAATGATTAAAAAGAGAGCTTAGGAAGAATTATTTTACCATAATTTTAAAAATTGACAATGGTTGAGAACGTCTTATCGACATGGCGATACGGGCAAGGCATCTCTGTTCAAGTCCTATAAAAACCATGGTCATAGAAAAATAATGGTTTACAGACCTGTCAGACAACCTAAGATATGCAAACGAAAGAAAAACCTGTTATTTCTTTTACGAACATTCTCAAAAATTATATACTAGGTGTGAAAGTATCTTAACAATTGTCAGTAAACGTTGTTTCCCGCGATAATATGCGTTCGCCGAATCCATTATGTCCAATACAGATCATGATCAGATGAGCCGCTTACGATAATTAATTACCGATGGAGGAATGTAGCGTGTGCTGAGATCTTGGTCCATTTACAACGTTTATGTGCACTTCCCATCGTGATTCGACATTGATTTATTGTTATCTTTTCACTCGAGAATTTCGGTTTCATCTCGGTTGAGACGCGTGTTGTCGTGTGTCGTTTCTTGAAGTGTGTGTTACTAGGCACTTCACTTAACTTTTTTTTGTTGCATGATCGTGTTTTGTCTTCATGACAAGAATTCAAGAAGCTTTGGCTTCCTAAGAACTCGGTGAACGGCCACATAATAACGGCTGTCCAAATACAGGGTGTAAGGGACTGCCCTCCGCAAACTAACAGGGTGCATTCAGCTACTTATTTTGAATCATATTCCACCGGAAATATTCTCAGGAAAATTTTCTTTTTTTATCGTTTTTTTTCAGTTACTGTTCCTTTATTTCAATGTAAAATTACAATCTCTGTACGCAGCACTCCATTTATGCAAATAAAACAGCTAAAATCAAAACATCAGCAATGGATGTTGAAATACTCGGCGGCCGAAGGCTCGCTGCGCTGCGAGGCAATAAAACAAATCACATTTATTGGATTCCCATAACGTTCCTGAAATAATTTCATATACCGGTCATCTTAGTACTCGTATGATATACTGCATTCACCCGATGGGGTGAATTCAATGGGGTGATTCTGTGGAGGGCTGTCCCTTACGCCCTGTATAGAAGGTTTTTTGTCACTGTAATGTCAAATACTGGTGAAAATGACAGATTTTCGTGACAGCCGTTAGATGACGGAACCGCTTTCCCAAGAAACCAAAACTTTACTGGCAACTGGCAGACGGCTAAGTTAAATTACCAACAATGTAATTGCCACTCTTTTATGAACGGAGGTAATTATGGAATATTAGGTACGAGTAAGTACTGTTTCCCACGACTACGTCTGCGACTATTTTATATTTCATCATTTTTAGGGTTCCGTACTAAAAGGGTGCCAAACGGAATCCCATTTGCTAAGCCTCCGCTGTCCCCCGCGTCCGTCTGTCTGTCAGCGGGCTGTATCTCATGAACCGTAATAGGTAGACAGTTGAAATTTTTATAGATCGTGTGTTGATATTACCGCTATAACAAAAAATAATGAAAGTAAAATAACGTTAAAAATTAAAGGTTTTTTTTTTATTAAAGTAAAAAACGTACTTGGTGTTAAATATTGTACGGTGGTACGGAACCCTTCGTGTGCAAGTCCGAATCGCACTTGGCCAATTTTTTAATACCTACAAAATTCCTGGATGAAAAGTAGCAGTAGCTAGTAGTACACACGGCTACATATCAAGCTACACACTTCCAGTATAAGCTGACCTCTGACTGTACGGGAATCCTATACAATGCGAGATCAGCTTATACTGGAAATGTATGGCTTGATATGTAGCGTGTGCACCTATGTCCTGCTCTAAGTCCCAGGCTACCTATCTATCCCATCGGCTCAGTGGTTTAGGAGTGAAAGGTTACAGACAGACAGAGTTACTTTCGCATTTATAGTATTAGTATGGATCGCCATTTTCAGGGTTCCGTAGTCAACAAGGAACCCTTATAATTTCGCCATGTCCGTCTGTCTGTCTGGGACTTAGCTCAGAGACTCTTTTCAGGTACCCGTTTGCATAATGTTAAGCTTTAAAGTGCTAATTTTTGTTAGTCCAGTCCAGTCCCCCCCTCCCCCCCCCCCCGCCAGCAAAAATGGTTGTTTTTGGATCATGTGAATAAAATCACGGCAGTAATACCTACATATATATAACGAAATTAAAAGGAAAACTATCACAGCTAAGTAGGCTTTACAAGTTAACGAGTAATAGTAGACTAACTTACATTTGCAGTTGGAATGTATGAGAGAACATGTTTTTCAACTACAATGTTAAGTTTGTTCTTGGGATAAATTCATGCCAACTACGGAACCCTTCATTGTGCGTGGTACGACACGCACTACCCAATTTTTTGCCGATTTTTTTTTTTATAATCACCATGCCTGGCAGACGGATTAGGATTTTGATGTACGGTGCTGCTGGTCTTCTTGTCTTGACGTCTACTTTCCCGGTTACCTTTTACGGCACCCTGGTTTGAAAAGGGTTCGTTCCAATTCATTACCTACGCTCGTGTCATTGGCCTTCTAACCCATATTTTTCTATAGTCGGGAGCTACATAGGTCCAATCTCCCAAGTATGAGAACACGTAGTAGCACATACATAAGTATTCGACACGAGTATTCGTAACGATAAGTCCTCATCTGTCTCTGCTATCTTTCTTTTGCTGTGTCACGATCGTTCTTAAGCTAAGGTTTATCACCTAAGCATACATATACATTGTGGAATGCCATAAAGTATTGAGTAAGTTTTGAGTATTCTGTATCCCAACACAGAACAGTGGTACTTCTTGTCGTCATTCTAATGACAACTCACTGCCAAATACAGAGCCATCTTTCATGCAATGTGACATGAAAATGTAACACAGTAACTAGACGAATTTGTTTCAACGTGTATTACATTTCATGTTATATTTCACCAAACTGTACTCGGCAAAAGATTAATTTGTCAATAGAGGTGATTATAAATTGCAATATCTTTTGTATCTTTCATCTATAATAATTGTAGCGTTGGGAAAGCACATGTCCAAAGTACATTAAAACAGGCAAATAATAATGATGCCTAAGTCTTATATGTGAAATAAAATTAAAACGAGCAATTCCTGGGCAAGAATGTTGCGTTAATTTTAAGTAATCACTTCTCGTAAGATGCGTCGTTACAAAAACTTAATACGTTTATGTTGAAAGAATTAATTAAGATACAAGAATGTAATAACATCACATCTCACCTGTTTTACTCGAAGCGACAGGCAGGAGTATATTGTACACCTATATTTCGCTAGTCTTTTGCCAAGGCACAAATTTTTTTGCACCATTGAATGGGTCCGCTAGGGCCGATGCTAGCCAGGGTTGCGGGATGTTCGAAAGAGTTACCGTGGCCCCGGCACAAGCAACAGAAGGAACACGGCTGGGTTTTAGTCAGTAATAGTCTGACATGCCCTCCTGCTCCGCCCAGAGCGGGAGAATTCATTTGATGATGACCCGTCCAAAAAAAAGGCACAAATTTTAATAATGCAAAAAAAAGCCCAATAACTCTTTGCCTGACTTGGGAATCAAACCCAAGATACCTTCAACGTAATTGCACTTGCTGTTACTACACCAACGAGTAAACTGGTAATATACAATTTAAATGAGGTTTAGATAGATAAGTTTATAACAGTAGAGGAAATTCATAATTTATTACAACATTTCCTCAAAGGAAACGTTGTGGTAAGCGGGCACGTCGTACCATGAAGTTATGTGGTTCATTCATGTTTGTTCATTCATTCGGTCTTTCGTTCCTTGTTATTGCGACCTCGTTCAGTCTTGTGTAATCGTTGACCGCAGACTGTATTGTTGTAGGGTTTAAAATACTGTAGAACTACAGCTCATGTTTTTCTTGTTCCTGTATGTACCTACATTGTTGTTGTGAAAATAATACTTATATGGAAAATACTATTTTCAACATCTTTTTATTTGCATTCAAAAATTCAAAAGGTACTACTGAGTTTTTGAATGGAAATAACTTGAGTTAAAGGTATTGGCAACATTTTGAGTACAACAGACTCCAAACAAAACCAAATACGCCTTAATTACCTTTTCGTTTATTTCTTAGAATGTTACTGTAAGAAAGGGCCACTTCTCCTAAAGAGTTATAAAGTTTTGGTCAATGCGGTCTCTCGTTGTTTTCTTGCAACTTGAGACATGGTTCCATTATGGTGTTTTAAATTAAACAGGACTAAAAGTACAAAATAGTTATTTGAAAAACCACATAGATTAGATAGGAATGATCAATGTTCGTGCCTTTTTTGTATGAGAAGAGGCCTTTGGCCTGCAGTGAGATAATAAGAGGCTGGTGTTACAATTAGCTATGGAAGGTTAGTATCTATTGGCACAGATAAGATAAAACATACTTGTGCAAATATTAACCACTCAAATGTCCAGGCGGCTATGGTTGCCCAAAACTCTTTAGCGTTAAGCGTTGGAAACTAGAGCGGTATTTAGATATAAAACTTTTTTTTTAATATAATAAATAATAATTAGGTACGTCATTTTCTTCGGGCGCTGGATTGAATAAATATAAAAATAAAAACTGCAATAAATATAACTTTTTCCCATTTTCGCGTTTTCTTACCATGGTAACTTTATAAGAGCTTTTAAAACAGTATACTAGATGATTCTGTATTAAAAAAACGCGTCTATGGGTGTATAGAACGTTATAGGTGTGCGACAACATAACATCGGAAAAAAAAAATAATATTATACATTAAATCGACTTCAAAAAGAAATTAACTCAAAATTATGAAATAACTTTAATTTCGGAAGTCGGTGTCTTGAGATCTGTATTCTGTGTTTTTTGCCACCGACTTCCGAAATTATAGTTATTTCATAATTTTAAGTTAATTTCTTTTTGAAGTGGATTTAATTTTTTTTTAATGACTTTTTATTTCGTAATTTTTAGTATTTGTTCGTAATAATTAGTTAATAGCTTTGTTGTAAATATTGCACTAGAATTTGACCAAGGTTTTGAGATGTTTTTTTCCCTTTGACATCACACCCATCGCTCGTTTCAATAGGCCAGGCCGTCACACTTACACGTAATAGTCCGTATCTTGAATACTCCATAAGTGATTTTGATGAAACTTGCACAGTTCTCTAAGTTGAAGTAAATGTAAACCAGTAAAAAACACAATTACAATCCGATTAATAGTTTCAGAGAAATGCGTGGACAAACATACACCCATAAAATTTTGTATATTTGATTGGAAACCCTAATAGATTATCATATATCAATATACGAGTATTGCAGTTCCAATAATATTACATATATACGTGTCGAATTGATAACCTCCTTCTTTTTTTGAATAGGTTAAAAAAAAGTTTCATTGTCAAGTGTCTCATAAGATTTTTAACAGTTCTATGGTTGACCTAAAAACGGTAACGAAAGTGATGATACTTTCAAGGTCACAAGTTTCTTATGAAAAGTCCTCAGTGATGTACCAACCATCTCTCTCAGTCTCATCAGAATTATTTAACGCAGCTGTTTCTACAAGATATATATTATTAACTGAGACATAAACTTTAATCTCTTCATACTCTGTAATTGAGACCGCGGAGTGAAGGGGCGGAGTAATAAACGACTGATTTTACAACTTTTGTTCTTAATATAATATTAATCCAATAAAAGTTTAAGCTAGTAGGTTCTCATGGGAACTTGGAGTTATAGTTTGTGCGTAAGAAGCAAATAGCAAACGCTACTGCTGAGCACGAGCTCGTAGATTCGATTGCCAGGACGTGCAAAGTCAACCAGGGCCGCGGGATGTTCGAAAGAGTTACCTTAGTCCTGGCACAGGCAACTGCAGGAACACGGGCGGGTTTTAGCCAGTAAAAGTCTGACACGCCCTCCCGCTCCGCCCAGAGCGGGAGAAGTCTTCTATCAGGAATTTCTCAGTAGCAGTGCGGAGTCTGGGTTTGTGCCCGGTTAGTGGCAATAGGCTCGCCCCCTATTACATGGGACCTAAACATAACTGGCGAAATGTAGGTGTACTAAGGTATACCTCTGCCTAACCCTTCGGGGATTATTGGGGATTACCCTTCGGGAATACCCGCTGACATCTTAATGTTATAATTTTTTTTCTTAAAAAAAAATTTAACACATTTTTATTGCGGCATTTATTTATATTATCTCAAAAACAGATCATAATACTTAATTACATATGTTTATTAGATAACACAATAGAAATGTGTTTTTTGATAACTACCTATTAAATTAATATTATTTTGTAGACCGCCCATTGATTACATTTTTCATAAAAGCATTTTTTCATTTAACATTCTTAAAAATTTGGTTCTGTGTGAGCGAGAGAGGTGCAAAATGTGACAACGCTCTTAAGAGATCAACAGTAATTAAATTTACACCTTGTATATCTGTCTGAAATATGTTTTAATGATAATCGTAAATTAGAGTAGATTTTGACTATCTACTTAGCAATACTAACTTATGGCTAGTTGCCTAGGTTTTGGTCACGCCTTTTACATTTTAGGGAATGAAAGACAACCCGGAATAATCAGAACTTCATTACCCACTTTTCATCTACTTAATCATGATAGATAGATAAAACATTTATTCAGTGCACACAAAAGACGTGCATGAATATAATATATAAAAACAAGGTGTCAATATACAAAGAGAAAAACATATTTAAAGAAATGAAGTGACACTTGACATACTTCAATTCAAATAACGAATAATACAAGGTACAGTATGCGTCTTAAGGTTGCACGAAATGGGAGTCCAGCTCAGCATGTGTCAGGCAAATATACCTGACGCTGATATTCTGCTTGATTCATAATCCTACGGCTACTAATACTCGAAAGTTTGTGAGGATGGATGGATGGATTTTTTTACTCTTTCACGCAAAAACTACTGAACGATTCAGGATGAAACTTGGCACACATATAGTTTATAACCTGGATTAACATATATAATATTTTTTATCTTGATATCCACAAGGGATCGAGACTTATGCGGGTGAAACCTCAGGGCGCTGCTAGTACTAAATAATTGCTAAAAATCTCACTCGAGTAGATTCACCATCATCATCATAATCATTGGCAGCCTTATTCCACTCACTGCTGAGTATCCTCCACCATTTTATGCCATAGAGTATATTATGAAACCCTACCTAACTGATTGTGTATTTAGGAAACGTATATTTTCACAACACCCATTTTAAGTATACCACCTCAATCGTCTGTTATACACACAAATACACCATCAATTTAAACTTGAGCAATCCCATTGTCGAGTATCAGTAACATTAACTCCTCAAGTTCCGTAACTACCAGCTTAGTCACGAACCTAACGTATTTCATTTGACCCCACACTGGTCCCATTGTTAGTTTGTAATCTTTGTTGTAGGATCGAGGATTTAAATTTCTCTTCATGGTGAATCTGGTTTAGGAAAGTCGAACAGTATGAGGACATGAATTGCTTAGTCTTTATCTTATCTTGGACATGAGAAAAGACAGGCGGTAAATAAAAGAAGCTCTATGATAGACGGACAATAGAGTGATCATAAAAAGGTTCCGTTTTCCTTAAGTCGGAAGTCTAAAAAACTCCACGAGTGACGATATTCAAAGTCTTCCAGCTCTTGCTGGGCTGTCAGCCTTGCTGCTAATTTCGTTAAGCCATACTTTCACCACGGCATAAGTAGGAGTAATGACAAAGATTACTTGTTATAAAAACAAACAGGTACCATCTCGGACATTTCCAATGAGACACTTTTCAAAAAATGGCTCACCGCAAAAGTCCGTGATGGAACATGGAACGTTACAACTCAAACGATACTAAGTTCAATCTAATTAACAGTGACAGTAGACTCAAATCAATTACTCAACAGTTAATAAATTCCCAGCAGAACAATGACTACAATAAATTATCAGCAACATACGGCAAAGTCTTCATTAACTCGTAGGCTGATAATATTATAGGTAGGTAATGTAATTTACACATAGTACCGTATCTCGTTTCTCTAAGGGTAGCCGAGGTCAACAGGCAGACGGCAAACCAGAATAATCGATAACTTTCATGGAGATAGACCGTAACAATACGGAAAAACGTTAAGATGAACCATAAGTTACAGAAAAGGATTAAGTTTAGAAAAAAAAAACTAACTCTCGATTTCTAATTTGAGAATTTGTTGAATTCTACTTTAACTCTGCTTAAGGCGAAAGCCCCAGGGTAGCTCGCGAAATTTAATTTTTCTTACGTTTTTCGCAATTTGCTGGGCAGTATCTGTTTGTATTTTCATCAAAATATGATTCGCAACCATACCAAAGTATTATAACAATTAGAATCAACAATACAACTGTCTAAGCTAGAATTGACCTCAGATGTCATGATCTCATGAAATAGTAATTTCTTAGGTTTTTTGCAAAGAAATTTTGAATTTTGCATGCTTTCACCATAAGAAATGCTAAAGTAGATTTGACAAGTTCTCAACTTCAAATTTTCAATACAGAAACTGGGTGAAAAGTCACATTTACACGGTCCAAGTTTCTGGAACGTTCAAGAACAATCATCGCATGACTTATAGCACTTTCAATTATTGCCATTCAAGAATCGCATGCAAGTGTTTACACACGTAAACTAAAATGTCATACAATAATTGAATGCAAGTTTCGCCATTTAGCAATTGCATACGACTTCTGTTTACACCAAGGCAATTATTGCATGCAAGTTTTGCCTCGTTTAAACACAGAGTTGCACGTCTTTGTACAATTGATTCAAGTATTGCCCGTATTTGCGCTGCCAAATATTTCATTCAGTTTTATTGAACGTCTTCTCAAGATTTTTTTAACTTGTTTCGTGATAGAAAACTTTCATGCCAGAATTGAATGCGATTTTATTGTACGTGTTCTTTACTTGCCCGTATCTTGCAACAATATTGTACGTGTTGTTTAGACAGTTCCAGTCTTGCTTCAATTTTATGGTATGCCAGGCAATAAACTTGCATCATGTAAATCGGGCTTAAGCCTATAGAAAGACTAAGTTTGATTTAACTTTTCAACCATGTATTGTTCTACAAGACGACTGACATGTTACAGAAACTATGTCTCCATTAAAAGAGTTCTCAGTCAGATGCAGTGATCGTTAGCATATTTTATGCTACTCGTAAATTAAATTAAATCATACAGGATTTGACTTTACTGACCCCACTGTACAAGTGACTTTTAGATACGCCATTTCCCATTACCATACATACTCGTCAAATAAAGTTAAAGAACAGGTTAATTATAAACCATCATTAAAATTACTGATTAACTTCCTCAATTTTCAGTATAGAAACAGATTTTCTTGACAAAAATCTAAAAAGTTTAAGGCTACATTAACTTAAGTTCGAAGTATTAGGTCAAAGGTTAATGAACTCCGTTCTCCTGAGGTACCATCGATGAGACAACAGTGATTTATGTTAGAGGACCCTCGGAGACGATGGATATCGAAAATTATCGTGTAACAGAACTATTGGATAAAGTTCTTTGGTTAAAAACAAGGTAATTTAGAAGAAGATTCGGCTGGCTTTTGTTTATGGATGTAGAATGAGGTTACTTAGGTCGTGGAATTAGGTTTAGACGTAGGTATTAAAAAGGTAGAAGCCAAAAATTGAAGACATTGCGGGAACATTTTTGGGCGAGCAAACAAAGTAATCCAAATGAGAAATATTGGCCAAATAATTAGTTAAAATTATTCCTTTTGCTTACTAAAACATTTTTCTTATACATTAGCTAATAAAACGACACAGATTCCGGTTTTATATGCAATAAATTTTCGCATAATTTGTACCAGTTTACTATGAGAATCGGGTAGGAAGACGTTACCATGAAGTATGGAACATCTTTAGTGAAAGCTGAGTCACTTTTACTGGTTTTAACTTGAAATGACAACAGCTAAGATCCTTGTGCTACAGCTACATTGTCGCGATAAAGCGAACTAGACTTCGCGCGCTCTCTCTCGCACACTGCTCGACGTCTCGCTGTTATAACGTAGAAAGTGTAGTTCGCGTAATCACGACAATGTAGCCGTAGCATTACTAAGTCAGTAAAGTTAGTTGATTACATATATCTCTGCATTGATAAATAATTTAGATTTATCAATTATATCAATGACGCTGATTGATATTAATATAGCCGTTGATTCTATGTTATCTTTACCTTTATAATTTAAGATCTTTCTTTCATGGTGAACTAGTTCTAGTTCACCATTTTGTCTTTCTAAATACCAGTCATCAACGAAGTTGGCGATAAAATCAAAATTGTACCGATTTCACAAAAACTGTCTGATGTCGTTTGCGCGAATGTCGGTCAAGCATTATAATTACCGTATCCCTAATGTAGCCATGACTCATTGAAAATAACGATCTTAGTCAAGCGAGAGTTAAAATTTCACACCGACGGCGACTCATCATTAAAATGCCAAAAATCTCGACGTAAAAAAGTTGACCTTCCGAAATACTGACACGGTGTTCTAAATCTCGTAGCCGGTCGCGTGAGTGGTCGTAATGCGAATAATTGTCCATTGTTATACGATGCGCGCGATTAGGAAGTTTACTTTTACTATGTTGTGCGTTCCTCTGCCTGCGCGCACGCAATCACTTTCGACTTTCAGCCGCGCACCGGCGCGGGCGAGGCGATCTGTCCAGCTTCTACTACACGCACCGTTTTTTGCTAATTCCTACTTACCAAAGAAATTTATTCGATCCGATTGACTAATACGCGAAAGTAAAAGTGTTTTTTTATTTATTTTATGTCCAAATACGGAATTTTTATGTTATGTCGACAGTTTATAAGTTCATTATCGGTCGGAATATTCACGAGTCTCGGATAGCCGTTTTGCAGAGATACACAATTCGTTTGTGGACTTATCAAAGCGTACAATATCGAGTTTGTTGATTGCGATGGAAAGCAATCAAATAACAGTCCGCTACACGTGCTATCGGACACGCGATGTGGTTATAAACTATTGTTACTTTTAATTTTTGTTTCAATTCTGTACCCTGTTATTATACAAGGTGTAACATAAATAACGCACAACCTCTTAAGGGATCATTGTACTCATCATTGTGAACAACTTTTACTATGGGACCAAACCTGAAATCGCGAAAAAAAAATCAGCTGCTCCCTACATTTATGCTCGGTTATCTCGTCAAAATGTAGGGAACAACTGATTTTTTTTTCGCGATTTCAGGTTTGGTCCCATAGTATAAGTTCTTCATAATGATGAGTACAATGACCCCTGAAGAGGTTGTGCGTTATTTATATTACACCTTGTATACTAGATTCTACCCATGACTTCGTTTGCGTGGAAGTCGTAAGAGACCACATTATAGGTACTAAAATAACAGCCCATTTCTCACCCGCGCTATTACTTCGTTTTCGCTTAGCGTTCTTTCTGTCTTTATTTCTTTTTGCTCGGCTCCTAAGGGCCATAGCGTGATGTTAAATAGCCTATAGTCTTCCTCAAGGATTGGGCTATCAAATGCAAAAAGAACTTTTCAAATCCGACTGGTAATTCCGGTTCAAACAAACAAAAAAATTAAAACTCTTCAGTTTTATTTTAGTAGATGTTAGTTTTTCAAATTATGTTTGTAATGAATGACCCAAATATAACTCAGGGGAAACCAACATTTTGCAATCCATTTAAGTTTCTGTGGAGTTTAGTTTCTGCTCCTTGTCTATATTAAGTTCGCTGCCACAATGCTATACTTATTTCGAATTAGTATTTTAGTAGAGCAGCGCATTAGGAACGAACGTGCAAACTGATAATTAGGGTTCATGGTTAGTTAACGGGCCAATTATCATTGCATTCGAGATGTTTCTTTATATTCTTGTTGTGATACGATAAAATAGGACAAAACAGCTAAGTTCTAAGAATGCAGAGTAGTCAATAAGATGCCCACATGCATTTGTTTTTGTTTTGCCTATCATCATCTGCCTAGCCTTTTCCCAACTATATTGGGGTCGGCTTCCAGTCAAACTGGATGCAGCTGAATATCAGTATTTTACATGGAGCGACTGCCTATCTGACCTCCACAACCCAGTTACTGGGTAATACGATACCCCTTGGTAAGACTGGTTGTCAGGCTTTCGGGCTTCTGACGACCCGTAACGACTGTCAAAGATACACGAATGACAGCCGGGACCAACGGCTTAACGTGCTTTCCGAGGCACGGAGGGGTCCTTGATATGTAAAGATGGTCACCCATCCCGTTTTTGTTTTGCCTATATACAGTCATTTTACCTTTGACAGTAGCAACCCAATAGCAACCTTATCGCTATGTACTCGTATAGATGTATAGTTTACTTATGTCGATCGCAAGACGTCCACTGAATTCTTGGTACTGCCTTCTTCACAATTAATTCTATCAAGGTCCTCACCTGGAGCGTTCGCCTGTAATGTTACAAGTTGTATCAAAATGTTACACATTGTATCATCAAGTTGCACAATGTAATGCTCGATTCTCCTCCCTCACTGATGTAATGCTCGACTCTGTAACGTTACATTACAAGTGAATGCTCCAAATGAGGAAGCATCTTTAAACAGTAACACATAATCACTTTTCAGAACAAAATAATGTAGTAGATATTGATTTAAATATTCATGAGCTAAGTCGCGAGCAGCCCCAAGTCTTTCATAATTGAATTGGAGGACGGAAAAGCGATATGCTTCGGTAAGGGTACGTATTTTATTTAATTTGTTCTATCTGATTATGCCAGGGAACCTAACTAAGTTATGTACGAACGTTTAAACAAGATTGTTCGATCTGCGCGTAATTTATTTATCCATGAGCTCTTGTTGGGCATCTAGGCAATATCAAGATCAAATTGATTGCGAAACTTCAGTCGTAATGGGTATGTCTAATACATATCAATACCTTATGATGGTATATAAAAAAAGGATTATCTGAACTCATAATTTCATGTTACAGCTAGAAGCGGGGTCAACGACCACTACGTAACTTGAATGTATGTGTACACATGTTTTGTTTTTCATCCTTCTGCCTCGTTGTCTTGTGGTCGCAAGCGCTACTGCTGAGCATGAGGTCCGGTTCGATTACCGCGTCAAGCAGTGTTATGGGATTTTTCCATTTGGAATTTCTCAGTAGCAGCTCGGAGTCTGGATTTGTGCTCGGTTGATGGCAATAGGCTCGCCCCCTATTGCATGGGGCTTAAACATAACTGGTGAAATGTGGGTGTAGGTACTAAGTATAGGTACACCACTGCCTAACCGTTTGGGGAATACTGGCGTGATGTTATGTTATGTAATTTTGTCATCAATTATAGATATCGATACCATCTCGTCTATCAAGTTCCGCCATCTTGTTTAATTTGACTTTGTATACTTGCAGTGTACCTTGTAATTAGAAGTCGCAAGTAGGCGGGTCCCCGTACCCTGAGGTTTGCGGAATTCCGCATATGTCTGCTCCGCGCACACCCCACGCACATCAGTCTTGTAACAAACCGTCACGGTGACGACTGTTCTTTCTGTTCTGTTCTTCTAATGGTCATTTAGGAAGAATCGTATTCTGAAGTCGTTTGCAGCTGGTTATAATAATAATGAACACACTGTCAACTTGTGTAGTCTGCTGTTTGATGATATTGATGACTCAGCTAATATCCCTTCACCGATCATTCACGGCCTTTTTAGTAACAGAAGGTTTTTTTTTTGCGAAATATCTACACACATTACACAACGCCATTGTTTCCTTCTTGTGTTTTAATTGTTGAAGTGCTGTTAATTAAAGTTTTTGAAGCTTAGCAACCAGGTTTACGCACATAAAGGTCCTACGCTTGGTTTGCTTACATTAGGCCCTTCGCAATTAAGAAAAAATATCTCCTAATTAGGCACAAAGGCACTAAGCATAAAAATATTCACGACCCATTGAGTCTCCTACATTATTATTAAAATCACCGCATGCGTTTTAAATTGTTACATTATCACAACTTTTGCCCTGAATTCGAATAAAAAAAAACCTGCGAAATCATTCCCAACATCTTAAAAGTGATAGTGCCATCTTGATAACGGTAGCATGAAGGTCATTGTTGCATACTCCCACAAAAACGACTCAGTCGGCTAAATACTCGTTATTATGCGTTTTACGTTTGACATTATAAACATCTGTGGGAACTAGGCCGAGCCTGGTACCGTCAGCAAAAAATACCGCCATTATTCGCAGCTCGAAAAATAAAATAAAAACGGCAATTATTTTTTACTTTATTTGAATTCACACGGCGTTATTTGCGTTATCACCGTTTTATTGTTATAGCTACAAATTCTTCAGTACTTATGTTAGCTTTATGTTAAACTGAGATTAAAGTTAAGCTCGAGATAAAACTTGAGAGATAAGTGAAAAGTTTCTGCGACTAATCTCCAATAGATTGGAGCTTATTGGAACGTTTGAAAAACGAATCAGAATTTATTCGCATAAACGTAAGTGGTTGTTTATTTAACATTAGTTTTTTCTAATACTTACCGATTTAGAAAAAAATATTGTGCTCTTTTTAAAGGATGGTATTTAAAAGTACTTCAATTTATTCCCATTTCATTTACCTAATTTTGCCTGTGTTCCACCAAATATACTGAATGTGCACCAAAATATATTCATTAAAATATGTCATAACGAGCATCTATTTAACAACTGTTGCAAATTTGTAAAAATAGTAATACACCTAATTTTAAAAACAAGCATTTATTTTTTTAGTTTTACTTCAGATAATGCACTGCAAAATGTATTTGAATCAAACACCAATTAATGTCCAATGTAGCTTTATTAATAAAAAATGAAACCTAACCTAACCTAACCTAAAATATGTAAATGGGTATACGGTACTAGGATGCATACTAAATATAACCTAACCTAACCTAACCTAAAATATGTAAATGGGTATACGGTACTAGGATGCATACTAAATATTTTGTGTAACATTCAGGAATATTTGGTGCACGATCAGTATTTTTCGGGGAGCATACATAGATGTACCTTTAGATTTTTGGTGAACACAAAAATATTATCCTTTTTTAAAGTGCAAACAGTGTAGTGATTTTAATAATATTTCTCTCGGCCAAGCTTGTTCTAATACTTAATACTCCATCATTTATTTCATTCCTTAAAATGTAACTACTTAGGTGGCAATTTAAAATGTAATGAAATCATTATGCTCTTGTCATTTTTATAGGGTTAGGTTAACCATTAACGTAATATAGTGCAATGGGTGGTATACGAACATACAGGTTTTCACTCTCTAACCTGAAGAGTCATGATTAGTCATGACTCTTCAGGTTAGAGAGTGAAACAAACTTTAAACAATGCTTTCTTAATTTTACCTAAAAAAAACTACTATAATAAAAGATCGGCCATACCATTGAAAAAAAAACAATTAACTAACCCGTCCACACGAATATAAATAAAAACCGGTTTAACCGGATTTAGTTTTGAGACACGTTAGTAAAAAAATACCTGACAGGAGTTTAAGATTTTTTTTTGCGCACGGTACTTGCAAGTGAGAGTGAGTGGCCTTAGACGCGAGAGGACAGTGGCCATTTGAACCTTTAACCTTCGGTAGACTGTCTTTTAGACATAGCATAACGGGGGACGCTCCATTTATGGACTTAAAACATAAGGACTTATATGGACCATAGGAACTTATATGGACATAACGGGGTTGTACCAAAACAGATGAATGGCGACGTGCGTTTGGTGGTGGTGCATAGTACCTACTTTCGGTTTTCTATGCAGTTGTAGGGTTTTCTATATAAGTTAATCGCTTGAAAAAAATCTTAGGGTCAGACAAAAAAGTCTTCTCGCAAAGCCGTATTGAATTTGTTAAGAGCGTTTACGACGTACGGCATTTCTTATAAACTTTCAAGTCCTTGTTTTTCGAAAAGAATTTTCGAAAAATAGTGTTACAGCTATATTTGACAAAATTTCAGAAAATGACATTTCGAAAATGTTCTTAATCAACTTTTTAGACCTATGTATCCTGCTTATGCGTGATGAGCTCGTGGCTAAGTAATAACAGCCGCACGGGTCGATCCATCTGGTTAAGCTACGCTTGCCGGGGTTGGTTCGTGGATGGGTGACCATCTTTACATACCGAGACTCCTCCGTGCCTCGGAAAGCACGTTAAGCCGTTGGTCCCGGCTGTCATTCGTGGATCTTTGACAGTCGTTACGGGTCGTCAGAAGCCCGAAAGTCTGACAACCAGTCTTACCAAGGGGTATCGTATTACCCAGTTACTGGGTTGTGGAGGTCAGATAGGCAGTCGCTCCATGTAAAATACTGGTATTCAGCTGCATCCGGTTAGACTGGAAGCCGACCCCAACATAGTTGGGAAAAGGCTAGGCAGATGATGATGATGTATCCTGCTTTTGCGTATGAAGCTTCATTAATATCGGTTCATTCATTTTGAAAAACAAGGACATGAAAGTTTATAAGAAATGCCGTACGTCGGAAACGCTCTTAATTGATAAATCTCGCGTTTTGCCGAAACGCATGACTAAGCATCGTTGTTTTCTGTGAGTGGGTGGCATTTCAACAAATCAACAGTATCTGCTGTTCTTAGTACCTAATCAAATATAATGTAGGAAGTAGGAAGTAAATATTATCTTAATGCCGAAGTAAAACATATTAGAACAGCCTGGAACTAAATATTAATAGCACTTCACTTACCTTCGGGTTTTAACCTCCTCAAACTTCAAGTAAGCAATTATTATGTAGATAGCTCAACCTAATAACATAGGTAAATAACTTCTGTATTCCTAGGTACAGAAACAGGTCTAGGCAGCATAATATTTAGTCAAGAGACTGTCAGTACCTAGCCTGTTTTACTTCCTTCAAAACGAGGCAACTGGACATTTTGAGTTTTACCTAACCTCCGGTACGCACCTTTATTTGCATTGGTATGCCTGTTTGTGTTTTCGACCTTATTACTAAGTTAATAAGGTTGAAAAGTGCTTCACCGCAAATGTCCGCGGTACCTAAATAATCTTAGAATGTGAGATTAGGACAAAGCCTGCCCTTGGCTGTTTTGTTTGGTTGTCCTTTGACTATAGTTGAGCTTTTTCATGCTGTGAAAGTCACAGTATGTTTTTGCAGAATATTGAAGGCGTGTGCAATAATTAGGTTTGTTGAAAAAGTAAATAAATCTACCCAGTAACAAGGTGGCTTAGTTATCATTATCAAAGACATTTAAACAGGATATAGGCGTAAAATTTCCCAACATTAGTACTCTAAATAAATGGTCATATCGTTTAGTCATAGGTACTTGCATTCTCAAGGACTTATGAAAGGATCGCAGGTTGTCGATGGTTCCTAATTCAAATCGTTCATATTCAAAATGGCCGATATAGAATTTTAGAATTTACTCATGCGATTTTTGGAGAATGAACGAGTAATTTTCAGTTCAATGGAAAAATTTAATTAAAAATTTTCGAAGCGGAATTCTTCGAATCGAACTGCCGAATGTATTTTTTTACATTCTTGTGGCCAGTATCGACGCTGGGCGGTATCAATATTGCGTCAGTATTTTCCGCAATCTTTTCCGTATTGTGATTCTTTACTTAATATGGAACATAAAAATTAATATCACTGCTTTGCTTGTGTGTTTAATTTGTGCTTTTGTGTTCCGTAACAGTCAGGGGTGAAAAACTTTAAGTACCTACCCAATCAATCTGCTTAGCCTTTTCCCAAATTATATGTTGTGGTCGGCTTCCAGTGTAATCGGAAACAGCTGAATAACAGTATTTTACATGAAGTGACTGCCTATCTGACCTCCACAACCCAGTTACTAGGTAACACGAAACCCCGTGGTTGGTTTTTAAGTAAACTTTAACTGCCCTATGCTTACGTGAAAATATGATGACATAGTTTTGGTTCCGAAAGCAGATTATTTTTGATATTTTGACTACCATGTAATAAAGATACACGTACAATGAAATTGAAACATCACAAATCAAAAATTACAACACAACAAGATAAAACAAGTCTTCTTTACTTAAAAGATTAATTAACCACACATCTATTTACGATTTTCATTAAATTTCTTGTTGCCACAACCGAGATTTATCTCTTACGTACCTATATATATAATCTAATACGCTTATAATATTCCAAGATAATTATTAGAGTTTCCATAACAGACAATTACGATACTTTAATACATGTCTCGTATATAAAAAGCTTGAGACCGAACAAAGGGGAAATAAATAAATAAATTATGTAATGTGTTTTCAACGTAAGTTGTACCTATTGTAAGTACCGTTTGCCATTTGTAGTTATGATGTCTTAGCAAACAAATATTGACATAGGAAGTTGTAGTTTAAAGTAAAGTGTGTTCTATAATTTCGATATTCTATCGCGAATTGGGATACTGGTGTTTATTTGTTGTAAACATAACAATTCGTGTCACAACTCTATGTAATGTAGGTTGAGTACAGTGTACATTGTAACCTGTGATATCTTAATCAGGTTTTACAAGAAAAAAAAAAGAAAAGAAAAGAAAAAAAAAAAAGAAAATTCAGAAAATGAAAAGGAGTTTTTATATAAAAAGAGGTTCTCATTTGTTACGTGCATGGATTAAAAAGAAACTAAGGATAGAGGAGAAACCACAATTCAAATAGGGATTGACTTAAGTATGCGTTTTTTCCGTTTTCTTGAATTCAAGGAAAAATCTACATTAGGTACTATGACATTAAAATAAGTGATTTACAACGGAAAGATAAAGCAAAAGGAAGTTTAATTACAATAAATCCAAAGCAGAGACCTTCAGTTAACAAAGCGTCAGTTCTCGAAGCCTTTTTATTGTCAAGTTTCAAAGGAAACTTAACAATTTCCCAACAGAGGATATTCAAGTATTTTATCATTTTTAGGAATATTGTGATTAGGAGACATTTTTTTTTTAATAAAACTTTTTTTTTTTAATTGAAAGCAACTCAATTTGCTGTCAGTGGCCCGGAAAGTTTAGATTTTGCTTTTGTCTATTTTATTCGCCAAGTGAATATTTTTATGGAATTTCCATCGTGCAAGGTTACACCCATGCACCCATGGTTGTACCCATGTTTAATAGAAAGAAAAACATGAATCGAATTGTAACTGCAATGTCTAGGTATGTAGGTATGCCTAAAGTTTAAGATTTTTCTCATCTTGAACACTTGTTGCTAAGCAATAAGTAACTACTTACTAATAAATGAGTTGCAATAAAATAGTTTTATCTTCGCCAACTTTATCACTAACAACTTTATAAGAAAGTTTTCTACAACGCAAACGTAACAAAAAAGCGTTGACGTGAAAAACTAAACGGTTGATTAAAACTTCCGAGCAGGAAGGATACAGTTGTACGAACAAAACATATCAAACAGTATTGTCGCATTGCTCTTGTAAAATTGTTATGGTTTTCTTTTTCCTGAAATGTCGCAGCTCTGTACTGAAATGTAATTAAAAGAAGAAAATGATAAATGATTTTATTTCTGTAAGTAGGTTTATACAAACACTTTTACATGTCAAACATTTTTTTTTTAAACTAGATGAGGACGGCGTTTCCTATCTGACTACTCTGAGAAGAAAGGCCGAAACAAACTCAGAGGTCACAGTCTCTTTTAAAGTCCAGACATAATCTTGGTCAGATCATGTGAAGACCATGTAGGTTGGTGTCTGAAATGGACTTTTGAGGAAAGAACCACTCAGATTGAGTGGATCTGTCAACACTAGCACACTGAAAATTATACGAATTTGAGAAGTTAATTAATATACTTTTATAAAGTGTTTATCTGTGTGACCTAATAATTATTGCTATTTGCTTTGGAGACGGTTCCACACATTTTTCATTTGTTTTAACTTTGTTTAGAATAAAAAAGGTTTGTGTACTATTAGGTGTGTTATTTATTTAGTATCACACAGTGAAAGTACAATGAATAATAAAAAAAAAATATCTAAGTTTATAATATTTGTGTTTTTATAAATCATTAATGCGTTTGCAATTTTCATAATTCTCATCTTGAACTTCAAATTGTAGAAAGCGTTTTTAATCGTTTAATGAGTCAAATTGTTCACTTTCTTAAATAATTATGTGCATTTTATGTTCGTAAATTAAATCGAAGTTTGAAAGGAATCATAACTTGTTATTTGCGTTTGATGTGCAAATGAAATTGATTTCTTCCCCAATTAATACCTGATTTGATGAAAGTAGTACTAAGCTGCGATTAATTTCTTTATGATTAAGCTTTTAAGACTAATCGCAGGTATACCACACTCTTTCTTACTATAGACATTGGAGGTATTATTTATTCCACAGGGAAATAAATTTAAATAAACAAAGTTTTTGAGAAAAACAAGGCGAGTTACTGAACACGGATCACACACATGGGAACAAGGATCACAGACATATGTAATAATATTTGAAGGCAGAAATGATCATCCTGTATAAAGTGTATAGGGTACCTATTAATAATATATCTGCGTATACATTTAACGTATATATACCTCTTCTTAACAAATGATATAGTGGTTCCCGTACACAATAGGTGAGAAGACCCACATGCGAGGTCTATTGAAGAAGTATCTTTAGCCTTCAAGAACGTTCGAGTGTGACCATTTTTCACATTTCCCATAGTGTGATAAACTTCATCGAGAGATTTTTATTTAATTGTGAAGACATTTTTCTTATAAGTCAGCGTGTATAATTTAAAAAATTCCACCCTTAAGGAAGTTGAAAGTTACTGAAAATAGCTGGTTTATGCACAAAAGCTTACACTGCTTCCACACAGAAATACACTCCAAGAAATAAATCCGGGTTGATCACAATAATTATTATATCTCTAAACGTTCATAGTGGATAAAAACTGTAACTACATATAAAGCCTATTTTTCAGTTTACATTTCTCCATTCATAGTTTCAGCAGAGACACTTATAATTTTCGTGACCGTCCCAGTTTCATTGCTCGAGACTTCACGAGTGTACGGATATGATCGGTATACGATTGCCTGTTTACGTCATTCCGAACTTAGATATTTGCGTCACGGTCCAGAAGTTCGGAGCCGTGCTCTAACGAGCGACGCCAATTAAGGGTCGGTACCAGGAAATCGTGTTATGGGTAATGGATAAGTTTATATAGAATATCAAGAGTCAGTCAGTAAATAATCAGATTGAGGATAAACCTTGTAGATGATTAAAAAAAAATGAATATCACAAAAAACGTGCAAAAAGCACTGCCGTATAACTTTGTCGTAAATAAGAAGTCACCTAATTAATATTATACTAAAATAAAGACAACAAAGAACAGTGAACCTACTGATTTTTTTCTCTTTTCCATAACATTGCTTCTGTTTTGCGCAAAAAGTTTCTGAATTTTCGCCAAAGTAATTTGTATGGAGATTTTGGGCGTGAAAATTCCGCCGAAGTTTTCACGCAGAACAGAAGTAATTTTATGGAAAACAGAAAAAATAGGTACAATGTCTGTCTGTAGGTATAATAGGTATAGTTCAATTATTGATCGCGATACTGAAATGATACAGAATGTATTAATAGAAAGATCAAGGTGATGGAGTGGTTGTTTCTCAGAAGCAGCCCGGAGTCTGGATTTGTGCCCGGTTGATGGCAGTAGGCTCGCCCCCTATTACTGACTTAAACATAACTGGCGAAATGTGGGTGTACTACAGGTACATCTCTGCCTTACCCTTCGGAGAAACAAGGCGTGTTGTTATGATATGTTATCAAAGTGATGTTTTTGGTTGAAGTTTCGAACAAAGTGACAGCTCGTTACCTACCTACATCCTAATAATCACTTTTTTTTTCGTTCAACCTATGTTGTCCCATTGCTGGGCAAAGGTCTCCCCCATACTTTTCCAATTTTCTTTGCGCTGTGCCTTTTCCGTCCAATCAGTAAGGTACGAGTCCAAATCATCACGCCAGCGTTTTTTAGGCGTGCCTCGGTGACGACGCCTGTCTTCAGGCACCCACTGTGTGACGATCCGGGCCCATCTGTAGTAATCACTTAAATGGGGAAATTGCCCAAAACTTCCTGGGCAATCGGGTACCTAAGTAATCTCGGTTTACTGTAAGAAACAACCAAGAGAACGCTACTATTTGCTTGACCACATCCCAAAAATCTAACAAATAAGTTTTGAAATTATCACTACTTGCGTCTCCGTATAAAATTGTAAACTCGCATAATGACCTACTTATTAACTACCTACTGATCTACTTGTGATTATGAGATCATTGATTCACTATGCATACATTATTATTTGACACACTGTGCAGTGTCATCAGCAACGCGAAAAAGAATCCATGTTAATGGGTTCCGCATGTAGAAACATTGCAATACATTTATTATAAACACCTTGATGACTACTGTTACGTGTTCAAGTGTGTTTCCATTTTTTTGTTCATAATGACAAAAATAGTGACAGTAGGTACAGGACCTTAACAGTAGAAATTGTGACCACCGGACCAACGAGGCACAAATTATGGTAGCATAATCAGCCTGTAATGTTCCCACTGCTGGGACACAGGCCTTCTCTCTTCGAGAGGGAATGGGCTGTAATCTACCATGCTGGCCCAGTGTAAGTTGGTAGATGTCCCATGTCTTCGAATGTTTGGTTGTAGGACATGCCGGTTTCCGTACGTTGTTTTCCTTCACCGTTTTGAGAGCAGTGGTGATGAAACAATTTACACAAAGTAAAGTGCCTGCCTGGGTCCGAATCTACGACCTACAACTCGTAAGTCAGGGCCGTTACTACTTGGTCACCACTGCTCTCAAAACTCAACTCAACTCAGACATTATGGTAATTGGCTTTAAACTGTTATCGTTCAATCCGACGATACTCATTTGAGCCTTTTCTCAACTATGTTGGGGTCAGCTTCCAGTCTAACAGGATGCAGCTGAATACCAGGATTTTACATGGAGTGACTGCCTATCTGACATGTACCACCCGGTTACTGGGTAATACAGTAGGTACCACAGACGACGCCGACGATTCTACAGAGAATTTATCAAATATGGCCGACCTAGAATTCTATTCAGGAACCATTGTTCGACAACTGCGCCTACGATCACTAGCTCCATGACAGTAAAGAAATTAGAAGTGCTATAGTTTATAACCACGTTCATAAAACTGCAAGGATATAACATAACATCAGGCCTGTAATCCCCGAAGGGTTAGGTAGAGGTGTACCTAATAGTACGCCCACATTTCGCCAGCTATGTTTAAGTCCGTAATGGGGGCGAGCCTATTGCCGTCAACCGGGCACAAGGCTACTACTGAGAAAAACACAACACTTTGCTCGACCTGGGGATCGAACCTAGGACCTCATGCTCAGCAGTAGCGATTGTGACCACTAGACCCAACGTGGCAGTCACTGTTAAAGATATATTTATTCTTACTATCTACTGGATATCGTACAAGTACGAAGGCTGCTTAGATATTAGGTGCTGCTGTCATAATAACTACACTATCATTTTATCTACTAATAATGATGATGACATTGACAACAAAACCATTATAATTGATTGTCCACAAAGGTTCTAAATGTCCTTAAAATCGTGACAGATACATTTCGGTATCCTAATGCTTTTCATAATGGAGCATGATATCTACGGAAAATCGTCGTCTGCCTAGCCTTTTCCCAACTAAATGTATTGAGGTCGGCTTCCAGTCAAACCGGATTTAGCTGAATACCAGTATTTTACGTGGAGCGGCTGCCTACCAGACCTCCACAACCCATTATCTGGGTAACACGGTACTTCAGGGCAAGACTGGAGTCAGATTTACTGGCTTCTGACTATCCGTGACGACTGCCAAAGATCTTCAAATGATAGCCGGGACCAACGGCTTAACGTGCTTTCCGAGGCACGGAGGAAACTCGTTATGTAAAGATGGTCACCCATCCACAGACCAACCTTGGCAAGCGCTGCTTAACTTGATATCTACGGAAAATATAGAAGGCAAATGCTTTATCATTTGTAACCTTGATATTAGATCCTTTGTCGTGAGTGACTTGGTCTTGCTCGGTAATAGATTCGTATGATTCGTGTGCTGTAATTGGATTAGCATGAAAATGACTAGTGATATTTTAATGATCATTCTTGAGCTCCAACTAGTTAGGTTGGGAGGTGATAAAATAATAGCTTAATCTTTTTCTCTAATGTCGTAATGTTACAAACAATACGACTAGTTTAATATTTTTGTAGTTCGCGGCTGGCTATCCAGCTAGTACACCGATCACGGAAGGGATTCTACCAAAACCCAATATTCCTTGGAAAAACATACACTCGATATGAATGAAACATCTTAAAAAAAAACAAAACATCCTTTAATATGAAACTCTCCAATACTAAAACATCATACATCAGGGACTCCATAAAAACCACCTTTATCGTCAAAGGTCTCATCGGAAATCGTTTTATTGCAAGGAAATGTGCCAATCTTACGTTTTTGGGTCAAGCGTTTACGATACGAGTACATTACAGTTGCATTAGGTTATGTACGGTTCACGTTAACGTTTATATACTAGGAGATAAAATGAAGGGACGGGATCCAGTCTGGTTTAAATAATACTTGCTTAGCACAACTGCTATCGTTTCTAAGGTATGCGAGATTGTAGTTAGTTCTAGGTTGATATATCTTGGTTTGAAGATATTTGTTGGTTTAAGCGTTCGGTTAAAATTTTCAATTTCACACTGAAAAATGGACCCGTGGGAAAAACGAGCTATACAACTTTTTAGACATTTAATAATGACATTTTAGCGAAAACTAGTTTATGATTTATGACTATGCTGTTAGTACCTACTCGATGTTGTGTGGCCTTGTTTTATAGAACAGCCAGCGTTTACTTCCCGAGGACGAAAGTAGAAAAATCTCGAGCAGCACTCTAATTACGTAACACTATCAATTAAAACCATTGCTTCATATGTCCGAAAAGTTTGTCTGCTCAACAACGTAAATAACGCAATGAATGTTGTTGAACTGTCAAAATGAAACCGATTTCTACTGTAAGTGTGTTACGCAATTGGCCCGCTGCTATCGAGAATCGAACGCGAGATCTAGTAGACACCTATTCTGGTTTAAGATTTATGGTAGACTAAACTGTGAATTGAAATCCGCCACAATCAATTTCAAACTACAAGACTATAATTATCAAAGAGAAGATTAAAATAATATGAATGCAGAACTACTCGAGGCACTTGCAGCAACTACCATAATTATAAAGTAATGCACATACAGCAGAAATTATTGATCCACAATATACCAGGTGACATTTACTGAAACTGCATTATTTCGAAACTTTGCTTTTAGCAGTGTTACACTAAAGCTCGATACCAATGATATAAGCACTGGGATATAGAAATTTTATCACCGTTTTACTGCTCAGTAGGTACCTAAACCACCTACTTTGAAGATTACTAATGGAGCATCTCGTCATTTTATGTCGGTATTGCAAGAGGTTATTTAAGATGGAAAGATGATTAGCAATATTGAATAGATTTGGTAGAAGCTGTTTCTTATGAATCAGTAGTTGATGATAAACTCATTTCAACTAATTTGTTATAAGGAGCGAGTGATGCGGTTGAGAAACTGTCAAGAATTTTCATTGCTTTCTTTTAAATTTTGTTTTTAATAAAATTAATAAAAGAGACAAGAGACTAAAATAGGACGCTGCTCAACCAATCACAAACTAGTTAATAATGAGTTAGTAAGTCGCGTCGTATACGCACCACCATTGAAATACTAGTGCTGTGACATTCAGGCTACTCATGGGTGATTTTAGTTTGTAACGTTACTTGTCGTTACTAGCATCGTGGTCGACAAACCTTATTCTTATAGATAGCAACACTGTCTCGGTTAAACGTGCCTTTCCTGAACTGTTTTTTGACCAAAAAACTAATTTGACATTTCTTATTGTTTCAGCATTCGCGCTATGCGCATATGCGGCGGATGTGAAGAAGACAGATAACGCGGCAGAGCCCGCGAACAAGGACAAGAGACAGACGCAAGGCGAATACACAAACCTAGGATACAGGATAGCTCGCAAACAGGTAAGATTATATTTACGGTTAATGGAGGAAACTGTTAAAACACTCACATGAGCAGCATGTCTCTGGAATGACAAGGAACCTAATGATGCTTGTATTAGATATTCTTAGATAGCCGGTGACTACCTACTATCAGGTAGGCCACCTCCCCTATTGCCACCCAATACCCGCGTCAAGAAGTAAAGTGCCATTACACCAAAATATCACTCATACAACTTTTTAACGAGCATATCCGGAAACTAAACGGACTATATAAAAATGTATCGCGATACAAGATTCATATTAATTCGTCAGCAAGTCTGCTGTGTGTTAAAAAAAACTTTTTTGCAAAAAAAAACAACTGACTTCCAAAAAAAAAAAACACTACAAAGTGAAAAGTAACTTTAATTTCTGAAGTCGATGTCTTTGGATCTGTATTTTAAGTTCTGCCACCGACATCCGAGATTCAAGTTTAGTGGGTCGGTTTCTAATTTAGCCTAATGATAACTGCTCATCACCTTTTACAAAATATTACTTTTCCCGATGCACGGACGTTAATTTTTGAGGAGTTCTCCTGGTAGGTACTTAACCATCAGCTCCACTTCGCCATATGCATTGTGACGAGCTTATATTGCTTAGCATAATTTAAAGTAATCGAATCGCAACACATGAAATGCTTATTATTGAGTTGTTCCGGTGGCCATCTGTGGTCTTCATCATTAGTTCCACTTCACTAAATGGTGCTTTCCGAGAGCAAATGCACAAGGTACTATAAAAAAATACCCAAAACGCTATAGCTGTGCCTATAATATTTGAAGAGTTCCCTCGATTTCTCCATGATCCCATCATCCGATCCTGACCTAATGACAATGGGATCATTTGTGAATACCCTTTCAAACAAAAAAAAGAATTTTCTAAATCGGTCCAGCCGTCTTTGAGTAATCGGGAACACACATTAAAAAAAACAGTCCGATGAATTGAGAACCTCCTCCTTTTTTTGAAGTCATTAAAAGTAGATAATGAAGAGTTTTAGATGAATGACGTCAGCGTTCGTTATAAATTGAGCTTACGAAACACAAAATAATCACACTGTCAAGTCGTTACACATGAAATTCACTCATCAAAATTCGCTGCCTCAAAACGCGTACAAACATGCTACCGAAACTTGACAAGTGGGAAATTTGTTTGGTAATTTTAAGCATGATGGATGAGTAACACTTACCGTTCCGACATGATCAATTTCCTCTTTAGTATTCTATTGCTGAATTAGTAGAACATTAGGAGACTAGAAAAATTACGAAAAATTATTATTTCCTATTCCGCGTTTCATATCGTAACCGGTAGCGGTGTTTCATGTCAATTATGTACATATCGACCGGTAGTGATGGATTAGTAGGAAACGCAACACCAAATATAGACGACAACTAAATACGTGTAATTATGTCATTTTAAGTGTAACGGCGGCGATTATAATACTCGCATACCGCTCGAGCTCTCACGCATTTGCAATTTACCTCTACGTGGATATAGGCACATTTTTTTTTGTTTGGTTTTAAATAGGTTACGAAGATGGAAATGCAGCTGTTATTTCATACGTGTCTACATTTGTTATATCATGTAAAATCCATGCAAGTAAAAACAAATAATGATATCCTCCCATACCGAATTTCAGTCACGGTGGCAAAGTGTATTATAGTATTATAGTGCACAAGTGTGTGCACAAACACCAGTGCACTCCCTCTTCCCTCACTCTCATATTCCTTATCATATTTAAATAAATAAAAATAAACATAATTATAATATTTTCGGTTAATGCTATAAGTCCAGCAATAGTGCCTCAAGGAATCATCTCCATAACAGATATAGCAGACAGTTACCTAAAATGAATAAAAACGCTTGACCTTTTCGAATAAAAAGTAGGTGGGTTATGAGGGTGCTATCAAATTCATATACCTGGACTATAAGCAGTCTTTCAGTGAATGTCTGGCACTTGAATTATTCAACGTGGACCGTGGGAAACATAGGAGGACAGACAGACATGATCCAACGATAAATGTAAACTCCATACATACAACTAACCAACTATTAGTGGAAGATGTTTGTAAACGCATGGGGCCGAACTAATGACCTTGCGGCACTACCTTCACGAGGTTCCCATTAATCTTAGAAACACGCGCAATAACAACTAATAGGCACTTAGCCCTTAGCCCTTTGGGGTATTATTTTCTCTTTTCTAAGAATTTCCAAACACAGTTGCTTTTACCTAACCTATTTCGGCGTTCATTTCTTGTGTTGTCAATCAAACGCATATGAAAGTCTTACTAATCTGTTATTGCACGTCGGATTCCGTTTTCTGCTATTGTGTGGTAGCGTGATAAGTCCTAATAGGTGTAAAGATGTTACACGTAGATATCCTTTTGATCTTCCCATAGTGATATCATGCAAATGTGAATAAAAACACGTATCAGCTGTTTCTCATCTCGATAATGTTGTAAGAGTTCGTAATGTTGCTTGTAAATGATGTTAGCATGGTTATTACTATCATATTGATGCTTAAACCTCTATTGTGATCACAGTGTGTACTTGCCATAAACTTCTGTATTAGAACAAATTTGTCATTGTTGTTGGTGATAGTTACAGTAGGTACAGTAAGTGGTATTTACCCACGCTGCTGCAGATATTAACAGGTCCTGAAAAATTAAATAGAAAAGTTTAGTTTCTTCCAGTTTACCTTAAAACGTTCACATTAATGATACAATAATAATAATATAGTCTTTGATTCAGATCAATTACAATTATATGACAAAATACATAGAAAACTTAAATTTAATGTAAACCTTAATCTAGTCTCTTATTTGAATTTTACTTATTTTCTGTAGATCTGTTTGCCAGTTGACAAAGGCCTCCGCCAACCTTTTCCGCTCATGTCTTTCTTCCGCCACTCTGTTCCACGTGACGCCTGCCACTTGCCTTATGTCGTCATCCCATCGTTTTTGTGGTCTACTTCTTTTCATTTTACCTTCTCATCGTGTCATAATTTTGCTCCATTTATCTTTTTCGCTTATCATATGGCCTGCCCACCGCCATTTAAGCCTTCTAATTTTGCACGTTATGTCTATAACCTTTGTTTTGCTTCTTATTACACGGTTTCTCAGTCGGTCTGACTTTTTCACATTCATCGTGCTCCTTTCCGTTGTGTATTGGCACATTGATTACTAAGCAGTAAACGGAATCAGTGGTATAGATTAGAAATTCGTGCAAAAATCAATAATCGTAGTTCGTGACGAAGGAAAAGATACGGCTGGCATGTCAAAAGATCCCATCATACCAATAAATAGTATTATTTCTCCAACACAAAGTGATTCAACTTCACTGGATCATATCCTACGCTGCCCTTTCACTTCAATGACCTACATTTGGTCACGAGCGACCAGTCCTTTAAACTGTTAGTCTAGTGTACAGAACATGCTATCGATGGATTGTTATTGTGTTCGTCCGGAGTCGGGACGAGACGAAAATGTTTACGGAATCTCGGTAAAAGATTGTTTTACACGACTGTTTGAGGGATGAATATATTATAATAAATACAATAACATGGACGCTGTGTCTCAGTAGTGGAAACATAAGAAGTTTGCTGAATTTATGAGAATACTAACTGTTGCCCACGGCTTCGTCTGCGGTCTAGGATGAAAAATTGTTTATATCCTTACCCAGGTCATGATCTATCTGTGTGTCAAATTTCATCCAAATCCATCCAGCCATTTTTGCGTGATTAAGTAACAAACAAATCAACAAACAAACTCACTTTCGCATTGAAATGAAACGAAATGAAATTGTTTATTCTGTAAATAGGATATCGGAATCACTCGTCATATAAAAGAGTAAATAATGTAATTTGTACATCAGGCGTAGTATTTTTTTTTGTACTAGACAACATTTTGTATGAAGTAATAGCAAAAATTACAAAAAAAAAATGTTTGATTAGTGATATTTGCCAAGGTTTTATCGGGTTATATTTGATTTAATCTGGGATTTTTCATTAAAAAAAAACTTAAAAATCTAACTTTTTTTAAAATTTATTTTTTATTTGAGATAGGTTTGCTCTTGACTCTAGTCTAGGTCAGAGATGACAGAGACAAAGTCGACGATGGAGCGAGCTTACCCAGAAGAAGCCTGTTCACTCTCACTTGAAGAGATCGGGGTTGTATGCATTCGGAAACACAGACGCAGGCAGAGAGTTCCACTCCTTTGCTGTGCGCATCACAAAAGACATTTGGAAACGCTTAGTGCGAATTGGTGGGATAGCAACTAGGTAAGGATGGTAACCTGCAGTGCGTCTAGATGTCCGCTGATAGAAGGGGGCCGGCGGAATGAGGTCGTGGAGTTCTTGAGCACACTCCCCGAAGCAACTAACTAACTCAAAAACTACTGAATGTCGGTACAAAAACATTTGGTGGCTTAATTTGTTGCATGTTAACCCTACTATGACGTCATGCAAGGAATACGTCGAGTTACCAGTAACCCTGTATATAGTTAGGATTGCTTGGTCATTGTCATTAATTTTAGGGAAGTTATATACTTGAAAAATCATGTCCCCCGTCAGATGATGTGTTTTCCTGTAAGATTTAATATTCAGTTTGTCTTAGTAATTGTTGACAGGCTTGCACTGTCCTCCCATACCTATTAAGTACGGGTAACACTGTAATTTGAAAACATTGTAAAAGTCAATCATTTTTAAAAGAGTAACGTGGAGTTTCTTGCCGGTTTCTCCATAGGAAACGACTAATTAGAACCGTGCGCCTAGCTTCTGACGTTTCATAAGTGCCCATGTTGGTTTATGTGAAATAAAATATTTTGATTTTGATTTTAGTCGAGGGTTGACGTTAACAGAATTTTACGATATCCGATATATCGATATAATTATAGTAGGTATAATTAGGTGCTCATCGTCTGTCAAACTGCATGAAGGTTTAATAGCGTGTATGAAAACCTACTTGTGTATTTGCCTCTTACACACGGGAAATCGCGGAGGTCGTCTATTCAATTTGCACATAGTAATATAGCCATAAATACGACTTTATCAGATAAAATAAACACAAAATATTCGTAAGCCTAAAATGTTTAATTATGCAAAACAAGAGACAAATCACAGATAACCTATCGGCTTGGGATATCATGATTACCCACTTACCTAGTTGACCTAAAGGTCAAGTAAAATACTTATCTACCTATTTGCAAACGAAAATGTTTGTTCAAAGTGGTAAATTTTACCAATAATTTCCCATTGATTGTAATAAGTTGTTTTAGCTTTATCATTTTAGCTTTTTTACCTATTTCTTATCGTAGGCCCCATTTTTAGCTTCTATAAATACATTTGACAAAGACAAAGGCTTTGAAAGCGATTGTGACTTCTCTAGGCCTTCTGGTCAATCAGTAACGGTCCGGCAGTTGTTCATTCTCATGACAGTACTAAAGAAACACACTGAACTTCCCTTAGAACACAATTTACCAACACAAAATAGACGATCAACAAATGTTTGTTCAATCATCCGTTATAACACTAGTTTCTCCCAAAAGTTTTTCTGTTTTCTTGGCACTTTTCTTTATAATTCAATTAATAACAAAATACCTATTTACACTCATATAAAAGCTATTTGTAAAAGAAAATTACGCATTTGGCTATTAAATCTGGACTATGTTGCCACTGAAAGCTTATTAAAACCAGTGTCTTAATAATACCCACACATTTACAATCACACACCTAGACACATACATTCATACACACAACATTCTTCATTTCCCCATTTCCATTCTTCATTTTTTGTTATGCTCATTATTATTTTATTTTGTTAGTTATATACCTAAGTACGTATCAATATATATAATTTGTATATTTCTTTGAACTTAATGTTGACTTGCTTTTCTTTGATTTTGTTTTAATTTTTTTTTTACGTTCTGCACTCAATTGCATTATCAGACTTTATAATACCTATTAAGTATATCTTAACTTTAACTGTTTTGTAAATTAACATGTCCTTTAAAAAAGAGCCGGTTGATCTGTAACTCAGGACCCTCCTACCTCAGACACCTTTCTCTATTTAAGATTGTGCATTTTATTAACCAGTGCCCGTAATACGATGTTGAAATAAATAAAGATTTATGATTATGATGATAGTACCTATTTAGTGACGTCACCGCATTGTAAATCAAGCGCTTTTGACGGGAGAGTCTAATACTCCAGTGGACGCTTGATTGGCCTCGACGCTGATCTGATCAGGTACCGGCGTTGATTGGCCGATATCCCTAATGGTATGATTGGTCTAGCGTTACTATTTGCTCTAGTCTCACTTTAGAACATTTCTTTGGGTGATAGCAAAATGAGTTCTGGAAAAAACAAAAGACGGTCCCTGTTTCTCCTACTTTCTGCCACTCTATTGACAATGCCGTCTTTGTCAATATCATCTTTATTTAACCATTTGATTGCGATCAAATATCGATCTTATTTTCTGTATGTATCTATTGATCGCGGTCCTCGCGACTAAACCTATCAAACGCGCTATTAAACGGCTAACAAGTATGTTGTATTTAATTTTGATCCCATCATAAGTTTAAAATGGTGTCTAAAAATAATCTTTTTTAAAGGAAACGGTTTTAAATTCTGCCCGACCTTTGAACGGAGACAAAGAGAGTTACTGCAAGATTATTTATTATTTTTATAAGTTCTGTTCATCTTTGCAAAAGCAAAAAGCGTGACGGAACGCATACCTACCTATAAATTTTCCTTAATTGGCATCCAATCATTTTAATAAGAAAAATATTTTCGAAAACACAACAAGCAAAGCTTTTAAATCATTTCAGAAATAATCTCTTATGACAAGCCGATTTGCCCTGAAAAGTTCTCGAATTCATTTTCAGCGAGCGAAAACCGCTTATCGGTTTATATGAACCAAACGAATGGATCCCGAACAATTTGAATCGAATTCTTATTGAACCGTTCCAAATGAAAACGTGTGTATATTTCAGAATACAATCTATAAACGAAGCTTCTTTTAGGATGGATGGGGACAAAAGAAAAGGGCTTTCTCGGATACTTATTTAAACGCACGTCGCGTTTTTATATTTCTGTATTTTATTATCAGTGATAGGAATAGGTAGTGCTAATTTGCCTAAACTTCGAGGAAGGAAGTAACATGGGGTAGATAATACCTCCTCTAAAATCCCTGAATAATTTTAATGACGTTTAAATTCCGGGATTTAAAAACCACGAATTATTTATTGGACTTTATTTATAGATAGATAGAATACTCTTTACTATGTACACCATAAAAATTACATATATAAATGTGTGTGTGTGTAACCCTAAAAAATGTTATGATTTTTCAAATCAATAATTTGTAACTACAAATAAAGTCCGATAAAAAATTCGTGGTTTTTAAATCCCGGGATTTAAACGTCATTAAAATTATTCCGGGATTTTATAGGAGGTATTATCCACTCTATGTTACTTCCTTCCTCGAAGTTTAAGCAAATTAGCACTACCTATTCCTATCACTGTTTATTATGGAAGGATTTAAGCTACGACGGTAGAAGCTGATCGTTGTGTTAAAACTATAAGTGAGACTAACCATAGCTAAATGAGTGTAAGCATTTTGCACCTTTAGCGACACAACTCAATAAGTACCTACACATCGTCGCCATTGCAATGAGATTTGAGCCTAACTGTTAAAAAAAAAACAATTCATACAAAAGTAATACAGGCTACAAACGCCATTACCAATAACACGTTAATAACCTAGTTCCAAATAACGAACCTACATATTATTACTTTCCATAACAAATAAAGCATTGTTATAATAAAATATCTTATTTAACCAACCTTCACATTTTGTCACACTCATCCACTTCTAATACGTTTTTAATAGCCGTTTGCATCACGGTAGGGGACGAAATAATAGCCGCTCGGGCATAAGTACGGATTGCAAGTGCACTTCTAATCATACGTTGGCCGAGGAATGCCCGTTATTTTGTAACTGTCAGCACAGAAATAGATTGAAACGAAACCATTTTATCACGCTCATGTATTAAACATGGAGGTTAGCAAATATTGCACAAATCGCTGTTTATAGTCCGAAATTTTCGAGATATTCAGTTTATTTTTAAGCGGTTGCGTAATTGATTTATAAATTAATTGACTTCTCTGAATTATAAGTATAAAATTGGGCACGATAAAAGTAACATATTTTATTTAGAGCATATTTACTACCAAGTAGAGTTGCTTTAAGAAAAGGTTTTTCAAATCTTTTATATATTATTATCCATGTAGTGAGTAAGAATAGAGAAATCACAATAAAAAAACGATATGAATAGGCCCCCCCAGCTAGATGGAACGACAACCTTAAAAAGGTGGCTGGGACAGACTGGATGCGGAAGGCGGAGGACAGGGTGTTGTGGCGCATCCTGAGAGAGGCCTATGTCCAGCAGTGGACTGCGATAGGCTGAGTTGATTGATTGAAGAATGGGGCAATAACTAGGATGACGGAGACAGAGATGTAACGGAAGGAAATTGCAATAAGAGCAGAAGCAAGGAGGGAGATCTCTCAACGGGTCAGTGGGAAGATTAAATTTGATGGCAAAATAATTATTATAGCTACAATATTTACAAGTCACTCTTCTTATTAGTATTCCATCAATTGCATAAACAGATGAGTCATTGCATTTCGCTTCGACGATTCAAAATCAACTGGCAACAGATACAAAACCGAAATACACTAGGTACTACATACTTTCTCTGTTCGGTTTCTACGCATTGTGGTTTGTATGCAAATATTCCTTTTAGAGACAGTCGTTCTAATAAGAAGGAATTCATTTTGGCTTCTATTATTGTATTCAAGAGTAATTATGATCATCTTTGACGTTTAAAACAAGTATGTTTACTTCCGAATGACGAGTCACTTTAACAACCAAGTACGTTTAGAAGGTCTAATAACTACAAATGATTTCTTAAGCTTATCAATCATTCATTTATTATCATTTCTGATTCTATATATGTTGGTTAACAGTTACGTTTCGATACTGGCAGTTTTCGTTTTAAGTTTTGATTGGCACGCCTCGATATCCCAGTCACTCGCAGCATGCACTGGCGTTGTTCTAGCTCATCGTCGGCTCGGCGCAGTCCTTCACTTTGTTGTGTAGGGTACTGTGCGCTCGCTTCTGTTAACTTGTTGAGTTTTGTTTTAACCAATAACGATCAGTAAGATTTTAGTAACCCGTAACCGGGCGTTTAACGCTAAACCCGCCATTTCGTAATATTAGCGCAAAGCTACCAAACCTGAACTTAATAGATTGATCGAGACTTAACTAGCGCAACGAACAGTTTCGATATCCGGATCAATTCGTACACAGGACGGTTGATCAACATATTGTGCAAGCGATTGACGCTTGCGACCGCTCCGCCCCCTGTTTCGAAAATGGCCGATAATCGCGACGCATTGTCTCGTTTTCCTCAGCTTTCACTGGCGTACAAGCATCTAATGTAATATATAATTGTAGGGTACCGTGTGTTATGACATGCATTGTTGTCACATCGCTAATTCGTCGGGGCAGCTAATTATTTGATACACTTTTTCTAACGTTACGTGGGAACGGTTAACGTATGTCCTTCCGCTTGATTCTATTGTGTGTATAGTTATTGCGGAAAAGATGTTTGGTTTTTCTCCGTTATCGTATAAGTGAATCGCCCAGCTCATTTGGTTATGGTGATTTGATACATTTCCTTTGACATCATCATTATTTTAGCCCGGATTCCCCCACTGCCAGGGTTCCTTTCTTTTATATCATTTTCTACGATTCTATGCGTCTCCTGTATAGGTATTTCCCGCGACTTTCACGATGTCAACAACGCCCATCGAAACATTTCTTTACTAAACTTTTTTAGAGTTCCATATTCCACGAGAAACCCTTATAGTTTCGCCATGTCCATCTGTCCGCAGCTTAGCTCAGAGACTCTTAGTACTAGAAAGCTATAAAGTGGTAAAATAAAATCATGAGAAAAACATTTTTTTAAAGTAGGTACACGTAAAGTGGGGATGTTTTTTTTTTTCTCGTCTACCCCATGGTGTGGGGTGTTGTTGAATAGGTATTTGAAAAATATTGCGGTTTTGTGAAAACAATTTTTTCAATTAAGGAACCCGTTACTGAAATATTAAGCTTTAAAGTGCTAATTTTTGTTACAGTCAAGGGTCCTCCCCCCCTGCCAGCTAAACGGTTCGTTTAGGATATGTGACAAAATTCACGGTAGTAGTATATACAACGAAGTTAAAAGGAAAACTATCACAGCTAAGTAGGCTTTACAAGTTAACAAGTAATAGTCAGCCAACTTACGTTTGCAGCTGGAATGTATGAGAGAACATGTTTTTCAACCACAATGCTAAGTTTGTTCTTGGAATAAACTCATCCCAACTACGAAACCTTTCATTGTGCGTGGTGCGACACGCACTTAGCCGGTTTTCTAATTGAAAACCAAGCTTGTCCTAACTTTTAAAACGTTATTTTTATCTTTTTCAGGAACAAGTGGCCCCTGTCGAGGAGCCCCAAGACGATGACAAGCCTGTCAGGTAAACAAATTGATAACAACTTTCAAACAAATCCAATTCAGAAAATGTATAATAATCTGACCAACGCGATTAATCCGTTGATTCCAATTTCGTATTTAGCTGCCGGAAATATCTGTTAGTTAGGATTAATTTATTTTGCGAACTAGATAACGGTTTGTGAAATATCATTTCCGTTGGAACACAGAATATTAGTTTACTGTGTTAAACTAAATATGTCGATAAGCGCCAAAGTGAATTTCAGATTTGCAAAGGTGTGTAGAACTTCCCCATTAGGCATTTATAAATGTTGCTTATTATAAGAAACCTTTAAACGTCAAAAAATGGCTAAACCATAATTACGCAGACGTTAATAATTTCTTAACTTTAAGCAACGCGCTTTTATAAGTCAAGGTGTTGGTGTTCTATGAACATCTAATATATTTTCAGAAAAGTTGAATGGTAACACATAACATAACATCACACCTGTAATCCCCGGAGGGTTAGGCTGAGGTATACTTATTGTGCACCCACATTTCATCAGTTAAGTCCCATGTAATAGGGAGCGAGCCTATTGCCATCAACCGCGCACAAATCCAGATTCCGGGCTGCTACTGAGAAATTCCTGATGGAAAAACCCTATAACACTTTGCCCGACCCGGGAATCGAATGGTAATTGATTTAAAAAGACAACATGTTTGAGACAATAATAAACAACAATTTATTTTACAGTTTGCTATCTAACTAGGTCCAAAGCCATTTAGCCATGACCATTTATCATAGTTTATGTATTTCATACACAGTTTAACCTGCTGTATTCTACTGACGCCTCAAGGCGCCAGCGGGATTCAACTTGCATAATTTTGATTGCCTCGTTGGTCTAGTACTCGCAATCGCTACCACTAACGCTGAGCATGAGGTCGTGGGTTCGATTCCCAGGTCAGGCAAAGTGTTATTGTTATCTTATTACATGGGACTTAAACATAACTGGCGAAATATGGGTGTACTAGGTACACCTCTGTCCAACCCTTCGGGGAAACAAGGCGTGATGTTATGTTACACCTACCTAGCTAGTCTGAAAAATACTGCTTTGTGCATGGCTCACGGCCAAGCTTCGTTCCTCTACGAATTGCTCAAATCTCATGTAGGTATGCAATTTTAAAAATTGTCTCTGAATTGGCACAAATAAAATGTGATATATTTCTGTTGCCAAAAAATTTACTACGGCAATAATTTTAATAGCGTACAGAAAATTCAAGTATTCCAAAAGATTAAGGTTTAGTCCCATCTCGGCTCCCTTGTAAAATTATTTTTAAAACAGTAACTTTTGATAAATATTTAATTTGATTTACTCACTAAATGCTGTGTATCCATTTTTTGATAACTGTGTACATAACAACGATTCATGACAGGGTGCCGGGATGAGAATTTTCGTGGGGATGATAAATAAATTCATGGGTGCCGAGATGGGACGAAACCAAGATTAAATGCGACTTATTTTATTTCAGTACTCTTACATATTAAAAACTCTCTTGAATTATAAGATTGAGAAGATAACTTTGAATTTTTCGTTAAGGATTATACTTAAATTCAGTTAAAACTAGTTTTTACTGAATGCCTTTGTTAATAATAGAATTCACTACTGACCTAAGATAAATATTTGTTAAAACTAGTTCTAACTAGATAAAACGCGTTTTAACAAAAAAAAAATCCGTTAAAACCGTTTTGGCTGAGGTTAAAGTGCGTCACCCGCCTGCGCATACCTGCGCAGTAACTCTTCAGCTAAGCACGTATAGATCGAGTCGTACGCATTTGTGCACTTGCCGACAGGGTTCACAATCTGTCTGATTTTATCACTCGTAAAATTGTGAACCGTCCCTGATTGGTAGATCTAGGCGGCAGTCGAATTGGTCGCAGTGACTAAACAAGGGCACCCCGACCAAATGGTTACTTTAGAACTGTGACAAACCCCGCTTCTTACACTTCATTGGTTCAATTGAATCACTATCCCCAAACAAGTTTCTGTACTTAAACTAGTTCTGTCTAGTGTTCAATGTTAAAATTAGTTTTAACTGAAACATGCGATACTGAATCTTTGGCCAAAAAATAAGTCAGTCCTATGGTCACGTGAAGACTCGACCAACCGCTTGGCGATGTCTTGAAAAACCATGTGGGCACTCGAACTCTGTGGCCCTAGTGTTTCAACCCTAAATTGTTTGAACATATAACTCCCAATAAGATTAGAATATTTTCGCCGTTTGAGGATTTCCGCACCTGCAGCGGTCGCCGCAACACAGCCCGCCGTGCCAGGAAGATGAGATGACACAAGGGTGTCGACACATGTTGCATCCCACACCAAAGGCCTGCCTTACTTCCAATGCATTAGGTCATTCCATCTGGTCTCCTCCCATCGTCGCGTGCCAAGCCGTTGGGTTCTAACACAGCTAGCATCCTGGCGGTGCCAACAGCACGACGGATGTTATCATTAATGCTGGCGTGCCATGCTATCCCGCCTGTGCTCTTACTGCAAGATAGGCCATGGTGTCCGAGGCAGTCAGCTTCACCGCACTATCAGCGATGCGGAGCCCCGCAAAGAGTGCCCAGACGCAGACAAGTAGCGAGCCGGAAGTTGGTGTCACTCAGCATAGTGCCTATGTTGGGTGACGGTAATGCTTGAAGCCATAGGCTCGACTCCCACTCACCCACAGCCAGCTGGTGGGCAGGCTCAGTAGTATTAGTGGACGTATCTTAATAATACGTAGATTATTCCGTAATAATCTGCAGAGCGGCTCATCCCACTGTCTCTGGGAAGATGGGTATAATTCTTTAGGTCTTTGTAAATTCAATAACAATGTTAGAATTTACACCTTTATTTTAATTTTAATAGATTGTATCTTTTGTTTCTACTATCACCATTTTCCTCATTCCAGCCGCTCCGACAACGAACAGTACCGTCCTGGACAAGTGTTCTCCCTGAACACCCAAGAACTGCTGGAGTTGCAGCCGGAGAGGAAACAGGCGCCTCTATCCAGCAACCAACTTCTTCAGCAACTGTACCGGCCCCAGCAAGAACAGAAACAGAACCTCCAGCAGATATACTACCTAGAACCTCAGGCAGCTCGTCAGGTAAGAAAAATAAACAAATAATAGATCTAGGCACCATTAATAATTAATAAAAACTAAGTTCTTTAGCTCAATCGTCTAAAAAAGAAAGCTATTATCACCCTTTGTATAATCAACGTTTCATATAAAAAAAAAACAAAGTAAATATTCCGAAATACGAAATAAAATATTTGACGGTAATTGGCTCGAATACAATCAGACAGCTGTCAACTAAGATATTTTTATATCTAAGCTCAGTGCCAACTCAATACGTCTGGGAAATATCGTATTAACTTGAAAATGGCATTGATGCTATATTTAACTTGACATTTACTTAATTTCAGGTGTCTTACCAACCATCGTCTCATGCTGTCATCGCTCGTCCCGACTACACTTCGAATGGTGGAGAAGCTTCTGTAGGCGCTGCTTTATCTGTCAGTGATACAGGATCTAATGCCAATGATGCCTATAACCAGGATCTCCTTGCCTTGCTCGGACAGCCTCCTTTAAGGGCAACTGAGGAACCTCAACAGCAATTGTACTCTCAACCCCAGCAAGTACAGCACTTGCAGCAAGTTCAAGCCTCTAATGTACAAAACGTCGCACCGCAATATCAGCAGGTTAGTAAGATACTATTAAAAGTAGATTTAATCAACATACCCTAGGAATATTTTAAATCTTTGTTATATTAATTATTATTTCAATTTCAGGTCGACAGATACATTACAAAGCCAAGCAAGAAATCGAAACTGAGGAACAAAGTCCAAATATCTCAACCTCAACCATCTCCTGCAGCTCCTCAACAATACCTGATCGAGACCACGAACGTGCAGCAGCAACAGGCAGTCCAACAGTCGCCTCTGTACCGTCAGCCTCAACAGCAACAGAGAGTCGCGCAATCCCTACGTTACGTACATGTCCCACAAACTCAAGCGGCATCCCAACAAATTCTCTACGAGCGCCCAGAATCCCAGGGCTTGAAAGTCGTCCCGGCACCTAAGCTCCAACCACTACAGCAACAGCAACCACAACAACAGCAGCCTAGGGCTCAGCTCAACTACAGAATCGTGCCCCAATACCAGCAACCTGAAGCATCACCTAAACAATACAGAATCTACGAAGCTCCCAGACAAGTCATCAGGCCACAAGAACAGCGCCTTCCTAGCCAGAGTGTTGAAAGACCAGTCGCTTACTTGAAGCGTTTCCCTGACCACGAGAAAATGCGTGCTGTTAAAATCTATGAACCAATTTCCGAAGGCATACCTCAGCAGCCTGCACAAATTATTGGCGAGCAGCAGTACTATCTCCGTCCTATTTACAGAACCAATGAGCAAAGGCCGAGGTATGAAATGCCGGCCCAGATCAAATCTGAGCAATCCAGACTCTCAGAATCGGCAAAAGCACCGCAGTCATCTATTTACGTGAGCAAAAATGTAGCTCCGAGGAAACAAGCGAGACCTCAGCAAGTATACAGAGAACAGCAATCCAGCGTTGAACAAGTAAACCTTGAACAGCATGGTCAGAGTTTGGAAGAGCAAAGAGCGCAACTTCCTCCTCCCAAGAACAACAAGGCTTATACTCCTGAAGAGTTCGCAGCCTTGGTGGCAGCTGGGTACGCCGTTACCCCTGTGCCAGTAAGTTCGATAAATCTTCAAGAGGCCCAGTCCAGGTCCTCAGTAGAATCAGTGACGATGCATCCGAAACGCCAACAGATCCTAGCTACCAGACGCCATCAATATCTGCCCCTTCGAGGAGATGACGCGCCTTAGAATTAATGATAATGCTGTAAATAGGTTAGCTGTAGTATTGTAAAATAAAATGATAGTGATATTCGTTTAAATTATGTTTTATTCTACCTAACATACACAACTATACCTTCATACATTAATGTGCTACCAGCGTAAATGTCACCGCAGTCGGCAAGCGCTGGAATTCATTATGCTTTCATGAAAATGGCAACTTCATGTCTGCAAACAGAAGTCAGACGTTAAAAAGACACTATCTAACTTCAACGCATATTTATCACAAAACGGTTTGTCCTTTTCATAAACTTAGTACTAAACCTACTTTGAACTTTTTAAAACCGTGGACTTATAAAAACAAAAAGTGAAAGAGCTTTTCAACTTGCAATGTTTTTTTACATCTGTGTTATGTTTAACCATTCATAAAAAATCTCGCTTCAAATAAGTAATGTATCTTCTTTGTATATACCATTTCATTTACTGTTTCTCTCTATACAATATTTAATCATGTCCGTGCAATTCAGCAATTTATTCACGCAATGAATACCACTTTTTACTTAATTCCAAATGGATGTTGGCGCTCTTGTGGAGAGACTCGGTTCGGAATATTATTCCATTATCTCATATTCTTGTACAACTTGAACTATTAAGTGCTTTTGCTTAAAATCGAAACTTGTTTCCTAAGTGTTTTGTTCTGAGCTTGTTTCATCTGAATAGATGGTAAACGCTCACGTACAGTACACATTAATTTCCAATTAAAATTCGAGTAAAGTCTCATGCATACCCAGACCTTGGAAATTTTCGGAATATCCTTTACTATAAACATTTTGTTTGCTTGAGTTTTATAGTTTTGTCCTGAACTGTTTTGTTTTCAATGTAAATAAATCTGATTTCAAGGTTCCGAGGATCAAAACTAAATTATGATTTTATACAACATGTTTCTATTTCACAGCTTCTGAACACGTTATTTGGGTTCATAAGGATTGAAAGTGATAACTTTATTTTCTGGAATAAAATATTCAGATCATCTGCGATGTGAAATTGTCAAGCCATAGAGATATTTTTGTTTGAATAAATCATGTTTTATTTTTGAAATCGTCGGCACTCTCTTATCCCTAATCTTTTCTCAGAAGTTTTCGCGTTGAATATTCTATGACTTGAGCTATGTTTATCTAAATAGATAACATTATTAAGTTCATTTGTAAATATTAATAAAGTTCATAAAAAAGGTCATGATTACAATACCGTAGACAAGAGACACGATAACATTATTTATACATATAATGATAAAACCTAGTAGACAGAGTACCTACGACCTGTGTTCGTGAAAGTCCTATTAAACATACATAATAATGACGGTACAGGAGACACAACAACTAGCGTCTCTAGAGGACATTTTAACAAGCTAACTTACGAACAAGTTTCCAACAAATTCCGACATGGAAACTATAATGATATATATGATTAGAATATAGATGTAGTAAGTAATGAACTTCGATGCAGAAACTTTAATTTCCGGTTAGATTCTGTTTCGAGAATATCTCTAGTTTACGCGATGGATTTTGTTCTTATTAATTAGGGATACAGTCAGTGAAACTAGGGCAGTTTTAGACCTAGAAACACCATTTCCAGATGTCGTAAAGGACGATTTAAGGCATAACAGAAATATCTAGTAGACAGAAGGTGAACAAATCGAAAACTTTTTGAAGAAATAAAAAGGACAATAAAATTATTATGCTAACATTCATTTACTTATTTATAAAAAAAAAAAACAACAACTAAGCACAATAAAGCATATTCTATATATCTCTATCACCAATGATGAGACATACATGATTTTACCTTCAAAAAGCTTTGGTTTACAAACGAGACTTTCTTGAAGTTTACATAGTTCCCACAAAGAGCTGTGAAACATAATAATTATATCCTCGAAAATAGCAAACGATATTTTGAAACAGACACGTAACCTCACGAAATACGACATTTAATTTTTACAAGGTGTACACCTACCTAGAGGATAGAAGCAACCGTGTCTGTCGTCGGGTCGAAACAGAGGAATGTCTAATATTTCCGTCGCAAAACCGAAATTTCTGATTTACTCATGACAAATGGTGAAAGTTTGGGAACAATCTGTACCTACGGATACATTTCATTATAAAGTTGTCCTGTTTTTATGTGTTTTGTCTAAGTAAGACGAAGAAGTTTTTCGAGTAGAGTACGCAAAATCCCTGCTAGTTCCTGACAACCAATTCTCTAGATATTTTAAGAATTTCCTTTTTGGTGATAGTTATATATATCTTCATGGGTCAATGACCTATATATGCTATGTTATTCATTACGTACCTACAGAATTGCTAACAGATTAAGGTGCCCGCCACATTTAACCATAGAGAATAAAACAACCCTAATGTCTGTACTTAAGTATTTTAGTGAATCAACTCACAGTAGTAACGTTTAAAATAAGGCTTCGTTCATACTCATCCCTAGTTCGAACTCACCTGGTTTTTTATACGCGTATCAGCTGCAAGGGTACAGTTTGTTGGAAAAGTGCCACGATGTAGAAAATAAATACATATCACGTATTAACTATGGCAGTATTGATCTTTTTCTGCATATTTTTTTTACAAAATGACCTACTTAGATTCCGTGAAGAAAATAGTTATTAATGACTAAATATTGCATAAATCTAGAAATTTTACAATAAACAAAGCCTGCACGTGTCCGACAAAAAGAGTCATAAAATTCAATAACCGCTATGGACAAAAGTCGGTGGCATCCTTTGACAAGCCTATTTTTGTTACCGGGTTTTGGTAATTATACAAGGTGGAACAGGAGGATTGACATTCCTTTAAACCACGTAAAGAGGATCATGTTCTTCGCCCGTATACAGAAAATCAATCAAATCCAGTGAATACTTTAGCCACAGGAAATTATTTTTCATTTTCTTATTTTGTAACATGATGTAGATCTGAGTCCGTAATAATAGGTAAACATTGCCGCCGCCGCGTCCCGCACCCCGCACCGCACCGTTAGTCAGTGACTTTTCGTAGATAAAGCGTGTTTACGTTTTATGCAGTTGATTCTGCTATTTATTTTGTTTGAAAACTGCAATTTTTAAAGTTTCCATTATCTACTAATCTTCGTGTTTTAAAATGTTTCGATGGACTAGTACTGTGCTCGTTTTCATTTAATGTCGTACGTCCAGATACACGTTGTATACGAGCGCTCTCTGTCCCTCTCTTTCATTCATTTATCATGAAGAAAATTGGTTTTAAGATTTCTAAGTTAAGAAGCCTCCCTTTCTTTTGACGTTACAATGCTGTCCAAGTGCATCTGATAACAAGTCATTTTATGTATCAGTTTCTGTCGGCAACATGTCAGGGGAAGGATTTGTTTTGCGGGGAGTTTGGCGAAATTTTGAAATGATAAAAACCAACGTGGATTATCTCTTTTACACGCCGGACATACATATTATTCAAATAAACACTCATAGTTTCTACTTACCTACTGTTAATTTTATAATGAACGAATACTAGTAAATAAAAATCATACTAGCACTTTTCTTACCATCAGTACTTTTTCGCCTTCTACCTATAAATGTAGGTAGATAGAGACCGAGCGAAACCGAACTAGGGAAGAGTCCAAAGCCTAAAATAATTGGCATTACAAAGTTTATTTTTGTCTAAAACAATTCTAAGCTAATCAATCAAATTACAACTTTCACTTGTAATAAAAACGTAGGAATTGGCAAAAAAAAACAAAAAAAAACCTTTTCTTTTCCATTACCATCATTTAAAAAAAACCCTACAGTAAATGATAAATGATTTTATTTCTGTAAGTAGGTTTATACAAACACTTTTACATGTCAAACATTTTTTTTTTTTAACTAGATGAGGCCGGCGGCTGCGTTTCCTATCTGACTACTATGAGAAGAAAGGCCGAAACAAACTCAGAGGTCACAGTCTCTTTTAAAGTCCAGACATAATCTTGGTCAGATCATGTGCAGACCATGTAGGTTGGTGTCTGAAATGGTGTTTTGAGGAAAGAACCACACAGATTGAGTGGACCTGTCCAGTCAGTGCAAGCATCTGTCAGTAATCGTACAGCTCAACATAAAAGTTAAGGAGCTCAATGATTCGACGAACAATACCAAAGACATTTAGGTAGGCCGCATAATTTACTCAAACTGGCAAACTATGATTAAAGCTGAGAAAAAAAAACAAGGAACATAGTCTTCACATTCACAGTAATTAAAATAATATTACATTTTACAAAGTAAATATTCATGTCATTGTATATATAAAATTCATCAATGACAATGTGTATATAAGAAAAAAAAATAGCAAAAAGAAAAGAACAAAACAAAATCAGTATGTATATAAAAAAAAAAATTAGTTTAAATTAGTTGGAGCAGCTCAATCCCACGCCTTTTTGTCATCAATGTAATCTTTAACGGTATAAAAGGCTTTCTGGCACAACTTACGTTTAATAAATGTAGTAGGTACATATTATGCTTAATAATACTTTTCATTAAACAAAGATCCCAATTACCTGTATTTACTGAGAACATACTTACAGCAAACAATGTATGGCCTTAGGCAAGATTCGGCCTTTTCTTTATTTTGCAAAATAATTTCTTCGAAACAAAACAATGTTTTCTTTGGGTAAAAATCCTTAATTAAATTCTTATTCAGCATTACTACTATGTAGGGCTTTGTATATTGAATATAATCTTAAATGTACATGTAAGGTTTTTCCTTTGTCTTTTATCCTTATTTATCAGCTACTCGTATGAACTGTTTCAAATATTCAAAGGATATTTTGGGGCCCAGAGGAGATTGATTAAAATAATGTTGAGATGGATTTGTGGAGTGACAAGAATGGATGAACTAAGAAATGTGTATAAGAGAAGTTTGAAACTTTGGTATGGACATGTGATGAGGAGGGAAGAAACGCATGTGACTAAAAGAGCGGTGAATATAAATGTCAATGAATGGAGAGGAGAGGAAGGCCAAAGAAAAGATGGATGGATTGTGTGAGGAATTATATGAAAGAGAAGGGAGTGAATCATAGCGTGACGGTTGACCATGGAGAATGGAAGGAGACAACGTGTTGCGCAGACCCCAAGTAATGTATATGGGACCACGGCTGAAGATGATGAGGCGATTGATTAAAAACTATTTTGCAAAAAAAACGACTTCCAAAAAAAAAACACTACAAAGTGAAATTAATTTCGGAACTAAATAACTTTAATTTCGGAAGTCGGTGTCTTTGGATCTGTATTTTAGGTTTTTGCCACCGACTTTCGAAATTAAAGTTAGTTTTCACTTTGTAGTGTTTTTTTTTTTTTGGAAGTCGGTTGTTTTTTTTTGCCAAAAAGGTTTTTATTTTTCACTTTTTTGTGGATCGGTTTGTAATTTATATAAGTTACAATAGCCTAAGGACAACTGCTCATCACCTTTTTACAAAATATTGCTTTTCCCGATGCAGGGACGTTAATTGTTGAGGAGTTCTCATGGTACTTCACCATCAACTCCACGTCACCATATGCATTGTGACGAGCGTAACTTGCTTAGCAACTATTTTAAAGTAATCTAATCGCTACCCGTGAAATACTTATTATTGAGTAATTCTGGTGATCGTCTGTGGCCTTCATCATCACTTCACCAAATGGTGCTTTCCGAGAGCAAATGAACAAGTTACTATATAAAAATGCTCAAATCGCTATAGATGTGCGTATAATAATTGAAGAGTCGTCTCGATTTCTCCAGAATCCCATCATCAGATCCTGACCTGATGACAATGGGACCACCTGGAGAGTAATACCCCTTAAAGCAGAAAAAAAATCCAAATCGGTCTAGCCATTTTCGAGTAATCGTAGGGAACACACATAAAAACAAAAAAAATATTCCGACAAACTGAGAACCTTCTCCTGTTTTTGAAGTCGATTAAAAAGACAGAACAGAAAAACCAAGACTCGTCACCGACTACAGTAAAGTTATCACTGCGATTGAACGGTAGCCTGCTTTTGATAACTAACGATACAATGAAGCGCAAAGATCGACAACACGACGTGATGTGAGTAACATTTTAGGGAATATTCCATAATACTTATTCTCGGGAAACATTGTAGGTATCTGAACACCACGCTTCCCTAATAGGCGAGACATTTTAGACATCGTAGGTCGCAAAAAATCGCACTGCAGTTTTAAGGGTTCCGTAGTCAACAAGGAACCCTTATACATAGTTTCGCCATGTCCGTCCGTCCGTCCGTCCGCAGCTTAGCTCAGAGACTCTTAGTACTAGAAAGCTATAATTTGGCATGGATATACATATTAATCACGCCGACAAAGTGGTAAAATAAAATCATGAAAAAAATTTTTTTTTGTCTACCCCATTGTGTTTTAGGGTGTTGTTGGATAAATCTTTCAAAAATATTGCGGGTTCGTGAAAACAATGTTTCGATTCAGAGATCTGTTTTTTGGAATATTAAGCTTTAAAGTGCTCATTTTTGTTAGGGTCAAATGTTCCTCCCCCCCCCCCCCCCCCGCCAGCTAAACGGTTAGTTTTAGATATGTGAAAAAATTCACGGAAGTAGTATATATAACGAAGTTAAAAGAAAAACTATCACAGCTAAGTAGGCTTTACAAGTTAACGAGTAATAGTCGACCAACTTACATTTGCAGTTGGAATGTATGAGAGAACATGTTTTTCAACTACAATGTTAAGTTTGTTCTTGGAATAAACTCATCCCTACTACGAAACCTTTCATTGTGCGTGGTCCTACAAGCACTTGGCCGATTTTTTTGGGATGTTGTTAGAATAGAACAGCCGATCTATTCTGTAAACATCACACCGTGAGCACTTAGGTGAAGTGAGTTTGAAGTGAGCTCAATTCCTAGTAGAGTAAGGTGGGATGACAGTTCACATCACTCTCACTTCACCTAAATTTTCACGGTGGGATCTTTACAGAATAGCACCACTGAATGCCAGTAGTGTAAAATCAAGTGTGTAGCTTCAAAAGACCTGTGCTAACTAAGTGGTGCTCGAAAAACCCCGAAATTTTCGGATTTCTTTCAATTTTTGACTTATAACTTCTAAAAAGTGCAACCTTAAGTCACCCAGTACATTTGTTAAGTATACAACGTTTGCTACTATTTGAGCGTACGTATTCACATAGGATAACTTGAAAAAAGGCATCGAAAAGTCTTAAAAAAATACTTTTGATTTTAAAAAGATTCGTTGCCAGCTGAATCATTTCCACTTTGTATGGGTATATAGTACAGTGTCCAGCATCCTCATCAGACAGTCCCGATAAGCAGGCAGTGATTGTAACAATATCACACAGAGGCTGCCGCAACGAAATTCTTGAAGACTGTGGGTAGTATATCATCCCTGCATTGGAGTTCCTTTGTTAAATCAGTCGTCAAATCCTAGTTTTTATAATTTGAATTTAATTTACATTTTAATTTCTATTTTTGTAATCTAGTTATAAAATATTTTTATTTTATTATAATGTACATGTGTCTATACTACTAAGGGCTGATTTTTCAATAGTCAGATAACTTTTGCCTGAGGAATAAATATGGCGGTATGACACATTTTCTATACAAAAGCTGTCAAAACGTCAAACATATTCCCAAGATAACAGTTATCTGACGATTGAAAAATCAGCCGTAAACTTAGTTTACAAAGAGGTAAAATTAGTTTGTAACTTTGTATGTAGGGGATAATCTCTGGAACTACCAGTCGGATTAGAAAATTTCTTTTTGCATTTGATAGCCCAATTCTTGAGGAAGGTTATTGGCTATTTAACATCACGCTATAACACTTAGGAGCCAAGCAAAATTAAAAAAGTCAGAAAGAACGCTAAGCGAAACGAAGTAATAGCGCGGGCGGGCGATGCGATGTAACAGGGTGGGTCGGGGACAATAAATTTCACGCGGACGAAGTTAAAAAGAGGTAAAATTTGTGAGTTTGTATGTAATCTTCGGAACTACTGATCTGATTCCGAAATGTTTTTCACTAATGGGAAGCTACAGTATTACCGAGTGTCATAAGATAATAATATTCTATGTTGAAACAAGAAATTTTACGCGGACAAAGTCACGGGCAGAAGCTAGTCAACCAGTAAACGGTTCAGACAGACACAGGACAGTACGCGACACACACACACGGATAGTTTCACGGGACAGTTCGGTTGGTTGGCGCTCGCCATAGCCGGCAAGCCGATGTGGCAAACTGATTCGATTACCAAGGAGCTCTGCACTGAGCTTCGTACTAATTACCTTTTAATTTCATAAAACTGTACTTACTTCGGTATCGATAATATTGTTATTAATAGAGCGTCGCTTTTCTTTTTCGATATATCTAACAGTAATTGATTCCTATGTAATATAAGCATATGTAATATGAGCGTAAGAAAAGACGAATTCTACCATAATTTTATTTATTTTGCTGCCTCGTTGGTCTAGTGGTCACAAGAGCTACTGCTGAGCATGAGTTCCTGGATTCGTTTCTCGGGTCGGGCAAGGGTTTTTCGATCTGGAATTTCTCAGTAGCAGCCCGGAGTCTGGATTTGTGCCCGGTTGATAGCAATAGGCTCGCCCCCTTTTACTTGGGACTTAAACATATCTGGCGAAATGTGGGTACCTTCCGGCTTGATATAAATTGTGCTAACTGTAGGTCATTGTAGTTACAAGCATAAAATTTTTATTATTAATAGTTATGATGAAAGATGCGTCAATAAATTATATGGTAGGTATATCAGTTTAGTTTGTAATTCAAACAAATTAAGTTAAGGACGTAGTACAGGGGGTCTACTCCTCCGGAACTACTGCTCCCAAATTACTTTAATTTTTTTTAACATACTTGCATGATATAATTTTCATTATTTTAAATTATATAGTCTTGTCTTCTAAACAGATTCTTTTATATTTTGTGAATGTGAGAACGTTGTAGGCTTAATAGACTGTAGATTTGTAGAACATTTTCTATTTTGTTAAGTACAGTAAAACTGTAATTTGAAAACATTGTAAAAGCCAATTATTTTTAAAAGAGTAACCGTGGAGTTTCTTGCCGGTTCTTCTCTATAGGAAACGACCATTTGGACTCGTTCACCTAGCTTCTGACGTTTCATAAGTGCTCATGTAGGTTTATGTGAAATAAAATATTTTGAATTTGAATTTGACTCCGATGTGTAAATCCGAAGTATCGGCCGAACGTTCGGAACTTGTCTACTACACTTTTTTATATTTCGTTCGGTCGGATCGGATCCGACCAAACGTGAAAATGAAGTTCGGTCGAATTTGAACCAACCGAACGAAATAGAATGATGTGTAGTAGAAAATTTCCGAACGTTCGGCCGATACTTTGAATTTACGCTTCGGAGGAGGCCCGCCGGTTACTGTTTTTTTTTTATTTCCAGAAGCCACATAAAACAACAGCTACACAAATTATCTGAGAAAAGTCAGCTTCAATAAAACCAAATTGTCACTTGACATAAATCAGGGAACAGCGGAGTCCGGAGTCCTTTATGTATATTACAACAATAAAAGTCACTGCCTCGCGACATTTTGTACATCACACAGAGACACCACAGTAAGACATGGCGCACACTATGCGATATGCGACTGCGTCAGCTCGGCGACTAGTATTTTGTTCAAATATCGGCACACTTGGCGTCGAATTGCAGAATCACAACAATTCGGCAAAATTCGGAAATCATGACATTTTGGAACTAATCTAACTTATTATAGTAGATCATTTATTATAGTCGCGACTGCGAATCGTATTCTCATCAAGATACGACCTGACACTGACCTGCAAACTGTGGATTCGCCTTAAAAGTAGATAATTCCACAAATTAACCAATCACGCTTGTCTCGGAGCATGAAATGCAATTTCATTGGTTTCAGTGTGTTTGACATTTTCATTTTGTCAACCAAATTACCTTGTTGTGATTGGACGAAATCATGTCGTGTGCGGCTTTAAGTGTCGAATTGCGTTTTCTACTGGATTAATAACATTTCAACGGTAGTTTTTTGAAGTGAACACTTTTTTAGGCGCGTTGAGCGATTTTTGGTAGGGGAATATCTTAAAGGGTTCGCGTCACTTGGCAAGCTAATGTTCAGTGTACGACTGCACGCCGACAGACACTACGCCGACAGACTGAACACTGACAAGACTTTACATCGACGGGACTCTTCGCCGACAGGGTATGTATCAGTATATCCGTAGCTATAAGTAGCAGTAACAGCATATACAATATATTTTAATTTATAATTAATAAATTTAATTTACTAATGATGAAATTCTAATTTTTGATACTACTACATTAAGTTTAAAATAAAAATAAAAACACGATTATTTCATAGATTTAAGTTTTCACTTCTTATGGCAATTCCCAGACAGTCTTTGTTTTTTTTCTTTGAATTTCTATTGAATTATGAGAACATTAATATCTGGCCAGTCGTTAGTAACTTGAAAAAACGAAATATAAAGGCGCCTTGAAAAAATCTAGATATTTTTTCGTATTATCCGTACTACGTAAAGTACGACTTACAAAACGATTTCGAGTCCATCATTCCACGACAAAAGCGTGTTTTATATTGGCCTAACAGTGTTTTGTGACATTTTCTTTGATCCAAATATAAAGCGTTAGTACCCACCTACGCTTGTTTATTTTCACGTTCTTTGAACTTTATGTTTACGACAATAATAAAATAGTTTCTGAACTACTACTGTTACCGAAAAGTGTCAAAGTTGTTGTTAAACTTGATTACTTTTTGTTTTTACTCGAATAAGTAATAATTCAATGTAGCGAAGTTGGACTAAACCTAATTTTGATCAAAGGAACAAAATGTAATGTTTACAAATAAACATGGATTTGGTTGTTTTTCGGTATTTCGACACATTTGTAATTCGTACTCGCTACCTGTCTGACAAAAATTTGTGTGTATAATAATAATACATATAATTAAGGTGAATACTTGAGTCCAATTTATTTTATTAAAATTATTTTATTTGTATTGCTAATTATGTGTCGACTGTATTGGACATTACTTAATTATGACATTATATGAGTATACTCTGACATAACATACGTATTGTTTTGAATTTATGACATTATATATGGTATTATTGTTGAGTTTGTGAAATTTGTATAATTTTAATAATAATTTTGCATGCCTAAATTGGTGCAACACAGTGGACTGCGCATTCACTTGACATCTAGAAATGTATGATTATGTACCGTGTTGAGCAATAAAAATTTTGAATTGAATTTAATTGAATTGCTACCGTCTGAACGTTTTAAAATGCCTTAAAAAGAGAGGTAGGTAAAATAACTATTACTTACCATACATAATCAGCCAACAATATCCCCAATGCTAGGACACAGGCCTCCTCTCGGTGAGAGGGAGTAGGCCGTAATCAACCACGCGGGCCCAGTGCGGGTTGGTGGTGGATGTCACATGTCTTCAAATTGTTGGTTCTAGGACATGCCGGTTTCCTCACGATGTTTCCCTTTACCGTTTTGAGAGCAGTGGTGATGTAATTAAGTACACAAAGTAAAGCACTGCCTGGGTTCGAACTCACGACCAACTCGTAAGTCGGGGTTGATGCCACTGGGCCACCACTGCACTACTTACCATATACAGGGTGTAAAAAGTCCCGTCACGAAGCAGTCATCCACATATTCTGAACATCAGACTAAGTCACTTTCTCCAAAAATGATTGCTGGGTCACGGCTTTTATTTTTGGTGTGAAAATTCGCTGACATTGAGCCATAAGCTCAATGTCAGCACCCATAAGGTGCTTGCAACGGTACAGGGATCATTTGAATATTTAAAGTAAAGTATAACATTTAAACTTAAAAAAAAAGTTGGAACCTTGACCATCAATATATCCGTAACCAGAAGCTTGCCAGGTATGGTTCCGTACAAAAAAATGATCATAGTAACGCGAAAAACAGAGGGCTAACCACCACCTCTTAAAGCAGTATTATTTTAATGTTACTTCAGTGTGAGAAAGAGATGGAGCTATACAGGACGTCTAGCTCCATCTCTTTCCCACACTCAAGTAAGATTACAATAATACTGCTTTAAGAGGTGGTGGTCTAGCTCCAGGTGACTTTCAGCTTCATTAAGGGCATTGGTACACCCGTTGCTTTGCTCGATAGGTATTAGCAAAATGTAGAACATCCAAAACGTGAAAATTACAACTCGTATTTTTTAAATTCATAGTAACTTAGCAGCATAAAACAGATTCCATGAACAACTGGTTTTTCAAACAATAAGCAGTAAAATGTTAGATTTAAGTTTGTGACCTAAAAAGGGAACCTAAATTAGACAGCACGTGGCAGGTGGGTTAACACTGGGTGTTGTGAAGCAACTACTTTGAAATTATTATTTTATTTGTTCCTAAAAATGAAAACATAACAGGGAAACAGAAATTACTTATAAAATTATCATTAACTTATAAAAGGAAAGGACTGCCTAGTTGGTCTAATGGTCGCTAGCGCTACTGCTGAGCATGAGGTCCTGTGTTCGATTCCCGGGTCGTGCAAAGTGATATTGGGTTTTTAAATCTGGAATTTCTCAGGAGCAGCCCGGAATCTGGATTTGTGCCCGGTTGATGACAATAGGCTCGCCCCCATTACATGGGACTTAAACATAACTGGCTAAATGTGGGTGTATAGGTACACTTCTACCTAACCTTTCGGGGAATACAGGCGTGATGTTCACCCGTGGTGTGGCGTGTGACCCTCCTCCTTCTCCCTTCTTTCCTCCTTCCTTCTTGTCATGCTTCCTTCACTGCTAGATATTATGGCCATCGCTTATAAGTTTACCTTCCTAATCTGCCAAATATACCGAAAAACAATTATGACAGTTACCCAAACACAATTAAGTAAAACCAACAATACAAGCAGTAAACGCAAAGTTAATTAAACTGTTCAAATGCTTCGCTATAATGTTGGTAACAATCGTTAAACGGTTTCCTGCATTTATTGCCTGCGGTCCACTCGATTATTTCGCTCAAACTAGTGTGGGGCGTACTGAGAATCCAATTACTCTCGGCCTGAATTTCGGTTTCGGCTTAAAGTTGTCCGAATCTGAACTTTCAAAGGCCGTTTGATTTCATGCCAATATAGATGAGTCACGAGTTGACACGTGGAAGCTGGCCGCATGCAAACGAGTGTCGATTTATCGAATAGATTGATTACTATAGGCTCTTTCTTGATGAAGAAGCCAGACGAACCTGATGGTACAAAGGTAAAATATATATCTAATTTTACAAAGATTTTTAGAATCATTTAAATACTTTTATTGGAATCTTAAATTACTAGTAGTAGTCACTTCTCATAGTAACTTCTCATAGTTTGATTTTCTACAAAAAAACATTTACGTAATTTATTTCCAGCCGACGGAAAAATAAAGTCGAATTCTGGTTTCGGCTTGATCGAGAAATATCTTGACGTTTTAAGGCTAACACTATTTTATACGGTGCTCATAAGATCGGATACAAAGATTTGCTTTCAGTATAATACCGTGAAAGCGTGTTTCAAATACGCTGGCAGTAATTCGATTTGGAGAAACCCTTCAGATATTTTCTCTTGAGTATGAAATATTCTTACAACGTTTAATTTCGTGACTTTTGAATTTTCCTACAACATTACGCTACCATTGCTACCAATATCCTATAACATTACGCTACCATTCCTACCAATATCCTACAACATTACGCAACCATTCCTACCAATATCCTACAACATTACGCTACCATTGCTACCAATATCCTACAACATTATGCTACCATTCCTACCAATATCCTACAACATTACGCTACCATTGCTACCAATATCCTACAACATTATGCTACCATTCCTACCAATATCCTACAACATTACGCTACCATTCCTACCAATATCCTACAACATTACGCTACCATTGCTACCAATATCCTACAACATTACGCTACCATTGCTACCAATATCCTACAACATTACGCTACCATTGCTACCAATATCCTACAACATTATGCTACCATTCCTACCAATATCCTACAACATTATGCTACCATTCCTACCAATATCCTACAACATTACGCTACCATTCCTATCAATATCCTACAACATTACGCTACCATTGCTACTAATATCATTTGTAAGCTATTTTTACCCGACTACAGCGAAGCCAAGGGTTATAATTTGTGTTATTCTTGCATTAAAACAAATACGAAGATGGTATCCTGAAACAAATACGAAGATGGTTATTTATTTATTCATACCTGTATCTGGTTGTATAGTTGCAGTATATTTTAAGTTGTTACTGGTTCTTTTGTTTTGTTATGTAACTATTTATGTATTGATCACTGAACCTGACCTGATTTCCGTACGTCTTTTTTTCGGGTAACCACTGAAAATCAGCGCTGTGCTGTGGGTCCCTCATAGCACAGCATCATGCTGAGTGGAAGCCTTCTTGTCACAGTCATGACGTGCAGCTGCCGACTGTTTCTGTTTTGAGCTCGTGATTGTAATGTGGATCTATTTTGTTTTATTTTTCTGATTATTCTTATCGTTTTGTATGCACGTGTTTCTGTGACAAATAAACCTATTTTTCTTTCTTTCTTTCTTTCTATCCTTGAATATTTAGGAATATACAAGTAAGTACTTGGTATTTGATGTTATGAGCTTTGTTATTAAAAAAAAAAACAAAGACTTCAAGAGGGAGAGTTTATACATTTGCAATTACAAAAAACTCAGTATAAGAACGTATTGCCTTCGTATATGTCAACCTACTGTCCATAATAACAGATAAATAAAGCCTAAATGAACCTCAAGAGAAGCACTTTATAATTCAATTCTGACTTAGAATTGACGAAGCCACCAAGTTTTCAATTTAACGAGAAAACTTTTTCATTCCCTCTCGGTGACAAGTTTACCGGATTTTTTTAGAACTGCCTGACTTTGAATAAACGTAGTTATTCGTCAACTAGATGGCTGGGTTTTTTAGCCCTGATTGTAGGAGAAGACAGTATTAGGTTTAAGATAATAGGAGCTGAGAAAGATTGATTAGGGAAGGGCTGAAGTCTGCATTATGTGTAGAATTAAAACGCCAAAGAAAACGCCATTTGGAATAATCAAGCAACAACAACAGTCTGTCTAGCCTTTTCCCAACTATTTGGGGGTCGGCTTTCAGTCTAACCGGAAGGCGTAAATACAAAGGCAGATGTAACACAGACACCCATAGTCTGTGCTGCATTATCTTGCGAGCAGTAATAGTTCGTCCGAACCCAGCTGCAACACAGCGGTTTGTAGTGGTACCCGCATTTGAAAGAAAGAAAGAAAAAAGGTTTATTTGTCACAGAAACATGTGAAAAATAAAACAATATAGATCTACGTATAACCACGAGCTCAAAACAGAAATAGTCAGTCGGGAATATTTATTTGTATAAGACAATGAAAAGGCGGATTCAACGCAGACACCCATAGTCTGTGTTGAGGTGGTAGGCCGTCCACTTAGTTTATAATCTATAGGTATTATTTCCGTTAGATTATGAACTGTCAAAAAATTGTGAACTGGGTGAAATACATACGTTATGTTAGGTTAGAACTGTGATCAACCACGCGCGAGCCGAGCGAGCGAGCGAGCGGTGCCGCGGCAGCGGCTGGCGAGCGCTACTTCCAAGTTGCTCGCAGTTAGGCAGGCTATTTAGTATTAGCTCAAAGTGCGTTACTTCACAAGCAAGTTTGATAGGTACTTGCAGTGTAAACAGAGCGTATTGTAGACGTTTTTGTTAAAGCAAAAGTTAAGTTTTTCTTTCGAAGCCGATCACATTGCAGACAGTTTTCAAATGTCTGTGGTGTAATCGTGTTTGTCATACTTTATTCATACGGACGCGGGTGCGTTAAAGAACAGCAACTGTCTGTGTTGCATCCGCCTTTATATTTACGAAACCGAATGCAGCTGAAACTTAGGAATAATGAAAAGAACGGGTTAAGTATTTATTTATTTATTTTCGTCAAGCGCCTGATCACAAGATAAGTGTTTGTAACTTTATCGTTGGTTTTACCACCTCCGAATCAGTTCCGGGTAACTTATTGAGCAGATAATTTCTGTTTAATTTTTAAATGTATTACTTTACTTATGAAACCTTTAAGGCTAGAGCAGATAGGGGCGGGCCGTGCCACAACGCAACGCATTGCAAAAATCCCCCTTCATCACTTTCGTACCTACATGTTCTTTGAACCAACGCACACTACAGGCGATCCGCACCGCAGTTTATGTATGAAAATGCGTTGCGCTGCGGCCCGTTGCGGCTGTAATGTGCGCTTGGCTTTGAAAAACAAAATATATATTTAATTCTATTCGTTACAACTATAGGATATAATATAATATAATATAATATAATATAATATAATATAATATAATATAATATAATATAATATAATATAATATAATATAATATAATATAATATAATATAATATAATATAATATAATATAATATAATCTCTAAGGACTAATGAGTTTTCAAACATCAAGAACTCATTTTCCCACGTAAAATGTTACCTAGAAAATAGCAAAAGGTAAGTCTTTACTAGCTATACTTTTACATAATCGTGTGAACTTTTTCAAACAAGACGACGGTAACTGAAAAAGAAATATACGAACAGGTGGAGTTAGTTTTAAAAGGCTCTGAAGGCTTCAGGAACAAGTGAAGGTACACATGTGACCACTCGGTAGCGAGCAAACTATATAGAAGTTAATAAATTCTTGCTTATACTTTTGCTACATCAGGAGTACCTACTTACCGACTTCAAAATAGGTTCTCAATTCGGTTGTAGGTTTTTTTATTTATTTTTTTATGTTTGTTCCTTCAGAAAGCCGTCATAAAGAAACCGATTTGGAAAATTCTTTTTTGTTTCTCCTGAGGTGGTCCCATATTAAAGGTCTTCTGATGAGTGGTTTATGAGTTAGCTTCAATAATACGTATTTTTTCCACTTAGTGTATGTTGATGATGTTATAATAACTTGTAACCTGTCACTGTTATTTACATAGCAAGTAGCGGTATCTATATACGTAGGTACTTACATATTTATGTGGGTTGGTACCACAAACAAAAAAAAAACCAAAAAAAATTACTTTAATTTCAGAAGTCAGTGTCTTTGGTTTTGTATTTTCGTTTTTTGCCACCCACTTCCGAAATTAAAGTTATTTTTCACTTTGTACTGTTTTTTTTTTGGAAGACGACTTTTTTTTTTAGTTTTAGAGATTTTTTTTTAGATTAAAGCAATATTTACCTAATACTTTTAAATAGGTATAACACCGTGAATGAATTGGTTTTCTAGCACCTATTTTGTAACAACAATAGACAATAGTCTACAATAAAAATCATTCAGGGGGCCAACCACCACCTCTTAAAGCAGTATTATTTTAATGTTACTTCAGTGTGAGAAAGATTACAATAATACTGCTTTATAAAGCCGGATTCACACTACCGTGTCGTGTCGTGACGCCATCTGACGCAGTGCTAGCCAATCAAAACTAGTTGTAATTTGACGTAGTCCTGAACAGATTCGTTTGATTGGTGTATCCCGCGCGTCACGACACAACACGACACAGTAATGTGTCGGTGGCTTAAGTTGGTGGTTTAGCTCCTGATCATATCTGTATTCAAATAATTATCTTGGTGTGTATCAACCCTTCTTTCCTTTTTTGATACCTGCATGGAACAAAAAGTTACGTAAAGCCTACAAATAATTGTGTGTTTATGAGATTTTCGTTTATAATCACACCCACGATACATCAGAAACATCCAAAGTTCTTTTAATAAAACTAAAGTAGCCAGCACTTTCATATTTCATATTTATCCTCTTTTCCCAGCGAAAAATTAAACTTTCATCGCAAAATATTAGTTGGTCACGGAAAATCCCCAGCTGAATCTACAAATTATACCCACAGAGTCAGGAACCGCTTACTTATTGGTCCCAATAGTGCGGTAAGTGGGTTGCGAGCGCATAAGGGCAAGCCAATTTAAGTTGGTATTCGACAATTTTGCATGATTATAATATATACGAGGAGCTTGGATGTTGAACGGTAGTTTTGGGAATGTATGGCGCAGCTACAATTATCGTTAGGGAAGCCGAAGAAAAAATGATCCAGTTCTCATTAACTCGCTGTAGTTCGGCTTCCTTAGTTACCTCCAAAGTGGTGCTACAGACTCCTGTGAGGGCCGGCTTATTTTGATACTGATGTTATATCGGAATCCTTTGTTTAGACAAAAAATTGTGGGCATTTTTGTAAGGTTGCAGTCATAAGGTGTATTAAAACTGGTAATAAATATATGTAATGTGATGTAATACATAGTTACACACACAGGTGTACCAATATTATTTGGCAATAGTAGACACTAAGAAGAGTGGTTATTCCGAAGTGAAGCCGATAGTAATCGGGTTGTATGAAGGCTGCGCCCCTGAAATATATGGTTTTAAATATAACGAGTGTAAAAAGACGCGTAACGAAGCTGAGAGTCCCTTGTTCTCCCGTCATTGCGTTATTTTAATTGTATTGGATCATACACGGGAATCTTCTGGTTACGGAGATATTGAAGGTCAAAGTTCCAACTTTCTTTGGCGTTTTTTTTTACCATAATAAGTTTTTTAAATGTTGTAAATTAACTTGAAATACGTCCACGACCCCTGTGCTATTACATTGCGTGGATTTTTTACACCTGAAATAAAAGTCGTTTTCCATCAATTATTTTTGTGCAATGTTACTTAGGCTGATGAGGTGCTCGTGGCTAAGTAATAGCAGCTGCACGGATCGATCCATCATGTTAAGCTACGCTTGCCAGGGTTGGTCTGTGAATGGGTGACCATCTTTACATACTATTGTATTGGTATTGACAAAGCAACAGATAGAGAAGAAAGGTCTTATATTTATAATATTACAACACCATTTATTATGAAAACACAAAAATCTAATATTGTTTTGTAACTGGATAAAACTTCTGAAGGACAAACATTTCATTCGCATGCCTACGTAACTTTTCATACCTATTCCAATTTTCATTAGAAACCCAAAAAGGATGTCGTCGTCCGCCTCATTCTGTGTGTCCCGAGGCATTGTTGACAGATATTGTAATCTTACTTTTATTACAGCCGACATCGCCTTTGTTGGGACCCTGTTAGGTCTTAGAAAATATACTTTTTATAGCATAACATGTACTGAACCAAATGGAAGTTCTTGCAGACATTTTTACGTTAGTAGGTACACGCATATTTATGAATACGGCTACCTAGCTGGAGCAAATAAGAAATCAAAGATCAATGAACAAACTGCTGGCAACATTGAGATGGCCTGAAAACTTTTAGGATTGTGTTAATTCTTTTGAGGTCAAACGTCAACATGAATGAAACAAAACGATTTATATCATAGAAAGACGTACACGATCAGAACCAAATCGTAATACAAAAGTCAGAGGTCACTGGTCCGATAGGGCAGAGGCAGTCTGGGCATCCATCAGGATTTCTAACTCCTACCAAAACAAGAAAAAACGTCTTCCTTTTCTTTTTCATGTGGTTAGTGACTAACCTGGTGTCATAGTTTTTATTCCGCCTTGTTTAATGATAATCTTCAGAGAGTTCACTCCATGTGCTTATTTATTTTGATATAATAACATAATATCATATTTGCATCTATATCTATTCTATACCTATATATAATAAAATAGTAACGTAGTCAAAACTGTACATTGAATATTTATGAAAAAAAAGTACCTACCTACTAGGGTCACACACAAAACACGTATAAGGGTCCTAGCGTAGTAGGTACTTCGTCCATTTTGGTTCGTTTTGACTGTACAGCGGAAGTAAACATAATAACATAACATCACGCCTTGTTTCCCCGAAGAGTTAGGCAGAGGTGCACCTATAGTACACCCACATTTCGCCAGTTATGTTAAAGTCCCATGTAATAGGGGGCGAGCCTATTGCCATCTACCGTGCACAAATCCAGACTCCGAGCTGCTACTGAGAAATTCCAGATAGAAAAACCCAATAACACTTTCCTCGACCTGGGAATCGAACCCAGGACCTCATGCTCAGCAGTAGGACTTGCGACCACTAGACCAACGAGGCAGTCAAGTGTTAATGTAATATACGTAGTTTTAATTATTTTTGGGATAAAAAAATTACCTATATTAAAAATGACAGATATCGATCCAGTAAGTTAACCACTTTCATAATGTGTATTGATTCAGTTACACATTGTATAAGCGAACAGTCTGAAAATAATAATAATGGATGTGTATAAAAAAGGAGGGGAAAGAATCATAGGGCATCAAAAAATTCGTCCGCATCGCTGTATCGCTGTCAACGGAAAAAGTTCCCAAAAGTCACGCCACATTACAAATGGCAATGCTGATTCTTTGGCGAAAAAAAAACGTTTCATAATCATCTCACCATAAAAATAGTTGTAGATGAGGTTACAAGTTCTTAACGGTCCCCGAAACGATCATTCGCAATTAGCAATTTTTACGTGATTAATACATATTGATGCGCAAATTGACTGTCTACCAAGTGCAATTGAAGCGATTGTCAATATTACTACAATAGAAATTGACGGGAATTCAACTCAGCCTATCGCAGTCCACTGCTGGACATAGGCCTCTCCCAGGCTGCGCCACAGCACTCTATGCTCCGCCTTCCGCATCCAGTCTGTCCCAGCCAGCTTCTTCAGGTCGTCGGTTCATCTGGCCGGGGGCGTCCCACACTACGCGGCAATGATCATTCGAAGCGATTGTCAATTTTTCCGTGATTGATGTGTAAATTGACCGTCTACCAAGTGCAATTGAAGCGATTGTCAATATTACTAATGACAACAATCCACAGAGAAAAGACACAAAACTAAAACAGATGCAGACACACAAGAGCTGCTCGTGCAGTACTCATAACAACTTTACTAATTAATTTAGTTTAAAATTACAGTGAGTGAAATAATTAAATGCAAGGACGCACTGTTTTCAATACATTATTCTGACGTAAGCCAAGTGAGCATTTTCTTGCTACTATTAATTTATTAATACCGATATCACTGCAGTCAGTGGATTAATATTTCACGGTAATTTTCATCTTTTCATTGCATAAGGGAAACGACGGCTTTCAGATTCATAATTAAACCCTTGTGGTTATTATTTCAAACCGACCGCCGCCGGATTCGCACGGGTGCAATTTACATGTGAAGACGGTATTCTGTTCACGACACGTTTTGTACAAGTTCTGAGGGCTTATTCCGATTTTCCACCCTAAAACAGCCATCCTAGGGCGGATACTCGGAAACGCGTGTTCCACCCCAGACGGGGTGGATTGTCGGAATTCACTTTTGATAGTTCTTCCGAATTTTTACTCCAAGTACAGTCATCATCAATAATACTCGTACAACAGTAAAATATACTCACACAGTTTAATAAATTATTAATTAATTTTTAATAACAACAAACTAAAACACAAATCATAATTATTATATAACACGCTTCGCCCGCGTGGATATCGAGACCCCTATTTGAATCGGATTTTGTTCACAATTTCATGTGTTTTATTTTTTTTGTGCGGAACCCTAATTCTTTTTCTAAAATAAAAGTACCTACCCTAAGTTACTGCTTATAACATCAGCTTTCTGCCAGTGAAAGTCCTGTCACATCCGTCCAGCCGTTTTGGAGATGAGCTGGAACAAACAGACAGACAGACGGAAAAAAAATTAAAAATTGCTTTCTCGTCATAAATATCGTTTACACTTTTATATGCATTTAGTAAAAAAGCTGTTATTTTGACATTACAAACAGACACTTCAATTTTATTTATTTGTAAAGATTCGATTTCTGCTGCTCATCTGTTTGGCATTTTTAGGCCTCATTTACGACAGCAAAACACATGTTATAGCAAAAATCAAGTCTGTATTTCCCGAAGGGGTTGGCAGAGCTGTTTAATGCACCCACGTGTACTTAAAAAAAAAAGTTAAATTAAGTAAGTAATTCATTCACTGACAGACAACGCACAGCAGCCTAAGGATTTAAAAAAAAGACATCCCTCTGTAGCGATATTTTTTTTTTTTTTCATTTTGGGCAAGGTTTCCTTATTCACCCCTAAAGATGTTAAATAGGCGATGAAAGTTTGTATGGAAGATCGTCATTTTTGCCGATGGGAAATGCCATCAGGCTGGCTTGTTTCACAATGAAGCAGGGAAAAAAATAAGCAGAAATCTGACAAGCAAACAAATACCTTCCGTCTCAGGTCTGATGCTATAATTTATACAGCATCAGTGCACTGAATAGCTCCGTGGATGCATTCAAGAGCTTTACCAGCATCTTATACCTCTCACACAAGCAACTCCATACCTTATTCCGTAGGATTAAGGGTACACCCTTAATCCTGAGAGGTGTAAGTATGGTGGTCTGTCGTGAAGCATATTTAACAAAGACATTGCTGGGAACGTAAGGGTAAATAAATATAAACTAGTCTACCTGACTAGAGGACATAACTAGCGTTGGTGATACGTGGTTCTGATGGGGTTGGCATATTATCCATGTAAGCGGGCACACCCTTTATGCCTGGAGGCTTTTATTTATGTAGGTATTTAGTTGTCTTTGAGGAGCTTGTGGCTAAGTAATAACAGCCGCACGGGTCGATCCATTAGGTTAAGCTACGCTTGCCGGGGTTGTCCGTGGATGGGTGAGCATCTTATATACCGAGACTCCTCCGTGCCTCAGAAAGCACGTTAAGCCGTTGGTCCTGGCTGTCATTCGTAGATCTTTGACAGTCGTTACGAGTCGTCAGAAGACCGAAAGTCTGACAACCAGTTTTACCAAGGGGTATCGTGTTACCCAGTTACTGGGTTGTGGAGGTCAGATAGGCAGTCGCTTCATGTAAAATACTGGTATTCAGCTGCATCCGGTTAGACTGGAAGCCGACCCCAACATAGTTGGGAAAAGGCTAGGCAGATTGATTTAGTCGTGTCTTTATTTTTTATTTTTGCATGAGTATAGTTTAATTGTTTTTAACAGACTTCAAAAAAGGTGTATGTTCTCAATTCGGACGTTTATATAATGTTTATGTATGTTCGGGCATAACTCCCTCATATTAAAGACGGATTTGCAAAATCCTTTTTTGTTTGAAAGGGTATGCTCTTGAGGTGGTCCCATTGTCATCAAGTCAGAATCTGATGAGGGGATCCCATGGAAATCGAGGGAAAACCTCAAATTTTATAGGCACACCAATAGCGATTTGGGTATTTTTTATCGTAATTCGTGCATTTTCTCTCGGGAAGCACCATTTAGTGAAGTGGAACGACGAATGGATGATGAGGACCACAGATGGCCACCGAAACTACCCAATAATAAGAACGATTTCACGAGATTTCACGGGTTGGGATGTGATTACTTTATTGTCGTTGCTCAGCAGTTTATGCTCGTCACAATGCATATACGGTGAAGTGAAGCTGATGGTGATTTCACCATTAGCTCCTCAAACAATTAACGTATCGGGGAAAGCAATATTTTGTAAAAGGTGATAAGCTGTTGACATTAGGCTATTGTAACTTAGATAAATTATAAACTGACCCACTAAAAAGTGACAAATAAAAAATCTTTTTTTACCAAAAAAAAAAAACAACCGACTTCCAAAAAACACTACAAAGTGAAAAACAACTTTAATTTCGGTAGTCGGTGGCAAAAACCTAAAATACAGATCCAAAGACACCGACTTCCGAAATTAAAGTTATTTTTCACTTTGTAGTGTTTTTTTTTTGGAAGTCGGTTGTTTTTTTTTTGGTATATTGGCGTGTGCTAGCTGATATTTGGCAAATAATTTATTTTAATGTTTTGTGTTTTGTAATATTAATTACTTTGCATACGATTGTATACAGGGTGTTAGGCAGACGGTTGAACATAAGAAAATGTAGGATCCAGGGGCCATCTGCTACGTGTTTACACCCAATTACAAGACCAAACCACACGGATATTTTTAAATGACTGTTTTAAATTCGAAGTTCGTCGTTGCTCAAACTTCCAACGTCAATAATTTACTTTAAAAATAACAAAACTGGCATCATATTTTTTCTGTTTTCATCTAGAATAATTGTAGAATCTTATAAAATTTGTATTTGACTCAGATAATTGCTAGAAATTTAAATACACAAGCCCTTAAACTACAAACAAATTTAAAAAAAAAATACCGAAGCCCGACTTTGAACTGCGTAGAGCAGACCTAATTCTATATAATGTGGGTACCTACGTAGTTCTTGAATCATTTATAAAAAAGAGTCAAAGACAAACCAGCAGACAACCAATGTTCAATTTTGTTTTTTATCGTATGTAGAAAATTCACTACCTATTAGGTATAAAAACTTGATTTAGTACAACAAACGATCTTCAAAACCATCTTAATCTCGATCTCAATCAATTTTACTTTTTCCAAAATATAATAAGCCTAGGCTTTCAGGATTTTCGCAGGCTTGAGTATTAAGGTTCCTGCAAACAGGCTCGACACGCAACGCTAATCGCGCGCGACACAAAGGCACCGCTCGTGACGCGACACGTGGTGCCTTTGTGTCACGTTGTGTGTCGCGCTTGTTTGCAGGAGCCTTTAGGCATTTAAGGGTAGGTAGCCTATTTATAGGTATAACAAACTGGCAAACTTTTGTGTATCTAATTTATTGTGAAAAGTACATTTATTTTATTAAGCTTCACTTTTGAAACTTATAATCATGATATATTATCAAACTTTTAAAAGTACAGGTAAAAGCGAACTAATTTATCAGATGCTTCTGGAGAATTTTAATAAAAAATTAAAACGAGAAAATTACATTTCAGACTGTCTGCAATAAGTTTCAGCCAATGAATCCTATTTTGTATTCAAGATGTTTAAGTTGGTACTTAATAAAAATACAGTTACTTATGCACGAGTAGGTAAATAAATTGTCTGAAAATATTGAACTAGGTGTATTTTCCATTATTTCTATGCAAAATGTGATTTCAAACTACGCATTTTGTGCACGTAAAATGTGTATGCTAATGATTTGATAAGTTATGGCTGCGATTGTAATTACATACACATTGCCAATGAGTTTGGCCATGTATAAGTATTTATGTACATATGTTTATGTATTTGGTCTTTTTCGGGTGACCACTGAAAATCAGCGCTGTGCTGTGGGTCCCTCATAGCACAGCATCATGCTGAGTGGAAGCCTTCTTGTCACAGTCATGACGTGCAGCTGGGATGGTCAATTTTAATTTTTACTTAAATAACTTTCAAAATTCATTCATTCATTTAAATGTTTCATTCTTTAATTTCAAAATTCTAAAACAATAGTTAATGACTGCCTCGTTGGTCTAGTGGACGCAAGTGCTACTGCTGAGCATGAGGTCCAGGGTTCGATTTCCAGGTCGGCCAAAGTGTTATTGGATTTTTCTATCTGGGATTTCTCAGTAGCATCTCGGAGCCTGGATTTGTGCCCGGTTGATGGCAATAGGCTCGCCCCTATTACATGGGACTGAAACATAACTCGAGACATGTGGGTGTAGTGCTATTGATATACCTCTGCCTAACGCTTCGGGGAAACAAAGAGTGATGTTATATTTTATGTTATGTAAAAAATAGTATACTTGAGACCTTCTCACAGTAAGCCCTTTCATTTGATTTGTCACACGGTACATTGTCCAAAACTTTTTATTAATTTTCTTATTTGTCTCCCAAAAGTGACCCCCATATTCAAAATTAATTTATTTACGTATCATGTTTGGGTCACAGAGATTGATACGTGTACCAAATTTCAACTTAATGGGTCCATTACTTTCGGAGCAAATTGGCTGTGACAGACGGACAGTCACACATACGAGTGATCCTATATGGGTTCCTTTTGTTCATTCGGACATACGGAACCCTAATAAAATAGATGCAGAGACACAAGAGCTACTTCTTTACTAATGAATTCATTTTGTAATTACAGTGAACTAATTAAATGCAAGCACACACTGTTTTCAATACAGTAAACTGACGTGAGCCAAGCTTGCATTTAATTATTACTATTAATTAATTAATACCGATATTATTGCAGTGCAAATTAAACACAGTAATTGTCATGTTTTCATTATTTAAATTAGAAAAACTACGGCTTACAGAGTGGTAATTAAACTCGTGTGTTTATTGTTGCAAATTTGATTTCTTTTGTCCATCTTTTTGGCATCTTTTCTAAGTCCTCATTTACGACAACAAACATATCTTATAAGAAACATCATGTCTGTATTTTTCAAAGGGGTTGGCAGAGGTGCATGGTGCACAAAGACAGCAAATACGTGTACCCGTGTACTCCCGTTTACAGGGAAGAAAATAAGCAGAAAATCTGACAAGCAAACAATTTATACCTTCCGTCTCAGGTCTGTCAAACTTTCATCTGTCAATTATTTTTAAAAGAATAACTGGAGTTTCTTGCCGGCTCTTCTCCATGGGAAACGACCAATTGGAACCGTGCATCTAGTTTCTGATGTTTAAGTGCCCAAGTAGCTTTATGTGAAATAAAATATTTTGATTTTGAATTCATTGACGATACTGACATGTCGATGTTGCTCGTTTCACACAGTGCTGTGAGTGCTGAGTTTTGTAATTACGGTGCACAAGACTTGGTTGTATGAGCTACAAGACCCTTTACCTATTCAAAACGTCAACATAAAACAAAAAATAATGGCGCCGGGGATTAGACCAGAAGTGAAATCCTTTTTAAAATGTTTTCGAAATTCTGAAGTGTGTGTGTGTGTGTGAAGTGTGTGTGAGTGTGTGAAGTGTGTGTGTGTGTCTGTGTGTGTGAAGTGTCGTTGTAAGAATTGTAAAGTAAATTATTCAAAAAAAAACTAGTAATTAATGTAAACGTTTCATACGTGTTGATTGGGATCCTGCCTGATTTGCCGAAAAGATTTTGCCATAATTTCACTCCCCAAACAAATTTTAGCAACCTGTTTTCATACCAATGCAATATTTGGAATGATTTTAGTACGCACATTTTCCTTTCGTCAAATTTTTACTTGGCAGAATATTACCAAGGATAATGTCACTAAGGTCTTTAATCAAATGATTTATTACAGCAAACAAATTTTAAACAAATATTATATATTTTAAGTAATAAACGTTTGGTGAAATGATTTGTTATGACAAAAAATATAAAGGCAAAATAAGATTTTTTTGGGAATTATATAATTAAAAAATAAGGTTAATTATGAAAAAAATTGTCACAGAATCACGTCCATACAAAAAGATAAGAGTAATCAGAAAAATAAAACAAAATAGATCTACATTATAATCACGAGCACAAAACAGAAATAGTCGGCAGCTCACCTTATCTCCGAAACTACTGAGCCTAAAATTTTGAAAAAAAAAATAGAAAGTAGTTCTGTACTTATAGGTTACAGGAAAACCTATAAGAAGTCGATGGCCTTAAAATAAGATGGTAAATCTCCCGTTATTATGCATACAAACTTACATTAATTGTAGTTGGAATGTATGGGAGAACATGTTTATCAACTACAATGTTAATTAAGCTTGTTCTTGGGATAAATTTGTCCCAACTACGGAACTCTTAATTGTGCGTGATCCGACACGCACTTGACCGGTTTTTTTGTGTCTTTTTGCTGTAGGTTGTTGTTTTAAGAATTTGTAACCTCATCTTCTACTACTTTTATAATGAGATGAATATGAATTGAACTCTCTGAAGGTTATTAAAAAAGAACCTTTATTTCTACTTCCAAAATTACATGCAATTTTCAACTTAATTATTTTCTGTTACTGGTAGAAGTCGCCTCTCCTCTTAGGCGTGGGCCTCCCAAAATCTCTCCAAAGTTTTCTGTTTCATGCTGCTTAATTGCATCCAATTTGCTCACTGTTTCATAAAATATGTCCCACCACTTCTTTTCCTTTCTCTTGGTAACCACTCTGTTCTTTGTCCATTTTTGCCATTCATCCTGATTACATAATCAGCCTATAATGTTTCCAGTGCTGGGACACAGGCCTCCTCTCTTCGAGAGGGAGTGGGCTCTAATCCACCACGCGGGCCCAGTGCGGGTTGGTAGATGTCACATGTCTTCGAATTTTTGGTTCTAGGAAATGCCGGTTTGCTCACGATGTTTTCCTTCATCGTTTTTGAGAGCAGTGGTGATGAAATAATTTACACAAAGTGCCTGCTTGGGATCGAACCCAGGACTACAAATTTTTTGTATCGCATTGCGATGCGATGCGGACCGATATGACTTTAGTTGTACTCGTAGTATGCGCCAGCCTCAAGCCGATCTTCGCACGAAGGGAAAAATATCGCGGCGGGATTTTATCACGCACTGGATTTTCAACTCTCGGTGTGGAGCCGAGCATTGAGAATCTAACAGAGCGCATCCAAGCGCGTCAAAAAATCCACTGTTGGATTTTCAACTCTCGGCGCTAAGAAGTGCGTTGAAAATACAGTGCGCGAAAAAATCGTCGTGGGGAAACATCGTCCTAGCGGTCCTGGGCTAAAACCGCACGTTGGCTATCCTTGCAAATATAGAGGAGGGTCCGTGATGTCCAATCAATCAACTCAGCCTATCGCTGTCCACTGCTGGACATAGGCCTCTCCCAGGCTGCGCCACAACACCCTGTGCTCCGCCTTCCGCATCCAGTCTGTCCCAGCCACCTTCTTAAGGTCGTCGGTTCATCGAGCTGGGGAACGTTCCACACTACGCTTGCCGATACGCGGTTTCCACTCCAGGACACATCTGGCCAGCCCACCGCCTCTTCAACTTATTCTGCAGGTTATGTCGGTAATTTCGGTTTTATTCCGGATAACTTCATTCCTGATCTTATCCTTCAAAGAAACTCCGAGCATAGCCCGCTCCATAGCGCGCTGAGCGACCTTAAGTTTGTGGACCAGCCCGACTGTCATTGTCCACATTTCGGCACCGTACGTCATAACGGGCAGGACGTACTAGTTGAAGACCTAAGTCTTCAAATACCGCAGGATTGGCGACGAGAAGACTTGACGAAGTATTCCAAACGCTGCTCAACCCAACTGGATCCTTCAGTCGGCTTCGTTCTCAAAGTCGTGCCTACCGAGCTGGACGACTTGCCCTAGGTAGACGTATTCCTTCACAATTTAGAGAAACGACTCTTCGATGTGGATTGGACTCGGCAAGACGTGCGAATTGTACATGACTTTCGTCTTGTCCAAATTCATTTCAATCAATTCATTCCAGTGATGTCTATTGAAATTCGGGGCTACCTACATTAAAAACAATCCACTTTGTCTGTTGCATATAAACCTCCACATAGGAGTATTCCATGAAACACAATGGTTTTATACAAGGACTTAAAAAATAAAAAAAATACCTTAGGCGTGGGATTCGTAACATGTACATAATAATTGGATTCCGTGTCGAGCCCACATTATATTTACCTATCAACAATATGTATCCATAGTCCATAATAAGCATCATGAATGTTTCTGAAAGATAAAAATACTGAAATGTGTTTTATGAATAATGATGAAATGAATGATAATAATAATGGTAAAATGCTATCTATGGTCCTTTCAATTTGTTGTGTAAACAAAAGTCAACATGGTAAAATATCAAAATAATATTATTAAGCATCTGTCTATTTTTCACTATGGATTGGTGAACTTATAACGTATAGAATCAAGTTTTTCTAACTGAACAGACAGCTGTGCTGCTGAAGAGTTTGTTGCGCCACTTCGTCTTACCAGCTAAAGCACTAGGAAGTGGGGAAGGGCGGGCGTTTTGGGGGACAGTCTTATGTAATTTTTGACGTTCGAAAAGTGCTGATTCTCAGCCTAGTTTGAATAAATGACTGTTGGTTTGATGTAAAACGATGTCCTTAGTCCTAAAAAGATGTGAAAAGGCAAGCATCCACCACCTCCCAACTTCGTCAAACCCCAGGAACGTTTGCCGTCCGGTCGTGATCTTCAATGGCCTTATAGAAAACTCCCAATCGATTGCGTACCCATGTAGGCCGCTGCAAACACAATCTATTGAAGTGGGGGATTATTGAACCATCGAACACCCAGTGCGAGTGCGGTGCTTCTGATCAGACCATGTCCCAGTTGCTGGAGTGTCCTAAGTGCCCGTTCACTTGCACTAAAGAAAACCCAATGATCGCCATTTATGCCGCAATCATCGTGGCCACCTTTAAGTGGTTTCCTGAACTTAAAAAAATATTTTTTAAAAAGCATCATCGACACTAAAAGAAGAATTCCTAAAAAGGAAGGTAACTAATAAAGCTAGCGCAGATTGCGGGCGGTGGCGCGGCGCTGCGGGCCGCAACGCAACTCATAGCAATAATCCTCATTAGTCACTTTTGAACCAACGCACACAACAGGCGAGCCGCAGTGCACTTTTATGTATGAAAATGACATTCATGTTGAAATAAATATTTACTTGTAACTCAATTTTTTTTTTTATCACAATGGGGAAGCTCTTGGCCTACATTTCACCTGATGCTAAGTGATGAAGGTGGAAGCGAGCGGAAAAACGTGGAAATACTTCAAAGTAAACGTAAGTGTGTCACTTCTTTATGAGAATGAGTGTGTAACTCGGTTTCCATTGTGGCAGCAAGATTTTCGTGAAAATGTATGGGTAAACATGTATATAATAGAGTTTCTGTAGCTGACAGACTAAAGAATGATTTCTATGAAGCAGCTGAGATGGAGTCAAACATTTGATGTTATTCAGTCCCAAAATAATGTACTTAATGTATGTATATGGAATACGAGCGTTGGTTTCTTTATGCTGAAGCAATCGAGGGTTTTAAAGGTTCGTATAAAAGAGAAAAAGACAAGGGAGAGGGGGCCTTTGCCCTGCAGTGGGATAATTCAGGCTAATCAAGATTAGATACCGACTATTACTAACCGCCGGACTGGTTACACCGGCTGCCGACTATTTCTGCTTTGAGCTCGTGATTATAATGTGGTATTTTGTTTTATTTTTCTGAATATTCTTATCTTTTTGTATGCACGTGTTTCTGTGACAAATAAACCTATTTTTCTTTCTTTGTTTCAGATAAATGCACTTTCTGTTAATTTTTGAACTCAGTGTCATTAAAATTAGCTCTGGAGGTAGACCACACCTTTTAAAGCAGTATTATTGTAATCTTACTTCAGAGTGGGAAGGAGATGAAGCTAGACGTCCTGTATAGCTCCATCTCTTTCTCACCCTGAAGTAACATTAAAATAATACTGCTTTAAGAGGTGGTGGTTGGCCCCCTGCAATTTCACACCCTCCCGTTTGCAAAATCTAATCATTCATTAATTTGAATTCCGACGTTTTTTTTTCAAAATGAGAATGATTAATTTTGTTCTATCTATCTGTCTACATAAATGTCAAACGTTTACATTGAACATTGTCTTGCTTCTAAAAGTATCGTCAGGTTTCTCCATTTTAAAGTTAAAAATTACACAAGTAAAAACTTTGCCTCACAGCTGTTAGCTACCGTTTCAAAGAAAACAAGTTTTCCTCCACAAAATGTCTTTCCCTCGAGGACGATTCACATTTCACTCGTTTCTGGTTTAAAGCTCTATGTTTAAAGGACATCGGTCCGTGGTTCTCTAGATGCTGTAGCAATATCTAACCACATTCGGACTGCAGAGCGTCTCTCGTTTATTTGAATTCCACCGGGAAACGTAATTTAGATCCGTTTTTCATTAATCACGATAGGGTTAAATCCGTTTCGTGTTTTAGAGTACAAAATGTTAGTGTGAAGTTATACTATTGTCTTTAGTTTTATGTTTGTAAAAAGGACGTGGGTAGGTCTTAGATCAACAATAGGTAGTATTATTGATCGAAGAGGTACGTACTTATTTTTTACGCTTTTAGGTAGAACTTGGTAACACTATTCTATATTAACCCGTCAAATATTCACTTACTTGAAGTCGTTTGCATGTGAGTGCTCAACGATTTTCACGATTATATTTGTTGTCGTTTTGAGAGTATTTTACTTATGAACTTATGGGGTTCATACGACATTTGAGAGGTCTGTGGTTTAAAAGCTACACACGGTATACAGTGTTTTTGTTTTAACTGGGCAGTAGGGGAAATCCGAATCAAGAGTTACGAGGAAACTGTCACTGGGAAACATGATCTATTAAAAAAAAGGTTATACTTCATTTTTTGTTAAAAATTACAAGCTTAAAAATTACAAAAATTTACCAATTTTTTTAATGCAGTTCGACTCTGTTTTATGTACTTAAAGATCATTAAATCATCGTACCGGAAGAAAAAACCTGGACAGCACAAGTGGGTCAAATTTTATGAAATATTTAGTCACACTCTTATGGAAAATCTATTACGGAAATAGAATTTCCCTCTACTGTTCCAGTTAAAAAAAGACTGTGTAAGTGTTTTAGGAAATAAAATCGATATCGTTTTTTAAAAAAACGCGAAAGATATAATTAATTTCAAGTAAAATAAAAATTACGACCAAATAAAATCGTTTATTTAAAATAGGCACCTTATAAGGCACTTTTGAACGTCAAAGATTAACAAGAAAATGCAACTGATTCTAGTTGCCCCTTCCAAAAGGTAGTTTCGTACGGAGAAGTATCTCCACTGTTACTCGTTTCAAATAGTTTACAATATTTTGTATACATTAATTATATAATTAATGATATCATTAATTATATAATTAATTAACCCTATATGTGAAGACGATGCCCACAAAATGTTACCCGAATACCCATGAACCCAAGTACCCAAGAAAAAACTTTTAAAATGAGATAATATAGCCAACGTATGTGTGTTAATACCGACGTGTGCAAACAAACTAAGGTTGTGGAGCAAAATAAACAAGGACGCAATACTTCGGTCAAAGAAAATAGGTTACAAATATATAAGGTTAAAGTCTAGATTACACTGGAGACGTGTACAGTATTTTATTCAAACCTAAGGGCTACCTCGGAACTGAATAGAAATTGCTTTCATTTCACAGCCTGGGATTTCCTTTAAGAGCAGTTTGGGACTCTTATCTATGCATAGATTCGAATTTCTTAGTTTTATAGGTCAGACATTTTCATCTACAGGATACTTCCACACTTATGGGGAAGGTCGGGCAAAGCTAATTGTAGATGGCGTGGTCAGCTAGGTCCCCGCAGCCTACAATAAATTTGACATTTCGTTCATTCGTGAGTTTGCTTTTATTTCGCTCTTTCGTTATTTTCGGTGATTTTAATATTTTAAATCAAGTATTTGAAATGGAAAGTGTCAGAATTTAAAACCATAAATATATCCTCAAAGTCACTTTCTTCAAAAGGTTTCTACTCTGTTTAATTTATAAAATATCTCTACGAACAGCTTTAAGCCGCCATCTTTTAATTTTAGGGTCTCTCGGGAAATGGTCGACTCCAATTTCGGAGTATTTAGTAACACAACAACGCATCATTTTCGCAAAAATAAAATAAAATCATCTCACGCCTTGTATTAATAGCTTGTGTTGGGAACTAGCTACGACAGCGCCATTTTGACAGTTGCCTTCCCCATTGTAAATGCAAAAATCTATCTGTCTGTTACTTTTTTACGCCTAATTTAAACCAGGACAGGCTACTTTTCATCCTGGATATTTGTATAAAAATCGATGAAATACGAGTACTTCTGTAACTATTATATGGATATTTGTATTTCATCAATTTTTACGCAGCTGTATAGTCGCGGCAACAGCTAATCTATACTTAATATACATACAACAACACATTATGATACAAGTGTGTACCTAATGATCAATGCACACGTGTTTCCTATGACGTTTTTAAACACACTTGCGAGGCAATGAATAAATGAATAAAGTTTCATAAAGTACCGTTCAGTTTAATTACCGATGTAAAAAAAATTATGAAATATACATACATACATAAACTCACGCCTTCTTGCCATGGGGGTAGGCAGAAACTACAGAACGCCACCTGCTACGATCCTTACATACTCCTTTTGCCTCGTTTACGTTCATACATCTGGTCATACACGCATGCCGATTGCGAGTACTACGCACCTGACCTTTCTGAAGAACATCACCAATAAGATCACCATTTGTCTTCCTAGGGCGTCCCCTCCCGGCGTTTACACATCTGCCGTGTAAATACCTTTTATTAGTCGACTTTCATTCATCCTCTCAACAAACCACCAAACACCCTAAGCAGACTATTTCATCTTTTGTCACTACATCTTCTTTTAAGCCACACCGTTGCCTTATCACATCATTCCTCAGTCTATCATTCATAGTCACACCACACATGCTTCGCAAGGAATGCATTTCCACAGCATTTATACTACTTTCATACTTCTTTTGCCACACCCAACATTCACTTCCATACATAAGCATCTAAGCACCAGCACACCATTGTGAACAGCCAGTCGGGCCTTTTTGGACATTAACTGGTTAGTCACAATCGCACGTATAGCACCATTCATTTTATTTCTCGCATTTACTCACCTTTCCACATCTTCGTCAATCTTTCCGTCCCTTGTAAACAGACTCCCCAAATATACAAACTCACTTACTTGCTCCACACTTTTATCATTTATTTTCACATCACACATCGATACGTCCTCTTCTCTTTCAAACACCATTACCTTCGTCTTATCCACATTTATATTCATCCCTTTCATCTTATATGCTTCATCCATGGCAGTCACCATGTCTTGCAAGTGTTCTGCTGACGATGCAAGTAGAACTTGATCATCTGCGTAGAGAAGGCATTTGGCCAGCAACTCTGTCATCCTCAATCCGCACTCAATTATGAAATATGGCCCGTGGATTCCTTTTATCGCGGTGTCTTCGCAGGTTGAAGGAGAGGCAAAGGCACGAAGCCATCGAACAGTCTAATAGGTATTAAAAGCATAAAAACTGAATATTTTGAATGTTATTTGGATGTAGAACACGAAATAATGTTATTTTTTGACAAAAATAAATAATTTGATGAAATAATATTATGCTAATTGATCATATTTTATTTATGTACACAGTAGGCATAATAAAAAGGGATGAAGTCTCTTTCATAAGATTAAAAAAGCGCACATCTCCGACTAGTAAATAGTTATCTGTGGCGCACGTTATAAAGTAAAAAATACGCGTGTTTGCATTATGAACCTAAAAACGTTTCAATAAAAGCCACTTTACGAGCAAGCGTGTTGAAAATAAATAAAATTGAAGTGTCTGTTTGTAATGTCCAAAATAACAGATATTTACTAAATGCATAAGAAAGTATACATATATAACGGTACTTATAACAAAAAAACATTTTTTAAGATTTATCTGTCTGTCTGTTTGTTCCGGCTAATCTCCGAAACATTCACTGGCAGATAGCTGATGATAAGGAGTAACTAAAGCTACTTTTATTTTAGAAAAATAATTAGGGTTTCACGCAAAAAAATTAAAACCCATGAAATTGTGAACAAAATCCGATTCAAATAGGGAAGTATTGACATCCACGCGGGCGAAGCCGCGGGCAGCAACGGCTAGCTTCTCATAAATTCAACTGCAAACACTAGTAGTTTTGTTAGAGTAGGCTTACTGTAGGTACCATAAGACATTCCAAATCCTAGTTCACAATAACAATAAAGGCCTACGCACAATAGAACGAAATGGCAGAACATTTTGCCACCGGTCAGCGCACACCAGCCGCTTACATACTGTAGTATTGTAGAGTTCTTTTTCTTTGTTTCCTTTCGTGATACTGTGTGCACTTATGGCATGTGCCAATAAACGTTTTTTCTTTCTTTCTTTCTTTCTTTCATTCCGGTGGCCTACCAACACATACCGTGAAATGGGTAGCGGCGCGGGCACAAATGTGGTGTGCATTTACAGTCACGATCACTAATATGTATACACTGAGCAACTATGAAAAGTCATTTTCTCCTACTGTATTGATTGTAATTTTATGTTGTTACGAAAATAGTATTTTGAAACCCATACTATTATGAAAAAGGTATTATCTCAAAGTTGCAATCGTAATTCCACGAGAAAATCGCTTTTGAATTATGCTAAGTGTATATATATTAGTGCTCGTGACTGTACTCGTGCTTGCACTGCTTCAACAACTCCTCAACTGTTGCATACCGCAGTGCGCTGCGGCATGCCGCCGCGAGATCCCTTAGCGCGCTCTCCAATGCCGTGTCAAGAAATCCTTTTCGATGCCACGGAATCAATTTTAAACATTGGCATTTAGGCCGTATTCCTACTAGATAAGTTTGAATGTCCCTTGAAAAAATGTTTAATCCTCTGCCATTCATTCCCGGTGTGCGTACGCCTTAACAATTTTAGGTACCGTAAGTACTGTTACAATTACCCCTGCATAACCCTGATCAAACAAATTTCCAAAATAACATCGATTTTCATCAATAACTCATTAGGTCAGCATCAATCACAAATATCTAAACCCACCAATCACGAAACAGTAATTATCACAAATTACTGCAATACCGCTTCGTCATAGCTTCTGAAATATTACTTAACGTTCAAGGGCTGAGAGAAAGAGCCATTATCCTCCCGTTAGCTCCACTCTTTATGACGAGAATACCGAACAAAATCTCATTTTGTTACCTCGAAAAACGTAAACAGAGTAATTTCTTTGCGGCTTTCGGTTAAAAGTATCAAGAGTGTTCGGCCACAATAAAGTTCAGTACAGAAGGTTGGCTCCAGACATAGCTATGACGGCAGAGGGTCCGATATCTTAAATGAAAGTAAGAGATATAGTAGAAATCAACTTTTATTCTCACAGTTTATTAATCATTAATTCATTATAATAATAATTCAAATTATATTCCGTGCCACGTGCCAGTGCAAGCGCACTCGCGGTTGACACTTCCCGTGACCCAAGGGCTGGCTTTTACCTTGGCCAGAGGCTAAGCATTGCCATACAACGTGACAATGCCGCCAGTCTCTTGGGTACATTACCAGTCGACAGCGATGCGGAGGAATTTTTCGACGCCATATTTTAGTTTGTTAATAGTTTTAGTTAGGTTAGGTTATTATATTTTTTTTAATAGTTGATTAGTTAATTTAGTGCCTGTTTAAACAATAAAAACTGATAAGTAAAATTAGACTCCCAATGATTTTATTTTAATTCAGACTACAACTCAGTATCTATGCGCAACAACATGTTCACCGGGCCGAGCCCGTGAAAAGAATGATCCCCTCCTCGCTGCGCGCTCGCGTTTGTTTCTCAGTTTGTTTGGCATCTCGCAGTTCAACCTGTAGGAGGTTGTCGACTGCTTAACTGGACTTTCCTGCGGATGCCTCAATAAATTAAGGCCTCCAGCCAGGCATAAAACTAAAACAAAGCGACTACTCGCTAAGGGCACCCCCTGTGGGGTACGGACCTCGGCTTAGGGCGTCGCTGGGAGAGGACAGCTAGGGCTGCGCGCTCGCTTATGTTGAGCGGCTCGAGTAGTGGGGAGAGTCGGGAGGCCTAAGTGACGCATTGCACTACGTAACTCGGCCCGCTGCACGTGCTGTTAACAATGGTGATGCTGTCAGATATAAGAAAAAAGTCGTGTATCTGTTTTATTTTGTTTTTTTGTATTTTATTTGTTGGCTCCATACAACAAGGATAAAGGCACGCACACAGACACGCTTCACGTACAGCCAGTGCAAGCGCACTTGCGACTGGCATTCGTTTGAGATCGCCGTAAAGCCGATATCGGACATTTCGACTCCAGTGAGGTTTACTTTTGTTGGGGGATGGTTTATTTTTTTTTCATTCCACGTTCACACGACATCAACAATATTTTATATAGAAATTAACGTTCATCTGCTCCTTTCATTTAATTTGTTGATCATTCGGTAGGCAAATGAATGATGCCGAGTGCCAAAATCCAACATCGTTGGATCGGTTCACGGATGAATTTATTTTTCACTTTTGATTAACTTTTTGTCCAGAAATTTCACTTCGAGTGAAAGATGCCAAATAATAGTAAAAAATGACCAAAAATTTAAGCATCTGATATAGACTTTAGTTCGCTTCTATGTGTGCGTCTGCCTGTTTCTGAGTCGGCCTTCTGTACCTGTCTACTCTGTGGTTCGGCGGCTTTTTCGCGGCACCGTTTTTCTCCGTCTACCGTCATCCAGGTTTTAGTGGCAAAGTTCAATGTTTTCCGGAATACAAAGACTTGGGTTGGAGTAAGTTATTTATTTATTATGTGGTTTTGTCGCTATATTATTATTTTTGTTTAGGACAACTTGCGTTACGGAAAAATCGCCTTGAATCTTACTGTGCGTGCTAATAACAAAATATAACTCTTTAAAATTATATTCTGTTATCATTATTCGAATTGCTACTTACAAAAATTCCTCGACGTCATTAAGGGCCTCCTCCCACTTTTTGCGAAAGCTTGATTAATTTGTATAATTTAAATGAAAAAGTAACGCAAAAGTGTTAACTGATTTTTATCCTACCCAATTCTTTTAACAGACCCTTCGTTTCGTTTTAAACAAAAGCGATAATTAATGGGCAATAATAATTTAAGCTCAAATTAATTGGAAGGAGATTTTAATTTGTTTCTGAACAAACTAAATTCTCAATCAGAATTTAATAATATGCAACTTTTATTACATTACACTCGTGGATATACAATTATTACAATTTATTAAATTCTGATTGAGAATTTAGTCTTTTATTGTACATTCGGGGATGCCGTACGCATAATACGCGCTTTGTCGTGGAGTTGCGGACACCAGCCTGTCTTTCTAATGCCGCGGTCCCACGGCAATGCTTTCTCACAGGCCAGCACGCACCACAGGCCAGGCCATCATGCCGTGAAAACCGTTGATCCGATGGGGCCTGTGGTGGGAATGCTCAGCACAGGCCGCGACAGGCCTCGACAGGCCTTGACGGGCCGTGGGACCACGGCAACCAATCGGTTGTCTTTTAAAGTGAAGGCACGTGCGCATATACGTAAGAAGTTGGCAGAAACATCCCAGCGCTGATTTGCAGGATTCGTTTTCTCCTCTACTAATGGTTATATCTCCTCTACTAATGGTTATTTCTCCTCTACTAATGGTTATTTCTCCTCTACTAATGGTTATTTCTCCTCTACCGATCGTTATTTCTCCAGACGAAGTTTATTCAGTTTATATGGATGTACGTATATATTTATCTGTGTGTTTATTTCTGTATTTTATAGTTATTTTCGTGTTATCTATCCCTTATGTTGCACCTACTATGTTTTGTCTCTGCATCGCCCTAAAGTCGACTGGTAAAAAATGCCTCAGGCGTTAAGTCCGCCTTTGTACGGTATTTTATTTACTTGAGCATAAAATTTTGATAAATAAATAAATAATACTAATGCCAACATTCGTGGATGCCCCCAATAAAGTTTCAACAATCACTAATATTAAACTATTTAGGTATTTGATTAGAGTGGCAAATAGTGTCTGACCTCGGAGAACAATTAGCTAATTTCTTAAAACGATTAAGTCTGGCAAATAGAAATAAAAGACCCGCTCCGCAGCTAGGTGGGTATAGTTTAATTACGCTTAGCCATGAATAGAGCAGCATCAGACGGGGTTATTTAATTTTGTAGCGGTTTTTGTACATACAGTCTTGCTGAAAAAATTTGTGAATTGTGTAAATTTATACAACGTGTTCCTTTTGATATTCCATAACTCTAGGGGGTCATTGTACTCATCATTATGAACAACTTTTACTATGGGACCAAACCCAAAATCGCGAAAAATAAAACGGATGTTCCCTACATTTTGACGAGTTATGCGATTATAAATGTAGGAAACAGCAAAAATTTTAATATAAGTTATTCATAATGACGAGTACAATGACCCCTAGAGGTATGACATATCAAAAGGAACACGTTGTATAAATAAAAATCAATTGCCGCATGTATTGAAGATCACTTGAAAACGGTGCAACCGATTTGGCAGATTTTGTTATATTGTATTCGTCATTGTCATGACAAGGTTCGTAAGATAGAGAAACCCACCGGAAAAGTCGGAAATTCGGATGGTACTTTTTTTATGAAAATCTCAATAAAAACCACTGAAGATAGGGACACGAGATTCACCCGGGCGGGCGACGCCGGGCACGAACAGCCAGTTGATAATAATAATTAAATGTAAATACGTGTTTAAACTTTAGTAGAATAGAAAAAATTGGTAGAAAAATTATAAATTTTCTACCAATTTTTTTCGACTACTGAAATCCTGTTTCTTTCTAAATATAAAATCACTCAACGTATACCAAAATTAAAATAATGAATCAAAGGTTAATATTTGATTTTTTATTTGGAACCTTGCAATGGGTCCTTAGTAAGAGACCTTTCCATTTTAATCCAAACCCATTTTTGTATCCGTTATTTCGGAGAAAATGAATCGATGCCCGGAGTTACGTCGGTGGATTATGATTCTATTTAATTGGGTCTATAGATACCGGGGTTTAAAAGCAATATTCGGGATTATCGGAGGGATTATTTTGTGTACCTTTGTGGGTTTCTCGACAAACAAAGAGTTTTTCATAATAAAATTGTTTTTTATCTTCAGCGTGTCAAGTGGTGTTATGATTTCCTGGAATTTATTTATTTATAGTTAATTAAAACGGTACAAAACCAATTAAATTATTTAACATAGAAACATGAAAATACGATTAATATTAACAATTTTGTTGTTTATACATAATTTAATTAAAACTAAATAACATGGAACAGTGGACTCTCTTGCATATTTTCTCTCACAGAACACCACACATATACGCATAATTTTACTCCATTCATCCGCAAACACCATTCCTCTTCCATTCAGGGTTGGCAGTCAAAAGGGCGTTAAGCATCTTCAAAGTACAACACACCGGGGATTCAGCTCTGGCGACAGTTTTGGATAACGATTGTGCAAACTGATTGTGCTGGCAGCTCGGACGGTGTCCGATGTATTTGTCGGGCACAAAAAGTCGACAGAAAAGGCCATGGAGTTCTGGGCAGTCAATACGTCCCCGTAAGGTTTTACTGGCTACCGTGAGCTGATCAAGGCCTCTTCTTACCTCCAGAAGAGCGATAGCCCCACATAAGCCGCAGTGAAGGCTGTCACGAAAAAGATGGCGGCGGTGTTTGACTTTACGGTGTCGAAAAACGCTCTCTAAGAAAACACACCAACTTACTTTCTTCGCAGACTCTATGTATCGGCCACCGCTCTTCTAGGAAACCGCAGTTTTACTCTTATGAAAAAACTTACCTAATTTCGTTTTAAAACTGATAAAATTGTCATTACCAATCAATTGTTCGTCGAATTGTTGAACTCCTTAAGTTCTGAGTTGAGCTGCACGATTTCTGATAAATGCGTGCACTGACTTGACAGGTCCTCTCAATCTGTGTGGCTCTTTCCTCAAAAGACCACTTCATAAGGGATAGAAGGGGGTCTTCACATGATCTGACCAAGATTATGTCTGAACTTTAAAAGAGACTGTGACCTCTGAGTTTGTTTCGGCCTTTCTTCTCAGAGTAGTCAGATAGGAAACGCCGACCTCATCTAGTTTTAAAAATGTGATTGACGTGTGAAATTGTTTGTACAAACCTACATACAGAAATAAAATAATTTTATCATGAAGTCCGTTTCTGCCTGTCAAACAGACAAACACGGTTAACATAAATATCTACACAAAATCTAGGTCTCCCCTTTCCTGAACGTACTGACCTTTTAAACCTTTCCACGACATTAATTTTAAAGCGGTGACAGTGACGTAATCGTATCAAGAGATTCTACGTCACAGCACTACACAACTTAGGTTACCGGTTACCGCTCCCTATACGACCATTAATACTTCATCATCATCATCTGTTTTAGCCGAAAGACATCCACTGCTCACCGCCACTTCGACCGGTTCTATGATTCTCGCATCCAACGGATTCCTGCGACCTTCACCAGGTCATTGGTCCACCTAGTGGGAGGACATCCAACGCTACGTCTTCCGGTACGCGGTCGCCACTTCAGAACCTTTCGGCTCCATGGGCCATCTGACCTGTGAGCAATGTGCCCTGCCAACTCTCCCTTAAATTCGGCAATTCTTCGAGCTATGTCGGTTACTTAGGTTCTTCTGCTGATCTCTTCATGCATTAATTACTAGATGAATAACAAGCGTTTTCGTAACAAGCCTATTAAGGTGCCATTCAAGGTCAGTCAATTGCGCCAAATGGCGTGATGTACAACCAAAATTTGATCGTGAATGTTAAAATCCGTTGGCGTGATGTAAAATTCTGGATGTCCGATCGCTCCTTTGACTTTTGGCGTTTGGAGCCACGCCAAATGGCGCTATCATGAATGTCCACCTTTAGTGATCCCATTACATCCAACTTTTCTTAAACACACGACGACAAGGACAAATCTAATAACTCGATGACCCTTGAAAAGTCACAACGGAACTGTGACCTTAAAAACTTTATGCTCAAAGTATCTTCTTTGGTGCTAATATAAAGTGATCCCTGCGCAGATTCTTTCGGTATCATCAGACACAGCCTTTTCCCAACTATGTTGGATTCAGTTTCCAGTCAAACCGGATGCAGCAGAATATTAGTATTTTACATAGAGCGACTGCCTATCTGACCTTCACAACCCAGTTACTGGGTAATACAATACCCTATGCCTATGAATGGTTGGCAGCAGAGTTTCGGGCTTCTAACTATCCGTAATGGCTGTCAAATATTTACAAATGACAGTCGGAGTCGGATATGTAATGGACGGTCACCATTCACGGACCGGCCCCGGCAAGCGTAGCTTAACCTTCCATCGACCTGTGCAGGTGTTAATATTATATAATTTTATATCTTGTAACCTAACTGGAAGAAATCACGGCTCCTGAAATATAGGTACTGTAACCTAGCTCTGGAGTCAGGGTTTCAAATTTTTCTGTGACCTGTGTTTGTGCCAATAAATAATTTATTTATTAGTATTATGCCAGGAGGCCTATCGCTCAGAACAAGCTCAAAATAACACAAGACATAAAAGCCCGGTGTTCGGAGTTCAACGTATCATATGATCGAGCCCCAGTATGACGTCACGGGAGGTTAAATGTCATTCGTGACGTCACGGGAGGATAACCTAGATGCGGTTCGTAACCTATTGATACAGTTTGCGAGTATCGAGTTGATAAAACTTTTAATAGGTATCGGGCTTGGTTGGGATGTATTGCAATAAACGGTTTTAGTTGTATGTGTAGGTAAGTGAAAATGTCGGTGTTGTTGTTGTAGGTATCTAAAAGATTAATAGAGCTCATATACAGTGTGTATCAGAAAGGTGTAGTCAGATTTAAGGGTGTGGTACAGACATCAAGCTGAACAATTTTCTACATGGGACCAACATCGTAATCTCAAAAAATTATCAGCTGACCCATACATTTGGGTCGAGTAGGTATTGAAGTTTTGTATGGACTGGACAGCTGATATTTTTTCGATACACGCTGTATACAGCGTGTGCTGTGGTGTTCTATACATAGAACATTACACTTCATTGCAGATTCTCATTCACGGTACGTTGCACTTTTGTTAAAAAGCAACTTTCAAATACAAATCACTGACTAAATAATTATGTCTAATATGATTTATTTACGGTTACAGACGAATGTCTCTTTTTTAATCGACGAAACAAAGAAGGAGCTTCTCAAGTCGACGCGTATATTTCTATTTTTTTTATGTATGGCTGACCACGCATAACTTTTTACAGAGTAGTCCAATTTGAATTATTCTTGTTTTATTCGGGAGGGTATACTTCGAAATTGGTCCCATGTAAAATTAATAAATTAATTTTATGTTAATTAGTTTTATTAATTTTATGTTATAATAACTTCCTGTCACTATAATTAACATAGCAGGTAGCACCGCTTGCGCATCGTCGCGTGAAAGCAGTCGGTGCGCGCCTCCGCAAACATGCCCGAGGCGCTGCAGTGGCGGGGCAGCCCCAACATCGCCCTGAACGCGTTATTGAACTGGACTCGGAGGGCGCTGTATGCCGCATGAGTATACTTTACCCACAGGCTGCATGTGTAGAGATATGTACTATAAGCTCTAAAGAGCGTTATTTTTATCTCCCCGGAACAACGCACAAATCTTCGTGCTATCATATTACCTCTGACTGACAATGCCCTCCACTCCCGCTCAACGCCCGCATCGTCTTTTAGGTCAGCTGTAACAATGTGACCCAAGTATTTAAACTGTTCCACTTTCTCAAGCGGTGCATTATTTATACACACAGGGGGTACACTATTCACACATTTTAGAATAGCCCCAAGCACCATGAATTTACTCTTTCCTGGATTAACTTTCAACCCATGGCTCGAGGCATGCTCTTCACAGGTCCCTATCAATTTCCTAAGACCGCAGACCGTAATAAATAATATTAAAATACATAAAAATTATGGAATTTTCTGTGATTGACTGCCTCGTTGGTTTAGTGGTCGCAAGCGCTACTACTGAGCATGAGGTCCTGGGTACGACTCCCAGGTTGGGAAAGTGTTATTGGGTTTTTCCATCAGGAATTGCTTAGAAGCGGCCCGGAGTCTGGATCTGTGCCCGGTTGATGGCAGTAGGCTCGTTCCCTGTTACATAGGACTTAAAAATAACTTGCGATATATGGGTGTACTACAGGTACACCCGCAAACTTTCCCGGTCGCCCATTTTTCGCCCTTATTCCCTTAGTAATAAGGTTGAAAAGTGGTCGACCGGGAACGTTTGCCTACGTACACCTCTGTCTAATCCGTCGGGTATTACAGGTTCTGTTATGTTATGTTTACTGTGATAACATTCATGATGCTGTTTTCAGAACAAGAACATAACCCGTTCTTCGAAAATACATTCTGTCCAAATTATAATATGTTCACGTTGTGAATATAGATGACATGATGGCTGGATTACGAGGAGATAAAGTCTGTCCTTACAAGATCCGAAATCCAATAAGAATTTCTGGAAAACATGGAAAAATACTTGGAAAATCTTTTGAATAATATTTATGATAATTTCATGTATATATTTTTGGAATCATTATTATAATGAATGTAGATTATAAGATGAAAGGTCAGGGCTACACTACAGTAATTTTGCAAACAAGCATGCTATCACTTTTTTTTTTTGAGAATTTAGAATTTATTAATTTCCAACGTAAGTTTTACATTGTACACCACACCTTAAGATTATGTATTAATCAAAATAAGTAGTTACAATAAGATTAGTTTACAGAAACTTTGTTGAGAATTGAGTATCTAAGTAATCATTTAGTATACTAGAAACATGTGTTTTCGTAAGACATATCCAAAATCCGTTTAATTTAGCCTTACCGAAATTATATTTTTGTGCATAATAAATAACTTGCCGTGACTGAAACTTTCGATAACATAAAATCTCTCATAAAGTCTCAATCCGTTAATCAACTAGGTAGATAAAAAAAATCGTCCTCTTTGATATAAAATAACCTCGGGTTTTTTTTTTTTTTGTAATTTGGGTCAATCTCAAACCTGAAGATGTCATGATATTGGCAAAAAAGCAGATATAAGTTTACAGTAACTGCCAGTAAGCCCAGGCAGGCACGGGCGATTTTTTTCGCGCACTTGTTTTTCAACGCACTGCTTAGCGCCAAGAGTTGACAATCCAACAGAGTGTTTTCTTGACTCGCCGGGATGCGCTCTGTTGAATTCTCAATGCTCGGGTCAGTACCGGGAGTTGAAAATCCAATGCGCGAAAAAAAATCGTAGCGTAATAAATCCGCCCGTGCGTACCTGGGCTAATTGGAGTTGTGATTAATATTGAGACTTTTTTTTTGTTGGATGGGAAATCATTAAATGACTTCTCCCGCTCTGGGCGGAGCAGGAGGGCATGTCAGACTTTTACTGACTAAAACCCACCCGTGTTCCTTCAGTTGCCTGTGCCCAGGGGCCACGGTAACTCTTTCGAACATCCCGCAACCTCAGCTGGCATCGGCCCTAGCGGACCCCGTCAATAGTACTGACATCTCTTTAAGGCGCGCGTAGGACACAACGCGCCGTCGACTCGGGCCTGGTCCATACCGGACGGCGAGCTACCCATTACTCGCCGTCCGCAAGCCCGCGCCTACGGTGGCCGGAAATCGGCTGCCAATTCCCGACGCCCAGGGCGTCTCCTGCGTCGACTAGAGGCGTGAGGGCGCAAAGCTTGCCTCTCCCTCACGCGTTCCGCCTCCTCCTTCGCGAGCATTACTGCCTCACAGACGGAGATGATGGCTTCCCATGTACTCTCGCTCCGTACCATGGCCTGAACCAGGACCGGACGCGAGAGATCGCCGCCGCCGATCGCTTCCATGAGGACATGGCGGTGGGGCAAGCCGGGCAGACCGCCACTGTATGCTCCACCGTATCTACATAATAATTATTTCATCAAAACTAAAAAGTTTTATTATAAAAGAAGGTTTATCTTTAGACCCAGGTTTAAATCAGCGGTCTATTTTCGATTATCGAAGATTTTGTCCGGCAAAGTTCAAGTTCTAAGTACAAAAAACTGACGCTAAACCCCAATATAAGATGTCAATTTTATATTATAGTAGATTATTTATCAAGGGGACAAAGCAGTGTTTTATTTTACGGGCGCTATATTGAATTCCGAGCGTAACGAACGATTCTAATGCTCGGATTGCTATGCTCGGGAGAGTTCTAGAATCCTGAGTGCAGCGAGGTTCAAGCTCGCCCAAGACGAAGACACCTTTATCCCCGAAGGAAATACCTACTCTACTTTTCACACCTTCTGCGAGGCAATAAAAAGCAATCGATTTTCGAATATTTTTCACTAAAAGTTTTCAGACAAATTTTTCATAGAGGTTCCAAATTCAAATCACATTATTGAGCAGCGAGTTAATGAATTCAACACCTAATTAATCTGATTTACTTTAGGTTAGGTTTGAATGACATTATAATTTGACATTAACGACAAGGTGGTGTAAGAAGAACTTTATTACTAAATACCAACTGCTGCCCTCGGTTTCGCCCGCGTGCACAATAATTATTTTTCTAAAATAAAAGTAACCGTAGTTACTCCTTATAACATCAGTTACCTGCCAGTGAAAGTCCCGTCAAAATCGGTCCAGCCATTTCGGAGATTAGCCGGAACAAACAGATAGACAAAAATAAAAAATAAAAATAATTGTTAGTACTGTATATACTTTCTGCATTTAGTAAAAATCTGTTATTTTGACATTACAAACAGACACTTTCATTTATTTGTTGGTTTATGTATATTATGTATGTATGTGTATGTAAGATGTCGAAATATTACTTAACGCGTCGGAATAAAGTACAAAATCCAATATCTGGCTCGAGGGTTTGGGCTTGGACTAAACTAAGAACTGAAGTTTTGTAATGAGACGGAAAGTCTGTATTATAGAAAAGTCTGTAGCATCGTAAGCCAAGTTCCCATTGTCTGTATTTCAAACTTTGACACCTAGCTGTATGATACTCGACATTCAGACAAGAAAAAAATTCCTCGGGAAGCTGGATATAACGCACTGTTCCGAATGTCCGTCAATGAAACCTTCATCGTAATTGAAATCTCGTTGTTCTACAGAGCTAGTCATCAAATCCTATTTCCAGAATGTAGCTCGCACATGGTGGCTCTATCAATCAACAATCGTATCGGCTCCAATTTTCGGACACGGTCAAATATCAGACTCAAACTGAAGTCCACAGCTCTTTGACAAATCTCAAAATTGAACCCGATTCTATTTGCGACTGTCACTCCTTTGAAATTGTCCGATATTAGATTCATATTCGAACACGCGATATAGATTGTCACTTCTGTGAGTTCTGAGAATGTAAATCAAGATTTAAATAAAGTTTTTAACAATACAATTTTTTTTTCTTTTATTTCACATACAAAATTATATGCCGATTGGAACGTAATGTTGCCATTTTAAATATTGTATTTATATAGACATTTTAGATTTAGGTATTGTGTTTATTTTTTTCTTTTCAAATTCACTGAATGCTGCATCGGCTGACGTCATCACGTCAACGCCGGCTGTCGCTGAAAACCAGCGCTGGGGCTCTGTCTCGCATAGGGTCGCAGCATTATGCTGAGCGATGACCGTTTTGCGTGGATGTGGCGCATATTTCCCCCCAACTTGTTTCTTTTTGTGTTGTGTTCTTTTTCAGCGTCATGTTTACTGCAAATAAACGTATTTTCTTTCTCTTTTTATATCCTAACTTAACTAAAACATAAAAATACAATATCCTAAACTAACTAAAATTATTAAGAAACTAGAATATGGCGTCAAAAAATTGCTTCTTGTCGCTGTCGACTGGTAATGTACCCAAGAGACTGGCAGCACTGCCACATTGTATGGCAATGCTTATCCTCTGGCCAAGGTAAAAGCCAGCCCTTGGGTCACGGGAAGTGTCAACCAGCCGTTTGGAGATTTCGTTGAACAAACCATGAGCACTCGGACCCCACGGCCCGAGGGTTTCTTTCTTTCCCAACTATAATGGGGTCGGCTTTTACATGGAGCGACTGCCTATCTGACCTCCACAACCCAGTTACTGGGTAATACGATACCCCTTGGTAGGACTGGTTGTCAGACTTTCGGGCTCCTAACGACCCGTAACGACTGTCAAAGATAGGTATATGAATGACAGCTGGGACCAATGGCTTAACGGCCATTCGGCACCGAGGCACGGAGGGGTCTTGATATGTAACGATGGTCACCCATCCACGGACCAACCGCGGCAAGCGTAGTTTAACCTAATCAATCGACCCATGCGGTTTGCCGCTATGACAACAAATAATAATAAATAAAAAAATTAAAAGGGGTAAAGGGGGGGGGGGGATACAAGAAACGTGTTTTTTTTAATAAAGTAAAAAACATAGTGGTAAATATTGTACGGTGGTACGGAATCCGTCGTGTGCGAGTCTGAATCACACTTGGCCAATTTAAGGCCACAATTCAATAATTCGTGTTCGTAACTGGTTTTGACATTCACGTAAAAACTACCCTTTTTAGGTCCCAAAAATATTACCTACTCGATTTATTTTTAAAACTTTTACGAATAATAACTTATGGACACGGATTATAAGAGGTTTTATTTCTAGTAAAGTTTACGAGTTTTCGTTATCTAAGTATGAAAGTGAAAAGAATCCGCAATGACCCTTTTCCCGGTTTATACGAGGGCTATAAAAGATATGACTTCTAAATAAAAAGTTGACCTCGGAGACCGTCTTAAAATATTTGGGTCTACATATTGTGAAAACTTGTTTGTAGTTCACCGAAGGGCAGAAAATTCGTAAAATGATGTGTGAAAGTAGACGTTTAAATACCGATATAAAGTCGCTTAAATACTTTCCTAAGTAAATCCAAAGGTTGTCCGTAATCTGCGATCAAACCGTTTGTTGTAACAACTATGTACAGCTTTTATATTTTCTAACTAGCTTCTGTCGCGCCTTCGTCCGCAAGAAATTTCTTGTTTTAATATAAAATATCTTAAGACATTTTATATTAAAACAAGAATACTGCAGCTTCCCACTAGTGAAAGAATTTTCGGAATTACGTTAGACTCAATTTAGTATTATTTAGAGCATCTATACATTAAAGAGGTACCTATAACATAACATCACGCCTTGTTTCCACGAAGGGTTAGGCAGAGGAGCACCTATATAGTTCACCCACATTTCGCCAGTTATGCTTAAGTCTCATGTAATAGGGGGCGAGCCTATTGCCATCTACTGGGCACAAATCCATACTCCGGGCTGCTACTGAGAAATTCCAGATAAAAAAACCCAATAACACTTTGCCCGACCTGAGAATCGAACCCAGGACCTCATGCTCAGCAGTAGCGCTTGCGACCACTAGACCAACAAAGCAGTCAGGTACCTATAATTACACAATTTATCAAAAACACTAGCTTTCCCAAAATATTATTTGATGAAAATTGTGTCTTGTCAATAACTGCTGCTAAGTATTTTAGAGTCCACTGAAAGCCATGCTATAGCTATTTATAAATGCATTATATTTTCTAGTACTAAACGTAATTGGACGCGAATGGATTGACGTAATCCCAAAGTGAGGGCGGCGCGGTGGGCTTGATAAGGCGACGTCTACACGACTTGAACCCTTTTAAGTTATGACAGTAGCCATATTGCACGTCGTACGAAATTATTAACTTCTCATCGTCGCTTTTTCTTGAGAAAATGTGGGTTAAATCTGAAAATCTCATACTGTGTGTTCTTTTATGTACTCTTTGCAAAGATGTAAATCGTTAGATTCACCCATAATCAGCCTATAATGTTCCCACTGCTGGGACACAGGCCTGCTCTCTTCGAGAGGGAGTGGGCTGTAAACCACCACGCGAGCCCAGTGCGGGTTCGTAGATGTCACATGTCTTCGAACTTGTGGTTCTAGTACATACCGATTACCTGACGATGTCTTTCTACACCGTTTCGAGAGCAGTGGTGATTAAATTATTTACACAAAGTAAAGCGCCTGCCTGGGTTTGAACCCACGACCTACAACTCGTAAGTCAGGGCCGTTACTACGATAGAATATATTAGATTCACCCGACAGCGTCAAAGATGGCCACGTTTCTGTTTTGTAGACAATGACATTTAAATACCTAGTATTTTCTCGCTCAGTCAAACCGAAAATCGTATCTGTCATTCCATGCGGGATGAGTGAGCTTATTCTATTCAGTATGAACAACACTCGCGCGACCTAAGTACGTGAGGGTAAATCTAAGTATATAAATCTGTGACCCTTTGTTCTTTTCTAGTACGAGTTAATAATCCCAGTACTGGTAAGAAAAGAAATTTGAGAAAAAAAATTGGTAAGAAATGTGTTGAGGAGCAAATTAAATTGAATGAGGCATATGTATGTCGATCAGTGGACTGCGATAGGCTGAGTTGATTGATTAACTGAAAATAAGCGAAGACTGAAAGAAGAAAGATGTTCTAAAAATGTCTTAAAATTACATCGTTTAAACATCGTTCGTTGTTGTTCATTTGTAAGGATCGTAGCAGGTGGCGTTCTGTAGTTTCTGCCTACACCCATGGGAAAAAGGCGTGAATTTATGTAGGTAATACCTAGTCAGTTTTTCTATTACAATATCAGGTAGTATAAATGGAACTATAAATCATTTTAAACTAAGATTGAAAGCTTCCAACCATCCAGAGAATTCTCCAGACTGCCCTCGTTTAGTAGCAAACCTGTTACAGATTCTTTATTGCCTGTCGCATATTATTTAAAAAAGCGTTAGATTGAGTAGATTTATATAAACATAAACTCATTCCTTCTTCCCATGGGAGTAGGCAGAAACTACAGAACGCCACCTGCAACGATCCTTACATACTCCTTTTGCCTCGTTTACGTTCATACATCTGGGCGTCTACTCCCTCAGTCCGTCAACGAAGATACGGGCCCATTCGAAAGTAGTTAGTCCGTCAAAACTAGTGTATAATTAAAATTTTCGGACGGGCAAAAACACATCGGGCGTAGGAATATCTCTAACATCGTGTTGTCATTCATTCTTAGTTCGGAAACCGATCTAATCTTATGTCGGTAAGTGATCGGAACACGTGCTTAGAGTCCCCCTGGTTATACACGCACGCCGGTTGCGAGTACTACGCACCTGACCTTTCTGAAGAACATCACCAATAAGGTCACTATAATTATGTCCTTCTAGGGCGTCCCCTCCTGGCGTTTCCACTCACATCTACCTTTTGTTACCCACTTTTCACTCATCATTGAACGGACTTATCTAGAAGGAAAGTTTACTGGTTGAAAGTCTGGCTGGAAAGCGTTATATCCGGATTGATTCCAACTTCTTACAATACCAAAATCTTTTGTTAAGAAAAACAACCTTTAATTTAAGCAAAATTAATATTTATCTTAAAAAAAAACTAAAATAAAACTAAACTATGTAGATTTATTTCATCGGTAACGACAGGATAATAATAATATAAGTAGATAGACAGATAGAATACGTGGTGGGTGTACTACAGCGGCAAGGTGTGAACTTTTGCAAGAAAGAAGCCGAAGCGAATCCGGTTTTATTTTACTTACTTATCAATGAAGTATATTATCTTGAAAATAAATGTCTTGTCATTAATAAATTTAACACCATCTATCGTCAAATAGCAGAATCAGAAAGACGCTATCACAACACAGAAAACATTACATGTTAGAGAAATAAACTCAACTATAGTAGGTACTCATTCTAAAATTATTATAGGAATTTATTAACAATTGAACAAGTGAAAACTAAATATAATGTGCATTATTCCTCCATCTCGTTCTCGCTAACGCATTTTTTCTATATAAGAAAGAAAGAAAGAAAGAAAAGAAAAATATTTTATATCTTTTATTTTTTTTTCTATCTTTTTTTTATCTTTTTTTTAATATTTTTTTTCTTTTTTCTTATTTGTTTTTTTTTTTCTCTATATCTGTCTCTATGGTAACCCGTTGTACAGCGGCTTGCTCTCGTCCATTATCAAGCGGTGGCACGTGACCTCATGACGCGATCGCTATTGTATTGTGGCGGCATATCTACATCGCCACAATGGAACGCGTCACACTGACGTCACGCAAAATTCTGCATCGCGCAATCAGAGTTTACCACGCGACTAGCATATACTATACAACATCCCGACATCAACCGTCGGGCAGTAGCCCACCAGACACAACACCCGTCTGGTCGGAGGATCCTCCCTTTTCTATAGAGGGTGAGTGAACTTTACACCCTGTTCCTCATACCTCTATAGTATGAATTTTTAGTTCCCGGTTCTGTTTTGGCGCCGGGTTAGTATTATTCTTTTTTGTTGTTGTTGTTATAATTCAGTGATAATAATAGGCGTTTTTGTCATTGTGTTGTACGAATGTTATGGTAAATTAAATACCCGTAGTGTAACTATATTTGTTGGCAATAGTATACACTATTGACTGTGCCATTTTTCAATAGCGGTAAAGTTGCTGATGCGAACCTCCGAAGGGAAGCCGGTAGGAATTGTGTTATAGGCTGCTTTCGCCACTCATGGACCTCTGTCTATCACTTGAGGTATTATGAATTGATATTATCAATAGTTGGCAAACTTGTAGGGTTCTAGGGAACATAAAATGAGTGAAGTGTTCCATTCCATTATGTAACTTTGTCTCACGGGGAAGTAAGGTGCGAAAAGTGTTCACAGAAGTTGTTCTAGTAAGTCAACGACGATATAACCACTTGACTGCGCATACAGTGCCCCGACGCTCGAAAACTATTAGCGATTTTTCGCCTATGTATAGGCTACGATAGGAGTAACCATTTTAGTGGTAACCAAGTGTTAGACCTGTGTGCACGCTAAATAAATACAAATTTTAAAACCTTTTAATCCAATTATAACGCATCAAAATGCCTTCATGCGCGGTGAAGTGGTGTGGGAAACATTCCAAGACATCTAGTTACAAAAAGGATGGCATAACTTTTCATCGGTAAGTATACAGAACGAAAATTAATTTTGATTTATTCAGATCATGAGTCACCGCAGAGGTCTAGCTAAAATGGTTCCTGGGTAAAAGAGCACAAATTTGTTTTCCGCGTTGATGTCTTTTGGAAAAGTCCCTTTCTTTCATTAGACAATTCTAATGCTTTTATCCCTTTCTTTTCCTTTGTATTTTTATCGTGATAATTAGTGGTGTCCACTTTAATAGCAGTAATAGCTGAAATTTGATATCGACAGTAATACAATTAAAATTAATATATTTTTTATTAAATTCACATACTCTTTATGTAAGTTCCGGATTTTTTTGTTTCTCTCTGGCGCCGACCGATCTGTCCAGGATTTACACCAATTTATTATGAAGCCATAGATAACAAAAAAATAGTACAACTTTCACTTGGATTTACAACAATTTGGCGGTGGTCTTTGATGTAAAAAAGATTTGTTCCTCTTTGTGTTTGAGATACATGTTTTCATTTTAGATTTCCGAAGATTCCGGAACTAAAAGAAAAGTGGATAAATAAAGTTAATAGGGAAAATTGGTTTCCAACAAAATATAGCGCTGTTTGTTCAAGGCACTTTACCCCCGATTGTTTTGAATATTTAAAACAACGCCGCCGTCTATTTAGTTCAGCGATACCAACGATGTTTTTGCCTATTTTGGTAAGTTTTGTTTTTATTGATATAATGTTGGGAAACGTGAAATCGTAAATATAAGTAACATTCATTCTTTACAGGCTTCAACAAATAGTATGACTGACTCTAATACTAATGTACCTGGGCCTTCGCATCACAATGTCGCCCTCGTAAGTTAATTTGTTTCGATGAAGGACCAGGGTTTAATTTTATGTCACTGCGTTTATTGATATCAGACATGCTTAATTACAGAGTTCATTATCAAATAAACAAGTGCATGCTGAGGCTAATACATCAACTGCAGACCAGGCTCCTTTGCAGAGTTTTCCACGTGATGATAATAAAATTTTAAAGCCTTCCCATGATTATGAGATTCCCGTAAGTATATTTATTACCTCTTTCTTTTCTAATTTATTTTTTTCTTATGCTATATTATTCCTTTTCAGAGTTCAACATTAGGTAACAATAAAATAGAAGACCCTGTAATAGACCTGACTCCACGTAAACGCAAAATGAAACGACACATAGACCATCTTAAATATTCCCTTAATAAAAAAAAGAAAGAGGTGAAGAGGCTTCAAGATAAAAATAGATCATTGGTAAAAAAAAATGCGAATCTAAAAGAAATTTTGAATACTTTGACAAATAAATCTTATATTACTCAGGAAAATGAAGACATTTTAAGTCGCATAGGTGTACAAAACCAAGAAATTGTTAAACGTCAAATATTGAAATCAAAAAAAGGACATATACCTAAAATAAAATACTCACCGGAGTTACGAGCATTCTCCTTAACGTTGCATTTTTATTCCCCGAAAGCGTATAATTTCGTTAGAAAAACTTTCAGCACATGCTTACCTGCTACAAGTACTCTAAGAAGTTGGTATCAATCCATTGACGGTAAACCAGGATTTACAAAGGAGGCAATAGATAGTATCAAAATGAAAGCTAGAGAATCGAAGAACAAAATTTACGCCACTATTATATTCGACGAAATGGCAATCAGAAGCGGTGTTGAATATCATCCCCAAGGCAGAAGGTACTATGGCCACGTGAGTTTTGGTGCCAGTTTACAAACGGATTGTCAAGACGAAGCTAAAGAAGCCCTTGTTTTCATGTTGGTGCCAATAAATGCATCTTGGAAAATTCCAATAGGATATTTTTTAATAAATGGCATCAATGCAGATCAAAAAGCCGCTCTTCTAACGGAGGCAATCCATTTGGTAGAAGAGGCTGGTGTAAACGTCAAAGCTATTACATTTGACGGCTGCCCAGCAAATATTACAATGGCTAAGAAATTAGGCTGTTCATTTGAAGTTGATCAAATCAACTCCACCTTTAAAAATCCCTGCAATACTTCAAGAATAGCAGTCTTTTTAGATCCGGCACACATGATCAAGTTAGTGCGAAATGCATTTGAGTTTTATAGGAATTTGAAGGACGGACGGGGCAATATTATATCGTGGGAACATCTTGTAAACTTACATAATTTACAAACAGCGGAAAATTTTCATCTAGCTAATCGACTAAGGGCTTCTCATATATTTTTTAAAACTAAAATTATGAAAGTCAGCTTAGCAACCCAAATTTTCAGTAAGAGTGTATCAGATGCACTCACATTTTGCAAAAAAAACCTTAATTTACGTAAGTTTCAAGATGTTACACCCACAACACAGTTTCTGGAAATGATAAATGATCTTTTTGATATTCTGGACTCGCACACTCATGGATATGATTTGAAACGAGCAGTCAATGCAGAAAATGCTGCGAATGTTATATTTAAATTAAAGATGGCAAGAGATGCTCTACTAAATATGTCCGCAGACATAATTGTAAGAAAAGTAAAACAAGAAGTTCTACTTGTTAAATCACCACGATATACCGGATTCATGGGATTTTGTGTGTGTATCGAAAGCGCCATTGCTCTCATACATGACTTAGTCCTGAACTCAGAGTGCGCCATAAAATATCTTCCTCTTCATAAAATAAGCCAGGACCACTTGGAACATCTGTTTGGAAGTATAAGATGCCACGGTGGATCAAACAACAATCCTAGTGCTAGGGTTTTTGAAAGCATCTACAAGAAGCTCCTAACCTATGCGCAAATTAAAAATAGTGGTAGCGGCAATTGCAGTGCTCTTGGACAAATTTCAATTTTGCAATGCACTTCTGCAGTTAACCGTATCAATATTACGACAAGATACAAAGACCAAAACATAGATCTTGAGACTGAGAGCTTGGATTTTTCAGGCCTTGAAAGCCTGTTACCCTGTTCTGAATTCGGTGAAAAAGTAGTTGAATATATGGCCGGCTACATTGTCCATGCTCTGATAAAGCAAATAAAATGCCAAACTTGCATTGGGGCGCTTATTGGTTTACCTAATCAAAACACCTTACAATTTCAAAAGGACACTAAAAACAAGTTATTGTACGGATCTACCACAGTAATAGAAATTTGTCGTCGTTGTGAAATTTATATTAAGAGGGCGATCAATGAGAGTGGTTCGAAAGTGCTGTCTTCGAAATATAATACGGATTATTTTATTAGATCGGTTTTAAAATCCCTGATTGGGTATAATTTATTCCCGGATATTAATTTTCATCAATTTGAAATAGAGTCCACAAATCATTTAATTGAATTAACAAGATGCATAATTCAGAAATATGTGGACGCTCGTTTATCTTTTTTTACAAAGAACAACCAGGACCCTAAAAGTTTAATTCGAAAAACATATACCAAATTAATTCATTTTAAAAATCAATAATAACAGGATAAGTGCATATGTTTTTGTGTAATTTATTGATTTTGATTAAATATTATTTCTTTCATTTTAATTGTGTATTTTTTATAACGTTAAAATCCATTTTATCGATATCGACTATTTTCCCTTATTGAAGTAGTGCACCCCTAACGATAGCCTTACCTACGCATCTTGACCTTGAACTGACCAATTGCAGCCGCGCATGCTTCCTCGTCCCCCGGCCCGCAGTAGTGAGTCGTGCACTTAGAAGAAATCGGCCCATACGCTCTCTAGTGGTTAGTAAGTGGACGTAATAAAATAACAGCACACACTTTGAAATGTTTTGGTTTGTATGTAGGTACTTGCATCCATATACAAAGGATACACACATTCTCAAATAATTTTGAATAAAAAGCTGAAATTCAGACCCGGTTACTGAGAAGTACTAACGATATCTGCCTATACAGTAGACCACGGACCAACTACGGTAGGTACTAGAAACATTAGGTAATATGGTGCCAAAATATATAACGAATTCCCGAAAGATATTAAAGAGATAATAAACACGCTGCTTTTTAATTGACTAGGGAGCAGCCATGATAGTGTTGTACTCATCATTATGAACAACTTTTACTATGGGAACAAACCTAAAAACTGCGAAAAAAAATCTGCTGTTCCCTATATTTATGTTCGCAACAGCGTGTTTATTATAATATTATAATTTTTTCTACATTTATCTTCAAACATATCGTTTTGTCACCTACTCGTTTCAAGGAACGTTTACGTATTATGTAACTAGTGTTTCTCATTCTATTTTGAGAAATAAAATGTCTTAACCGGCCGAGCATCACCGGCGCCTTTTCGGCGCCGCGCGCCTACAAACCGTCAAGCCCCACCGGCGCCGAAAAGGCGCCGGTGACTCGCGCGGTTCACGCGCGGATAACATTTCTATAATTAAGTCTAATATCGGCTGTAGGCAGTTTTAGTCTGTGGTATGGATGATATTCTCGTCAAATAAATAATTCTAAAACAAAAACAATCATATGGCAATTTTTGTGCGCGCAGTCTCAAACGTACCGTGCCGTCGGAATTGTCGGAATTCCCCCGATGCTCGAGCGTTTTTAACGTCATCGCGTAGTAGGCTTGGTCGAACCATATTTTTTTTATATTCACTATTTGGAGGTCCTTTACTTACCTATTTAGGTATTGATGCCATTTACGTGCGGAAAATACTTTTAAAATTTTGACCAATTCTCTAGCCCAGAAGCACTCTGCGTTACATTGTGTTTCAGCTTTTGGTGTACAATAAAGCATGTTAGTAATTATTCTATGAACTTAAATATATTTAAGGACTTTTTGTACGCGCAGGACCATAGCTCTGATGGCTCAACGGCGACTTTCACTGACGTAGAAGATAAGTTGTCACTGGCACTCGACCTACTAGGAAAATACTACGACAGCAATGCTCTCCGACAAAACCCGGCCAAGACAGAATCATGCGCATTCCATCGGGCATCGCATCCAAATCGGGCCCTTAACATCAAGTGACGAGGAACTAAGGTTGAACGTTGCTCAAACCCAAAATACTTAAGAGTAACGTTAGATAGAGCTCTAACGTTAAGTCACACAGCTACAAGTCGAAGCAGGACAGGACCCGTAAAAATCTGTTACTTCGTCCAATTTCTACTAACTGGGGAGCAGCACCCCATGTCCATCGCACAACTGGCATGTCTTCTTTATGCTTCTTTCTTGGCGAAATTGCGTGTCCAGTGTGGCACGAATCCACTCACGCCAAGCAAGTAAACACTGCCCTAAATGAGATGTGTTGGATAATATTGGGCTGCTTAAAATCGACTCCACTAAATAAGTTCTATCACGTGCAAGAATCGCACGAAGATATTTCGCATGTGCGCTGGAAAAAAATAACCAAGAATTCGATTCTCGACATCCCCTCTACGATTACTCAACGACCCCGGATAGGCTTAAAAGTCGTTAGAGCTTCTTACGCTCTACGTAGCCCAACCAGGATAAATCACCCAATGAGAGAAGCAAATTGTGGGAAGAGAAGCATCCAACACCTCCCGACTTCGTTAAACCCCAGGAGCAGTTGCCTCCCGTGCATGATCTTCAGTAACCTATATGGAAAGCTCTCAATCGATTGCGTATCCAAGTAGGGCGCTGCATTACTGACCCACCCAACATCCAGTGTGGGTGCGGTGCTTCGATCAGACCATGTCCCACTTGCTGGAGGGTCCTAAGTGCCCGTTCACGTGCACCTCGGATGACCTAAAGAATGCCATTGATGCCACATTCAACGTGGCCACCTACTGGGCTCAATCATAATCCTAACTAATATTATAAATGCGAAAGTGAGTTTGTTTGTTTGTTCCACTTTCACGCTAAGACGGCTGAACGGAATTGGATTAAATTTCGAAAAGAAGAAGAATCTATCTAAGTTGCACCTGAATAGTAATTACTTTTTATCCTTAGGTAAATAACTCCATAGGCTTGTTTCCACTGAATTTTACCTATTTTTTGTCATGATTTAAACAGGCGATGTATGTACAGTCTGCGCGCGAGCTCCTAAGAACCGGGGGCTGAGGAAGCGAGCGGTTTTCAAGGACATACTATCCCTCATAGAATTATTTCATAATTAATTAAAGACGTGTTAGTATCGATAACGTAATATCGACTAAATCACAACTCTAGCTCATTACGTCAACATTCCTTATGACTCCTCGGAGCTCACGAGCGGACTCTATTGTGTTTATCTGTTCCCTCATAAGGGCCTTTGTACACTCACGTTTTTCTTGCCGTGAAAAACTACGGTTTATACGCCGTGTGTAGGCACGGTCGTCAGTGTTGTATGGATCGCTATGGAAGCTTGTTGACAGACATGACGTCTCTACGGCGCGGTTTATACGCCGTACCGTACAGAGCCGTGTACAAAGGGCCTAACTCCTAAACTGCTCGTCACGTTTTGACAAACGAGGTCTCGTTGGAAGCGTTATGTTGTTGCGCGGGTTATAGGCTTTATGACCGATACCCGACTACGACAAAGCAAAAGGAGGTTTATGATTTTTTATTCGGTTTATGACTGCCTACTGCCTACTGCGTCACTCTCAATTTTGCACCTGATTGTCACAGTCAGAGGAATCATAAAATAGGACATAAAAAGCGCACAATCATGTCTACGTCTCGACACGGCTTTTCTAGAGTAAGAGGCAGAACGTAGAACCTATAAATCTAGTTTTACGATTTCTATTTTCAACTTAAATGACGTTTTTCTACAAAGTACTGCGATCGCTAAGTTTATGATACTATTCCTGTATAGAATTGCATCACTATTTCTGATCCCCTTTAATATTTTTTATAAATCTTAGCTCACTTGCACCACATGTTCATATCTATATTTGTATTCCATAATGTTTAAAGGTACAATTATGGACCCTGTAGGGTACAGCAAAAAGTATACAAAGTGTAACATAAATAACGCACAACCTCTTAAGGGGTCATTGTACTAATCATTATGAACAACTTTTACTCAGGGACCAAACCTGAAATCGCCAAAAAAAATCAGCTGCTCCATACATTTATGTTCGCATAACTCGTCAAAATGTAGGGAACAGCTGATTTTTTTCACGAAATACATTTTTTAAGAATTTATAAAAAAACTCGTTTTGACATCATTTGTATTCTTGATTTGACCATAGATTAACAGCTGACGCCTAAAATATAGAATTATTAATAACAAACTAAGGCAGGTACTATTGTAGGTGCGTCATACTTTGGACCTATTATTAATTATCCACTACATGTCATACTTGTCAAAATAGTGAGTTGTTCCAAGGATTTAGTATATTTCAAGGATTTTGTATTTAATACCTACGTTGTAATGAAGTTATTGTCTTCAAACATGTTAAAAGTTAATATACAATACTCTCAGCTGGCTCAGTCAAGTGCCAACGCGACCCTATTACATTCTGGGCATTGGGCATACTGTCAATCCTTTTATACTTGCAGCCTATGGGTCAACTACACGCAGGGGGCTTACAGTGCCTTACGAGTCCAATACAATAACGCATACAGGGCATTGTTGAGGCTGCCGCGACACTGCAGCGCTTCGGGGATGTTCGCTGAGGCACGTATAGATGACTTCTATGCTATGATACGCAAGCGTGTCGCTTCCCTGATGTGGCGGGTGCGGGACAGCGCCAACAGTCTCGTGATGACCGTGGCGAACAGGGCTGATGGTCTCTTGTGGAAACACTGGACGAGGACGCAAGTGTTGCCTGCAAACCGTGCCCAGAAGTAGTAGATTGTTATCGTCCTGACATGATTTAAAATGTATGTACATACTAACACTAGTTTGTAAGTTGTTTATTTATTTACTAACAAAAATGGATTGTATTTATCTGGAAAATAAATATTAATAATTATTACTAAGGCTCCGCTGTCCGTCCGTCCATCCGTCCGTCCGTCTGTCACAGGGCTGTATCTTTTGAACCGTAATAGGTAGATACTTGAAATTTTCAGAGTGTGTACTGCTATGGCAGCTATAATGAAAAATAATAAAAATAAAATAAAGTAAAAATTAAAGGGCGTCCGCATACAAGAAACGTGTTTTTTTTTTCTTCTAAATATGTAGTGTTGAATATTGTACAGTGGTACGGAACCCTTCGTGTGCGCGTCGGACTCGCACTTGGCCGCTTTTTTTACCTTCAGTTCACATAATTATGTTGAACAGCAAAAAGTCCCCACGCCTTAAATGCGTAAATACCTAACCCCTATTTTCCCCAATGGCTAGAAATACACACACTTTTTTTTTTGGATGGGAAATCATCAAATGACTTCTTCCGTTCTGGGCGGAGCAGGAGGGCGTGTCAGACTTTTACTGACTAAAACACACCCGTGTTCTTTCTGTTGCCTGTGCCGAGAAATACACACACTTAAAAAGTTAAGGATAAAATGCCCATTAGCACAATTAAATTGCAACCCCAATAATTTTTCAATGTGGTATTTCCAAGCGTTCAAGAACCGCAAACACAATTTGAGAGAATTTGAGCCCTTTTTTATTTTACTCATATAAAAGAAGAACATCGAGAGGAGGATCAGGGGAGGGCTTGTGAAAATTATAACAGTCACCCGGGTCAAACTTCAAGGTTAAGTAACGCATGCCGAGGTCAGTCCGTGAATGGGTGACCATTCATTAGATATCGAGACCACTTCATGTCTCGGAAGGCACGTTAAGCAGTTGATCCCGGCTGTCATTCGTAGATCATTGACAGTCATTACGGGTAGCCAAAAGCCCGAAAATCTGACAACCAGTGTTGCCAAGGGGTACCGTGTAACCCACCCAGTAACTGGGTTGTGGAAGTCAGATAGGCATTCGCTCTATGTGAAATTCAACTACATCTGGTTAGACTGGAAACCGACCCCAACATAGTTGTGAAAAAGTCTAGTCAGATGATGTTGAAAAGAAGAACACATTATATTATACGGGTAAAGCATTATTTCACATTACAATTTCATGACTTCTAATATGTATAACGGAAAGGGTTGAACATTCACTGCATATCATATTATTTGATTGCGCAAGTCATTCCGAAGCGTAGAGGCATCCCTATTAGCAGTTGAACCGCCCCTTAATGGCCACTTCCCCAACAATGCCAGGGTTGCCAATTACTATTTATTGTGTAAGACAAAGAATTTCTATTGCTTACCGTTACTAAGATTTGAAAGGAAAACTGGGAATCGAGATTTGAAAGGAAAACTAGGATAATAGTGCGTGTTATTTTTTATCCTAAATGAACTACGTAGTCTTGGCCTTGCAACGTTCCGTTAACGAAAGGATAAGAATATCTATCACTTCCATTTGAATGTATACTTGTCTTTTATCTTCTCAGAAATAGAAAACTCTTTGTTTTGGGCAACGTTTAAAATGAGTTTAAAACGAAGGCCAATTTCCGTAATTAAAAACTTTCAAAATCTAGTAGCTATCAACGGCAATCAATTTCAAAAACACTCAAGAATTTGGGAAAATGACGGGTATTTTTGACAGATTGAGACTGAGATTAGACTGCGAATGTTCTCAAAAATAGAAAGAAACAAAGAAAGAAAAAAAAAACGGGGAAAATCGGGAATTGCCTCAGGTTAACGAACAAAATGCTTTTCATTTCAAATCCGGTTGCATTATGAAGTACCTGGACAGGACATATCCTTGATATCACGAAATCATTTCAACCCTATCCCAGCTCTTTGATATTCCTCCATTTATGGTCGTGACATCAACACCTCTTCGCCCCCGGAAATTATACGAATGGCATTGTTATTTCTGTATTTGGATAACAATTTGTGTTTTGGAAGTTTCCCAGTTTCATGTCCAATTATGATTCCAGCTTCTGATGATTTTGTGTGTAATGAGAACAATAGAAGGCTTTAAAAGTTACGTCCTTTTTTCCAGAAAACATTAAGGTAAAATCGTTACATCCACGAAGTAAATATACTCAGAGGTTACATCACATTATAATGCCTAATAACCACGTGCCTTAGATACACGTTGCGAGTTAGAAACATTTTCTTTTTACTGATCTTTTTACAATATACTGATTGGTGAACTCACCTGGACTAGAAATCCGTCAAGATAATTAAAACCTTAAAGATTCAGTTCATAGTTTCCCGGTATGACAAAAAACACTCCAAAAATCGCTCCATACAAGATCAAACTGACTTTCTATGAACATCTACAATAGGTATGAAATGAGCAAAAGGGTAACAAAATATAAAAAAGCGAGTATATTCCCAAATCAAAGGAACATTGGGTAATCTCTGGAATTCCTTAAGAATAGCTAGAACAAATCAGATAGGAAACGCCGACCTCATCTAGTTTTTAGGGTTCCGTAGTCAACAAGGAACCCTTATAGTTTCGCCATGTCTGTCCGTCCGTCCGTTCGTCCGCAGCTCAGCTCAGAAACTCTTAGTACTAGAAAGCTAGAATTTGGCACGGATATTAAACACGCCAATAAAGTGGTAAAATAAAATCATGAAAAATATTTTTTTTTTTAGGGCACCCCCTGTACACGTAAAGTGAGGATGATTTTTTTTCTCGTCTATTCCATGGAGTGGGGTGTTGTTGGATAGGTGTTTCAAAAATATTGCGGGTTTATGAAAACAATTTTTCGATTGCTAGAGTCAAGTGAACAAGAACAATGCAGAGCTGGCGGGGGGGGCTGGAAAGCTAAGTAGGCTTTACAAGTATACGAGTAATAGTCGACCAACTTACATTTGCAGTTGGAATGTATGAGAGAACATGTTTATCAACTATATTGTTAAGTTTGTTGTTGTGATAAATTCATCCCAACTACGGAACCCTTCATTGTGCGTGGTCCGACGCGGACTAAAAAATACGATTGACGTGTAAAAGTGTTTGTACAAACCTACTTACGGAAATAAAATCATTTATCATTATCAAAAAAAAAAAACAATGAAATCCTCTTTGGTATTTGTTCGGTTTTCCATCACGGATCCAATTTGATTAATCTCCGAGTCATCCAGATGAATTAAATCCTTGAGCGAACGTTGCCATCTTGATAAACGTGTTTTCATTCTTTCCTTTGTTTTTTTACGAATAAAGGGAAAGGATGGAATGTGTCTATTCAGTGAGTGGAAAACGAGCGTAAAGGTCAGTGTTTGTTACAAATATAGAGACCACGTAATCGCTTTACTATAAAGTACCCTCTCTAGATACGGCAGTATCTACGTGCTAATAAAATTCGTGGCGTCGAAAGTATTTCGAGCGCACAACTTCTGTCACTACAATTATAGAGGTATGAGGAACAGGGTGTAAAGTTCACTCATCCTCCTGAGAAAAAGGAGGATCACCGGACCAGACGGGTGTTGTGTCTGGTGGGCTACTGCCCGACGATTGATGTCGGGACGTTGTATTTCGTCGCCTTGGAGGCTAATGGAGCTATTCCACATAACTACACTTTTGAGTTACGGACGTTTAAAAAATAAATGATGCGCGTAAGAATAGTTATTTTTACATAAATCAGCGTCATATTTTAGTATCAGACATGATATCTGTGAGATTTATTGAATAAACTATGGCTCTTTCTCAACACGTTAATGCACTCAACTCCATTTCGCAAAAATTGTGGCTTAGCTCCATTGCCCTCCAAGGCGACGAGTTATGCTAGTCGCGCGGTAAATTCTGCTTGCGCGATGCAGGATTTTGGGTGACGTCTGTGTGTTGCGTAGTCTGTGTGTTAAGTATTATTTTTGACTTTGATGTGGATATCTTTACCTATACATATCTATACAAATAAATAAAATTTAAGTGACTGTTTGCAATGTCAAAATAACAGCTTTTTACTAAATGCATATGAAAGTATATACATTACTTGTAACAAAAAAAAAACATTTTTATTCTGTCTATCTGTCTGTCTGTCTTTTTGTTCCAAACTAAACTCAGAAACGGCTGGACCGATTTTGATGGGACTTTCACTGGCAGATAGTTGATGCTTTATGCAGTAACGAAGACTACTTTTATTTTAGAAAAAGAATTAGGGTTCCACGCAAAAAATTAAAACCCATGAGATTGTGAAAAAAATCCGATTCAAATAGAAAAGTATTGACATCCACGCGGGCGAAGCCGCGGGCAACAGCTAGTCCTAACTAATATTATAAATGCGAAAGTGAGTTTGCTTGTTTGTTACGCTTTCACACTAAAACGGCTGAAAGGATTAGGATGAAATTTGGCACAGGGGTAGACTATGACCTGGAGAAGAACATATGCTACTTTTCAACCTGGATCACAGATGAAGTCACGGGCAACAGCTAGTCTATACCTAAACTTATAATAAAGCTGATTTTTTTTTTTTTGTTTATTTGTTTGTTTGAACGCGCTAATCTCTGACATTAGGTTATTACTATAGACTTTTGTCTATATATATACTATAGATTTATTGTTTACTAATCTTTAAATACAATCATTGCAAACTATAGTTTTGTATAAATTAGAAGCATCTTATCAATTTTGTAAATGTGAGTACCATGGAGCGGTTTTATGTTATGATGTAGGTATGTTGACTTGAAAGAGTATGGCAGTTGAGAGTATGTCATGCTCACTTAAATGTCTCGCTGATGGTAGCGCGTGTGTTGGATCATTCGGTTCCCTACAAAATGGTTGAGCTGGATGGTGCTGATCCACGCGTCATGTTCGTGAACGGGCGCCGTCAGTGGAGACTGGTCATCTCTTAGCTGCCAGGGCTTATTTTTCATCTTATAGTTTGAATTGTTTTAATTATCTATTTTTTACATTGTTCTCACATATAGAAGCAACAAGAACAATGTACCCAGGATTTTGTAACAATTTTGATTTAAAAGAGTGTCCATGGAGTTTCTTGCCCATTCTTCTCCATAGAGATCTACGTTTTGGAATGGGCGACTAGCTTCAATTTTCTGACTAACTGACTGACTCCTTAACAATTCAAAAGTGCCTGTAATTGGTTTAATTGAAATAAATGCTTTGAGTTTGAGTTATGTGCAACGAAACAACTTGAAGAATAAAAGTAGACGGGAATATAATACAAAATATCCAGAAATACCATTTCACCTCAAAACACCATTTCAGACACCAATCTTCTTGGTCTTCATATGATCTGACCAAGATTATGTCAGGACTTTAAAAGAGACTGTGACCTCTGAGTTTGTTTCGGCCTTTCTTCTCAGAATAGTCAGATAGGAAACGCCGGCCTCATCTAGTTTTTAAAATATGATTGACGTGTAAAAGTGTTTGTATATACAAACCTACTTACAGAAATAAAATCATGTATCATTTACCTTTACTTGCGCAAAGTAGTCCTTCTCAAGACAAGACAAAAAAGTCACAAGACGAACCGAAAATGCCTGGAAGAGGTACTGGTTCCTTAAAGGAACTATTGAAGGGTGTGTTGCTCATGGCTCTCAAACGCAGGCTCATGGACATAAGTATTCTATACCTCACAAAAAGTACAAAGCCCGATAACATTTGTGCATCCCACACAAATAAACCCTTTACACTGACTTCCAGTAACTTTTTAAACCAAATTTCGAAATAGCCTTGAAGCACTTTGAGTAAGTACAGTCTGGCCGAACAGCTTGTAGAAGTACGAGGTGCAGTTGTATGCACCCAATGCTTCGAGTCCTTTCACACAACAAAGTTTGAGCTTGCAAACTGCATTAACTAATGCCTAGAGGAGGTAGGGAAGATGTGCACCAGAGCTGAAAACTTTGGGAATGGGAATTTCAATATGTACTTAATTGAATACATATTGTTAGATACCGCGATTCATGATACCCGCTCTTGACGCGCGGCAACGCATGCATCACATCGTTAATTGTTTAGAATAAATAAAATGCTTACTAGGATTTTCTCGAGTCAATCTCGATTACGAATCGTGATCAAAAACGATGGTCACGATCCATTTCTGTTTCTAACCAACCCTGTAATCGCAAAAGAATACAATATTCCATACATTTATGTTTGCTTACCTTGAAAATATAGGGAAAAGTTGATGTCTTTTTCCGCGAATTCTGTGCTGGATCCATATTAGAAGTTGTTCATAATAATTAATACATTAACCTCTTTTTCAGGTTTGGGTGCGCGGATAAGTGATGTTCAACGATAAATTTTGCAGTTGGTGATTACTGCTTTGGAGAGAAAATTGGCGATAACGACAGTTTGTACAAAGGAAGGGGTGCACGATACCTTATTTGATGCGGTGGAGGCCTGAATCGACAATACGAATGCAATTTTCCTGAATTTTCACTTGATTCTTCGATATCGAACCATGTTGCATGTTGTATATCACAGACACAAACTGATATTCTTCTAGTTTCTTCTCTCGTTTAAACGTAGTGACGAAATCGCGAAGGGATGCGCGGCTTGTAGCCATCTCGCTCACGCGTGGACGTAGGCAATCGTGCAGGAATAGAATAGGGGATAGGATGTTTGCAATCCAACTTTATCTATTAATTCGTTGCCAACATAAAAATAAAGAAAGGAAACGATAATACTATAATTCTAATTGAATCAGCGCACCAAGGTTTTCGGCTGTTTCAATTACACCTTGAAGGTAGGTAGAGGTATACGATTGAGATCGAGAGTGGCTATGAAAGGACTGCAAATACGGGTTCCGTATTTCATCGCAAGGAACGAAAACAAAAAAGGAAGTTCAGCAGTTGTGTTTCTCATCTCACGTATTGTACTGCCCCTAACTAAGGAAACAACTCGGTACCAACTCCCGAGTTACGAACTTCAGCAATTATTGCTTGTACAAGTTCTTGTTTAAAACTTGCAAACAACTGACGTTCGATTCCTTTTTTATTTGAAATTTGAAGTTTTACATCGCATCGCTTAAGGTTAAAGCGCCAGGTAGCCCAGGAAATTCATGTTGATCAAAATATAATTCGCGACCGTTATAAAAGTATGTATTTACAGAATTATAATAATTAAAGTCATCAATACAACTCTTTAAGACCAGGTAATTCTATTGAATGACTGTTTCATGAAATCTTGATAATTAGGATTATACAAACTTAAGGAGTTGTGTTACTGATTTTGATGATTATAATTATGTAAATGCGTATTTTTTACGGTCGCAAATGATACTTTAATCAACATACAACTTAATACTGACTTGCAAAATGCAAAAAACATAAGAGAGTTTGAATTTCACGAGCTACCCGGTGCTTCCCCCTTAAGCTTCTCCTTCTTAGAAAAGCGTTGGCCGCCACATAATGGCCGCAGGGACGGCCGTCATGAAAATGATGGCAGCGGGGTTTGACTAAAACACACCAACTTACTTTCATAATAAATAACGTTGCAGTGACATCATTCGACGGTAAATTGCGAATGCTATATGGTTGGCACCGCGGTCTCTCAACATCCTCGAGTTCTGCAGTATGATCTGTAATTATTAGGAACTTTATTAAAGTCAGTAATGTTTTCATACAGACTGCAGAAGACATCTTCTAGTAGGACAAAGTTAGATAGATTAGAGGTAAAAAGGGGTAGAGTTGCCCACAAAATTAATCTTATGTCGAACACCCAGCCAGCAGCTTCCGCTCAGGTTTCCAATTAAAGTTGATGGGTTTATCATAAATCTTTTCCAACTTAAAGGCATTGAAAGGATAAAAAAAAACTTCTGGCACAAACAACGACGAAAGAAAATTATTGCATTTTTAAGTTTAAATATATTATATATTATTGTTTATATATTTTATTCTCATTAATATAACCTTTTTTTTGGATGGGAAATCATCAAATGACTTCTCCCGCTCTGGGTGGAGCGGAAGGGCGTGTCAGACTTTTCTTGACTAAAACCCATCCGTGTTTCTTCAGTTGCTTGTGCCGGGGCCACGGTAACTTTTTCGAACATCCTGCGACCCTGGCTGGCATCGGCCTTAGCGGACCCTGTCAATAGTGCTGACATCTCTTTGAGGCGCGCGTGGAACACAACGCGCCGTCGACTCGAGCCTGGTCCTTACCGAACGGCGAGCTACCCATTGCTCGCCGTCCGCAAGCCCACGCCTACGGTGGTCGGGAATCAGCTGCCAATTCCCGACGCCCAGGGCGTCTCCTGTGACAACTAGGGGCGTGAGGGCACAAAGCTCTTTATGTATCTCCCTCGACTGCCTTGTTAATCTAGTAGTCGCTAGCACTACTACTGAGCATGAGGGGTTCGACTCGCAGGTCGGGCAAAGTGCTACTGGGTTTTTCAATCAGGAATTTCTTGGTAGCAGCTCGGAGTCTAGATTTTGTGCCCGGTCGATGACATTAGGCTCGCCCCCTATATTACATGGGACTTAACCTTTTACATAAGCAATTGAAAAACCCATTGTGTCTCGCGTAGATATACGTTGCGAAGGGTTAAACCTACCTGATAAAATGTAGGTGTACTATAGGTACACCTCTGCCTAAAAAACCCTGGGCACCTCTCGTCGCGCGACACGCGGTGCCTTTGTGTCGCGTCACGTGTTGTGCCTGTTTGCTGGAGCCTTAACCCTTCGGGGATTACAAACGTGGATATATCCTAGACAAAGTTCGGTCATTGAACTATCGTAGAATACAGGATGAGGTTGTTAGTAACTTTGCAGATCAAAGGAATATCGTTGGATAGCATTGATAGCACCAAATATGTAGGATGGGTGTGTAGAACGTTTGTATAATATTATACTGAGGTTTGTTTGTAAGTTATACGGAGGGTTTATAGTACTGTGGAGGCAATATCTATATTTATATACATAATCTATTCATATATAATTACTTGTCCTGACTGACTGATTCATCAACGCAGAGCCTAAACCGCTGGAGCTACAAACTTGAAATTTTGACAGTTGATCACTTTCTGTTGTAAGCATCCACTAATGAATGATTTTTTTTTTAAGGGGGTGAAAAGGGGGATTTCGTTTGTATGAAAAATCTTATTTCTTGTGTTAGTAAACTTGAAACTTGGCACGAATACTTATCGAAGTAAATTATGTAGTTTGTCATTTCTTGATTTTCTAAACTGCCCCCTAAAGGGGAATTGGGGGGTGTCAAAGTTTGTATGGAAGAATTTGAACGCACGGTCCGATCAACTCTTCTTCGAAAGAAAAGAGAACGCTTATGAATAAGTACGGTAATATTATATATAACACGGTCAAAATATCAGTGCACCTCGCTGGAATGCAATGCCCATCGCGCTTCCCCCTTCACCTCACCGTGCTCGCCCCGTCGCCATACATACCGTGCCAGAGCGCCGATATGACGTCATCGACACCAGGTGCACATATATTTTGACCAGGTTGTACTTAATCACAAGCTGGTCTATTTTTTCGTGCTAACGAACGACTACGGTGTGAGGCGCGGGTGAGGGGGGGTAGCGCGAAATCAAGTCTGAACATGTTCTCTACGAGCATACTACTTGATTTGTTGTTGGACGCGATGGCTCGATGGGGCGATGAAAATCCTATAAATTTTATATTTCAATACCATCACATTTTACTGGTTGCATTCGCAAATGATTTCTGAAACCACCCATATCTTCTTGCCGCATTTCATTTAGTAAACAATCACTTGCTCCCAGACCTTGTCTTCTGGTATTCTAGTTCCGCACCCAAATTGATTTCCTTCATCTAGTGTTTCTTTTCATTAAAAGTCTCTTTATTAACACATTCGCTGCGTTACTTACGTAATTGAGTTTTGCCGTGTGCGGCGGCTAGTTTTCCTTGTCTTGCCCCCGTGCGGAGGTGATAAAACCAAGTTCCCGTTAACGACAAAAAGAAATGCGTATATTGCTGACGTTCTTGCTTCAAGTGTATTCAAATTTAGAAGAAAAAAATGCACGGGAAGTATTTTTGCGTAACGCACTGAAACGATATTTCATGCCTATACCTAGCGTTAATATTATTTATTCGTAGCTCTAGTGCGATACGGAAACTATTTGGCCGTAATCACAACCCCGTACCCAATGATGTTATATAAATAATGAGGTAGATATCGCACTAACACAGGCAAATTGTTGCAGACAAATTCAGACAATTGTTGTAATTTGATTTAGTCGGCTAATAGCAGCGAGCGAAACGAAGCGTGTCAAGCGCAACACACTACAGATAGCTATCTCTTTCTGTATCATACGTTCCGTATTATTTATCGCAGTCGTAGTTTGAAAACTACTATACACCTATAAGTAATAACTACACATTTGTTATTAAGAGCCTATACTACCTCAGCTAAAATTCACTCTTTATCTCGCTCGCACGATACTGCGCGCGGACTGAGTGAGAGCGGGACTGAGTGCGGTGCTGGGCGGCAGGCAGCGCCGATAGTTTAGGTAATTGCTTTTTACGGTGAAAATAACAGTAATTAAAAAAAAAAAAATAACATAAGACCTGATTTATAGTTAGTTCAGTAAGTATAAAAAGTTTCATGATCTTATTTGAAGTATTGTAGGATTGCCAACGGTTTATAGTTCAGTTTAGAGGTAACTTTGAGATTTTTTTCTATCGAGAAAATTTTATGGAATCGTGTTTTCGCCAAACATAAGACTTAACATTAATCCTCAACTTTACCATATATTTATTTCAAAATTAATGCTGCAGTATTTTCGACATAACGGAGGATCGTGCTAAGCCATTTGAGGTAGTATAGGCCCTTAACAACGCAACGATTTCTGAACGCCGCTCAGTATGAACGTAGCGTATCTTTCCTTTATAATATCATTGCCCGTACCGCACCGAACATGCGCAGGTACGGGACTTTAGTTAGCCGTAGCCATTTACATTTTTTTTTTAATTTGTTAAAAACATTCCTCATTTTATAATATTGCAATTTTTTTTTTTGTTGATTGTAGAGTTAAATAAATAATTAATAAGGAAGAAAAATTAAAAAATTCTTAACTAATTATTGCCTTTTGTTGGTAAGTAAAGAAAATTATTATTTTTTGTTATAATACTGAAGGGTTTTGTTTTTTGTTAAGTAAATTAATTGTTTAAAGAAGAAGATAAATGTTGAAACATTTAGTTTTTCTTAGACTACTATGTTTGGTGATTAAGTTCGATTTTAATTTGAAAAGTTATTACTTATTTCACGAGCATACCCACTCCTAGCATGATATTTATTCCATGCGGTACGGAAAGTAATTTCCCGTAAAATTACCGTTTTTGAAAAATGCCTCTAACTCTTGAAATCTCCATCAGAGCCCCGTGCTATCGCAGCTGTGTGTACTCAACAATGTACCCTATCATTTCGTTCAAACATTTTCTGAATCCGATAAGTTTCCAGGTCTCAAAGCACCTTTGAAGTCAGGACCAGATACGGGAAAATAGAAGTCGTAACGCATAGCTGGAATTCTTAATACATATGATAAATGTGTTTCAAGGAATAATATAACAGAATTTAATTAATTCTGCAAAGAAACGTCCATTTTGATTGCCAAAAATGAGCATGTGTACATCAGACGTGCTAGAAAGAAGTTTTCTCATAATAAGTATGCTTCTGAGGTCTGTGCTTTCATGAGCAACTCGGAGAGCATGCTGTAAATGAGGACACTACTTAATAACAGCCAAGTATGCTTGTATTGTGTATTCCAGGTGTAGGTGAATTTATCATTGCTGTTCAGTGTGGCAATGCTGCCAGTCTTCTGGGCACGTTTCCGGATGACAGCGATGCGGACGAGTACTTCGACGCCTAAGTGTCTTTTTGTTTTTGCATTTATTTTCATAGTTAGTTACTTAGTCATTTAATTTAGTAAATAGTTACTTAGTTCTGTTATACAGGATGTAACATCAATAGTGCACAACCTTTTAAGGGATCATTGTACTCATCGTTATGAACAACTTTTACTATGGGACCAAACCTGAAATCGCGAAAAAAAAATCAGCTGTTTCCTACATTTTGACGAGTTATGCGAACCTAGAGAACAGCAGATTTTTTTTTTCGCGATTTCAGGTTTGGTCTCATAGTATTAGTTGTTCATAATGATGAGTACAATGACCCCTTAAGAGGTTGTGCAATAATATAAAAATGACAGATTCCAAATTCAAATGTAATATTTTGTTTATTTTTAATTGTAACAGTACATATGGCCAGACTAAGTATACGCAGTTATCAGAAAGGTGTGGTCATATAAGTATACCTAAGGGTGTGGTAAAAATCATCAAACTGAACAACTTTCCCCATGGGACCAAGATCGTAATCGCGAAAAAATGAACCGGCTGTTTCATAGAAAAGTGCAATACCTATGGGGCCAAAATGTATGGAATAGCAATTTTTTTGAAATATATGACGAAAAATTTTAGCGCAGGGGGTTCAGAATCATGTACTGAATCCATGGTAACAGGTGATGCGTCGATTTCCCTGCCACCCTGTGTACAATATACAATGTGTAACATAAATAACGCACAACCTCTTAAGGGGTCATTGTACTCATCATTATGAACAACTTTTACTATGGGACCAAACCTGAAATCGCGAAAAAAAAAATCAGCTGCTCTCTAAGTTCGCATAACTCGTCAAAATATAGGGAACAGCAGATTTTTTTTCGCGATTTCAGGTTTGGTCCCATAGTAAAAGTTGTTCATAATGATGAGGACAGTGATCCCTTAAGAGGTTGTGCGTTATTTATGTTACATCTTGTATATAAATATTTCTCCACTTTCTCTAGATTGAGGAATATGTTCGAATATACTCTTCATATATATTCTTATGATTTATGGTCAGTTTTAGAGAGTACGGCTTGCTGTAAACGGCTAACTCTCCATGATAATTTGGAGCCCCTAAAACAATCCGTACGATTGGCAGTGAAGAATTTTCCCATGGAAAGAGTGCGTGCTTCTATTGATAACTGGCCTCAACGTTTAAACGACTGTATTGCAGCCAATGGAGACCACTTCGAATAAGCTTTTTATATTTTAAATTGTTTTATATTTATGTATTAAACTAACACACTGTAAAAGTAATAAATGTTATTTGCAATAGAAACTTTTTTTCCTTTGTTTCAGTATTTATGGCAAGACTAGGTAGTTCTTGTTAGGTTTTCCGGAACCTGTGCTTTGATTGTTTTAATTTAAAGCAGCTTCTGCAGAAAATTCCGAAACAAAAGGTTTTGCGTGTGATTAAGGAACTTACAGTTAAAGTTAAGACTGGACACTGAACTCCTATAGACGTCATAACAATAAAATTACTGTTGTGTCTCATTCAGTCTCCCGGAAAGTGTTAAAGTTACTTACGTACTTCAAGCAGAAAACTGCCCTTCATAATTGCTAGTTAGAAAACTCAGATTTCGCTTGATACTTTTCTAACTACGAGTAGGTATGTAGTTACCCTTATAAATGGTTTTAGTAATACAAATAACTATTATATAATTATACATGCAAATAATGGGCCACTAGGAACTGGCACGACCAGGCAATTAAAATGAATTGCCCGAAAATAGGCCTCAGTTAAATTTTGACGCAATATCTTCAAGCACCTCTAACGGCAGTGAAGCTTTTAGTTAATTGATATCCTTTTTAAAGACTTTGTCGATGTTACATTTAGTGCCAAGTAAAGAAATTGTAGTGTAATTTATATCATCACCACTGCTCTCAAAATGGTGAAGAAAAACATCGTGAGGACACCGGCATTGTACTGTAGAGGCTTTAACCGGGCGTGCCATTAACATGCAACCTTCGCAAGTTTAAACATAGATTAATTTAAGAAGACAAACATTGATTTTCAAAGTTCGAATAGGAGAACAAAACAATATAGGTTGACAGTCGGTCTCCCGGCCCCGACTGATGTACAGACGTCAGCACATCAAGCTATTACAATCTGTCAAATTTCTTTAATAGATTTTCGACTTTATTGCTAAAGTATTAGGTTCAAGGTTGATTGGGAAAATTTGACAGTTTTGGGTAGCTTGATGTGCTGGCGTCTATACAACGTGTATCTGGATGTACGACATTAAATGAAAACGAGCACAGTACTAGTCCATCGAAACATTTTAAAACACGAAGATTAGTAGATAATGGAAAATTTAAAAAAATGAAGTTTTCAAACAAAATAAATAGCAGAATCAACTGCATAAAAAGTAAACACGCTTTACCTACGAAAAGTCACTGACCAACGGTGCGGTGCGGGGTGCGGGGCGCGGTGGCGGCAATGTTTACCTATTATTACCTACATCATGTTGAAAAATAAGAAAATGAAAAATAATTTCCTGTGGCTAAAGTATTCATTGGATTTGATTGATTTTTTGTTTACGAGTTAAGAACATGATTCTATTTACGTGGTTTAAAGGAATGTCAATCGTCCTGTTCCACCTTGTATACATATAGATAAAAATAGCGGTGTCCTGAATGTGCTGTTTTTAACGTCTTTAAATAATATAGTAAAATAGTGCTTTGCTGAGTTTAATGTTCCGGTAGATTCATTATCCCTCGCACACATTACAATCGACACAATACACAAAACACGTAATAGTCTGCTTGGCTCCTATGACGGCCTTGTGGATTATTACAGTACCTACCTGTGCCCTGCACGGCCGCCGCCGCGACCCGCACCCCGCACCGCACCGTTGGTCAGTGACTTTTTCGTAGATAAAGCGTGTTTATTTTTATGCAGTTGATTCTGCTATTTATTTTGTTTGAAAACTGCAATTTTAAAATTTTCCGTTAACTACTAATCTTCGTGTTTTAAAATGTTTCGATGGACTAGTATTGTGCTCGTTTTAATTTAATGTCGTACATCGTTGTATAGTCCCGTACTTCGGACTTTGGTCAACTTCGACCAGTTACTACGTCGAAGCAACATCGCGAGTACCTAGTGTAGTGCAGGTTTAAGACTTTGTCCACTAACATGAGTATTATAAGGTTATCGGATGGGGAAGCTCGGCAAAAATGCTTCACATTTTTTTTTTGAGTGACATTTTCTACGTCCATACAGAAAACTAAATTAATTATGGACATAGAAACTGACACCGTTTTTAGACGACACCAAAAAATCTTCACTACCTATTTACTTATTGTTATCTACCACGCCGTTTAAAGGTTCCTGCAAACAGGCGTGACACGCGACGTGACACAAAAGCACCGCGTGCCGCGCAACGAGCGGTGCCTTTGTGTCGCGCCTGTTTCTAGGAGCCTTAACATTTTTCTACTGCACCATTCACTAAAAAAATAACACCTGTGTAATACCAAAACAATAGCAAGCCCCGCCCCTCATCGATCACAGAAGACGCGTATACTCTCGCAGTTTGTACACCTAAATCATTTTTCAAAGTCCAATATCTCGGCGATGGTATAAATCAGGCTAGTAGCCACAAAATTGGTAGGTACAGAAGGCCGGTTCCATACAACAAACGAAAACAGGCGCATGCGCACGGGCGTGTACGAAGGGTGATCTCAAACTATCTGTTCGGGGCATAGTACTCCGGATACCTAACTGGATCAAAAACGGTGACTCTGCACACTTAAAAAAAAAATATTGTGCAACTCTACAATCATAATCTTTATTATCAAAAAGCAAATACAAGTAATGGTGCTACTCTATTTTTTCTCTGTGGTTCTAATTTTGAAATTTTGTGTTCTATATTTTTGGCAGCATTCTTCAAACTTTTGTGAGAACCTTGATTGTATCTCATTACAAGTATTAATATTACAAGCAAAAAGTAGGTAAGTACCTAAAAACTGAAAAGGAGTATTACGAGTATCACAAACGAACGCCAGTTACGACGAATGCACTTGTACTCACTGTACATGAAGGGTGTCTATGTGTGCGTGCGTTAATACCACCCTTCTCATATAGAGAAGGCACGAGTATTGATGGCAAGTTGGCGATTTCAGACTTATATTAACTATTAGCTGTGCTCCGCGACTTCTTTCGCACGGAAGTCACACACAATATACTAAAATAACAGTCACATTTTAATAAAACTCCCTTGTCCCCCGACCCGTCGTGTTGCATCACCTGCCCGCGCTATTACTTCGTTTTCGCTTAGTGTTCTTTCTGACTTTTTTCTTTTTGCTCGGCTCCTAAGGGTCATAGCGTGATATTAAATAACCAATAACTATCGTCAAGAATTGGGCTACCAAAAATGCAAAAAGAATTTTACAAATCCGACTTTTTGTTGATAATTTCATGGGTTTTATTTTTTTTGCGCGGAACCTTAATTATTTTTGTAAAACAAAAGTAGCCTAAGTTACCCGCCGTCACGATGCACCGCCCGCCCGCGCTATTACTTCGTTTTTGCTTAGTGTTCTTTCTGATTTTTTCTTTTTGCTCAGCTCCTAAGGGTCGTAGCGTGATGTTAAATAGCCTATAACTATCCTCGAGAATTGGACTACCGAAAGCAATAAGAATTTTTCAAATCCGACTTTTTGTTCCCAACTTTATGGGTTTTATTTTTTTTTTTTTGCGCGGAAACCTAATTATTTATCTAAACTAAAAGTAGCTTAAGTTACTCCCTGTAATATCACCTAACGGCTGGCAGACCAGAGAAAGTCCCGTCAAAATACAGTGATCCTGTGTCATACCTAAATATTGTAACCTTTGTTGTTTATGAATCAATAAAACTTAAAAAATCGGTCCAGCCGTTTCGTAGATTGGCCGGAACAAACAGACAGAAAAAAATGTTAAAAATTGCTTTTTTGTTATAGGTAGGTACCGTATATACATTTAATAAAAAGTTACTTATTTTGACATTAGAAACAGACACTTCAATTTTATTTATTTGTATAAACAAGTCCAGGTTTTCTTCCGATGTTTTCCTTCACCGATGTCACTAATGTCCAAGATTAACTCAGGAACTAGGTATATATGAATTGCGTTATCATCCCTCATTGTATGGAACACCTCTTAAAGCAGTGTTATTTTAATCTTACTTGAGTGTGGGAAAGAGATGGAGCTAGATGTCCTGTATAGCTCCATCTCTTTCTCACACTGAAGTAACTTTAAATTACTGTTTTGAGATGGCGGTTGGCCCCCAGCAGACCTTCTGTACCTCTCTATTCTATGCAGTGGCTGTTGGCTCGTTTATGCAGCACAACTTGTTATTTCTGGATCTGTATCGTTACCTGCATATGGTATTGCAGGTTTGTTTGTAAAAGGGATTTAATGGGACTTCATTTACTTTGTTTTCCATATTTTGTTTCATATTTATACGAGAATGAAAGGCGACTAACAAAAGGTATTTGCAAGGCAAATGTGAGTGGAAACGTCGGGACATTATAGTGACCGTATTGGTGATGTTCTTCAGAAAGGTCAGGTGCGTAGTACTTGCAACCAGCGTGCGTGTATGACTAGATGTATGAACGTAAACGAGGCAAAAGGAGTATGTAAGGATCATAGCAGGTGGCGGTCTGTAGTTTCTGCCTACACCCATGGGAAGAAAGCGTGAGTTTATTAATATGTATGTATGTTATACGAGAGCTGGCGAAGGTCTCTTATTCAGTAAATTCTGCTTATATTATGATGTAAAGGTCCATTTATTATTCAAGTCCTAGCGACCTGACCCCTTTTGTCACTCTAAGATAAACGCTCCCATTGAAATAGGGATTTTTTATTGCTCACATCGCCTAGTTATAAAACCTCAGCAACATGTGACTACAACGATACCTACAGTCCGACCGTCGAGAGAATGCGTTCCTGACACTTGTCAGTTGGACAATTTCCAGTTGTAATAAGGATCAAATTCGCAAAACACATATTCATGAAACTGACAGGTGTCAAGGATGCATTCTCTCAACGGCTGGACTGCAGAATAGAACACTTCGACTTATCATTATTTTGTTAGCTTTCTTTTATATGTCAATGTGTATAGTAAAAACAAAGGGGCTAGTGTCTAAATAATAACAGCCGCATGGGTCGATCGAAGGTTAAGCTACGCTTGCCGCGGTCAGTTTCTGGATGGGTGGGTGACCATCCATTACATATCGTAACCCCTCCATGCCTCGGAAGGCAGAGGTTACGGGTAATCAGAACCCCAAAAGTCTAACCACCAGTCCAAGGGGGATATCGTGTAACCCAGTAAGGCCCACTTGCGTGTTCATGGGTTACCCTATATAACTCCTAGTTAACAGCTAATTCAGGGATAATCAAATAATTCATCTTGCGCCACCAAGAGTTAGAGGTAAACCTAGAGTTAAACTTTTAAATATTAAACCCACCGATGTGGGAGAGTTACGTCGCTAAACTCTGGGTTAGTGTAAGTAATGTCAAAATAAATTGACATTATGAGGTCCCACTGATAACTGATTTTGTATTTTATATTGATCGACGTTATAATAGTAAGTAAAAATTCGGCGCTATATCAGCAGGCAATATATTCATGACCTCATATAAAAATAAATACAAATTATAAAAAACTCAAAACATATTTTTCCATATCTGACCTTTTTGTCAATCAATAAACTAAGTCTCTATGGAAACCACATACAATCGATTAAAATGAAATGTCATGTTATAAAATTTAAAGACAAGAAAGTATTACGTTTCGTAATGTAGTGTAAAAGAGATGGGTATAAAATTTCCGTTCTTTGTTCGTTAATTCATCCTTGGTCGGATTACATAGACACTGCAATCCGATTTTATGTTTCGTCGATTGAACTACAATGTTCCCAACTCAAACATCACTATTGTCAGGTTATCTAACCCGGTGTTACTTGCAAGTGGGCCTTAGTGGGTTGTGAAAGTCAGATATGCAGTATTCATCTGCATCCGGTTAAACTAGAAACTGACCTAAAATAGTTGGGAGATGGCTAGATAGATTGATATAGTAAGAACAATAACCTAATCCCAACATGGCTTCCCATAAAATAAAACATAAACTTTCCCAATCTCCCCGCGATCAAATCGCTCGCGCTCAGAAGTTTATCGCGCGTAATAAGCACTGGCAAACTGTTAGATGCACACCGCTGTTAACAAGGAATGAGTCCTCCCCTGCAGTTACAAAATGAATGACCATATAATCTAGTTTTATCGCCTAAGACGAACGTAGGTTTATACCTAGATATTTTTATCGACTCCGAAAAGTTTGGTCACTTCACAGTTTACAATTGTATCTAACTATGGTCTGTTCAAATCCTTGTTTCCAATTGATGTTGTTTACCAGGGGCGTAGCCTTCATACAACCCGATTCCTATCGGCTTCCCTTCGGAACAACCGCTCTTCTTAATGTCTACTATTGCCAAATAATATGGCACGCCTATGTGTGTAACTGTGTATCACATGACTGTACATAATTATCATCAGTTAACAGGGGCGTAGCTTTCATACAACCTTATTCCTATCGGCTTCCCTTCGGAACAACCGCTCTTCTTAATGTCTACTATTGCCAAATAGTATGGCACGCCTGTGTGTGTAACTGTGTATCACTTGACATTAATTACTTAATTGTATTTAATACCAGTTCAATATATCATAAAATAAAAACCTACAGTTTTTTTGTCGGAGTTTGTGAGGACTGAACAATTTTTTCTTCGGCTTCCCTCTAATGATAATTGTAGCTGCGCCACTGTTATTTACATACATACTCGTACATACACAAACTGACGTCTTCTTCACATAGGGGAAGGTAGAAACTACATAACACCACCTGCTACGATCATTTCACTCATTTTGCTTCGTTTACGTTCATACATCTGGTCATACACGCACGCCGGTGGAGAGTGCTACGCACCTGACCTTTCTGAAGAATATCACCAATAAGGTCACTATAATAATAATATGTCCTTCTAGGGCGTCCCCTCCCGGCGTTTCCACTCAGCTTTGCCTTTTTAAATACCTTGTTTTGGTCGCTTTTCATTCATCCTTTCAACATGACCAAACCATCTAAACTTATTTCTTTTCAATTGTTCATGTCTAATATTTATTGGGACCAAGACAAATCTAATGACACCACACACGACGGGACTATCTGGTTTACTTGAGTAGTTCCCGTGACCACCTTCCGGCTCCATCATCAGAATCTGGACAGGATTTATAAAAAAACAAAACATTAAAAAAAAAAAAAAAAGTCTGAAGTCAAGTTGAGAATTTCTCAAAAAATATAAATAAACCGTCTAGCTTCTAAACTATAAATAATCGCTGAAGATACATGAGGGTGTTTCATGAATCCTTGGAGAGAGGCTTCTGAAATTTTCTCAAACGTGTTGGAAATTCGAGCATTATTTTGACAACCTTCTTCGAGATAAATTGAAACTGGTCAAATACATGCGAGCAGCGGCCGGCAATTTTAATATGAAAATCCATATCAGTCGTTTAGCGGCCGATTACTACGAACACTCTTTATTATCGTGTAATTTAAAAATGGAACGAACTTTTAACCTCAACAAATGGAAACCAATGAGGTAACTTATCAAAGAATTTATTTAAATCTCGAACTGGTTTTATTTACAGTAAAAAAGAAACAAATGAACATTTTGGCGCGTGAAAAATTATTGTTGTTCGTCATTGATTCCGAATTTTATAAAATTAATTGTTGAATTTCCGCGCATTATTTGAGAAAAGTACTATACATGCCTTGGCCGCAACCAGGCATTGATGGACTCACGTTTTGTGCCTCGGCTTCGCCTCGGCCCACATTTTCACGTTCGTCCATCAATGCCTCTGTTGTCGGTCGCTAGAGTAATGTACTATTGGACCTAGTTTCACGGGCCACTCTGTTTAGACAAATAATAACAATTATTTCAGCTAACTAATTTGAGCTTAACATGATATATTACGACAGCGTGTTTGTTGAATTTATCAGCTTTCGAAATACCGTGTGTTAGTTACCTTGTGGCCGGACATAGCAAACTACCGTTTCACGATACTAGTTTCACAATTTAAACCCCGCTTTAATTTAACTTTGGTCGAATGTCATGTCAACCAGTCACAACAGCTTATAAGTACGAGATTTGTGAGCAGATTTATGGTTTCACGGTTCAAGGTGCCCGATATAATTTTTTTTTTTTTTGTGAAAATAGTATCAAGAAAATATTTTCTAGAAAGCATCAATTTTCTATTAAATTCAATTTCTTTCAAGGATATATTGATAAGATTATTGAGGGTCGATAGATAATTTGATGGATGTATAAATATCCAACTGCCTCGTTGCTCTATAGTGGTCGCAAGCGCTACTGCTGAGCATGAAGTCCTGGGTTCGATTCCCGGGCATAGTGTTATTGAGTTTTCCATCTGGAATTTCTCAGTAGCAGCCCGGAGCCTGGATTTGTGCCCTGTTCACGGCAATAGGCTCGCCCCCTGTTACATGGTTACTTAAACATAATTGGCGAAATGTAGGTGTTATTTAGGTACACTTCAGCCTAACCCTTTGGGGAGTACAGGCGTGATGATAAGTTATGTTATGTGTAAATAAAAGATAGGAACTTAATCTGATGCCTGTCGGTTAGCTTACCGTTAAAAGTACCTACGTATTATTTAGTTATTAAAAGCTATCTTAGGCCCAAATCAATTACTTACCTGCTAAGATTTCAAAGCTCCTTTGTGTGTCATTTGATGTCTGCTGAGATACCAATGTAAACAAAAACACGAAGAAACTTAGGTACAAGGCATAAAAATCAAAAAAAAAAAAATTGACAGATTTTTCTGACCCAAACTGTGGCTGGGTCTTGATAGAAAATTATTCATTTAAATGTCTAGAGTTAATAGCAGTACCTTCCTAATTGAAATTAGATACATTTTCGACATTTATCTGATATGAATATGATTTATTTCGATAAACGTACCTATCTATAGTGGTCGCGTTTTATTTTATAGCATTTTTAATTTCAAAAACAAATAATGTCCGGGATCTTCAATATGTTCCAATAACGAAACACCATACATAGTTTATTGTTTGGGTTCCTACGGAGAGATATTAGAGAAAGGATTATGACCGCTGTTGTCATGCTAAAAAGTGACAACTATAGTAGGGTCATCTCTATGCTTCTTGCATTACCTACCTATTGCAGACTAGTCTAATATTCATCTCTTTTAGAGACGTCCACTTTATTTGTAATCAATAAGTCTCATGGCCACATCAATCTACTAACGTCAGCACAAAATAGATTGTGCCGGTTTATTCTCAACGGACTATAATCGAAATTTGAAATAAAGGTGGACAATATTTATTATTTACTTATTTTTATTTTTGCAGATTCCAAGACCTAAACTTTACCGTGGCCCCGGCACAGCTAACTGAAGGAACACGGGTAGGTTTTTGTCAGTAAAAGTCTGACACGCCCTCCCGCTCCGCCCAGAGCGGGAGAAGTCATTTGGTGATTTCCCGTCCACAAAAAAAGACCTAAACTTTAGCTGACATTTTAATAAACCTTTGAGGGAAATCTAAATAATTACAGCGTCTGGATCGTCAAAGATAAAGTTTGAGAAAGAAAAAGTTGATAATGATAAAAGTTTTAGGAATAAGTAGGTACAGGTACCAGATCCTACATATCCTTGCTCGATTTGTTATTCCTAGAGGTTATTTAGAACTTCTTCGTTGGTCTATTAGTCGCAAACGCTACTGCTGAGTATGAGGTCCTGGGCTCGATTTCCAGATTGGGCAAAGTGTTATTGGGCTTTTTCATCTGCAATTTCTCAGTAACAGCCCGGAGTCTGGATCTGTTCCCAGTTGATGGCAACAGGCTCGTCCCCTGTTACATTGAGGTAAACATAATACTCCCACATTGATCGTTCTATCCAGCGGGCCCAAATGATTGCTGACGAAAGAACTGTATATCGAAAATATCGTGAAGAAAAACATACTGAAATAAAACAGTACATTCTTATATATTTGTTTATTTATTATGATTCAAACAATGACGCAACATATCGTGCTTAACAGACAAATGAACTTTTAATAAACAATTAAAACAAGATAAAGTTTAAAGTCACAGCTTCGGTAATAAAGTTTGTACATCAATAATAATAATAATATATCACAATCAAATGTTCAAAACTGACTAGAATAGAGATCTTTGAATTATACTAGACATATTATTATAGTATGCATTTATAATAACAACAAAAATATAATACACCTTAGAATATAATACAGGCAATTTTAAGTTCGTAGGTATCAATAGAAAACAACGAAGAAAAAATAACTATACCTTATTGTATATTGTGTCACATTGTAAGAATCCAACAGTAATTTACATAAAAATAAAAATATCTCTACCACATTGCAATTATAAAGGAAACTTCATTTTTACACTGTAGTTTTAAATTACAGAGAAAATCCAGCGTATTTGAAATTACACGCCAAGGGAGTAGTCAGCTTGCAGCTCACGTACCGATAAAATTAATCACGTTTGTTTAAATTCGATTCGATAAAATATCGTGGATGAAGCAATAAATGCAGCTATCGCCATAATACATCCAATTATCGAATATATACGCAATTATCACCACTTGTTCCAAACTATATTCAAAATTATGAAAACAACCCAACTTGATGAACCATTGATTGCCTGTTTTGTATCCAAAGTATACTAATAAATATATCTTGTAAAGCTATCACGATAACAAATTCTATGCAAACATTGAAATCATCTGAAAATGCTTACAGCATAAAAGACGCAACGAACGATCTAAAATTAGAAGAATGTCTAACAACCACTTAATCCTATGAATGTAGATAAAATTAGGAAATGGTGAATATGTAGCAAGTATAGGTAAGCGTAACATATATTTTGACTAACAGCCTGAAACTCACTAAAGGGACGATGAAATGACACCATCAAAGTAGGTGCAAGATAGTGGTGTAATATACAAATGTCTCTTACTTCACGACGAGTATACAATGGACTAGAAAGATACGGAAGTATAAAAGGTCAGTAAAAACACTACAGGGTCCAAGTGTATAATACAATAGTTACTTTTTAGTATTCACACATAATATTCTCACTACATCTTTCTTGAAATCGCTTGTTCGATTTTCGTCTTAAAACTATTACACATATAATATCTATTAAATACATTTAAAATCATCTACGTATTAATACTTATCTAGAATTCGGAGGGCATTTGGTCACCCACTACCGTTAACATGTAATTTCTTAAGAATGTACTATTGTTATTAATATAATAATCTCTTAAAACAGTAATGACTAGACTATAAAAGAAATAATTTTCTATGTGCTTGGCACAAAATACATTAATAACTTTTTTAATTAAATTAGTATCCCTATAAACACTTCTAAAGTATTAAAATCTGTTTAGACCGGGCAGGGAAAAACAATAAGCATAAAATCCTTCCTTCTCATTTCAGTCTTCATTTTTTATTTTCATTTTCGTGCATTTGTTCACTCCATCATTGGCGATGCCACAACTGTTGAATCTATTGACTACGTCACGCACCTTTCCTTTGCTGATGACGAGTTCCTTATCGTAGGTCGGAGTTATTAGGCCTTTTTCGTTTCCATTGCATAAGGGTTTGTTGGTTGTCGTGACAAAATGTGCGCTTTGCGATTTCCGAAATTCTCTAACAGCGATGTCTATGTTGTTTATCAAATCTTTTGCCACGAATGTAGCTATCTCATGCTTTATGCGGTCTCGCTCGCTTTGGATTTCGGCTGGCTTATGGTTTTCTTTGGAATCTGGTGCATTTTGTTCTGGACTATGACTCTGTGTCAAAGAATGTGATGCAGGACTATCGGGGCCTTGGAATGTGATGCTTGGGTTATTCACTAAAGTAGCCTGCACATGGTTGGTCTGAGTATAGTAGCATTCTTTGTTTTCTGGCTTCTTTTCTCCGATCAGCCAGTACGTGGTCATTTTGCCCTTTCCCTGTGAACAATGTTGTTGTTTTCACTGTTTAAATGGTAACAATAACCAAAACAATTTGTAAGTCTCGGTTGTTTTAAGTACCAAACTTTGTAATACTATAGAACTTTAGAAAACCCAGTGAAGCAAATAACAATTACAAATTACCTATCCAGAGTTATCCCTAAAGATTTATGTAGGTAGTCAAAATATTGTTGTTTATTATTAGATTAGATTATGAATTCTTCTTGTAAATTCCCGTTGTAGCTCGAAGGCTTCTGATGAAAATTCATGAAGTAACATTAGGTAGAACAAGACAAAGCTTTTTGTTTATTAGACAAGCCTTTGACATGGAAAAGAGGACGGAAATAACAGAATATCAGACTCAAACTCATTTATTGCGATACAAATGTAGTGAAAGGTACATATGTACCACCTGTTTATGTATGTGTGTGTGTCTTACACACGTTGTCTACATCTCTTTATCTACTTTCCTATCGCAAGTATGCTGGAAGAGATTTCTTTAGAAATAAGCATCACCTTTGTATGTATTTTTCTGTTCCTTTCTTCTTGTCTGTTTATATGTGTGGACATAAACTGTTAAATAAATAAATAAGTATGTTACCTACTAAAGTGTTAATAAAAAGATATTTTTATAACCTTGTTTCTTTATGAAAATGTTTTTAATTTTGACCAACTTTATTTGTTTGCAGAAACAATAAACAATATTTTACTATATTCTATTCGAGTTTCAGGTTTTATTTTTAAGGCTCCTTCAAACAGATGCGACTCGCGTGCAACACAAAGGCACCGCTCAACGCGCGACACGCGGTGCTATTGTGTCGTGTCGCGTGTCGCGCCTGTTTGAAGGAGCCTTTACTGAAACTGTATATTTCAGGGAGAAACTTATATGGTGGAGCAGCCTCCACAATAATATCAGTTAAACATCATTTGAAGAAAATGATACTTTAGATAGAACAAAAAATTCCCGGCCATAAAAAAAGTCTCACCTTCATAGTAATTTCTCCTCTGCACTCCAGTTCGAAGCAGTCGTACAGATCCAGAACCTCCTTGGTCTTCGGGCTGACGTGGATCTTCAGCGCCTCTCCATGGGACTCCATTCTTGAAGCAGTGTTCACTGTGTCTCCGAAGAGGCAGTATCGCGGCATTTTGAGTCCTACCACTCCTGCTACACAGGGTCCTAGGAAAAAAAGAAGGATTGTAGAATAATCAGTTACATAGCGGTTTAGGTTTAGGTTATCACAGGCTTATATTAAATGACGTTCCAAGACTGGCTAAATATAGTAAAAGCTGTTTAGCCATGTATTTTCGGTTAAATAATACAATTCCAAGTGATTTAAAAACGAACTTAGATTGTTTAAAAAAAACTACATAAATGGTTAAACACTAATAAATTTTACAGCATAAAAGAATTTATTGACGGGAATCATTTTTCAATGTAACCTATATATATTTGCATGATATGCAGAGATCAGTATATGTAGAATGTATTTACATAAACTTCGAGGGAGTAAGTAACATAGAGTGGATAATACCTCCTCTAAAATCAAGGAATAATGATAATGACAAAACAAATAAGCACATAAACCAGCCAACTTACTTTTATTTTACCTTTTTAAAAACATAATATTTGAATTTGACACAATTTTAGTACGGAACCCTAAAGAATGTAATTTGATTCTTCAAATCAATCATTTTTAACTATATAATTCTATTTTAATTCTCTACAAAGCGCAAGTCCGATCCTGCATGGAGTATTACAGCCACCTTTGGGATGGCTCGGCCAAATACCAACTTGCCGCGCTTGACTCGGTAGAACGCAGATCTAAGAGGCTCATTGGCGACGTAAGACTGGTGGATGCCAAGCTTCACAGCTTGGCTCATCGCCGCAAGGTTGCCTGCTTGACGGTCTTCTACAGATTATACTTCGGGGAGTGTGCTCAAGAACTCCACGACCTCATTCCGCCGGCCCCCTTCTATCAGCGGACATCTAGACGCACTGCAGGTTACCATCCTTACCTAGTTGCTATTCCACCAATTCGCACTAAGCGTTTCCAAATGTCTTTTGTGATGCGCACAGCAAAGGAGTGGAACTCTCTGCCTGCGTCTGTGTTTCCGAACGCATACAACCCCGATCTCTTCAAAGTGAGAGTGAACAGGCTTCTTCTGGGTAAGCTCGCTCCATCGTCGACTTTGTCTCTGTCATCTCTGACCGAGACTAGAGTCAAGAGCAAACCTATCTCAAAAAAAAAGAAAAAAAAAAAAGAAAAAAAAAAGTCCAATAAATAGTTCGTGATTTTTAAAGTCCGGGTTTTTAGAGGAGGTATTATCCACTCTATGTTACTTACTCCCTCGAAGTTTAGGTAAATATATTGTACCTATTCCGATCTCTGAAGGTATGATATAAGCAAAACATGTAGACATGCTCTATTATGTCTTAAACAAATATTATGTCTATTTCTACATTTTCGTTTATCAACACATAATTTACCGAATAAACCTTTTTTTAAACAAGCTCCCAGCTGGAGTGAGTTTTTAAAAAGTTAAAAAGGGTAGTTTGCACCTGCGACCAATATTATTATGAGTCTCAATGTTAGGCTGATACAAAAGAATATTACAAAAGGCATAATAAAAACTGAAAAGAAAATGGTTGTGAAATAATTTTGTGGTATTTACAGCTCCTAAGCTATGTCGTTCGTTGGCAAACAGTTCCGAAGCCGAGTCTTAAATAATGCATACTCATTGGGGTAAATTGCTATCAAATATTCATGTTATTTGGAATAAACAATGCTGATTTCCATGCTCATTTAAATACCGATTATCATGCTTTACAATAAGTATGATACTTCATCTTTTGCCAAGATGTTACTTTGCGCTTGGGTTTCATTAATTTATACAAGGTGTAACATAATTAACGCAAAAACTCTTAAGGGGTCATTTTACTCATCATTATGAACAACTTTTACTATGGGACCAAAACTGAAATCGCAAAAAAAAATCAGCTGCTCCCTACATTTATGTTCGCATAACTCGTCAAAATGTAGGGAACAGCTGATTTTTTTCGCGATTTCAGGTTTGATCCCGTAGTAAAAGTTGTTCATAATGATGAGTACAATGATCCCTTAGGAGGTTGTGCGTTATTTATGTTACATCTTGTATAATTAGATTTACCTTTTAACAACGAAATATCAAGAGCTGGACAAAATAAACGACCAGTCGTCCACCGCCCTGGATCGTATGCACTGGAAGTCCTTTACCCAACAGTGGGAAAGTACAGGTTAACAGTAACAGTAAGTAAATATTACGAAAAAGACAACTTTTCGTATGCAGGAAAATAACAAAACACAATCTACGTTCTTTGTTTTTCACGAAAATTTCATGAAATCCAAAACCTAAAGACGACGTGATAAGAGTACTTTCTCTTCATTTAACCTTAAACTTAGGCACAGAACGGTTACTTTTAAATGAAGTATTCATCTTTCCTACTGGGTATTCATATACCCAGTTAGATACATAATTCATGTATGAATTGCTTTCAAGATAACATATGATGAAGGATAAGTTTTACTCAGTATTCCTGGAAAGTTAAATCTTTTGTTGTTATTTCTGACCAGGTTTACCTTTTTCAATGATTAACAGCCAGACGGGTGAATGACATTCAGACGATTGCAGGTAAGGCCTGGTTGAGGCTCGGGCCTGTACTCAGCAATGGGTGGGACAAGGAAACCAATGATGGTGATGGACATTGTTCATTGTGTCTCTGTCTACCTTAGAGAAAATTGAGCTAAAGATTTTTTTTTCCTTTCAATTATTCATTTGTTTCAATATAAACAGCGGGTCCCATACTTCACAAAGATCTTAGTACATAATTTATCATCTACAAAATGTTGATGTTCAAATGTCTGTCACTCATTATTAGCATTCACTAAAATGATAAAATTTCAATTTATTTAGTCAGATCCAACCCGTGTAACGTATTTTAAACTAAAAATTGCAGGGGCGCAACGATTCTAATGAAAGGGACTCGGAAGGTACAAAGTATCAAATCCCACCTTAATTACAATATTACGGCATTGATGCAAAACGTAACGACAGCACGAGGTGAGTATTACACCCACGCGCTAAAGTTACGGTTTGCTAGAACAGCGGGGGCCGCTACATAACGGCCGCAGTGACGGCCGTCATGTAAAAGATGGTACTTAAGAGCGCGTTCAGACGACACGCGCCAGCTAAGCGCACGCCACGCGCGTCAGCACCCTCGCCTAACTCGCTTTGAAATTTGTTGTATATAATTTGAGTCTTATGACACATCAATAGATCTCAAATTGCATTTATCGAAGTCCAACCGCACGCGTCACGCGCCCGCCTCATGCCAACCCCGCGCTCACCCCGCACACGCGCTGCACCCACCCCGCATACGCCTTGCGCCCGCGCTTCGACTAGTGTCGTATTGACTGTAACAATAGTAGTATACGCGGGTGCGAGGCGTGCGCGATGCGTGCGCTGATTTTGTGCGTGTGCGAGTCCTGTGCGTAGTCGACGCGGGTTATCTGAACACGCGCTTACGGTGTCAAAAAACGCTCTCTAAAGTAACACACCAACTTACTAATAAACAACGTTTAAATAATGAGTGACATGGTGACCACCGCTCTTCTAGGAAACCATTCTGTGTTATCTTTATTTAGCGTATTCTAAACAAAAGAGGATAAACATCAGAGGGGCAATTCTCGTAACTTTAAGAACATTCACAGTCTGATCTCAGTCTCAGTATGTCAAAAATACATAGGTATAATTAGCCTACATTTTTGAGATTTGATTGTCGCTGAGATGAGATTGCGACTAGATTTTTAACGTTTTTAGCTACGGGAATTGGGCTTGTGATGTGATTTCTAAGTCAACTTACTCGTATAGGGTAAAATATGGTCAAAAAACGAGACGGAAAGACGGGTGAAAGGAATGGTGAAACCATTTTTCTAAAACCTGTCTATAACAATTACTATGATATTTCAGTGTCAGTTTCAGTGTGTGTTTTGTGTCAATTTTGACACAAAATATAGCTCAAGATTTTCCGGCTACTATAGCGCGAGCGTAGCGATGACGTCATCGCGGTAGCGACGCAGCAAGTTTACAGATAAGTACATAAGTAATTAAAAAGTTTATTTTAGTCCATTTTTCGAGGTCAGAGTCATTTTATTTCAGGTCAGAGAGAGTAATTTTTTAAGACGAGCTCGTGGCTAAGTAATAACAGCCGCACGTGTCGATCCATCAGGTTAAGCTACGCTTGCCGGGGTTGGTCTGTGGATGGGTGACCATCTTTCCATAGCGATACTCCTCTGTACCTCGGAAAGCACGTTAAGCCGTTGGTCCCAGCGGTCATTCGGAGATCTTTGACAATCGTTATGGGTCGTCAGAAGCCCGAAAGTCTGACAACCAGTTTTACCAAAGGGTATCGTATTACCCAGTTACTGGGTTTTGGAGGTCAGATAGGCAGTCGCTCCATGTAATATACTGGTATTCAGCTGAATCCGGTTAAACTGGAAGCCGACCCCAACATAGTTCAGAAAAGGCTAGGCAGATTGATTTCAGTCCATGTTTAGTGGAAAATGGAAATACAGGCACCCACTACATGGTACTGCATGGTTAGTGTCTTATCACTCTATTCTTCTCTATCCCATTCTATTATACGTATTTAACTCTATTTGCATAATCAATACTTACTAGGGTAAAAAAAACTTTAAAGTATGAGCACAATGTCATCTATTGTCTTTTAAATGTTATGTTTTATTATGCCTGTAATTTATAAATTATATAGGAACATATATGACCTATAACTTGTATGTGTAGTATTAAACTGTTAGTATAAGTTGATCAATTAAATAAATAAATAGAAACCATATTTCGTTACGTAAGGAACGTGAAAGTATTTATTTAAGTGACACCCGTATTCACACTCATCTTCACATTATGAAACTCTGCACAAGGCAGATTAAGTAAAGTTTTCTTATATTCGGGAAGTTTCTCACAAACACACTTAAGCAGAGATTATTTCAAACAATAATAGCACCAAACTTCTCTTAGACAAAACTTGAGATCGTAACAAGAAATTCGAAGAGAAAATTCAACAATTTAGAAGTTCTTTAGATATTCTGCATAACAAAAGACTAAGAAGAGAAGAGATTAAGTTAAAAAATTTCTTTGTAAGCAGCAAAACCTGTTCTTTTCAGTTGAGATACTTAAATTAAATGCAACTTTTTGGAAAATTCGAAGTATTTACTTAAAAAAACCGGCCAAATGCGTGTCGGACCACTCACAATGAAAGGTTCCGTAGTTAGGATGAAAAAAGAAGAGACAGAATTATCCCAAGAACAAACTTAACATTGTAGTTGAAAAACATGTTCTCACATACATTCCAACTGTAAATGTATGTTTGTACGCACAATGTTGAGAAATTCGCCATGTTATTTTAAGACCATAGACTTCTTATATTGCTGTAATCTATAAGTAAGTATAGAACTATTTTCACTTTTTTTTTGCAAAATTTTAGGCTCAGTAGTTCGGAGATAAGGAGTGGTAAATTGTCGTCTATTTTCTTAAATAACTTTAAAACTACTTATTTGATCGGTCCATTAGATTCGGATCAAATTGGCTGTGACAGACGGAAAGACAGGCAGACATACCGACAAACAGACAGACAGACACACGAGTGGTCCTATAAAGGTTCCGTAAAATCCTTTTGAAGTACGGAACCCTCAAAACGCTTAAAAGCTTACAAATGCTTAAAAATATTGGGTGTGTTCTACTCTGTTAAAAGGTAGTCACTTTAAGTTAAGCCTCTGGCGTCTGAAAAGTTTTCAAAAGTTTTAAAGGATTTAATTGAAAACCACGTTTCAAAAACAGGGGCTCAAGTGTCTCCGAGAATCAATGTTGGTTATTTCTAAATACATAGATTTCCGTTCAGGTTATATACACACAAAAATATATAAATTGACGCCTTTTTCCCATGGGGGTAGGCAGAAACTACAGAACACCACTTGCTACGATCCTACGTTCCTAACATAATCGTTTTGCTTCGTTTAGGTTCATTCTCTGGTCTGGTCACACACGCACGCCGGCTGCGAGTACTACGCACCTGACCTTTCTAAAGAACATCACCAATAATGTCACTGTATGTCCTCCTAGGGCGTCCCCTCCCGACGTTTACGCTCAAATCTGCCGTGTAAATACACAGGTTTATATCTCATCATATTTAGCAAGTCAGGTTTTAAGCCACGTTTAGCAATATTCAGGATGTTATTATATTTACTTCGTGTGTGGGTTGATAATGTATCAACATTACAATATGTCATATTTGGCAGCTGCTCCATTCAATTTGTTAGAAGCCCAGCGATGGTGGGCGTTTGCCCGTTTGGTCGTGTGGGCGTAGAGGCATCGCTTTACCGAAGTACTCCTACATAATATATCGGTTCATCGTCAAATGAACACCTTATATAGGTACCTATTCGTCATTCTAACTTCTGATATCTGTGTTTCAGACAGAAATACACTAATGCAGAATCTATGTAATGCGGTGGGGAGATGGGTGGATTACATTGTTGCCATCGCGAGCCTCGTGAATTATGGCGTTTGTCCACCGCAGCCATCACCGGGACGTCAACGAGAAACGAGATTATTCGAACCGAAGTTATCGAACCGACGTCTCGGTGACGGCGATCGTTTGTCCAGCGCAACCGAAATCTGCGGTTCAGTATGTTATGATAGACAAAACTAAAGCCGGTGAACAGCACCGGTGCGACGGCAGTGTGTGACAAGATCAAACGTGTTTTGTATTACCGGCATATCGACCTGTCACATTCTTGGGCCGAGTTCTAGCGGTCGCGCCGAACTACTCGAAACTTCTAATTAATTCTATTCGCTGATGGCACTTCGCTTATTTTTAAAATAGATAGAAAAGATACGGATGTCTTACATGTCAACGATAGTCTGGCCATTTCTTCGAAATGGTTTGCAGCTAATAATATTTTACTTAATGCGAACAAAACAAAATGTCTTAAGTTCTCATTGCCAAATATACCCCAAGTGGATCTAAATTTAAAACTTGATGACAAGAAACTAGATGCTATTACGGAAACTGTATTTCTAGAATTTACTCTAGATTCAAAATTGGAATGGGGCGCGCCCACATTACAGCTATTTCTGGTAGATTAAGTTCAGCTGCATATGCAGTACGAAAAATAAGGCAGTTGACTGATATAGCCACTGCTAGGTTAGTATACTTTGCTTATTTCCACAGTATTATGTCTTATGGTGTTCTGCTGTGGGGATGGGCAGCTGACGTAGATTCAGTTTTCATTTTACAAAAGAGGGCAATCCGCGCAATCTATAAAATGGGTCCTCGTGAGTCCCTTAGAGACAAATTCAAAGAGATTGTTATACTAATTTTGCCTTCTATAATAATTCTTCTTCTATATTCCTAATCTTAGAAAATATTTTGTATGTTCGGAAAAACTTAGGATTTTTCAAAATAAGAAGCGATTTCCATAATATAAATACACGTAGTAAACATGAAATTGTGATACCCAAATTTAGATTAACTAAAACAAGGAAGTCATTTCTTTTATACAGTATCCGTTTTTATAACAAGTTGCCAAAGTCGGTACAGAACTTAGCGATGGAAAGTTCAAAAGCCACATCAAATGTGTCCTTATTAAAAAAGCATATTATAGGATTAAAGACTACGTTAAAGACAGAGAAGTTTGGCGCTAATTCCTTCTGCACATGTGGCTTCCCTGGCACCTCATTAAGAGCTTATCTATTTATGTAAATGTCTATTAACTGCTCTTATATTTTTTACATACATCCATTATAATTATAATCTTTTCATTATTTTACGTTATATAGTCTTGTCTTTTAAATAGATTCTTTTATATTTTGTGAATGTTAGAACGTTGTAGGCTTTATAGACTGTAGATTTGTAGAACATTTTCTATTTTGTTAAGTACCTGGTACTTGTTGACAGGCCTACAATGTCCTCCCATGCACAGACTGTAATTTGAAAACATTGTAAAAGCCAATTATTTTTTTACCGTGGAGTTTCTTGCCGGTTCTTCTCCATAGGAAACGACCAATTGGAACCGTGCACCTAGCTTCTGACGTTTCATAAGTCCCATGTAGGCTTATGTGAAATAAAATATTTTGAATTTGAATTTGGATTCGGCGGCTGGTATGACGGTGCTCGGGTGACGGACGTGTGGTGGGTACGAAGCCAAAGTAAATGTATGTATCGCTTCTTCAGTGCCGTAATCTCGTTCTCGGTGACGTCCCGGTGACGGCTGCGGCGGACAAACGTACTTAGACTGGCGCTGTAGCTCGTAAACTGGCTCAATCAAAGAAAGGCAAAGGTCTTTCTGTCCAGGGTGGGTCAATTCGAGCAAGTTTACTTCAAAATAATTAGTACAAAGACACGATCAAAGATCAAAGCAATTTTCAAGAAAAAATCATTGTCTAAAAACTTTCTTTAAAGGAACTGTTTTTACATTACCACCGATACTTTTGACCAGAACCTTGATTAATGGCTGGTCAATCAATTAGTCCGCTATTACAAAGGAACAATCCCGCAATTTAATTTTATTTTTATTAAATCAGTTCGGGAAACTTACATCTAACTTATTATAATGTTCTTAAAAAAATATGAAATTGAACGCCATTTTTAGACGTTTCCTAAAATAAAAACGCAAAAGGTCGGCACAAAATACCTTCAACATACTTACATTTAAAAATAAATAGTACACGATCGATTAATGCAAACTAATAATCGTTTAAATGCAAACAGTTACTTTTCTGTGAAGAAGCAAAGTCATGGTCAAAGTAAAATCATTTAATTCAAATAGGCACATAACGTCAAAATTGATTCTAGTCGCCCCTTCCAAAAGGTAGATTCGTATGGAGAACAATGGGCAAGAAGCTCCACCGTTACTCTTTTAAAATGTTATACAATATTTTGTATAAGTACATTTACTATATAATTATGTGTGACGATGATGCACGTAGAATTAAATTACTATACCACAATAGGTAAACAATTAAAAATGAAGCAATGACAGATAAATTAAATATGTGTTAGATATACGGCGCTCTCATATTCACAAGCATTGTCAAAGTGTACGATTTTCCAAAAAAATTAACAAGTTATATGTCTGTGTGTGAGCCAAAGCAATCACAGAAGCTTTTCACCAACAAATGCGGCCGAGGAAAGCTGCTATTGAACATAACCAAATCATGTTCAATAGACAGGTTATTAAAACTTCTACTCGCACGGATTACATATGAATTCTGCTTGTACGCAGACTCGGAAAGTGGGATATGTAACAAACAAGCTAGATAATTATGTTACTGATTGTTGCCCTAACATTAAGATGACGTGTCACAAGCATACGAAATTGACATAATTTTGCAGAATTTTGTGGCAGCTATCTTCGAGGTCCTCTTTTATCAAAATGGACCATCACTGACACTTACCTGAATGCATACCGATCCTGAGAAGCAGTCTCTCCCCGGGCCGATGAGGCACTGTCTTGACGCGCACAGCGTTCAGCAGCGCAAGAGACATGCGCGCGATCTCAGCCGCGTGTCTGTTGCCATTGCGCATGGGCAAGCCGGAGACCACCATGTACGCGTCGCCTATGGTTTCCACCTGTGACAAAATAAGTTAGTTAAAAAATATTATTGCCACGGCGCTGGTCGCAAGCGTAACTTCTGAGTATAGGGTGTTGTGATTGATTCCCTTTCGGGTACAGTATTTGGTTTTTCCTACAGAAAGGAAAGAAAGGAGCTGCTAGTCTGACGCTAGCTTTAAATGCCAAAGGGTATATCTACAATGCCATCAGTGTCAATTAGTAACAGCCGAACGGCAGAATCTAATTAATATTCTATGATGGTCCAATATGGAATTAAATAGGTCACTAGTTAATAATTCATTGATTACTCCAACCCTTTTGGTGGTCAGTGCTAGAATATTCTACTGATTTCCTTTTGAGTAGCTGTGAAATTGGGCTTTAGCTCTTGATTTTGTATTCATTTTTTTTTCTACAGTTCATCTCGCAAGTCAAATTCTCAGTCCTGAATCTGGATTTGTGCCCGGCTTATGTCAATATGCTCATCCGCTCGCCCTCGTGATGTTATGTTGACAGTAACTCGTCTGTCTGCCTGTCTATTACCTTTGGATTCACACACGGATAGACCATGACCTGGATTAGGACATAGGATACTTTCCGACGACCTCCACGCGGGCGAAGCAGACTAAAGCTAGTTTTTAAATAAATTCATTTTATATTCATCAAAATCACGGATAACTGGACCGTGGGCTGAATTTAATAACATAACATTACTTACTCAATGATTGGATGAAACTAATTGGATTTGAAAAAATAAAAGCTACAAAGTAACCTACCTCCATTGATTTTTAATCTGTATTGCCCATTCATAAAGTTCAATTACAAAATGAATGAGAGACTATTGATGAAATCAATTACTCTAGAATTTTCAAATAAAATACAATTTCCCTCTTTGCCAGAATTATTTTATTTATTCCCGACGCATAAAGATATAAGGGTGTTATAAGTTTGACCGCTATGTCGTTCTGTGTATCTGCATGTCTGTCTGTTGCGTTGTTATTGATAGAAATAAAAATGTTGTGTGTGTATATATTTTACGGAACTGTTTCTAAAATAGAGCATCAGACATTTTACGTAATTTACACAGTATGAGTAATTTATGTGGCCTACTCAAAAATCCTGTCTTTTGTATTGTTAGTCGAATCGTTGAGCTCCTTAAGTTCTGAGTTGAGCTGCACGATTTCTGACAAATGCGTGCACTGACTTGACAGGTCCATTCAATCTGTGCGGTTCTTTCCTCAAAAGACCATATCAGACACCAATCTACATGGTCTTCACATGAACTGACCAAGATTATGTCTGGACTTTAAAAGAGACTGTGACCTCTGAGTTTCTTTCGACCTTTCTTCTCAGAGTAGTCAGATAGGAAACGCCGATCTCATCTAGTATGACGTGTAAAAGTGTTAAAAATGTTTGTACAAACCTAATTATAGAAATAAAATACTTTATCGTTTATCACCGAACCCTAAAGCAGAAACAAAATAAAAATATGTAAAAGTACAAATAATTAAATAACTACCTCGTTGCCTCGCTGTTTTAACTGCCTCGTTGGTCAAGTGGTCGCAAGCGCTACTGCTGAGCATGAGGTCTTGAGTTCGATTCCCAGGTCAGGCAAAGTGTTATTGAGTTTTTCTATCTAGAATTTCTCAGTAGCAGCCCGGGGTCTGGATATGTTCCCGGTTGATGGCAATAGGCTCGCCCTCTATTACATGGGACTTAAACATAACTGGCGAAATGTGGGTGCACTATAGGTGCACCTCTGCCTTCGGGGAAACAAGACGTGATGTTATGTTAATTAAATTAACAATTCATTTCACAAACAAAGGAGCTGCTAGTCTGACGCTAGCTTTAAATGCCAAAGGGTATATCTACAATGCCATCAGTGTCAATTAGTAACAGCCGAACGGCAGAATCTAATTAATATTCTATGATGGTCCAATATGGAATTAAATAGGTCACTAGTTAATAATTCATTGATTACTCCAACCCTTTTGGTGGTCAGTGCTAGAATATTCTACTGATTTCCTTTTGAGTAGCTGTGAAATTGGGCTTTAGCTCTTGATTTTGTATTCATTTTTTTTTCTACAGTTCATCTCGCAAGTCAAACTAGGAGGCTGTTGGCTGCTTAACCAGGCCATTCTGGGGATGTCTTATAAATAAGGCCTTCAGCTAGGGCTTGAAACTTATAAACCTTATAACCTTATAGCCGTGGAATACCTCTCCACTCCTCATAAGCACCTTAGGACATGTTGTCTCCTTGTCGCTATGACACTATGTGCTAGCGACCGTTTTCGAGAGTCCATCATTGAGTGTGCAAGTCACCCCCTACCATTTTATCTGTGTATTGTATATAAAACATTGGTCAGGCAGGGGCAGGGGTATTCATAGTTCTAGGTAAACAGTCCACAGTCACCCAAATCCTTAGCCCAATATGTTTTGTTTCCATGTTCTGCAATAGTCCTGCACCAACCGGGGGTTGTCCTTGGGTGCACTTGCATATTAGTGCATGCAAGGATAATCGTCGGTTGGTGCCTCCTCATCATTTAAAATTATCTAAGGGGCCTCTGCGAGTTGGCTTCGGCCCCTCTTACGCCTTCCAAAGGTCCAGGACCCCAGGGTCCCGAGATATGTCAAAGACATTTTAAAACAATGATTATAAACGGTGATTCTTTGATTATCATAGATAATTGTATTATTTTTCATTCCCGAATAGAATTTGAAAGTTTTCTAGAACAATGCAGAGATCATCATAAAAATATCAAGTTCCTTAGCTTAAGTTTATTAATTAAACCTGGAAGATTTTCGTTAGCTTCATAGATATTATATTCCAGACGCGCTACATCTAATAAAGCAAACTCCGATGAACGATGGCTGCTCATATCGCGCGATACATCACTGTGTTCCACTTCTATGATAGAGGAAATAAAGTACGGGAAGGTGATAGAATGAAAATAAAGATTATTTAGTCGTTTGTTATCTTATACAGTCCAGGACCACTGTTCAAATAACCATGTTACAGTAATATACATTATAATTATCATTAAGATATATTTTGTAACAAATTCAATCTGCCTAGCCTTTTTCAAACTATGTTGGGGTCAGATTCCAGTCTAACCGGATGCAGCTGAATACCAGTACTTTGCATGGAGCGACTGCCTTCTGACCTCCACAACCTAGTAACTGGGTAATACGATACCCCTTGGTAAGACTAGTTGTCAGACTTTCGGGCTTCTGACGACCCGTAACTACTGTCAAAGATCCACGAATGACAGCGGTGACCAACGGCATAGCGTGCTTTCCGAGGCACGGAAGAGTCTCGGTATGTAAAGATGGTCAGTGGTCACCCATCCAAGAACTAACGCGGCTGTTGCGGCTGTTGTTACTGAGCCACGAGCCATAAAAATAAAAATGGACCAATAAATTATTCTTATTCTCATTTAGACTGTTTACCGATTCACAACATAACACATCTTCATTTCTCTTCATTTCAACGGTACATCTATGTTGCTTAGACTTAGTTAAACCAAACTGTTCATAATCAGACATTAGCAAATCAGCCATTACAATAAACATCGATGTTGATGGTATTTAAGTTCCACCAGAAAAAATAACCTGGCGTTAGGATGCATCATTCACTATTATATCGGTCAGTTGTCAAAGCAACCAAAATAAAAAGTCGCAATGTCACATGTCAATGTTCACTGCCAATGCATCATTTTAGCTAGCCGTATAGTATAGACTCAGCGTTTTTTATTTCGATGATTTTGACAACTGACTAACGGTCGAATCCAATAACCTATTTTCAGTAAAATACAAATCGATACTGATGGTAGCGTTCTATCTGTCAGGCCAGTAAGACTCCAAAACCTCTTAAAGATTATTGGGACGTTAAAACCATAGATAGATAGGTTTTTCTATCTTCAGTATGCTCAAACTGGTGATAGATAGGTCGATAGAGGTGGATAGGTTAAGTGGAGTTCGGCCGTAATTGTCGGTAAGTAAGTGAACGGACCTCTAGGGCAGCAATTAAATTTAACGCCTGATTATGACAGATTAGCGCTTGGTAAAACACTCGCTACTCTTACTGTCCCGTTAATATTTTAACAAAAGATTAAACTAACTAACATGATATGGTGAAACAAGGTCTTATGCTGTATGGGCTCATTTATTGCAGCATCCGAGGCGTTGTTTAGATCGGGTACAAGTGAACGGACATAACAATAATTCTAAACTCGACAAACTAATGAACTTACCTTATACACATCAAAGTTCTCAATAACCGAGTCAAAGCTGGTATACAGATCATTGAGCAGGTCAACGACCTCCAGCGGTGTGGACTCAGCAGACAGCTGTGTGAAGCCGATGATGTCGCTGAAGTAGATCGTCACCTGGTCGTAGGTCTCCGCCATGACAGGCTGCCCCATTATCAATTGGGAAGCTACGGACCTGAGGAGGTAATTGTGTTGATGTAAATATTGCTTAGGAGAGTAGAAGTGGATCTGGTCTGGCAAATATTGGTTGGAAAAATGACTTGGTTAAGCTCACTGCAGGCCAAACGCCTCTTATGTAAATGACGAGGGCTGATTTTCACGATTTTTAATTTCTCAATTGTTTGCCGCATCCGTAAGTCAGTGGTCGTGATCATCATCAACACCAACCATATCGTGGTGTTGATGATGAATCAGGCAGCAAGAATGTGTGCCAGCCAGCTATTCCGTTATATATTTTCTATCCGTTATTGTGGTATTTTAGTGTATGCTAAATAAATATCTTTTCTTTCTTTCTTTGCATAACCTTATTCATTCATTTATGCATGAATCAAGGCTACGAAAAAAACACAAAAATCTTGCAGATATCATATCTTCGTGTGTAGTACACAGGACTTTTTACCGTCCAGATCACCGCTAGATCTATTTTATTATCCAAAGATTTTATCACAGGCTCTCTTCATTTACCAAAGACCTTAATCAATCCAATATCAATCATACAGCATCTCATAATCACTGACCCATTAATCTCATAATGCTAAACTATACATATATTCACTACGTCATGGAATTAATACCGGTTGGGTCAATATTATTCCCATTCAAGCGATGAACCTGGATGGATGCGTAATTAAGGTAGGCTTAAGTAACCTCTGTGTTTAATCCCTTTGTGAATTAGGTTTGCTTGTTTAAGCCGAGTAGTGTTGTGCTAAACCCACCCTAAGATGTACTTAGGAACCTATCCATGCGTAATAATGTGTTTATCGTAATAAGGTCTGTAGTACAATACAAAGGTATCATAACAATATACAATGATGTAACAGACTTTTATAGACAGGACACTTAATTTTGATTGACAACTACCATGACATTTATTTATGTACATATTTTTAATGACTGGTTTGTGTTGTTTTTAAATGATTTTTTTATTTAATTTTTAAATTTTTATATCTGTGACAATTTTTATCTTCGTTTATTTTATTTTAATTGCATTGACATTTCATTTTATTTTTATTCTGTGGCAGTATTGTGAAATTTTTAAATTTAATTTTATTGTATGTGTATAGGTCTTACCTGAATTAAATGAATTATTAATAAATAAATAAATGCTTCGTGGTTTATGCCAGTTTAAGTAACTAAGCAAGAACTCATAATGTTGTTACGAAAAATATACCGAGAAAACGAGAGTACATAACTCATTTACTTCACATTAGAGAATTCTAAATAAATAATCAACGTTACGTTTTAATTTATTGTGCTACTCAGAACATACCAAATAAGGACATATCGACGGCGAAGTGCCAATACTTCCTAACTGACTCCTAACAAACATGCGAATAACGCCATAGCGTTTTGAATTTAAAGGCGTTATTCGCATGTTTGTTAGGAGTCAGTTAGGAGGTATTGGCATTACGCCGTCGATATGGCCATCAAAAAATACGATAGTCTAGTTTAATCATAAAGTAGGTTTTATTGACACAAACTACAAAATGTTTCGTAAAAACTTGGGTATAGCAAATAGTTTACTCATATTCAACCCATATTCTCAAGTTTAACTTCTTTTTTAAGTACTTAGGGCTATAGGCCGACCGCATAACTGAGACGTTGCCTGAGGTAGCAGCGCGGTGAGGGAGGGGTGATAGTTGTCACAAGTTGACGAATCACTGAGCTCTCGCATCACGTCACCACACCCCTCCCTCACCGCGCTGCTACCTCAGGCAACGTCTCAGTTATGCGGTCGGCCTATAGTTGCTGTAATTTAGGTTTCACATAAGTTGATTCTTACACACGTATTTTTATTTTGGTATAGCTGCAGTAGTTTATTAACAAATAATTATGATTCCAATTGGAAATGTCAGGGGCGCGTGCGCCCTCCTGGAAGCCTCGATCGTGCAGGCCTGGGTGTCACCACCGGACAGGCCTGCTGACATCAATGACGAGGCGGGGTGGTTCCGGGAGGCCATGTCCGAAGTATGCGACGTGGCAATGCCCCGGGTCCGGCACGAAAGCGCCCGGCGCCAAGTGTGCTGGTGGTCGCCGGAGTTGACGTCTCTGCGCGACACGTGCGTTGCTGCGCGACGCCGGTACACCAGGCACCGCAGGCTCCGTATCCGCCCTCCGGATACGGAAGCCATTCAGGCGGAGCTGTACGAGAGGTACAGAGGGGCGAAGACCGCCCTCCGAGCGGAGATCCTGCGAGCCAAGGGACTGGCCCGCGAGGAGTCGCTGGAGGCTCTGAACAGGGACCCGTGGGGACGCCCGTATAAAATGGTGCGGAACAAACTCCGCCCATGGGCTCCCCCGCTGATTCAGAGTCTCCGGCCCCAACTCGCGGAGGACGTGGTGAGCGCTCTGTTCCCTTCGCGAGGGGAACATACTCCCCCGCCCATGGCTCCGTCTCCTGCGGTGTCCGATGCGGACCACACAGCCGACGATGACGACGATGCTCCGGAGGTGACCGAGGTAGAGCTGAGAGTGGCGGTGCGCAGACTGAATGCCAGGAACACCGCCCCAGGACCCGACGGCTTACCTGGAAAAGCCTGGGTCCTGGCCTTGGAGGCTCTCGGGCCTCGACTAAGGGGGCTCCTAAGCGCATGCTTGGAGAGGGGCCGGTTCCCGTTTCAATGGAAGACAGGGAAACTGGTCCTTATTAAGAAGCCGGGGCGCCCTGCGGACTCTCCGTCCGCTTACCGGCCCATCGTGCTGCTCGACGAGGTGGGTAAGATCTTTGAAAGAATCATTGCAGACCGCCTCGTCGGGCGGCTGGTGAGGGTGGGGCCGGATTTGGCGGACAGCCAGTTTGGTTTCCGCAAGGGGCGCTCTACGGTGGACGCCATCATGCGCGTTCGAGCCCTCACGACGGGGGATGCTGTGGCCCGGGGTGGAGTCGTCTTGGCGGTGTCTCTAGACATCGCCAATGCCTTCAACACCCTGCCCTGGAGTTGCATCAGGGAGGCACTCCGGTATCACCGAGTGCCGACCTACCTCTGTCGCGTGGTCGAGGCCTATCTGACGGACGGGGCCGTCATCTACCCCGGTCACCGGGGAGAGTGAAACCGGCGAGAGATGTCGTGCGGTGTCCCGCAGGGATCGGTTCTGGGACCGCATCTGTGGGACATCGGATACGACTGGGTGCTGCGCGCTGACCTCCCTGGTGGTGTCAGCGTAGTTTGCTACCTGACGACACGCTGGTCCTGGCGCAGGGGAGGTCGCACCAGGCGGCGGCCGAATTAGCGGCACGCGGGGTTGCGACAATCGTAGAGAGGATCCGGCAATTGGGACTCGAGGTGGCCTTGCACAAGTCCGAGGCCATGTGTTTTCATGGTCCTCGGAACGCGCCACCATCGGGTTCCCAAATAACGGTAGGAGGGGTTCCCATTGGTGTCGAGTCGACGATGAAGTACCTAGGACTCGTCCTCGACAGCCGGTGGAATTTCGTGGAGCATTTCCGACGTTTGGCTCCCAGACTGGAGCGGGCCTGGGCTGCCTTGGGGCGGCTCCTGCCCAATCTGGGGGGTCCAAACGCCTCCTGCCGGAGGCTCTACGCGGGGGTCGGTCCATGGCCCTTTACGGAGCTCTGGTGTGAGCCCGTTCCGTGAGGCGGCGACCGGTCCGTCGGTTGAACGCGTCCCAGAGGGTTATGGCCATCCGGTTAGCCCGGGGATACCGCAAGGTCTCCGGGGAGGCGGCGAACCTCCTTGCCGGATTACCGCCATGGGATCTGGAGGCAAAAGTCCTCGCGCACATCTGGGAGTGGCGCGAGGAGGCAGGACGCCGGGGCGTAACTCCGTTGCCACGAGAAATCGCGGTACGGCGGACAGAGCTCCGGCAGGATCTCATGGCGGTATGGAGAGAGCGATTGTCGCAACCCAGCGCTGGGCACGCCACAATTGCGGCGATAAGTCCCCTCTTTGAGGAGTGGCTGGAGAGGCGCCACGGCGTCCTCACCTTCCGCCTGACGCAGGTCCTCACCGGACACGGGTGCTTCGGGAGGTACCTGTTCCGGATAAGGCGGGAGGAAACGCCCGGGTGTCACCACTGTGTGGATCGCCCGGAGGACACGGTGGAGCATACGGTGGAGGTCTGCCCGGCTTGGGCGGAGCACCGCCGTGTCCTCGCGGAAGCGATCGGCGGCGGCGATCTCTCGCGTCCGGCCCTGGTCCAGGCCATGGTACGGAGCGAGAGTGCATGGGAAGCCATTACCTCCTTCTGCGAAGCAGTAATGCTCGTGAAGGAGGAGGCGGGACGCGTGAGGGAGAGGCAAGCTTTGCACCCTCACGCCCCTAGTCGCCGCAGGAGACGCCCTGGGCGTCGGGAATTGGCAGCCGATTCCCGGCCACCGTAGGCGCGGGCTTGCGGACGGCGAGCAATGGGTAGCTCGCCGTCCGGTAAGGACCAAGCCCGAGTCGACGGCGCGTCGGGTTCCACGCGCGCCTCAAAGAGATGTCAGCACTATTGACGGGGTCCGCTAGGGCCGATGCCAGCTAGGGTTGCGGGATGTTCGAAAGAGTTACCGTGGCCCCGGCACAGGCAACAGAAGGAACACGGGTGGGTTTTAGTCAGTAAAAGTCTGACACGCCCTCCCGCTCCGCCCAGAGCGGGAGAAGTCATTTGATGATTTCCCATCCAAAAAAAAAAAAAAAAAAAAAAAGGGGTGCGTGCGCGGAAAAACTGCATGTCCGCTGCGTGAACGTTAACTCTACTTCCGTTCCCCCTTTTTGGACGTTCAAGTGGCTAAGCATTCTGATGAACGACTCCAATGAACATAATCATTAATAAGATGATGAAGATGAGTTGTCCCAATATTTTCACCGTGATACCTTCCCTGACTTTCGTCTTTAACAAGCATTTGAGCATCACAACACTGAACAGATTCAATACCTCTTTAACTTTCTCTTCAAACTTTTTCACCCCAAACTCAAACAACATTAAAACACCACTTACTTCGGCAGGAGCTGGTACAGAAGTTCCTCGCACTTCCTCTTCTCCTCCAGGTAGTCCGAGGTCCTCTCCTCCACCAGAGCCTCCAGGTTGTTAGCATACTGTTCCACTTGAGTCAGCAACATGTCCAGACGGGTTGAAGTTTCACAGTCCCTGGTACAAAGACAATAATTATGTCAGTCATAGGAATTCCACATGAAAATTTCTTCTTAGGCTGACGCACATTTGGGTGAGCCACGCCGAATTGCAAAAATGCTCCTTTCGTTCATTTGAATGAACCATCGCACACGGTTTTTGTATTGGAATGCGGTGCGCTGCGGCCTGGTGATATTGTAAAGTGAGCTAGCCATTTGCTCGAATTATATTCGGTGCGGTTGCTCCACTGTGTAATGGGGGCCTACTCCGAAGCGTAAAACCAAAGTATCCGCCGAACGTTTGGAAGTTTTCTACTACACTTTTCCTATTTCCTTCGGTCGGTTCGGATCCTACTAAACGTCAAAATGAAGTTTAGTCGGATCCGAACCGACCGAACGAAATAGAATGAAGTGTAGTAGAAAACTTCCAAACGTTCGGCCGATACTTCGGATTTACGCTTCGGAGTAGGGCCCATGTTTGGAAATGTACGTGCTAAAATAGTTTGAGCCTTGACTTTGACTTAAACAGCTTCACACATAAATCTTGGCTGTAACTTGATAAATTACTTACAAAACAGATGTAAGCCATAAATATATTGGCATTACACATCCCGCATGCTGCAACTCTATAATTTTTGATTGAAAAGAAAGCAGGCAATTAAAGGCTCCTTCAAACAGGCGCGACTCGCGTACGGCTCAAAGGTACCGCTCGTCGCGCGACACGTGGTGCCTTTGTGTCTCGTCCGTGTCGCGCCTGTTTGAATGAGCCTTTAATCCTGCTTTCTCATTTTTTATCCCAGGATAGTAAAGTCTCTTCTTTCTTCTCCATCTTGTTAAGATTCTAGACCACTTTCAATGCGTAAAATGCTGTTCAAAATCAAAATCAAAGTCATTTATTCAAACTAGGCTGAGAATCAGCACTTTTCGAATGTCAAAATTACATAAGACAGTCCCCCGGCACGCCTGCCCTTCACCTCTTGCTAGTGCTTTAGCTGGGAAGAAGAAGTGGCGCAACAAACTCCCCAGCAGCACAGCTGTCTGCTCACTTAGAAACACTTGATTCTATACAATAGTATGTAAAATAATTTACATTATGCAACACGAAAGCATTACATAAATTGGGTTCAGTTAAATTGGCTTCTTATAAACCTCAATATTCCCACCAAAGCCTGTCCCCACAGACAAGGAAAGTCAACCCCAGCTTCTATTGTTGCGAAGCCAATTAAGGAAAACAAATGAGGTATCATAAAAACAGCTCCGTATCTTATTTTTACAGAAGATGAAGCCTCCAGGAAAAGACTCTCGACACTTTTACCTACATTGTTTTTTATTACATCTATGTGTAACTATTCCTTATATTTATATATTTACCTGTATGTCTTAGAATAGTTCTCGTACATAGTTTAGTTTTCTGTGTATCCTATCCATGTTAGAATATTCATTTTATTTATGTTCCTATTATTGTACACCTTGGAGATATCTTGTAGAGACATTTCTTTAATTTTTTAACCGACGAAAAAAAGGAAGAGGTTCTCATCTCGACGCGATTTTTTTTTTTTTTTATGTATGACCACGCATAACCTTTTACAGAGTAGTCCGATTTGAACGATTCTTGTTTTATTCGGGAGGGTGTACTTACAAATTGGTCCCATGTAAAATTGATTAACTTTGCTTGGTTAGTTTTTAAGTTAGCTTCAATAATACGTATTTTTCCCACTTAGTCTATGTGGATGATGTTATAATAACTTCCTGTCAATGTAATTTACATAGCAGGTAGTGGTATTAGAATTTGTGTGGGGAAGTTAAAAACTTTTTACAAAAAAAAAAAAAAAATACAACCGGCTTCCAAAAAACACTTCAAATTGAAAAACAACTTTAATTTCGGAAGTCGGTGGCAAAAAACGAAAATACAAAACCAAAGACACCGACTTCCAAAATTAACCTCTTTCGTATGAACCCCATAGGTTCATAAGCAAAATACTCTCGAAATGACAATAAATATAATCGTGAAAACCGTTGAGGCTCACATGCAAACGGCTTCTAGTAGACGAGCATTTGACGGGTTAAAGTTATTTTTCGCTTTGTAGTCTTGGAAGTCAGCTGTTTTACCAACTTTATTTGTTAACCACCTATAGCAACCATAATAAACAATAATCTATACTGTTCTGAAACATCACGCCTAGTGAGCCTGTGGTTTCTCACGACACAACTTGACACAAGTCCATCCAATCAGCAACCAAGCGGCAACTCAATCGGCCACTCAAGCCTGCCTCGACCAATAATAAGCCGGCTTGCAACGTTAGTGTCTATTGCTTTAGTTTATATTGAGCTTATTGTTCTCCTTGATTGTGGCGGATTTAGAAAAGAAATTTTTTTTTTTTATACTAGCTTTTGCCCTTGGCCCTCGGGAACGTACCATGGGAGAAACGAACATCGATACACCGTAAGGACTATTCTTGCTCGGCTGCTATAGTAACGCTTGTTAACAGATGTGATCATCGTGTGCACGGGATTTTGTTTACAAATTGGTCAGATGTAAGTTTCCTCGATAGTACCTACTACCATGATAAAAACTATCCTATGTTCTAACTCAAGTCACAGTCTATCCATGTGCCAAATTTCATTCAAATCTGTTCAGTCCTTAGGGCGTGAAAAGGTAATAGATAGACAGGCATAGTTACTTTCGTATTAATAATATTAGTATGGGTGGAAGATTATACTTATAGACGTACTGATCCTCTTACGCTGAGAGCAGTGGTGGCCCAGTGGTATCAGCCCCGACTTACATGTCTTAGTGTGTGGGTTCGAACCCCAGTACGCACTTGGCGTAATTCAATTCATCACCACTGCTCTCAAAACGGTGAAGGAAAACATCGTGACGAAACCGACATGTTATAGAACCAAAAATTCAAAGGCATGTGACATCCACCAATCCGCACTGGAACCGCGTGGTGGATTACGGCCTGTGTTCCCTCACACAGAGAGCTGGTCTTTGTCCCAGCAGTGCGAACGCTATAGGCTGATTATACCTCTTTCGCTGGCCTCTGTCAATGCGTTTAGATTTCAGAATTTATAACATGTCGCATAGGTAATGTTTTCTATATCTAGATGTGACCGTAAATCTAACTTTACGAGATTCGTAGTTCCATAAGGAAATGCTTATAGAACATCGCTACAATGTGGGGTTAAAAATATTGTATAGCTACTTGCATAACAAACGGCTTTTAGTTAAATTAACTTAACCGTTTTATGTTGCAAGTTTACTCTCGTAGGCGTAACTGGATTCTTTGAGGAGTGGCTGGAGAGGCGCCACCGCGTCCTCACCTTCCGCCTGACGCAGGTCCTCACCGGACACGGGTGCTTCGGGAGGTACCTGTTCCGGATAAGGCGGGAGGAAACGCCCGGGTGTCACCACTGTGTGGATCGCCCGGAGGACACGGTGGAGCATACGGTGGAGGTCTGCTCGGCTTGGGCGGAGCACCGCCGTGTCCTCGCGGAAGCGATCGGCGGCGGCGATCTCTCGCGTCCGGCCCTGGTCCAGGCCATGGTACGGAGCGAGAGTGCATGGGAAGCCATTACCTCCTTCTGCGAAGCAGTAATGCTCGTGAAGGAGGAGGCGGGACGCGTGAGGGAGAGGCAAGCTTTGCACCCTCACGCCCCTAGTCGCCGCAGGAGACGCCCTGGGCGTCGGGAATTGGCAGCCGATTCCCGGCCACCGTAGGCGCGGGCTTGCGGACGGCGAGCAATGGGTAGCTCGCCGTCCGGTAAGGACCAAGCCCGAGTCGACGGCGCGTCGTGTTCCACGCGCGCCTCAAAGAGATGTCAGCACTATTGACGGGGTCCGCTAGGGCCGATGCCAGCTAGGGTTGCGGGATGTTCGAAAGAGTTACCGTGGCCCCGGCACAGGCAACAGAAGGAACACGGGTGGGTTTTAGTCAGTAAAAGTCTGACACGCCCTCCCGCTCCGCCCAGAGCGGGAGAAGTCATTTGATGATTTCCCATCCACAAAAAAAAAAAAAAAAAAAAAGGCGTAACTGGATTACTGGACCCGTGTGGTTTATTCACGGTGGTTTATATCATTTATTAATTCATGTTACAAGACTCATTAGTAAAAAACTTTATTCTAGTGTTAAAAAATGCATGCGCTTCGGGAAACATCGTCTATCTTCGGAGATACAATCGCGCGATGATGAGATCTAATAAAGAGCTTTTACAATCATGAAAGGACTTGCCTATTTTGTTTACATTTTGGTTTAACATCTCTATGCAATTCCAAAAAAGTTTTCAAAACTTTTGAGTAACATAAATGACAATCTGCAGGCAACAGAAGGAACACGGGTGGGTTTTACTCAGTAAAAGTCTGACACGCCCTCCCGCTCCGCCCAGAGCGGGAGAAGTCATTTGATGATTTCCCATCCACAAAAAAAAAAAAAAGACCGGAGTAGGTATCGCGACAGAGAAATAACTTCATGTAAACATACAATGAAGCACGGTAGTCCAAAACTTTGAAGCGTTACCTCTATGGGGGAGACTCTGTGGCGCTACAAGGAGATTACCGAACCGCATACTTTTCTTTGTTTATCTTGTATATGACTCACTTGTTGATCCTTTGTATATTTTCCTTGAGTGCAGAGAAGTCGGGCCGGTCGTCGTCCGGGAGGGTCCAGGGTGGCTCCCCGGTGAGGGACTGTCGAGGTGACGCTGACAGTGGGGATGTGCCTCGGTTACGCATGTCTGCACTACCTGGAGGATGAAAGAAATAAAATTAGAACGTGATTTGAGACTTATCTTCATGTATTTATGTAATATTGTGGTATACTAAATCAAAAATTATTTTTTCGAATTAGATTCAGAATTAGTACTTTTTGAACGTCAAAAGTAACATAAGATAGACACAAACGTTTCACCACTTCGTAATGTTTTAGCTAGGAAAAACTAAAAAAAAAATTAAAAAACCGGTCAAGTGCGTATTGGACCACGCACAATGAATGGTTCCGTAGTTGGGATGAATTTATCCCAAAAACAAACTTAAAATTGTAGTTGAAAAACATATTCTCCCCCCATACATCGATTTATGTGACAGTCAATACTCCAACTGCAAATGTAAGTTTGTAATCGCGAAAAAATGTGATAAAACTACAAATTATTGACTTTCGGACTTTTTCCTTTGACCTGTCTTGTAAGACCTTGCTTCTTGCCAAATTTCATGATCCTAGGTCAACGGGAAGTACCCAACGGGTTTTGATTTATTTGCGAGTATCAAAATATGTCACATAAATGGCCGTATTTTTGTACTGCGTTGACTTAGAAGCTTGATTTGTTTAGAGCTCCAAGGGACCGTAGACTTACGTATTTATTATTAATTTCAACTTGATACCTCCACGCGTTCCTTTCTTGACAGACTGACAGACAGAGGGACAACGAAGTGACCCTATAAGGGTTCCGTTTTTTCCTTTTGAGGTACGGAACCCTAAAAATGAAGTAGTAACTATAAGTACTTACCCTCGAAATGAGCAATTACATGTAACGATATGTTTTTAAGTGTGTAAGATGCATGTCAGTTTTACAAATACTTCCAGCTTTCTAGAACCATTTATATGCTAATTTATCAAACGTCCACAACAACGAATTACATGCTGCAATTGCTCGGTAAGGTATATTGAAGAAAAAGTGCAGTTTAACACACTACACCAGTGTTTTAATACACTCAAATCTCATGTGTACTATCTAATTAATTGTGCTGACTGACTGATTCATCAACGCAGAGCCTAAACCGCTGGGGCTATAAACTTGAAATGGCAGTTAATGCCTTTTATGTTGTAAGCCTCCACTAAGGAAGGATTTTTTGGAGATTCGACATTTGAGGGGGTGAAAAGGGAGAATTTTGTTTGTATGAAAAGTCTTATTTCTTGAGTTGGCAAACTTGAAACTTGGCACAAATACTTATCTAAGTAAATTATGAAGTTTGTCATTTTTTGTTGAAAAAGAGGGGGAAAACTTTGACACTCCCTTAAGTATACAGGGTGTAAGGGACAACCCTCCGCAGACTGATGGGGTGATTTCAGTATATCATGCTAAGACGACCGGTACATGAAATTATTTCAGGAACGTTATGGGAATCCAATAAACCTGATTTGTTTTATTACCTCACACGCAATGTTACCGCGGCAAAATGCGCGTAGTGAACGGCAGCGCAGCGAGCCTTCGGCCGCCGAGTATTTAAACATACATTGCTGATTTTTTTGATTTTAGTTGTTTTATTTACATAAATGGAGTGATGCGTACAGAGAATGTAATTTAACTAAAAATACGATAAAAAAATGAAAATTTATCTGACAATATTTCTGGTGGAATATGATTCAAAATAAGGAGCTGAACGCGCCCTGTTAGTTTGCGGAGGGCTGTCCCTTACACCCTATATATTTAAGACTGAAAATAAAGAACAATTTGTATCAGGGTTTTTTGAAAATCTACCCCTAACAGTGTACTAAAGTACGAAATCCACGCGGACGAAGTCACGGGAGGAGTGCTAGTAATATGTTAAAGCTGAAGAGTTTGTTTGTTTAAACGTGCTAATCTCTGGTTCTTTTTGCACTTGATAGCCCAATTCTTGAAGAAGGTTATAAGCTATTTAACACGCTACGACTCTTAGGAGCTGAGCAAAAAGAAAAAAAAGTCAGACAGAACGCTAAGCGAAAACAAACGCAAACGATATATTTTATGTTAAAATTTTCTAGTTTCCATTAATCTGTGGATTTTTTATCGAGGGTTGGCAGTCTTTTGCTTGACGGTTGAGCTCAAGAAACAAGGTCTTTGCGATCATTATTATTTATGTATGTATGCTTTGATTGAAATCTTTTTTCTACATTCGTAGAACGGTATTCGATTTCGTCACAAAAAAACATTAATCAAAAATTCTAAAACACCCAGAGGCTATAGAATTTTTCAAACATATATACTTGCCCGGAAAAATCAAAATATGCTACGAAATTCGATTTGGCAACACCCGAAGCAAATCCATTTATTTATTTTTTTCGACAGCGCAATTCCCACCGTCTGGTGTCGTATTCGTAGTAAATCTGAGCCATTGCTGTTGAGCGGTAAGCCTGTAAGTCCCTATAGAGTATTTTACGGAAGAATTTATGATAAAAATTTGATTCACGCCTAAAATTATACGGGAAAAAATGGAAAATGTATTTTTGTATGATCCTGTTAAGTAGGTGTAACATGAGAATGAAACATGTTGAGTATTGTGCTGATATTGTCAAATTATAGGTCATGCAAACCTAACCTAAAGTAAGCCATTATACCTTGGGTCTAGTCGGGCAATAATATTATACTGAATTTCATTATTAACCGCTGGTTAATAATGTGATTTGAATTTGCAACCTCAACTATAGATTTCGATATGAAAACTTTTAACAAAACGAACTTATTCGAAAATCGAATTGCTTTTCATTATATCGCAGGTGTCAAAATTAGAGTATCTCCTCGATGATAAAAATGTCTGAGTCTTGGGCGAGCTTTAATATGGTGGAAAAAAAAGGATAATAGAAGGTTTGAAGGTATGAGGAACAGGGTGTAAAGTTAACTCATCATCAGAAAAGGGAGGATCCTCCGACCAGACGGGTGTTGTGTCTGGTGGGCTACTGCCCGACGGTTGATGTCGGGATGTTGTTTAAATGCCAGTCACACGGTAAACTCTGCTCGCGCGATGCAGGATTTGTGTGACGTCAAGTCTTTGATGCGTAGTTCGCATGTGGCGTTGTAGATACCGCCACTAGGTTATTCACCAAGGAGATAAAGCAGTGTATTATGTTATGACATAAGACACTGCTTCTTCTTCATTTTTTTTTTGTGTAGTTGGTTATATGTTCCACATACGTTTGAACTTGTCCTCGAGTATAGCCGCGCAGTAATCGCAGGCTAGGGTGCAGTAAGGGCGGCGCATCTCTAGCAGTGGGCTGACGGCCCGCCGCGGACTGGGGGAGTCCGCCCCCCCTGGCGGAACCAGGGACATCGCACTGTTGACAAAGAAAAGAAATATTAGGATGGAATAGTTTAGAATCCTAAGGCGTCCCCGAAACGATCAATTGCGATTGATGAATTGCCATCAATTTCTATTGTAGTAATACGGTATTGACAATCACTTCAATTGCACTTGGTAGACGGTCAGTCAATTTGCGCATCAGTGTGTATCAAGACCTGAATGCGTAAACTGTTTAACTGACAACGCGACTCGTCATCGTCATTGTCATTTCAGCCGAAAGACGTCCATTGCGCGACACGATCGGTGCATTCCCGTTGTATCTACAAGTAAAACCTTAACTTTATTTTGGAGCCTTCAAGTAACAAGTTGACAAAGCAACTATCATACATTTAATGTATGAGAGTTTACTCTAACACACTATTTATTGTCATAATTATCATCTTATTAAGTTTATTGGAATGTGTTGAATATATAATATATATATTGTTTATTGAATCCATTTTACTACCTAGTTTATTTTGTATTCAAATTTTTTTTTTTTTTTTGTATTTTTATATTATGTTTTCTTAGATAATTACGTCGTTGTCTTTATTGTGAATGCTGCGTACATGCCTGTAATAGGCATATACATCAGCACTCATATTTTGTCTTGATTTCCTTGTTTGTAGGTACTGCTGTTGGTGTACCAAATAAATAAAATTAAAATTAATTAATTAACTCTTATTACAGGTGAACCTTCCAAAGTATATAGGTATATACATAGATAGATAATGATATTTACTGCTACAGAAATAAGAGCTAAAATGCTTAGACGTAAAGAGGCTTCAATTAATTCGATTTTCCCTTTAAAGAAAATTCTAATAACTCTGCCTTTGTAGCGTTACTAGACATAAAATTCTTATAAACCTAATAAAATGCAAAAAATTTTGGAAGTATTTCAGGTTCAAAGGTTTTCTATCAATCTAATTTTTTCACACATTTTTTCTAACATATTACGTAACGAACTTAGTTGCATGACGTAACTAGACTAGACTCCATGATGTACGTCGGCTAGGCTTAGATTATATTAAAATCTGTGATTGTAGAGATTTTGTTCTGTTATTTCTTATGTTGTGGCAAATGTATTAAAAAAAAATTGTTGTGTACCTACTCGTAAATTGAAAATTAATTTACTTTAAACAATTACATGTTTAGTCATTATTTTCAACTGTTGGTAGGTATAGATAATCGCTTATTTAAATATGCACCTTACTATTTATAATTACATGCCAAAACCTTTGTATTACCGCATTAAAGCAAATGACTTTGACTTTTGACTTAACTATTTTCTACCAAAAGGTAGATACACTTATAATGTCCATAAAGAAAAAAACCTCTGTCCCTCACATATATTTTCCTCCAGGTAAATTAATGCGCACATATTTCTTGCACGGTATCGTAGAGAGAGTTCCTCTTAACTTAGGACTTAACGGTAATTAATTTAGCTTATAGCTACAAGTATTAAATTGGCGCTCCCCGTTTTATTTTACGAAAGGCGAACCATAAATACGGGATAATTGGAATCTCCAATCACTCCCAAGGGAAGAGTACCACCCAGCGCAGGTAAGATTTACCTTATTTTTCTCGTTATTTGCGGGTAATTGCCTCTCATCTCGTGGATTGGGGAATAAGAGTCTGCTAGAAAATTGAAGGCCTTTGCCTTGATGGAGCACAATTTAGGTTAGTAAAAATAGGAATTTGGATGGTTTTGGTACCATTTTGGTAAGAGGGTTTTTGTTGCGGGCTTCGAATTCGAGTCCCGACGGAATGAAATTTATTATTTTTACTCCGGGTTTGAATGTTTATAACTGGATAAAAATGTGAATACAGGATAAAAACATGAATGAGGCAACGCCAACAGGCTGCTAGGCAAGGCCACATTGCCAAAAATAACAAGCAATCGCAAAAGGAACTACTTTTTTTCGTAAAAGCAATCACATCAAGGAAACTATTATACCACAAATGCATTACAACTTTTACACTTCCCATAGTGGCATGGCGGCCTATCAGTGACGTCACGGTACAAAGGCGGTAACCGGAGCCGGAGCGAAGTAGGCCATGTTTGTGGAGTGACACTTCGCTGGAGAGCCTCCTCTATGAGCCTATGCACAGCTTAAACCTACAGATTACCCGTTTTGGTAGAACGGGTTAGGGAAAATCGTGAGTAGCCTGAAAATCCATTAAAGATATGAGCCTTAAAAAAACCTTTAAAAAATCAAAGAGAGACAATTACAGGGGGAAACACCTGGTAAACCGTGCACTAGACTGCGTTGCTTCCCTAAATGAACATTTTTTTTTTAATCCTTACTTTTGCAACAGTTTCTGGATGTGATGATGCGAAGAGTGAGACTAAACCCTCATATTAAAACCTCTACCAAGAACTAAATTGTAAAGTTTTATATGCTTAAACAGCTTGTGGCGTCTGCAACGCCACATGCAAACTACGCAACAAAGGCCTGACGTCACACAAATCCTGCATCGCGCAAGCAGAGTTTACCGCGCGACTGGTATATACAAGGTGTAACATAAATAACGCACAACCTCTTAAGGGGTCATTGTACTCATCACCATGAACAACTTTTACTATGGGACCAAACGTGAAATCGTGAAAAAAAATCTGCTGCTCCCTACATTTATTGTATGTTCACATAACTCGTCACAATGTAAGGAACAGCTGATTTTTTTCGCGATTTCAGGTTTGGTCCCATAGTAAAAGCTGTTCATAATGATGAGTCCAATGACCCCTTAAGAGGTTGTGCGTTATTTATGTTACATATTGTATACAACATCCCGACATCAACCGTCAGGCAGTAGCTCACTAGACACAACACCCGTCTGGTCGGAGGATCCTCCCTTTTCTATGGAGGATGAGTGAACTTTACATCCTCATACCTCTATAAGCTTCGGTAGATAGGTACTTTCAATGGCTCCTATTCGAAAAGCAGATTGTCCAGCTACAAATAAATAATTCCTTTCAATTCAATTTTATACTTTTTAATCTATTGCCAATACAGATTGGTAACGATGCCTGGAGGCAGTCGGTCTCACCGGCTGTGCAATATTCATCTCTATATGCATAGTATGCCTACTGTATTACTGTACCGCTTGTGTGCATAGTCCCTCTATAATATATTTTGCATTTTTGAGCACGAGATCGCTCACGGTATAGAAAACTTTAATATTATACGAGAATTTGAGAAAGCATTTTAAAATGGGATCGAGGGATAAATTCTGTGATTGAATATTACGAATTCAAATATATTCCGGGGAAAAATCAATCAGTTTTCGTGATGCTTTTAGTTTACTAACTTGGATCTGATTCTCGTAAAGATGTAGGTACTTAAAGATGTAATTAAACAACTTAAGTTTTAGGTATAAATAGTTACCAACTGATACTCATCAACGCAGTTTTTTAAGTTGATGGGATTTTATGGAGACTTGCTCACCTTAAATAATTTAATACATTATAAGCAGGACGGCAATAAGGTAGGTATTTGTGCGTGAGGCGTCTCATTAATGCAGGCGTCTGTATATTATATATCTGTAAGTACCTACATAGGTACTGAGGTATAATTATTTTTAAACTAAGCCGAGGTTGCACACTGGATTTTCAACGCACTGCTTAGCGCCGAGAGTTGAAAATCCAACAGTGTTTTTTTGACGCGTTGGGATGCGCTCTGTTGTATTCTCAATGCTCGGCTCAATACTGAGAGTTGAAAATCCAGTGTGCGAAAAAAAGTCGCCCTTGCGAACCTGGGTTAGAGTGGTCTAACATTAGAATATGAGGAGGTAGGTTTTACTCAGTAATGAGGTTCGAAAGGTAGCTCCCAGTGAGGTATTCATAGTCAGCCATGGTCAAAAACCGTGAAGGAAAACATCGTGAGAACCAAGAATTCGAAGACATGTGACATCTACCAACCCGCAATGGGCCCGCGTGGTGGATTATAAAGGGTGTCTGAGAAAGGTGTAGCCAAAATTAAGAGTGTGGTACAGACCATCAAACTGCACAACTTTCTCTACAATACCTACCTACTTGACCAAATCGACGACTGATATTTTTTACGCGATTACGATGTTGGTCCCCCGGGTTACCTTTCTCAGACACCCTGTATACCCCACTCCCTCTAGCAGAGAGGAGATCAGTGTCCCAGCGGTGGGAACATTATAGACTGATTATTCCACTCAAAAAACATTGTTGTGTGTTTTGGTATAACCTCACTATCTCCATAACCGAGTTTGATTCCTCAAGAAAATGTTCACAAATGTTTAAAACGAGTTTAAACGTTTGAAAAATAAATAGCGTACAAACAAACCCTATTTGTAGAATCAAATTGAAATCTGCAGATGTCTTGAAGCGAGGAGGAATAACATACGTTTGTCTTTCGTTCCTGTTTCAACAAACGAACTGCTAGAGCAACGGAAACTAACATAAATATTAGGAAACATGTTTAGTTTATGTTGCTACAATGTACGAATAATATTTTTCTGTGATAAGTTTTGAGTTTGAGAAGAAGAAAACATATTTATTTTGTTTTGAACTTATTACTTTAGTAATATCTTGTTAAATGTGTATGTTGATATAAGTAGTTCTGGAATAATGTTGAAAAAAAAAAACTAGTTTATTGCATTAAAATGAAAGCGCCAGGGTAGCCCACGAAACTCAAATTTTCTTACGTTTTTGCAATTTGCTGGTCAGTATTAGGTTGAATGTTGATTAAAATATGATTCGCGACCGTAACAAATATGTATTTACATAATTATATTCATTAAAGTCATCAATACAACTTTCTAAGACCACTGACTAACTCAGACTTCAGAATGACTATTTCATGAAATCTTGACATTTCAGGATTATACTAACTAAGGAATTGTATTACTGATTTTATTGATTACAATTTTGTAAATACATATTTGTTACGGTCGCGAATCATATTTTAATCAACATAGTACTGAATACTGACCTGAAAATTGCAAAAAACATAATCACCTACATAATCCCGGCGCTTTCACCTTAAAAATGTGTAATGTGTATTCATAAAAAAAAACTTAGACACTTTTATTCTTGTAATTTAAACGTTAAGAGGGTTGTTACATTTTGTCACCTCTCTCGCTCGCACGGGACCAAATTTTTAAGAATGTTAAATGAAAAGATGCTTTTTGAAAAATGTATTCAATGGGCGACCTACTAAATAACATTAATTTATGTTATGTAATAGGTAAACAGTAAAAACACATTTTTATTGTGGCGTTTATTTAAATCATCTCAAAAACAAATCATAATACATACTTATTGAGCTAAGTTTATTAGATAACACAATAGAAATGTGTTTTTAATAACTACCTATTAAATTAATATTATTTAGTAGGTTGCCCATTGAATACATTTTTCAAAAAAACATCTTTTCATTTAAAATTCTTAAAAATTTGGTCCCGTGTGTGCGAGAGAGGTGCAAAATGTGACAACCCTCAGTATAGAAAAGATAAAGAGAGATTTATAAAAAGGAATAGGGAAAAAAGTATTTATCTTTGGCAATATTATAAGATGAATTTCATATTTAATTAAATTAGGTTTGAAATTCAGCATGCAGAGGAGCTCGTGGCTAAGTAATGACAGCCGCACGGGTCGATCCATCAGGTTAAGCTACGCTTGCCGGGGTTAGTTCGTGGATGGGTGACCATCTTTACATACCGAGACTCCTCCGTGCCTCGGAAAGCACGTTAAGCCGTTGGTCCCGGCTGTCATTTGTGGATCTTTGACAGTCGTTACGGGTCGTCAGAAGCCCGAAAGTCTGACAACCAGTCTTACTAAGGGGTATCGTATTACCCAGTAACTGGGTTGTGGAGGTCAGATAGGCAGTCGCTCCATGTAAAATACTGGTATTCAGCTGCATCCGGTTAGACTGGAAGCCGACCCCAACATAGTTGGGAAAAGGCTAGGCAGATGATGATGAAATTCAGCATGCATGGAGTCCTATAAATTTTATAGAACCCATGCAAGATAAATTACCAGTATGGAACGTAACTACTAAGTTAGTGTTTCCTAAAAGAGAAAGGTAAACAAACAAAGCACATCCTAACCATACACTAAAACTCAGTCACAGTTCGCTGCGGATACATATATCCCTTTTGTTTCACAAGCCTTTGTAAGGTATCGATAGCGAAGCCTGGCTGAAAGGCTTCCAGCTGAAAAATGGATGAGTCCATTATTTCTAAATAAAATCCGGTTAAAAGAAAGAAAATACGTTTATGTGCCGTAAACATCCCTAGGCAGGCTTCTTCGTTTGGGTTTTTGGGTAGGCTTCTTCTGGGTAAGCTCGCTCCATCGTCGACTTTGTCTCTGTCATCTCTGACCTAGACTAGTCAAGAGCAAACCTATCTCAAATAAAAAAATTAAAAAAAACATGACGCAAATAAAGAACACAAACACAAAAAAGAACAAGTTGGGGGAAAATATGCGTCTCATCCACGCAAAACGGCCCCGACCCAATGCGAGACGGAGCCCCAGCGCTGGTTTTCACCGGCAGCGACGGCGGCGTTGACGTGATGACGTCAGCCGGTGCAGCGTATAATTAGATATAAATAAAAATTATTAAAAATATTATTAATATAAAATATTTAGCGGTTGAGCTTCAATTAAATCTTTGAAATAATGCCAGGGAAATGTTTCGTTGGTTTTGGATAGTTTAAAAATGACGGTGATAAGCTATTCTTTTAAACTGAATAAAACAATTAAATTCACATGTAGAGTGCTATTAGGATCTTTGGGGACCTGAATGACATTGACACTTGACACCCCGTTGTTAGCAGCGTTGCCAGACGTCCCGATTTTGGCGGGATCCGGGACAGGCTCAGTGCCGCTTTTCGGGGATAACTCGACTGTGTATTTGTTATTTGAATATCTAGTAAAGTAACGTATTTTCATTAAAATACATTTTCTATGGCTATCCATCATCATTGTTTACTTAATTTGAATTTCAAATAAAAATATAAGTAGGTGGTCAAAAATAAAAAAAATAAAATTCTGTTTAACTATTTACCTTTTTTTTATTAAAACCCGCTTTCGACGAGTTCTCCGCTTTTTTAACTCAAAAAGTTTCAAAATCCTGCTTTGCCCGAAAAATTGGCAATGCTGGTTGTTGGTAAACATTTGTGAAATTTACACTGTCATTAGGAGGAACTGAATCGATGATGAGCAGAGTCCGTGGTAGCTCCAACACTGTCCTTAGAACGTTAGCGTGTAAAACCCTGCTAAGACCTTCTTTGTAACTGTAGGGACAATGTAACTATGAAATAAAATAAAAATAATGAATATATTAACAGAAAGAAGTACAAATCATCTATCTTATTCAAAAAGAATATACAAAATTATGATTTTCCTTAAAATATAGAGTAAACGGCGATGTCTGTGCTAGCATAAACTGTGTGACAGACATCGGCGCCTTCCTCTTACAGAATTAAACATCAAATTTTACATAATTATTTGTAATATAACAATATAGTGTAACAAACAGATACGATTTTGGTACATTTCTCTCGATTAAAAATTAGTACAATATAAAAACACAATAAAAATAGTATATAGGTAAAACTATTTGATTGAATGAAATTGGTAATAATAAATATAAGATAAAAAAGAGATAAAAAAGGAAAAAAAAAGAAAGAAAAATAGAAAGAGATAGAAAAGAGAGATGAGAGAGAGAGTTATAAAGGCATGCATGGAAATACTTTTAAGTGGAGGTGAGTTTACGTGTAGGTACGAGGTATGAACTAACGCATAGTAACTATGAATGCTATGCGTCAGCGGTTTGGAGTGTGAAAGAGAGGTGTGTGTGGTGCGATATCGCCAGTTACTGCGCGCTGGCCGATCCGTGCGCGTGTTTTCTACTTGGGATATTTCGGGAATAAGTATACAACAGTGACCAAACAGATTTATTTAAACACATGAGTGTCGCAGTAACTCTCGTGGCAGATCCAGTAGGCATAACGGAGATATCGTGTTAAATAAATAAATGAAATGAAATTGTTTAAAAGATAAATTATATTATATTATATTATATTTTGACTAAACAAGACGGCGGCATTAGTTCCGATTTTGGACACGCGCCAAAATAACCTTGTAGCGTTGTAAGTACCTACTGGTTGAATAAAAGAAACATAAGCCGACGTGCGCACGGACGTAAAAATATCGCGACGATTTTTTGTCGCGCGCTGAATTTTCAACGCTCTGCTTAGCGCCGGAGTTGAAAATCCAACAGTGTGTTTTTTCGACGCGCTGGGATGCACTCTGTTGATTCTCAATGCTCGGTTCGGTTATGAATCCCTCGCTGCACTCAGGATTCTAGCAGATTCAATATAGCGCCCGTGAAAAAGACACTGCTTTATCCCCTCGTTAAATAATCCATGTAGGTTTCAATACCTAAACTCATAATTTGCTTTACTTAAAACAATAAACTACATAAAATACATATATGTAGTTAAGTTATACTCAGACGGTGATGTAACTAAGTTACTTCGATGTCTGCGTTCAAACTGTCAGCGAGAGCCGAGGCGAAACATTATAATTTAATATTTTCGCTGCAGCCGAGCTCTTGACAACGAAACAATTTGAACAGCCCTTATTAAGTATAATTTATGAGCCATTCAAATTGTTTTGGACTTTAAAAGAGACTGTGTCTTCTGAGTTTGTTTCAGTTTTTCTTCTCAGAATATTTCTTATCCGACTAGATAGGAAACACCGAACTTATCTAGTTTTAAAACATTACAATTTATTTTAGACGTGTAAGTGTTTTATTGGAGCAATTAACAGAATAAATATTATTTATAATTTATCAAACTGAAGAGAACCCCGCGCGGGATGGAGGATGCAACTGCGAATGTTTTAATGATTATGAAGTCACCCAACTAATCGCGCCAGTTTAAACACCTTTTTTTTGGATGGGAGATCATCAAATGACTTCTCTCGCTCTGGGCGGAGCGGGAGGGCATGTCAGACTTTTACTGACTAAAACCTACCCGTGTTCCTTCAGTTTCCTGTGTCGGGGCCACGGTAACTCTTTCGAACACCCCCTGGCCCTAGCGGACCCCGTCAATAGTGCTGACATCTCTTTGAGGTGCGCGTTGAACACAAGCTACCCATTGTTCGCCGCCCGCAAGGCCGCACCAATGGCTGGTGGCTGGGAATTGGCTATCAATTCCCGACGCCCAGAGCGTCTCTTGTGGCGACTAGGGGCGCGAAGGTTGCCTCTCCCTCACGCATTTCGCCTCCTCCTTCGCGAGCATAACTGCTTCGTAGAAGGAGGGATGGCTTCCCATGTACTCTCGCTCCGTACCATGCCTGCCATGGCCTACCATGTCCTACCATGGCCTGGACTCCCTAGTCCAGGCCATGGTAGGGCCGGACGGGAGAGATCGCCGTCGCCGATCGCTTCCACGAGGATACGGCGGTGCTCCACCCAAGCTGGGCAGACCTCCACCGTATGCTCCACCGTGTCAGTTTAAACATCTAGGTTACAAATTAGTTGACACAAACGGCGCGAACGAATTTCGTCCCGTATTCCATTCGCCGCAGTTTGATCAGAGCTTTATACGGGAACATAAATTGGAGCAGTCGCATAAAGTACTTCACTGTTCAAGCCATAAAGATATATTGTGACTACTGCATGCATGATTAATTAAAAAGAAATTGCATTTTTTTAGTATGGGTTAGTTACGGAACAGCGCGTTCGACGTATTCATTTGTTTATTTTTTTAAACGTAATCAACTGCTGTATTTTTATTTATAACTTGCCTATAATTATGTTTTCGATCATCTTCTTAATTATCTCTAAAATAAAACATACATCCGTCAACACTTTTCGAACGTCAAAATTACATGAGACAGTCCCCCAAAACGCCCGCCCTTCACCACTTCCTAGTGCTTTCGCTGGGAAGAAGAAGTGGCGCAACAAACTCCCCAGGAGCACAGCTGTCTGTTCAGTTAGAAGAACTTGATTCTATTTTATAAACAAAGCTATGTTGTTAGTTCTCGTGAAAATTAAAATCCTTTCTTGCAACCTGTTATCGGGAAAAGTTGTTTGCCTCACTATTAAATATCCAACTTACGTTGAAACGCTGGAACTGCTGGAAGACAATATTTTACGTAATAAGGTTTCTACCTGGTGAATACCAATTAAAATCTTAGAAGAGGGTGGGTAGCTTTCCTTCCATTCTAGATGCTGCAGGATTTCTTATACAACTTTTTTTAAATATCGGTGCTAGCACAGCAAAAATATCAGGCTGTTACTTATTCCCTGAATTCCCGGAATAATAATAATTCTGCACTTTTCTCCCAAATTTTGTCGATAACGATTAAAATATAAACATTACATAACATCTCGCCTGTAATCCCCGAAGGGTTAGGCAGAGGCGTCCCATGTAACAGGGGGCAAGCCTATTGCCGTCAACCGGGCACAAATCCAGACTCAGGGCTGCTACTGAAAATTCCAGATGGAAAACCTAATAACACTTTACCCGACCCGGGAATCGAACCCCGGGCCTAATATTGGGGAAATCTTTAACAACAGTCAATTTATCAAACAACATGAATGCTAAAACTAATATTTTTTCAACACAATTCTAGTCAACTTTACCCCGACCAGTTCTCTCAAATTAATAAACAAGTTTAAACATTGCTCGTTTTTTGTCCTGCTACCGTACAATTTGTGGTTTAATTAAACCGTTCCGGTCCAAAACCGGCGCGTCGTGCCGTTTTCCGTGTCATGTTAAGTCTAGGTTATATTTTGCATAGATTATGTTCTCGCAGAGATTGCAATACTAAGGTTGACATATCTTGGTGACGCTAACTTTGAAACCTTGGTACAGCTAAGTGCAGGGAAGCTGCGTGGGATTGGTAAAGCAGGTTGTGCAACCAGAGCTGAGTGTATACCTACGAAAGAAATCGACACATAAGATCATGAAAGAGTCGTCTAATTTAAACATTTTTTACCGAAGAAAATAAAAGAGGAGGCTTTCAAGTCGAGGCGTATTTTTTTTTCTTTTTTTATATGTATGACCACGCATAACTTTTTACAGAATAGTCCGATTTAAGCGATTCTTACTTCATTCGGGAGGGTATACCTCAAAGTTGGTCCTATGTAATATTAATTTTGTTTGGGTGGTTTTTTAGGTAGCTTCAATAACACTTATTTTTCCCTCTTAGTTTATGTGGATGATGTACTAAGTTATTAAACCTCCTGTCATTGCAATTTACATAGCAGGTAGGTAGTGGTATTCGAATTTGAGTGGGGTATATCACAACTACAAAATGAAAAATAACTTTGGTCTCGGAAGTCGGTGTTAAAAAACGAAAATACGAAACCAAAGACACCGACTTCCGAAATCAAAGTTATTTTTCACTATGTAGTGTTTTTTTGGAAGGCGGTTTTATGTTTTGAATTTTTTTTTGTCGTCTCAATCCTCGTGTTTGGTCGTCAAGGCGTATTGTAGGTACTGTGCAAACTTTGGGCACGCAACGTCTAAGCATTCAGACCATCATCATCTGCCTAGCCTTTTCCCAACTATGTTGGGGTCGGCTTCCAGTCTAACCGGATGCAGCTGAATACCAGTATTTTACATGGAGCGACTGCCTATCTGACCTCCACAACCCAGTTACTGGGTAATACGATACCCCTTGGTAAGACTGGTTGTCAGACTTTCGGGCTTCTGACGACCCGTAACGACTGTCAAAGATACACGAATGACAGCCGGGACCAACGGCTTAACGTGCTTTCCGAGGCACGGAGGGGTCTTGATATGTAAAGATGGTCACCCATCCACGGACCAACCGCGGCAAGCGTAGCTTAACCTGACCGATCGACCCGTGCGGCTGTTATTTCTTAGCCACAAGCCCCTCTAAGCATTCAGACCAAACTGCCAAATATCAAATTCACGGTTGACACGAACCTCTCTAAGGGCGAATTTCACCAATGAAACTAATCACGATAAACGCATCTAAGTTGCTGTCAATCTCATCATTGTTGTGGAATATTGATAATAACAGCTTTTGGAACCACGTTAGATGTGCTGATCATGTTCAGGTGCATTGATGAAATTCGCCCTAAGTCAGCTAACTACAACGAACGGTCGAAGATGCAACTGTGAGCATTGCCTTTATATATCTCTAGTCGCTTTTCGATATTATATGTAAGTAAGTGGAGGTGATCTAATCTCTAAATCACACATCTTCTAAATGTGCAACACCCTGAATTTTTTTTCTGTAAGTAGGTTTATACAAACACTTTTACACGTCAAACATTTTTTTTTTAAACTAGATGAGGCCAGCGTTTCCTATCTGACTACTCTGAGAAGAAAGGCCGAAACAAACTCAGAGGTCACAGTCTCTTTTAAAGTCCAGACATAATCTTGGTCAGATCATCTGAAGACCATGTAGGTTGGTGTCTGAAATGGTCTTTTGAGGAACCACACAGATTGAGTGGACCTGTCCAGTCAGTGCAAGCATCTGTCAGTAATCAAATCAAAATGAACACAATTTATTAAAAATGGCTGCACGACGGAAACTACATTTAGCAGTTTTAATGTTCGGTATCATAAAAACACACAAACCGGAATACCTGTTTAAAAAAATTAACTGGAGGCACGAGCACTACGGCTACTCTGCTCGATCCACGTCTAACCCGATCTCGATGCCTCGACACAGGACCGCAGCCTTTAGAGGATGTTTCAAGTATGCCGCTTCTCGCTGCTGGAATGATTTACCACCTCCAATAAGATCCCTGAAAACAAAGCAAAATTTTAAGTTACATCTGAAAAAAATCCTATTAGAAAAACAAAAGTATGAGCAGCAGATATTTTATAAATAATACTCACATAAGGTTTGTCATCTATGTGTAAGGTATATCAATATCCAGACGGCTTGAGGCGGCATAACGATGCGTCGAACGCGTCTCGTATATGTGGGTACTTGGGTGGTATTCCCTAAAATCCTCACTTTTGTTCAAACGACAACTGAGACGCAAGCGCAAGCCGGTTCCCCACCGTCGCAGTGGTGTTTGGCGGGTGAAACTCACTGCCTATAATCACGCGTGACGCGCCACTTGACCTCACAGGACTCGTGCGCCGCGTGCGCCCCGCACCGCAGCCCAGCTCACACACGTCATCACGCTCATGGGCGCGGTGGGGAAGTGCCGCTGCTGTGTGTCTCTGTCTACCTTGTTATTGTATTTATAATGTTGTGAGGTGTGAGCGTGAGCGCGGGAGACGCGAGGATGAGGGTGGGAGCGAGACGAAACACTTGACGTTCTATTATTGTAACAATAATTTATGTTTCAGGTAGGTACATTATTTATGCACGCACCTGCGATGCCTACGGAGTCTTTTTTGGGTTATTTCATAATATTTATTCATACCTGTATTTGGTTGTATAGTTGCAGTATATTTTAAGTTGTTACTGGTTCTTTTGTTTTGTTATGTAACTATTTATGTATTGATCACTGAACCTGACCTGATTTCCGTACGTCTTTTTTTCGGGTAACCACTGAAAATCAGCGCTGTGCTGTGGGTCCCTCATAGCACAGCATCATGCTGAGTGGAAGCCTTCTTGTCGCAGTCATGACGTGCAGCTTCCGACTATTTCTGTTTTGAGCTCGTGATTATAATGTGGTTCTATTTTGTTTTATTTTTTCTGTTTATTCTTATCGTTTTGTATGCACGTGTTTCTGTGACAAATAAACCTATTTTTCTTTCTTCTTTCTTCTTTCTTTCTTTCTTTCTAATCGTACAGCTCAACGATTCGAGGAACAATACCAAAGAAAGGACATTTGGGTAGGCCGCATAATTTACTCAAACTGGCAAACTATGATTAAAGCTGAGAGAAATAAAAACAAGGACCCACATAGTCTTCACATTCACAGTAATTAAAATAATATAACATTTTACAAAGTAAATATTCATGTCATTGTATATATAAAATTCATCAATGACAGTGTACCTACATAAGAAAAAAAAAATAGCAAAAAAAAAAAATTAATTGGAGCAGCTCAATCCTACGCCTTTTTGTCATCAATGTAATCTTTAACGGTATAAAAGGCTTTCTGGCACAACTTACGTTTAATAAATGATTTGAATTTATTAAGGCTCTGATCTTGAACAGGGCTTGGAAGTTTATTATAAAAACGTATACATTGACATCTGAACGAGCCACCTATTTTCTTGAGCCTTGTTGTAGGTACAACAAATTTGTGTTTGTTCCTAGTGTTCATATTACGGATATCACTGTATTTTTTAAACAATTTTATATTTTTATGGGCATATAAAAGATTTTCAAAAATATACTGAGAAGGCACAGTTATTATATTAATCTCCTTAAATTCCTTTCCTTAAATTATTGTGACAATTTATACTAACTGCACTTCGAGTGGACCAGTCCCTAACTAACATAAATTATTCCAGTTACGCAAACCCGGCAGAGACAACATATATAATTATGTGTCCGGGAAAACATATTATCGATGTTATCTGCGAATGCAATTTGTAGTCTGTTTTATAGGTCGTAAAACAAGTTTGGATAAGGGGGTTACTGCCAAGACAATCCCAATATGATCTTAGTGGTTATTATGGTAGAAGTCCTAAATTCTTTAAGAAATATACTTATTGATGCTACAATTACGTTGGTACGCAAATACATAAACACACAGATTTTTTTTTTACAGATAGTGTTTGAGATTTTTAATTGAATACTGTATGCGAATCTTTTCGTCTCCAGTACAAAAATTATATTGTGTAAAAGTTGTTAAGGGGGCCTGGTGACCTGACATACAGGTTTTCTAAAAACTTAGTTTAGGCACCAGTCTTCCACAAATTAATTATGAAATTGTGTCTGAAGACTATGTGATAACGTTTCTTGTAATTTGTGGTAAGAAAATAAATTTAAAAAAATAAAAAATATAAACATTAGTTTGTATAACATCTGATAGAAGGCATGTAGAAATAGTTATTACATACATAAACTCACGCCTTTTTCTTGTGGGGGTTGGCAGAAACTACAGAACGCCACCTGCTACGATCCTTACATACCTACTCCTTTAGCTTCGTTTACGTTCATACATCTGGTAATACACGCACGCCGGTTGCGAATAGTAGATTACGCACCTGACCTTTTGGAAGATTTTATTGATTGCAATTAACATTTTGTTAGCTTATGGCACACGCACATTATTTATGAGGGGTTTGCTTAGATTAGAAATAATAGACAAGAGAATCAGAAGTCTAAGCTCCGATTAGCAACAATCTTCAGGGCCCATAGATTTATGAATAGTCTTAAAACTAAGAATATTTTTTTTTTCATTTGGTACAGGAAGCTTGCGCGGTGGTCCCATTTTATTAACCTTGCTTGGGTAGTTCGATAACACGTAGGTATTTAATCCACTTTGTGTATCTTGATGATGTAGGTAATAATAATACTTCCTGTCACTGTAGTTTACATAGCAAGTAGTGGAATATGAATTGGTGTGGGGTAGGTTAAAAATTAAAATAAAAAACGTTTTTACAAAAAAAAAAGACTTCCAAAAAAAAACACAGTTACAAAGTAAAACATAACATAAACATAACTTTAATTTCAGAAGTCAGTGGCAAGAAAATAAAATACAGATGACTTCCGAAATTATAGTTATTTTTCACTTTGTAGTGTTTTTTTTTTTTGGAAGTCGGTTGTCGATCTCAAAACTGTAACACTTTTTATTAGTTTTAAAGTTAATAGAAATTATGTTCTTAACCGACTGCGCGACAGTACATTAAATAATAGTTTTTTTTTGTTTGTTTTGTTATGTCCAAAATTTTTTTTTGTACGCCATAAAAGGCAAAACATGTAGATCCAGTTCCCGAATGTTATTTTAACACCATGCAAATGTTTTGTAGTACTCATGTTTTACAAAAAATAAATATCTTAATAATATATATTATCTCGTTCTTTTTTTCGTAAATAAGTTTTTTCAATGTTACAATCGTTCTACGTTTACTCCGCGCGTTCGTGCTAGGCCCACAATAATTATGTTCCGCAATTAATAGGCAATCACATCGAGAAAAAATCTGATATCCCTATAACTGTGACACACAATTCACCTCTAGGAGGCCGCTCCACAGTTAAAGAAAAGAAACAAGAAAGAAAATACATTTATTTAGCACGGACTAACAGGCACACAACATAATATACAGCAGACAAAAATAAAAAAATAAAAAAGAGGATATTCAGATGCATCTAATTTTCCATATAGTAAAAGCGAACTGGATACTGGCTGGATAGCGATAGCTGTTGCGTAAAACGAGTTAATTTGTCACAGCAGCAGTTAAAAGTTCCGGTAACTAGATTCACTACGTAACATACACGATATACTTGGAACATCGTTACAGACAACAAATTGGCACTCTTCTGCCGTTTTTAATTGAAATAGTTCAAACTTAGAGCGTTTTTATTTTAGTGGACAAATGCAATAAAGCTCCACGCTAAAAATGAATGTACACTGTACAGTCGAACAAGCTATTTGATAAATAGGCAGCAACTATCATTAACAGTGTGCTGAGTCAATTATTTTACATCACTCTCTTAAGACGCAGATAAATGCCAACGGCCTAGAGTGCATAGCTTGCGTGTTCTGTGTTAAGTTCACGCAACGCATCGTAAGTTCAACCAGTAATTAAATGGGACTCGCCCATCAAGGAGCGCTGTCCCAAATTAGACGCATTATTAATTTATTATACGAACAACTAAAGGTATTATAATAAAACACGTATATTAAAACATAAATAATTAAATTAACTTTAAAATGGCGCAGGGATCTTCAGTTTAAGCTCATTAAAAGTCGGTTATTGTCGCCTTAAGTACCTATGCTATAAGCTTAAAAGTTAAAACGCACACAGTAAAGCCAAGCGCACATTACTGCCGCAACCCTTTTTATACAAAACAATACGGTACGGCTCGTCTGTAGTGTGCGTTGGTTCATAGAAATATACGAAAGTGATGAAGGAGGATTTTTGCAATGCGTTGCGTTGATGTGCGGCCCGTCCTAATTTGCGCTAAGACTTTAAAAGAAAATATTTTTGACTGTACACAAAATAACTTGTTCTACTGTACATTGATGTTAAAATCAACTATGTACCACACGTATTTTCCTTAATCTGCTCTGTCCTTTGCAGACTTTCAAAGTTGCACGGAAAACTATTTTACTTAGGCTAAGTGCATTTTAAAGCTGTAACAACTTTATCCATCTAGAACTTAAGCTAACAAATGAGGTACGTTCAGACACGGAACTTTCTTTGTATAAATGAAGCAAAGTTGACAGCTCAAGTTTGCTTCATTTACAAAGAAGCTTCCATGTCTGAACGTTTTCAAACTTAAAAAAACAGCATTTTTTATAATTAGAATCGAGCTTAAAAGAATACATAATCAGCCTATAATGTTCCCACTGCTGGGACACAGGCCTCCTCTCGGTGAGAGGGAGTAGGCCGTAATCCACCACGCGGGCCCAGTGCGGGTTGGTAGAAGTCACACGTCTTCGCATTTTTGGTTCTAGGACATGCCGGTTTCCTCACGATGTTTTCCTTCGCCGTTTTGAGAGCAGTGGTATTGAAATTATTTACACAAAGTAAAGTGTCTGCCTGGGTTCGAACTACAACTCGTAAGTCGCGGCCGTTACCACTGGGCCACCACTGCTCCCGTCACCTACAAGCGTGAATGTGATTAATTAATTTATTGCCTATACATAAATAATAATTATATTGTATACTAGCTGTGCCCCGCGACTTTGTTCGCGTGGATGTCGTAAGATACACAATATGCTAAAACAACAGCCACATTTTAATAAAACTCCCTCGTCCCCGGACCAGTCGCCAACCGTAGGTCGCGTTGAATCGCCCATCCGCGCTATTACTTCGTTTTCGCTTCCGTCCGCGCTATTACTTTTTACTTTTTACTCGGCTCCTAAGGTCGTAGCGTAATGTTAAATAGCTTATAACTATCCTCGAAAACTGGGTTACCAAATGGAAAAAAAAAATTCAAATCCGACTTTTTGTTCATAATTTCATGGGTTTTAATTTTTTGCGTGGAACCCTAATTATTTTTCTAAAATAAAAGTTGCCTTAGTTACCTGCTGTAAAGGAGTACCTATTAAATTCTATTCTGCAAAGCTTTATATCCTGGAAAGTAGCACCTGTAAAAAAATTTGAAAGCCAATTTAGCCAAAACAAAGAAATAGACATTCAAAACAGAAATACAATTCGCAAACGTTTCCTAAAGCTCCGAAAGTCTTTATAAAGAGCATCCGAAGCGATTGTAATTAATTATAACAACTTGTGAAGGCCGGAGTTTGTTGACCTTTGTGAAACAAAAGGGTAACCGTTTAAATCGTGGTTTAAATAGACGGTATAAGCGTGATTTATCTATACAAATAAATAAAATTGAAGTGTCCGTTTGTAATGTCAAAATAACAACTTTTTACTAAATGCATAAGAAAGTATAAACGGTACTTATAACAAATTCTTTTTGCGTTTGGTAGCCCAATTTTCTGGGATAGTTATAAGTTATTTAATATTACGCTACGACCTTTAGGAGCCGAGCAAAAAGAAAAAAGTCAGAAAGAACGATAAGCGAAAACGAAGTAATATCGCGGGCGGCCGATTCAACGCGACGGTTGGCAACGGGTCGGGGGACGAGGGTTTTACTAAAATGTGGCTGTGTATTTTAGTATATTGTGTATCTTACGACATCCATGCGAACGAAGTCGCGGGGCACAGCTAGTTATACATACGTTTCGTTGGTACCTACTATAGAAATTGTTTCAACGGTTTCAACACAATTTTTATGCGTCTCCTGTCTCATATTTTAATGTGAAATATTATTTATTTTTAACACTTTTTTGTTTTTAAATATTTTAGCGCTCTTATGCATGAAATGTCAAATACTGAATTACCCACATATGAAGTTTGTTTCTAAGCTAAAAAACAGTACCTATTTTTTTTCTTGACAAAATTGTGTGTCATAAAATAATTTGAAAAAGGCACAAAACAACTCGTTTATCCAAATAAACTACGACATCATAATCAATTTATCCTTATACATGTACAACATGTCCTGGAATTCAATACAAAACTTCTTAAGGGGTCATTGTACTCATCATTATGAATAACTTTTACTATGGGACAAAACCTGGAATCGTGAAAAAATCAGCTGTTCCCTACACTTATGTTCGCATAACTCGTCAAAATGTAGGGAACACCTGATTTTTTTGCAATTCCAGGTTACTTTTCTTTTCAGGGTTTCTTTTACAATGGTAAAAGTTGTTCGTAATGATGAGTGAAGGACATATATACAAATAAATAAAATTGAAGTGTCTGTTTGTAATGTTAAAATAACAACTTTTAACTAAATGCATATGACAGTGAAGACAGAATACGATACTTATAACGAAAAAACATTTTATGTTTGTGAGTCTGTTCGTTTCTTCCGGATAATCTCCAAAACGACAGATCCGATTTGACGGGACCTTCGCTGGCAGAAAGCTGATGTTATAAGGAGTAACTTAGGGTACTTTTATTTTAGAAAAATAAAAACATCCGATCCAACAATTCCAATAAATTGACATCCATGCGGGTGAAGCCACGGGTGACAGCTAGTTATATAAATACCTACAAACCCCACAGTTGTCTAACCTTCATAACACAATGTTTATTACCATCGATCAGACTACATAAACATTATTAGGTCATAAACCCTTTAAACTCATGTCAATGCCACTGCTATTTCCATAAAAACATACTTTTTACCCCATTTTCAGGGTTATTTCACGAAGAAGGTAAAATTGTTTTACGGCTGAACTTCTATGACTACGCTAATTTCGTGGTCGTAATTTTATTGTGTGTTGACACGAAACCATATGGATCCATATGGATGTAAACACGCGGTGTTTACTTATGGTAAAAGCGCCAGGTAGCCCGGAAAATTCAAATTTTCTTACGTTTTTTGCAATTTGCAAGTCAGTATTAGGTTATATGTTGATCAAAATATGGTTCACGACCGTAAAAAGTATGTATTTACACAATTATAATAATTAAAGTCATCAATACAACTGTTTAAGACCAGGTAATTCTATTGAATGACTATTTCATAAAATCTTGACCATTAGGATTATACAAACTTAAGGAGTTGTATTACTGATTTAGATGATTGTAATTCTGTAAATGCATATTTGTTACGGTCGCGTATGATATTATTAACATACTATTTAACAGGTATTAATTGTATCAATCTGCCTAGCCTTTTCTCAACATATTGAGGTCGGCTTCCAGTCTAACCGGATGCAGCTGAATACCAGTATTTTACATGGAGCCACTACCTATCTGACCTCCACAACCCAGTTACTGGGTAACATGATACCCCGTGATAAGACTGGTTGTCAGACTTTTGGGCTTGTAACTTCCCGTAACGACTCTAAAAGATATACGAATGACAGCCGGGACCAATGGCTTAACGTGCTTTCCGAGGCACGGAGGGGTCTCGATATGTAATGGATGGTCACCCATCCATAAACCAACCGCGAAAAGCGTATCTTAACCTTCGATCGACCCGTGCGGCTGTTCTCATTTAGCCACTAGCCACTTACATGGTCTCCTCTGTATAGAAAATTTTGGGAAATTGATATTCCGTGATGTGCATTAAAAGTAAATTATTGTACTTTCTAAATATTTAAAATAACAACAAAATTAATCCCAGTTTTTTATTTATATTTGGTTCGTTTTGATATTTATTTTTGTGACCATGAAAATTATACAGGGTGGCTGATGGGATGACGCACAATCTGTTACCATGGATTCAATACCTGATTCTGGATTCGTCGGTTATTAAAAAAAAAACAGTGGTTTCCTAAAAACCTACGCGGTCAAAATTGAACAGCAAATTGTTTTTAATAACCAGCCATAAATTACAACGCAGGGGGTCCAGAATCATGTACTGAATCCATGGTAACAGATTGCGCATCAATGTCCCTGCCACCCTATATTTAGTTCGATTTGATATTAATTTTTGTGACCACAAAAAGTATATTAGGTACCTACTTTACCCAGTGTTGCACAACACATAACATAACATCCTGTTCTCCCCGGAGGGTTAGGCAATCAGAGGGTTAATCAAAGTATGCAAATAACCTGCAACCCTAATTGCGTAACACACCATCAAACAATCTGAATAATTTTGAAACATATTGCTAATCCATTGCTTCATATGTTCGAAAAATTTGTCTACTCAACAACATAAATAACGCAATGAATGTTGTTGAACTGTCAAAATGAAAACGATTCCAACTGTAAGTGTGTTACGCAATTTGCTTCAATATAACAAAACTCTCACGATTAATTTTACTTCCCTAGGAGTAAGGACAAGCAAAGGCAAGGAAGGGTAAGCAAAGGTAAGGGCAAGGATATCTAATCGACAAAAGAATGGCCGTATCTATATTTATGCGGATATAAATATTCAGTACATACGTACATCGGGATCGTTGCCTATAGGTCGGTTCCTAATGCCAACAGCTGGAAGCTTGAAGCATTCCATTTGTGAATATCTACTGGAAATTTATGGAAAATTCCGTTGTTCATGTCTTAGATTTTAATCTGATTTTACCTTTTGTGTGATCCTAATGCCCTGAAGCCTGAACTATTCCCTTTGCTTGACTGAATATTGAAAATTCTAAGCAAATTGTGAAATATACCCACTTTAGAATTTAATCTTGTTATTGGAGAAAATATAGGTAAGTAATGTAAGCCGCAAAAATATCGACAAAAATTAATGTATTGTCATCTTAAATTGAATTCATTTCTTCATTTTTCGTTTGATTGTTTATCTTTGTTCCTTAATATTGTAAGGCACAAAACATATTAAGTACACATTCAAATCAAATCAAATCAAATATATTTATTTCGGATTCAAAAATTATATCCATAGGTGTTAGTAACAATAAACTTAGCCTAGTGTTAGGACAGTTTTTCATAATAATTTAGTTTAAGCATGCGCGGCTGAGCCCCCGTCGCATGAACACTCATCCACTGCTTCAACAATGGAGAATCCCACCTGTTTGCCAACGCATACATTGGGTATTTAATCATAGCTACACATTGATACAATATTGTGGAGAATATACATTTTTTGACGTTAACTATAGGAATTTATTTTTTGTGTTTCTGAAAAGTTTTATAGCGATTTTCCACGCAATAAATTTGTAGGCGTTACTATTATCTGTTGCCCGCGGCTTTGCCCGCGTGGATGTCAATACTTTCTTATTTGAATCAAATTTTGTTCACAATTTCATGGGTTTTAATTTTTTTGCGCGGAAACTTTTTTTTTTTTTCTCTAAAATATAACTAGCCTAACTTACTCCTTATAACATCTAACTGCCAGTAAAAGTCCCGTCAAAATCGATCCAACCATTTCGGAGATAAGACGGGACAAACAGACAGACAGACAGAGAACAATTTTAAAAATTGATTTTTTCTGATAAGTATCGTATCTACTTTTGTTAAAAAGGTGTTATTTTGACACTACAAACAGACACTTCAATTATATATTTGTATAGATAATTATAAGTTCATACGACTAATGTTAATTTTAAGAAGTTATTTAATAGGTGTATTAGATACAAAAATCTCAACTTCATAACACAAAAAAATAATATTCTTAAATTGTATCTTGGGTACATTACTAGTCGACAGCGATGGGGAGGAATTTTTCGGCACCATATTTTAGTTTTTTTTTTTATAGTTTTACTTAGGTTAGGATAATAATATTTTTATGTTAATAATGTGTTAGTAAAAATATTACAATATTTATAAAAATAAAGAGTAACACAAACTCACACAACACGCGCAGCATGACCACCATCGGATATCTATGACCACCATAGAAACGAGTTTTGTCGACGGAAGAATAGGCAAAATGACAGAGTGTAGAAATATATCTAACGTCTAAACATGGCGATGTGTCATTTTGTCTCTTCTTCCATCGACAAAACCCGTATCTATGGTGGTCATGCTACGCGTGCTAGAGCTAGACCACCACCTCTTAACGCAGTATTATTGTAATCTTACTTCAGTGTGGGAAAGAGATGGAGCTAGACGTCCTGTATAGCTTCATCTCTTTCTCACACTGAAGTAACATTTAAATAATACTGCTTTAAGAGGTGGTGGTTGGCCCCCTGAAGTTGTTACCCGACTGCGGCGAAGCCAAGGAGCGTTATTTACTTACAAAACCTTTCTCGACGTACCTACCTACAGAATGTATCCTGTACACAACACCAAAATCAAATACCATTTCAAATTCATTGCAGGCTGTCCAGAGCTCGTTGGTAAAACAGCTCAGGCTGCCGTCGCCGCGTCGATGCAATGCAATCCCAACTATTGGCTATTTGAACGGCCACGACAATCATACTGCCTTTCAAAAGGTTTTGATATGGCTCAACCTCTATTTCCAACGCTCCATTCGAATCGTGTGTACGGAGGGTATTTGAGGATTTAGAAGAAATCCTTTATTTGTGCTTGGTTCTTTTGTGTTTTGAATTTAGATTTTTTGGGTAACGTGCCAATGTCTTAAGGCGAAAGCGCCAGGATAGCCCGCGAAATTCAAATTTTCTTACGTTTTTTTTGCAATTTGCAAGTCAGTATTAAGTTGTATGTTGATTAAAATATGATTCGCAACCATAACAAATATGTATTTACATAATTAAAATCATTAGAATCGGTAATACGACTTCCATAAGTTAGTATAATCCTCAAATGTCAAGATTTAGATTAAAGTCATACAACTCTCTAAAATCAACTAATCCCATTGAATGACTACTTCATGAAACGCAACGGATTTTAATGCGGTTTTCACCATCATTTCGAGAATTTATTCCGGAAGGTTTATGTGTATAAAACATTCATATTTAACATTGATATAGCTCAGAAATAACGATGTTTTGACATGTCGCCACATCAGTTATACATTGCTTGCACTCGTGCGAAGCAGCAAGCGAGTCACTAGTATTTACATAAATGCGGTCATAATACCTTCTTTTTCTTTGCGGGCACTGAGATACCTACGAATTCTACAGTATCTACCTGATAACTAATAGGTATCGTCTTACGACACCCACGGGATAAGACCTCCCCATCTATTCTTAGCATCTTGCAGTCCATTAATTTGAAAGTATAAATATAAAGCCACCAAAGGTACGGCGTATTTTTTCTTACATGACATTTTTTATAAACAAATATAATATGAGTTTTCAAATCAGGCACACACTTTAAGTTAGGTATGAACGTTTTGAACTTTGAATAAAAACACCAAAATGCTGAATTTATGATTAACACCATAAATCCTCCAAAATAATTATTGCAACACATGTACGTTATCTCCGCCATATTTTTTTTATCAATTAAGGACGGATTTTTCAATAGCTGGATAACTTTCAGATGAAGAATAAAAGTAGTGTGTTGACATAATTATTTTCTATACAAGAACTGTCAAACTATCATATATATTCCACAGATAAAACATATCTGACGGTTGAAAAAATCAGCCCTGAAACAATTCATAAAAATACACTATAGAACACACTAGCTCTTGCCCGCGACATCGTTCGCGTGAAAGTCGTACGACACCACAATATACTAAAACAATAGACACATTTCCCGCCCGCGCTATTATTTCGTTTTCGATTCTTTCTGACTTTTTTCCTTTTTGCTCGATAGCCGTCTTCAAGAATTGGGCTGTCAAATAAGAAAGACGTGGACGAATTCTTAATTTTATAGTTACTTAGCAGCTTAAGTTATATTTAAATTACTTATTAGCGAATAGGCTAGATTGTAATGTGAATGAAGTATCTATCACTGAGTCCCACTTGCGTGTTCATGGGTTATCCTATATAACTCGGAGTTAACAGCTAACTCAGGGATAATCAAATAATTCATCTTGCGCCACCAAGAGTTAGAGGTAAACCTAGAGTTAAACTTTTAAATATTAAACCCACCGATGTGGAAGAGTTACGTCGCTAAACTCTGGGTTAGTGTAAGTAATGTCAAAATAAATTGAAGTTATGAGGTCCCACTGATAACTGATTTTGTATTTTATATTGGTCGACGTTGTAGTAAGTGAAAATTCGGTTTTATATCAGCAGGCAATATATTCATGAACTCATATAAAAATAAATACAAATTATAAAAAAACTTAAAACATATTTTTCCATATCTGACGTTTTTGTCAATCAATAAATTAAGTCTCCATGGAAACCACCTACAATCGATTAAAATGAAATATCATGTTATAAAATTTAAAGACAAGAAAGAATTACGTATCGTAATGTAGTGTAAAAGAGATGGGTATACAATTTTCGTTCATTATTCGTTAATTAATTTATGGTCGGATTACATATTAGGCCATAGACACTGCAATCCTATTTTATGTTTCATCGATTGAACTGCAATGTTCCCAACTCAAAAATCACTACTGTCAAGTTATCTAACCTGGTGTTACTTTTTAGTGGTGCAACGCGTAATAAGAGTTAAAATGTTAATTACTTAACTCCGAATTAGCAAACTCTACATTTATTCATTTAATCCGACTAAACGTGCAAGTGGGCCTAAGAGTGTTATCATTTCCGATAGTCATTTTTTTTTCGAAAAAAAAAATACCATCTGATTTTGACACTACCAGAATTTCGTCAATTGAACTGCAATGTTCCCAATTCAAAAGTCACTATTGTCAGGTTATCTAACCCGGTGTTAATTTTAATTACTTAACTCCGAGTTTACAAACCCTTCATTTATTCATTTAACCCGACTAAACATGGAAGTGGGCCTAACCGTAATACTTTATAAAAGAACAAAAAAAATCCAAAATATTTTTTCTAATCCAGCTGGTAGTTCCAGGGAGAGAGACAGCACGTTAAAAAAAACAAACAATAACAATCTTTTCACGCTTTATTACACATGTTAGTAAAGACATAGATATTACCTATAGATTAGTGTCGCCCACCGCGTAAACCTAACAAAAACAGAACGATTTTTCTTCTACCATAATCCAATATGGGTGTAATATTATGAGGGTTTATTAGTCATTCTACGTCCATAATGTGTCGTTTATACGAGAAAATATGAGAAACGAGCGGAATATTAAGTATTAGGAAAATTGCTATCTACCCTCATCCTTTTATTGCCTGTAATGACATTAACAGAGACAATTTAATCTTTATTAATAATAAAAATCTAATGGAATTATGAATCATAAAATTCTGAGCTATGTACGCAACAGTGACTGACTTTGTTGTTTGCTTTATTTTCTTAGTTCTTAAAGTATATTCGCTTTGCAATAATACCATTAATAAATGCAGCATCCAAAAAGTATGTAGTCTAACCTGCATCAAAAACCTGTATCTTACACAACCGTCTTATCCTTTCTACCTGCTTGAGCGATTTTCTTACGCTCGCCCTAGCGACGCACAGTGTAGATCACACCTCAGATCCCTCCTTAAATCCCATCCTCATAAAACAAGCTACTATTCTTATTCCTTCTCTGTCTATGCTGTAAGATTGTGGAACTCACTTCCGCCTAGCATTCGTGATTTAAAATCTATTTCTCAATTCAAATATCGAGTAAAAGAGCATTACCTTTTCTCTCAACTGTGAGAATTTATATACATATTTATATTTATTTAGGTTTATAGCATCTTTATTTTAATTTTTGTCTTACATATGTGTAGGTATATTTAATATTTTAGTTTAAGACGTCACAAATCGTATTCTTCTCTTCTTGTTCTCATACACTATTGTCTACATTTCTTTTTCATTTCTCCTTTCGCAGGTCTGCTGGAAGAAATTTCTTAAGAAATAAGCAGTACCTTTGTACTCAATACTTATAATGTCGTATCTCTATATGTTTTATTGTGTGTACATTAATAGTAAAATCAATAAATAAAACTTCCAAAGAATTTAACCAGAGCCATGACTCACCAAACTTTTGCGATTTCCTGTCTTTATAGACATGATTTTTATCAAATAAAAAATTACGCGAAACAAAAATATTCATAAATATTGAACATTTAAACTCGCTTTATCGAAACTGGGTCAAACTGGTGGGGCACTGACAAAATTAACAGAACACTCGGCAGTTACTGGCAACCCTACCAACTCAGCCCATAGCACTTATTGACATCCCTACCAACTGAGCCAATCTCCAGGCACTTCCGTTGACAATCTTATTAGAATTCAAATTGCTTCCGATTTAAGGAGAAAGCGCCAGGGTAGCCCGCGAAATTGAAATGTTCTTACGTTTTTTATAATTTGCAGGTCAGTGTCTGGTTGTAGGTTGATAAAAATATGATTCGCGGCTGTAAAAATATATATTGACAGAATTATAATTATTAGAATCATCAAATACTACTCTCTAAATTAGAATTGGCCTCAAATGTCATGATTTCATGAAATAGTCATTCACAGGGTAGTTTAATGTTAAAGAGTTGTATTAATAATTTTGCTGATTATTATTCGTCAATACATAATTGTTATGGCCGCAAATTATATTTTGGTCAACATAAACCTGATACTGGCCTGCAAATTGCAAAAAAACTTAAGAAACTTTGAATTTCGCGGGCTACTTTAGCGCACCTGGCGCTTTCACGTTAAGGGTAGGTACCTACTGTTAATTTGTCATTATTACCGAATTAGTGTTAGTGGGGCTTGTGGCTAAGTAGCCACAACGCCAGCCAGCCAGCCGCATGGGTCGATCGATCAGGTTAAGCTACGCTTGCCGCGGTTGGTCCGTGGATGAGTGACCATCCTTACAAGACATACCAAGACCCCTCCGTGCCACAGAAGTCACGTTAAGCAGTTGGTCTCGACTGTCATTCGTGGATCTTTGACAGTCGTTACGGGTCGTCAGATGCCCGAAAGTCTGACAGCCAGTCTTACCAAGGGTATCGTATTACCCAGTAACTGGATTGTGCAGGTCAGAATAGGCAGTCGATGTAAAATACTGGTCTTTAGCTGTATCCGGTTAGACTGGAAGCCGACCCCAACGTAGTTAGGAAAAGGCTAGGCAGACTATTACCAAATTAGTGGTTAGAAATATATATTTATTATGAATTGAAACAATGCATATAGTAGTACTGAATATTTAACTGTAGGTTTTCAAAAAGCGTTTGGAAAGTTTCCAAAAAATGCTTTTTTAACACCAAAAACTTCCGTGCTATCATATCTAACATGTTTCAATTAGAAAAATTACTTAATAAAGTTCTTCGTATCCTCAAGTACAAAAGAAAGCAAGAATAACTTGCGTAAAACTTAGACAAGTTAAATAAGATTCTCTAAGGAGTAATTAGAACTTTAAGTCACAGTCAAGCGGTTTTTGCAACATATCGCCTCCATTAAGCTTTTGTGAATAATGTATAGTACCGTAACATCGAGCAGGTAGTTTCAATCCTGTGTTAGGATCATTAAGGGCCTATGCTACCTCAAATGGCTTAGTATGATCCACCGTCAAGTCAAAAATCTTGCAGCTTTAGTTTTGAAATAAATATATGGCAAAGTTGAGGATTAATTTTAAGTACTATGTTAGGCAAAAACACGATTCCATAAAATTTTCTTGATTGAAAAAAAATCCAGTTACCTCCAAACCGAACAATAAACCGCTGGTATTCAAAAAATACTTCATAATAGATCATGAAACTTTGCATACTAACTGAACTAACTATAAAGCAGATTTTATGTTTTTTTATATTTTTAAATTACTATTATTTTCACCGTAAAATGCAATTACCTAAACTATCGGTGCTCCCTGCCGCCCAGCACTGCACTCAGTCCCGCTCTCACTCAGTTCGCGAACAGTATCGTGCGAGCGAGACAAAGAGTGAATTTTAGCTGAGGTAGTATAGGCTCTTAAGTCTTTGTATGTCAAAACGCAGATACGCGAGATACAATGGCTTTATAACTGTTTCTGTAATTAAAAATACGAGTGGTTAGTACAAAATCCAATTGTCAGTCAGTCAACAAACGTTTGTTTTATGAACCCACAATATCAAGGTCTTTAATGGAAAGAAAGTTAAAAAGTGAATCAATCGAGGAAGTAAATATTTGTTAGTAATTTTACTTACCTACATAAGTACCTTAATAGAAAACCCAAGGTCACGATACAAAACAAACCTTAACCTTGACACAAGAAACGCTAAACAACGATGGAACTTATAAACTACCTACTAATTAATTTAATTTAGCCCTTGTGTAGTATTTTTATCTTACGAAGCGACGCGCGCTTTACTTAACCAAGTGTACAAACACGCTGTGCATGTGTGCGTGAAGACGAGCAGCGTCAGCACATAACACACACACGCACACATACTCACTTCCGACTTCGCCATTTTCTCATACGGTACCGAGAGCATTCACAGCGTGTTTGTACACTTGGTAACCACAAATAAAGCGCTTGTCGCTTCTCCAGATAAAAATACTTGTACCCACGGGCGATTTTTTTTCTGCACTGGATTTTCAACGTATTGCTCAGCGTCGAGAGTTGAAAATCCAACAGTGTGTTTTTTTGACGCACTGGGTTGAAATCTGTTGGATTCTCAATGCTCGGCTCAACACCGAACGTCGAAAACCCAGTGTGCCATAAAAAACTGTCGCGGTAATAAATCGCCCGTGTGAACCCAGGCCACTAAAGAAAAGATAGGGCCACACTGGAACATCTTTCCTGTGAATGCTCGACGCTGTGTTCAATAAATCTTGGCTATTGAGCATTAATTTGTAAAATTCCATATTGTTTTACCCACAAATTATGAACTAACTACCTGTGCCCTGCGGTTTTACCCGCATAAGTCTCGATTCCGTAAGAATATCGATATAAAAAGTATTGTATGTCCTAACCCAGGTCATGATCTACCCATGTGCCGAATTTCATCCAAATCCGTTCAGCCGTTTTAGCGTGAGAGCGTCACAAACAAACAAAGTCAATTTCGCATTTATAAATTTTATTAGTTACAGGATATGAGGCGCACGTGCCATTTTTATGAAATGTTACCCAAACCGACCTTATATGGCTATGTTCTTCAGAAAGGTCAGGTGCGTACATACCTATTACTCGCAACCAGCGTGCATGTATGACCCAGATGTATAAACATCAACGAAGCAAACTCAAACTCAAAACATTTATTTTAATTAAACCAATTACAGGCACTTTTGAATTGTTAAAGAATCAGTCAGTTAGTCAGAAAATTGAAGCTAGTCGCCCATTCCAAAACGTAGATCTCTATGGAGAAGATTGGGCAAGAAACTCCATGGACACTCTTTAGCGGGAGCTCTTTTAAATCAAAATTATTATAAAATGTTCTTGTTGCTTCTATATGCGAGAACAATTTAAAAAACAATAACAATTAAAAACAATTCAAAATATAAGATTAAAAATAAACCCTGGCAGTTAAGAGATGACCAGTCTCCACTGACGGCACCCATTCACGAACATGACGCGTGGATCAACAGCATCCAGCTCAACCATTTTGTACGGAACCGAATGATCCAACACACAAGCTAAAGGAGTATGTAAGGATCGTAGCAGGTGGCGTTCGGTAGTTTAAGCCTGCCCCCATGGGAAGGAGGCTTACGCCTTCTTCCCTTTATCTGTATTATCCAAATTAGTTCGTGGTTTGAAAAATCAGTCTGAAAAAAAAACATCGAGCGTCTTGTTCGGTCAAAGGGTGGCACACAAGTCGTGCGGCTCGAGGTTCTGTTACAACTTATTTCTCATATGTATGACCTTTACACGAAAAACAAACAACCACGCTAGACGTAGGTAATAAAGATTAGGTTAAACAAAATCAGTTTTACAACATACATTGTTTACGAAAATTCTACATAAATTAGGCCTTAATGGGTAAATATACATAGTTGAATTATGGTTCGGTAAGTTTATTGGTTTACGGTTTAATTGTCTTGAATTAACTTCTAAGTGGAATGCTATGGGAGGAAGAAATTGTGTGCCTGTTTTTAACCGACTTTAAAAAAGGATGAGGTTCTCAATTCGGTTGTATTTTTTTATGTTTGTTACCTCAGAACTCCGTCATTTATAAATCGATTTGATTTTTTTTTTTATTTGAAAGGATTATACTTCCAGATTAGTCCCATATAACTTTGGTTAAGTTCTGATGAGTGGTTTTTGAGTTAGCCTCAGTAATACGTATTTTTTCCACACATAACATAACATCACGCCTGTATTCCCCGAAGGGTTAGGCAGAGGTGTACCCATAGTACACCCACATACAAAAAATAAAAAACTAAAATACAGATCCAAAGACTTCCGAAATTAAAGTTATTTTTCACTTTGTAGTGTTGCTTTGTTTTTGCAAAAAAGTTTTTACGAAGAAGCTTTATTGCTTTTGTTTTACTGAAGACTTGCTTTAGTTATTAGACTGACTTGTAAAGCAGTCTTATCACGTAGGTAAGTAGGTGTGTGTCCGTGTCCCACATGTTTTTATCCATTACCGTAAAAGCATACTTACCTACTGACACCTCTCAATACACGAGGAAAAGCACTGGAAATACAGGTGACAATAACAGAAGTGACCTAATGTACTCTTGTCCTCGTACATACTCACAATATATGTATCTACGTGAGAATGAGTAAAGAGTCATTTACACGGTGCAAGTTTCTGGAAAGTTCAAGAGCAATAATAGCATGCCCTAAAGCGCATTCAATATTATTGCTATTCAAGAATTGCATGCAAGTGACACGCGTGCCATTTCCATAAAATGGCATACAATAATTGAATGCAAGTTTTGCCATTCAGTAAAATTGCACGCGACTTACAGCAGACAATAAAATTGTAAGGCGATTATTGCATACAAGTTTTGCCTCGTCTAAACACATGGCAGAGTTGCACGTACTTGTACAACTGATTCAAGTATTGCCAGTATTTGCGCTGCCAAATATGGCAATAAAATTTTATTGAACGTCTTCTCAAGATTTTTTTTAACTTGATTCATTCTTTCGTTCGTTTTTGTACTTGAATGCGATTTTATTGCCCGTGCAATTTTATTGTGCGTGCTGTTTACACCTATACCAGTTTTGAACGGCAACTAACTTGCACGTATCGTGCAACAATATTGTACGTGTTGTTTAGACGGTTAATTGCCCTTCAATTTCATGGTATACCACAAGCAATATACTTGCACCGTGTAAATGGAGCTTAAGGGATAATAAACCCTAAACTTTTCTAATGTAATCTATACTGAAACAATGCTTTGAATTTAAAGATAATTTCCGAACTTGGCTTAACACCTGCCGTGTGTCTAGATATCCTGTCTCTACCTGTTACTGGGTAAGTTTTTTTTAATAGGAATTTTAGAAAAATGCTCATGAAACCTTTCCTTGATGTCTGTAACTTAAAATCTTCTGCAAGTAGCTTTTCCTACACGTATTATGTAAAATGAAATTACTATGTTAATTATCCTTTACGGTTACGTAACTCGGCTAGAGTTACGTTACCGCCTGCCTGCCATATTTATTTAGGGACCTAAAAAAGTTCTTACGGCAAAAATGTTTCATCAAAGTGAAAAATTCCTACACGTAATACCAACTATAGAATTATGTAAACGGCGTAGATACTTACGAGTTTCAGAGAAAATCTGGAAAAACCAATATTTCATTCTCACTTCAATAAATCCTTTGGGACAAAAATGTTACGGAAATTCTTTTGGAGACTGTGTATTTTATTTATTTACTTATCTTAGGATGTTTTGCGTAAGCTCTGTGCGTCATCGTCGTGTGCGTAAGAAATCCTGATTCCTGAATATCTTATATCTTTATTTTTTGTTATTTTTTTTTCTGGATATCAATGAATCACTCGTATCCATACTGACTGCCTCGTTAGTCCAGTGGTCGCAAGCGCTACTGCTGAGCATGAGGTCCTCTTGGGCTTGTTTCCCGGGTTCGGCAAAGTGTTATTGGGTTATCCATCTGGAATTTCTCAGTAGCAGCCCGGAGTCTGGATTTGTGCCCGGTTGATGGCAATATTCTCGCCCTCTATTACACTGGACTTAGCGAAATGTGGGTGTACTATAGGTACAACTCTGCCTAACCTTTTGGGGATTACAGGCGTGATGTTATGTTATGTATATTGTAGTTGGTAGGTATCTATTATAGCGACTGACTCACTGGTTTAGTCGTTACGAACGAGACAACAGAGTGATACACATTTTCAATGGAATTTCACATTATGCCTAAACAAGGGCAATAATCGTATGAGACGTAATACCGTCATCAGCACAAAACCATGCCATGCCGGAACTTCCAGAAATATAATTTTGTTGAAACCGTGTTGGCAATTATACATTATAATTAACAAAAAATTATGTATAACGTTTTCCACCCTCCCGGATACCGTTACAATTTTCAATTAGCAGTTTTCCTTCGGATTACGTCATTTTAATAATTTAATTTTAGCCGACCCGGCCGGCGCCCGTACATACCGCTTTTCCCTAGCCAAAAATAAATAAGCCCATTATACAACATGTCACGGAATTAATGCACAACCTCTTAAGGGGTCATTTTACTCATCATTATGAACAACTTTTACTATGGGACTACACCTGAAATCGCGAAAAACAAAAATCAGCTGTTCACTACATTTATGTTCGCTCGTCAAAATGTAGGGAACAGCTGATTTTTTTTCGCGATTTCAGGTTTGGTCCCATAGTAAAAGTTGTTTATAATTATGAGTCCAATGACCCCTTAAGAGGTTCCTGGGGGGTCCTGTCCTTAAAATGAACAAGCTATGTATCTTCCGACTAAGTTTGGCCGCCCTAGTAGCTGCCATGACCTTAAGCAATAAACTAATTAATTTTGGTACTTTCCTAATGTTTATATGTAGGTATAAACTGGTTTAACTATAAGACTGAGGCCTCGGTGCTTACAAATCTAATGTGCGCTTTTATCATTTCTAACGTGACGATATTATCATGGATGTCCACGTCCATAAATGCGTGGAATTACATGCACGTTATTTTTATTTATTTATTTATTTTCCACCATACAATTATCTTTACAGGTTTTACCACCTAATGCGATAATGTAGTCAACAATTTTTATTAAAACTTAACAATTTAAAACTAAAAACTCTCCGTCTTGGTACTTATTGCTAATACAATTATTATGTAACGGCAGGACCGTAACATATCTCAAAGAGAGCTCTCACTATGAACCCACCCAGAGTACAACAAAATAGGTCTATGTCTTCTGCTATACTATAAAGTTATAAAGTTATCGCGCACGAAAAGTTAAAAGCATCTTCATATAATTCCATATATTTTACTTTACTTTGTTATCGTACTGCCGTTACGTGAACATGGACGTCCACGGTAATATCGTTAGGTAAAAAATTTAAAAAGCGCACAGTTACAACATTTTATGAGATGCTTTTATGTAGCATTTGAAGTAGGTAGGTAAAGTCAGGGAAATTAATTGTGTATCAAATTGTCACTCTACGTCACTTTACCGTGATATAACCATTTCATACAGCTGTCAAAGAATGACAGCTATTGTGTTTTGAATATACGGACAATTTAAGTTAGAAGTCAATTTGGTACACAATTAATTTTCCTGACTTAACAACGCATCACCTTGTTTTATTTATTATTTACTTTGTAACATCAGTAGAGTGCCGTAACAATTTCCTCAAGTCAACCATCCCACTAAACGACGGCAGCTCTAATGCGGCACTATTAAAACTGTGGCTGCTAAAACATCCCCCTCCAGCTGAGCACGTTGAGCCTGCAGAAAAGCTCCCAGCAGTCCACCAACTACCATGGTCCACCTGGAAATCTCTTAACCGAATAAGAAGCCAGGTGGGTCGCTGCAGGTACAACTTAGTCAGGTGGGGGTACTCCGATAAGCCACAGTGCGACTCTGGAGCCACATCGCAAACGATGCCTCACCTCTTGTCGTGCTCTCTGTGTAAAAACATCTGCACAATGGAAGACCTTTGCGAGGCCAACGCTATCGCTGTCGAAGTAGCCGAATTCTGGTCGAAGCTTAAACAAAATGAATAAAGGAGGATCATCGATACGACAAAGATGAAGATCAGTAGAGTCGTAATTAGAAAATATATTTTAAGTAACAACAGGTACCAGAGTATCTATGTAATGCACCCTTGATTAGCAGGATGACAAATTTTTGTTTAAACAATAAACAACAAACAAACAATTACAAAAAAACTACCAGCAATTTTCATATTACAGCCAAGCGCACAAATTGACAGTCAATTATACAAGGTGTAACATAATTAACGCACAACCTCTTAAGGGGTCATTGTACTCATCATTATGAACAACTTTTACTATGCGACCAAACCTGAAATCGCGAAAAAAAAATCTGCCGCTGCCTACATTTATGTTCGCATAACTCGTCAAAATGTAGGGAACAGCTGATTTTTTTTTCGCAATTTCAGGTTTGGTCTCATAGTAAAAGTGGTTCATAATGATGAGTACAATGACCCCTTAAGAAGTTGTGCGTTATTTATGTTAGATCTTGTATAACGCATGAAAACTGAAATGGATTTTAATAATAAATTGTTCTCAAATAAAATTGCATTCTGAGTAATATCAAGTTAAACGAATGAAACGTACCAATATAAAGAATCATCAACTGAAAAACCAACTTTTAATAACTTTTAGCTATGAATTAATTAAAAGGGCTTTTTCGTAAATAACATAACAATTTTAACTGTTGGTAAGCTTTCCACGTATCCACCACACACGGGTCGGCAAATTAAAAAACCCCAAAAATAATCTAAGTTTTTTCATTAAATATTTATTTGGTAAAAGATAGTAACTTATTATATGAAATCATCAAAATTGTTTCAGTAGTTTTTTTATGAAAATCTAAACATACATGCCTACATACCTACACACTGGTTGAATACAGAAACTTTTTTGTTCAAAAATTTTTGCAAATTACAATAGTATCTGTTGCAAAAATGGTAAAATTTACTAAATTCACTGTAAAAGCAACTTGCTCTTCCGATTTTACCTAAGAAGAAAACCTTAATAATCTTTCACCCGGCTTGTTTGTCTTGACGAACGCCACAAAGTATCATAAAGTCAAGAGCCACCTCATTTGAATTCTTGGCGCGACGTCAAGTAAAGTTACAACAAACCTTTGCTCTCCTACTTCCTGTACTCTTGCAATGCTAATTTTGCTGAAAACTCTCAGACTTCCATAACAGTGCCTTGTATATCTTGGCAGGCGACGAAATGCGAAACTTAATTTAAATGTCCGTATATTTTCGGGTTATTGTTGACATTTTTCTCTAGGAGCAGCGCTCACTTCAAATATCAAATTAACGTAAACGAGGCAAAAGGAGTATGTAAGGATCGTAGCAGGTGGCGCTCTAGTTTCTGCGTACCTACCCTCATGGGAAAACCATGCCATTCTTCTGCCATTTTCTTTTGCCATGACTTATGTATTTCTAAATACCGTTTCTCAATATTTAGCAAAAAATATCTTAACGACCCCATTTCACATTGAGTACCAAATTTTACTTGGTAAACATTTGCACAGCAAGAACATAACATTTCAACCACTAATAAGTAATCCTATTATCCTGTCTGATCACTGAAGAGAAAATATTTCCGTATAAGAGAAATGAAAAGACCAATTGAGATTTATTTTCCGAAATACGACGTTCCAGGAAACGGCATAGAAAAATATATTGAACAAAATTTTTTCCTACATAATCAGTCTATATAGTGCCTTGATCACACAGGCGTACTGAGTTGTGAGAGAGTTGGTGGATGAATAGGTGTTTACACGTATTTTTTTACTTGGCAGTTTCACAAAAATCACAGGAAACGGTAACGTGCTACGAGCGATGTGTGTGTACCGAGTGGCGAGTACGTACCGAGTGCATGTTTATACCTGCCGAGTGGACAAGCGAGTCAGTGCGGGGAAGCGCGGGGGTGGGCACTCGGTCTAGTTAACAGAACAGGGTCCGAGTGACTGTCTCGCCCTTTAACTCGGCGATGTGTTTACACGTACCGAGCACTCAGCCGGGAGCACTGTCTCACCCATCTGCTCAGTACGTATGATCAAGGCATTACGTTCCTACTGCTGGGACACAGACCTCCTCTCTGTGAGGGAGTGGGCCAACATTCACCACGCGTCTACGATTTTTTGGTTCTATTTGTTTGTTTCCTGATGTTTTCCTTTACCGTTTTGAGAGCAATGGTGATGAAATAATTTATACAATTAAAGTGCCTGTCTAGGTTAAAATCTACGACCTACACTAGTAATCCACGGTCGTTTCTACTGGGCCACCACTACTCCTACAGATGCCTCCTAGAGATGACTTTTTTTAAATCTTTATTTTTTAATGGAGGTTTGTTCATATTTGAACATGTCACCCCCGTAAGAATATACATGAAAATATACACATCACAACACTAAAATTAAGTACTTTTACAAATAATACAATGTATTAACTTAAGGTGATCTATTCTTAATACCTATATGAGTAAGCTTATAAAGCAATTTGGCAAATTTCCACCGAAAGAGGTAAAGGACAAAATGCTATTACACCATCCAACATTGAAAGGGGACACCACGTTTTGAAGAACCAAATATCTGAATGCTTCGTTACGAACACATTCCATCAAGATGTGATATACGTCCTCTATAATATCACATTCAGTACAATTCGTAGTTGACTTTCCCCATCAGGAATCCAAACTTATTTAATGGAATGTGTCCTGAGCGAAGTCTAAAATTCGTCAGAATGTCATACCTTCCCATATAGCATTTTTCAAACCAAGGGACTCGAGGCAAAGCTGGTTGCGAAGTTATATACCAAATTCCTTTGGTAAGTGATCTTTTGTCAAAATATTCAGACCACAATTTATTAGAAAACCATTTAACCGTACCGATTAAATTCGTGCAGAATAGAGATGACTTGCAATTCTGTTTATTGCAAATATCATATTTTGAAAAACAAAAACCACACAGAAACTTCCTTTATGACTTAAATCCATTACGAGGTCATACACGAATGAGCCACAGGATTACCCACATTTACCTCCACCGACAATAATCATACCTGTTCTACTTATAGGCCTAAATGACCTTTCCACAGCGACGAGTCGGCAAAACATAAATTATTCATACGCGCACACTTTCTTCTAAGACAAATTAATTTATGAAAGGCCCCAAAACTTTTTGCTTTGAGTCTTTTTTCTGTTTACACTCATTTTGGTTTTTCCCACTTTTATTTTATTAGTTCTGGAAGAGTGTTGTTAGTGTTTCTTTTCTGTGCCCCAGTTGTTGTGAAGTAGATGAAAATCTGGTAGTGTCGGAATAAATAATTCCGTTTTTATTTAACCAAATAAGGCTCACTTGCGCGTTCATAGGTTATCCTATATAACTCAAAGTTAACAGCTAACTCAGGGATAATGAAATAATTCATCTTGCGCCACCAAGAGTTAGAGGTAAACCTAGAGTTAAATTTTTAAATATTAAACCCACCGATGTGGGAGAGTTACGTCGCTAAACTCTGGGTTAGTGTAAGTAATGTCAAAATAAATTGACGTTATGAGGTCCCGCTGATAACTTATTTTGTATTTTATATTGTTCGACGTTATAGTAAGTAAAAATACGCTACTATATCAGCAGGCAATATATTCATGACCTCATATAAAAATAAATACAAATTATAAAAAAAACTTAAAACATATTTTTCCATACCTGACGTTTTCGTCAATCAATAAACCAAGTCTCCATGGAAAACGCATAGAATCGATTAGAATGAAATGTAATGTTATGAAATTTAAAGTCAAGAAAGTTCTTCACTTTTCACTTCACTTCGTAATTTAGTGTAAAAGAAATGGGTATACAATTTCCGTTCATTGTTCGTTAATTCATTTTTGGTCGGATTACATATCAGGCCATAGACTCTGCAATCCTATTTTATGTTTCGTTGATTGAACTGCAATGTTCCAAACTCAAAAATCACTACTGTCAAGTTATCTAACCTGGTGTTACTTTTTGCCGGTGCAACGCGTAATAAGAGTTAAAATGTTAATTACTTAACTCCGAGTTTACAAACTCTACATTTATTCATTTAACTAAACGTGCAAGTGGGCCTAAGTGCTAACATTTTTTTCCAAAAAAAAAAATTACTACCTGATTTTGACACTACCAGAATTTCACCTACTTCATATGAAGTACAATTATAATTATCATAAGTTCTAAACAGAAATAAGATCACAAAGCATAGATGTCCTTAGGTAATATCAAGAACATCTGTTGTTAAATTCCCATTTAAATCCACGAACGAAAACACCTCAGAATCTGAACGAAAACAAAATAAATTCATAATTAAAAGTGAACAACAAATAATAACGGAGTCACCACAAAGAGAACGGCCCCGGGGACGAATTAAATCTTTTAATAATTAAATCTCACAGCTTTATTGTATTAACAGAACGTACTGCTTACTTTGTCATTTTAATTTTGTGTCAGAACATAATTCGTTTTATTAATTTGTCGTTTTAAATTAAAACTTGGGCGAACTGACCTACATTATTGAAAAACAATTTGCAAAACAATTTTGATAGTAAATAATAAAGTTTTCCAAACGCATTATTATTGCACTTCGAAGCTGCAAAACACGTTTCAGAAAATCGAAATCTTTGGATTTGGGGGAGACCTATATTTAGCAGTGGACGTCTTTCACCTGAATGGTAATGAGGAGGAAAGATCGGAAGCCTTATTTTATGGGAAATACTAGCTTTTTCCCGCGGCTTCACCCTCGTGTATATGAGAAATTATCCCACAGGAAAGTACTGCCGGGACAAAAAGTGTCCTGTCCAAATTCAGAGGGGCAATTCTCGTAATTTTAAGAGCGTTCACAGTCTGATTTCAGTCTCAATATGTCAAAAATACCTCTAATTTCCTTATATTTTTGACAACTTTTTAACATTGATTGTCGCTGAGATGAGATTGCGACTAGATTTTGAGCGTTTTTAAATTGGACGGGAGTTGGACTTCTGGTCATAGTCTATACCTGTATGCTTAATTTCATCGAAATCCGTTCAGCCGTAAGGTGTTACAAGATAACAAACAGACAGAGCTACTTTCGCATTTATTAAATTAGTATGGAAGTATAGATTACATACATATCATCACGCCTTGTTTCCCCGAAGGGTTAGGCAAAAGTGACCTTATAGTACACCCACATTTCGCCAGTTCTGTTCAAGACCCATGTATAATAGGGGGCGAGCCTATTGGCATCAACCGGGTACAAACCCAGACCCCGGGATGCTAGTGAAAAATTCCAGATAGAAAAACCCAATAACACTTTGACCGACCTGGGAATCGAACCCAGAACCTTATGCTCAGCAGTAGCGCTTGCGACCACTAGACCAACGAGACAGTCAAGATAAAGTATAAATTTAAATATATATAGATTATAAGAAGAAGTATAGATTTAACAAAAAATCATGATAACTTATCAGCCATAACATCACACTTGTATTCTCCGAAGGATTAGGCGCAGGTGTACCTGTAGTAGACCTACATTTTGCCAGAAGTCCCATGTAATAGCGGGCGAGCCTATTGCCATCAACCGGGCACAAATCCAGACTCCGGCTAGCTACTGAGAAATTCCTGATGAAAAATCATGATAGAATGAATCTATCATGATCATCAGATCATGATGATGCAAGTATGCTAGAAGAGATTCTTTAGAAATAAGCATCACCTTTGTACGTACTTTTCTGTTCCTTTCTTATTGTCCTTTTATATGTGTGTACCATAAAATAAAATAAATAAAATACCTTTATATCAGACCGAGTAGTCCATAAGTTTTTAGTAGTAAGTAACATTGTGCTGGTGTTTGTGATTGTGCTTATATGCTATAAATATACATGATTAAATAAATAAATAGATAGATAACCCGTTATCACGATCGTATATTTCAAAAAGTACCTACACACACATTCGATACAATTTACGCAAGCTTAAATATACATAGTCAGGCAAGTGTTCAGCATCCCTACCAATGGAACTGTTACTGTAACCATTTTTATTGTATTCCTGATACTACTTTAAATTCAAATCTAATTAAAACTCTCGCTTCCAACTTTTCTGCAATCTGCCGCTTCGCAGAAACTACCAGAACTACCAGATGTATAGCTAGAGGTAAATTTACAAGGCAGATGTGAGTGGAAACACCGGGAACCGTTGACCTAGAAGGAAGGAAGAAGGACTAAATGACCTTATTGGTGATGTTCTTCAGAAAAGTCTGGTGCGTAGCACTCTCAACCGGCGTGCGTGTATGACCAGTCATAGCAGGTGGCGGTCTGTAGTTTCTGCCTACCCCCATGGGATGAATCGTGTGCGTTTATGTGTGTATGTGTAAAAGGTGATTCTTGCAATGTCAGATACTTACCTATCTTTTATCTGTTGTTTAAAAATGGACGTCTGACAGTTACTGTATGGAAATCTGTCAAAAACAAACTGACGGTGAAAAATCAGCTATTATATTTGTTTTTGCCAGTTTTAATTTACTTATTGTTATGAAAAGCTAGAGCAAAAAGGGTCAGCTCGTTAACAAAACACGTTTGGAGAAGAGATACTCATAATCTCCACTGAAAATAAATAAATGTCAGATTATCAGTCTATCTTAAACCTTGTGAAGTATCTTCTTCGCATCACTCACTTCTTACCAAAACAATTTGACAAGTTACCTCAAGAGAATTCCAATTAGGTAGTATCTACCTAAAATTCCTTTCAAAGTTACATCCTTAAGTGAAATAGATACAGATTTAATCCAAGATGGCGGCCAGAATAATGTAGTATATCCCAAGGGCCTTAACTTATGACAAGTCTGATATTATTCCTCGTTCCTATGTGCTGGTAACTTCAATAGAATATCTTACCCTTTGCTTAAACATTACCGGTTTGAACACCTTTGTAATGTCTGCCCATATTTTTTCAATGGTATCTTTTTAACCGACTTCAGAAAAGGAGGAGAATCTTTTGTTTTTATGTGTGTGTTCCCCGATTACACGAAGACGGCTGAACCGATATGGGTTTTTCTTTTAAAGGGTATTCTTTCCAGGTGGTCCCATTGTCATCAGGTCAGGATCTGATGATGGGATCCTGGAGAGATCGAGGGAACTCTCCAATTACAGTAGTTAGTAGTTTATAGGCAAACCTACAAAGTTAAAAATAACTTTAATTTCGGAAGTCGGTGGCAAAAACCTAAAATACCTTGAATTGACCTAACATACATTTTGTAGTAGCTCCGTCGGTAAATTGTATGGAAATTCGTGCACGTTATAGGTATCGTAATAGTCGTGCTACTATCTGTGGAGGTATCGTAATTGTGGACGCTGACGACCACTATAATGTAGTCACGTTAAACATTATAAAAGCACACAATAGGTTCAATACCTATCAAACACGCAGCAATCTATTACACTCATAAATATTTTAACCAAATAACTGTTATTGGATTAAAATCTATGGCCTGTGACCTCCTGTTTTATTGTTATTGCTCGGATTAATTGGAAAGGAATTAATGCACGAGCCAGTGCATTTCAAATAAAATGTTGTTATTTTAAAATTGGAACTCTAAATGTTACAAGTTTAATTAATTCTGAATAGCTTTTCTTGTGCTACTGTATAGTTTTATTTTCATTAATTCATTGTAGCTCATCCTTCCATTGGAGCCTTCTACTGGGCAAACGTGGGGCAACCCCCTTATTTTAACCACACATATAATATACCTACGGGCAATAAACCTACTTTTAAATTCCCGGTTCTCTTAGAACCGGGAAGCCCGGTTCCGGCCCGGGGGGCCGGGTTACCGGTAGCTATTTCAATGGGAACACATTTATTCCTCATCTTCTAAAATTTAATCTTTGAAATACATAACTTCACGCCTGTATTACCCGAAGGGCTAGGAAGAGGTGTACCTATAAATAGTAGGTACACCCACATTTCGCCAGTTATGTTTGAGTCCCATGTAACAGGGGGCGAGCCTATTGCCATCAACCAGGCACAAATCCAGACACCGGGATGCTACTGAGAAATTCCAAATGATAAAACCTAATAACGCTTTGCCCGACCCGGGAATCGAACCCAGGACTTCATGGTCAGCAGTAGTACTTGCGACCACTAGACCAACGAGGCATTTAATAAAACTAAAACTAAAAGTCAATGTCCGTTAAAAGGAAATGATTATGCAGAAGGCTGAAAGCAATTTATTACAGAGCTGTGACGTCACAATAGTGGACGAACGAGCGCAGGGATGAAGTCCCGCAGATCACGACGGATGACAAGCAACCTACCTGAATAATATCTAGGGCTTCGGACTACGATCGTTATATTCTACAGAACTTCGATTCTTATTCGATGACAGAGGTTGATTGTTACTTATAAACAGCATTATATTTTTATTTTGTAATTTCACAGCAGGATGACAAAATGATGACAAAATGATGACAAAAAACAAGTAGGTACTGTAGAGGTTTTAACCAGGCGTGCCAAGAGCATGCAACCTTCGCAAGTTTAAACATTTATTCATTTTAACATAAACATAACATCACGCCTTGTTTCCCCGAAGGGTTAGGCAGAGATGTACCCCCACATTTCGCCAGTAAACATTGATTTTAAAAGTTCGAATAGGAAAAAACAAGATAGTTGGACAGTCGGCTCCCGGCCCTGACTGATGGTGTAATTTAACATATACATACATACATAAACTCACGCCTTCCTGCCATGGGTAGGCAGAAACTACAGAACGCCACCTGCTACGATCCTTACATACTCCTTTTGCCTCGTTTACATTCATACATCTGGTCATACACGCACGCCGGTTGCGAGTACTACGCACCTGACCTTTCTGAAGAACATCACCAATAAGATCACTATATGTCTTCCAAGGGCGTCCCCTTCCGGCGTTTCCACTCACATCTGCCGTGTAAATACCTTTTGTTAGTCGACTTTCATTCATCCTCTCAACATGACCAAACCATCTAAGCACACTCTTTTCAATTTTTGTCACTACATCTTCTTTTAAACCGCACCGTTGTCTTATCACATCATTCCTCAGTCTATTATTTATAGTCACACCACACATGCTTCGCAAGGAACGCATTTCCACAGCATTTATTCTACTTTCATGCTTCTTTTGCCACACCCAACATTCACTTCCATACATAAGCGTAGGCACCAGCACACCATTGTGAACAGCCAGTCGGGCTTTTTTGGACATTAACTGGTTGGTCACAACCGCACGTATAGCACCATTCACTTTATTTCCCGCATTTACTCTCCTTTCCACATCTTCATCTATCTTTCCATCCCTTGTAAACAGACTCCCCAAATATACAAACTCACTTACTTGCTCCACACTTTTATCATTTATTTTCACATCACACATCGATACGTCCTCTTCTCTTTCAAACACCATGACCTTCGTCTTATTCACATTTATATTCATTCATTTAACATGTAATATGATTATTTTATGAATAGAAGTATACAGGATAGTGTTACGGTGTATCATTTATACACACAAATCCCCCATTAGTTAACGGTTCGTCAAAAGTACCGGGCGAATCGTAACAGTACTTATCTTACAGCGAAACATAAGGCATATAATGTTGTTTATTGACCAACAATCAATAACGAGTATACAAATACTATTACGGCCGAACCCCGAACCTATCTATCACATGTTTTGGCATACTGGAGATAGAAAGACGTATTTAACTATTGTTTTAACGTGGGAATCTTACCGGCCTGACATAAGGACAGATAAAATTATACTGTCTACCATTAATAGCGATCTGTCTTTTACTAAAAATAGGTTACTGGGTTCGGCCGTTAGAGGGCCACTTGTTCTTCCACTTATTATGATAATTTTGTACGGGACCATACCTGGGAACCTTCTGGTTACGGAGATATTGAAGGTCCATCTTTTTTTAAGTTTTTTTACAATAACAAATTTTAAATGTCATAACAGAGCGTTTAAGACGTACGGCATTTCATACAAACTTTCAAGTCCTTGTTTTTCGAAATGAATTAACCGATTTTAATGAAACTTCATACGCATAAGCAGAATACATAGGTCTAAAAAGTTAGTTAAGAACATTTCGAAATGTCTCATTTAAAAAAAGATAATTCTGTCTTATTTAAAAAAGAGACTAGGCTGTTAACTGAAAGGCTAATAAGCTAGTTGGCTGCGACATACATACAATATAGATAATAATCTTTACAAATAAATAAAATTGAAGTGTCTGTTTGTAATGTCAAAATAACAACTTTTTACTAAATGTATATGAAAATGTACGTCGTATACGATACATATAACAAAAAATAAATTTTAAAAATGTTTGTCTGTCTGTCTGTCTGTTTGTTCCGGGTAATCTCCGAAACGGCTAGACCCGTATTAACGAAACTTCCACTGGCAGATAGCTGATGTTACGGGGAGTAACTTCGGCTACTTTTATTTTAGAAAAAGACCCGCGAAAAGAAATTAAAACCGTGAAAAAAATCTGATTTAAATAAATATTGACATCCACGCGGTAAGTAGCAAAAGAAACCACAGAACCTCCAACCATTGTAAATAATACTGAATAATTTCGATGAGTCCTCTCAAGTGCTACATTAGTATTCCTCCCGTTCTCTTCAACGATGCAATTACATGTCCGACCCCATATCGTCTCATTACGAGACAAGACATTGAGTTTCATTTTAAAATTAACCGACACAGTAGACAATTTAATTTTCTTCCACTTAAACTGTTGCGGTATTTCTTCATATGAGATTTTATAACATGTAGTTTTAAAATGTTAAGCCTTTATAAAATTTATTGATTACCTGACTGCGGCGAAGCCAAACAAGGAGGGTTATGTGTATGACTTGTATGTATGTCCGTCCCTATGTTCTCTCGTAACTACTACTGCTGAACCGATGTTGATGAATGATATGTCGTTAGATATATTTTTATTGCGCGATTATATTAAAATTATAAAAAAAATCAATTCTGCGGTTTTTTGGCGCCAAAATGTATGTTTTAAAAAAAATCTCCCAAACCCCAATGGGCTATCAAAATGAAGGGTTATAGAAGGAGATTACAAAAATATACCTATACAAAATAATGTTGAAATGAGAAATTATAAAAACACTATCCCGAACTTTTGTAGCAAGTGAGTAAGAGGCCGTTGACATCCGATTATAAATTGATATTGAATTTAAGAGCGTTACCAAAAGCTTTGAGAGAAAAATAATCTTTACTAAAAAGTGTAAAATTAAAAATTAAAAAATCAAAAAACCAGCCTGAGTAAAAAGTGAACTTTAAAAAACTTTTGTGTTGAAACATAAAGAAATAGTTTACAAAATACAAAGATCTATAGTGAACAAAGTCACGGACAATAACTAGCAGGTATACTCGACAAAGCTAGAATGGTTTTCGCTCAATCTACAAAAACTGCGTTTGACAAGTTCTTATCTTGGATGGATGAAATTTCTTTGCCTGCCCAGTCACTCAGAAAGTTTCGCGATAAAAAGTTTTTGAATATGATGTTCTCAGGGTGATGCCAGCGAACTTTTGAATAGGTTAGTGAACTCTACTTTCCTCTAAAAGAAAAATAACCATATGATGATAGCGCGTTGTGAGGCCTAAAATTTAACAAATGTAATACTTGTAGTTATTTTCCACATCAATCAATCAATCTGCCAGCCTTTTCCCAACTATGTTGGGGTCGGCTTCCAGTCTAACAGGATGCAGCTGAAAACTAGTATTTTACATGGAGCGACTGCCTATCTGACCTCCATAACCCAGTAACTGGGTAATACGATACCCCTTGGTAAGACTGGTTGTCAGATTTTCGGGCTTCTGATAACCCGTAACGACTGTCAAAGATCCACGAATTCCGAGGCATGGAGGAGTCTCGATATGTAAAGATGGATCGACCCGTGCGGCTGTTATTACTTAGCCACGAGCTCCTCTTTCATCTATGGTTAAATATATACAAGTGAAGTGCCGTGTTTGACCCACGCGGGAAACGCCTGGATAGTGGCTTGTCCGGATACAGTTCAGCCCGAAAACCCGTCTGTCAAGAGACAGTGGGATGAGCCGCTCTACAGGTTGGTAAGGAATAAACTCATTAATACGTCCATCAATACTGCTGAGCGTGCCCACCTGCTGGCTGTGGGTGAATGGGAGTCGGGCCTCTGGCTTCAGGCGCTACCGTGACCCAACATAGGCACTATGCTGGGTGACACACAACATAACATTACGGTGAAGCAGTCGAATACCTTGGACACCATGGCCTATGCTACAGCAAGAACGCTGGTCGGGTGGCACCACACGCCAGCATTAATGACATCATCCGTCGGGCTCTTGTTGCCGGGTTGTTAGCTATTTAAGAACCCAATGGTTTGGTACTCGACGGTGGGAAGAAGCCATATGGAAAGACCATAATGCCTTGGAAGTTGGGTAGAGATTCGGTGTGGGATGCAACCTGTGTCGATAGCCTCGCGCCGTCCCATCTTCCTAGCACAACGCTGGGACGGCTGCTGCAGGTGCAGAAAACGTCAAATCACGCAAATACGAGGGAGCGTTTTTAAGTTTGCAGAATAAATTTCATTTTTATTTTTCCTTTTTAATAGGTACATTCACCTGCTTTCAATTAACTTATCGAAAGAGTTACCGTGGCCCCGGCACAGGCAACTGAAGGAACACGGGTGGGTTTTAGTCAGTAAAAGTTTGACACGCCCTCCCGCTCCGCCCAGAGCGGGAGAAGTCATTTGATGATTTCCCATCCAAAAAAAAAGGTCAGGCAAAGTGTTATTGCACTTTTACATCTGGAATTTCTCAGTAGCAGCCCGCAGTCTGGATTTGTGCCCGTGGCAATAGGCCCTATGAGACCTTATTACATGGGACTTAAACATAACTGGTGAAATATGGGTGTTCTATAGGTACACCTCTGCCGAGCCCTTCGAGGAATACAGGCGTGATGTTATGTATGTATGTAAATAATAAATTCTTACTAACAAACGAGTGTCATTTGTTTGTTTGTCCCACTTTCACGCCTCAACTGCTTAGCCAATCGGCTTGAAATTGTAATTGATTGAAATAGCGCACAGATAGACGCTTGACTTATTGCGTAGGAATTGACGCTTTTTATCTCGACTGAACGAATAATTAGATTCCCAAGCAAAATAAGGGGTAAATGCTCCTAATACTAGTCTATACTTCTGAAATAAAGTGGTTTATGTATTTGTAATATATATTCTCTGGAAATAATGATCAGATTACAAAAATTCTTTCACGGATCAAATTTAAAGCTACACTATTCCCGAGTAATATAGGATACTTTTTTAGATACATTTAAGCGGAGATTGCGGAGTTATTTTCAAAATAAATAGCGTAGAGTCATCTCAAAACCTCTCTCTCTTGAATTTGTATATAATATATGTATATAATATAGGTATATATTATAGTAAATATGTATGTATGTGTATTATAAGTTTATGACTTATTTATGTACAAATTGTTCCATTTCTAACAGAGCACCTGCCATCTAATCTCTTCACCACCCTTGGTTGACTGGTAGAGAATGCCTAAGGCATTAAGTCCGCCTTTGTACTTTTTTAAGTGTGAAAAGTTTAAATAAATAAATAAATAAATAAATAAATACTTTTATCCCAAAAACATGCTTTTCTTGGGAATCTCCATGCGGATGAAACCGCGAAGCACAATTAGTTATAAATAAATCGTAAGGCTTTATACATATAATACAGCCCTAGTTTGTATACATATATTCAAAAAGGTTTTACACAAATATTAACACTATGAAGGCCCATATTTACCCACTGCCTGTATGAAACAGAAATTTTCTGTGACACCCTCGTTTAGTTAAAAGCACAACTACGTTTATGTAACAAAATAGGTATCTTTGACGCTATTTTGTGATAACAACGGTTTTTCTAAGAAATAAATATGTAAGTATGAATTGTAGTTATTATAAGTAAGTAGGTACAATGCCTAAGTACTGGTGCTTGTTACAATTCGTTTATCAGAAGTTTATCTACACTTCTGGACACATCTATTGGCCCACCTTGTATTTTCAGTTTCGTTTGGTCCTAGCTAAAATTTTATATTAGGTCGAGCAAAAAGTTTTTATGCAGTTTTGAACCTGGCACATTCACAATTTCATTCAATAGTCTTTTTTTGAATTTCGAACACAGAATTTAAAGAAACAAAAGACAATTTGGAGCCTGTTTGTTGATATCAAACAATCGAATACTAAGAAAACTTGGTTTTATTGGTTTACTTGGATTTAATTCTTGAAAAAGTGATTGATATCTTTGGTTTTGCAACAAACATTACTTATTCTTAACATTAAGCTGAGGTTCTATCAATAATCTATGGATACTTCACCTGAAGTCGCCGCCCAAGCTGTGGCACTTATTCAGGCCGGACACAGCCAAAGAAACGTGAGTGCTCAACTTAATTTAAGTCGATCTGCGGTCCGAAATGTTTATCGGAGGTACCTAGAGACTGGCGGCTTTGTTCGTCGCCAAGGAAGGCCACGATCTCGGGTCACAACTGAAAGGCAGGATCGATTCATCGTGACGACCAGCTTGAGAAATCGTCACCTTACCTCCATTGAGATACAAAACCAACTTCGCGACTTCCACGGAGTATCTGTGAGCGCTCGAACTGTTCGGAGAAGGTTAAAAGAACGCGATATGGTACCACACAAGCCAGCTAATGGGCCCAAACTAACGCGAGCCCACCGAACAGCGCGCCTTCATTTCGCACGCAGTCATTTAAATTGGACACAGCAAGATTGGAGCCGTGTACTCTTTTCTGATGAGTCTAAAATTGTGTTATATGGCAATGATGGAAGGAAGAAGGTCTACCGACGTAAGGGAGAGCGTTTCGCACAATGCTGCTTTGAAGAGAGGGTTGCTTATGGCGGTGGCTCACGGACTGTCTGGGGCGGTATATCCGCGAGCGGCAAAACTCAACTTGAGGTTGTTACAGGACCACGGCTGCCAACATTAAATGCTGAAAGGTACATTCGTGAGTGCTTAGAACCTCACGTGATACCATACGCGGACTATGTGGGCCCAAATTTCCTTTTTATGCATGATAATGTAAGAGCCCATGCGGCCGGCATCGTCAGGGAATATCTTCGGGATGTGAACATCACAGTTATGGACTGGCCAGCCAGAAGCCCAGACATGAACCCCATTGAGCACATGTGGGACGAGCTAAAAAGACGTGTTAGGGCTCGTCAGCCAGTTGCCCAGACGATGCAGGAGTTGAAAACTGCCATAGAAGAGGAATGGGAGATGATCCCTCAAAATTTCATAGAGCGGTTGATAAACTCTATGCCTAATCGTATGAGAGCTGTGGTAGATGCCCATGGAGGCAACACGCGTTATTAAATTAAACCTTTATTTGATAAAACATGTTTTTTATTCAAAAATCAATTGCCTTTAACAAGGCGCATATCCGACTTGTTAGGCGTAGCTCCATGTCGTATGGTATTCTGAATTCAAATTTAAAACAATACGATCGAAAAAGATGGTAAAATGTATCAGGTTTAAAACTGCATCAACAGTTTTTGTTCAATCTAGCAATCATATTTCGGTAGGGGCCATCGAAACCTAAACTCTAAGGTGGGCCAATAGATGTGTCCAGAAGTGTATTAACCAAAGTTTTTCAAAGCGAACTTTTCTAATTTAAATTTATCACTTTTACAATTAAACTGTCGCAACTTTAATTGAGTTTCTATCACTCGAAAAGTATTAAAAGTTAAATTCAACCACCGCTTGTTGCTCAAAAAAAATTATGGAACTCCAACAATTTTCTACTACAGTCCAAACGTCCATTTCTGTCGCACTCATGATGTGACGTCATTTACCACGATACTGGTTTGTTCACATGTATCTGTTTTTTAAGATTATGTAAGGTGTATCTATTCATACACGAAATCTACTCATCATATTATATTATATATTATTTATATTATATATATTATATAGGGTCATTGTACTCATAATATTGTACTCATCAAACTTTTACTATGGGACCAAACCTGAAATCGCGAAATAAAAGTCCTATAGTAAAAGTGTTGACACCCGCCAACCCTACTCTTGGGGGTCAATTAGAAAAACAAAAAATTACAAAGTTCATACTTCACTTAGATAAGTATTCGTGCAGACTTTCAAGTTTATTAACTCACAGAATAAGATTTTTCATACAAACGAAATCCCCCCTTTTCACCCCCTTAAAGGTCGAATTTCCAAAAACACGTTCTTAGTGCTCCCCTACGTTATAAAAGAAAGCCGTGTGCAAAATTTCACGTTCCTAGTTCCAGTAGTTTCGGCTGTGCGTTGATATGTCAGTCAGTCAGTCAGTTTCTCCTTTTATATATATAGATAAAACAAAAGGTATATTAAAACACGTATACCTACTAAAAAAGAATAATTAAATTAACTTAAAAATGGTGAAGGTTTCATAAAAACACGCTTGGTAGTTTTTGCGTAGGTAATTCTCATTTTTTTATCCGCGTTAGACATAACTTTACAAATTAATTAAGAGTACATTATGTAATATAAACTTAATCTATAGCATTCACATATTTAGTTATTAAGAAAATGCTGAAGATGAATGAAAGGCGATTAACACAAGGTATTTACACGACAGATGTGAGAGGAAACACCGCGAGAAGACGCCCTAGGAAGACATATTATAGTGACCTGAATGGTGATGTTCTTCAGAAAGGTCAGGTGCGTAGTAGTCGCAACCGGCGTGCGTGTATGACCGTAAACGAGGCAAAAGGAGTTTATAAGGATCGTAGCAGGTGGCCTTCTATAGTTTCTGCCCACCCCCATGGGAGCAAGGCGTGAGTTTATGTACCTATGTGTGTAAAATACTCTAATTTAACATTTTTTTTTCTAAAACATTAACACTACTCATTTAGACGTAATTTTCGGTTTAAAATCATTAAAAGTCAGTTATCGTCGCCTTCACAAGCATTCGTTAAGGGTCCGTAATAAATGGGGACAAAAGACCATGAACATCATGAAGTAAATCGTCATTCAGAAAATGCTACTACAGAAAACTGAATTAAACTAACTGTAAAAGATCCAACATAATACGTACTTTTAAATAAAATCCACTTCAACGACTATCATTATACAGTAATTATTCTTCTCAAAATTAGAGTTTTACTCCGGACAAGAGTATTTAAATACTGCTAATATCTTAATTCTAGCAAGAATAACTGAATACTTAAAACCCTTATTAAATTGTAATTACTGGTTGGAGCTGTTTCATTAAAAAGTGATTTTAAAGTGAAGAATGAAATTATGAATCTTTGAAGTATAAATTGGCGTTTCTCATTAAATATGATATAATGTTCTCCATTACAAACGAAGATGGGATTTTTTTAAACAATAGCTTCATAAAATTAATTAATTAGTGAAAATAAGAAGTTTTATAACGATAACATTTTTTCTGTGACTTTTGAAAATGAGTTAAGAAAAAAAATCAGCTGCTCCCTACATTTTGACGACCCCTCAACTGTCAATCGACCGTCTCGTGGTCGGTAAGAATAGAACATAGTCTGTTTAATGTCATTAGGTGTGTCCAGACAGTGCAAGGCATCTGCTTCGAATGGTAAGACAAGCATGTGACGCAAGCATCAGGCTGAGGCATGTGGCATAATAAAAAATGCATCTGCGATATCCGGCGTCATTGAACTGTCTGGACGCACCTATAAAAACGCATCAATTACAAAATTTCCTCCTACTCTGAAGTCAGCTATAAATTACTTTGCACTTTGTCCGTCTTATTTTTCATTTTTCTTCGTTCTATTCTGTCGTTTAAGTTTAAAAGTAAACTTTTCTTTCACCAAAGGCGAATGCAGTTAGCACCTACTAGAATGTTCCGACACTGTACGGATCGATCCGGGACGACCGCCCGGGGGTCGCGATTTCCAACGCTTGAGCTTTTTAATAGCGTATGTGAAATAAAGTGCACGCTGTTTGAAATGGTTTGTGTGTTTCTCGCTTTATGTAATACAGGGTCAAATGCGATGCAGATTTTATTTTGGTAACTAGGAGTATGGTTGTTGTGGGACTCTAAAATCATAACTAGAATCAGCTTATTATGAACGTCGAAAATTCACTAAATGTACGAGAGAGACCCACAATTATATAACGTCCCGAAATTAACGCACAACCCCTTAAGGGGTCATTGTACTCATCATTATAAACAACTTTTACTAAGGGAGCAAACCTGAAATCGCGAAAACAAAATCAGCAGTTCCCTACGTTCACATAAATATATTTCATCGAGGTTTTGATTCGCCATTCGGTTTTTTTTTCAGGTATGCGCATGCGCGGTCACTGCATGCTGGTGGTCAGGATACCCGTTGAAGCCGTGAGTGCTGGCTGGCTGTGACTCGCCGCTCAAAAGCTTGAGGAAGTGAGTGAAAAATCTGCTGTTCTCTACATTCTGACGAGTTATGCGAACACAAATGTAGGGAGCAGCTGATTTTTTTGCGATTTCAGGTTTGGTCCTATAGTAAAAGTTGTTTATAATGATGAGTACAATGACCCCTTAAGAGGTTGTGCGTTAATTATGTTACACGTTGTATATTATGATATCGCCAGTTTCACTTCATTACGCAGTATTCTTTCTTATACTAGCATACTACGTATGTCCGAAATAAACGTTATGATTTCATTTGATAGGATCACTGTTATAAAAACAGAAAACAAACCAAACGTAGCCCTTTCTAACCAAAACCTCAAGATGAGGTCACAAAAAACATATAAACACACGCACCATGTGTTTCTATTTTTTTCTATTTTTCCTTCGTCCAATTTTATACGCGACACATATGTGCCATTACAAGCACAAACGAATTTCTTACCTTATAGTTAAGGAAATTGGAGAACGATGGCAAATTGAGATTGTCACGAACAATTTCTTGTACATTTCTATGTAAGTAGAACTATTTGTGGAAAATGCTCTTGGACTGGATGGGACTCAAATTTCCTGTTCGAACACTATGTTTCGACCACAAAATGTCCGAACAGGAAATTCAGTTTAGAAAAGTGTGATGTGAGTTTGATATAACGTTTTTTTTTTTTTATTTTGTCTCGGTTTTACACGTAGGTAACATCGTAAAAAGCATATCTGGTAAAACCTCGCGGGCTTTCCTGTAAAATTTAGACCAGCCCTTGCAGAAGTGACACAGCGAACTCATTTATAATAATATTTTTAAGTTAATCATCTCGGATGCTTAACGAGTCACTATTCGAATTTCAAAACGATGTATAAAATAGAGTGAATTCAAATTCAAATTATTTTATTTCACATAAACCTACATGGGCATTTATGAAACGTCAGAAGCTTGGTGTACGGTTCCAATTGGTCGTTTCCTAACCTAACTACCCTTTTAAAAATAATTCGCTTTTACAATGTTTTCAAAATACAATGTTAATAGGCATGATTATGAAATTATTATAATTTCCATTTGGACTACTAAATTATCATTCTAATTTCACTTTGTGGCTCATTTGTACCGCAAACCGCTAATCTCACTCTGTTACAATTAGCTAACGAGTTGGCGTTCACACATGTCATTAATAATTCAGCCTGTGAAACACTACTGGAGCTAGACCACCACCTCTTAAAGCAGTATTATTGTAATCTTACTTCAGTGTGGGAAGGAGATGGAGCTAGACGTCCTGTATAGCTCCATCTCTTTCTCACACTGAAGTAACATTAAAATAAGACTGCTTTAAGAGGTGGTGGTTGGCCCCCTGATCAAATGACAAAACCGTAAATAAACCTAAATGTAAGAAAACTGTTACTATATTTATTATGTATACTTAGGTTAAGGTATGTATGTATGGGTCTTTGTTACCTGATAATAAATGGTTTATTATTATTTTCTTTATTTCATTAAATACATATAAATTATATTTTTAAATATTAGAGTATAAAAACATTTAAAAATATAAAAAATAGTAGCCCACCGGTATCGGGAACAGGGTCCAAGCTACCGGCGGGCCGGGCACCAGAGAGAGGAACCTCCTAACATTGCGAGCCGTGTCCAGAAGTACCGCTTTCTGCACCAAGCCCTTAATCCAACTGTCCAACGAGAGCCTCCTTAGGTGTTGGTCGAGGCTCTTGGCAATTAAGCCATTGGCTGATACGACTATCGGCACAATGATCGCTGAGTCCACATCCCACATGTCGACAACATCGCGGGCCAAGTCAAGATACTTGATTTGTTTATCTTTCTCGGCTTTCACGAGGTTCCCGTCATGCGGGATAGTTATGTCAATAATCATTGCTTATTATTATTATTAAATGTAACGCACTAAAATAATTGGTTTAACTCCAGCTTGTTCTCTAATCGCTGAATGATATTTTTACTTCTTCAAACCTTTTTCCTGAACCACGATATCGTGAACAACTTTACACATTCACAAAATATAGCTAGGTTTAAGCTTTCTCACGGAATAACTACAGCTGGTAAGTTATATAAATGTATCTCCTGATCAGTAATCAATCACGCGACTGTAGCCCCGGGTATCTATTTATCTAAGCAAAAATTACAGACATCTTGTATTCATTTTCAAAAAAGAAAAAAATACCTTTCCTTTTCTGGATATATTCTTGTTCTTATGCCTAAAACACTAACTAAAATATTTGAACAAATCAATTCAACTAATAACCTTTTGTCTATAACAGACAGTGACGTCACTGCAATCGGTCTGGTCCGACTAAATTGTGTAGTGTGTACCTAATCCGCGACTATTGAACCCTCGTCTGATGTCACATGAAGGCTTCGAGAAGGTTTCCTTTATTAGGCTAGCTTTGATTTAGAGGCCTAAGATTGGTGGTGTTTTTAGCTAAAGTAGTTACTAAAGTGTGATGTAAGTACAGCGATATTAAAGCATAACAACATGCAATCTACTTTTGGTTGAAGTTTATCCGGCTTATACAAAATCATCTTAACCTTTAACCGCCCGACTTCATATCAGTTGTCGTGCCCCCAGCGCCGGGCAACTTGAATCATTACGATATTTGGTCGTAAATATACGACCCTGGCGAAATGGACACGAAAATATTTGTCGGATTAATCCGTCGTAGGTGGTTAAAGGGTTAATGCGAGTCGGACTCGCGCACTATAAAATGCCAAAGCTCATCGTGTTACAAACTCAAATCACCTAGGAGTAGCCAGAATGTCACAGCACTAGTTTTTCAGTAGCGGTCCGTACATGACGCAACTAACTAAGGTAGAACAATCACGATCGATGTAAAACCATTAGTGGGTAAGTCGTTGTAATGTAATTCTTACCTCGGTATGGTAAGGTTTACATTATAATGATGAAATGTATTTTGTGATGCGCACAGCAAAGGAGTGGAACTCTCTTCCTGCGTCTGTGTTTGCGAACGCATACAACCCCGATCTCTTCAAAGTGCGAGTGAACAGGCTTCTTCTGTGTAAGCTAGCTCCATCGTCAACTTTGTCTCTGTCACCTCTGACCTAGACTAGAGTCAAGAGCAAACCCATCTCAAATAATAATTTAAAAAAAATATTTTTTGGAAAATAAAACTTTTTTTATTTCTTTGTAGCTCAAAAACTACCACGCTCTTACAAAGGTTAAGTCTACGAGCAGCTAACGATGATCGACCTCGTAGCTAATAGTAGTTCTAATAGATGGCGTTAGTGTTTTTGTATGGCGAACTCGTCAGGCAAACGTTCGGACGACCGTATCTTTACTTTTTAAATCAATGTTGCGTACGCAACCAATCACAAACTAGTAATCTGAACAAATTCAAAAGGCTTGATACACACAACTTGAATGAAGTATTTTCTTTTATCTTCACGAACATAGGTGTCGTGTCTTATTTCAACCAAAAACTTATCAGGAAAAACTTCCACGCGACTTATCTACAGACTTTTTTCACAATGATACGTCACACCACACAAAAGGACCAATATGTCCTGGACACACCTTTTATTTTCTATGTCGTAACCGATAACTTACGTCCTATATATCTTGAACTATATTTTATCGGCATCTTTTTGTTATTAAAGTTCTTTAGCCCGGAAATAATTCCCGGGATATATGAACCACGAGTGAAAAGATTTCTTTGGAAAACTTACTTTAGCACTTTATTGTACGGATATTGGCATTGCTTATGGTGGAAATCTTTAGGCAACTTGGTTCCCTAGTTATTACAGGTAATATCAAATGTTTGAAATCTCTGGCGGCTGCCAGTTTAACATAAATGTTTCGTCTCACCTTGGCAGTCAGAGTATTTACACTAATAGTTTGTAATAAGGATGAACTACTATGCAATTTACTTACTGCTCAACTACCCACAGCAAATTCCAATGATTTATCATTGTTATTTGAATGGACCAGCAGTATAAATAACAGTAATATTAGTAATGAATGAGTATATCATATTCCCATGTTCTTTTTTCAAATATACCTGCACGTAGGAACTTCACCATATTCCCCGCCAATTGATACATAATCCCTGGTTCGATTGGCAAATTAGCATGGAAATGGGAACCTTACCTCCCTCAGAGTGCAAATTTGCCAATTTCAACCCTCCAGTGATCAAATTCAGCAGATGTAATTTGAACGTAACGGCTGTTAGCTAGTGATTAATTTTACATTTAGGCTGTACATGAATATGGCTCACAGTCAACCTGTAAGAGGGGTACACATGTAACTATGTACAAGCATGACAAGCCTACATGAATAATCATTTTGTGCAAGCGTGCACAACTTCCATATAGGTTAACACTTACAATCAAGCTGGAGCAGCATCAGTTTTTGCTTGAGCGAAGGCCGACGACGCGTTTTTAACTGCATTAATTGTGTGCAAAACGCGTGCGTATGATTGCGCAAGCTTAACCTGCAGGCACATGTTCAATCATGCTTACACAAGGGTGGCTTGTTCAAGACGCGTAATGAAAATTCTATCAGTCTTAATGCCGCTTCCACAAGCAAGTGCTCGCACAAAGTCATTGTAAGGTCACCTTACACTTGTACAATAAGTTATAGCTCACTCACTTGAAGTACTAGTTAAAGTTAGTCTATGTGAGTTGACGGAAACCACGGATTTAGTGACTCTCGAACGTTTATTAAGTAGCCCGATTTACTGCTCGCGATAGTAGTAATTTGTCAACTCACTTAAGTATATGTTTAACGCTATTACAAGTGAAAAAAGTAAGTAGGTTGTTGCGTATGCAGTTTGATACATTGTACGTGAACCGTATAGTCATCATACAGACGCTCAAGCACGCTTGCACAAAATGATTGGTCATGCTTGCAGTTATGTGTGTACCCTCCTTAAACGAGCAAAGAGCTCGAAGTCTAATACCAAGATTCACAAACCGAACTATGAATTTACTTAGTAGGTACAGTAAGCGATTCATACGAATATGAATTCCATGTAAATAATAATCACAATCATATCAGCAAATGTGAGTAAGCGTTTCATAAGAATATTAACATAAATGTCATACGAATAAGGTTCAAATTCAAATGTGACGCTTAACTACTTTACTAAGTAAAGTAAAATCAAAGCGTAGTCTGTGAGTTTTGCCCTAAATGTAAATTGAAATTGGGCGGAAAAAATCAAAATCACCATTTTTCGCATAAAGATTGGTGATTACAGAACGTATGATCCTTACGCAATGCTTTTATTTCTGACTCTCACAGGCAAACAAGACCAGCCTTAATATTATCAGCCTTTTGAGTCCCAATGCAGGGCAAAAACCTGCCTTCCCTCCTTCAGCCTTAAAGCTGCCAGAAAATAAATGTGCAAGCGCTACCGTTCACGAAATTAAGATTTTTGAAGCTACTGCAGCGTTAAAATGTTAATCTCCTGTTCAGAATCACAAATTCTTATAACGCGCAACGTAGCCTTTTTTACCAACAAGTGCTACAGACAAAGGTTTTAAAAGACACGTCGATTAACACTTTCATTTATGCACAACGCCATTTTAGCGACTAAGCTTTAAGAGCCCACGCAGACTACAGACTTTCCATTGGCCGATAGTTTGGTCGGTTTCTTAAGGCCGCTTTCTATAATATATCTCAATCGTAATCTTGAGCCCAATTCTTGAGCCCAATTCTTGAGCCCAATTCTTGTCTGTAACCAATCAGCGGCCGAGTTTGTCAATCTGAGTCTTTGAGAGGGCGAATCACAAGCAGCCGTCAAAGACTGCGGATCAAGATTGGGATTGAGATACGTTATAGAATTCTGGCTTTAATCAGTATAAAGATGTATGCCAGTGTAGATATAGTAGGTGGTAATCGGCGAAGTGAAACGAAAAGGTGGCTTAGACAACTTATATTTTGATAAAGATACGGATAAATTAAAAAAAAAAACAAGGTAAACACAAGCGCACCCGCTTGCAGTGCTCGCACGGACTGTTGGGTGGGGGTCCAGCGGCTCATACATCTGTACTTAGGTTATACATTTAAGTTATTACTACTAACTATGAATATAAAAAATATGAGCGCGTCGCTAACAGCCAGTACACACCTTATAACTATTGAACTTGCATACAACTTCATACTGATTAAGAAACCGACCAAACTATCGGCCAATAGAAAGTCTATAGTCTGCGGGGAGTCATAAGCGGACTTGTAAACTTGACAAGAAGTTTTCTTGCTACGTTGTCAGAGTTTTAAGTTGTTGGTGCGGGTGAAAAGAAAAAGTGTAATTTGTTGTAGTAAAAGCTCTTTGTAAAAGTGTAACTTGTTGTAGTAAGTGCTCTTTGTAAAAGAGTAACTTGTTGTAGTAAGAGCTCTTTGTAAAAATGTAACTTGTAGTAAGAGCTCTTTGTAAAAGTGTAACTTATTGTAGGAAGAGCTCATCGTAAAAGTGTAACTTGTTGTAGTAAGAGCTCTTTGTAAAAGTGTAACTTGTTGTAGTAAGAGCTCTTTATAAAAGTGTAACTTGCTGTAGTAAGAGCTCTTTGTAAAAGTGTAATTTGTTGTAGTAAGAGCTCATTGTAAAAGTGTAACTTGTTGTAGTAAGAGCTCTTTGTAAAAGTGTAACTTGATGTAGTAAGAGCTCTTTATAAAAGTGTAACTTGCTGTAGTAAGAGCTCTTTGTAAAAGTGTAATTTGTTGTAGTAAGAGCTCTTTGTAAAAGTGTAACTTGTTGTAGTAAGAGCTCTTTGTAAAAGTGTAACTTGTTGTAGTAAGAGCTCTTTATAAAAGTGTAACTTGCTGTAGTAAGAGCTCTTTATAAAAGTGTAACTTGTTGTAGTAAGAGCTCTTTGTAAAAGTGTAACTTGTTGTAGTAAGAGCTCTTTATAAAAGTGTAACTTGCTGTAGTAAGAGCTCTTTGTAAAAGTGTAATTTTTTGTAGTAAGAGCTCATTGTAAAAGTGTAACTTGTTTTAGTAAGAGCTCTTTGTAAAAATGTAACTTGTTGTAGTAAGAGCTCTTTGTAAAAGTGTAACTTGTTTTAGTAAGAGCTTCTTGTATAAGAGCTAGTCCAGGGAAAAAGTAGCAACGTATTGCTGTGTTCCGGTTTGAAAGGAATGTGTGCCGGTGAAATAAAGGAAAAAGAAACATTTTCAGTTTGGCCAGGCAAACTGTTGGCTTCAAATTAAACTACTTGTTAATTTTTTTTTTCTTAGTTTTGAATAGTATTTTTAATTGTTTGGAAGGGCATTGACTTATTTTTGCTAAACACTTGTATTGTATCGTCAAGACTTTGCCTACGTTTAAGGGCTGATTTCACCAATGAAACTGAACGCGATCAGCACATAAACCACGTTTAAGGGCTGTCAGTGTCATTATTTTCTTTGGAATAATGACACTGACAGCTCTTGAACGTAGTTTAGATAAGTGGATCGCGTGCAGTTTCATTGATGAAATCCGCCATTAGTGATTTTCCATACCAGTAAAGGCAGAACGTTTTTGTTGTTTTGATAAAGCTTTCTTTAATGATTCAATACAACTTACTCTAAACAAGAGCTTCTTACACCTTCGTGCTTGTGTAAGAGTATGTGTCTACACGTCTATTTTACGACTAAGTAAATACTATTCTGCAACTCGTACGCGTAAACCGACTTTGTTGCTGACCGTACAACATCTAGGGCGTATTTTACACAAATTTATGCAGCTCCGTCGCCATTTTAGCGTCGGTCGCCGCAAAACCACTAACAATGACTTTCCATGGTAATTCAACGTGATTAACATGCAGCCAGCCAATTCTGGTGATGTGCATGGCTTTGTTGAAATTGCCGAGCTTTGACTTTGAAATATAGCAATTTATATTCGTGTTTTGTGGCTTTTTGGCTTTTTTGTGTTGATTATCAATGTTTATCAAGTGTGTTACAAACGTTGGTTTCGAATAATATTTATTTATTCGTGTACACATAAAATAATTTAAAAAAATACATTTAAAAAGGTTGACCAAAGGTTGTCAAATAATGTGTTTCTATTTAAATAAAACAATAACTTTTGGAAAAAATGCTTTTATCAAATAACTATGACGATACTATAACTATACAAGGTGTAACATAATTAACGCACAACCTCTTAAAGGGTTATTGTACCAATCATTATGAACAACTTTTACTATGGGACCAAACGTGAGATCGCGAAAAAAAATTAGCTGTTCCCTACATTTTAGTGACTCCTGCGAACATAAATGTAGGAAACATCTGTTTTGTGAAACCAAACCTGAAATCGCGAAAAATAAATCAGCTTTTCCCTACATTTATGTTCGCATAACTCGTCAAAATGTAGGGAACACCTGATTTTTTTTCGCGATTTCGGGTTTGGTCCCATAGTAAAAGTTATTCATAATTATGAGTACAATGACCCCTTAAGAGATTAACACAGTTTAAAATTACACCTTGGATATTTATACGGAAAATGTCGCTCAGCCTACTTTCATCTTCTAATTAAAATATATTACAAGGGAAACCTGTACTAAACAATATATAATCAAATAGCTTATTTCATAACAATTTCAATAACATAGCGTTTGTAGAGCTACCATACGTAATTTCTGAGATATCATAGTTTTAGTGAACGCGCAGAAATCGCGCGATTTCGGCCGGGCGCACCGTAGCGGCGTAATATCGCATTACATCGGAGGGAATAAATAATAAAAAATATGTTTTGTAAGAATAAATAACGAACAACAACAATACGTACATATTTTCATACATTTTTTTTATACATCCAACACAGCATACATAGGCTGAGCTAAGCTTAGTCCTTTTACCCACCCTCTGCTTTGTATGAGTTTACTCATGGTCGTCACATGGAAGAAAAATACTTGTTTGCTTGGAAAATGATTGCCAGCTTCGGTGTTGCCTTCCACATATAACGCATCGGTCTTCAAAGCAAGAGTGAACAGGCATCTTCTGGGCACTCTCTCTCCATCATAGACCTCATCCATCGCTCTCCATCAGGCGTGATTGAGATCAAGAGCAGGCCCATTCAGTGATAAAAAAAAAAATCCAGTGGGTAACTTATTTTGATCTTCAGATACTTCGTCATTACGAAGCTATTTCTAGGGAAATTATAAAGAAAAACATTTGCACGTGCCAGCCACGGGCAAAAGATAAAATTACATTTACTTTAATTATAAAACCCATTTCGATCAGGCTTCAGAAATGTCGATCATTTCCCGCAGAATTAATGAATAAAAGAAAAAGTATATAAAATATTTGGGACTCGCAAAGAAAATTATAAATTAGCAGGAAACCGGTACCCCCCCTATATATATATCCCCTAGACTCTTATCCTCTGAACTTTTGCATAAGATTTATATTTGGCCTGCGCAAATATGATCACATTTCTGAATTTCGTACAAAACTCAAGTGGCTTCCCGTACGTCTTCGCCGAAATTCTCATATCTTATTTCAGCTCTACAGTATTCTGTTCAATCCTAAAACCCCCTCTTATCTTAAAGAACGTTTCAAGTTCCTTCATGGCACACATAGAGAGATAGATATTATTACCTAAGGTCATCGGAAAACTTGAGACTAGAGATGCCGATGCATTCTACCAGTTTCTATGATAATTCTTTTACAGTTCAAGCAGTACTGCTTACCTGACGCCGCGAGTGAACCGTGCGCTCCGCCGCTAGTTCGAAGTGAACATAGACACAAACATCTTACGCGTTTGATATTGCCGCGAGCGCGCCGCACGCACAAGTCCTTGCCCGCTTCTCCCACCGCACCTGCGTTTTGTACGTGAACACTTGCATATATTGCAATGTGTTTGATATTTCGTGACCGTGCGTGTTAACGTGAACAAGCACTAAGGCGTGTTTGTCCATTTTTAAAATCATGTAAAAAAAACACTATCTCTCTCCTTAAACGTCATTTTTTATGTTCTTTGCACGTGTTTTATGATTATTATTGTGTATACAGGGTTACAGGGAAAGTCGTACTGAATATTAAAGGAGGTTATTATTCAGGTCATTTCTGATGATTTTGATTCTGAAATAAAATGTCCGAAACTTAACCGTTATGGAGATATTAAATTTTAAAGATTATTTTTAAAAATCCTTTATTTTTTGGCTTTTAGTCGTTTTCTTTGGGATTAGAGCTCCTAGAGTCGGTTTTTTTGATGTATCTAGTTAGAAGACATGTCCATTAATAAAAATGATCAATAGAAACTGAACCTACTACTAACAGCTTAAAAAACTGCTCGACAACGGTTAGCATTATGAATTTTCTAATAGAGTGTTCTTAACTTTGATGGGCTTTAAAAAAAAAAATGTATGGAACTTATTCTGCGAATAACTTTACAAAGTTCTACGTCTCTTTAGCTATTCAAAAAGGTATATCATCTACTAGGTTTGTTCATAAAATCTTAAAATAATGTTATTAGAATAGGCCCATCTGGTAGTACAACATAACAGAATTTCGATACAAAAGAATCCGGCTTACTACCTGGCACTTTTAAACAATGAAAAAAGGTTTGGGTAGACATTGTTTGTGCCCGGGAGACGTGCGGTGACAGGTATTTATGTCATTTTAAATGTCTGAATTGTCAAATCGTGGATCGTGGTGTTTGTTTAGTCTACTCATGCGATTCTTCCATGGTAGATGTGTTATCCGTGCCCTCCGATTTTTTTTTTGTAAAAACACGACTTGGCTTGGATTTTTGGACTGTTTCATCTTCTAACTGTGTGACGTGGCTTGTAACTGGACTTTGATTTGTGTTGTGAACATGGCAACATTTACCAACGAGGAATATGCTGACATCCTAATGTGTTATGGATTTTGCGAAGGAGTGTCGTTGCGTGCACGCAATGAATACATGCTAAGGTATCCTACTCGCCGAGTACCTGATATTGGCGTATTTGACAGATTTTATCGAAGACTACGAGAAACTGGTTCTGTGCTAGTACGTCGGACTGACATGGGACGACCTCGTGTTCTTGATGACGACGACGAAGATAATGAAATACGACGTCTCTTTGAAGCCGACCCAACCACGTCAACAAACGTTGTCGCTCGACGGCTTGGTATTTCCCAGTGGAAAGTCTGGTTCGTAATGCACAGTTCTGGGCAATACCCTTACCATTACACGCCAGTGCAAGTAATTGAAGAAGGGGATCCATTGAGACGACTAGACTTCTGCAGATTTATGCTCAATGCCGATAATGAAGATCCGGATTTTGTAAAGAAAATCATGTGGACAAAGACGGCATCACAAACTATCATAACACCTATTATTGGGCTCCCAAAGCGCAAGGTAACCCCAAGAAAAAAAGACCAAAAGGGTCACAAAGGAGATTCAGTCTTAATGTGTGGATGGGTATAATATCAAATAACTTGATAGGGCCATACTTCCTGCCCGATAACTTGAATGGCGAGACATATGAAAACTTTTTGAGGGAGGAGTTACCCTCTTTAATGCAAGACTTGCCTATTGCATTGAGACGAGACATGTTCTTTCAACATGATGGCTGCCCAGCGCACTACAGAAGAAGTGTTCGAGCATGGTTGGACGAGAATTACCCAAACCAATGGATTGGAAGAGGCGGACCCATAGCATGGCCGGCGAGGAGCCCCGATTTAACGCCGATGGATTTTTATGTGTGGGGTCATATGAAAAGCCTAGTATACGACCAAATGACACCGATCGCAAATGTCGATATTCTAAGACAAAAAATTATTGATGCGGCTGAGGAAATGAGGCGGAACCTACGAACTTCTGTCGTGAAAAGTAATTTAAGAAAAAGAATGAGAGTTTGTGTAAGAAATAGCGGCGGCCATGTAGAACATGAATTATAAAAATATTGCTAAAATTTTTGTCTTTTTTTTACGTATTTTAGCTACTTTTACCTCAAACTAAAAATGTACCCTCTCCTAACTTAACTGTTATTTGGGCAATGTTTTACCTATTTAATAGCAAGTGTTATACCTTTTTGAATAGCTAAAAAGACGTAGAACTTTATAAAATTATTTGCAGAATAAGTTCCATACAATATTTTTTATTAAAAGCCTGTTAAAGTTAAGAACACTCTATTAGAAAATTCATAATGCTAACCGTTGTCGAGCAGTTTTTTAAGCTGTTAGTAGTAGGTTCAGTTTCTGTTGATCATTTTTATTAATGGACATGTCCTCTAACTAGATACATCAAAAAACCGACTCTAGGAGCTCTAATCCCAAAGAAAACGACTAAAAGCCAAAAAGTAAAGGATTTAAAAAAATAATCTTTAAAATTTAATGTCTCCATAACGGTTAAGTTTCGGACATTTTATTTCAGAATGAAATTCATCGGAAATGACCTGAATAATAACATCCTTTAATATTCAGTACGACTTTCCCTGTAACCCTGTATATATACAGGGCAATTTTTTAATCACTAGCCAAATTTTCACAGGGTGATCTACCCATGAATATGAACAACTTACACTATAGGACCAACTCTGAAATCGCGAGAAAAAAATCAGCTGTTTCATACATTTTGGCCGAGTAGGTATTGAACTTTTGTATGAAACAGCAGAGTTTTTTTTTTTCATGATTTTAAAGTTGGCCCCACAGTGAAAGTTGTTAATATTCATGGATAGAACACCCTGTGAAAATTTGGCCGGTTATTGAAAACTAACCCTGTATAAGTAGATGTTTCATGTTTGTATGTATTTAAGGTTAATATGTAAATGCTACACCACAAACTACCTGCAGTACTGTCTCTCCTTTCTCCCCTAATCCTTCAAAAGGTTGTCTTTATAAGATTGCTCTTAGCGGTAAGACCGCCCATTGTGTCACCCCTTGTAAAATTTCTACTTTTTTATCTGTAATATCTACCAATCTCAGACGTTTAAAATGCATAGGCACCTACGTAATGCATAATATCTCAAAAAGGGATTAATCATAGCAAACAATAAATTGGCTTATTTTTATCCCCAACAACAAAATACGTTAACATTAATTTTAATTTCTACAATGATAAAATGTTAATATTCATATTTCAACCCTTATTTTGAGTGAAATGTGACACCGTTGGTTTTTAACGACGTATGTAATTAGTAGCACAAATTATAATTAAAACAAAATCCCTTTGAATTAACAAAATTATGAAACATAAGCTCATTAGGGTTAAATTTTGCTGGTGTGGTCTTTCCATGTTTAGAATTTAACGCATTAGAGAAGAAATTAATAGAAAACGCCGTAATTTAAATCTTAGATCAAATTGAGGATGAGTTAAGTACTAAATTCTATTCTAGGGAAGTAAATCGGGTAATCAAAATATTGTCAATAAACGTAAAGGCTGTTAGAGTTATTATTTTCATTGGAACAATGACACTGATAGCTCTTGAACGTAGTTTAGATGTGCTGATCGCGTTCAGTTTCCTTGGTGAAATCCGCCCGTAAAGTAATTAAATAGGTAGGATTTTCTTTCCTTTTGGTAGTAAGATTTTATTAATCTTTTAAATACAATCGTTGCAAACTATAGTTTTGTATAATTTAGAAGCATTTTTTTAATTTTGTAAATGTGAGTACGATGGAGCTGTTTTATGTTATGATGTAGGTATGTTGACTTGAAAGAGTATGGCAGTTGAGAGTATGTCGTGCTCACTTAAATGTCTCGCTGATGGTTGCGCGTGTGTTGGATCATTCGGTTCCCTACAAAATGGTTGAGCTGGATGGTGCTGATCCACGCGTCATGTTCGTGAACGGGTGCCGTCAGTGGAGACTGGTCATCTCTTAACTGCCAGGGCTTATTTTTAATCTTATATTTTGAATTGTTTTTAATTGTTATTGTTTTTTAAATTGTTCTCGCATATAGAAGCAACAAGAACATTTTATAATAATTTTGATTTAAAAGAGTGTCCATGGAGTTTCTTGCCCAATCTTCTCCATAGAGATCTACGTTTTGGAATGGGCGACTAGCTTCAATTTTCTGACTAACTGACTGACTCTTTAACAATTCAAAAGTGCCTGTAATTGGTTTAATTGAAATAAATGCTTTGGGTTTGAGTTTGAGTTAAAATTGGTCGTAAACTTGGTTTATTTATTTATTTATACATACTTTATTGATATATAATGTATTTGTTTTATTACATTCTTCTCTCGTATCCACACGAACTATATGAGACAAACAGCTCATAAAATATAACGCCAGTCTATTATTGTCCCACTGTAGGGTAAAGGCCTCTTCTCACACAGAGAAGCACGAGCATCTATCACCAAGCTTGCTCAAGACGGGTTGGCGATTTCAGACAGTGTGACAGGGACATCGACGCCTAACCCGGTTATTAAAAAAAATCTGCTGTTGCCTACAAAAGTGCAATACCTACGCGGTCTAATTGCGAAACTAATTGTGGTCGATGACGCCACAAAAAAATCAAATTATTTTCTTTTTTGTTTTATCGTGTTTAGATATCGATACTCAATTACCCATCACGTCTGCGGGGTTTCGCTAACTATTTAATTAGAGCCTGTATAACTATTTTATCATATACCTATACAAATATACCGACGTCATCTAGTTTTTAAAATATTATTGACGTGTAAAAGTGTTTGTATAAGCCTACTCACAGAAATAAACAACATCTATACAAATAAGTAAAATTGTCTTTTTACTTTTTTTTGCCATAAGAAATTATAAACGGCACTTATAACAAAAAAGCAATTTTAACATTTTTGTCTGTCTGTCTGTTCGTTCCGGCTAATCTCCGAAACGGCTGGAGCAATTTTGACGAGACTTTCACTGGCAGATAGCTGATAGCTGATCTTACGGCGGGCAACTAAGGCTACTTTTATTTTTGTTTTAAATTAGGGCTCCGCGCAAAAAAAGAAAAAAAAACCCTTGAAATTATGCACAAAAAGAAAGATTTGAAAAATTCTTTTCGCATTTAGTAGCCCAATTATCGAGGATAGTTATAGGCTATTTAACATCACGCTATGACCCTTAGGAGCTGAGAAAAAAAATCAGAAAGAACACTAAGCGAATACGAAGTAATAGCGCGGACGGGCGATTCAACGCGACAGTTGGCGACGGGTCGGGGGACGAGGGAGTTTTACTAAAATATGGTTGTGTATTTTAGTATATTGTGTATCTTACGACATCCACGCGAACGAAGTCGCGGCGCACAGCTAGTTTAACATATATTTTATTTACCTCAGTAACACTCTACTTCAGATAATAAACTACTTAATCGGAAAGGAATAAACCTCCCATTATAATTTACTCCTTATACCATCGTAGGAACAATAAAATAACATAATAAAACCCATAGTGGCACTAGTCTTAAGTTGGTGCATAACCGCTGTAAAGATTAATGGGTCATAAACTCTTAACAGCTCGGGTCGTAATGACCCCACCTGATTAAGTACCGGTTGGGGTACAGCCGTTACAGGGTTATAATATGAAAGAGCTTTTGTCTAGTCACGAAAGGGTTATGTAAAAATGAAAAGGGTTTATGTGTTATGAGAATCCCGCCATGGTACGGTGTTATTACTATTTTTTTTTTTGATATTTCTCGGGACCCCAGGGTCCCGGACCTTTAGAAGGCATATGAGGGGCCGAAGCCAACTCGCAGAGGCCCGTTAGACGCTTTCAATGGAAATGAGGCACTAACCGACGATTATCCCTGTGCGTACTATGCAAGTGCACCCAAGGACAACCCCCGGATGTTGTAGGACTATTGCAGAATATGGAGACAAAAAAAAATTGGGCTATGGGTTTGGATGGCTAAAGTGGACTGGTTATCTAAAACTATGGAAGGACTATGGCCCCTGCCTGACCAATGTGTGATAATACTATATTTATTACTATGTGTGTATTGTTATTATTTTACACTACACTAGCGACCCACCCCGGTTTCGCACGGGTAGCCCGATCGGGAAAAAAAATCATCACAAGAGCACCCGCTGGGCTAATCTGAAGATTGCCTGAAATTTTCATCGAAATCGCCCCAGCTATTTTGGAGTCCATAGGTAACATTCATATATATGCACATACATATCGATGTTTATATATATCGTGTGTAAAAAGACACTTAACGAAGCCGAAAGTTACATGTTCTTCCCATCATTGCGATTTTTTTTTGTTCTGGACCATACCTGGGAACCTTCTGGTTACGGAAATATTGAAGGTCAAAGTTCCAACTTTATTACTTACGTTTTTTTTATGAAAGCCGTTTTAAATGTCATAACTGTACATTAAATACCGGCACGACCCCTATACTGTTGTATGAACAGTAAGCACTACGTTTTGCGCGTGTTACATTGCGTGTTACCATAAAAAGTGATTTTTCACACCAAAAAAGAAAGTCGTTGCCCAGCAATAATTTTTGTCCTATGTTACTTAGTTCGATGGGCAGTATGCGTAGTTAACGGGTATATGATGTATCTTTTTACATCCTGTAGATAAATTATAACTGTATACAAGGTGTAACATAAATAACGCACAACCTCTTAAGGGGTCATTGTACTCATCATTATGAACAACTTTTACTATGGGACCAAACCTGAAATCGCGAAAAAAATCAGCTACCCTACATTCATGTTCGTATAACTCGTCAAAATGTAGGGGAACAGCTGTTTTTTTTTTCGCGATTTCAGGTTTGGTCCCATAGTAAAAGTTGTTTATAATGATGAGTGCAATGATCCCTTAAGAGGTTGTGCGTTATTTATTTTACATCTTGTATATTTTAGTGACATTTATGTCAGTATATTCGCATATTGTGTGTTTATATTCGAATCAGTGCATAGATTTTTGATTTTATGTATTTTGTGTTCTCTTCTACTCTTACACTCGTTGTCTACATCTCTTTATCCTCTGTCGATGAAGAGATTTCTTTAGAAATAAGCATCACCTTTGTATGTATTCTTCTGTTCCTTTCTTCTTGTCTGTTTATATGTGTGTACTTACATAAAGTTCATGTATGTATGTGAGTTTCTTTATTCCATCATAACTTTTCTTAGTCAGGGTAAGGAGTGACCTTTCGCTTTGTACATAAATATTTAATAAATCAACTTGTTTTGTACTTTTTAGTTCGTTTTTGGCAGGGCCAGTCGTGTTTTTTTTTTTTTTTTACTGCCAGCATTTTCTTATATGAGCGTCAATATTTTATGTCAAAGTATTCCACGCGTTCCCTTTTATACCTTCCCTATTACCATAGATATAAACAGATGTTTGCCAATTCCCATAACTCTTTAATGACAAACATAGATGCATTACATTACCATATTTTATAACTGAAGTTGAAAATTTGCCTGAACACAATATGAAATATGCAAGCAGACAGATCTAGTTAGACTTTTGATTTCAGTAGTTATATTTATAACTCTGCCTTATCTTGTAGGATTTCAAATGAAAATAGAAATGGATATAAACGACACGTTTTTAATTTACCTGTAGGGCTGTTCTGTAAAGTTCACTTCGAATCTCACTCAAGTGACAGCACACAACTCGAAAGCGAGCTCATTTGTTTTTGGAATCGTCGCGGTCAAACATCTTATCGAAATTCGAATCGAGGTGCAACTTCGATACCGTTCGAATTTCGAATAGATTTTTTCAGATTAGCATTGTTTGTAAAGCTTTGGTCTCATGAAAGCGGTTCTATTATAGTATTATTATAACGGCAATAATTTAAATCTGTCATTTTCATCAGTATTTGACATTGCGGTATCAAAAACGCTCTGTATTTGGACGGCCGTTGTTGTGTTTTTGTGGGTCACACAATCAAGCAAGCCAAACAAGCAAGCATCAAGCATTTGTTTCGTAATGAAACAAATGCATAAATAGGTACCTATGTTACATAAAGATTTTTTTCTCGATAAGCCGTGACGTATATATCGTAAGGTAAACTTAAATATTCGATTAGAATGTTAGGGAATAGGTTTTTACATCTATTTATTTCTAAAGTGGTGACACGCCCCTGCTTCACACGCTTTTTACGACATAACAAAACATCGAGCTTACTATTCCAAATCTAATCTTCCGAAATATTAAAAAAAAATCCATTATTTTTATTTATGCTCATACAGACAGACACGAAAAGCCACTTTATTTTATACCATGTATAGATTTAGATAGATCTGCAAAATTTTAAAAGACTGATTTAAATTCACTTTATTTTTGCAGAGAACATTCGTTCTAAGGATTTATGTCTCAACGCGTCTGCGACTACGACAGCGTAGCCACCGCGTAGCGATGACATCATTCCCTCGGCTACGAGCTACGCCGTAGCAAATTCATAATATTTTATCGCTAACTTAACGCGTGGAAATTTTAATGCTATCGAGTTCCTTAGTTTCATACTTAAAAATAAGAATGCTACGAAAATGTGTTTTCGTCGACACAAAAAACTAAAATGAGGACCATAATAAAGAACAATATGACACACGACCGGTGATTTATCAAGGCAAAGAATAAACCGCAACAACATGCTGAACAAATCACTTTAACCCTCCCGCGCCGTGTCATATTTCCTCCGGTATAACTTATTATGGCCCCTCCAACGTAAGGGTTACGGGAAATATATTTTGGCCTCAGATTACTTAGAAATATGAAAGACATATTTTTTGGTAACTTTTGTGACTATCAATCATAAGCATGATACGCTTTTGTTGTGGTTTGCAAGGTGATATCCTAGGAACTAGGCCCGGGTCAACGGCGCGTTGTGTTCCACGCGCGCCTCAAAGAGATGTTAGCATTATTGACGGGTCCGCTAGGGCCGATGTTAGCTTGGGTCGCGAGTTGTTCTAAAGCGTTACCGTGGCCCCACCACAGGCAACGAAGGAACACGGGTGGGTTTTTTTTTGTTTTCCCATCCAAAAATAAAAAAGGTGATATCCTCAATGCAATTTTCAATGAGGGTTTTCTGAAATGACGTTAACTAGATGGCAGCACTGAGACGTCAGGTCCGGGTACCTGGCAAAAGTGTCAAAGCGCCTATATTTTCTTTAGTCGTGACGGAATGATGAAGGAATGAATGAAACGAATGATGACCGTCATCATAATTATGTTTTTTATTCATTGTCGAAATGGAAGAACCTCTTGTCAAACTGGCGCCAACTCGTGGCGTGAATTTCCATGAAAATCCTCATTAAAGCAGCTATTACTTTGTTAATCTTCTGTGGCAGATGATATTTGATCATATTACCGTTAGACCATCGAACTTCGAGCAGTAAACAAACACAAGAATATCCTCATTTTAACCTCTCCTTCTTCGCGATGCACATCATCTGGAAGATCCTTCATCGCAGAAGAGAGATATCTTATAAAGTCGGTAGTCGGTTTCTTGTACTAGCTCAAGCATGTCCCGAATATTACATTAATAAATTCAACCTGGGGTTGAAGTTTAGGTTGTAGGAGGGGTTTACCAAGGGGTATCGTATTACCCAGAAAGTAGGTTGTGGAGGTCAGATAGGCAGTCGCTCCATATTGAATAGATGGTTTATTGAAAGTTTTTAATTTAGTTCAATATTATCTAAATTACCACACATAAAAAAACATACCCACACAAACTAAGTTTTAACTCATTCAACACAAGTGTTGGAAACCAGAGGACGTGCAAATACTTCAACGATGTTGGGGTCAGGTTCCAGTCTAACTGGATGCAGCTGAATACCTGTATTTTACATGAAGCGGCTGCATATCTGACCTCCACAAGCCAGTTACTGGGTATTACGATAACTCCTCGGTAAGACTGGTTGTCAGACTTTCGGGCTCCTGACGACCCGTAACGACTGTCAAAGATTCACGAATGACAGCCGGGACCAACGGCATAACATGCTTTCCGAGGCACGGATGGGTCTTGGTATGTAAAGAAGACCATCGGCAAGCGTAGCTTAACCTGATCGATCGACCCGTGCGGCTGTTATTACTTAGCCACAAGCCCCACGTACAAATTAAAAATATCTCTGTCCCAATTTATACACATACATAAACTCACGATTTCTTTCCATGGAGGTAGGCAAAAACTACAGAACGCCACCTGCTACGATCCTTACATACTCCTTTTGTTTCGTTTACGTTCATACATCTGGTAATACACGCACTCCGGTTGCGAGTACTACGCACCAGACCTTTTTCAAGAACATCACCAATACGGTCACTAGTCCTGCTAGGGTGTCCCAGCGTTTCCACTCACATCTGCCTTGTATTAGTCGCCACTCATTCATCCTCTCAACATGACAAAAACATCTAAGCATACGATTGTCACTCCATCTCACCTATTTCCTCATATTATAATCCAAAAAACCAGCCAAGGGCGTGTCGGACTCGAACCACGCACAATGAAGGGTTTCGTAGTTGGGATGAATAAAGAAGAGACAGAATTATCCCAAGAACAACCTTAACATTGTAGTTGAAAAACATGTTCTCCCATACATTTCAACCGCAAATGTAAAGTTTCTACGCACAATATTGAGAGATGTACCTTGTTATTGTAAGACCATAGACTTTTTATAGGTTTCCTGGTATCTATAGGTATAGAACTGTATTTTTTTCAAAATTTGGGGCTCAGTAGTTTCGGAGATAAGGAGGGGCTTGTGGCTAAGAAATAACAGCCGCACGAGTCAATCGATCAGGTTAAGCTACGCTTGCCGCGGTTGGTCCATGGATGGGTGACCATCTTTACATATCAAGACCCCTCCGTGCCTCGGAAAGCACGTTAAGCCGTTGGTCCCGGCTGTCATTCATGTATCTTTGACAGTCGTTACGGGTCGTCAGAAGCCCGAAAGTCTGACAACCAGTCTTACCAAGGGGTATCGTATTACCCAGTAACTGGGTTGTGGAGGTCAGATAGGCAGTCGCTCCATGTAAAATACTGATATTCAGCTGCATCCGGTTTGACTGGAAGCCGACCCCAATATAGTTGGGAAAAGGCTAGGCAGATGAGTTTCGGAGATAAGGTGCCCTATTCTCAATGTTCGTCTATTTTCTTAAATTACTTTAAAAAAATCTATTCGAGACCCAGTAAGCCAGTATTAAGCCCTTTCATTTGATATGTCACACGGTATAGTTTGCAAAACTTTTTTTTAATTTCTTTATTTGCCCTCCAAAACTGACCTCCATATTCAAAATTAATTTATTTACGTAACACGTCCCTGTTTGGATCACAGAAATTGATATGTGTACCTCAGCTTAATCGATCCATTAGATTCGGAGCAAATTGGCTGTGACAAACGGACAGACAGACACAGACACACGAGTGATCCTTAAAGAGTTATTTCCTTTTGAGGTACGGAACCCAAAAACCGTCTTTATAGAACAACGCACAAACATAGAACAAAAATAAAATTCTGTCTAGGTGCGAACGGAGCCTGCCTATAAAAGACGACGTAAATGTTACGAGCGACCCCTCGTAGAACCCTCTAATTGATTAATACACGAACGATTACTGAACGTTACTGGAGCAATCAACGGCTTATAGTAGTATCCTGTTGCTTTATTTATTGTAAGTAGAAAAGTTTGGGGATTTTACGCTGATGAAATGAAATTAAAGATAGGTACATAATTACACAAAATCACACCGTTTATCCCCGAAGTGTTAGGCAGAGGTGAGTCTATAATTGGTAATTGTAATTTGTTGTTGTTTGAGTGTTGTTTCTGTAACTTTTATAGTATACATAATAGTATCCTATATATCTACCTATAGTATACCCACATTATGCCAGCTATGTGATAGGGAAGAGCCTATTGCCATCAACCGGACACAAATCCAGACTGCGGGCTGCTACTGAGAAATGCCTGATGGAAAACTCCAATAACATTTTACCTGACCTAGGAATCGAAACCTAGGACCTCATGCTCAGCAGTAGCGCATGCGATCACTAGACCAACGAGGCAGTCCTTTTTAATCGACTTCAAAAAAGGAGGAGGTTCTCAATTTAGTTGCATTATTTACAATGGCTTTTTGTAATTAATTGGAAGAGTTATAAAGAATCTCTTCCAATTATTAATATTTATTAATGGATTTAATACCTGTGAAGAACAAAGAGTTGTAGATACTACACACCTACATACCTACATTATATTTAAATGAATGATTTCTATTCCTATATCAATAAATTAAATGAAAACGTTTATCTACGTGTTAACAACATCAGCCAAATACCGCTCATACCGACAAAAAAACATCTCCAAGACAGTGTGAACGAACGAATAAAAAAGTATTACCCAGTCAGGGAAACTAAGAAGAAATTTTTTCAGGTCATAACGAATTAGTCTTCAGTGACAATCGGGCCCATTCGGGTTCAGTCGGGTTTTGGCCGACCGCCAGGGGAGAACCCGAGACGTCTGATGATCGTGCGTCGTAGTACGGAGGTCAATTACCCTGGAATATGCCAAACTTCGTCTCAAGTGAAGTGTGAAAATTCAATTTGCTATTACATGAATTACTTATGAAGCGATTCTTTATTGAAAGAGGGTAGGTCGAACTAAAGTACCGTTTCGTAATATTTATCGCTTTATTTGTCCGTTGGGATGGTTTAGTGACATTCTGGTTTATGATATTAGATTGATTTGGTTTGGTTAAAGGTTTGAATGCAAGGAATAAAAGTGAAGTGAAGGTATCATTATAAAATGATTGATATGGCCTCCTGAAACCTAATCGCCTCTCAAATAAACTATATGGAACTAGTTTCTAAATAAAAAAAATCTAGTCACTGCTATACCCGAATCGCTGTAGCGTGGAAAAAGTGGTCATTGCCCTTTCCCTAAAATCTCTCCGCAGAAACCCAAACAATAAACTATCTATAATTTTTCGTTATTGGAACATATTGAAGATCATGATAGATATTGATTCAGGACGTAAACGGTCTTTATATCAGTTTTTGAAATAAAGAATGCTAGAAAATGTAGGTGGGTCAATGACCGCTATTGCCACGCTAAAGCGATTCGGGTATAGTAACTCTTCAATATACAAGTCAGTGTGACGCAAAAAGTATGCCAAATTGTTGAAGATGACCTTTAAAAAATAACTCTCGATGTTTCTAATGTTGTTTGCGTAGGTACTCAAGACAGTTTTATACGCTCCAGTGGATGTTTAGGAAACAGCTCTAAGAAATAATGCGAAACGGAAAGCTAACCATTTATCAGCCATCAGGGCGTAGGCGAAATCTTCGCAGGAAAAATTAATCTAGAGAGGAACAGTAAATACCTACTTGAGATCAATGAGGTCACGGCTTATCGATAAAAACATCATTCTGTATAAATTGCTACCTATTTATATTGCTTTGGTTTCCTAAGAAAGCGCTGTACGGTCACACAACAACGGCTGTGCAAATACAGAGCGTTTTTCGATACCGCAATGTCAAATACTGGTAAAAATGATAGAATTTCATGATGGCCGTTATTTATGAAGGAATTACTTTCATGAGACCAAAGCTTTACAAATAATGCTAAAATAATCTGAAAAAAATCAATTTGAAAGGTATCGAAATCGCACCTCGATTCGAATTTCGAAAAGTTGTTTGTCCGCTATGGTTCCAAAAACAAATGAGTTCGCTTTCGAGTTTTGTGCGATCACTTGAGTGACATTAGAACTGAACTATACAGAATTGCACAACAGATTTTTAATATACCTGTATTATATTATTTAATAAACGTGTCGTTTAAAATCCATTTCTATTTGCATATGAAATCCTACAAGAAAAGGCAGAGTTGGAAATATAAATAATGAAAACCATAGTAATAAAAAGCACAGATCTCATAATATAATGTATTGAGACCAATAAAATAATCAAAAGTTAAACGAGATTTGTCTATTTGCGTACTTCATATTGTGTTCAGGGAAATTTTCAATTTCAGTTATAAAATATGCAATGCATCTATGTTTGTCACATATACATAAAAGAGTTATGGGAATTGGCAAACATCTGTTTATATCCTATGGTAATAGGGAAGGTATAAAAGGGAACGCGTGGAATACTTTGACATAAAATATTAACGCTCATACAAGCAAAATGCTGGCAGAAAAATAACAAAGAATGAAAAAAACTTTTTACAAAAAACTAATCGACTTAAAAAAAAAACAATACAAAGGCACAATATTTTGTTTCTTTTTTTCCACCGACTTCCGAAACGCCGAATGCTTAACCTTTTTTCGTCGGTTCAAAAATACGACAGGAAGACAGTTTATATTTCCGTCTCGATCGTGACCATGCAGGAGGCGCAAAATAGTTTTTTGGCTAAATGCACCAACATAAGACGTGTTGGAACAATGTTGAATCATAATTTACTCGTATTTAGAACAAACTGAATACGTAATACCTATTTAATTAGCAGTCTTTATTAAGTACCTAATCGTCGTAACAAAGCCGATTTTATCAAATCTAAAAGCTCCCGCAGACAGGCGTGACGCGACCGCGCGACGTGACTCTTGTAGAACAATTTATATGAAAACTTCATGAAAATTGTTCTACCAGAAACGCGACGCACCGTCTGCGGGAGTTTTTATTTTCAAATACCTATGTTTGGTTGTGGTGGTTTTGACTATCTATGTCAGCAGATTTGATAAAATATTTCATGGGGCTTTTAAAAACAAAGAGTAATTTTTTGCATGAGTTCAATTTTACATTACTTACAATCAATCTGCCTAGCCTTTTCCCAACTATGTTGGGGTCAGATTCAAGTCTAACCAAATGCAGCTTAATACCAGCATTTTACATGCAGTGACTCGTTTTCTGATCTCCACAACCCAGTTACTGGGTAACACGGTACGCCTCGGTAAGACTACTTGTCAGACTTCTGACTATCCGTAACGACTAACAAAGTTCTACGAATGACAGCCGGGATCAACAGATTAAAACGTGCTTTCCGAGGCACGGAGGGGTCACGATATGTAATGGATGGTCACCCATTCACGAACCGACTGCGGTAAGCGTAGCTTAACCTTTGATCGACCCGTGCGGCTGTTATTTATCCACGAGCCCCTCAATTTTTCATTACGTACCTATATTTCATTTTAATGCCCGAAATGCCAAAAAAACTCGCCAGTCGCGACACTATTCTCGTATTTAAAGTTAAGTATCTTACTAAACGTCCCTAAACAGTACAGCAACCGTCCGCGTCTCTTCAGTTCTTCGCCGTCTAAACGCTGAGCTTGAGACGGTGAACTAATCTTAAGCCGCGCTTATCCCCATAAAAAAAAATCATTTATTTTGGACCAAAAATGTCTTACATTTTGTAAACCCACTAAACTGCGAAACAGTTTGTCGGCGGGATTAGCGCTCGTTTTAATCGGTACATTTGGTTCACATGCAATCTAATGAAGACACGAAATAGGGCTGTCGTAAACTCCGTCAATTGTTGAGGTTGAAAGCGTGATGCGATAGCGTTATATTTAGTGCTTAGACTAAGAGATAAAGATGTATGATGCTGGTTGGTGATGAGTTGTAAGATTTCGTAGATCGAGCGGAAAACTAATTTACATGACACTAACTATTCAAACGCAAATCTCTTCCTAAGAATTTCACGACCACAAAAAGCCAGAACTAGATATTATCTGTGAAAAAAAAACAAGCAAAGTGTATGTCGGACCACGCACAATGAAGGGCTCCGTAGTTGGGATGAATTTATCCCAAGAAAAAACTTAACATTGTAGTTGAAAAACATGTTCTGCCATACATAACAACAGTAAATGTAAGTTTGTACGCGCAATTTTGAATGATTAACCATGTTTTTTTAAGACCATAGACTTCTTATAGGTTTTTCCTGTAATCTATAGGTATAGAACTATTATCTGTATTTTTTTCAAAATTTTAGGCTCAGCAGTTTCGGAGGTTTCTTTTTAATATATTTAAAACAGTTTATTTTAAGACAATAAACATATATATATTTGAAATCCGCATAACAAGTTCTTACATTTGATATATCACACGGTACAGTTTGCAAAAGTTTTTTTTTTAATTTTTAATTTTTCTCCCAAAAGTGAACCCCATATTCAAAATTATTTTATTTAATTTACACATTCGTGTTTGGGTCACAGAAATTCACATGTGCATCGGTCCAGTAGATTTGGAGCAAATCGGCTGTGACAGACGGACAGACAGACAGACACACACACGGGTGATCCTATAAGGTTTCGTTTTTTCAATCGGACGTACGTAACCGTAAAAATGAGTACTTCAATCACATTCACCCGTCTATTTCTAATAAAATATTGTTCGACCTAAAATCAATACTTTATTTAAGGAATGAGGATCTTGGGGACGCCTTGGGAATACCTCTCCGGGAATTTGTCGCATGACTGACAGGAGCTAAAGTATTTATGCTGAACCTACAAAACTCTTAATGTAATAAGTTTTCAGGATTATAATGTAATCAGTCTGTGATACGAGGCAAAGACCTCTTCTATAGAAGAATTTGCTGCGTATTGACAATTTAAGACGTAAATGGAGATTTCCTTACGATGTTAATGCCCTCTCAAAAGTTAATTATGTCTTTTACGTAAGAGTATATGGACAGGAACTAAATAGCTTAATCATATTAATATGTATCTTAATCATATCAATATTCCCACTGTTGGGACATAGGCCTTCTCTCTGCGAGAGGGAGTAGGCCGTAATCCACCACGTGGGCCCAGTACGGGTTGGTAGATGTCACATGTCTTCGATTTTTTTTTTGTTCTAGAACATGCCGGTTTCCTCACGATGTTTTCCTTCACCGTTTTGAGAGCAGTGGTGGTGAAATAATTTACAAAAAGTAAAGTGCCTGCTTGGGTTCGAACCTGCGACCACAACTCGTAAGTCGCGGCCGTTACCACTGGGCCACCACTGCTCCTAACCAATAGAACTAAATAATCTGACATTAAAAAGATACGTTGCAAGGGTTTAAGCCCGCAATATGACGCTTCAGAAGCTGGTCTGTACCTCGACAGTAAACTATGATTACTTTATTTAAAAACTCTTAGTAAAAGAAACTGATCATCATCATTCTTTTATTTTTATTTGAGATGGTTTGCTCTTGACTCTAGTCTAGGTCAGAGATGATAGAGACAAAGTCGACGATGGAGCGAGCTTACCCAGAAGAAGCCGTTCACTCTCACTTTGAAGAGATCGGGGTTGTATGCGTTCGGAAACACAGACGCAGGCAGAGTGTTCCACTTCTTTGCTGTGCGCATCACAAAAGATATTTGGAAACGCTTAGTGCGAATTGGTGGAATAGCAACTAGGTAAGGATTGTAACCTGCAGTGCGTCTAGATGTCCGATGGTAGAAAGGGGCAGGCAGAATGAGGTCGTAGACTTCTTGAGCACACTCACCGAAGTACAATCTGTAGAAGACCGATAAGCAGGCAACAAGGAAGCTAGGCATTATCACAATTTACTCACTTTAAATGGTCTAAAAGCTCACTTGAAGATAAGCTATGATATGTTCGACGATGGTGCACACATAGATACCAGAGGCGAAGCGCGTTAACAACTCCATTCCTACCGGCTTCCCTTTGGAGGATCGAAAGAGTAACTTCACCTACCACCATTGAAAAATAGCACATTTAGTAATGTCTACGACTGCCAAATAATATATATTCCAACAACAACACAAATTGTTCTAAATAAGCCGGCGCCACAACGTGAAAATCGTATTTGTATGACTTTTTATAACTGTACAATTTCTTCTTCGGCTTCCCTCCTACGAAATGTCAAGCATCGCCACTGATAGATACCTACCTAAATAATCACCTCATCATCGTCCTGCCCTTTTCTCATGTTACGTGGGGTATGCGCAACACGTTTTTTTCTTCCATTCTCCACGGTCAACCGTCACGCTATCATTCACTCCCTTGTCTTTCATATCATCCATCTTTTCTTTGAAAAAAGATCTCGCTGATGGCGGCGCATGTGTTGGATCATTCGGCTCCCTTCAACATGGTTGAGCTAAATGGTGCTGATCCATGCATCATGTTCGTAAACGGGCGCCGTCAGTTGAAACTGGTCATCTCTTAGCTGGTTATTTTAATTATTTTATTTTTGTTTTTTTTGTTTTTCCTACTCTGGACCCTTTTAACGTGTACGGTTTTTTTTTCTACATCGTTCTCACATTTAATTACTAATTCAACATAATGATGTTACTAATATTTTTGTAATAATATAATTAAAAAGAGGTCCGTGGAGTTTCTTGCCCGTTCTTCTCCATAAGTACCTACTACGCTTTGAAATGGGCAACTAGTTTCATATTTCTGACTGACTAACTCTTTGACAACTCAAAAGTTCTTCCACTCGAGACGTGACTTTACACGTCTCCTGGGACTTTTCCCAGGTATATGCCATCGGTAAACATCGACTCTACAATTTAATACGAAAACAAACTCAAAGCCCAAAAGAAGATTAAACTAGGCCTATTTAAATCTATCGGGCAAATCCCCAAACTGAAAAGTCAAAAAGGTTAGGCGTCAGCTACTAGTGCTACCACAAATTAAATAAACAAAGTTCCTCGAAAGTTTAAGTGATATATAAAATAAAACAATCATTTATCTCACTGGAAACTTCAGGCAGTTTCAGTTTTAATATTAATTATAGTTGTTTGTCATCTGTGTTTATCCCAGCAAAAGTCAGACGATATGAGTTCTAGGAAAGTTATATGATAATAGTTTTGCTCCAATATGCTTCATGCGTACATAATATCTTGAATGATTTTATCTAATAAGCATCGCAAGAAATGGATTCCGAACTGTAATCAGTTTTGGATGAATACTAAACAAACGAAATTTTGTACTACCGAAGTACCACACACAACATAACATAACATCACGCCTGTAATCCCCGAAGAGTTAGGCAGAGGTGTACCGATAGTACACCCACATTTCGCCAGTTATGTTTAAGTCCCATGTGATAGGGGTCAAGCCTATTGCCATCAACCGGGCACAAATCCAGACTCCGGGCTGCTACTGAAAAATTCCTGATGGAAAACCCCAATAATACTTTGCCCGACCCGGGAATCGAACCCAGGACCTCATGATCAGCAGTAGCGCTAGCGACCACTAGACCAACAAGGCAGTCGTACCATATATACGTTAGAAATTCCAAACTGAATTACAGTGTACCTTGAAACCCACTAATTAACGTCAGATAGTTTAACTAATCCCAATCCTAAAAAATCCCAGTTGAACCAAAACCAACAACTAACTATTAATTTGAAACGAGTTAAATGTGTGCTAACGAGTTTATAACGAGCCCGGTTTAAATGAATGTAACAAAGAGTGAACAAAATGAATGAAAAACTTTTGTTTGAACGTGTTCATTAAATGTTTCATGCGAACAATGAATGAACGAGATGGTCACGCGTTTAATTCTACTTAGATACAAGTTTTAAAGATAAAAGGTATTAAGGATAAAAGTACTTCTTTTATTATCTAGGGAGGGCCTTTGTTCTACTGTCAAACGGGACGATAAGGGCTATTATACTATTTGCGGTAGCATGGCGCGGGTGACATTAGACACACGGTTCCTTTTTCACTCTTGAACGTTACCGCGATTATAAGAGGTCTACTAATATAATGCTGATATTAATATTAATCAATCTAATATAAATATCAATATAGATATTAAATTATAACAACATAATTTACCCTATTTGTCATCTCATCTGATACCCGCATCATGCTACACAGCAAATAGTATAGATGGATATGTTTACGGATTAACTAAAATAAGCAAGTCATTTCTTGAAAACAGCTTCCGCTTTTATAACAAGAAGTCGGTTACAGAACTTAGCGATGGAAAGTTCAAAACCTACATCAATTAAAGATTAAAGACTATGTTGAAGACAAAGAAGTTTGGCGCTAATTCCTTCTGCGCGTGTGGCTTCCCTGGTACCTCATTAACAGCATAACTATTTATGTAAATGTCTATTAACTGCTCCCAATCACTTATTTTTTTTACATACTTCCATTCATTATTTTACGTTATATAGTCTTGTCTTTTAAACAGATTCTTTTATGTTTTGTGAATGTGACAACGTTGTAGGCTTAATAGACTGTAGATTTGTAGACCATTTTCTATTTTGTTAAGTACCTGGTACTTGTTGACAGGCCTACACTGTCCTCCCATACTTAATAACACTATAATTTGAAAACATTGTAAAAGCCATTTTTTTAAAAGAGTAACCGTGGAGTTTCTTACCGGCTCTTCTCCATAGGAAACGACCAATTGGAACCGTGCACCTAGCTTCTGACGTTTCATAAGTGCCCATGTAGGCTTATGTGAAATAAAATATTTTGATTTTGATTTTATGGATTTTGGATTACGTATAAATAGATTCGCTTTGAAATGTAATGATAAGTTGTTAATCTAAAAACTTAGAGCAAATGCAATAATAATAATCCTCCCGACCTATTTCGATCACGGTTGCTGAACAAAAAAAAACACACACACACAAAACGAATTAGTACACAGCCCTACACTGTCCTCCCATGCTTACACTGTAATTTAAAAACATTGTAAAAGCCAATTATTTTGAAAGAGTAACCGTGAAGTTTCTTGACGGTTCTTCTCCATAGGAAACGACCAATTGGAACCGTGCACCTAGCTTCTGACCTTCCATAAGTGCCCATGTAGGCTTATGTGAAATAAAATATTTTGATTTTTTTGAATAAATAATCTCAACGGAGATTAGCCAGATACGCAGGGATATTATACTCGTAGTACACAAGTGTGAGCGCAAACACAGTTGCACTGTCTATTCGTTTACTCTCATAGTCCGATGGGACGGCAATCCGACACAACCGGAGAGAGATCAGGCTCATGGCCAACGGCTTAACGTGTATAGAGGTATGAGGAATAGGGTGTAAAGTTCACTCATCCTCTATGAAAAGGGAGGATCCTCCGACCAGACGCGTGTTGTGGTGGGCTACTGCCCGACGGTGGATGTCGGGATGTTGTATATATGCTAATCGCGCGATAAAACTCTGATTGCGCGATACAGGATTTTTCCTGACGTCAGTATGATGCGTTCCAATGTGGCGATGTAGATGTGCTTTCCCGAGGCAAGGGGGTTTCACACCACCAACTTCCAAACTCCGGGTTGCTACTGAGAAATTCGTAATGGAAAAACCCAATAACTCTTTTGCCTGGGTCCTGGGTTTGATTCACAAGCGGTTTCGACCACGAGATCAACGGAATCCTTTGTTTTAAACGTTATATGCTATAACGTTCCCACTGTTCGAACACAGGCCTCCTCTCTGTGAGAGGTAGAGGGCCATAATCCACCACGCGGGCCCAGTGCGGGTTCGGGATGTCACATGTCTTCGAATGTTTGGTTAGACATGCCGGTTTCCTCACGATGTTTTCTTCACCGTTTTGAGAGCAGTGGTGATGAAACACAAAGTAATGTGCCTCTTGAGTTCGAACCCACCACCATGACCCACCCGACATGTAAGTCAGGGCCATTACCACTGGGCCACTACTGCTCTTTTAAACGATTTTTGCACGAAAATTATCAAAGAAAAGTTACAGTTACTTAAAGCTAAAAAACATTTCAAGTGTTAAACAAGCCATTAATTTAGAAATTCCCAAAACATTACTAAAACTATGACTAATTTTAATATCGTAAGTAGTTCGCAGTAGGTAAGTGAGGCACCTGTCCCACCGCCGGCGATTAACGAGAAGCGAGTGAAGCTAGCAACTAAAAACGACGGCGAGTCGGCGAACAACAGCAGTCAGTGCTCGACGGCGAGCGATTACTCGCTGGTATGCGTATGACGTCACTTGATAGCTCTATTCGCTGCAACAAACGAGTACTCGCTGGGGCGGTGCGAACAGTCAGTGATCAACTATAATATTATTACTAACACGGAACCTACAATCTTTTATACGTTTCTTGAGGGAGAAAATCGTTGATAGCGAGAGAGTCGCTTCTTCGTCGGCGGTGAGACAAGTGCCTAAGCTCAAAATTAACATAGACCCTCTCAACTTTTAGCATACACAAGTTTTCAAAGAAATGTTATCACGATGGCCTTGTAAGACCCTCCAAGTATTGCGCACTATATTATTATGTGTGTTCAGGCCTATCACGCAACTCGACTTTTATTATTTAGTGCACGTGACACGCTTACCAAAGGTAGGAACTAATAATTAATAATATTAAGCTCTTTGGAATGGTGAAGGTAACCAAAAATAGGACATGAAGTAAGGTTCTTGTGGTTGGTCATTTCTTGTTTTAACTACTAAGTAATTTTTAATTCTCCTAAATGCACATTTTTCTATTAGTGTACTGTGGTAGTAAGGAACAAGTATTGTATCGAAAAATTATTCCTACACAACATGTCCCGGAATTAACGCACAACCTCTTAAGGGCACACCTTAGATACTACAACTTATACACTAGGATTAGTAACAAATTTAAGAATAACAAACAAAATGGTGAGTCATGTATTTTACTTAGGAGGCATTATGCGGCGGGGTTAAGCAAACATAAATGTGGGAACAGCAGATTTTTTTTCGCGTTTTCAAGTTTGGTCCCATAGTCAAAGTTGTTTCTAATGATGAGTACAATGACCCCTTAAGAGCTTGTGCGTTAATTCCAGAACATGTTGTATTTTGAATCAGAATAAAAAGCCAAAAGAAAAGATGTTTGTTTTGTAGAAAAAAAAAATTTGTTAGTTTTTCGAGTTTCCCGAAAACCGACAGACTAGCAACTTCCCAGTTTAAGTGATTGGTAATCCAATTTACCGAAAACAGTGGAAATAAACGAAAACGCTTTTCAAAGTTGCCCGAAAACAAGTTAAATTTAGATTTCATGGAGGTCTGTTAAACCAAATAACACGGTTTTCTGGTACGCCCAAAGATTATCATTTTTCACCTACATATTGGTGCCCCTGTGTAACATAAGGATGCAATAAATTCTAATAACCCTATCTTTGTAACCTTGGTAATTGCTATCGTAAACTCCAGTTTAGAATCCCTAAAGTGCACTTTTCGAAAATCCTTTTATGAAGAAAGACGTATTCTGTGCAGAAGGCCTACTCCTAAGCATAAATCCGAAGTATCGGCCGAATGTTCGGAAGTGTTCTACTACACTTTTTCTATTTCGTTCGGTCGGTTCGGATCCGACCAAACGTCAAAATGAAGTTCGGTCGGATCCGAATCGTGACGTCATCAGCATTACTTCCTCGAGCTTTCGAGCAGCGAGTCACACAGCCAGCCAGCACCCACGGCTTCAACGGGTATTCTGACCACCAGCATGCAGCGACCGCGCATACCTGGTCATCACCCTCAGCCTCTTCAGCAACACAGCACTCTGCACTCTCAACCGGTCAAACAAGCAGAACCCTTCAAACCTCTTCTGGTCGACGCCAGCAGTCAGCCTCAACCCGACGCTGTACCACATCCGACGCACTGGAGCATAACGCAGCGCCACCCCGTCTCACTGGGGGCATCTCCGCACACAGTTCCGACTCACCGTGAACTATGCGTTCCGACTCACTGGAACCTCAACTGGCCCTCGCAAGCATCGTAAGATACACGACTCTGCCCACTATCGACGTCCGGTCTCCGGAGGGGAGTGATGTGGCGGCATATCTACATCGCCACAATGGAACGCGTCACACTGACGTCACGCAAAATCCCGCATCGCGTAATCAGAGTTTACCGCGCGACTAGCATATATACAACATCCCGACATCAACCGTCGGGCAGTAGCCCACCAGACACAACACCCGTCTGGTCGGAGGATCCTCCCTTTTCTATGGAGAATGAGTGAACTTTACACCCTAATCCTCATGCCTCTATAGATAAATAATATAGAGATCATTCTTCTTTTATTGCACATATATTGTTTTTAAAACTTTAAACAATGTTTCATAAATAAAATTAACTTCTATTTTTAGTCCCATAAACGCACTAACAGTTTCAGAAGGAAAATAAAAGTTTTACACAAAGTTAGCTCCTCTCAAAGACAGGCTTGTGGTGGTCAGTAGTCGGCAATTAGGTCCATCTGCAGTTGCAATTAGCTCTGGGACCGGCAGTATTAACTACGTAGAGCTGCAGTGTGGTTGAACGACTTTAAGTTAAATGTTAATAGGACAAATTGTAGGATACGGTCAAACTTCTTATGTTGTTGGAACTAAATTTGAGTTATTTTTTTTTTTCATGTTTTAGCACCCATTTGATATGCACCGTTAACATCATGCTGTTTGGCGACTAGGGTGCGTACAGAGACGCTCTTTTGTCCTCGTTGTTAGCTGTAATAGTCGTCATTTATTTTCGTTGCTTATATATTTAGTATGCATGTATATATTATATAGCATATTGATGCCTAACAGCCAAAAAGGGATAAGCAGTATTTTTCGCGAAATCGACTTATACATTATGTAAACATAAATAACGCACAACCTCTTAAGGGGTCATTGTATTCATCATTATGAACAACTTTTACTATGGGACCAAACCTGAAATCACGAAAAAAAATCATCTGTTCCCTACATTTTGACGAGTTATGCGAACATAAATGTCCCATAATAAAATTTGTTCATAATAATGAGTACAATGACCCTTTAAGAGGTTGTGCGTTAATTATGCTACACCTTGCATATGCAATCGATGCCTAACAGTCAAAAAGCCGATTCCTTTCATATTTTATGTTTTCGTCCCATAAAAAGTTTGGAATGATCATTTAGTTACTCTTTTTTTTAATTTTACACCTAAGTAATTTCTTAAAAAATCAAATATACGGTCTGCAATTTGCTCTAGGCCCTCCTCTGAGGACGACTGCATGATTATACATATACTTTAGCTGCATGTCACCATTATAGTACAGTGATCAAGCGTGAGTATCAATTTTTTTCTTCCCTATATGAAAAGAGGCCTTTGTCCTGTCGAGGGATATACGCAAAGTGTCGTAGCAATGTAACTTATAATTTAAGATTCATATAGTGTGAATATAACAACTATTTTGCAAGTGTGAATTCAGATTTTCCGAAACCTTTCTGAGCAGTAGTGGGAGCCCACTACTGTGAAAAAATTTAATTGATAAAATCATAATAATGAATCATAAATCTTTATTCATCTCAACATCTTAATACAGACACTGGTTAATATAATGCACAATGTTAAATAGAAAGATGTCTAAGGTAGACAACTCCTAAATTACAGATCACCCAGCTCTCTCTAGATGGGACATGCTATTTCTTACAAAACGTTAAAATATTATATAGGTAATATCAAGATACAAGTCTAAAATTGTAAGTAGGTAAACAAGTACCAATATGATAAAATAAATATACAAATTTAAACATAAAAAGTAAACTAATTTAATAATTTGATTATGCCGGCAGGAAACTTTTGAAATATATTAACCCCTCGGGCAATTGATAAATTATCGGTAGGAGTTTCAGTGAAACAATGAACGTAATTTATTTCATTTGTTGTATATTAGGGGAGATTTTCGCGAACCAAACTAAATACACGTTTTGTTATGTTTTTAGATTCTGTTCATGAAATAAATTAATGAAAAAGGATTCAATTTTTATTCCCTTTTTTACCATAGTTATTTCAGGGTAATGATCCAGTTATTTTCTCTTTCAAAAGACGATATTTCTTATTTTTACTCAGGTAAAACCCAAAATCAAAAACAGAAAAGTAATTGAATATAAAAGATATGCTACCACAAAGTCCCTCCAGACCCGAGGCCCCAATTAAATATAGAACCTGTTGAAATTTGTATCACGTGAAGAAACGTTACGTACTACAGCCTAATGTGAGATCATTGACCTACATACAGCCTCCTGAAAAGTTCACTCAATGAGACCTTTACATTTAAGGACGGGAAATACGAAAAAAAATATATTTTGTTAGCTGATATTTGTGGGACAAGATTTGTAATTTAATTTAATAAAATTATAGCAATGGTAGTAAAAAAAGTAATTTAAAATATTGTTTCAATGAACATAATATGGATGGAAGAAAATATTTTCTTTAATGAAATTACCTTGTAAAAAATTTAAAGATAAACTCCCGACGCCAAACATAACTAAAACAACTAACTTTAGTCTTAAAACTAAGTAAAACAAAACTAAAACTTACGTTACAAGTTGTTACAAAGTCACAAAAAGTCACTTCCACATTCACAATACACTTGTAAGTAGTACGTACGTCACGTTCGTAGCCGTGCTACGGTGCTACGGTGCTACGGTGCTACGAGCGTAGCGGTCTAGGGGCGGCGCGCGACTGTAGTCCTCTGCTACGTTTACCGAACGGCGTACGGAGGCTTCGACAGAATACCACTGCGTGATCGATGAGACATCGCGCCTAAGCCTTAGGGTGTGCTATGTTTGTCCCTCTCATGATTTATACTTATATTGGTACTAAGATGGAAGTATTTTATTATGGAAGAACTTTGATTTTAGTGGGGTTTTATATCCACAAAAGTTGAGATGTGTAATTCAAGTTTTGCTGAAGTTTACATTTTATGATTTTCTGAATTCCAATCTTAGGCGAAGTATTAACATTTTGTCAGCTTTATTTCTAAAAGTTATAAAACCATCAGTTTTTTTTTTTCAACTTATTGCATCTCAAATCTTATTTTTCGGCAATAAATCGTATACAAAATTTGTTATGCTTGACAAAATTTAATCTTAGTCTTACAATGCAATAAATTACATTAGGACGAATATGAAGTAAATTCAGTGTAACTTCGTCGAAATATTATGGCGTCTACTTCGAAAGATTGAAAACTTTCAGCACAGTATATAAAAATGTATATTTTCGTAAAAATATACAATCTTCACTAGTATTTTACGTGGGTTAGGTTATGAAAATATAATTTTCAACCTTCTTTTATGCTTCATTGAAGGAGTTTTGTCAGGGATTATATTTTAGACTGTTCCTTACGGCCCATAATTTTTTATGGAAACGTATAATAACTTACCGTGCGCGTGCGTAGAGGCTTTTCACTGTTCTTTTTAATGTGCATATAGGTAACTATGCTTACTTTCATGAGACCAAATAAAATTAGAAAATTTATAAAATTCAATTTAACTAACTCACTCACTCAACAGTTTCATGTTTTTATAATTTAGTTTCGTAACTTTACACCCACAATATACTTTACAATGTATGTGCTCGGAAAGAGCGTTTTCCAAGCAGCCAAATTGTGCAGAAAGTGCCTTTTTTCACACTACTGCTTTTTACTTTTCAGTTTTTATTTTTATTTTATTATTTGAGAAAAGTTTTACAAATTAGTTAAGTACAGATTATCATTCATATAAAAGTACAATGAAACTAATACTTCATTAAACGCGTTATTAATTACTATGGATTTAGATTTTGAGCAATAAATTATGTAATTTTCAATATATATTTTTTTATTTCCTCGCACAATGCATAGTAAAACTTTGTATAATACACGTGCGTAAGATGATTTCTGACTTTCCGCAATTATAGCATACTTAACTTGAAATTACTGTGCAATTGTGTATGTTTCTTTAGATGATGGTTTCGTTGTTGTCTATGTAAGATACGGTGAACGTTGTGTAACCTGTAGGCGTACATAACATCATTCTTATTCTATCTTTGTTTTATATAAATACTAGCTTTTGCCCGCAGCTTCACCTGGTACCGGGATAAAAAGTATTCTATGTGTTAATCCAGGTTATAAACCCTTTAGCCTAGGTTCAACCATATTCAGGCCAATAAGCAACTGTGCTCTATTTTAATTGTTAAGGAATCTATTATAAATGTGCCCCTTTTATAAATAAACGATGATTATTATTATTATTTTTTGACATATCTCGGGGCTCTGGAGTCCCGGACCTTTGGAAGGCGTACGAAGGGCCGAAACCAACTCGTAGAAGCCCGTTATACGTTTTTAATTATATGAGACATCAACCGACGATTATCCATAGATGCATTATGCATGTGCACCCAAGGACAACCCCCGGTTCGTGTAAGACTATTGCAGGATATGAAAACAAAGATATTAGACTGTGGTTTTGAATGGCTAAAGTAGACTGGTTACCTAGAACTATGGAAGGACTATGGCCCTGCCTAATCAATATTTTATATATACACGGATAAAATGGTAGGAGGTGACTTGCACACTCAATAATGGGCCTCCGAAAACGGTCGCTACCAAATAGTATCGTAGCGACAAGGGGCAACATGTCCTCAGGTGCTTATGAGGAGTAGAGAGGTATTCCACGGCAATCAGGACAATCCTGGAAGTACGGTCAAGATCCCTACCAGTATCTTACTAGAATACTTCCTTCATCCGAGCACGTTTGCTCTTGTGAATCTCCACTCAAGCTGGCCAATAAAGGCAAGAATGAGGTGGGAGCTCTGTTTTTCGTCAGTGTACACTCTGGCCAGTCAATAAAGGCAAGCTGAGGAACAAGACTTCTCCCGGGAGATAGAGTCCGTAGGGTCGCTACTGCCCAACAGCTCGCCACATGCCGCCTGTGGGCTCATGTATCTCTCTTGGTCTGGCTCCTCATCTTAGACCAGTTTCGGCAAAGTAAACTCTACCGGCATAGACATAGAGTTCGGAACGCGCAAGCCCCACCACGACGTCAGCGTAGAGATACGGCGATGGGATTATTATTATCTCCTTTATTTCATTATATACATATAAATTATATTTTTAAATATTAGAATATAAAAAGTATAAAAACATTATTATTATTATTATAAACTATCTGTGTGGCAAATTTTATCCAAATCCCTTCAGTAGTTTTGCGTGATTGAGTAATAAACATACAAACTTTCACATTTATATTTTTTTTTTTTTTTATATATTTCTCGGGACCCCAGGGTCCCGGACCTTTAGAAGGCATATGAGGGGCCGAAGCCAACTCGCAGAGGCCCGTTAGACGCTTTCAATGGAAATGAGGCACTAACCGACGATTATCCTTGTGCGTACTATGCAAGTGCACCCAAGGACAACCCCCGGATGGTGTAGGACTATTGCAGAATATGGAGACAAAAAAAAATTGAGCTATGGGTTTGGATGGCTAAAGTGGACTGGTTATCTAAAACTATGGAAGGACTATGGCCCCTGCCTGACCAATGTGTGATAAATACAATACACGGATAAAATGGCAGGGGGTGACTTGCACACTCAACAATGGGCCCCCGGAAACGGTCGCTAGCACATAGTGTCGTAGCGACAAGGGGGCAACATGTCTTGAGGTGCTTAAGAGGAGTGGAGAGGTATTCCACGGCTATCAGGACAATCCCGGAAGTACGGTCAAGATCCCTACCAGCATCTTACTGGACTACTTCCTTCCTCCGAGCACGTTTGCTCTTGCGAATCTCTACTCAAGCCAGCCAATAAAGGCAAGAATGAGGTAGGAGGTCAGTTCTCGTCAGTGTTCACTCCAGCCGGCCAATAAAGGCAAGCCAGAGATGAGGAACATGACTTCTCCCGGGAGATAGGGTACGTGGGGTCGCTACTGCCCAGCAGCTCGCCACATGCTGCCCTGCGGGGTTCTGTATCTCTCTTGGTCTGGCTCCTTACCCTAGACCTGTTCCGGCAAAGTAACCTCTACCGGCACAGACCTAGAGTTCGAAGCGCGCAAGCCCCACCACGACGTCAACGTAGAGATACGGCGATGGGGTTATTATTATTATTATTAGTGGGATGGTTTTGTATGTACTGCCAGCGGTGTACGAATATATTAAATAAATAAATGAAAAAAGCATGAATGTTTACCGAACCATGAAAAATGCCATATTCTTCATCTACTCAAACATTCTGATACCAGTAACATGATAGATAGCTACATTAATAACCTCTTTTACGTGAACAAACGAAATTGTGACAAAATAAAGTAATGAATCACATCACACAATGTCGAAGTGACGGCCAGGTAAAATATTCACGTATAGAAATCGGCAGCCATGACAGTTATAATAAAAAAAAGTTAACTCGGATCGTCGTGGGTCATAAATGAGGTATGTGTAAATGGGACGTGGATTTTCGAAGTCCTGAAATAGTTTCATTGATTTTTAAGCAAATGTGAAGAAAATGCATTATTGCTTATTCCGCAAATTGGTTTCGAATAATTTAAAAAATATAGAAATAAACTCGATCGTCAAGTCAGCCTGTAGGAATAAATACATAAATATAGTAAGCACCTTAGGCTTATTTTTTGCCTGCACTTTATTTTTGTCCGACTATAAATATCATTGTTAACATTTTGAATGAAAATGACGGTTTGAATAGGTGACATGCGCCATCTACGTGGGAAAGGAACTTGTTTAAAAATGCTTATTATTATCGCTCCTTGACCGTACCTATATCTAAACATCACTTTGAATTTCGAACAGTGTCAAGATGTGGAACCACTTTTATTAAAAAAAAGGACAAATGAATTCGCGTTCACATTGTATACGGTCTCTTGAATGAGGTTTGAATGAACTTTACAAAGTAGCATTGGTTACAAGCTGAATTAAGTATTGAATACAATAATTTTCTCTTGATTGAACCTCGGTTTAAATATCCGTCGCGGTTGGTCACTATCCTAAAAGGTTTCTACCCGTATTTTCAATTAATCATACTAATGGCTTACGTAGGTATATCCGATATGGGTCACACTACCACGCAATCATTAATATACTCTTATACACAGTGCCTTTTCAGTAGGAGGGATTTTTTTTTTCTAGATAATTGCTGTGGCAACGTTCAACAACGATTTTGTTATTTAGTTTTGGAGGGAAAGAAGATTTACTTCTTCGCTCAGTGCAAAGATGATTTTGAAGACAGTGGAATTTATATCCATTAACTTTCTTCTACAGAGCTGTAACATGTCCTTTCTATTTTATTTCCGAACATAATAATCGTTCCTATGATAGCCTCATTTTTTTATTGTTTTGCATCATCATCATTTCAGCCGAAAGATGTCCACTGCTGGACATAGGCCTCCCCCAAGCATCGCCACTTCGAACGGTTCCGTGGTTCCCGCATCCAGCGGATTCCTGCGGTCTTCACAAGGTCATCGGTCCACCTTGTTAGGCCTTCCACGGTACGTCTTCCAGCACACGATCGCAATTCCAGAACCTTTCGGCCCCATCGGCCATCTGTTCGGCGAGCAATGTGCCCTGCCCACTGCCAGTTAACCCAATATACCAACTGACCTATATTTAGGACAGTGGAAATAAAAACAAATTTTAATAATACAGGGTGTAAGGGACAGCCCTCCGCAGACGGTTGGAGTGAATTCAGTATATCATACTAAGATGACCGGTACATGAAATTATTTCAGGAACGTTATGGGAATCCAATAAACCTGATTTGTTTTATTACCTCACACACAATGTATCGTTACCGTGGCTAAATGCGCGTAGCGAACGGCAGCGCAGCGAGCTTTCGGCCACCGAGTATTTCAACATCCATTGCTGATTTTTTTTTTATTTTAGGTGTTTTGTTTACATAAATGGAGTAGTGCATACTGAGAATGTCATTTTACATTGAAATAAAGGAAAGTACTTAACTGAAAATACGATTAAAAAAAATTTAAATTTTCCTGAGAATATTTCCGGTGGTTCGTTATATAAAATAAAGAGCTGAATGTCATCCTGTTAGTTTGCGAAGGGATCAAACCTGAAATCGCGAAAAAAAATCTGTTGTTCCCTACATTTTGACGAGTTGTGCGAACATAAATGTATGGCTGACTTTTTTTTAACAGCAGATTTTTTTTTCGCGATTTCAGGTTTGGTCCCATAGTAAAAGCTGTTCATAATGATGAGTATAATGGTCCCTTAATTAGTTGTACGTTAATTCCGGGACATATTGTATAATTATGTATAAAACAATAATGAATGCACTATTTACCCGAATAAAACTCTACTCTAAAAGGGAAATAGGTTAGCACAGCATTTCTATGTGAACGATAACAGCTACAATTCTCCACCACGTTCTACGCGGTACCATCTACGACACAGTTGCACACTGCGACACAGTTGCACACTGCGACACAGTTGCACACCGCGACACAGTTGCACACACACACACACAGTTGCACACGGTACGTTGTCTGCACCAGTTGTGTTCCAACAAATGCTAGCTTAAACTAGGTTAAGGCTTGCTTATTTTGAATCTAAAACATTAAGATTATTTCCTTGGTTGAGGAGTAGCACGTAGGTATGTTCCTAAAATGGACCATCTTCAATAGATTTGCAAAAAAAAAAGGTTTTGTTTCGGACCTCCTGTGGGTAGCACAAAAATGCGGAGTTAACGTTTAGTGTATTCGAACGATTTAAAAATTGAAAATACTCATTTCGTACATATTTACTTAGTTTTATGACCTTTTTCATATATGTATGTGTGTGGATAATTACGCTTGTCGCGATAAAATAAAAAAATGGTCGATAGTGTTCTTTTCGATTCAAAAATCGCTTGAATTTACGTTACGGTAGCGCGTTTGTGCTAGAGACTCTGTAGTCTTTTGATTATGGAAGACCATTTGACCTATGCTGGGCCAAATAGGCCTGCTTCGGATTGGTGACCATTTGTCATCTTGGTAAGAACAAATAGATGGAATAGCGCAGTAATATACAATGCCGCCCATGGCCATGTGACCGCTCGTATTTTTCTGAATATTCATGAAAAATTATCAAAAATTAAATTTAAAAGGGGGGTCTGTCTATCTTTGATATTTTTCATGATATCTAATTTTTTAAATACCGGTTTTCTTTTTAGAAAAAAATGTCTTCACCTCCGTTTTTTTAGCGGATTATCGGATTAACTAACATTTTTTATTAAAATTTATCGACAGAAAAAAGGTGAAGACATTTTTTTTTTCTAAAAAAAAAATCAGTATTAAAAGAATCGAATAACATGAAAAATATTAAAGATAGACCCCCCCTTTTAAAGTTAATTTTCGATATTTTTTCATGAACATTCAGAAAAATACGGGCTGTCACATGCCCATGGGCGGCATTGTATAAGTCAATGCGGAACAGCCAATCTTTGGCCTTGCTAATGTCAAAATCAGGCTCATAATTATCTTCTGTCAACCTAAAGGCTAAGGTGTTTTGGGTGAATTTGTTAGCTGGAAGGTCTCTTCGACAAGTTTAATTTAAGTCTCCAGCTTCCTGCCGCATTAAACAAGCTGGCTAACTTCGTATCAATTTACATTGCCGTAATTCTGATACCAGACGGTTCACTCGAGTGAATCTTCATTTTTGTTTCATTCCACGTTCACACACCGACAAAATTATATAGGAATCAACGTTCATCTGCTCTTTTCATTTCTGCTTATGCCATTTTTTGGTCATTCCGTAGGCGAGTGTTAGTGTCAAAATCCAAGAACGTTGAATCGGATCAGTAATGAATTAATTTTTTCTTTTGATTAATTTTGTGTTCAGTGTTTTCACTTCGAGTGAAAGACAAAAATGAACTAAAAGTGAAGTGTCTGATATCTGCTTAAAGGTTAGGTACCTACACAGTTAAACTTATACCTTACCATCTATTGCTACATCGTTACATGAAACCCCAACTATTCAAAGCTGGCCCCCAATTTATTTAGCAGTGTTTGTCTTTATTTATTCATGCTCGTACCGCTCGCTCGTGAGCAAGACTGAAGTGTGCCATCAATATGTTAGAGGTACTCTGTTAAATGAGTTACTTCTACTGAAGTTCAGGGCCAGATATAATGAAGGTTTAGTTTGGGTTGGTATATCCTATAGGTATATCTACATCTATTTATAGTTTCTCGTCAATTATATATTTTTTAATTTAACACGGTTATGGTTTGGGTGGGACAGAAACTAGCCTTTTCTTTAAACCACGGGTATTTTAAAAGGCAGCTCAAGACGCAGATATACCTATGCCAACGGCGTTGAGTGCATAGCTTGCGTGTTCTGTGCTGAGCTCACGCAATGCATCATACGTCCAGCCAGTAATAGGACTCGCTCATCAAGGAGCGCTGTCCCAAATTAGACGCATTATTAATTTATTATACATTAAAAAAAGGTATTATATTAAAACACGTATACTAAAAGATAAATAATTAAATTATCTTCAAAACGGTGAAAATGTCGTTAAAATACGCTTGATAGTTTTTGCGTGATTCTCAGTTTTTTTATCCGCGTATAAAAAACTAGCAATTTATTACACTATGTTAAATAAACATAATCTAAAATATTCACATATTAATTTATTAAAAAGGTGCTCTAATTAATATATATTTCTTTTCAAACCATGAACACTACTTACTCGTTTAGACGTGATCTTCAGTTTAAAATCATTAAAAGTCGGTTATCGTCGCGTTAACGCAGTCGTCGTTTATACGCAGCGGGTTATCCTGATGTTTTGTTTTGCAAATACTACTAACATAGTCTGTAAGTAAATCATTACTAACGTAACTTAACGTGATGTGTGTGTATATGAGTCCGTGTTACGTGAAAATAAATGTTTTATTATTATTATTAACCACCCGTATCTACAGTAATCACATCAGTAATCGTATCTATAGTATCACTCGTAATTACAGAAACAATTAAAAAGCCATTGTGTCTCGCGTAGATCTACGTTCCTCTTGCGAAGGGTTAAAAAACATAAGTAGCACTGCAATCACGAAAGCATGTACAAAGCCTGATAATATGAATAGTCCTTGTATGCGACGACGTGCTTCGTAGATTTGTTTAGTATTAAAACAGCACGAGGGTTTTTCCCGGCTGCAGTTCACATGCCCAGCCACATATGTTGAAAATACACCAGGGTTTTACCCGGCTGCAGTTCTCATATAAACAACATGTTAGTTCGCGCTGGGGAAAATCCCTACAAATTGTATTAAAGAAACGAGTTTAGAATTATGTAAGTCAGTTCAGTTCGCAGCTTACTAGCGTTAAGTGATTAGTAATAAATCTACAGTGTAAATCAAGAAGAAAAGTTTATTTCACCACTTCTTCGCTACCCGTTCATCGAGGTCCTTGTGGTTTGTACCCATACATACGCATTCAGGGGTGCGTGGTGACGTATGACGCCAGCAGAGTCACTCGACTCAGGTAGAAGGGAACGCACGTCAAAATCGTGGGAGATTGTCCCAGGTCGATATCGGGTACTGGACGTACCCTTTTTTTATGGGAAATCATCAAATGACTTCTCCCGCTCTGAGCGTAGCGGGAAGGCGTGTCAGACTTTTACTGACTAAAACCCACCTGTGTCCCTTCAGTTGCCTGTGCCGGGGTCACGGTAACTCTTTCGAACATCCCGCAACCCTAGCTGGCATCGGCCCTAGCGGACCCCGTCAATTATTAGTGCTGACATCTCTTTGAGGCGGGACGTACCCCCACCGTCCGAAACAGTTGTCATTTACGAGAACTGGTCAAAGGAAACTTTTGAAAGAACAGGAAAAAGAAAATAAGTTATGAGCTTGGCTAGTGATTAAAAAATAATGAAATAATGTAAAAAGGAAGCTCAATAAACTTCATTGTAACACGTTCATTCGCAAATTACATTCACTTTTCACTCCTTACAGTAAACAAAATCTTTGCAAACTAAATAAACAACTTTATTCGACGTTAATTTAACCGTCAGAGAGAACAGTTAAGGGATTTTCGGATCCCAGCTGATTCTGTTACCAGAACAATAAAAGTGTTTTCGGTCACACGAAATAAAGGGCGTTAACGTAATTTGTGATTTAAATATAAACTGCGAAGCAATTGCGTAACATACAGCAGAAATCGGTTTCATTTTGACAGTTCAACAACATTCATTGCGTTATTTACTTACGTTGTTGCAGACAAATTTTTCGAACATATAAAGCAATGGATTAGCAATTTGCTTCCAAGTCTTTCAGATTGTGATTGATAGTGTTACGCAATTAGGGTGCTGTTTATGAAAGTGGATGGTACTTATGACAGTTATAGCAAAACAACAATAAACCGATACTTACATCAATACATACATACCTAAACTCACGCCTTCTTCCCATGGGGGTAGGCAGAAACTACAGAACGCCACCTGCTACGATCCTTACATACTCCTTTTGCCTCGTTTACATTCATACATCTGGTCATACACGCACACCAGTTGCGAGTACTACGCACCTGACCTTTCTGAAGAACATCACCAATAAGATCACTATATATCTTCCTAGGACGTCCCATCCCGGCGTTTCCACTCACATCTGCCGTGTAAATACCTTTTGTTAGTCGACTTTCATTCATCCTCTCAACATGACCAAACCGTCTAAGCATACTCTTTTCAATTTTTGTCACTACATCTTCTTTTAAACCGCACCGTTGCCTTATCACCTCATTTCTCAGTCTATCATTTATAGTCACACCACACATGCTTCGCAAGGAACGCATTTCCACAGCATTTATTCTTCTTTCATGCTTCTTTTGCCACACCCAACATTCACTTCCATACATAATCGTACGCACCAGCACAATTGTGATCAGCCAGTCGGGCCTTTTTGGACATGAACTGGTTGGTTACAACCGCATGTATAGCACCATTCACTTTATTTCCCGCATTTACTCTCCTTTCCACATCTTTGTCTATCTTTCCATCCCTTGTAAACAGACTCCCCAAATATACAAACTCACTTACTTGCTCCACACTTTTATCATTTATTTTCACATTACACATCGATACATCCTCATCTCTTTCAAACACCATGACTTACATCAATATCTTAGGGTTTGAGCATGGCGCGTTCCGTGAGGCGGCGACCAGTCCGTCGGTTGAACGCGTCCCAGAGGGTCATGGCCATCCAGTTAGCCCGGGGATACCGCACGGTCTCCAGGGAGGCGGCGAACCTCCTTGCTGGATTACCGCCATGGGATCTGGAGGCAAAAGTCCTCGCGCACATGTGGGAGTGGCTCGAGGAGGCTAAACACCGGGGCGTAACCCCGCTGCCGCGAGAAATCGCGGCACGGCGGACAGAGCTCCGACAGGATCTCATGGCGGCATGGAGAGTGCGATTGTCGCAACCCAGCGCTGGGCACGCCACAATTACGGCGATAAGTCCCCTCTTTGAGGAGTGGCTGGAGAGGCGTCACGGCGTCCTCGCCTTCCGCCTGACGCAGGTCCTCACCGGACACGGGTGCTTCGGGAGGTACCTGTTCCGGATAAGGCGGGAGGAAACGCCCGGGTGTCACCACTGCGTGGATCGCCCGGAGGACACGGTGGAGCATACGGTGGAGGTCTGCCCGGCTTGGGCGGAGCACCGCCGTGTCCTCGCGGAAGTGATCGGTGGCGGCGATCTCTCGGGTCCGGCCCTGGTCCAGGCCATGGTATGGAGCGAGAGTACATGGGAAGCCATTACCTCCTTCTGCGAAGCAGTAATGCTCGCGAAGGAGGAGGCGGAACGCGTGAGGGAGAGGCAAGCTTTGCGCCCTCACGCCCCTAGTCGCCGCAGGAGACGCCCTGGGCGTCGGGAATTGGCAGCCGATTCCCGGCCACCGTAGGCGCGGACTTGCGGACGGCGAGCAATGGGTAGCTCGCCGTCCGGTAAGGACCAAGCCCGAGTCGACGGCGCGTCGTGTTCCACGCGCGCCTCAAAGAGATGTCAGCACTATTGACGGGGTCCGCTAGGGCCGATGCCAGCTAGGGTTGCGGGATGTTCGAAAGAGTTACCGTGGCCCCGGCACAGGCAACAGAAGGAACACGGGTGGGTTTTAGTCAGTAAAAGTCTGACACGCCCTCCCGCTCCGCCCAGAGCGGGAGAAGTCATTTGATGATTTCCCATCCACAAAAAAAAAGGGTTTGAGCATTATTTGTTTTATATTAGCTTTTACCAAATTAAAATAATAACATTAATATTCCCTGAAAGTCCGAAGTGTTAGAAATACCCACATTTCGTTATGTTAAAGTTTCAAACAGGGTGCGGTCTAATTGTTATCAATCGAACATAAATCCAGATTTGTTTTTTTTTTGCTCAGTTTAAAAATATTTCTGCGGAAACGCAGCTAGTGACAGACCACACCCCTTTCTGGTTTCGCCAAATTAGAGACAATATGCATTTGTGTGAGTACAGGGCGTGTAATATAAAATAACAACAAACATTAGTAACAAATCAAATCAAAATCAAGCGTGTTAGGTAGGTATTTAAGCAGTTGGTTTTTGCCAAACTTCCTAGAGAAAGAACTGATTAAATATCTAAACAGACGTTTTAAAAGTCGGTTAACCCCGTCCTAAAAATAATAAAAAGCTTCGTTATTTAAATCTAGGCAAATGCCAAGAAAAGTCAGGAAGAAAAATAGTGAACCACAGCTATGAAAAAGCAAAATGCTGACGCAAAATGATTTTAACTTATAAACTTTCCTGTTTGCAAACTCATTATTTCGTCGTCCGGTCGTTGAACTCACAAAGGTCAGTTCAGAAAAAAATATAAATAACTTACAAAATTGAGTCAATATTAGGAAAGAAGAAAAATAATCTAGTACCGATATTACATTAAAAGTTTTTGTCAAAAAAAAAAAAACAAATCATGTTATTCTACCATAATTAAATACTATGACCAACGCTAAACAAGTAATAAATTACTATTATTCTCTAACTTATACAATCAAAAGTGAAGTTTACACACTGAACGGGACACAGTGGCTTCCGAACGAAAAACAATAAAAAGAGAAGTTTTAATAAACACAGTGTCATTAAGTCTGTTATCTGAATAGAACGAAGTTTGTTTACCGTTTTATCGTTATAGGCAAGGAGGCGCTTTTTGAAAGTATACAAAGCTAGAACTTGCAGGTTGGGACTGCAAAATATGGCGTCGAAAAATTCATCCGCATTGCTGTCGACTGGTAATGTACCCAAGAGACTGGCAACATTACCACGATGTATGGCAATGCTTAGGCTCTGGCCAAGGTTAAGTCCAACCCTTGGGTCACGGGAAATGTCAACCAGCCGTTTGTTTGGAGATTTCGTTGAACAAAGCAAGAGCACTCGGACCCTACAGCCCGAGGGTTTCAACCCCAAAAAAGAATATACTGTACTGTGAATATACTTATAGAGGCATGAGGAACAGGGTGTAAAGTTCACTCACCCTCTATAGAAGAGATAGGATCCTCCGACCAGACGGGTGTTGTGTCTGGTGGGCTACTGCCCGACGGTTGATGTCGGAATGTTGTATAGTATATGCTAGTCGCGCGGTAAACTCTGATTGCGCGATGCAGAATTTGGCGTGACGTCAGTGTGACGCATTCCATTGTGGCGATGTAGATATGCCGCCACATACTATATACTTTCTATTTCCTAATAGAAAGTAATCTCAGTCTTTAATCTTCATTAATACTCGTAGATCATTTATTTTTCAAGCATTCTAGCTCTCAGACCACATTTGTGAACTGGCTGGCAGCCAAATCGGTTCCCAAAAGAGTGTCTAATAAGCAACGTACAAACAAAAAGCCCTACTTCTCGACCAATAACTTTGTTTATTTGAGTCAGAGGTAAAAACTGGCCAAGTGCGAGTCGGACTCGCACACGAAGACTTCCTTACCACCATACAATACTTAACACTACGTGTTTTACTATTGTAAAAAAAAACATATTACTTGTATGGGGGTCCCCACACAAGAAACATATTTTTTTAATTTTTCCTTTTATTTTTTAACTTTACTTTATTTTAATTATTGTTTGGTAGCGGTAATAGAAATACACAATCTGTGAATATTATAAGAATACAGCCTGCTGACAGACAGACAGACGGACAGCGGAGACTTCGTAATAGGGTTCCGTTTGACACCCTTCGGGTACGGAACCCCAAAAATGGATTGTTTGCTGGACAAAAAGACTGTTGGGTATACTTTTTCCGGTGTAAGACGTATGAGGGGCGCAAAACATATTGACCGTAATTCTTGAGGAGACTTTTTCTTGCTTTTTCTTCCTTTTTTTTTTTGCTTGGAAATTAGGGTTAACAATATGTCCGCTTGTTCTTCAAAATTCCGGGCAGTAGTGAGTTTTCAGGTACTTATTTTAGTCAAAAATAATACAAGTAATATAGGTTTTTTTCTAATTTTAAAGACTTGCAAAATCAAAACAATTTTCATTATTATCTATCGGTTTGTCAGAAAATCATAAAAGTAACAAGTAGGTTAGTTGTCTGTTCGAAAACCGGAGAAGAACGAACAAGAAACTCCACGTCTATGAACAAACACAAAAACAAAACTTACGAAGCATTTCATTTACATCAAGACATCTCATCAAAACCCTCTGTTTCTCGTATCTTCCCGGCCCAACGTTTCATGTGGTCAATTACATGAATAACTTTGTATAACCTATATCCGTGCGGCGCGCCGCAAAGCCGGTGTTAGGAGAGAACACACTTGGGACCGTCTGAGGACTCATTGTGATTCATAAGTGATGTTATATAGCATATTAACACGCCAATTTTCCCGGAGGAGGAGAGGCTGAGGTGCTAGTTCACTCACAATTCGCTGGATTCGTTATAGGCCCCATGTTGTGGGGGCGAGTCTATTCACTAAATGGGGACTAATTCAGACACCGAGTTTGTCTGAAAACTTGATCAACTTCTAATTGAATGCCAGATTACCCTTTCCACGAACCACAGATAAAACATAGGACTACGTTCTTCAGTCACGCTTGCAACCATCATTAATTAGCAAGCACGACGGTACAATATCAGGCCAGAAAATCCCGTCAAGATAAAACAAACTTTTTTCCCTTATAACATTTTATATCGTCTTAACCTGTTTCATTGTTTGCGTTCAGATATCTTCCTGAGTACATACCCTTAGAGCCACCCTTTGTCCCTCTAAGCCCGGCTTTGTCACAGTATGAAAAGCCATATATAAAGAATTTAATTATACTGAAATCTCTTTTTTGCTTACACAGGTGGTTGCAAAAAATATACTGTAGGTACTGCTTTGAATCCATGCTTCACCTTTTTTTTATTAAAAAAGGAACAACAAACAGCTACAAAACAATAACAACAAGCAGGAATATAAAAACAAGAAATACATATAGACAATAATGCAGCCCACAACGCTATTCACATAGCTGTAGTATACATAAAGTGAAAATAACCGCAAGGGTTACAAATACAAGTTTTTTTTTACTTATCTAGGTTACATTTTAGTATCTATATGACGGCGCAGCAAGTGGCGCCATCTAGTTTTGTTACGAAGTTACTGGCTCAAACACAAAACATAGAAGGACATTAGTGTATTTTTTTTTATTTGGGCATATAAAGTATTGCGAGCAGTATGTCCAACTAAGGCAATGAAACCGTAAGCAACAGCTGGTATTTTTATTTACAATGTTTTTTTTATTTATTTTTATTAATTAATTAAATTTAATTAATAGGCCACTGCATATCCATCTATAGGTTACAACCATTATAATTATTTAAAGATAAAAAAATTATGTAGCAAGTACGACTAACAAAATGGAAGTACATACCTACTGCAAATAATATCACTAATGGCATTAGTAAGTTAATGAACTCTGCTCCCTGTGTCAAACAATGGACTCTTTCCCTAATCCCTAAGGTCCAGCCTTATTATAGTTCATTCCTATGTATCTACATGGGGCATCGAACTTATGGTTCTTAGTAAACACATCGACTAGAGTTCAATGCCAATTTATTACAGCAAAAATTGGCATCTTTTTCGAAAGAGATACGCATTAAGAAACATTCAGCTTACTAGGCAGTTTGATTTTGAGATTCTGGTTGGAACCTCTGGATTGAAGATGTGAAAAACAAGGCACGTGACCTTTTCTTCCCAAGTGTTCAATTACCGTTAGTGTTCTCATTTCCAAAATAAGAAAAGAAAATGTTGCCAGTCTTCTGGGTAAGTTTCGGGATGACAGCGATGTCGAGGAATACTTCGACGCCTGGTGTCCTTTTATTACAAGCTTATTTTTTTTTGTTGTATAGTTAGTTCGTTAGTTATTTAATTTAGTACCTACTGTAAAAGTAGTTGAATATGCAATGTATAAAAGACAATAGTAAGAAAAGTTTAGTCTCAGAAAACAAAAGCTTGTATCGAGAAAATCTATTTGCTTAAAATCTAGAGGCGTATGAAAGATATTCTACTTGGAACAAGATATTTATAAACAAACAAGTAGTTTGTTCTACATTCGTCCGTCAACAACCAGACGTCTCATAAGAAAAACGCTCTCTGATTAGTCAATTTTCTAGTTAAATTCAATAGAGTCGACACTCTATTACCTCAATAACCAGCATGTGCCTTTAATAGCAAATCGGTCCTCGTGTCGATATTAATAAGATATTAAACACGTGTCTGCAAGCTTCTGTTTAGCACGTGTGTAAGTATGGTTATTGCTCAATATCTAGCCAATGCTAGATATTGATATTAACTGGTCTACGTGGAGATTGCTTGCGCTATACTGCATTCTGTAAAGGCGATATTATTATAAATCATTTTTGTCACGTGTAAGACTGCAGCGACTTCAAATAATGAGCCCTAAAATGATTGTTCTCGTGATCAGACAGATAGATGAGACGTACCTACTTATGAGTACATTCAGACAGACATGCAGATATTAATTAATTCCAATTTCTAATTGACTATTTTGACAAGTATGAAAACTGGTCGTTCAATTTTTATGAGGTCGGGCTGATCGAGACATCAACCTAATTACTCGTACAATACAAACATGAAGCTAAACACAACCGGGATCAATTATAATAACTAATGTATTAACCACAAAAGTCACTGGCATTTTTAATAAAGTTAAGTGTTTTAGCTCGACGCGGAAAGCTAGCAAAATCATTAAAGGAAATTATAAAAACTTAAACCTTTTAATACTAGCACGTGCACAATGCAGGATGAAACATTTTTCATTGTTATCTAAAAAAGGCATAACTTTTTCCTTCACATTACGGGATTCAAACAAAAGCGTGTGTGTTCCCACGTTTTGAATAAAGAACACGTGGACGTTTGCAATCCGCTCACGTTGCCCTGATCTATCGTCAGCCAGTATTCCTGCGATAAAAAAATGTTCGTGGATGTCATGGCCTTATTATTACGATTGGATATTATGGTTATATATATTATATTCTATAATTTCAGACTTTCAAATACATAATAATAATACAGTTGTTAGTAACACATAAATGCTTATACGAAACTAATGTTAGTAATGACATGACATGGTGCTTTAAAAAATAACAACAACAACTCAACAACGACACACATTGAGAACAACTCGTGTAGTGAATGCGAGTTAGTCGTTTAGCAACAATTACTATCCCTTTATTTCCAGTAATCCGACTGCCCCGTTCTAGTGCTCTAGCGACGCGGTCTAGTGGACGTAGGAGCGACATCTGAGCCTGTGGTTCTAGGTCTTAGTTGGGCAAAGACTTTTGGATTTTGGGTTTTTTTGGATACCCAATTATGCCTACCTACAGGGAACCTTCTGTACCTACCTTTGGTACCTACAGGGGACTAAAGGATCCCCGAAACGATCAATTGCAATTGTCAATTTTGACTTGACTGATACACATTAATGCGCAAATTAATAGTCTACCAAATGTAATTGAAGCGATTGACAATATTACTACAATACAAATTGATGGCAATTGATCGTTTCGGGGACCCCTTAAAACACGAATCTAACTGGTGATATGTAGGTGTATTAATATTTATACTTCTCGCCTAATCCTTCGGTGAATAGATGTGTGATGTTATGTGTGTATATTTTAAAAAGTGGCCTAGTTCGTGTCGGATCACGCACAACGAAGGGTTCCGTACTTGAGATGAAGAAAGAAGATACAGAATTATCCCAAGAACAAACTTAACATTGTACTCGTAGTTGAAAAACATGTTCTCCCTTACATTCCAACTGCAGATGTAAATTTGTTTTGTACGCAAAATATTGAAATATTTACTGTGTTATTTTAAGACTATAGTCTTCTCATAGGTTTTTCTGTAATCTATAAGCATAGAAATATTTTCTGTATTGTTTTCAAAATTTTTGGCTCAGTAGTTTCGGAGATAATTATGTCAATATGATAGGAGATAGGTATGGTCAATTATCGTCTGTTTTCTTAAATAACTTTATAACTATTTATTTTAAAATTATTGTTTTAAAAAATATGTGCAAGAACTCCACAGTAAGCCAGTATTTGATGTGTCACACGGTATAGTTTGAAAAACTTTTTTTTTTCTTATTTGCCCCCAAAAGTGACCACTATAATTAAAAATTAATTTATTTACGTTACACGTCCGTGTTTGGGTCACAGAAATTCATATGCGCACCAAATTTCAACTTAATCGGTCCATAAGATTCTGAGCAAATTGGCTGTGACAGACGAAGAGACAGGCAGACACACGAGTGATCTTATAAGGGTTCCGTTTTTTCCTTTTGAGGTACAGAACCCTAAAAATACATATTATATACCAGTAAATAAAACGTATCTATGACGTAATACATACCCGTTATGTGTACACAACTGCAGCGGTTCTACACCAACGACCATCAATTTGAACGCGGCGTTTAGAGGATCGTAAACTGTGCCCAGTTGGTTTTATACGCCATGAAAAGTAGGAAAATAAAAGTAGATTAAATTCGCTATTACATGGGAATGGTTAGAGGGCACAGCGTATATCACTGTGTTTTGAAAGTATTGTGTTTTCATCCTCTATGATAGTTTAACTTTTTAAACCCATCTCGATCATCGTTCAAAACACCGTAAAAAGATTGTACGTAGGGACCATTCTAAAATCTTTATTATTCATGCAAATTCCAGATGAATGATAATTTTTAAGTAACACTGCAACACTAGAACTGACTTTAATACTTTAACATCAATTCCAATATCTCCACACAGATTTCAGATTTCCTTTTCAAATACAACCCGCTTCTACGATATAATCGAAAATATCTTCCGCCGTATCGAATCTAAATATTCATTCCCAAATGGTTAGAGCATCTTTTCCTTCCTCCAACATCCAGATTAAGTTGGTTGCAGATTCCAAGATACTGTAATTTGTTTCCCAAGAGTGTATGAAACTCTTATCTTGGCAGATTTACAGGATTGCTTACACGAGTTTAGCTTCAAGGAGATTTTATTCGAATTTTTTATCCCATGTGGCCGATTCCATTTACAGGAGGAGTAACTCGCTTCAAATAAGCGATTATTGAAAGGATAATAGAATACTCGACTCGTGTGTTATTCGTAGGCACAATACACGCATGTTGAAAGAAAATTATTCTCGCATTTGAAAATGGAAGCGTCTGTTTTAAAAATCGTGGAGGTTTCAAAAGTCTCATATGACAGAGGTAAATAGAATCCGAGTTTTTGAATTAAGAAAACAAATGACAGTTTTTATTTAAAAAAACCGGCCAAGTGCGTGTCGGACCATGCACAATGAAGGGTATCGTAGTTAGGATGAATAATTTATCCCAAGGACAAACTTAACTTTGTAGTTGATAAAATGTTCTCCCATGTATCGATATATACGTCATGGGCAGTTCTCCAACTGCTAATGTAAGCGCATTTTTTTATGTGATAAAACTACAAATTAACGATTTTCGAACTTTTTCTTTATTTGTGTTGTGAAACCTTGCTTCTTGCCAAATTTCATGATTCTAGGTCAACGGGAAGCACCTTATAGCCATAGGTTTTGATTTATTTGCGATTATCAAAATATTTCGCACAAATAGCCGTATTTTTTTATTGCGTTGACTTAGAAACTTGATTTTTTTAGAGCTCCAAGGGACCGTAGACATACGTATTTAATATTAATTTAGACTTGATATCTCTACGCGTTCCTGAGAAAAAGTGTCTTAACAGACAGACGGACGGACGGGCAACGAAGTGATCCTGTAAGGGTTCCGTTTTTTTTCCTTTTGAGGTACGGAGTCCTAAAAAACAACTAGGGAAAGCCGGCCATAAGGGAAATCGATTGAATAAACCTTAGAAAAACAAGATAATGAAAAAAAGCGTCATTAGTCAAAATTAGTCTCATTACGCTCTGCTAAAATCCTCTTTTGAGGAGCTCGTGGCTATGTAATAACAGCCGCACGGGTCGATCCATCAGGTTAAGCTACGCTTGCCGGGGTTGGTTCGTGGATGGGTGACCATCTTTACATACCGAGACTCCTCCGTGCCTCGGAAAGCACGTTAAGCCGTTGGTCCCGGCTGTCATTCGTGGATCTTTGACAGTTGTTACGGGTCGTCAGAAGCCCGAAAGTCTGACAACCAGTCTTACCAAGGGGTATCGTATTACCCAGTTACTGGGTTATGGAGGTCAGATAGGCAGTCGCTCCGTGTAAAATACTGGTATTCAGCTGCATCCGGTTAGACTGGAAGCCGACCCCAACATAGTTGGGAAAAGGCTGGGCAGATGATGATGAGTCAAAATTAGTCTCATTAATGTTCTATAAAATTAACCTAAAATAATTATCTTAGCCTACTAGATTTCTGAGATAAGCGAACTTAAAAAAAAAGAGAAACTGCCGGTTTTTCCTCGTGTTTGGGGCAAAATGGTCATATTCGGGGCATAATAGGCGTACCCAGTCTTGTACTGCTATGTAAGTCTAAAATTGAGCAAAAAAGCAGAAAATGTGACGGGTCTCGTCATCATTATCCTCTTTGCTGGCACAGGAACAGTGGGCCCATCTGTAACGTGCACGGCAAGTGACCCTCTCTAGATTCTGATTACCAAGACCTGGAATCCAAACACCCAAGGTCTTCCTCTCTGATTATTTTTCATATTTTTGAGGTTCCTTTTTTCTTCGGCTTCTTTCCTGTCTTCTCATAAGCTGGTTTCTGTGCCTGAGCTTCTTCCAGATTCATTTTATATGGTGAGGTACTAGTGGTTCGTTTTTGGACTTGTGATTTGGGTTTTGGCATGATATTTATAGGTGTTTACGGCTGTTTCCATCTCCTTCCTCCAAGCTCCTTTTAGCACAAATTTGTCTGCAGAAAAAAGATAAACTTAACACAATAACCCGAGGCAAAACGGGCACCTTGCTCATTTTGCCCCGCCCGAAATGCCCCCGGGGTCATATAAAATCAATGTTAAAAATCTGAAGAATATTTGGTTCACAACTTTTAATAGTTATTTAGTCACATGACTGAAGGTAGTAATTCACTTAAGAACTAAGAATTTAACACAACCACAAATTTGCTACAACGCAGACTTAAACTGAAAAATAATATCAAAAGCGTCAACTTACTATCAACGAGTGACTCGGAGTCGCATTCGACTGGAACACGAGCCGACTAGCTCCAAACGTCTCGGTTTATTATTCTGCGAAGGCCCCGCACCCCGGGGGCCCGCATTGCCCCGGCTTCCACCACCCACGTAAGTTACTATTGCAGAAATGATATCTAGAATGATAGCATTTTCCTTGTTTTTCAAGGTTCCTTACCTCAAAAGGAAAAAACGGAACCCTTATAGGATCACTTCGTTGTCCGTCTGTCTGTCAAGACCCTTTTTCTCAGGAATACGTGGAGATATCAAGTTGAAATTATTATCAAATACGGTCTACGGTCCCTTGGAGCTCTAAAAAAATCAAACTTCTAAGTCAACGCAATAAAAAATACGGCCATTTATGCGACATATTTTGATACTCGCAAATAAATCAAAACCTATAGGGTACTTCCCGTTGACCTAGAATCATGAAAGGACAATGCCAGAGACTCTATAGAGCTTAGACCCATCAAATAAATGTTGGTTTACAAGTATGCCAAATGTAGCATTCTATTGCTGCTTTATTAGTGATAACTAAAACACGTTTAAATGTCTTTAGATTTTGCGGTTTCTGTTTAAATCTAAGAACAATTATTACATTTAGGTTAGGTACCTTAAGTTTATGTTAATTGCAGTTATAATTGTAGAAATAATTAAATAAGTGCTGTATATTGTTACAACGCTATCCTAGGATGTTTGGCTATGAAAGGAACGAATGACATAACACCGACATCAACCTTAGTAATAGTTTTGACTTAGGACATAATTGTAGTACCTACATAGTAGTACGTAGTACCTACATACCTGTTGCAACGATTTCCATTTTACGAGAAGTGTTTGCAGTGCAGATTGTAATGAAGACACAACATGTCTTTGCATCCGGTCGACGCACAAGTGCCAATTTAAGCACCTCAACATCGTTAACCAAGTCGAAAGCAATGGTCAGAATCCGTAGTAAATAGCACAAAGTCGGCGAGTAGGCGAGAGCGAGTCCGTGTACAAAAGCGAAAATCGTCTTGAAAATATAACAGTAATATGATCACAGAGAGATTAGGGAGCTTAAAAAACAAACAACAATGCAAACAGAACAGAGCGAATGTCAATGAATGACTTTTTGACTTTTTGTACTGCAACACTAATATTAGCACGTCAATGACGTTTCATTACACCTAATCACCTACTAGGGCTCAAATGCGAAATAATGATGAGAATATTCATTCATAATAATATATAATATTATTTAAAAAAACATTATTTTCATGAACATGTGTATTTTAACCAAATCCATATTAAAATTCATTCATAATACAAATAGATGTTATTTTTTTATGAAATAACTCGTTTGGTTCCACGTGTATACGTATTAAGTAACGCAGATAGTCGCGATCGATATAAACAGGAAATGGACCTTGGGTTTTTAAATTCCTTTTATCATTAACTTTTTAGCCGCATCATTAAAAGAATAATAGTTAAGTAACCAAGGGTCATATTTTCATGCGATAATTTTGATAAATTTACATTTCTTGGAAATTAATGTAAGGGTGGGGCAGGATCTGGCATTGTCATTTGGCAAGAAGCAAGGTCTCACAGCACAAGTAAAGGAAACGTCCGAAAATCAATAATTTGTAGCTTTATCATATAAAAAAATGCGATTACAAACTTACATTTGCAGTTGGAGAATTGACCGTGACGTATATCGATCTATGTTCTTGTTAAGTTTGTTTTTGGGATAAATCCATCCCAACTGCGGACCCCTTCATTGTGCGTGGTCCAACACACACTTGGCTGGATTTTCTTACTAAATATATGTGTATTCTATCTTTCACTTTATATAATATTAGGTACTTACAATTCTTGTAGGTACATAGTTTAGTTTTCTGTTTATCCATGTAAGCTTTTTTTTAAATTTCGACTAGCTTTATTTGTAAAAAAAATACCTGTAGCAACAATAAATAACATTCTATTCTACTCTATTGTTTATCGCTTGAGTGTTAACACAATAAAAGCGATAATTTCCTAGCAAGTCTCATCCCTCGACAGCAACTGGCGAGAAATTGTTCGAAGGTAAATGAAATTCCGTATAGAAATGCGTCCGGTGCGGGATTAATTCCGTAGCTGTGTCCGAGTGACAGACTATCGGTCTGTCTATCATAGCCTGTCGGAGCGTTCGCTAATCTGTCACAGGCGTAGATAGAAGAGTTTCAATCTGCCGTGAATTGGTACACCTATAGATACCCTACCTAGGTGTGGTGCTGTTATTTGAGGTCAGTAGAATCTTCAATCGAATCACATTATTGAAGGAAGCAAACGTCGATTATAAGACTAGAACCATCATCTTTGCGTAAAAAACGTTTGTTTATGAGAAAATACATTAAAAAAATGGATTCAGTACCTCCCAATGATGCTAAATTAAGACTTTAATATTTATTTAAATTGAAGTTTTTCGTCGGTTATTAAAAAAAAAATCTGCTGTCTTCTACAAAAGTGCAAAACCTACGCGGTCAAAATATATAGAACAGCAATTTTTTTATGCAACCGACGAAGAATTTCAATGCAGGGGGTCTAGAATCATGTACTGAATCCATGGTAACAGATTGCGCGTCAATGTCCTTGCCAGCCTGTATACAATCTTATTGTAATGTCCAAGACGCTTTATGTTGAAATAAATACATTTTTAAAGCTAAAAGCAACTTGAAGCTTAATGATCATGTCAAGTATAGCCCACCACAAAAATAAAGGAAACGTTAGAAAATGTTATAGTTACCGCCACGGAGATTCGATTTTCAAAAGACGTAAATTCGTGCACTGCTGTGGCGTTCATTTTGTAAGTAGACATTCCAGGAGCTAGACCACCACCTCTTAAAGCAGTATTATTGTAATCTTACTTCAGTATGGGAAAGAGATGCAGCTAGACGTCCTGTATAGCTCCATCTCTTTCTCACACTGAAGTAACATTAAAATAATACTGCTTTAAGAGGTGGTGGTTAGCCCCCTGATCTCCAGAGGAAAAATCTATCCTGTATTACCGAGTATAATGTATTTCGTAAGTGGATATATATCCCTGATTGAGAGGCTCGTGGCTTAATAATAACAGCCGCACGGGTCGATCTTCAAGGTTAAGCAACACTTGCCGAGGCCAGTCTGTGGATGGGTGACCATCCATTACATACCGAGACCCCTACATGCCTCGGAAAGCACGTTAAGCAATTGGTCCCGGTTGTCATTTGTAGATCTTGGACAATCGTTACTGATAAGTATTCAGAAGTCCGAAAGTCTGACAACCAGTCTTGCCAAGGAGTATCGTGTTACCCTGTAACTGGGTTGTGCAACCCAGATACTGTTCGAGCAACTGCTCTATGTAAAATACTGGCATTCGGCTGCATCTGGTAAGACTGGAAGCCAACCCCATCATAGTTGGGAAAAGGCTAGGCAGATGATGAAGTAGATATTCAGTGTTACTGAGTATGATGTAGGAAAATTACCAGTATTAGCTTACCGGCGTTCCTGTCCTCTGTCCACAGCACGGAAAAGTTGACCGAGAAAATTTTAGCCCCCTCTTTGGTTGATTCAGAAGTGCCGAGCTTGACTGACGCAGTGAACGCCTGGAAAGTGGCTTGCCCGCATACAGATCGGCCCTTAAACCCAGAGGCAGTGGGATGAACCGCTCTGCAGGCTGGTACGGAACAATCTAATTAATACGACCACCAATACTGCCGATCGTGCCCGTCTGCTGGCTGTGGGGGAGTGGTAGTCGGGCTTCTGGCTTCAGGCGCTACCGTCACCCAACATAGGCACTATGCTGGGTGATGCCACCTTCCGGCTCGCTACTTGTCTGCGTCTGGGCGCTCCTTGCGTGGCTACGCATCGCTGCCAATGCGGTGACGGTGTCGACTGCCTCGGACAACATGCCTATCCTGCAGTAAGAGCGCAGGCCGGATAGCACGGCACGCCAGCATCAATGACATCGTCCGTCGTGCTCTTGTCACCGCCGGGGTGCCAGCTGTTTTAGAGCCCAATGGCGTGGCACGCGACGATGGGAAGAGACCAGACGGAATGACCATAATGCCTTGGAAGGTAGGCCTGCTGGAAGGTAGGTAGGCCTTTGGTGTGGGATGCAACGTGTGTCGACACCCTTGCGCCATCCCATCTTCCTAGCACGGCGGGCTGTGTTGGAGCGGCTGCTGCGGGTGTGGAAAACCTCAAACGGCGCAAATACTCCAATCTTATTGAGACTTATATATTCGAGCCGTTTGGGGTTGAAGCACTAGGGCCATGGGGTCCGAGTGCCCACTTAGTTTTTCGGGACATCGCCAGGCGGTTGGTCGACTCTACACGTGACCAGAGGGCTGGCCTATTTTTTGGCCAAAGAATCAGCATTGCCATACAACGTGGCAATGCTGCCAGCCTTTTGGGCACTTTTCCTGTTGACAGCGATGCGGATGAATTTTTTGATACCCTCTGATTATTTCCCCTCCTTTTTTATATACTTGTACATATTATTATTATTATTTTAAGAATGTTACTTTTTTAAATTATGTAAATAGTAAATAAGGTAACCACTTGAAAATAAAAATTAAACCACTGATGTAGGTGGACAATGTAATATACTGCTGCATGCAATAAATGAAGTTTTTATCCAAGATGATGTCAGTTTTCTTCTTGACTTCTTCTTTACCTTTTCATGACTAAATCATCAATTATTTATTTACTGTAGAGAAACCTTATAATACAAATTATATACACATACATGTCCACTAAGAAAATCATCTCTTATCTGTCTACTATCTCATTTATCTACGCGAGCACAGCCGAAACGAATATCCCAATTTGATATGCAATAAAGCTTATTCGATTCAATTGCAATGGACTGTACTTCTTACAATAAAAGTGGTGCTCACCTAATAATATAAAAAAGAACTATCCTCAGTTTTAAAGTTCTTACACAAAATTCTGCAAGCGGCTGCAGAATTGAAATAATAGAAATAAACCTTGCAGTTATTGAATTACTTTTATGGCACCAATTTTGACGATAATACCCAGATGGGGGCTTGAGTTTTCACGTTAAATTATGTAATTTCATTTGCGAAAAGGGCAATTTTCAGCAGGGTTTACATAGGGTGCACGGTGATAAAAAGTCTTTTAAGGCGTCACATTTTCAAATAAATGCAATATGCATTTGTCGTAACTTTATCATCATCTGCCTAGCCTTTTCCCAACTATATTGGGGTCGACTTCTACCAGTATTTTACACGGAGCGACTGCCTATCTGACCTCCACAACCCAGTTACTGGGTAATACGACACCCCTTGGTAAGACTGGTTGCCAGACTTTCGGGCTTCTGACGACCCGTAACGACTGTCGAAAGATCCATGAATGACCGCCGGGACCAACGGCTTAACGTGCTTTCCAAGGCATGGAGGAGTCTCGGTATATAAAGATGGTCACCCATCCCCGGACCAACCACGGCAAGCGTAGCTTAACTTGATCGATCGTCCCGTGCGGCTGTTATTACTTAGCCACAAGCCCCTCGTTTGTCGTAACTTTATATTAGTACAATAAGGCAACAAAGTTGAAATGCTAGAATAGGACACAATATCACTTACATATTCCTGTTATTTAGCACAACCAATAAAATTCTCCGGGAAATGCAATTTTCCTTTATTTAATTTAATGATCAAATTACAACGAGCCGTTTTGTTCAATACCTATTATTCGTATTCCCATTACTGTAATAAGCTTATTTTCTCGAAACGAAAAGGAATTTTCTAGAAACAGTTTCCTTAAAAGGTCCATTCCTCGCTCTGCAGTTTAATAGCTATTACTGGCTATTAAGGCTGCCGTACATGGTTAGTCCTTCAGTTCAGATCCGTCTGATCTGACCATAATCCGTACACCATGGCTGTTATAGCCTAGAGATTGATCGCATACAACACGGTGACAGCAGGGGTGATTACTACTTGAAGCAAATTGGGAAAACTAAAGAGTCTTCATCGTTTTGTGTAGGAGCATGTGCACGTATACTCAAGTTTTTTTTTAATTTTTTTTTTTATTTATACAATCTCACATTTACAGTTTATCTTGGGCATCTGCATCGGTGAAGGAAAACATCGTGAGGAAACCTAGACTTATAATTAACTAGCTGTGCCCCGCGACTTAGTTCACGTGGAAGTCGTAAGATACACAATATACAAAAAAAAAACAGCCACATTTTAAGAAAACTCCCTCGTCCCCCGACGTTTTTGCTTAGCGTTGTTTTAGACTTTTGTTTGCTCGGCTCCTAAGGGTCTAGCGTTATATTAAATAGCTTATAACTATCTTCGAGAATTGGGCTGACAAATGCAAAAAGAATTTTTCAAATCCGACTGGTAGTTCCACAGTTATTATTTTTGTTCACAATTTTGCGCGGAACCCTAATTATTTATCTAAAATAAAAGTAGCCAAATTTACTCCATAGAACATCAGCTATCTGCCAGTGAAAGTCCCGTCAAAATCGGTCCAGTCGTTTCGGAGATTAACTGGAACAGACAGACAAAAAATTTTTTTTTTTTTTTGTTATACGTACCGTTTATACTTTCATACGCATTTAGTAAAAAGCTGTAATTTTGACATTACAAATAGACACATCAATTTTATTTATTTTTATGTACATATACTTGTATAGATATGTCTGAAATCGCCAACCCGTCTTGAACAAGCGTGGTGATCAATGCTCGTGCCTTCTCTGTATGAGAAGAGTCCTTTGCCTTGTAGAGGGATAAAATAGGCTGGTACCTGCACGCGTCCGGTCGGTGCAGATTCGCAGTTCAGACTGATTTTACCATGTAAGATAGTCTTTACTGACAATGCAACGAGGACGTAGGTACTGAGAGACAATTGAAAGTTTTGAACGTTATTATAACAATAAAATGTTAAGGGCTAGCTACGAATCGGTCTAGACTTAACGAACGACTGGAGCGCGTGTAGGGGTGCCGCTAAACTTCTTAGATCTAAAAGAGAACTGTGGTTTTAACAGTTTTTAGTCCTTGATAGAATGAGAGACATTTTGCTTAGTAAGGCATCGCAAAAGGTTGAGGAAATATTGAATTTTAGCATAATGGACGAAACCGTAAAATATACGTTGAAGTATCAAATTGGTGGGCTGAAACTGGTTGAATTTTTTCAACACACACGTTTACTTGAAATACTTAAAAGCCTTTTATTTAACTATCATTAATTTACCATTAGCCTCATAGGCCATTTCATTATGAACTGTCTTAACTATAGGCCTCCATTATAGGTATTATGTACCTATATTAAGAAGATTCCAACCGATTGGCTTCGTAACAACAGCCGCACGGATCGATCGACCAGGTTAAGCTTCGCTTGCCGCGTTCGGTCCGTGGATGGGTGACCATCTTTAAATATCTCGGTATTTACCGAGACCCCTCCGTGCCTCGGAAAGCACGGTCCCGGTTGTCATTAGTGGATCTTTGATAGTCGTTACTGGTCGTCAGCAGCCCGAAAGTCTGACAACCAGTATTACCTAAGGCTGTGGAGGTCACATAGGCAGAGAATAGACTGGTTCCCGAGGAGAAGGTTCTCAAGTGTGCCAGCCCTATAAATAATGCAATAAGACCCCTTTATATTGTTATATTTAGTAACGTGTAAATGTATTTTATTTTCACGATAACTGTCTGCCAGATAGATTCATGGCGTCGCCTTATCCCTTTGTAAGTAACTTAATGCAAAGAATATTTGGTTTATATGGTAATACCAGCGAAATCATAAAGAGAAAAGTTGTTGGTCCAGCCAAATCCTTAGTTATTGCACCCAACATTAAGACAAATAAGATGAATTAGAACAGGTTACTTACTAATTTAATATATAGTAGGTTTGTACAAGCACTTTTATACGTCAAACATTTTTTTTTAACTAGATTAGGTCGGCGTTTCCTTTCTGACTACTCTGAGAAAAAAGGCTGAAACAAACTCAGTGGTCACAGTCTCTTTTAAAGTCCAGACATGATCTTAGTCAGATCATGTGAAGACCATGTAGATTGGTGTCTAAAATGGTCTTTTGAATGAATACGAATGCGCAATGACCATATCTCCCAGGAGATTTTTGTGACTTGGATTCGTACCAGATTCCTTTATTTAATTATGTTAAAACATGGGTAAAACACATACCATATTAACAGAAGAATATTAAAAAAACTGGCTGTCTCGTTAGTCTAGTGGTCACAAGTGCTACTGCGCTTGGATCAAACCCGAAATCGGAAAAAAAAAATCAGCATTTTGACGAGTTATGTAAACACAAATGTAAGGAACAGCAGATTTTTTTTCCGCGATTTCAGGATTAGGCCCATAGTAAAAGTTGTTCATAATGATGAGTACAATGACTCCCTAGATTTATGAAATATCAAAATGGACACGTTGTATACTATTCTAACTTCAGCTCTTCATTAGTGGCTTTTGTGGACATGTTATCCACTCAAATTCGTTACAGTTGTAATGAAAATTTACATTTACATTTAGGCAGAGGTGTATCTATAGTATACCTACATTTCGCCAGTTATGTTAAAGTCCTAATAGAGGGCGAGTCTATTGTCATCAAATCAAGCAGGCACGGCCGCCCGGGCTGACCGATAATTATGTAATTTGTTTTAAATGATTAAAAGTTATTTTTATCGTTTATTGATTTTTCATTCTTATTTATTTACATTTTTAAATATTTCTTAAAATAAAAAGATATAAAAAAAACATTTAAAAATATAAAAAAATAGAGTTCCACCGGTATCGGGAGCAGGGTCCAAGCTACCGGTGGTTAGGGCTGCAGAGACAGGAACCTCCTCACAATACGAGCCGTGTCAAGGAGTACTGCCTTCTGAATCAGGCTTTTGATCCAACCGCCTAACGAGAGCCTCGAGAGATGTTGGTCGAGGCTTTCGGCCATCAAGCCGTTGGCCGTTACGACAATCGGCACAATGACAGCCGAGCTCACATTCCACATGTCAACAACCTCGTGGGCTAAGTCGAGATATTTTATTTGTTTCTCTTTCTCAGCTTTCACGAGGTTCTCGTCATGTGGGATGGGACATGCGCCTTTTATTAACAGACATTTAAGGTCACAGTTCGTATAGTGGCCAAGCCACCTAAAACAAAGTGTATCGTTCTCTATCAGCAAGCCAAAACAGCTATGTGATACAGCTGCGCTGTACCAGGTAAACCGACAGTTTTGTAGGGAGCAGGAGTTCTTTATCGAGTCGAATCCGAAGATCGACTGACTCATGAATTGTTTTTTGTTGTTTTTGGGGAATGGTATCTCGCAGTTCAACCTATAGGAGGTTGTCGACTGCTTAACCGGGCTTTCCTGTGGATGCCTCAATCAATTTAGGCCTCCAGCCAGGCTTAAAACTAAGACTAAAAACTAAGCGACTAAACGCTAAGGGCACCCCCTGTGGGGTACGGACCTCGGCTTAGGGCGTCGCTGGGAGAGGACAGCAATGGGACATGCTGGATCGGATTATTTGGGGGCAAATTTAGAATTACGGGCTCAGCTGCGCGGGCTGGCTCGAGCAAGGGTCGGGGTTGGTATGGACGGGGGCGTCGCGGTGGCCCTCGGCGGCGAGGGCGGAAGCACGGCGGTCTCGATTTGAGTTTCCGGATCGTGCTGGTGGCGGGATTACTCTCCTGGAGGAGAGTTATGGCGTCATCCGGGACGGTTAGGGCGTGCCTAGGACGGCGGATGCGACTTATGCGCGACGGTGCGTAGCGGGCGGCCGCCGCAATCAGGGGATTCGGGTGTTTAGATGCAGATTCGAAGAAACGCTTGGCGAGGCGTTTCATGAACTGCTGGACGGTTGGGATTTTTAGATCAACGTGAAGAGACTCGTTGCGTACATAATAGGGTGCCCCCGTGACCTTTCTGAGGAAACGGTTCTATAGGGTCTGCATCCTATGGAGCAAGTGTGGCTTAGCGTGCGCAAATACAACACAAGCATACGTCATGATGGGACGGATGACTGCGGTGTAGATGCGCAGCTTGCACTTAAGAGATAGTTTGCTACGCGCGGTCAGGATGAAATGAAGCCTGCCGAGAGCGCAAGCGGCACGCGAACGAGCCGTCGTGATGTGCTCTCTGAAGGTCATGTGTTGATCCAAGATCACGCCAAGGTATTTGGCTTGCTTCTCCCAAGTCACTGGCCAACGGTGCGGTGCGGGGTGCGGGGCGCGGTGGCGGCTATGTTTACCTATTATTACGGACTTCGGATCTACATCATGTTGAAAAATGAGAAAATGAAAAATAATTTCCTGTGGCTAAAGTATTCATTGGATTTGATTGATTTTTTGTATACGGGTAAAGAACATGAATCTCTTTACGTAGTTTAAAGGAATGTCAATCGTCCTGTTCCACCTTGTATAAGGGTGCCCCCCTTGTGGCAGCGGGACCTGTCATTGCGAACTATGTCATAGTTGGCGATTTTCGGGTCCCGCTGATGGGGCTTCAGGAAGGTCTCTTGAATGAGCATAATGTCAAGCTGATGATCACGCAGAAAGGTGGCGATCTCATCGCGTTGACCGGTAATTGCATTGGCGTTGAAGACGCCTAGTTTAAGGGAGCGGGGTTTGAGGGACCTAATCTTTTGTAAATTCATAATGGAATTTAAAAAGTTAGATTTTCGAGAGCTTGCGATACCTCGGGGTACGCATTGAAGATCTCAAGGAGACGAAGAGCGTTTCCTTGAGCGGCACGGATTTCCTTCACCATGGCGTTGGCCGCCGGGGTGTAGAAAACAGCGAATACGCTGAGAAGCACCTGTGGGTTTGAAGGCTGATGGCCTGAGGGAGGGGACCTGTTTGCTGCCGTGGGAACCGGCGCAGCCTTGGGAGCGGCGGCGGCCACAGGAGCCACTGGAGCTGCTGCCGAGACCGGCGTGGCAGTGGCCAATGGCGCAGGGATGGGTTGAGAGGGCGGCACCGAGGCCGAAGCTGCCTTAAAGTTGACCCATGGGGAGGGTCTCTGAGGAGCGAGGCGCTCGGGCAACTGAGCAGATGGGAGCTTTACGCTCGGGCTTTCCCTTTGCTGGCGCTCGCTGGCACGCTTCGCCAGCTTGGCCGAGGAGGATTTAGGGGCTTTACTGCATCCCCGGTAGTTAGCTGGGTGACCAGCTTGCCCGCAGAGCACACAACTTGGAGGTTCTGTGCACAGAGTCCTGTCCTTGGGGCGAGGGCAGTCCGCAGTGCCATGCCCGCCCAGACACTTAACGCATCTGGGAGTTGCGTAGCAGTGCGACTGGGAGTGGCCGTATAATTGGCAACGGTGGCACTGGCCAACGATATTGGACTTTCTGGGCTTCTCAATAGAGATGCCCGACAGTGAACACACCGACTTCACTTTGAAGATCGGGTGATGACCCTCAACGGGGTCGCAGATCACCAGGACCATGTCGTATACAAGGTCCTGTTTCGCCCGGTGAAGGCGGTGAACTGCAGACACTGGGATACCCTTGGAGATCAGGTCTGCCTTGATCTCTTCGGTGGCGATCTCCTTCGGGATACGCCTGATGACCACTCTAGTCGGAGTTTCCTCCGGGAGGGAGAATGTGTGAAAGGAGTACTTCCTTTCACGAAGAATTCGGACAAGGTCCCTGTAGTCCGAGGACGAGGGGACAGTAACCTTGATGCCCTGCTGGGTAGATCGGGCATTGGTGTATTGGATCTTGCGATCCACGCAAACTTTAGAGATTTCTGTCCACTTGGACTTATCTTGGATGTATAAGGGGGGCGGGGGACTCACCTTCCTCTTTGAGTCCGTTGGGATAGGACTGGCTGAGGTGGGTGATCGGGTGGGTGCCGAGCCGGAGGTAGAGGAAGAGGCAGGGGCAGGGGCGCAGGCAGGGGCGCAGTCAGGGGCGGAGGGGATGGCTGCCGCTAGAGGCTTTTTGGCCTTGCCGGCCTTTGAGGAGGCGCTCTTCTTCCTCTTCCCTCCCTTTCCGACGACTTGATAGTCGTCTGAGGAGGAGGAGGAGGAAGTGAGCGAGATTTCGTCATCGGACTCTGAGTCCGAAGGAGGGGTGGAGGTGTCCATCACCTCGGGTTGGGGGGAGACTACTGACGGCATAGAGTTCGCCGTAAGAGGGGTGCCTCTATCTGCTACAGGGGAAGAAAGCGGGCTCTCTAGAGCCTCACTTGGGTCGAGGTGGCGACTACGCCAAGCCTTCCCATATTTCAATAAGAAGTCGGGGTCCTTAAAAAGGACCTCTCTTGCGAAGGCTACGATGTCGGCGTCAGACATCGCAGCAATAGTGTATTAAAAAATAGAAAAAATAAGGGGACCTAAAAGATCCTACTCCCCGGGTGGATGGGCCCGGGGGTGTATGGCCCTCCCTGTCGGGTGCAGACAGGGAGGTGTGTGCCTACTTGTGAGCCCTAGAGCTGAAACCTGTCGCCAATCTTAATGTGCGACAGGGCCCTGACCAGTCTAGCGCGAAGGGTGTAGACACACCCTAAAGACACTAGGTGAGTAACTGTGGAAGGAAAACTGTCACCAGAGCCGACTAGGAGACCCCCCAAGGCCGGTTAACTCTGGGACCCGTCCAATTGACTGCCTTACCCTGAAGGGGCTCAGCGGGTGTGTTGGGTCAACACCCCCTTGACTTGGTTGTCACCGTGAGGTATCCGTCAAGGACCACGAAACTGTGGTTTTTACCCTGAGGGGGCCAAGGAGACACGCCGAACGTTTATTTGACGGACGACGTTAAAGAAACAGTTTTACCAACGATCGCCTTGAAAAAGGCAATAGTTGATACAGCGGTGTAGTCAGAGACTACAGGAGTCGTTCCGTGACGTGACGTCACGAACGATCGTCGATGGCGGTGAGTCAGCGGTGAGTCAGCGGTGCAGCGAGCGGAATGCGTCAGCGGCACGACTGTCCACAGCGGTGTCGAGCGAGCGAATCGACCCCGACAACAACTGACTTGTGACTTGATCATTGACTCATGAATCGAGTGCACGCTCTTTTATAGAACGATGCCCCCCACCTTGCAATCCCTCCAAAACAACTCTATCCGATGGCGTACGGAAGTACGTCATCTTGTTTACTTGATACAAAACACTAAAATGTGCTAAATCTAATAAGGACTTACATTATAAAGTAATCAAATAATACAAGAATAATTGTCGTAAATAAACAATGGTGATTTCACATAAGCAGTCAGCAATTGTTTTGCACAAAACCATCGGATACAATTATCGAAATAAGTTGCCAAAATAAATTAGTGCGTACAAAGAGTTCTCAATACACTATGTTCCGATTTATTAAACAATAATTGATAGTAAAAATCACTTAAACTATTAATAATAAGAAAACAAATCATAACACATTCTGTTGACTACCCACTATTGTTATTGACAACCAACTCCGACATATACAATACTCGTGTTACGAGAGATGTATAATAAAATATGATGAAAACAGAGTATGGCCAAAAGTGTCGTTTGTTTACGTAACATTATATGTATGCCCAAATAAAATGTATCTATTATGTTATTTCGTGCAAATATCATGTAGAACGATGTAATAACTACTTATAAATGAATATTCATCCACTTACCGTCGATTATACACGAAAACACTTTATTTTCACTAAAAACACGCGGAGAAATCACTTGCGCCATATGTCATTATCGAAACGTCACTTTTTCCTTTTTTTTCAAGTTTCCGAACGTTACTTTTGGTTTAGAATCATTTAGTTGACGAGTATATCCATCTTACCATAGAGTAAAAAACTAATATACAGGATATTAGCCCTTATTTACAATAATAACAGAGGTTTAAGCCACGTGAAAGGCGTGTAACCAATGTGTTACAGCCGTACTTGACGTTTTTCGTCAGGCGTAACCGCTTGGTTACCATCGCGCGTCTTCGGAATATAAACAGAACACAGACAGAATAGAAACACAAATTCAATTGAAATGTCACAACCAACTAACGAAAATTATTATTTAGACTCCACAGAACATAATATAATGTTCGAAGTTTAAAAATAACCTTTTCATCGGCCGTCTAAACCGGTCCGCTGCGTTTTATCACGTAGATCTGGGGGCACGGCACGGCAGTGCCCCTGCCAAGTCTCGAGCAAAGCAGGCACGGCCGTACCATCCTTTTCTCGAAGCCATTCGTGGACCTCACCCTCCCCCCCATATCTTCTCTGTGGACAAAGCTAGTAGTTTTAACTTTCGGTTACCAAGAGTAATCATTATAACTAACTAAACTTCCAAATTACATAATATTTGAACTTATAGTTTACGAGTTATCGTCGATCAAAGTTACATCATTTTATCACTCATTGACTCACTGACTGACCGATCATCAAAAATCTAAAATACTTGTAGCAGACCTAGAACCTTGAAATTTGGCATCAAAATAGATTATTAGACTGATATAAAGGAAACATTATAAAAACACTAATAAATAGTTAATTAAAGAAAACAATTTTATATTTGCCGTTTTGCAGGAACATGGTGTATGGAATTTCGACTGCATTGCTAACTTTGTTCTCTGTTTACGTACAAAAAATATTAAATTGGTATAGATTATTAATAAATTGTTCTTTATTAAAGTTAAAAATAAATTTAATAGATGGAGTTAATAATTAATTATTATAAATATTAAATTAATAAACTTGATTAAAATATCAATCAATGTAATGTAATAAATAGTCTGTGCTTGCTTGATAGGTGGCTTTGTACCTGGTTTCTAAATCGCGCTATGGTTTCGTTACAGAGCGTAGTATAAATAGTACTTTAGAAAATCTTGGATATTTTCGTATGACAGCGCCATCTATCTATGAAAAAAACCACTTCGAAACAAAAAATTTATAATATAATACCGAAAATATTCGGCGAAACGAAGTTAGCCGGAACAGCTAGTTATTAGTTACTTAAATAGTTAGTTATTAAAAATACTACTTTATAAACATAGTTAGTTTGTTCGTTATACCTACAGTTATTTAGTTTGTTAGTTATTTATTTTTATTTATTTATTTACTATGGATGACTTACAGCTAAAACAAACAGAATAAAAAATAGTATGCGAGACTGACAGCCAATTAAAAGTCATCACTTCTAAATACAGATTGGAAACAAAGAGCGTGAACAACACAACACAGCTACCAAAAAAAGAGAAAAAAACTTATATATATAGAAAGAGACCCACCTACAAAAAATAAATGAGATCCCACCAAAAACATTAAATGTAAAAAAATGCCAAGTCTCTCCATGCAATCTTTCCACCGTAAAAAGTTTTGAGATCTCAAAGAAGCCAAGTCCTATTGAATTTATTTTGTAGTTAGTTATCTATCAACGTTTTGTGATTGTATCAATATTTTTATTTATATTATAATTATAGTGACTTGGCAATGAGCACAAATTAAATGCTGCTTACTGTGTGGAATTATGTGCGACTGTTATTGACGAATTGATATCTATGAGCACTATGATTAGATTGTTGTTATGCTGATGTGTGATTTATGATATGCAGACATGATTTTGCAGCCAATTAGTATTAGTTGTTAAAGTCACCATTGACTACGTGCGCCAATACACATTTAAGAAGACCTAAGTTTATTTGAAAAGAACATCACAATTATTACCTAAACCTATGTTTAATGGACAAATCAAAATTCTTGTGCTCGTTGCCAAGTCACTATAATTATAATATAAATAAAACTAATGATACAGTCACTAAATCTTGATAGTTGAACTACAAAATAAATTGGCTTCTATGAGATCTCAAAACTTTTTACGGTGGAAAGATTGCATGGAGAGACTTGGCCTTTTTTTACATTTAACGTTTTTGGTGAGATAAGTATTTTAAATTGGTTACAGTTAAACGATTCCATTCAAAAAGCACACGAACTACCCACGTTTTAAAAAAGCTTTCCAATTTATCGATATTCATTTGTTTATTACTTTTGTCAGCCGTATTATCGTCATCATAAGAATCGCTATTGACTCTTTGCGTGTCCTTTGAACCCCTTAAGTTCAAAGTCGACTGTTTACTAATATTGTGTCCGTAATTAAGTCCGACTTACGAAAGGAGAACAAATGTATGATGGATATACATATTCTGGAAGAGCGGACAGGCACGAGTAACTGATGATGCTAAAGGCATGTAATTAATCGAACCTCATTTTCTTTTCCTAAAAATATTATTGGACACTCTAATACAATGATTGCACCTATTTTTGTGAACCTCTAATAATTCCTATTTCTAATTTTATTTATTCTAAAAATACTTAATAGCCAAGTAATTGCGACTTAAGTTGTATGTAGCGCGGTTGCTCACAGTTCTAACCCTTAACTTCATTTGGTCGGGGTGCCCTAGCTTAGATACTACTATCAATTTGGCGTTTTATTGCAACCAACTGTGAGAAAAGGTTAGCAATTTATAAAGGCTCATTTATAATCAAATACGTACATCAGTAGAAGCCCAAAAAGTTTTTAAAGATTAATTAATTTATAAAATTGTATATCATTAGAAGGTCAAAAGTCTTTAGAGGATCATTTAAATATATCTCGATGATAAATATGTAGATATTACTGCTTAAAGGGGGAAGCGCTAAGGTAGCCCGCGAAATTCAAATTCTCTCACGATTTTTGCAATTTGCAGCTCAGTGTCTGGGTGTATGTTGATTAAAGTATGATTGGCGACCGTAACAAACATGTACGTAATAATCATTAGAATCAGTAATCGGGCTACCCTGCCGCTTTCGCCTTAACATCAATTAAGTCATCTGCCAAATAACACTAGCTTATGGCCAAACCGATATGAAGCGAACCCGATAAATTCAAACGAGCGTAAAATGACAGAAACTTGCCGATACGTGAAACTAAGGTTTAGAACATTTTCTGAATCACATAATTTAAATGTCAGAGAGGCTCAAGCGAGGCGAGGTCCCAGACGTGTCATGAATACATAAATCAAAAAGAAAGAGGTTCACGCAGTCAACTGCAAATGTACCACTTGTGCTAGAAAAATCGACTCTACTAGTAGGACATAAAGGCGCTGTTATTGTCAAATTGTTACGACTGATGGTTGACTATATTACTATAAAACAAAATGACTTACGTTTTAGGATATTACCATGTTCACATTTGACTTGGCAAGGAAATAGAATCACGAAGTGGATGTATTTGCTGTGTGTGACACAAACGGGATTTTTTCTTTTTGTCTGCTAAGGCGCGTCTGTTACTAAAAGGATACCATTAGAGTATCTATCCTAAAACTGTCTTTATTTTTGTTTATGATGCTGTTGGTGTCCCAAATAAAAGTATTGTTATTTTCTTCAAGGAACTATGTCATTCACCCTGGTCTAGACATTCAGAATGAGTCCTCATTAAGAAGCCGGGGCGCCCTGCGGACTTTCCGTCCGCTTACCGGCCCATCGTGCTGCTCGACGAGGTGGGCAAGATCTTTGAAAGAGTCATTGCAGACCGCCTCGTCGGGCGGCTGGTGAGGGTGGGGCCGGATTTGGCGGAGAGCCAGTTTGGTTTCCGCAAGGGGCGCTCTACGGTGGACGCCATCATGCGCGTTCGAGCCCTCACGACGAGGGATGCTGTGGCCCGGGGTGGGGTCGTCTTGGCGGTGTCTCTAGACATCGCCAATGCCTTCAACATCCTGCCCTGGAGTTGCATCAGGAAGGCACTCTGGTATCACCGAGTGCCGACCTACCTCTGTCGCGTGGTCGAGGCCTATCTGACGGACAGAGCCGTCATCTACCCCGGTCACCGGGGAGAGTGGAACCGGCGAGAGATGTCGTGCGGTGTCCCGCAGGGATCGGTTCTGGGACCGCATCTGTGGGACATCGGGTACGACTGGGTGCTGCGCGCCGACCTCCCTGGTGGCGTCAGCGTAGTTTGCTACGCTGACGACACGCTGGTCCTGGCGCAGGGGAGGTCGCACCAGGCGGCGGCCGAATTAGCGGCACGCGGGGTTGCGACAATCGTAAAGAGGATCCGGCAATTGGGACTCGAGGTGGCCTTGCACAAGTCCGAAGCCATGTGTTTTCATGGTCCTCGGAACGCGCCACCATTGGGTTCCCAAATAACGGTAGGAGGGGTTCTCATCGGTGTCGAGTCGACGATGAAGTACCTGGGACTCGTCCTCGACAGCCGGTGGAATTTCGTGGAGCATTTCCGACGTTTGGCTCCCAGACTGGAGCGGGCCGGGGCTGCCTTGGGGCGGCTCCTGCCCAATCTGGGGGGTCCAAACGCCTCCTGCCGGAGGCTCTACGCGGGGGTCGTGCGGTCCATGGCCCTTTACGGAGCTCCGGTGTGGGCGCGTTCCGTGAGGCGGCGACCGGTCCGTCGGTTGAACGCGTCCCAGAGGGTCATGGCCATCCGGTTAGCCCGGGGATACCGCACGGTCTCCGGGGAGGCGGCGAACCTCCTTGCCGGATTACCGCCATGGGATCTGGAGGCAAAAGTCCTCGCGCACATGTGGGAGTGGCGCGAGGAGGCTAAACGCCGGGGCGTAACTCCGTTGCAGCGAGAAATCGCGGCACGGCGGACAGAGCTCCGGCAGGATCTCATGGCGGCATGGAGACTGCGATTGTCGCAACCCAGCGCTGGGCACGCCACAATTGCGGCGATAAGTCCCCTCTTTGAGGAGTGGCTGGAGAGGCGCCACGGCGTCCTCACCTTCCGCCTGACGCAGGTCCTCATCGGACATGGGTGCTTCGGGAGGTACCTGTTCCGGATAAGGCGGGAGGAAACGCCCGGGTGTCACCACTGTGTGGATCGCCCGGGGGACACGGTGGAGCATACGGTGGAGGTCTGCCCGGCTTGGGCGGAGCACCGCCGTGTCCTCGCGGAAGCGATCGGCGGCGGCGATCTCTCGCGTCCGGCCCTGGTCCAGGCCATGGTACGGAGCGAGAGTGCATGGGAAGCCATTACCTCCTTCTGCGAAGCAGTAATGCTCGTGAAGGAGGAGGCGGGACGCGTGAGGGAGAGGCAAGCTTTGCGCCCTCACGCCCCTAGTCGCCGCAGGAGACGCCCTGGGCGTCGGGAATTGGCAGCCGATTCCCGGCCACCGTAGGCGCGGACTTGCGGACGGCGAGCAATGGGTAGCTCGCCGTCCGGTAAGGAACAAGCCCGAGTCGACGGCGCGTCGTGTTCCACGCGCGCCTCAAAGAGATGTCAGCACTATTGACGGGGTCCGCTAGGGCCGATGCCAGCTAGGGTTGCGGGATGTTCGAAAGAGTTACCGTGGCCCCGGCACAGGCAACAGAAGGAACACGGGTGGGTTTTAGTCAGTAAAAGTCTGACACGCCCTCCCGCTCCGCCCAGAGCGGGAGAAGTCATTTGATGATTTCCCATCCAAAAAAAAAAAAAAAAGGCATTCAGAATGAAAACAACACCATGGTCATCTGATTATGTTATCTCTACTTAATTGGTTTTACGTCAACGAAATCATTTACACCTTATTTGTATGCGTCAGCCGTTTTAACCGGCTTCAAAAAAATGGGGAGGATCTCAATTCGGCTGTATGTTTTTTTTTTTTGTATGTTTTTACTCAAAGTCGGCTGGACCGATTTGGAAAATTATTTTTTTGTTTGAGAGGACTACCTAGCAGTGGTGAAAGCAGCCTATAACACGATTCTTACCGGTTTCCCTTCGAAGGTTCGCATCAGCAACACTACCGCTATTGAAAAATGGCACAGTCAATAGTGTATACTATTGCCAAAAAATATGGTTACACTACGGGTATTTAATTCACTATAACATTCAAACAACAAAAACGCCTATTATTCGCTTTGAATTATAACAACAACAAAAAAAAATCTAAAATAACCCAGCGCCAAAACGTCATAATCGGGAACTAAAAATTGATACAATAGCCATCCCGTCATGACGTCACTTTAGGCCACTTGGCACTGCTTGATTATGGACGAGAGCAAGCCGGTGTACAACGGGTTAGATAGAGACAGATATAAAAAAAATGTGTCAACGAGCGAGACCGAGATGGAGGAATATTGCACATTTTATTTAGTTTTCACCTGTTCATCTGTATTGTATTCGATTATTTACATAAGTATATTCTTATAATAATTTTAGAATGATAGTACCTAATTTAGTTGATTTTATTTCTCTAAAACATTGAAAGTTTTGTTTGTGTAGTGATAGCGTCTTTTTGGTTCTGCTATTTGACAATAGATGGCGTTAAATTCAGTTAAGAAAATAGGTACTTTTGTTTTTAAGTTAATAATTTAATGTTTACTGTAATGATAAGTAAGATAAAACCAGCTTCATTTCGGCTTCTCTCTTACAAAAAATCACACCTCGCCGCTGCTACCTAGGTGGTCCCATTGTTATCAGGTCTCCTGACCTGACCATCACCTTCCTTCTCCTTCCTTCCTGATCCTTCTGATGGTGGGATCCTGGACTAACTCTGTAACTCTTCAAATAATATAGGCACACCTATAGTGATTTGGGTATTTTTTTTAGTAACTTGTGCATTTGCTCTTGGAAAGCATCACTTGGTAAAGTGTAACTGATGATGTAGACCTGTGGTCTTCATCATTCTTTTTTTAGAATATTTAACAATTTTTGTTTATCCTGCCTTAATAAAATATTTAATATGAACACACCATAATATAACAATAGATCAGAGTGAATGTCGAATGATCACATGATTTGAGCTTCAAAAGTTCACCAGTACCTTGACAACAGTGACCTATTAAGATATTAGCATTGTCGTGCATTAACATTGTCACATGATCTTTCAAGGCCTAAGGATGGCTATGGTCTAATAATAATGTATAAAATGAAAGGATATCACCAGGTTAGGTTACTCCGGGTATCAGGATCCTTTGGCAGAATGTTAGTCCCTCTTAAGGAACAGGACCGCACGTACCTAGGTTTAGTCCACCCCACCTTTGCAGACATTTTACACCATAGAGTTTTATTTCGCGACACAAAACACATCAAAGAAACACTGCACAATTTCGATGGCCGATGCTAAAGGCGCAATTTGCGACATGTGTTGCGCACGATACAACAGTTACACCCTTATATCTCGACACGATCGCCTGCTACAGCGTCCAACGAAAGAATCCTAAATTATCATCTATTTGCTTAAAACTTTTTGTTGTAAAATTAAAAAAAAAATACTAAGATTCTCATAGTAAGCCCTTCATTTAATAAGTCACACGGTACAGTTTGCAAAACTTTTTTTTTAATTTTCTAGTTTGTCCCCCAAAAGTGACCCATAAGTTCAGATAGAAAAGGCAGTGTCTACGACTACCCTATTCTCAGGCTATTCTATTTTCATTTTTACCACGTTATATTGTGACAAGACATGTCTCACAGTAACGAACTTTTATTTGACAAATATATTGTGACAGAATTTAATTATTTTCTTTTCGTTGATATTTATTATAATTAATAATAATATAATAATTTATTTTCTTCTCTATGTCTTTTGCTAGCCTTGATCCAGCCAGCTATTTTGTAAAAATGTCATCGTGAGAACTTAGTGAAGTGAGCTGTCAATCCCTACCGATATCTAGCACCAGGTGGAATGACAGCTCACTTCAAGCTCACTTCACCTAACACTAAGATTTTTATAGAATAGGTCGGCTAGTTTATTCTTATGACCCCTAATACTTATTTGAATCTTGGCAAATTCCTTATTTCATCATCATCATCATCCACAGCCCGACTTCACCCACTCCTGAGCATAGACCTCTCCTTTCTTGTGCCAATCCCCATGCTCCTGTGCCAGCCTCATCCAGGTTCTATCCGCGATGGCAACAATACCGTCCACCCATCTCGCCGCCGGACGACCGACACTTCGTCTTCCAGTTCTTGGACGCCACTCGGTCACTGCCTTAATCCACCCGTCATCACTGCGCCAGGTATCCTGCCCAACTCCATTTGAGTTCCATAATTCGTTTTCCGACATCGAAACCCTTCGTACGTCTTCAGATCTCAACGTTTGGAACTCGGTCTAACAATCTTATGCCAAGCATGGAACGCTCTGTGGCTCTCTGTGCAACTCTTACCCCGCACACAGCCTCTTGCGTGAGCGTCCACGTTTCAGCGTCACGTCTGACGTACAGTACGTCATGGTGGGCAGAACACAATGGTTATAGAGGCGGGGCTTCAGACATAGTGGAATTTCGACTGATTTCATAATGTCGTCCAATTTGATAAATGCGGCCCACTCAAGCTGTATTCTTCTCGATATCTCTGTTTGTTGATGCTCTTTGCCAAATGAAAGAATATGACCAGGATAGACATACTTGTCAACCATCTCCAACGTTTCATTTCCGACTTTAAAGACGGATTTGAATTTCTGAAGATGTTTCCCACTTCATTTACCGTTGACAAATTATCCATTTTACTATACCTACAATTAAAATATTATCAACTGCTAAATTAAATTAATTTCATTTGAACATCGACAATGGATCGGCCATGAAACGAACTAAGTGGAAGGATATTAATTTAAACTTCCAAGTCCACCTTTTGTCTTAGATTCCGGCCACGTTTGAGGATCCCTTTTATGTCCCTCATATTATCAAGTTGAAGGGACTCTTCACAATTACAACGAAATAATTTGCATTACTGTCCTAAAACTTTAGGAACTAAACTATATTTAACAAGTAGGTTTGCAAGTGATGATCTGAAAATCAGGGAAAGTGAAAAAGCCGTAGAGCAAAGGATTTAATTTAACAATATAATTAAGTCAGCTGTCCCCTACATTTTTACGAGTTATGCGAACATATATGGTTTGGTCCCATAGTAAAAGTTGTTCATAATGATGAGTACTATGCCCCCTTAAAAGGATGCCCATGAATTAAATTTCATCCTGTATATAATTTTGAATGCAATTATCCAGGGTGAAAAGTAGGTCCTCCAGGTCCCATGGCAGGCTACCTATCTATCAAAAGACGTTGCTGAAAACGTCCTATGAATCGACACGTAATTTGAAACCTATACGATAAATTATTATAACCTTACGGAGACTTCGAAGTCACAAGTCACACCTTTTAAAAATGTTTCAGAGAACGATCGATTCCGTGTTTAAGGCGTGAAAAAGTAACTTACAGACAGACTTAGTTACTCTCGCATTTAAAGTATGGTTGTGCTTAAAGGCGGAGACTGACTTGTAACGGTTGCTTGTAATGTATCATTCGAGGTGAGTTTAGATACAAAACGGTGATACACAAGACGCAGCAAACGCACGCTTCGAGCACATGGCTCAAGTGCGCTCCATTCCTTATTACAAAATGGCGATACACTAAACGTGGCGAACGCTCGCTTCGAGCACTTGACCATAAAATCGGCCTTTCTTTGTATTTGTTAATAAACAAAAGTGTTTTTTCATCATCCCATTGCATTTTTATTTTGGAAATAAAACGAGATACGTTGTGCTTGAAACGACGCGTCAACCTGATGTGACTTGCTTGTATGTATGTACATCGCTCGCAATGCGCGCATCGAACGGCTCGGCTCGCTGCACGGACTACTGTAACGCGTTACAAAAACTCGATACATTACAAACAAATGTTACAAGTCAGTCTCCGCCTTTAGGCACAACCACACACAGTCGCACATTAATATGTAAGACTTAGATTCTTATTAATCCACTTCAGAGAGGAGTCCTTCACATACATGGAAAACATTTCCTTATTGGAAAGAACAGCTAAACTAAGTAGTTGTGGGTGGTAATATAATTTGTTGAGCAACCCCGAGTCAACATCACACAAAGTTTTCTATTTCGTTAGCGACAAGCTTGTGCCAAATAAACACGTTTCTCGGAAAATAATAACTGAAGAGTCATGTTACACATACTTAAAGAATATCTGTAATGGAATTGTGGCGGCATCTACGCCCGATTCAAACTTTATGTCAGCTCAGAACATGCGGCGAGTCGCTGCGCAGTAACAAATTCACGAGTCAGCGGGGGTGCGGGGTGCAGTACTGCGCAGCGAGTGGCGCTCTTCATAGCCGCCAATACATCGCCACATGTGAACTACGCATCACACTGACGTCACGCAAAATCCTGCATCGCGCAAGCAGAGTTTACCGCGCGACTGGCATATACAGGGTGTCCGGTAATTAATGGATAACCTTGCGATAGCATATAATAGACCCTATGGCCGTTCTAAAAAAAATACAAAAAAAAATGTATATCCCAAGTAAGTACCTAAGATATAATTTTTTTAGAAAAAAATTCTGTGTAATTTCTAGTCACATTATTTATTGCCTCTCTGTCGGCGGCATAGTCAACGTACAATATTATAACAACAGATAACCGATGGAATTCATTCATTTATGGTTGTGGTGATGAAAAATGTAAAAAAAGTTAGTATTCTTTTTCAAAAAAATCTTAGTTATTACTTGGGATATATTTTTTTTTGTATTTTTTTTAGAACAGCCATAAGGTCTGTTATATGCGATTTCAAGGTTATCCATTCTTTACCGGACACCCTGTATACACCATCCCGACTTCAACCGTCGGGCAGTATCCCACCAGACACAATACCCGTCTGGTCGGAGGATCCTCCTTCTCTATGGAGGTTGAGTGAACGTTACACCCTGTTCGTCATGCCTCTATAAAATAATAAACTCTTTTGGACCCTTTCAGGCTTAATCAATTGATTTGGTGAATTTATTTATGGCCCACAAATGTAAACAAGGCATGTTAAGGATTGTTGATTTTATGTATGAGCCAAAAATGTACATAATATATGTATTTATAATTAAACTCGCGTTTACCCTGGCTCAGCATATTCTACCAACTACTCAAAGGTGTTCCCAGGTGTTGGTGTGTTTTAATCTATTCTAAAATTCTGACTAGCTTAAACGTAAATTAAGTAGGTACTAAACGAAAATTAAGTACCCAACACACCGTTTGCTTACTTAGCTTCGCCTTTTTTGTATATTCCAAAACTAACAGCATAGAGAAAAAACAAGGCAATGACTGCCGGAAAGTCGTACATTTCACATTATTTATAATAAAAATTCTTCCATAGTTTGAACAACGGTATGTGGCTAATAACCTTTCACCTACAGGGACACCTAAATGACATGAAGTATGCATTTGTGCAAATATTATGCACTCAATCACTTGTATCAATAATGAAAACGTATTTTTTATTATTATATTCTTCTGTCTAGTCTCAGCTACCTTTAAGAGCAGCAGTGTTGTAATTTACTATTAATTACATTTGTTTTTTTTTTAAATTAATAGATTACATTCGTGAAGTAATAGCTAAACCTAAATACGAGCATTTTTCTTTCAAAATAAAAAATTAAGACGATGTTACTGTGTCTCATAATAAATTTATCATTTTTCGTTCAAACCGAAACAGCACGAATACTGGCAGTCTTCCCAACGCCACTGATAAGCCACCAGAGTGCCCATAGATCGATAATACACGAACTGATTCATCGAGACCACGAAGTAGTACTAATCACACCACTACCAGAGTACCCTAGAGGAGCATCGCCAGACAATTTAATGGAAATTGATGTATCTGAAGTAACAAATGAAATTTGGCAAGAAAGATATACACAAGATATTTTAGGGAAGTATAAATACAGCAATGGGGGCTTACAACATGTACTAAAACTTGCTACTAAAGTAGTTGCAAAACAATTCGAAGTTCCTGAAGTCAAAAGCTTTATCAAAAACAATGAAACCTTCGATCTTCTTTTGTTAGAAGCCTGGATTAGACCCACACTCTTCTGGACCTATATCTCCGATGCTCCTGTAGTTTCCGTCAGTTCTTTTGGACCAGTTTTCAACGACTACACAAATATGGGTGGTCCTTCCCACCCATTGCTGTATCCAACAAGTTTGCAACATGAAGTCTGGAATCTAAACATCTGGCAGAAAATTGTGGCATTGTACGACTATTGGAACATGAACTCTATGTACAACTCACTTGAGAAAGAGGAAAATGCATTAGCCAAGAGTATGTTTGGTGACGTTCCTTCATTAAGAGAGCAGATGGAAAAGATAGAGATGCTGCTGCTGAATATCCATCCAGTTTGGGAAGGAACGCGTCCTGTGCCGAGAAATGTGGTGCATTTAGGAGCGACGCACTTGCAAGATAGAGAGAATAAGATGGAGATGACTGAGGTAAGTCACAACTCATAAGTTATCAACACGGCAGTCTTGTTATATATTGTGAAACTTTTAAAATTACACAGTTGTTTTCACAGGCAAAAATAATATTCAGTGAATTGAGCCACAGAAACAGAACAGTTTCTATAAGACGAGCCATAAATCCATAACCATCCAAAAGTCGTATTGGCATAATATGATCTTGCCTACTGATATATGCTGAATTTTGTTATAATGCCAACTACCAGTGCTAGTTTCATCACATTCAAGTTTCATAATTTACATCAAGTAACTTCAATGTTCCAGGAACTGCAAGAGTACCTAGATTCATCTATCTATGGCGTGATCTACGTCAGCTTGGGCACCAACATACGTCCCTGGATGGTACCTGAGCTTACACAACGCAAGCTCATCAGTGCGTTCGGCAAGTTGTCTTTCAACGTGCTGTGGAAGTGGGATGATGACGTCAGTGACCTGCCATATAATGTGAAGGTCGGGAAGTGGTTCCCTCAAGCTGAATTGTTGAGTAAGTATTCTAGTTTTTTCCTAGTTTTTAATGGCTTCTTTCGTCCATGCTCTGGTCAAAATGAGACAAATCCCGAGCGGGATGCGGGATGAAATTCGTTCGCTTCGATTATGTCAACTTACTTGTATTGAGGTATTCAAACTGGCGCAAGTAGTCGCGCGCCTCCTTATCATTAAAATAATCGACGCCCACAGTCATGTCCAGCATGGAATTCTCCTCAGTGTGGCCAGAAATTCAAGCTTGCATCGCCTGCAATCTTGCCACACAATGTCTCGATAGGTTTTTGGTAAAAAATGTCAAAATTCCTGCAAGCGTCGCTAGGTATCTCTCGACTTTTCTACTTGTGAGATTTTGTGTAGGTACCTGAAAGACAATTCTCGTACTTAAAAAACGTTCAAATTCAAGCCACAATCTCGACTCAACGACACTTAATGTCAAAAACGTAGAAAAACTTGTAAATTGAACTATTTTAGACAGTTTGAGATCAAGCATAACATAACATCACGCCTTGTTTCCCCGAAGGGTTAGGCAGAGGTGTACCTATAGTACACGCACATTACAAGATAGAACGCGAACATTCTCTAAATGCTCGAGTAACAAAACTGTCATCCGATACTCGAATCGCTTTAGCGTGGCAATAGCGGTCATTGCCCTATCTCTCCATAGAAGCCCAAACAATAAACTATGTATGGTATTTCGTTATTGGAACATGTTGAAGATCACAATACATGACGATGATTCAGGGGGCCAACCACCACCTCTTAAAGCAGTATTAGTTTAATGTTACTTCAGTGTGAGAAAGAGATGAAGCTATACAGGACGTCTAGCTCCATCCCTTTCCTACACTCAAGTAAGATTAAAATAATACTGCTTTAAGAGGTGGTGCTCTAGCTCCTGGACGTTAACGGACTTTATTTCAGTCTTTGAAATAAAGATTGCTAGAAAATTTAGATGGGTCATGACCGCTATTACTACGCTAAAGCGATTCTGGTATAGTCAAATCAGCTACAAGTTCCTCCGCATAAAAAAATTCATTTTCCTATTGCTCAGACAGCAATGGGATTAGCCTTTACTTGGAATACGCTTTCCATGCAGTTTTCGCATCAAACAGCCTTACCTTTTGCTAAGTTACTTCTCTAATGCATCGTGACGTGCCTACGGGAAAGTTTGCAAACTCATTTGATACGATTAGCTGAAAGCCGACAAGCGTGTAGTATTGATCCATACTAGGAAATAAAGCAGTACACGTGTAGGTTTTAGCCTGGTTATTGAACGTTATAAGAACCTAACTTTTGAACGTATCTATTCTATATTGGTCTCGTTGGTCTAGTGGTTGCAAGCGCTACTGCTGAGCGTGAGGTCCTGGGTTCGATTCCCAGGTCGGGCAGTGTTATTGGGTTTTTCTATCTGTAATTTCTCAGTAGCAGCCCGGAGTCTGAATTTGTGCTCGGTAGATGGCAACAGGCCCGCCCCCTATTATATGGGACTTAACATAACTGGTGAAATGTGGGTGTACTATAAGTACACCTCTGCCTAATGATGTTATGCTATTCTATATCTATAGATATTTGTCATAAAATAGTAACGAAGTCAAAACTACATTGAATATTTTTGAAAAAAAGTAATTACTACAAGGTGTGGGAACGAGTCTGATGCGGAAAATATAGTTTTTATAAGAATATTTTTCGTTTGTCTGTTTGTCTGCATGATCCGGATTGGCGCAAAAACAGCTGAACGGGCTTGGATGGATTTTGGCACACAGATAGTTACCTGATAGATAGGTACCTGGATTACATAGGAGGTACTTTTAATCCCTGTAGTACGTTCCCGTGGGATATTTTCCGACATCCACGCGGGCGAAGCCGCGAGCAAAAGCTAGTTTTACATATAACTTTAACTTTGCGTAAAGCATCTAATATGAATATTAAAAGTGAATCAATAAATATCGACCATACCCTTAATTTATAAGTCAATCAATGTCAATTAGTATTAATTTGTTTGAACCTTACGCTATTGTCATTATTTTGAAAGGGACTTTCAATACTCTTAACTACGTTTTCACTTTCTGTGCCCATACCTCATGCCTGGATAACTTTGTTTTGATCGAGTTTTTGGTTAATAAGTGTCTTTTAAGTCTTCAGCTTCCTTAACTCCGTAAAATCCTACTTCTTACTAATATTATAAACGCGAAAGTTTGTGAGAGTGTTTGGATGTTTGTTACTCTTTCACGCAAAAACTACTGAACGGAAATGGATGAAATTTGGCACACAGATAGTTTATAACCTGTATCAACGTATAGGATACTTTTATCCCGATATCCTTACGAGATCGAAACTTATGCGGGTGAAACCGCGGGGCGCTGCTATTAATTCATACAAAACACTAATTTCAATTTCAGAACATCCACACGTTCGTCTCTTTATAAGCCAGTGTGGACAACAGTCTATGGACGAAGCAATAGCTGCAGCAGTACCGGTTCTAGGACTGCCAGTAGCAGCCGACCAGTGGCGCAACGTGGAGCAACTGTTGCACCACCAAATTGGCAGTGCACTTGACTTGGAAGAGGTTGACGATGAGGAGTTCAAGAATATCATTGAACATACTATGAGGAACGAAAGGTGATTATGTAGTTGCTTCTTCTATACTATACATTGTATTTTAGCATTTCATATAATAGCTAAGTGTTAATATTCTTTTAACCTATTGGACCCCAGAATGACGGCACACGACACACTAAATTTATTATGAAAACATTTATTATGCTACCCATCAAATCTTATGAATGTGCGTTAATTAAGAGATTTGGGTAAAAACTCATATCTTATCTTCTTTCATATTTAGCGCGCAATTTAACCAAGTCAAATGCGATAATCGCCATTTTGATGACAGTGGTGGTCGAGGCTAAAAAAAACTTAATGCTACGAGTACTTTCTGTTCCGAATTTAATTAAATCTTTAGGCTCAATAACTAATGAGTGACAAATGAACGCGATGTTCGCGCTTGCGCAAATTTTGCTAATATTACCATTATGTTATCTGTGTTATTAGTGACTAATTTAAGCTCTTACTTGTTTTCAGCTACCGCACTAACATTCATCGTCTGCGCACGATGATTTTCGACGTGCCTGCGCCGGCGCCAGTCCGCGCCGTCGACGCCATAGAGTACGTGTTACTTCACAGCGGCAGCCATCTTGTTTCACCCACGCATCATGTCCCCTGGTTCCAATATTTCGAGATAGAATTATTAATCATAGTCCACACTTCCTTATGTATTAGCGTATTTGTATTGTTTATAGTTCTATATTTAATTTTTAAGATAATGGTGAAAAAGTTCACGCAAAAAAGGGTAGTTAGAGAAAGTTTTAAAAGTTTGTTGTAGAACTTTTTAAAGAAAATGACTACAAGAAAAATCATTTTTGTTATTAGGAGTAAGCTTTTGTGTAATTATTTAATTTAATTTACAGACATACATAAACTCACACCTACTTCCTATTCCCGCGGGGTAAGCAGAAACTACAGAACGCCACCTGCTACGATCCTTACATACTTCTTTTGCCTCGTTTACGTTCATACATCTGGTCATACACGCACGCCGGTTGCGAGTACAACACACCTGACCTTTCTGAAGAACATCACCAATAAGATCACCAATTACATAATGTACTTCTATTGCATCCCCTCCCGGCGTTTCCACTCACATCTGCTTTTTGCTATTCGCCTTTCATTCATCCTCTCAACATGACCAAACCATCTAAGCATACTCTTTTTAATTTTCGTCAATACATCTTTTTAAGCGGGGGGGGGGGGGGTGCCGTACCGGGAAGGTGCCAAACTGAATACTATTACTAAGTCACCGCTGTCCGTCCGTCTGTCTGTCAGCGGGCTGTATCTCATGAACCGTATTAGTCAAAATTTTCACAGATTGTGTATTTCTATTGCCGCTATAAAAACTAATTATAAATAAAAATAAAATTGTTTAATATCAGACAACAATGATCCATAGTGTTAGTAACAAAAACAAAAAATACTTAAAAGCTATGTTAGTAGGTTGATAAATATAACTAAGTAGGTATTACATGTATGTTAATACATCAAGCCGCACCTCTCACATGCAGCCTGATGAACCGGTTGAACACCGACGCGTCTAACCTATCCGCTATCATTTTCAGGATGCCGTTGCTACTCCCCCGCACAGCTTTCATGACCGACGCCGTTTTCTTTCGCATAATTGCGTAGAAATCATCTACATGCGCGTCAGTAAACATGCCTGAAGCACTACAAAAACGAGGGAGGCGCAACAGTGCCCTAAAAATGTTATTGTACTGAACTCCGAGAGCACTGTAGGCACTTTGCGTGTACTTGACCCATAGACCGCTCGTGTAGAACAATATTATAATAAAAATAAAATAAAGTTAAAAATTAAACAATATTTAACACTATATAATTATATATAACAGAGAAGGTACATCTCTCTAGTTATCGTCAGCCATATTTTAACCACTGTGGGTGTGCTGTGGTTAGTGTTGGTTATTGCGCAATAAAAAAACCATTCTCAGTTCAATTCAAATTATAATTAACGATTAAATTAATCTCACTAGCTATTCACACACTGTTGGTACACAACACAACTATACGGAATGCGGGACAGTTTCTAAACGTATTCACTACTCGACAGCCACCAACGAACTCTGCTTAACTCCGGTGACCAGTTGACGAGCGTTATGTTGTAGACTCTGTCGAGCGCCACCTGGTGGCGCTGACGTCCCGATTAGTCAAACGACGACTAACGTATTTCCGACACATAAAGAAAATACTTCAGTTTAAAAATACACGTTTCTTGTATGGACAAGAAACGTGTATTTTTAGAAGTATTTTTTTTATATATGTACCTAGTGTTAAATATTGTACGGTGGTACGGAATCCTTCGTTTGCGAGTCCGACTCACACTTGGCCGGTTTTTAAACCGAACGCCGCCGCCGTTGCCTTATCACGTCATTCATAGTTACACCACACATGCTTCGCAAAGACCGCATTTCCATAGCATTTATTTTACTTTCATGCCTCTTTTGCATTCTCTCGTTTTTTCTTTCTCTTTCATTTCTCTTTCACCTTTCTAACCCAACATCACTTTCATACTTAAGCGTAGGCACCAGGGGCCGTATTATTAATGGCATCATGATTCCAGTCCGAAAAAGGGATGGTGTTATCGGTCATGTATAGCTCGGTCTCTCTCGCGCACTGGAATCATGATGGCATTAGAACGTCATAATATGGCACCTACACACAATTACGATCAGTTCCGTTCCCTTTATTGCCCGCAAACACTCTTCATTTAATGTATTTAAACAAAATACTTAATTAATCCTTGTTATGTCAGTTATTTCGGTAATTGGAAAATTCTATCAAAACATAATTAACCGTCAAACAGTTTTAAATTAAATTGTTGTTCAAACAACCTGCTACAGATAAAGCCAGTAGTATCAAAGTTAATTAATTTTGTCTAATATAAACATAATAAACTTGGTGTTATTGTTTTATATTCAAAACTTTTAAACGTTTTGTCTAGTCGGACGGGCGACTTTTAGCTATTTCGCTGTTGGTGGTATTTGATATTAGTTTACATTTATATTAGAAATTAGGCTGGATTTCTAGTGGTCGCGAGCGCTACTGCTGAACATAACGTCCTGGGTACAATTCCCAGGTCGGGCAAAGTGTTATTGGAATTTCTCAGTAGCAGCCCGGGCTGGAGTCTGGATTTGTGCCCAGTTGGTGGCAATAGGCTCGCCCCCTATTACATGGGACTTAACTGGCGACATGTGGGTGTACTACAGGTACATTCAGTCCAACCCTTCGGGGAAACAAAGCGTGATGTTATATTATATTACAAATCTTTTGGTCAGTGGGTTTTTTAAGTGCCGTCTTATCCTCATCTTACAGAAATAAAATCATTTATCATATCCAACTGGGAACATAGAGGTGTATCGAGTCAGCCCCAATTAGACTGTACATCCTGACTGATTCATCAACGCAGAGCCTAAACCGCTGGGGCTACACACATGAAAGTTTGGCAGTTGATGCCTTTTGTGTTGTGAGCATTCACTAAGGAAGGATTTTTGGAAATTGGACCTTTAGGGGGGTGAAAAGGGGATTTTGTATGTATGAAAAATCTTATTTTTTCAGATAATAAACTTGAAACTTGGCAGGAATACTTATCTAAGTAAATTATGAAGTTTGTTATTTTTTGTTTTTCTAAACTACCCTGTATAGGGGGATTGGGGGTGTCAAAGTTTGTATGGAAGGTCCGATTTACTCGAAACTCAGTATTTATACGTAACTCATGGCTCATTGGCGACGTAAGACAGGTGGATGCCAAGCTTCACAGCTTGGCTCATCGCCGCAAGGTTGCCTGCTTGTCGGTCTTCTACAGATTATACTTCGGTGAGTGTGCTCAAGAACTCCATGACCTCATTCCGCCGGCCTCCTTTTACCATCGAACATCTAGACGCACTGCAGGTTACCATCTTTACTTAGTTGCTATTCCACCAATTCGCACTAAGCGTTTCCAAATGTCTTTTGTCATGCGCACAGGAAAGGAGCGGAACTCTCTGCCTGCGTCTGTGTTTACACAACCCCACACAACCCCGATCTCTTCAAAGTGAGAATGAACAGGCTTCTTCTGGGTAAGCTCGCTCCATCATCGACTTTGTCTCTGTCATCTCTGACCTAGACTAGAGAAAACTATCTCAAATAAAAAAAATATATAAAAAATAACTACTAAAGTACGAAATCCACGCGGACGAAGTCGCTCGAGAATTTTTAGGTGAATATATGTATATCGACAAGAATTAATTTAGTTGTACAGACAACTAAATTAATTCTTGTGACGACCCGTAACGACTGTCAAAGATCTACAAATGACAGCCGTGTTGGTCCCCAGCTTTACGTGCTTTCTGAGGCACGGAGGAGTCTCGGTATGTAAAGATGGTCACCCATCCACGAACCAACCCTGGCAAGCGTAGCTTAACCTGATGGATCGACCCGTACGGCTGTTATTATTTAGCCACGGAGGGGTCTCGGTATGTAATGGATGGTCACCCATCCACGGACTGACCTCGGCAAGCGTTGCTTAACCTTGAAAATAGACCCGTGCAGACGTTATTATTTAGCCACGAGCCCCCCTTTTTTTGAGGCCGAATTTACCTATCTAATGATTTCGTTCCCTTTGTGTTTGTGCATTATATTTGGGCACTTGAGGTCAATTTAGGTGGATCAGACCAAATTATCGGGCCTATAAATGCTGGTAAGCGATATCCTTGACTTGAGCTGATGCATTTCACCAAAAATGCCATCAGATGAGGGTCCTAAATGTCTGGAAGATGACTATCGTGTGCGTTCAGACAGTAGAAGAGCGACCTATCCTATCCAACAACCCAAAAAAGCTGTTGGAAAAGTTAGAGCCCAACAGGGTATCTAACTAGTTTTATATCTTACTAAAGACCTATGGAAATTACAAATTGTAAATTATAATTTGCATGCGGCAAATAAACAATAACTAAACAATAAGATGTCAATTGAGAAATCTATTCTCAAGGCTATCTCGATTTGTGAAACTTTTAAGACTGTAGGAATGCAAGGATATTCATCTTATTTTTTTTTACTAGCTTACGCTGTCTCACTCCTGGGCAAAGTCCTCCCTCCACTCCTCCATGTTTCGCGAGCCCGCGTGTCCTCCTTCCAGTTTTGACGGAACCTATCCAGCTCGTCCCGCCATCTCCTACGTGGTCTGCCACCACCCCGCGTCACTGTCTCACGGCACCAGTTCTGTGCTATTTGAGCCCACAGTTTATCCGGCAGGCAGCAGACATGTCCTGCCGAGTCCCATTTTTAAGTTGGGTAGCCTTTTGAGCCACGTCAGCTATCTTTGTTTTGGAGCGCATTATTGTTTCGAACAGGATCCGTTAATTTAACGCCTAGTATACTGCGCTCTATTGCTCGTTCGTAGACCTTGAGTTTGGACTTCTGCATGTTAGTCAAAGACCAAGTCTGTGCACCATAGGTTAAGACGGGTAGAATACAATTGTCCATGAGCCTGTGTTTCAGTGCCTTAGGCAACTCACCCTTGAATAATTTCCGGGCGTTTTCCGTTCGTCTTGTGATTTCTTCATCTTGCCTCGCCTGGAAAGAGACTACTTGGCCCAAGTAAAGGTATTCCTGGACATGTTGTATTGTGTCCAAGTCTACTTTTATGCTTTTAAGTGTTTCGTTGCACATAACTTTGGTCTTCTCGAGGCTTGCATTACTAAGTTCTTGGAGCATCCGTTCAAGTTCAATGGCTGAGGATGAAAAGAGTGAAATGTTGTCGGCGAAACGTAGATTCGTCAGTCTCGCCTCGCCAAGGACAATCCCACTTTCCCTCCATTCGGCTGCCAATTTTCTAAAATTTCTTTGAGGGTGCTAGTGAACAGTTTCGAAGGAAGCGGGTCGAGTTGACTCCTATCATTATTTTAATTTTTGGAACTGTGGTTTCAAGTTTTATCGCAGCTATACTATTTTTGGAAAGAGAGTGATTATAGGTGGGATCCATTTTTTGGTTGCTTAAGGCGTCAAATGAGGACGTGTGTGAAATGCTGTCGAAAGTTTTGGAGTAATCAACAAAAGCAAGCTATATACTCATATCAGTAGAAATTCAGACTTCATGAAGCTGCGGTCGTAGATATTAAAATAATTTTGCTTACCTATTCCTAAACCAGACCAGTAATAACATCGTTATTAAAGTAATTTCGCACCAAAAATCTTTACCACAGCCACAGAAATTTCTATTACCACTATATTTCATCCATAAAGCACATAAAATTTACACGTCAATAAGCTTATTAAATGGTATTCAGTCTTCAGACTACGATCCCGGGGTACATACTGACTACGTGACACGCATTCCGACACTTATTATATTGCTAACTAACTATTATATTACACGGCTTTGTCTGCATTAAATCTCTTTATGAGTTTGAATGACCTTAGAGCGTAGTGCGAAGACGAGTTTGGTAAAAAAATACACGTAAAAACTTGTCTTTTTTTTTTCTTACTATTAGGGTTCCGTACATCTGGCTGTAAAAAGAGAACCTTTATAAGATCACTCGTGTGTCTGTATGTCTGTCCGTCTGTCACAGCCAATTTGCTCCGAATCTAACAGGTAGACTAATTAAGTTGACATTTGGTACACACACATTATGAATATCTGTGTCCTAAAAATAGACGTGTCACTTTTGGAGGAAAATAAAAAATAAAAGTTTTGCAAGCTGTACCGTGTGACGTTTTCTATTCTGTATAATACATATAAATAAATACAAATACAAATAAATAAAATTGACGTGTCTGTTTGTAATGTCAAAATAACAGCTTTTTACTAAATGAATATAAATGTATACGGTACCTATAACACGAAAACAAGTTTTAAATTTGTTGTCTGTCTGTGCGTCTGTTTGTTCCGGCTAACCTCCGAAACAGGTGGTCCGATTTGACGGGACTTTCACTGGCAGATAGCTGATGTTATAAGGAGTAACTTAGGCTACATTAGTTTTAGGAACATAATTAGGGTTCCGCACAAAAAAATTAAAACCTATGAAATTGTGAACAAATTCCGATTCAAATAGGGATGTATTGACGTCCACGCGGGCGAAGACGCGGGCAACAGCTAGTATCAAATAAGCGGGGTTACTGTGAAGTTCTCAATTTTTTTTTATAAGTAATTTTAATAATAATATTTTTTTTAAGCTAGAAAATTGTTGAGAATTGACAATCCCCCCTTATATCCGAAACCAGTCATTTCGGAGATTAGGGGGGAGGGGGTGGAATAGCCTAATATGTTGAAAAAAAATCTGAAAATAGTTCTATATCTACTTATAGATTATGCAGGAAGTCTATGGTCTAAAAATAACACGGTAAATCTGTCAACATTGTGCGTACTAACTTACACTTGCTGTCGGTATGTATGAGAGGAGAAAACTTGTTTTTCAACTACAATCTTAAGTTAGGTCTTGGGATAAATTCATCCCAACCACGGAACCTTTCATTGTGTGTGGCCCACTCGACACACACTTGGCCGGTTTTTCTTTACTTTTTGATTATGAAAATAGTTACATGATTTACACTAAAAATATATACCTACTTCTCTTAAAATTACGTACCCCTCGCTTAAAATACGCAAAGTTATTCTTATTTAAAAAAAAATACCTATTTTAGGTAGGTTTGTAATGTAGGTACATGTGTACAAAACTTGTTGCTACAAAACTTTTTAGTTTAAGTATGGTTCTATTTTCAAACTATAGACCGGCCGTCTATGTACTCGTACAGTACAGACCATTCACACTTATTTTAGCTCCGACAGCAGCAACCCAATAACAACTTTATTGCAACGAAAATAAAGATCACTGTGATTTTGACAGACTTGTCAATGGTAGGAATCCAAAAGCAACCTTAATGCATTGACAATAAAGATCACTGTGATTTTGACAATGATGCAAAATCAGAGGTCAAATAACTGTGAACGGCCTGTACATGTGTATTATAGTTACTACAAAACTTTTTAGTTTATGGTCGTCGTTCACTAATAAGTTCTTTAATAATGATCGATGTTTATGGTGCTAAACTACAGTCGAGAGAATGCGTTCTTGACACCTGTCAGTTTCACACTAAAGAATGTGTTTTGCGAATTTGATCCTTATTACAACTCGAAATTATCCAACTGACAGGTATCAGGAGCGCATTCTCTCGACGGCCGAGCTGGAGCTAGACCACTACCTCTTAACGCAGTATTATTTTAATCTTACTTAAGTGTGGGAAAGAGATGGAGCTAGACATCCTGTATAGCTCCATCTCTTTCTCACACTGAAGTAACCTTAAAATAATACTGCTTTAAAAGGTGGTGGTTAGCCCCCTGTACCTACCTACGCTACTAACACCAATACCTACCTACAGCAGAAGAGATCTAAGCCACTCAAAATCACACAAACTGTCAAATCAGCGTCCCAATCAATGGATATCTCGACTCATAACAATAGAAGTATCGGGGAACAAGATAATCGTGTTTGTTCGTAATCTCTTATCGCAATCGCCTAAGAAAACCCCGATATTATTGGATCATAATCTAAATTGGGTCGAGAATTCGACGCCAGAATTGTTGGGAAAGGGAAATTGATATTACATTATATAATATTAGCAAGTCTGAGTAAGTTTTCTGTTATTTTTGTCTATTGTGCAATTCCTTTCCAGTTGTGATTATTTAAGACCTGCGGGATAATTGCGGAACACACTTCAGTAGAAATCGGTTTCATTTTGACAGTTCAAACACATTCATTCCTTAAGTCGTTGAGCAGACAAATTTTTCGAACATATGAAGCAATGGATTAGCAATATGCTTCCAAATCATTCAGATTTCATTGTGATTGGGTGTTACGAAATTAGGGTGCCGACGGTCTGTTGATGAAGGAGAAGTCATAAAAGCTTCTCGCTTTTGAGAGCAGAAAAGGGCCATAAATTAAATACTTAGATAGGTACCACAACAAATAAGGTGCACGATGAACGGCGGAAAGGATCATGACCTGAAGTCTAGGATTTTTTTTTTTTAAATATAAAATTGATTTTCTGACTGAGTTTCTGTTTTGCAACCCCTCAAAAGAGTAATGTTTAGACACCTAAATACTAGCTTTGAAATAAAATAAAATTATCAGAATTAGCATAAAAATATTATAAAAATCTCTATGATTGTAAATGTAATGCTCGGTCCATCCCTAGCATCAGGCGAGATGACACTTGCACTGACAGCTCACCCACGTTCACTTCACCTAAGTTTTCACGGTGAGGTGGTTCCAGAATCGCACTACTGCACATTTTAGTAGGAAGGGTATTTTCTCTGGGCACAGAATCGTCGTCACTATTCTTGTCACCTCGAAAAAAAGATAAAAAAATATAAATCCAAACTGTAAACTTAGCGAACCTACCTACCTTTTTACCTACTTACCTACAGGCTGAAGCAAAACAAAGAACATTGGTACGTAATTTACATAGCCGTCACGTCTCGCGCCTAATACCGTGTCACGTTGTATAACGGATTAATGAACGCGCATGTCGCTTCGTATTCCATTAAAAGACGTAGGTAGGCATCTAATCCGCGCTGTCTGTAAAATGTACACTTGATAAAAGAGATCGGTCTTCAGGTAAGGAAAGAAACGAAACCAGAGCACCTTGTAGTCGGTTCTATAGATTGTCAGCGATGTCTGTAATACTTACAAATAAAATGGATATTATTTAGTCATAAGAAAGGCATCACGTCACCACGATACGATGTCGCGATCGACCACGCGAAGATAGATTCGACGTAGGTACTAAAGCGTCCCCGAAACGATCATTCGCAATTAGCAATTTTTACGTGATTGATACACATTGATGCGCAAATTGACCGTCTACAAAGTGCAATTGAAGCAATTGTCAACATTACTACAAAAGAAATTGTCGGCAATTGATCAATCTCAATTGTTCGTTTCGGCGACCCCTAACGGCGGTGGCGACGACGCCTCGCTCTACCGTCACAAATATCAAACAAATGTGGGTAGATATAGATTTACTTTAACCAAATGTAACCAGAACATTAAGGGCTAGCCCACACTGCAGTGCAGTGGAATGCGGTGCGATATTTCTGCCGTACGGTATAACAAACGCAGTCACGGGTTCGCGCACTGGCGGTGAAAAAAATGCACGATGGCTATCTGCATATATTTATTTTTGCATAAAAAAGAGTCCCCAAACGGTTTTGGGTGCATCCCTTGATGGCCATATAGCCTAATACGGTATTTTTTTCGTAAGATATAAAGATTTATGGGCGTATCCAAAAAACAAATTTTGATATTACTGCTTCGTCGGTGTCTCGGTGAGTTTTTTTAACGGCAGTGCGCGGTACTTCATATTCATATAACTCTATAATATGTAATACAAAAATACATGCGGTGACGCACCGCAACGGGAGGCCCACTGTGAATAAATCGCATGCGTTTTCTATGACATTCCATACTTTACATATCTTGCGGTAAAAAAACGCACGACAATGCGCGCCAGGCCTAAACTAATGTTGTGCGTGGGACATTTCTTTTTTGGGTATTTAATGTCTTGGCTACTGAGGCTAAGTCAAGTGTGACAAATGTATAATTATTATCTACTAGCTTTTGCCCGCGACTTCGTTCGCGTGGAATAGTGACTTCCGGCAGATTTTTGGTTTTACCCACATAGTTCCCGATCTCGCGGGATCTCTTCAAAAATGAAATGTGGAAGATATTCTAGGGAACTCTTCAAAAATCAACATAATGAGCTCTGCGTTTGAATTGAAGATATGTATACTCACTTAGGGCATTAAAACCGTTATTGCCGATCGAAAAAGGCGAAAATGTTATTTTTCCCTTATTTTCAAAATATTATTTTGATTTGCTATTTCAGAAAAAAATACTGTTTCTCCCTTGACAAATTTTCTATTATTTTAGGCTTTAAAGATTATTAAAGTTTCTTACACCAAGACATTTCTGTATACCACGTTTTTAGTTTTGCCATCCTTTGCAAAAATATATAGGTCTTGTGGTTTTGACACTCTTGAGCACGCAACGTAGAGTTGTCCATGGGAGAAACAGTCTTTTTCAATATGTACCCCCGCAACTTTAAGCGTTTGCCCTTGGGCTTTATTTATGGTCATTGCAAACGCAGTTTTCAGCGGAAACTGAACTCTTTTGAATTGGAATGGCAAATCAGTTGGAATGATGGGAATGCGGGGAATAATTACAGTTTCGCCTTTTGCCATTCCAGTCATAATAACGGCTTTAATGACATTCCGTCCTAAATAGGTTACTTGTAACCGTGTGCCGTTACATAGCCTTGGTGGATCTAGGTTTCTCATAAGCATCACAGGAACTCCAACTTTCAGCTTCAACTTGTGAGAAGGCACTCCTGATAACTCTAAGGAGTTGAGAAACTCTGTTGGGTAAGATGTCACTTGCTCGGTATCCACGACGTTATCTACTGATAGATACTCGATGACATCTCCCTCTACGACAGACATAATTTGGTCATTTATCCGGCCTACTATTTCATTTGTTGGCGCCAATATCGCCCTTTCGCATAACCATTCCCGATTTTCGATATTAGCGCGTAAATCCGGATAGACACTATTTTTTAAATTGTATGTGCTATCCACAATTTGGCATAATTCGCTGCTCAGCGTGATCATACTCTCGGAGTCGGTAGGCATACGATCCTCGCCGATCTTCAGAAGAGCAGCAGCATACTGCCCGGCTTGACAATCATTATGGAGTAATACTCGCATATTCGTCGACAGTGAAACCTTTTTCACATGTGTCCATAGCACAGATGCTTTTAAACAGGCATTGATTTCATCTGCCGGTGTGCCCCTTGCTATAACCGGCAGGGTCTGCCGGAAGTCACCGGCCAATAGAACCACCATTCCTCCCATAATACCTTGATTGTTTTTAATGTCTTTCATCGTGCGATGAAGTGCTTCGATTGCTCTTTTATGGGACATCGTACATTCATCCCAAACCAGCAGTTTACATTGTTGCAACATTCTTCCACGCTCACTACTTTTACTTATGTTACAAACTGGCATTTCCTCATGAGCTAAATTTAGTGGCAATTTCAGAACTGAGTGGGCCGTTCGTCCTCCACTAAGCAGCGTAGCAGCTATTCCGGATGAAGCTACTGCCACAGCGACTCCTTTATCTTTCCGGATTTCAGCTAATAATAAGTTTAGAAGAAAGGTTTTGCCGGTACCTCCTGGAGCATCCAAAAAGAACAAACCACCTTCACCACTGGCATCTTTGTTGATGATTGTCTCAAAGACTAATCTTTGTTCTGGATTTAAAAGTGGAAGGGCCTCTGTTATTTGTTGCTGTAACAAAACTGGATCATAATTTAGCTCTCGCATTAAATCATTACTGACTTCCCCAATTCTTTGTGGTCTGCTCATACCAAAATCGGACAAATATTTACCAGTGATAGTTATCACTTGGTCCTCAACCTTGGTCAGAGCGTCGTTGTAAATTACATCATTATACGAAATATTTGGGTCCTCTTCTTGAAATCTGCGTAAAATGTCGTCCGCCATATCATTTTTATATTTTCCCCACAGATATTCAGGGTTTGAGAGTCCACACGTTGCTATTAATATAGCAAAAAGCTCTCTCACCTGTGGCGCAGATTTGCATTGTGCGGCCTCTTCTAGAGTTAGATCCCAATGATTATCGTTCTCTAATAGTCCTCTTGCCTCACATGCCTCTCTAAATGTCGAGAATTCTTGATCATTTAGCTTTTTGAGATCTGCAAAAGAAGTTGGCCCCCGCACGTGGTGTAAAAGTATTCTCAGACAAAAACACTCCATATTAGTAACGTGGACCGTGTAAACTCGGCCTAAGGCATCTCCAGATTTGACACCAGGCCAATTCTGAACCGGTACTCCTTGGATTCGTCGTTTCCATTCCCTCCTTGTTGCGTTCCAAGTGTAATATCTTGGTAAATCAACATAGAGGAGCGTCCTTGCAAAATCATCTCTTGTGCAGAGCTCAAAAAAAGCGGTGAGTGTTGTTTTTGGAGCAGAGGTTAATCTCTCTTGGAAATTTTTTGCAGTAAAATAGACACGTTCACCATTTTCCAAGTGTACAGTCAGGTGTGTGACTGTCGGGTGCCTTTCGTGTAACGGGAAGGCTAAAAGCCGCCACACGGCTTCGTTGCTGCTAACATAACGACCAGACTGATACGTTTGGACTTCATTTATGGGATTAGCAGCATCGGTGTTTTTAAAATTAAAGATAGCTTGGTCGCTACCTTTGTTTATGTATTTACATATATATTTGATAGCGCGCACTGAGCTGCAAGCCTCTACGTTAATATGGGCGTTAAACATTTTTGACAATACGGGCGAAAAAGGAACTACCCAACTATTATCAATAGTAACATAAACATTTCGAACTTTTACAGACGCCGTTTGTCCCCCATCTCCTTGTGCTCTTCTACGATACAGCGGATATCCATTGTCATTATGGACAGTTTCTTTAATAAGCGCGCGAGGATATTTTTTAGAGCATTTTCCATTTTTCATGCAGGGGCTTTGAGGATTGTCAGAACCGCAAGGACCATGAATCATATTTTTAATAATAATTTCATGAAGTGCCTGGTCACTACTTGGATCCGGTATTTCCGCTCTAATAACATTATCTATTCGATCGGGTCTCAGCTTGTCCTTCAGCCAGATTAAAATATGCACGTGAGGAAGCCCGCGTTTTTGCCACTCTATCGAGTACATAAAGCATAGTACTTCACCGAACACATTTCCTTTATTGACAACTTCCATAAGCTTTTTAACTTTTAATCGAAAAACCCTTGCAACAATATCATGTCTATCGATTGCCCTCTGTCCCGGCAGCAACTCTTCAACTATTTCAGGCCAGCTTGGGTTGCATGTAAAAGTCACGAACAAATCGGGGCGACCATATGTACGTACGTAAGCGAATGCGTCCTGTGTATAAGCGTGTAAATATCGGGGGCTATTTACAAAAGATGATGGCAAAATTACCAATTTACCTAAATCGTTAGGGTTAACATTACCATCATTTGCCACAGCATCTTGAAGATGGACATAGTTCTCCGCTCTCAATTTGTTTTGGTTTAATGATATGTATCGTAATCGTTCGCTTTCAACTTTTACATACATATCAACATAAAACTGATTGGCCAGTTGTCTACATCGTGATATTATATTAAAATCATTTTCTCGAACCATGATATGGTAGGCATAAAAATCCATGCATGAGACTTTTTTGTTGTTTACAGGCAAACCTGTTACAGGACTGACTTGGGGTATTTGAAAGTGGTACCCCTCTTGCCCCTTGCTGAATATCAACGGATATTGCAATGCGTCGTAAAATTTGTGTGTATCTGGTACCCTACTTAAAATTTCATTACGGGCATGCAAAATAATGTCACGGGAAGCAAACTGTTCGCCTGTGACTACAGCTGCTACTTCATTAATAAGCGGTGCATTGTACCGTCTTTCATGTTCCCCAGTTGGTGTACGGTCAGGGTGCATAATCAACTTGTATTCTTCTCCCGGTATTCTTTCTAATGCTGTTTTGAAAGTATTAATGAGGTTGTTATGCTCGTGCAACATTCTCTGGATTTTTAACAGTATCCCTTACTACTCCATTAATATTCTGGCATCTACGGTTAACTTCACTATTTTCGTCTCCCATAAAATAAATTTGCAAAAATTTAGGCTGATCGTTTGTAGGCAGTAAAGACCCAACCCTATGGTAAACTTGACCTTGTATTTTAAATGTACTGGAAAATCCAGGCATAACAACCTTATGATCTACCCCAAATGACGTCATTTGGAAACAGCTATTATATTTCCTTATACTGTTCAAAAAGAGTCGTGACTCATTACTATCGCATAAAAGGAATGTTTTCAGGGGTTCTTCTGGAATACCGAGTGATGGAAGTGAAACTTTACCTCCAGAACAGCACATACCCGGAGTTTCCTCTTTCCATTTTAGTGCCATACAATATGTGCACTTTTTAGCCATCCGTCCTAAGAGCACTAATCGATGGTTCATGTAATCGATTAAAGGGTCGTAATCAAAAGCAGCATCATGAAATACCTCCCACGTATTACGTGTAAATATATTTCGTCTTTGTGCTTGCCGTGCAGCTAATAGAACACGTCGTCTATGAGATTCTTCATGTGACTCTGCAGAAATCAGAGACGCATGACGTTCAGCATCCAAAAGCCGACGTACTCGAGTTTGATCTACAGTTTCGGAAGCTCTTTGAGTTGCATGACGCCTGGCGTCTAAGAGCCGTCGCTCCTGCCTCACCTCCTCAGTCTCAGCAGCTCTTTGAGCAGCGTGACGCCCAGCATCTAAGAGCCGGCGCTCCCGAGCCATCTCTTCTGTCTCAGCAGCTCTTTGAGTTGCATGACGCCCAGCATCTAAGAGCCGTCGCTCCCGAGCCATCTCTTCTGTCTCAGCAGCTCTTTGAGTTGCATGACGCCCAGCATCTAAGAGCCGTCGCTCCTGCCTCACCTCCTCAGTCTCAGCAGCTCTTTGAGCAGCATGACGTTCGGTGTCTAACAGCCGGCGCTCCCGAGTCATGTCAGCGGTCTCAGCAGCTCTTTGAGTTGCATGACGGCCGGCATCTAAGAGCCGTCGCTCCTGCCTCGTCTCCTCTGTCTCAGCAGCTCTTTGAGCAGCGTGACGTTCGGTGTCTAAGAGCCGGCGCTCCCGAGCCATCTCTTCGGTTTCAGCAGCTCTTTGAGTAGCGTGACGCTCAGCATCTAAGAGCCGTCGCTCCTGCCTCACCTCTTCAGTCTCAGCAGCTCTTTGAGCAGCGTGACGCTCGGCGTCTAAAGTTAAACGGGCTTGAGTCTGTTCTTGAGACTCTTGACTTCTTGCAACTCTTTTAGCTCGAGCTCCGCTGGAACTACGTGCTAAATTGGACTTGCGTTTTCTCGTCATTGAAAAAAGTAGTTTAAAAAAGAACTTAAACTAAAGAAATATTACAATCTTTCCGAACTTAAATTGAAAACTAACTGAAAACAAAAGAATTTAAAAAAAATACGAATTACGAACTTGATAACAATTTAAAAGAAATTATATTACAACCTATTCTCTTAATAACCAAGCTTAAAACTAAATAATTTAAAAGGAACGATCTAATTAATTTAAAAATTAAAACGAATTTAGACATATAATTTTAGTATCTACTAATAATCGAGATCAAACTAAACTTACATTATACAACAACCAGACGACCCAACAAATAAATCTTTTAATCGACAAATACAACGGAACCAATTTTGAAAACAACCACCAGACGACCCAACAAATAAACCTTTCAATTTTAAATTTACGAAACGATTAATCCACAATTCCACGACAGTACCGAAGCGCTCGGCCGATACCCAACCAAATGCGTGTAACGAAACCATAGCGCGATCTATTTCGATCCCAACGCCATCTATCGAGCATAGTGACAACTCGGATTATTTATCTATACTCTGTTCGGGCATTTTCTTTGTACTAAAAGTTTTATTATTTATTGATATTATTTTTTTCATACCTTTTTACTATTTATTTACTTTTTTCCGATGAATTAAAACAATAACATGAACCGAACTCGTGTAACGATCGACACCATTGCGCGATCACCAACTCGACACTAATACTAATAGAATTATCTATACTCTGTTAGAGCATTTTCTTTGTACTAAAAGTTGTATTATATTATATTTTCATACCTTTTTACTATTTATTTACATTTTTCCGATGAATTTTCAGTACTGAATTGATGCCGACTCTTGACCAATAGATGGCGCTGTATGCCCGGAATAAATTTTATTTTTTATTTTATTTTTTATTTTATTTTTTGTAATAAAAACTATCCTATGTCCTTTCTCAAGTTCCAAACTATGTCTGTACCAAATTTCACACAATTCGGTTCAGTAGTTTAGGCGTGAAGCAAAGACAGACAGACAGACAGACAGAAAGACAGACAGACAGACAGACAGAGTTACTTTCGCATTTATAATATTAAGTTTGGATACCTTAAAGGCAAGGTGGACATCGCTGGCATAAATGGGTTTTCAGTTATAACCTGAACTTCATAGTGAGAACCGTGTGAAGACGATTTTAATAGCGTGTTCACCTAACTACTTGGTTCACTGTACATGAGCTCGAGCCAGTGGGTCACTATCACTATATCTTTACTCGCTGCGACAAATCCTATTTACCAATACGATGTAGCACAAAGGAGTGCTAAGAGGAGAGGAGCTCGTGGCTAAGTAATAACAGCCGCACGGGTCGAACCATCAGGTTAAGCTACGCTTGCCGGGGTTGTCCGTGGATGGGTGACCATCTTTACATACCGAGACTCCTCCGTGCCTCGGAAAGCACGTTAAGCCGTTGGTCCCGGCTGTCATTCGTAGATCTTTGACAGTCGTTACGGGTCGTCAGAAGACCGAAAGTCTGACAACCAGTCTTACCAAGGGGTATCGTATTACCCAGTTACTGGGTTGTGGAGGTCAGATAGGCAGTCGCTCCATGTAAAATACTGGTATTCAGCTGCATCCGGTTAGACTGGAAGCCGACCTTAACATAGTTGGGAAAAGGCTAGGCAGATGATGATGTAGCACAAAGGATGTGTGTAACTAATTACCCTTTTTGTGGATGGGAAATCATCAGATGACTTCTCCCGCTCTGGGTGGAGCGGGGGGGCGTGTCAGACTTTTACTGACTAAAACCCACCCGTGTTCCTTCAGTTGCCTGTGCCAGGTGCCGCGGTAACTCTTTCGAACATCCCGCGAAACGAAAGCTGTGCCTGGAACGTATGTTACGTCAATGCTGGGGATCAGCTGTAACCGGAATAGATATGAAAACAGATATCTGTTTTTCCACCAGTTTACAAGTCTCTAGTCCCTACGTAATTGATTCAACAGAAAAATTTGAAGTACACTATTTGCCCCTTTCGTTTTCTTAAACTTATTTGGTGACCTGTGCCCTAATTTGTCTCGGCTTGTACACGATGAAAATCAGGCCGCTTAATCTCTCTCCTCAGCCCTGAAAAAAGCCTGATTCTGACCTATTAGTTAGTCACAAATTATTGTTTACATCTTGAAAAGAAAACTACAAAAAAAACTACCAACTTCCAAAAAAACACTACAATGTAAACAATTACTTTAATTTCGGAAGTCGGGGTATTTTAGGTTTTTGGCACCGACTTCCGAAATTAAGTTATTTTTCACTTTGTAGTGTTTTTTGGAAGTCGGTTGCTTTTTTTTTTGTTAAAAAGTTTTTTATTTTGCACTTTAGTGGATCGGTTTGTAATTAATCTAAGTTACAATAGCCTAATGACAATCGCTCACCACCTTTTACAAAATATTGCTTTTCCCGATGCAGGGACGTTAATTGATGAGGAGTTCTCCTGGTACTTCACCATCAGCTCCACTACACCATATGCATTGTGACGAGCATAATTTGCTTAGCAATCATTTTAAAGTAATCGTATCGCAACCCGTGAAATACTTATTATTGAGTAGTTCCGGTGGCCAACTGTGGCCTTCATCACCAGTTCTACTTCACCAAATGGTGCTTACCGAGAGCAAATGAACAAGTTACTATAAATACACAAATCGCTATAGGTGTGCTTATAATAATTGAAGAGTTCTCTCGATTTCTCCACGATCCCGTCATCAGATCCTGACCTGATGACAATGAGACCAACTGGAAAGTATACCCTAAAAAACAAAAAAGAATTTACCAACTCGGTCCAGCCGTCTTCGAGTAATCGGGGAACACACATAAAAAAAAGATTCCGACGAACTGAGCTTCCTCCTTTTTTTGAAGTCAGTTAAAAATTGGTACGTACATACCCATGTACTTACCTACAGAAACTAAAATATTCTTAGTTCGTTCTAATGTTTACGTAGACATTCTCGATCGATGCTCGGCCACCCAGGTATTTTTGTTTACCCCGCCTAATTTCAACATAAAAAAAATACCTACATAATGTATCTCTCACTCATTAAAATGTATGAAGCTTGTTATCACAACTCAACGAGATTATCAGAATAAACAGCTCAAAATTGTATTTGATGTCGAAAAGACGATAAATATTAATATTTTATTCGACAGACATGTTTGTTTTCCTTTGCAAATAGGTACTCTATGCGATTAAAGGGATGGATTGTTTGTTTTAAATGATGAGAAAGAATATAACAGTTAGATAACATAATATTACCTACTCGTCCCAGAGGTTACCCTTTTAAATACCTGAGGTAGGTATATATATAGGGTGACTGGTAATTAGTGACCGATACTTAAACACATGATTTTACACATGATAACAAGCAACTTTTACTATGGCACCAATCCTGAAATCGCGAAAAAAAAATCAGCTCTTCCTTACATTTATGTTCGCATAACTCGTCAAAATGTAGGGACCAGCTGGTTTTTTTTTCGCGATTTCAGGATTGGTGTCATAGTAAAAGTTGCTTGTTATCAAGTGTAAAATCATGTGTTTAAGTCATCATCATCTGCCTAGCCTTTTCCCAACTATGTTGGGGTCGGCTTCCAGTCTAACCGGATGCAGCTGAATACCAGTATTTTACATGGAGCGACTGCCTATCTGACCTCCACAACCCAGTTACTGGGTAATACGATACCCCTTGGTAAGACTGGTTGTCAGACTTTCGGGCTTCTGACGACCCGTAACGACTGTCAAAGATACACGAATGACAGCCGGGACCAACGGCCTAACGTGCTTTCCGAGGCACGAAGGGGTCTTGATATGTAAAGATGGTCACCCATCCACGGACCAACCGCGGCAAGCGTAGCTTAACCTGACCGATCGACCCGTGCGGCTGTTATTTCTTAGCCACAAGCCCCTCAAAATCATGTGTTTAAGTATCGGTCACTAATTACCAGTCATCCTATATACATATACAGGTTTCCCTTTTATTTTAAAGGAAAACACGATACAAATAATATTTTATGCCCAAAAAAAATATACCATCTTTATAACCATTAGAATTCCAGGGAGGCAGAATTTATGGGAAGATTTCAGGGATTAGGAGCGTAAAAATAATGGTCTCAGAATCCCACTGTACTCCTACCTACGCTGATTACAAAATACTGCATTCACAAATATGTTTGCCAGGGTGTGGCCAATTTATGAGCGATATTAAAAAAAATACTTATATGATATATACTTTTAGGAACTTTGAACTAAAACAATTTGTCAATATCCGACAGTCTTTATTGTTATTTTAAGTAATTAGCTTAATAACAATGTACAGCGTCTAATATTTATATAAGTAAACATTTTACATAGTTAAACATTTAGGAATATACATAACTAAGGCATCAAGTTACAAATCACAAGAATAATAATCTCTAAGATTTAGACATGAATCGGTGAGTTTTTGAGATAAAAAAGCCTCTTAAAATAATATGATATGATATGATATTATGAGTAACTGGTATAAACAATATCATTCTGAAATAGGGTATCCTTTCTGCCTCGTACAGATGGCGGGTGGTTCGATAATTGTACCAGAATTGAGAGTGAACTTTCAAGGACGCGTCACGTTTAGTGACATTTCGTTACATGAGGGAGAAGAAAGATTAACTCTCTCTGTCTCTCACACTAAATCCCTCATAATCTTTATTTTTTTGAAGAAGTTTCACTTCTCTCACGTGCATGGTTTGTGCCATATTATTCAGTATTTGTAATCTTTCTGTGCGAGTCCCAATAAACAATTTTTCTTTTCTTTTAATTTCTACTAATAACAGTCAAAATATCAGGAAATAGTTAAGATATTACGGACTGAATAACCTAGCAAGGAGCTAAGAACGGGCATACATTTTCCCACTGTATTTTCTCACGATTTTTCTTGTGTCAATTTTCAATGAATAAATTAACATTTATCTAGAAAAGTCGGCAATTATTGACTCAGCTTGAGAATTTGTTCGAACAAACATTGAAATTCTACGACGATCCCTTCTCTGGCTGAATTTCAATGTATAATCTTCATTAGATTCAGATAAAATAGGATTGAAATACTAATGATACTGCTTACTTCTCTAGAATCAAAGAAATTTTTGACCTTCTAGCTGTGAAGAAAAGTCAATGCTCTTCCAAATTAAATCAATAGTCGAAATGAATACATTTGTAGATAAATTATGGTAAAGTGCTGCTATTCAAAAATATTTATATTCAGCCAACGTCTCGTGCAAATATGAAAATATTTCATACCCGAAAAACGCAAGAATTGTCTTTGTGATAAACTACATTTCGAAACTGTGTTTGCTACCATGATTTGTGTTTGTTAAGATATTATTAAAATATTCTACAGTACGGCCGATTTATCTTGGCGAGTTCGAACTTCGCGCATAAGGCTGCGCAGTAACATTTTTTAGGAACCAAATGGTGACATGAGGCGAGTGTGAGTGAGAGAACATGCGCGAAAGTTTGAAGAGTCAAGTTCAGACTCGCCAAGATACGTCGTCGGCTGTATTGTACTTCAACTAACTACAAAGCACGTAGTGCTATATTTTACCTGTAGGTATGTTTGTATAGCTGCGTTCTCAAAAACCACTCATTTTACGGAGACTGCTTAGGGCACTTGCAAATAAATGACACGGCTGCTCCAATATCCGAGTCTTTAAACATTACCATGTTAATGGCAATGTGACTTCCAGAGTTTGCGATCCAGGGCTAATGTGGAACACTTGACGTTTTTTTTGTCCATCTCGTCCCGCCATCTTCTACGGGGTCTGTCGCGACGCCCTCTAGCTATCCCAAGACACCAAACCGAGAAGTTCACAAACAGTGGAAGTCTTGGGCCTTTGTCCAGCAATGGGATGATACAGGCTAACAGTAATGACACAGTATCGGTGTCTTAATTTGCTGAGAAACATGGTACAGTTGTAAGAAAAAATTGTCAGTAGGTACAAAGTGCGCCACTCCTAAACAAAGGAACATTTTCAATAAACGTATAACCTATAACTTAGGTGTGAACGGTCAGGGCGATAATCACATCGTTTAAACGAAGGTCTAAGTGAAACTCATTGTATTCACATCTACCCACGTTCTATAACACTGATGGGGAACTAGTAGGCTACTTATTCAGGACACAATTTGAAGCCATTTCAGGCGATAATCTGGTGTTTATAACCTTATAAGTTGTTTTAATGGATGAAGTTTAATTTGTGAGGGAGTCGAAGCTGTGTGCTGTGATGCTAAGCTGGATTTTTTACATAACATCACGCCTGTATTCCCCGAAGGGTTAGGCAGAGGTGTACCTATACCCACATTTCCCCAGTTATGTTTAAGTCCCATGTAATAGGGGACTTGCTCGCCTACAACATTTCACAACATTGAAATATTGGCTTAGATCAATAAATCCTGACTCCGGGCTGCTTCTGAGAAATTCCAGATAAAAAAACCCAATAACACTTTAGCTGACTTGGGAATCGAACCCTCTTGACCTCATGCTCAGCAGTAGCGCTTGCGAGCACTAGACCAACGAGGCAGTAACTTTTTGTTTGTAGATATAAACAGAATACGGGGAGGTTGCATCGCATTTCTGTCCTGATAGACCATAAACTTGTAAATTTTTGTGTCGATGCTCAAAGAGAGTTCTTTTAACCAGGTTTAGTCACAAATTTTATCAATTTTTTTTTTAACAACTCGTACATTGCAGTATCTTGCACATGCAATAGAGCCAGTATGATCAATTTGCCCAAAACATGAAATGTTGTCATTTGAAACAACGCGGCCTTTGAAAAGTGGTATTTTTTAGATATAATTAAAACCAGACGCTAGATGTGGGTGTACTATAGGTACACCTCTGCCTAACCCTTCGGGGAAACAAGGCGTGATGTTATGTTATGTTATGTAATTAAAACCAGAAAAAATATCAGAACAAAAAAAATACGTTCGTTAATAACGACGCAACCCTTTGAATTAGCCCACTTTATTTAAAAACACTGCGTAAAGTTAAGTAATAATTAGCGACTGTTTAACCATACATTTTCGTCTCTTAACTTTAAGCGACGGTTATAAATAAACAGCCTCGCTCAGTAGCAGCCCGGAGTGCGAATGAAACTGAACGCGTTCAGCACATCTAAACTGCGTTCATGAGCTGTCAGTGTCAAAATTGTTATGGAATATTGACACTGACAGCTCTTGAACGCGGTTTAGATGTGCTAATCGCGTTCAGTTTCGTGAAATCCGCACTAAGTCTACAGCTCGACTCCTTTAATGACAGTTTTGTTTCATGAATCAATACAAGACAATAACCAAGGTCGTCTAGTGTCTACTTCCAGACATTACACTACATCTAGGGATGGCAAACCTTTGGCACTGATGCTATGGATGGCACACGCAACATAAAACTCGCCGAGCCCGGAAACACCCATAGAATTTGTATTTCTGTTTCATGGGACTGGCGAAACGTGGGTCTAATATAGGTACACATCTGCCTAACCCCTAGGGCATTACTGGCGTTATGTTAAATTTTAAAATTAAATAATAGAGATCTATAGTGCGTTGAATAGTTAAATTCTGTATATGTTGTGTGTCATCATCATCAATCATTCAAAAGAAGGTGGAGGAAAACGCAGTTTCCAAAAAGTTTGCCACCCCTGATACTACGTCATAAAATATTACAGTTCCATCAGTCTTGTTTGACCTTCAGAAGCCATCAATCATACCATACTTATAGCTAATGTTATGAGCGATGTCTCAAGTGCGTCGTGAAGACGTAGAAGCGTTTCGAAGTAATAGTTTGACAGTTTACCTACTTAGGAATTTATCACGGAAACCTATTGAGACAAATACGTGTGGTAAACATTTTTAACGGCGAAAATAAAAGGGTAAAGCCCTTTTATTTTCCATTTGAAATGGAAAAAAGTGATTCACTATTATGTTTGCTTGTACTTATTTGAAATTATAAAAAAATTTACATCTCACTCTCATCTATTGAATTTGCATCTTTAACATAAAGCTTTTAATTTTTTTGACAACGAAATAAACGATGTTCTTTTATTACTTGTTAAAAATAAAAAGTACATTTGAAAACATTACTGAAGCCTTGTTTACAACTGAATTAATGCCAGTGATTAAAGTCGTCGTCAAACATCGTTATTTTGCTAGTACTAAGTGTAAACGAGCCTCGACGCGTAGTCACTTACAAAGAAAATACATCATCATCTGCCTAGCCTTTTCCCAACTATGTTGGGGTCGGCTTCCAGTCTAACCGGATGCAGCTGAATACCAGTATTTTACATGGAGCGACTGCCTATCTGACCTCCACAACCCAGTACCTGGGCAATACGATACCCCTTGGTAAGACTGGTTGTCAGACTTTCGGGCTTCTGACGACCCGTAACGACTGTCAAAGATCCACGAATGACAGCCGGGACCAACGGCTTAACGTGCTTTCCGAGGCACGGAAGAGTCTCGGTATGTAAAGATGGTCACCCATCCACGAACCAACCCCAGCAAGCGTAGCTTAACCTGATGGATCGACCCGTGCGGCTGTTATTACTTAGCCACGAGCTCCTCAACTTACAAAGAAAATACAATAGTATAAAATTCACATACAAATAAGAATAACCCACACTTTTCTAAAATGACTCAACATGAGCCGTTAAAAATGTCGAAATTTATTCAACAAGTAATATTTACGTACATTCCTCTACATAAAATATAATAATCGTATGTAAATAGCCATCTATTTCAGTATATTGTAAATATGTAATCTGTATATTCATTTTTAATTTTATATATTTTTATTGTATGTGAAGGCACCTCTATTTGTACTACTTAATATAAAATATATCTCTTAATTTTAATAACTACATTTTATTTACATTTATATAAAACTAATTGCTACTTATTTACATGGCACATACTTTGCTTTGTCGTACAAACTCCTTTTATATTAATAATAAAAACTACTTAATAAAATACACTGGAAATAGGTTATTTTTACATGTTTTTTAGTAGAATGGCACTGGATTCGTTACCTACGGCCTATAGTTTAATCACAATACTTATAAAAAACTAATATTTAAACTCACCTACAATTTTTTAAATGGTATTCAATTTAATCTATCATCCAATCTCGTGTCAAGAGATTTGATTGGTTGATAATATTTACGCCAACCAATCAGAACAGCTTACATGGGATTTAACCACAGGCTTTCAGAAGCCCTGAAAATATAAATTGATGAATCTTTTTTAGAAAAATTCTCTCGCGTTTTTCAACACATAAATACAAACACAATTTTCATTGGATACTTATCTGATCCAATATTGTTTTTATTTTTACCACGACAACGATTGAACTTAACTCCGTCGACCATAAAATGGTTACGCAAACACACGCTATAAAAGTTACTAGCTCACAAAATTTACAACTTTCACTGAATATTTAGTACCTAACTACCTACCTATAACGTTTTAGTTTTACCTATTTCCAACAAAATATGTGTTTGACATAGGAAAGTAATACATTCAATAAAATATATAAAATAGCTAACATAGAAATAATTATAACACAAAAATGGAATATAATGTGGAATTGAAATTCATTAAAATAATCCTGGCAACATTCTGACGAATGTTATAAGTAACAACTCTTACTGTGGTTATAATAATATTTTGTCATAATTATTATTATTATATAGTTGAAATCACAAAGAAACATACTCAAATCAATTTCATTAATTAATAAAAACAATTACAAAATAATTTGGAGGGATATGAAACACCTTGACAAAACTGGAATAACTTCAACCATTCAACTCTGATTCTTTAGAGATTCCAAACAAACTGCAAGGAACGATACTAAAGGCAAAATATTATAAAAAGAATCTATGTAGTACCTAGTTACGGTTTAAGGCAAGGCCACACAGCCTGCAAAGAAATTTTTATAGCTATTTATGTTTAATAGGCGTCAAAATGCACACGACTTAAATTTTTAACAAAAAAAAAAAAAAACTTCAATACGTCGTAGTATAAAATACGCTAATAGGTATTATTTATACTGAGACACAGTTAATTCAATGTAGACTGTGGCAAATACAAACAGTAGAATAACCATTATTTTTGTCTTCAAAAAGTTTTTAATGTCCAAACTTTGAACAGTATCATCCAACTTTTATTATCACAGGCTTTAAACACATAATCGCACTAACACCTCAGCCACTTAAAAATTAAGGACCAGTTTTTGGATTTTCAACGTTAATTCCATATCAAAAAGTTCGTTTTTATTTGCAACTAAAATTGCCTCGTCTTGACGTCATTCTAAAATCAACTCAACTCCTACGTGTTAAAGTTGACATCAGCATAAATTGCAAAAAATGCATTTCTATTTCGATCCAGCCTTCCTAAATAGGTACCAAACATACCTTTTCTAGCCTCAATAAAACTTATCCTCTTCGATATCCAAGTTATTCTTATTGTTCGGCTGGTTCGAGTGTCTTCGTAGCGTGCCGAGCGAGTCGTATTCGTTCGCGATCGCCTTCGGGTACAGTTTCGGGGTCGTGGCTTGGGTGTTGTGGTTGTTGGCGTTGACTATATTGTTACTTTTTGATAGGAGGATCCCGCTGGTACCGCCTATGCCTGTGAAGGAGGGCTGGCGTTTCGCTTTGCGAGGCTGTGAGGAAATTGATGGTGTTAGTTGAGTATTAGACCATCGGTAGCCTAGCATTGGGGTGATGAGTTTGTGTGTGGTTCTTTACATTCGTAAAGAAGAAAGATGTATGTCTGGAGTAAGTTGGACAGTTAGTCCCCTTTGTTATAGTTTTCTCCATAGTCTGAGTCATTCTATTTAGCTTGTGTCGACGTGATAGAAGAAGATGGAGAGGGCTACTTTATGCAACCGAAAAATAATTGTTTACATATTAGTGTCCGAAAAATAAGCCATCATAACTTCCTGAGGGTGCTGGATAATAATCACAATCTGCATTAAACCCTGGGGTTTTATTCCGAAGTGATAAATTCCAAGTATCGGCCGAATGTTCGGACGATTCCTAATACACTTTTTTTTCTATTTCGTACGTTCAAACGTCAAAATGAAGTTCACTCGGATTCGAACCGACCGAACGAAATAGAATGAGGTGGTAGGAAACGTCCGAACATACGGCCGATACTTCGGATTCATCGCTTCGGAGTAGACTCCCTGTGTTTTAAACTGACTTCAGATTCATCATAAACACTGTAACAGTTATAACAGATAAGCAGGTACTTACGACTTCCTTCAACGGCACAGTGACGTAGCTGTTCTGCTTAGCCGTAATGTAGTGAGGACTGGACGGCACCCTGTTCTGTTTGTTCCAAGGCATGCGGGTTCCACGCCTCTGGCAGAATATAACACCGGCCAGGCATACCAGGCAACCTGATGATACATCATTTTTGAATAAACATGTAATTTTACAATGTATTGTTTTCTTTGAATAATTTTGCTTGAAGATTTGATTTGAGATAATTCTGCTAAAATAAGGAGGACGATTAAAATCCAAATTGCACAATAAACTAGCCTTCAACAACTTCCCAAACATCTAATTATTCACTAATCACCTAATTCATCTAAACCACTACTAACAATAAAATTAATATGTATTAAAACTTCATAAAAGTTTTAAAGGAACAAATAATTCAAAATAAACATCTCAAAAAAATGTGGTCAAGATGTGCCTTAACCATTTTTGTGTTCCATCCTTGTCAAGGGGAGTGCTAACCGTCTCTCCTTTCAATAGACACAAGCGAATCGCTCGAAATTATGCGAGTGTACTAACTTCGATGAAAAATTTACTTGCGCGATGTAAGACTTTTTGGAATATCTTCACAAAATTGACCAAAAATTACATAAACACAGGCTATGCATATACTTTATTATTAAATCCAATTAATTAATAACTTAAAAGCAGAAGAAAATGTAAAAATAAATACAAAAACACCACAAAACAACATTGACCTTGACAACACGCCAACTAGCGCCATCTAGTCTCAACTCAACGAACTACGTAGTACATTAAAAACTCACCCATGGCGAAGGCGGCTACCACACAGCCTATGATACTGCCTAAGCTGAGCGTCTCGTTGTTCGACATAGTGACGAATGACGCCATCTCTACGTTCTGACTGTAAGCTGGCATCGCGTATAGTTCTGTTGGAAAATGGGATCATATTATAAAAATGGATGAGAGGAAAAAATAAAATATGTACAAAATTTCTGATTTTTTAACAGTTTAACTCACATCATCAACCAATATGTAGTGTGTATACAACCAGGGAAATTAATCGTTAATTAAATTGATACACTACATCAATTTGCCGTGTTACCTAGAGCCATTTCATACTTAAATAAATGTGAATTGTGATTTAAATGTTGATCGAAGCTGTCATATAAGACTAATTGGTGTTATTTTTTCGATTACTTACTTTTGCAATTGGAAAATTGTCCGTGACGTATATCGATGTACGGGAGAACATTTTTTCAACTACAAAGTTAAGTTTGTTCTTGGGATAAATTCATCCCAACTACGGAACCCTTCATTGTGCGTGGTCCGACACGCACTTGGTCGGTTTTTTAATAAGACGGTAAAGCTTTGGTTTCCTACTACAGCGATAGCCACCACACAACGACCGCAGTGACTGCTGTCATGAAAATGGTGGCAGCGGGGTTTGACTTTACGGTGTCAAAAAATTCTCTTTACGGAACACACCAACTTACTATCATAAATAAAGTTTAAGTGACGTAATTCGACGGTAAATTGCGGACACAATGTGGCGTTCACCGCAGTCTTAGAAAACCCTAGCTTAAGAGTCTAAATTACTCACCATTATCAATATCCTGGTCATCATCAGCACATCGCGCGACCTGCAGCTGTGCTCCCACACACGCTCCTGCTAGACACGCGCGCTTTCTTACTCGCTCGCCACTTGTACAGTCGCCCCATTCTCCCCACTCTCCCCAACCTGCTTCTGAGTCTAAAACAACACAGATAATCAATAGTATGTACAGCCAGTCTTTAGGATATTTTTGATGTCTTCGGGTTATACCTCTGTTACTATAGGCCGACCGCATAACTGAAACGTTGCCTGAGGTAGCCGTGCAGTGCGAAAGGGGTGATAGTTGTCACAAGTTGACGAATCACTGAGCTCTCGCATCACGTCACCACACCCCTCTCTCACCGCGCTGCTACCTCGGGCAACGTCTCAGTTAAGCGGTCGACCTATAGCCCTCTACATTACAAAAGCATCGAGAGAGAGAACAATTATAATGCTCTTTGCCTATTGGTGACTTCATAGTATTAAAAGTCCAGGAATGGATAGCATCATGAGGCATTGACGTAGCTGTAAGAGGAATAGCGCTGCAATGACCAAGATATCAGAACTTTTAGGGTTCCATTTCTCAGAATAAAAATCGAAAACTTCCTAGATTCATTGTGTACAATCTGATGGAAAAATTACAATCTGTGACCGGTATTTAGGCGGTAATTAAGGAGAGTACATGTTCCAGAATAATCTCAAACAAAAGCGATTCATACCTGCACAGTTGTTGACACAGACGCGCCTCTCGAGCGCGGCGCCTGCGTGTGCACAGCCCTCGGGCGACAGACACAGGCGCGTGCGCGTGCGGTGGCCCGGCGCGCCCGCACTCACCAGAGCGTCCTTGCACGAGCCACTGCATTCACTCCACTCGCTCCAGCATGACCATTCACCTGTACAGACAAAATTGACGTTAAATAAATCAGAGGCAACACAAAACAAGAGTCTAACACCCGGCTCTTGGAACGAAAATTATCGTCGTGTCAAAGTTAAACGCAAGTGAGGAGGTCCAATTGACTGTTAATAATCCAGTCAACCAATCACAGCAGTTGACGCGCGCTTGACAATTTGTTAGCAAAGTTTGTTTTGTTTTGTTTTGTTTTGTTTTGTTGTGTCCAAAAATGTATGGGCAAAAAACTCAAACTAGATATTTATTACAAAACATACATTGCTGTTACATAATTATTATTATCGTGATCAACTAAGAATCTAGAAAACTAGCAGATTGTTGCATAGTGTCTTCATGCCTAGCATAGGCGAGATAATACAAGATGCTCATTACAACTTCCCAACGTACACACGGCTACATATCAAGCTATCAATTTCCAGTATAAGCTGACCTCCCATTGTACGGAAATCTTATACAATGCGAGATCAGCTTATACTGAAAATGTATAGCTTGATGCTTGAGCTTGAATGTATGGCTTGTAGCCGTGTGCACGACAATCGACGATTTGATTTTTTTTATAATGCATGAGGCACCCAGTCTAGGTAGGGTTCTCGATATGCATTAATGAGGGCTGCTACGATTCTAAAGTTACTCATTGCATTCGTCGCTGTTTTGTTTAAATAAGTATTATTAGTACTCCAGACTTTCGTTACGTTGTTTGGATGGTGGAATATGTGCAAAATAACCGCACGATGCACTACCTATCTATGTGACCACAGGAATCTCTTTATGTGACGCTTGCAATGTTGCCGATTTTTGCACGCTGTGGTGCTAATGGTGATTATTTTGAGTTAAAACTATTTTCACATTTCATATCTACCATGTATGGCCTACTATCATACATAGAAGCTTTTTTAATCGACGCTGGTTTTTTTTTAACATTCTCTTTTTTATTTTTTATGTACGTTCCAGAATCCGGGCGTGAGTGATCGAATCAGAGATGTACAGGAGGTTTTGTGCGCTACCCGTTTTATTTTATGTAGCCCTGTGCGTCATATTGATGAAAAACCTTAGTATAGCAGTCTCGATTTCGTGTTCATTTCAAGATTTGGAAAGCGTATTTCAGCAACTTAGAACCGTCTTGCATTCTGAACTGCAAAGTAAGGTTATCTAGGTTCGAAAATTGTTTCTTTGACCGTGGTCATTAATCCACCTTATCGATACAAAAATGCACGATATTTCACCCTAACATTATCTATCCTTCAAACTCAAAATCAAAGAATTTATATCAATTAAACCATTTACACACACTTTTGAACTGTCAATGTTTTGAAGGTTCTTCGATTCCTCATGCAGTATACTCACCAGTACAAGCCTGCGTGTTACAAGCTCGCAGCATGTCGGCAGGCCCGTGGCACGTGTGTCGCGCACAGCGCCGGCGCCTCTTCTGCTGGCCCCCGCCGCAGGGCGCCGTGCAGGGCCCCCAGGACCCCCACGCCTCCCAGCCCGCGTCATCTTCTGAGGAGCGTTCCGTGGTGCAGCGGCCCCGGGATGTGCAGTAGCGTTCGTCTTCGCGGACTAGGGATAACTGGGGAGAGTAAAAAGTGTTGTAAATCGATTTAGTTTTCATAACATACTACTAATGTTCCGCCCCCGCCGTTTTGACGACTTGACAAAACATCGAGATTTCTTTATTAATTATAATACATATAAACCTTCATGGAAAATTTTTCTAAATGATGGTGAAAACCGCATTAACATTCGTTACGTAATTTAGAAGAACAACGCGGACACAGACAGACACGAAATGCGACTTCAATTTAAAATATGTATAGAAGATGATTAGCGAAAAGTTCAAGAACGGATGTGAAAACAGACATGTCTCCCTCAAAAAAAGAATTATCATCAATTATTAGTACATCATGAACAGAAATGGTAACTTACTTTCAGTTGTTCTGGTGATGGAGCTCTGCATTGGAATTTAAATCTCTTTTCTGTATAGCTCCCATCTGATCCATTGCCTGTAAACAAAAGGGTTCTGTTAATTGTATTGCCAATTAGTACCTAATTAATTATCACCAGATGCTAGGGATGACAGCTCACTTCAAGCTCACTTCACTTATGTTTTCACGCTGAGATTTTTACAGAATAAAATGGCTGGGCCCGCGATTAGGGATGACCCTAATATGGTAATAAATGAAATGGGCCAACCGTACTAAAAGGGTAAGGTAACTAATTTTTTTTTGTCCGTCAGGTAGATTATTAAAAAATATTAGACACGTATTTTTCCTTTTTTTACGTAATCAAAATATTACGGCAATACATTGAGTTAAAATGTGTTAAATCGTGTGGCTTGGTATGGACATGTGAAGAGGAGGGAGGAAACGCATGTGACTAAAAGAGTGATGAATATAAATGTTGATGGATGGAGAGGGAGAGGAAGGCCAAAGAAAAGATGGATGGATTGTGTGAGGAATGATATGAAAGAGAAGGGAGTGAATAATAGCGTGACTTTTGACAGGGGAAAATGGAAAGAGAAAACGTGTTGCGCCGACCCCAAGTAACATGAGACAAGGGCAGGAAGATATAATATATATATATCGTTTATTTGCATGAAATATGGTGCTTACAGATCTCATAATACAATACAAAGTACTTCATATTCCGCCTACTAAACTCAGCATGCAAATTTAGATTGTGCCATAATTGTAATGAATTAAATAATAATTGTAATAATTCAAATATGCCACGATGGGAAAATGTCAAGAAATTAAAATACAAATGTCAAACTATGAAAATTAGAAATGTCAAACTCTAAAATTACTAATGTTAGAACTATAAAAATTACAATGTTCGAGATAAGCATACAGGAATGACAAAGTTAATTTAATTACATTATTCATGTCTGTAATAAATTCCCCTTCGTATTATAATTCATAAATTCATTAATAGAATAGAAGCAGTTTTCATTAAGCCATGTTCGGAGTCTTTTATTAAATAGATTCGTTGGTAGTTCTCTAATTATCTTAGGTATCCTATTATATATTTTTATTGCCATTCGACTGGCGTTTTTATGGCAAAATGCTGTTCTACACTTAGGCATCGCCAATCTGGTTGGATCCCTTGAGTGTTTACCTATTTTATATATGTTTACACTATCGGCTTTACTAAATAAGTTAGGGTGTTTTTTTACAAACACTCCCATTTCCAATATGTATAAGCATGCCAGTGATAATAATTTATGCTTTTTTAATATGGGTCTGCATGATTCCAATGGACCTTTACCAAACACAGCTCGTAAGCACTTTTTTTGAACAATAAATGCCCTATCGCTGTCCGTAGAATTGCCCCATATTATTATGCCGTATCTAAGCACAGATGAGACGTAACCATGGTAAGCCAGTAGAGCGGCATTTACTCCAACAGTTTTCCTTAGATTTCTTAGTGCAAATGCAAAGCTGTTTAGCCTGTTGCATATGTTATCTATATGTTTTTTCCAATTGCAATTTTTATCAATTACTGATTATGACATTGAGTTAAAATGTGGCACGTCACGCCTTGCTATATATACTTAGTTGTGACGTAGCGAGCCCCCACTCCCCAACTTTAATGCGTTTTATGCAAGTCATATTTCATTCATATGATAAAGCAAAAAATACGTGTCTAATATTTTTTTATTATCTGACTGACGGATTAAATAGAATTTTTTTTTTACCCAGGCATCATCCCTACTGACATAGTATTTTGGACCAGCATTATAACATCCAACGCCAAAGATTGCTGATTATTAAAATCTCTTATTACTTACCAGGTATCTGCACCCAAGGCGTCCAAGCAGTCGCCTTCCTAACTTCACAGGGCGCCATGTCGCACGGTTGCCGCTCTGTGCTCACTCCCTCGCACTCGGCCCCTCCGTTCTTAGGAACGGGGTTGTTGCAGTCCCTTCGCCTCTCCTTCCAGCCTCCCGAGGGGCCGCAGCCAGGGCCGCCGGTGCCTGTGCAAGGGGACCAGGGGCCCCAGTCTGACCAGCCACCGTCGACTGCTGCGAGGCTTGGATCTGGGAAACAAGGAGTTTATGAGTTACAAATAGAGGGTATGAAAGATGGAGTCTGGATGAAGTTACTATTTAAAAAGTGGGACTTTTCATATCAATATTTTAGCGCACTATAGAGCTTAATATAGCTAATAAAAACGCACAGTGGTAAGTTAAATTCTGTCGTTTCAGTATCAGTTCAATGAAACCCCTGAATTAATAATATTTTCGATATTTGCGTATTTCGTATCTCTCATGTCGATAAGAAATTAAAGAAAATGGTAATACAAGGTATTGCTACGGGTATTCTGTTAACAATATTGGGAATAATTTTCTGGACTAAAAATACTTATTGCCTTACAGAAATTTGAATGCTTTACAGGGTTTAGTCCTTATGTGCTTAAGAGGCAAGCGCCAGGTAGCCCGCGAAATTCAAACATTTTTATGTTTTTTTGCAATTTGCAAATCAGTATTAAGTTGTATGTTGATTTAAAATATCATTCGCGACCGTAACAAATATGCAGTTACAGAATTATAATCATCAAAATCAGTAATACAACTTCATAAGTTTGTATAATCCTAATTGTCAAGACTTGGTCTTAAAGAGTCGTATTGATGACTTTAATTATTATAATTCTGTAAATATATACTTTTTACAATCGCGAATCATATTTTAATCAACATACAACCTAATACTAACTTGCAAATAGCAAAAAACGTAAGAAAATTTGATTTTCCCGGGCTACCTGGCGCTTTCGCCTTAACATTGTGCATAACTGGGCCTATTTAGCATACAATATATATTCTTTTAATTTACCTTAATTTTTTCTTTGTGTTTTTTATTGACATATGCCATATAAATATATTTGCCATCTTTATTTCTTTCTTACAATAATCCAATACTAACCTGGACAAGGCGGCAGATTACAGTAAACGTCATCATTATCGAGCCCCACACAGACTCTCCCGCCGAACTTAGGCTCAGGCGCGGTGCAGGTGCGTCGTCGCGACTTGATAGCGATGCCGCACGATGCCGAACATTTGGACCAGCCCGCCCAACCCGACCAGCCGCCGTGCACTGTGCAGTTCGTAACTGATATGCTGGCGCCTGGGGGACAGTGTTGAAGGTTAGTTTACGAAGTAGTTTTAAAGTCTAGATTTAGAAGAAGTTACCTATTTTCCAAACTCATGTCTTGAAAAATGATTTGCGATCAACCAATCATGAAAGTTAACGTGACATTTTAACAACAGATTTACTTGATCTGATGAAACTAAATTTTTGTGCAGCATCGTACACTTTAGAGACAGTCCACTATAAGTTAGTCTATTTATTTATTTTTTGTAACTTGATACTATATCAATATGTATAGGGTACCCTACATAGGCATTTATGAAACGTGAGAAGATAGGTGCAAATTACAAAACCAATCCATGTATATACCAATGTAACAAAAAAACTATAGTAAGATCTGTCATGGGACTAATGGGTTGTGTAGGACTTTTTGTAGTAGGTACCTTCACAAGTTTGGCCGCCATAAGCCGGTCGAGGGTTGTCACAGCGCCGCGTGCGACACATACACATGTCGGGCTTGTTGTCGTCGTACAAAGACACTGATGTACCGTCCTGCATGCATGGCTCCCATTCCGACCAGGATGACCAACCGCCGTCCACTGTAACAATAGGAGACTATTTGAAGTTGCTCTCAATTTACATTACGGCCGACGTATCTTGGCGAGTCCGAACTTCTAGCAGAAGGCTGCGCAGTAACATTTTTTATGAACCAAATGGTGATGAGACGAGTGTGAGAACATGCGCGAAAGTTCGGGGAGCCTATGTTCAGACTCGCCGTATCTTGATACGTCGGCCATATTGTAATTAACGCAAGAAAGACCCGTAAGCGCTTGAATTTTCAATGCCTAAATAAATGAAGGAAAGAAGTCTATCGCCTAGAGACTATTTGAACTGGGAGCTTAGTTGATATTTCTGTTATTTCTCGGTTATCACAGCCGCGTTTAATTAATGTTGATTTTTAGAGTATCTGAATGTTGTCGGCGAAGGTATGTTTTCTATAATTATTTATTAAACTATTTATGTACACACAAATAAACAAACAAGAAGAAAGGAACAGAAAAATACGTACAAAGGTGATGCTTATTCCTAAAGAAATCTCTTCCAGCATATCTCCGATAGGACACAGATTATGTAACCGTTAATGAGTTCCTTTACGCAAGACAAAACGCTGACTGATTTTTGAGAGTAATATAGTATAATTACATATGTCATTTGCCGTGTGTATACGTTCAGAAACGTCCCTTCAAATAATAATTACTTTATTTTATCAACTAAATCTTACCCGGTGCATCAACAGCCGCACAAGCACCCGTAGCCTGTTTAAACGCAGGATCTCCCAGACGTCCGGCAGCCGGCACGCACTGCTCCCTCGCATCGTCCCATCCACAGTGCGGGTCTCCGGCGAGCACGCAACCGGACCGGCTTGTGTACCGGGCACAACGAGCGCCGGTGATACGGAAGACGCCGACTTCGCCGCCTATGTAGACTGACATCTGGAAAGAGAATTGTGACTGTTATGGCTGGTTTACACAGTGCGAGCTGCTGACTAGACAGTAGACAGCTGCTCGCATTGTGTACTCGTATGTCAGTAGCTCGTTTGCCTTGGCTTTTTTCATTATAAGAGTAGCTGCCTTGTCTCTTAAGAGTTATGTGCTGGAGTAGTACTGGAATCGTGCAATGTCGATTCAACGTGATTTAATTTTAGCTTTGAATTAGAAAATGCTTGTAAAAAAAATTATAAGTGGCGAACTACTGCCGAAAGCGTCCGAACGATGCGAGTGATGTGCAAGCTGCTGCCATGCGAGTGATGGGAGGAGGCGAGCAGGAGAGTCCAACTCGGAACTGCGAGTATCTCGTATGATACGTCCACACAGTGCAAGTTGCTGCACTGCAGCTACTCGCACGCAAGCGCGCACCATGTAAACTATCCATTTAGAATGATCAAGTTTGTTTCGGTGTTTATTCTACGAGTAGTCGGATAAGAAACTCGATGTTTCGTATCTGACTACTCTCCTCATCTAGTAATTTATTATCATTTATCCATTCAACGGACCGTAACGCGGATCTACGCGAGACACAATGGCTTCTTAATTGTTTTGTAATTACAACATCCAACCGGTTAATAAAGGTTTTGAAGATAAAGTAATTGGAAATCGAATTTGCATTGGCTTAGCAGTATTCCGTCTTTCAGCTGAGATGATGACGATACATTAAATATTCACATAGATTAGATATATATGTTACGGCTAATATCCGAAGTGCGGCTACACCTAGTTTTAGCCGGTTAGAACTAGGTGTGTTGTGTAGTCACAGTACTAACCTAACCTAACCTACCTTTCAGCCCACACCTAGTTGTAGCCGGCTAAAACTAGTTGTAGCCGCACTTCGGGTTTTAGCCGTAACATATACAAGGTGTAACATAATTAACGCACAACCTCTTAAGGGGTCATTGAACACATCATTATAAATAACTTTTACTATGGGACCAAACCTGAAATAGCAAAAAAAATCTGCTGCTCCCTACATTTACGTTCGCATAACTCGTCAAAATGTAGGGAACAGCAGATTTTTTTTTTCGCGATTTCAGGTTTGGTCCCATAGTAAAAGTTGTTCATAATGATGAGTACAATGTCTCCTTAAGAGGTTGTGCGTTATTTATGTTACATCTTGTATATATTTCTCCACTTTCTCTAGATTGAGGAATATGTTCGAATATACTCTTCTGTCTGAGCAGAGTTGTAATTTTTGAACTGCCATTGTAGCTTTCAGAAGAAATCTGGTATTACCGGCTAAAACCACTTTTGGTTCCAGCATCGTTTTTAGAACCTTCTGGAGCCTGCAGAGTAAGCCTACTTATTTTTTACATTCATTGCTACAAATCAGCTAACATTTTAGGAAACACAATCACAAGAAAATACTCACAGTATCCTTAACAAACTGCATAGTCAGCACCTCAAAGCTGTTATTCTTCCCGTTAAGTTTCCACCTCTCGACCAAACACGCGCCATCCAACTTTGGCAGTACAGCCAATTTCAGCACGTTACCAGCCTGAGTTGCCACGTACAAAACGAGTTGCTTCTCGACGTTCTTAGCGTTTGTGACGTCAACTGTGACGTGTGTGAACCGCTCTGACGTCACTTTGAAGACTGGTTCTCCGGAGACAGGTTGTACTGATTCGTACATTAAATGGTAGCGGTGGTATTCTATTGCTTCGTGGATTCTGTGGGATGAAGTTTATTTTGCAAAAATAAACAGGGTACTTTTATGTCTACTGTTAAAGTACGGTGTATCGGTCAAAACAACTCACGATGAATGTTGACACCTTGGGATATTTCATTTAAAATTCATCAAGCGAAAATATTTGTTGATGTAGCCTAACGAGGTACTAGCCGAATCAAAGAGATTCGAAATCTTCATGAAACGGTATTGATTCTTACCAAAACAATTATAAGGTTCAAAATGGCATTACGTCCGCATCCGGAAATATTTTTGTGTACCTAAAGCATCTACGCAATAAAAATCTTTAATTGATTCATTCATTGACGGACAACGCACAGCATAAACCGCTGGGTCTAGAAGCATGAAAGTCTGCACAAGAGTTCCTTATAGCGAAGGTGAGCACTCAGGAACGATTTCTGAAATTTCATCCCCTAAAGGGATGCGTCTTTTTATTTATGGGAAATCTCATTCAGCACACGGCTTGTAGGACGGCGGCGGCAGAGGACAGGGTGTTGTGGCGCAGCCTGGAATAGGCCTATGTTCAGCAGTGGACTGCAATAGGCTGAGTTGGTGATGACACGGCTTGTAAATAAATGAAGACTTAGATTTACTGACCTAGAGTCAGGAACACATTTGAAATGGTCCCTAGCTTGCTTAGAAGGCGATCGTGGTTCCCACGTCGATGTGGGTCGGTCCTGCACTTTGTAGGGACCTTCGAAAGCAGCGTGGATATCCGACATGCTGTAGATACATACTGCACTGCCAACTATGCTGTTCCTGTGGAAGAATAAAGGTTATAATAGCGATTAGCATAAGCATAACATAGCATAATCAGCCTATAATGTTCCCACTGCTGGGACACCACGCGGGCCCAGTGCGGGTTAGTAGATATCACATGTCTTCGAATTTTTGGTTCTAGGACATGCCGGTTTCCTCACGATATTTTCCTTCACCGTTTTGAGAGCAGTGGTAATGAAATTATTTACACAAAGTAAAGCGCCTGCCTGGGTTCGAACCCACGACCTACAAATCGTAATTCGGGGTCGTTACCACTGGGCTAGCACTGCTCTAGCCAATCATAATTATTTAAACATCATTCTGTCTTCATCATCTTCAAACTATTGACAGAAACAGAACAATGTTTTAAATTCATAACATAACACCACGCCTTGTTTCCCCGAAGGGTTGGGCAGAGGTGTACCTATAGTACACCTCACCTTGCCCGACATGGGAATCGAACCCAGGATTTCATGATCAGCAGTTGCGCTTGCGACCACCAGGTCAACGAGGCAGTTTTAAATTCGTTTAGCGCTAAACGTATTTAGTGATATGTGGTTCGAGCAGGCCCAAAAGCTTTTTATATGGATTAGTAATTTCACCTCCTGAAGCAAATGAATCCAAATTCAGCCGGTGTTTTTCGTTACGATACAAGAGAAAACATAAAAAGGGTCTAAATCCCGCAACTGAAGTGCTAAGTAGAAATTAACTTACGCGGGTGTAGTGAATGTAGCAACAAGTATCTTCTCTTGCGGCAGATACTCCACGCTCTGCACCTCATCATAGTGGAACGGCACGTCTCCTGGCACTGAACACTTCAGCCGAGCCTTGAGGAAAGTGCTCCAGCTTTCCTTCATCACCAGGTAGCCGCCAGGGTCGTTCTTACAGACGCGCGCGATTCGGGAGTAGATTATCTGGATGAAAATAGTATGTTGTTAACTTGGAAAATGTTCTGAAACACCAGCCGGTGGAAAGAATTTCCAGTGCCTACATTTTAGGATATGGATGATACAGAATCTAACAAAGCGGATTATATAAGAGTATAATATTGATCCAGAAACACATCAATCAATCTGCCAGCCTTTTCCCAACTATGTTGGGGTCGGCTTCCAGTTTAAGCGGATGCAGCTGAACACCAGTATTTTACATGGAGCGACTGCCTATCTAACCTCCACAACCCAATAACTGGGTAACACGATACCCCTTGGTAAGACTGGTTGTCAGACTTTCGGTCTTCTGACGACCCGTAATGACTATCAAAGATCTATAAATGACAGCCGGGACCAACGGCTTAACGTGCTTTCCGAGGCACGAAGGAGTTTCGGTATGTAAAGATGGTCACCCATCCACGGACCAACCCCGGCAAGCGTAGCTTAACCTGATGGATCGCCCCGTGCGGCTGTTATAATATAGCCATAAGCTCCTCCAGCTGACCAGCTGATACGGGCTGATCCAGAAACACATATTGCACATAAAAACAATAGCGGGGAAGAGGTTATGGGCCCAGTAGGTATACGCTTCTTCTGCGACAAACCCCAAATAAGTTAAGCCAAGGCTCTCATGTTCAGTAGGTGCTATAAGGACTATTCTTGCTTGCAGTGGTCATCGTGCGCACTAGTTTTTTTTTCACGGTGTTCAGTTCCAAGTTTCTCTGATAGTCAGTGATAGGAATAGTAGTGCTAATTTGCCTAAACTTCGAGGAAGGAAGTAACATGGAGTAGATAAGACCTCCTCTAAAATCCCGGAATAATTTTAATGACGTTTAAATCCCGGTATTTAAAAACCACGAATTATTTATTGGACTTTATTTATAGATATATATAATACTCTTTACTATGTACACCATAAAAATTACATATATAAATGTGTGTGTGTGTGTGTGTGTGTAACCCTAAAAAATGTTATGATTTTTCAAATCAATAATTTGTAACTACAAATAAAGTCCGATAAAAAATTCGTGATTTTTAAATCCCGGGATTTAAACGTCATTAAAATTATTCCGGGATTTTAGAGGAGGTATTATCCACTCTATGTTACTTCCTTCCTCGAAGTTTAGGCAAATTAGCACTACCTATTCCTATCACTGCTGATAGTACATATCCCTATAGGATTGGCCAATACCTTGTAACTCTTAATAATAAGTGTAGCTATAACATAGGCAATTGATTATAGAAACGGTTTTAAAACCGTTTCTATACCTAACCTAAGATTAATGTTAGGTTGAATTGATATTTAGTTAGGTACAGACCTAGCTAGCAGATAGCTTACCTACTTTTCATGACGTAACTAAATATTAGAAAAAAAAAAACTTTTTTCAAAAAAAAAAAACAACAGACTTCCAAATAACACTACAAAGTGAAAAATAACTTTAATTTTGGAAGTTGGTGTCTTTTAGCTTTTGCCAACAGTACATATCAAATTAGTAGGAAGACAATTGACAAATAGGCAATGACGACATAATGAGGGTCATAACCTTTCCCGTTGCAAGATATACATATGTCACTATCACATCAAGATGGGACACTTTTCTTGTTAACACTGGAGGGTCCCTAATATAAGTACCAGATTAACCTAATTTCTTAAGCAAGGGACTGTGGACTGTCGTTACGGGACATGTAATATAGAAACAGTACTGAGTGGTCAATAAATTGCTGGTTTCAACAGAGGAAACGGTCTCCAAGTCAGTGCTCAATCACTCAGTTGCATTGAGCAACAAGTTGAGTTTGTCTTTTGAGTCTTGAAACAGGGAATAGTGTTTAGCAGTTGTTAACATCACGCCTGTAATACCCGAAGGGTTAGGGTTAGGGTTAGGGGGCCCGAAGGGCAAAGGTACACCTGTAGAACACCCACATTTCGCCAGTCATGTTTAAGTAAAATAAGAGAAAGAATTCATCGAGGTACTACTATAATAGCAGATTAGTTTTTTAAAGATACAAAATACAAAAATTATTTATTTTCATAAAACAAATAGTACACAAATTCTAGAATTCTCTGACTCCTGCGCTAGTTACAAACTGTGTTGCAGGAGCCAGTGTCCTCCCGTAATAAAAAGACATAAAGTTGTGTTGTTTTATGACAACACAAAAAACATTGAAAAAATAAATAAAAGGTAACAAAATAGTCTAGATTCTTTTTGATGAAAATGATGTACAAACTAAGAAATTACAAAAAAAAAAAAAAAAAACGTCTCTTGTCGGAGGAGCTCGTGGCTAAATAATAACAGCCGCACGGGTCGATCCATGAGGTTAAGCTACGCTTGTCACGGTTCTTGATATAGCGGCAACAGAAATACACAATCTGTGAAAATTACAGCTGTCTACCTATTACGGTACATGAGATACAGCCCGCTGACAGACAGACGGACGGACAGCGGAGACTTAGTAACAGGGTTCCGTCTGGCACCCTTCGGGTACGGAACCCTAAAAAGGTTTAAATTCAAGTCGCAATATCATTACAATCACACGACAGCGACAATAATTGTGAAAAACTAGTCAAAAGAGGTAAATTTGACGAATGAAGACTGGAAGGATTCACTTGGATCACCGGCATGCGCATAGTAACGAGACAGCGCAAGCGAGTGACAGCTAGTATGAGGAAGATATACGTTGCTCGTTTCGATGAACCGCTCTAGTAAGTTCTAAATGATGTCACCAACTTACCTATTTCACCAAAAAACCTTTCCTGACCCTATAAGCTTACCTTCCCACAATTCATGAACTCCACAGCCACCTCCCTGAACACGAAGTAGACAAAGCGATCATCTTCGAAGCTGCCCACAAACTGGGGCTCGTTCAGCCAGTTCAGGTCGTACTGGGTTGTGCGGAGCATTCCTAAGTCGTGATTGGCGGCGCCTTGGCTCCTGCGAACAATAGTAATAATAATTCCTTAATTTGCCAGGTAACTAAGGCCCATAGATAAAATACACAAATAATATTACAAAATAACAACATTACAATACTATGATGATATTTTCAGGAGACGGTAAGGACTTCAATAAAGCTGGTTTCTTTGGCGTATCCCCAACCGTTTAAAACCACCGAACGAAGAGTTTTGGGGGCTTAAAGGCATTGCTTTCACCACGAGACTCATGAGTTTTTGTTAGTTATCATTGTCAGATCCTAGCTTAATAACTCGACTGCCGGAAACGTGGATCTACGCGAGACCAGGGATTGAAAAGGTTCTTAAAATACCGGTATAGAACCGGTATTAAGTGGTTCCGGGTACAAGAACCCGAACCGGAACCGGAACCTAAATTGGAACCTATAAGAACCTTTATGTTACCGGTTCTTCAAAGCAAGTCCGAATGCCCTTTACTCACACAAATGCATAATGTCTCTAATTGGGCGAAACCAGGAAGGGGTGTAGTTTGTCACTAGCTGCGCTCGCGCTCCCGCAGAAATATTTTCGCGGAAATATTTTGACTCCACTGTACCTACGAGCGGCCGCCGCGCGGGTGAAAAGGACTACCTTTTGCTGACTGTAAATACTCAAGTATGTCGATATAACACCTAGTCCTGAGACATGGTTTAATATTCTTTAATTATTTTGTAATCAGTTGAGAAAAAATTTGATTTCTCCCATCATGCTCGTCATCGTCGTTGTGGTGCAAAGCACAATCTTTACACTCTATTATTTGTTGTTTTGCAGTATTTGCAGTCTTAGGTTGACATTTTTCTTGAAAATTTCTTCTAAACAATTGCTTCAAATTTAGAGGTAACTCTTGCTCTTGGAGTTGAGTGTCTGTATCTGTATCGGTCACAATACGGGCATGTTTTGTTCCTGAAAGTAAGATACCAAATATAACCAACGTGTAATTGGAATAGCGTAATACCTCGGCGGTAGTACCGTAACCCATGTAACTAAACAACCATAAAACACTGTCCACACATGTTAAAACAAAATAATAATAATTTATATTAAAAAACCCTCCTTTTTAATAATATTATCTAAGTGAATACAATACGATGAAACTTACCTTTGTCCATTTTATATTAATGTATTAACAGTAACTGTAGATTATATAAACCACTAATAATAATTACTGACAATATTTGCTGACACTGTTCAGTACAGACTTCCACTCGCCAATAATTCGAAACATATCCCATCTTTCTTAGAGAACCTTTAAATCGGATGATACGGAAGCGGTATATTGGAACCTTTATTTGGAACCAGAACCAAACCGGAACCTGAATCGGAACCGTACCGAAAAGAAGAACCTTTTTAAGAACCGAAATGAAGAACCTGAACCCAAATTCGTACCGGTTTTCAATCCCTGCGCGAGACACAGTGGCTTTTTGTTTCTGTAATTACGTCATACGAAAGGTTTAAAGGGCTCAGTGGTGGCATTATGTTTAAGAAGTTATAAATTACGAAGTACCTAATCTTTTTTCATAACTAAATCTTGGCCCATGGGGGGGACAAGTGGTTTATAATTTACGTAGAACATCAGTTTCATAAAAATTAGTTAGGTGAGCGACCTAATTCCAATTGGTTAAAATATTTAATTTTTAGTTTTATTCGAACATTCACAAATTAAAATATGGCGTCGAAAAATTCATCCGCATCGCTGTCGACTGATACCTAATGTACCCAGGAGACTGGCGGCATTGCCACGTTGTATGGAAATGCTTATCCTCTGGCCAAGGTAAATGCCAGCCCTTGGGTCACGGGAAATGTCAACCAGCCGTTTCGAGATTGGTTAATAGGTATCAAAATGAATTAAATCGAAACAAACAGTAAATTAATAATCCCTATTTCCGTATCCCTATCTAATATTCAGTACAAATCTAAAAACAGCGTTAAAGGTGGAGTTAATCTAATCAACGCTACTAGGATTGCGAAAACAGATAATAACTAAAATGACTCGTCACCGATACAAGGACGACAATCGATATCAACTAATAATTTACTGACCCATATATCGATATCAAATTAGAGCGGTGCCACATAGTCGTTACGTTTCTGACACTACTAATCTATTATAGTAGAAATGTGTTTACGACTTGGAACACTAGAGCACTATAAAATCCGCATGTCAACTGATTCTAATTGTTTCTGCATCGCTATAATTTCACTAACTAACAGAGAGGGAGGACTGTTTCCAATGGTCTAAGACGAAATGTTCTGAAAGTACCCAGTAGCCTAATAAATGAGAAATGATTTCTACCGCTTCTTACGAACTTGCAAGACGAAGAGCCTGGCGCGTTGCCATGTTTTGAAAGTAAGTGGACGCCTCGTGTACCTGTAACTTTTTACCAGACTGTCCCAGAAGGAGGGTAATGTTTTTCGAGAGTATGTATCAGCGGTGAGGTGTCAATTTTTGTAAGAGAGAAGCCGAAGCGAAGCCGGTAACTTTTTTGGCAATAGTAGATACTACTGACTGTGCCATTTTCCAATAGCGGTACAGTTGCTGACGCGAATCTCCGAAAGGAAGCCGGTAGGAATCGTGTTATATGGTGCTTTCGCCACTGGTATGTATGTATGTCTATATCTTCGCCACGCTCTGTTCCCTCTGTTGCTGGATTTTAACATATGATGTGTCGTTAGATTCGTCTTAATTACGTATTATAATATTTATATTTAATATTTAATATATTTAATATTTATTTTTATATTGCATCTGCAACTACAAACAAAAACTAAAAAGCTTGAAATAAAGCAAATTATTTGAAAAAACAAAAAAAACCGACTGTAAAAACACAAAAGAAAAGAGAAAAACAAGCATTATTTTTATTATCTACTAGCTTTTTCCCGCGGCTTCGCCCGCGTGGATGTCGGTTCACCGGGATAAAAAGTAGTATCATGTGTTAATCCAGGTTATAAGATATCTGTGTGAAAAATTTCATCCAAATCCGTTCAGCCATTTTTGCGTGATTGAGTAACAAACATCCAAACATCTTCACAAACTTTCACATTTATAATATTAGTAGGATAGGATTGAACTTTGTTTTTTGTAAGGTATTGCAGGCGAGACAAACTAATAAATGGAAATATATTTTTTTAATGTTTTGCTTTTCTGTATTTCGAAACCAAGCAAGTAAAATTGGGACACAGCAATTCAGCAAATAGGTAAGAAAGACGTTTAGCCCCGAACGAATTCTTTTACAAGGAGCTCAAATACTGTTGCATGATAATATTTATCTTCGGTGCAGATTAGCTAACTTCGGTATCTTCCTACTTACTTACATTTCATTTAAATAATATGAAGGCTATTTTCACACATAAAACATTCACAATTTGTTTACCTGCAAATAGCTGTATCTGAGCTGGCGAAGTCAGTGGGAGTACCAGCGTAGTACTCCCCGTTGCTGGCAAGGAGCGCAGTCACGTTGGATTGAGGGTTGTAGGGACAGTTGGCAACTCCTGTCACCCACTCTGTTACTGTTCTTATTGACTCGATCTGGTGGACGAAAAAGTTTAAAGAATGAATGAATGAAATGCACCGACCCCAGCGTGCTTTGATCAGAATCGAATACTCGAATGAACCCAAAGATTCACACTAGACCCTGGAGCCTCATGTTTCATGGGGCTACAGAGACCATTGTATATGAAGGAGTAGATCGGGGGGCGCGGTAATGGTAGGGAAGACGTACCCTTAGGATATGGAAGGATTATTAGAGCCGTACCGGGTATGCACCCTAAAGTAAGCAATGACGAAAAAGTTTGAAGTAAGTAGTAATATTTGATGTAGATGATTCTGGAAAGATTTACATATAAAAATTCTTACTACAACAATAATACTGACATGACGGCTGATAGAAATGGATGGAAAAAGGCATTTTCTAATGAATTGTGATATTGGCTGGAGGATAATGTTTACCAGCCAGTTGACAAGCAGTAGACTGCTGAGCATAGGCTTTCATCACCGTCTTTTACGACAGCCACAGATAGGTGCTTTTCTCTACAGTGGGACCAAACTTTGTACTTATGTAGTATTTCTTTGTAAATTGTAGAAATATGCAATCATTTCTTGGATTATTATAAAATCGTCTCCTTATTTCTTTAACATGTTTTCCAGAACTAGATAAACTGGCTTGCACACCGAAAGTGTTAGATAAACATTTAATGTGTACCTACATACAAATTCGATTTCAATATTCAAATATTCTTTACATACACTCTACGGCAGCACGCCTTAAAATAACAAGCAAGATTTGAGCGCAGTGTCTTAAAGACTACTGCGATACCGGTTGCTCGTTCGATATTATTGTCGTGCGGAACAATATTTATTTGTCCCACAGATAGTTGTTCCGAATCAAGTTGTTTATGTACTTGACATTATCTGTTCCCGCAACTTCTTTTGGGAACAAACCCCCCGAGATACACTTGTGGGTTCAGTTTTGGAAAATCATTGTGTACACCTTCTATCTCTTCATCCTCATCATCTCCAGTGGCGCTCGGCTGCCGAAAATACGGATCTACGCGAGACACAATGGCTTTTTAATTAATTCCGTAATTATGGCGTACGAAAGATTAATCGTTTGAAGATGACAGACACAGAATGATGTTAGTGAGAAAAAAAGTTTCATTAAGTAAACCTACCTCTCGCCAGCTGCAAACAGGGCTGAACGCGTGAGTTCCACAGGCGAACAGCTTATGACCATGCAGCAACAGCACTTTGATGTAGTTACGACAGTCACGTTCAGTCTGTCCCTTCATTTGGCAAAGCTTTGTCTTGTCGGACGAAGCCAGCCAATCAGCGCGTTCTAACACGCCTAGACCTCGAAGTGATAGTCGGTAGAGGGCATCCCTAGGAAAAGAGAAAACAATTATTTTAACTCGAAGCTTTGTATGTCCTTGGGGACCGGAACTTTAATTGTTGCTAAGGACTAGCTTACTTCTAAAGATTCAAATCCCATTTCTACTCCTGCAATATATTTCGTGAAACCGCAAATCAATCGATATAACCGAACTATCCATTATATCATTCTTGAACAATTAGCCGACGGTACGCACGAACGCGAAAATAACGCGGCGGGATGTTATCGCGCACTAGATTTTCAACGCTCTGCTTAGCACCGAGAGTTGAAAATTCAACAGTCTATTTTTTCCACGCGTCGGAATGCACTCTGTTGGATTCTCAATGCTCGGGTCAACGCCGAGAGTTGAAAATCCAGTGTACGATAAAATCCCGCCGCGTGCGTACGTCGGCTTAGTCTATCAGTATCTATCTATAGTTTCGCTTGTTGTACATATATTAACAATAATGATTAAGGTACTTAATTCCCCATTTTCACAGAATAGAGATTACTTAACCATAATGTTCAATTGTTTTAACTCTGTAGTACTTAACAACTTTCGTGTTTACAAATTTTACAATGCAAATATACAAGGTGTAATTTTAATCACTGTTAACCTCTTAAGGGGTCATTTTGCTCATCATTATGAACAACTTTTACTATGGTATTTTACTGGTGTTCCCTACATTTTGACGAGCTATGCGAACATAAATGTAGGGAAGAGCTGATTTTTTTCGCGATTTCAGGTTTGGTTCCATAGTAAAAGTTGTTCATAATGATGAGTACAATGACCCCTTAAGAGATTAACACTGTTTAAAATTACACCTTGTATAGGTATCATTTTAATCCAGCATAATCCCATAATGATGACGAACAGATAGGATAGCTAACACCAATTGCGTACATTGTATCCTTGAATGACTTAGAGGGCAATAAATTAAACAAATCCATCCAATATTTCCACATTTAATGTTATCGCTGACGACATTGAACATTTTTATCTATAGGCGAACTCGCGTAGACTGCGCGGCGTCAAATTGTACAAGTATGTGAAAAAAATGCAATTTCGCTTGCATTCAACATTGTTTTCACACACAACCTCGTAATCTAATCACCTAGATCAAATTTTAAATATCTAGGAAATATACATAGTTACACAAGCAGTAGTTAGAATAAATCGGAACACATGTAAGTAACCGTATACTATTCGATTGTCGCAGGATCGGATATCAATGCTGCGCCGTCGTAATCGATAGGGTACCGATAGAACGGTATCGAAATGATTCATGTATTGAGTGTGGTCGCGTGTATTTACTACGTGGAGAATGGAGTAAGATTTCGTAATGAGACAATTAATGAAATAATTAGAACTGTATCGAACATCGTAGAATAAAATTCATAAGCTGAAGTAGCCAGCAATGAGCTAATTAATAAGGGCTTAGGGAATTCATAAACGATTAAAACAGGAGTATTGTTCAAAGCACCCTGGGTGGACAGAAAGCCGGGCTGTTTTGCAGAATTTGCTGACTGGCAAATCATTTCATAACTAAAAATATTTTTTGGCTAACACGGGAGTAAAAATATATCCAGCAATGTTTTCCAAATGCCTGATATTATGATACAGGAAGACGACATTATGACATTATAATTATAAATATTAGACCATAATAACTGTCAAATTAGAACGATGCAAGCCAATAAACCCAACATAAACGATTGTTTATACATTAAACTTCACACATTTTGGTACTACGATGGACGCGTGCCTTGATGCGTGTTTGGAAAGCACATGAACAAACAAAATGGTTTTATAGTTGAGCCAAACGTTCCCGGCACACATATTGACACTATGTGGCAAACACTGGCACTTCCTGGCGTTTCATCTATGCCGCTTCGTTTGTGCCACAGATAGGGCTGCCTTTACTGTTGCTATAGCGGGGTTTGTTCAGAATTTGGGCATTAACTTAAATTTTATCGTGACTTACAGAATCACAACCAAAATCTTTATCTTGTAGCTCCTCGATCCGAATATACTCGTACAATACACTGCTTTCTTCGCTTTGCCATCTAAATCCATTCCGTCTAAGAACACGAAAAATCAAGTAACTAACTCTAAAAGAAACCGTACGTAAAATACGCGCTTTAACGTGGAGTTCCGGACACCAGCCCGTCTTACCAATTACTATACTGCAGGGGCGCAGCCTTCATACAACCCGATTACTATCGGCTTCCCTTCGAGCTTCGGAACCACCACTCTTCTTAATGTCTACTATTGCCAAATAATATGGTACACCTGCGTGTGTAACTGTGTAGCACACCACATTACATATATTTAATACGAGTTTAGTACAGTCATCAGATTAAAAACATTACAAAAATCCCTGCAATTTTTTGTCCGAGTTTAAGAAAACTGACTGTTCTTTGACTTCCCTCTAATGATAATTGTAGCTGCGCCACTGCTATATTGTATTTAATTAATTACCATTAACAAAAAAAAAAACTATGTATCGCAAAACCGTAAAGTAGCATCGAGATTTCTAAAAAAATTTTTAGAAGCCACATTTTTAAGCATTCTTCCAACCTCCCGAGACGTTGGCAACCCTATAGTTGAACCGTATCCATAGATTATAACTGTAAGTGTTAATAGACAATCGTAATAACACTTTGCTAACATTCGTCTTAATATTGAAGAAATTCTCGAGTTCTCGACTTTCGATTCACGTGTTACTGTAATTAGGAGGTATTGGGGTCACGAATTCACGATAATAATGTGGTAAAGAATTCCTGCGGTATGATTTTAACTCAAGTTACTAATTGAGAGATTCTGCATAACCATCAAGACTTTATAACTTGAAAGGGTAAGGTAAGGGTAGTTTTCGACGCCATATTTTTTTTAAGTTTTAGTTAGTTTAGGATATTATATTTTTATGTCAATATTCTTTTAGTAAATAAATACTTACAAAGGGTAAGCAGACGTCTGACTACCACGTCGTTTACAAAAGTTGCCATTTAACAAGCACGAGTGCTGCCGTTTCGCCGCCATAAGTTAAATTAGGTAGATAAGTTTGGATTAAACTTTCTGGCAGACCATTCAAATTGCCTTCCCTTTTTAAAAGGGGCTTGTGGCTAAATAATAACAGCCACACGGGTCGATCGAAGATAAAGCAAAGCTTGCCGCGGTCGGTTCGTGGATGGGTGACCATTCATTACATATCGAGACCCCTCCGTGCCTCGGAAAGCACGTTAAGCCGTTGGTCCCGGCTGTCATTCGTAGATCTTTGACATACGTTACGGGTAATAGTCAGAATCCCAAAAATCTGACAGTCAGTTTTACCCAGGGAAGGGGTATCTTGTTATCTTAGTAACTGGGTTGTGGAGGTTAGATAGGCAGTCGCTCCATGTAAAATACTGGTATTCAGCTGCATCCGGTTAGACTGGATGCCGATCCTAACACAGTTGGGAAAAGGCTAGGCAGATTGATCCCTTTTTAGGATTCCGTAGTTAACAAGGAACTCTTGTAGTTACGCCATGTCCGTCTGTCTGTCCGCAGCTTAGCTCAGAAACTCTTAGTACTAGAAAGTTGTAATTTGGCATGGGTATACATATGAATCGCGCCGACAAAGTCGTAAAATAAAATCTTGAATAAAAAAAAACTTTTTAGTCTGCCTCTCCTATACGTAACGTGGGGATGACTTTTTTTTGTAATCTATCCCATGGTGTGGGGTGTCGTTGGATAGGCCGTTCAAAAATATTTCGGATGTGTGAAAACTTTTTAATTCAGGGATCCAGGGATTTTTGTCAAGTGATGCCCAGCTAAATGGTTGTTTTTATATATGTGAAAAAATTCACGGCAATACTAAGTTACAAGTTAAAACAATCACAGCTAAGTAGGCTTTACGAGTTAGCGAGTAATAGTCGGCCACCTTACATTTGCAGTTGGAATGTTTGAGAGAACATGTTTTTCAACTACAATGTTAAGTTTTTTAGTTGGGATAAATTCATCCCAACTACGGATCCCTTTATTGTGATTGGTCCAACACGCACTTGGCCGGTTTTTTTGTTTTAAAATATATTAGGTAGATATAAGTGACTAACCAAAAATAAAGACTACTTTACTGGCACTGAGAAATTGGAAATCGGTTCCACAATCTCTCACTTGGCAACCTCTCAGACCAGTACACCTAACCAAGACGATTACTAAGTGTTTCTAGATCAAGAATAATTTAAAGAAGACCTAGAATCTCCCTTCCCTAAATGGAAAACGAGTTCCTATGTTCACGATAACTTTGCAATGTAAAATAACTGCTTAAGCTATTGCAATTTTCAGATCGAGTTTAAGATAATAACAGTACCCGAGTTGAGCAGGATCAATGAATCTCTTGTCGGTCTTGATTCGAAATAACGTGGCCGGAGTTACGGTTTAGGAATTAGGTATGGTAGAACCTGAAATGGGCTTAGATGAGGACTGTAGACTGCTTAGAACAGGACGATTAGTTCTAGAGAAATGCTGCCCTGGTTTTACTTGTTTTAAGATATGAAGCCAATGAGCGGATTTCACCAACGAAACTTAATGCGATCAGCACATACCTACAAGGTGTAACAGGATGATTGACATTCCTTTAAACCACGTAAAGAGAATCATGTTCTTTACCCATATAAGAAAAATCAATCAAATACAATGATTACTTTAGCCACAGGAAATTATTTTTCATTTTCTTATTTTTCAACATGATGTAGATCTGAGTCCGTAATAATAGGTAAACATTGCCGCCGCCGCGCCCCGCACCCCGCACCGCTGGTCAATGACTTTTCGTAGATAAAGCGTGTTTACTTTTTATAGTTGATTTTGCTATTTATTTTGTTTGAAAACTGCATTTTTTAAATTTTCCATTATCTACTAATCTTCGTGTTTTAAAATGTTTCGATGGATTAGTACTGTGTTCATTTTCATTTAATGTCGTACATCCATAAACACGTTGTATAAACTACGTTCAAGAGCTGTCAGTGTCATTATTCCAAAGAAAATAATGACACTGACAGCGCTTAAACGTGGTTTATGGTTTATGTGCTGATCGCGTTCAGTTTCATTGGTGAAATCAGCCCTAATTTTCTATCTGCGAATTTTACCAATGAAACTGAACGCATTAAGCATATCTAAACCGCGTTCACGAGCTGTCAGTATCAAAATTGTTACGGAATATTGACACTGACAGCTCTTGGACGCGGTTTAGGAGTGCTGATTGTGTTCAGTTTCATTGGTGAAATCTGCACTAAATTAGTTATGCATAGTACTTGTAAATGACTGACTAGCTAGTTTCTTGATCCGTGGTACCGTCCACGCGATTTCGTAATTTCTTTATTAAGCCTTATCCCAACTAAATTAGGGTCGGCTCCCAGTCTAACCGGATGCAGCTGAATACCAGTAGTTTACAAGGAGCGACTGCCTATCTGACCTCCACAACCCAGTTACAGGGTAATACGATACCCCTTGGTAAGACTGGTTGTCACTTTCGGGCTTCTGACGACCCGTAACGACTGTCAAAGATCCACGAATGACAGCCGGGACCAACGGCTTATCGTGCTTTCCGAGGCACGGTTGGTCTTGGTATGTGAAAATGGTCACCCATCCGCGGACGAACTGCGGCAAGCGTAGCTTAACCTGATCGAACGACCCGTGCAGCTGTTAATACTTAACCACGAGCCCCTCACTAAGGTTGAATATCGCTTGCACGTCATAAAATACAAGGTCTATTTGTCTGTGTGACAGTTAGATAGTTTTAACTTTAGTGTGTTGTCTGAAATGACGTTGAATAAGTAGCAGCACTGAGATGACAGGTCCGGGCATCTGTCAAACGTGTCAAAGCGCCTATATTTTCTTTATTCGGGCGTGACTGGATGATGAAAGAATGATGAACGTCATCATATATTTTATATTCATTGTCGAAACGGAAAACCTCTTGTCAAAGTGGCGTCAACTGGTGGCGTTAATTTTCATGAAAACCCTTAGAATTGTTGTCAAGTGATAAAGCTATTACGAGGTCATACTGCTACAAGGAACTTTTGGCGTTCGAATGACGTTGACACAGAGGCGCTGTTGGTAAGTAAACATTTGTGCAATTATTTTGTGAAATGTCACTTGAAATTAGTTGAAGTGTACTCAAATAAATTTTAAAAATCAATCATCCGACTGCGTAAAAGTGAACTTTAAAATGATGCAAACAAGATACTTTACGCTCTAGGGTTTTTTAATTTTTTTTAATTTATTTTTTTAATTTTTTTATATTTTCGGATGCAATATACAGGTGTATTTGTATGCCTCATAATAATAATTATCTTCAACCTACCTAATTCCGAGTAATCCCATAAAACTATATTACTCATCAATATATCAATCTGCCTAGCCTTTTCCCAACTATGTTGGTGTCGGCTTCCAGTCTAACCGGATGCAGCTGAATACCAGTATTTTACATGGAGCGACTGCCTATCTGACCTCCACAACCCAGTAACTGGGTAATACGATACCCCTTGGTAAGACTGGTTGTCAGACTTTCGGTCTTCTGACGACCCGTAACGACTGTCAAAGATCTACGAATGACAGCCGGGACCAACGGCTTAACGTGCTTTCCGAGGCACGGAGGAGTCTCGGTATATAAAGATGGTCACCCATCCACGGACAACCTCGACAAGCGTAGCTTAACCTGATGGATCGACCCGTGCGGCTGTTATTACTTAGCCACGAGCTCCTCCTATATTTCTCATGTGCATGCCTAATTATTTATTCCGCTAATTATTACCCAGAGGTTAATGTTTAATGTAAATATCGCAATAATATTATATGTTTATTGGCCAATATCGATCCAGTTCGAACTTAATGATATAGGTTGTACTAATGACGTTTAATGACTGTTTACCACGTTTCATTACATAAAACTGACACGTACTGGCTGACCCAGTACGTATCTAGGTATTAACTTAATTAGATATAATGGCAGTTAAATACAGATGCCTTGAACAGAATTGGATCTATGTACAGTACATACAAGGGAACATACTGAAATACTGGTAAACACTGCAATTTATTGGTCATATGAACCGAATGCAATCCAAATTCCTTATTAAAATTACACTCAATCAACCTGCCTAGCAGGGGTTGGCTTCTAGTCTAACCTGATGGAAATAAATAGAAAGAAAGAAAAGAAATACTCCATGTTAAATACCAGTATTTAACATGGAGCGACTGCGTATATGAACTCCACAATACGATACTCCTTGGTAGGACTAGTTGTCAGACTTTCGGGCTTCTGACTACCCGTAACGCCTGTCAGAGGTCCACGAATGAGAGCCGGAAGGAACGGCAACACTTAACGTTCTTAGTATTTGTATTTCTACAGGACCTTTAAGACCGAAACCGCATGAGATTAAAAACGGTGACTAAAAATTCAGTTGGCTTTGAGTATACCGAAGTTCCCATAATCAGAACATATTATAAGTTAAATTTGTGAAAGATCAATAAAGACATTGAAATGTGTTTCAAATTAACCAGTTCCCAATAATTTATGAAGTCATTTGCGAGCCAAAAAGCCTTTTAAAAACACGTATTCATTGCTTACCGCGTCGGATATTGAAAAGCTCTCACGGTAAATAAATTGACCACACTTATAAAGTAAAAGCGGCCAAATGCGAGTCGGACTTGCACACGAAGAGTTCCGTAGTACAATATTTAACACTACATATTCGACCCTGAGCAAAAAACGCCGAAAAAACACGTTTCTTTTATGGGGACCGATTCCCTTTCATTTTTAACTTTATTTTATTTTGATTAAATATATAGATATGTAGAATACTTTTCCACCAACTGTACCAATATTGATCCACAACCCGCACTGGGCCCGCGTGGTAGATTACGGCCCACTCCCTCTCGCTGAGAGGAGGCCTGTGTCCCAGCAGTGGGAACATTATAGGCTGATTATGCTATAGAATACTTTTTATTATGTACACCAAAAGTAAGTAAGCGAGTAAAGTAGTAAGGGGTGGGGGGTGTAAGTATTACAGATATAATAAAAGTAGATAGATATGATAAAAGTAGAGATTTTACAAGGGGTGACACAATGGGCGGTCTTATCGCTAAGAGCGATCTTTTAAAGATAACCTTTGGGAGAAAGGAGAGACAGAGAAGAGAGAAGGGGAGGAGGGGAGCGTATTAAGTACTAGCTTCTGCCCGCAACTTCATTCGCGTGAAATTTCTTGTTCCCCCAACCTACCGCGTCGCATCTCATCACCCGCCCGCGCTATTACTTCGTTTTCGCTTAGCGTTTTTCCTGACTTTTTTCTTATTGCTCGGCTCCTGTGGGTCGCAGCGTAATGTTAAATAGCATATAACCTTCCTCAAAAATTGGGCTATCAAACGCAAAAAGAATTTGTCAAATCCGACTAGCAGTTCCAGAGATTAGCGCGTTCAAACAAATAAACAAACTCATCAGCTTTATTATTAGAATAGATGTGCTGTTATAGCGGCCAAAGTAGTATACACTCCTATTACGGTTCCAAAGATACAGCCCTGTGGCAGACAGACGGACGGATAGTGGAGCCTTAGTAATAGGGTCCCGTTGTCACTCTTTGGGTACGGAACCCTAAAAAAAAGTAAAACGGTAATTGTTAATTAAATCGAATGGCAGCGGTCCGGGCAGGCTAACAAGCTGTCGTGGAGATAACACTATCTTAGATCATAAGTTGAACAGGTGAACGACTGCATGTTTGAACAAGTTATTAGAGTAAGCACTACTATCGCATTAAAATGCTGTTAAAGTACGATAACGTTTTTTTAATGATTTATTCGTATGTGGTTTTGTAATTTGAAGTTTGTTGTGAGGTTTAAAATCATTATTATCTCTTTAAGTTATAATTTGTTTCATAATAATTTTAATGTCGATCATAATAATTATGATTAAATTAATACAAAAAGCTAAGGCGGGAGTTTAGTTCAGCAGTAAGTTGAAAGGAAAGTACAACAAATTAGAGAATAAGTTTTGACTTAGATCTTGATGTAATTTTTTCTTGGATGAATAATTTTATGTTCAAACCTAGGAATTTTGTTGTCTACTTGCATAACTCATTCTATTAGCATTCAAAAGCTTTTTACAGCTTTCAGAAACTCATTTCACTGTACCTATTATGGCAGTCTTATAAAGTTTTATTACTTCATATAACAGGTCTATAAGTTATATAAGTAAAACATAAAGTAAGCTTACTTACTGTATAATAAGTACTACATTATTCATGGACGTCCTATAACTCTACACGACGATAACTTTATCAATCGATTTAAGATTATAACGCCCCCACAGTTTACTAACCCACCATACTCGTAACACTTGAGAATTGCATCTATTTCCATTACGAGTCAATATGTAGTTACTATGTTTTAAGACTTCTTGAATCATCATTAATATTTAATTATTATTAAAACTAACCTAGTACTAAATTACTATTACTAACCATTTTAAAAATGTCTTTAACTATCTCGGGACCCTAAAAGATCCCGGACCTTTGGAAGGCGTTCGAGGTCGAAGCCAACTCGCAGAGGCCGCTGAGACAATTTTAAATGATGAGGAGGCACCAACCGAAGGTTATCCCTATATGCACTATGCAAATGCACTCAAGGACAACCCCCGGTTGGTGCAGGATTCTTCTAGGACATGGAAACAAAACATATTGAACTATGATTTGGATGGCTATAGTGGATTGGTTACCAAGAACTATGGAAAGACTATGTCCCCTGCCCGATCAATGTTATGTAATACATGGATAAAATGGCAGGGGGTGACTTGCACACTCAATAATGGGCCCCCGAAAACGGTTGCTAGCGGGGTACTATCTGCCTAATCCTTCATGGACACCAGGCGTGATGTTATTTATTTATTTATTTATTTAAACTTTTCACACTTAAAAAAGTACAAAGGCGGACTTAATGCCTTAGGCATTCTCTACCAGTCAACCAAGGGTGGTGAAGAGATTAGATGGCAGGTGCTCTGTTAGAAATGGAACAATTTGTACATAAATAAGTCATAAACTTATAATACACATACATACATATTTACTATAATATATATCTATATTATATACATATATTATATACAAATTCAAGAGAGAGAGGTTTTGAGATGACTCTACGCTATTTATTTTGAAAATAACTCCGCAATCTCCGCTTAAATGCATACCGACTGGTGGCCATCCTGATGTCAAGAGGTAGCGCATTCCAAAGAAGAATGGACTGAAAATGAAAGGAAGAATGAACAAAGTCAGAAGTATGAGAAGGACAGAGTAGGAGAAGATTGTTAGAAGAACGAAGATTCTTAGCGTGTGAAGAACATAGATATTGGAAGTGAGACACTAGATAAGAAGGAGGAGTGGGAGAGTTAAGAAGGGAGAAAAGCGTGGTCAAAGCACGCAAATTTCTTCTCTGGCGAATGGGCATCCATTTGAGCTCAGACCTGTAGCTCGACACATGGTCATATTTTCTGAGGTTGAATATGAACCGGATACAATTGTTAAGCAGTCTGTCAAGCTTATCCAGCAACACCGCATTCAAGTCAAAGTAGCACACGTCACCATAGTCAATGATAGGGAAAATCAAAGTCTGCACAAGCATAGTTTTCGTCTTAGCGGGCAAAAAGTTTCTCAGACGATACAGAGATCGTAGAGTACCGTTGACCCTTTGACTAACATTAGAGACCTGGCGCTGCCAGCTAAGCGTCGAGTCAAGATGCAAACCGAGATCTTTCACAGTAGGGGTAATGGGTATGACGGTACCATTGAAAATGAGAGGAGGAAGAGAGCTAAGCGTCACCCTACCCATCATTATGTTATGTATGTTATTATTTTTTTTTAATTGAGTTTTGAAGGTGTTTGATTATAAGACCGTATGTTATGGCAACATTTCAATATTATGTACTTATTTTTTTTTTTAACTTTACTTTGGAATTTTTTTTTCTAGGTATTTTTTAAGTTAGCCGTAGTAGGTAACCTATATAACTAACCCAAAAATTATAAAAATCCTTTTCACTACCAATATCATAGTTTCTCTTCACCTCTAACCGACTTCTAAAAAGGAATCTCTCAGTAGCAGCCTGGAGTCTGGATTTGTGCCCGGTTGATGGCAATAGGCTCGCCACATAATTAGCGAAATGTTGGTGTTGCTGTAGGTACAACTCTGCTTAAAACCCTTCGGGGATTGCAAGCGCGATGTTATGTATGTTAAAAAGGAGGAGGGCTTGACGTGTTAAGGCTCCTGCAAACAGGCGCGACACGAAGACACTGTTCGTCGCGCGACAGGTGGTGCCTTTGTGTCGCATCGCGTGTCGCGCTTGTTTGCAGGAGCCTTTATTAAAATTTAGTTTCAAAATTATTGGCACTATAAAACAGTATCCATGGAATGGTAGCAGTTCTAACTTGTCAGTTAATCTATGGTAGCTTTATGGTTTTATGACGATTCGAGTTCGACCTATCACGGAGTTATAAACTTCATCAAAGTTCTATAAAATTTACACCACGAGAGTTTATTAAATGATCATTATAAGAAGCAGTAAAGTGTTTATTAAACCAGCAATAGTTATTGGAAACTAGAATATTAAGGGAAATAAAAAAGTTTTATCACTTCTTATGTAAGTGATTAAAATCTAGTCAAGCTCAGGAACTTTAATTAGCCTTTTTAGATTCTAGTACACACACTCACTTCACACACTCACTCACCACTTCTTCACTTCACACAAATTCAAGAAAAGTTCTTCGAGCAGACAGTAAACAATCGACACTATAGTTCGTTTTTTAATTCCTGTTAGTAATTTGACATTTTAAATGTTCCATGTATAATTTTTTCATTTCATAGTTTGACATTTGCACCTGTCAAATTACTATCTGGGATTTAAAAACGAACTTTAGATGATAACCACTGACTACCAACTCGCACTGGGTCCACGTGGGGGTTTATGGCCTATTCCTCTGACAGAGGGGAGGCTAGACTTTCAACAGTGGGAACATTTGAGAGGTTGATTATGTGTGTTATTATGTTAATACCTCCGACTTTCCTAACTCTCAGTCTCTTAAACAACATGCCCCGGAATTAACGCACAACCTCTTGAGGGGTCATTGTACTCATCATTATAAACAACTTTTTCTATGGGACCAAACCTGAAATCACAAAAAAAATCTGCTGTTACCTACATTTACGTTCGCATATGTCGTCAAAATGTAGGGAGGGAACAGCAGATTTTTTTTTCGCAATTTCAGGTTTGGGCCCATAGTAAAAGTTGTTCATAATGATGAGTACAATGACCCCGGGACATGTTGTATATCACGTGGTGACATAAAAGAAAAATATTTTCTTCTACAAATTATATTGAACGCTCTATCAAAACCTAACCACAAATTCCCAGCTAAAGAATAAATAAAAGAACATTCCAATTTTCCAACAACTTGGCTAACTAAATCAAGTATTTCCGAACAGGTTGGATTGCAGTTAGTCTAGACAGAAATAGATTTAGGCAGTCACCTTGCGCCCACGATAACCTGGTCTCTTGCCACATCGAACAGCAGTTGTGAAAACGATCCTGTGCTGCTATCCTCGAATACATCGCTGTGGTCTGTTGTCAGGAGATCTGGAAAAAATAAAAAAGATGTTAAAGAAGAGAGAAAAAGAATTTTCTTAATTTAAAAACGTTTTTACAAAAAAAAAAAACAACGGACTTCCAAAAAAAGACACTACAAAGTAAAAATAACTTTAATTTCGGAAATCGGTGTCTTTGGTTTTGTATTTTCGTTTTTTGCCACCGACTTCCGAAATTAAAGTTATTTTTCACTTTGTAGTTTTTTTTTTTTGGAAGTAGGTTTAAGTATTTTTTATTTTTTGTAAAAAAGTTTTTATTTTTCACTTTTTAGTTGTGGTACCTACTCCACACAAATTCGAATACCACTACCTGATATGTTAATTACAGTGACAGGAAGTTATTATAATAATATCATCCACATAGACTAAGTGGGAAAAATACTTGCGTATTATTGGAACTAACTCAAAAACTACCCTAGCAAAGTAAAAAAAAATTAAAGAAATCTTTTAGACTAAATAGCAAAATTAAATATCATGCATCTATGCATCGGTAAGTAGGATTTGCTAATTTCAAGCTTATCACTACAGATTATAAAAACAAAGTCCCCCCGCCGCGTCTATCCGCGCTATCTTAACGCGTAATACTCAAAAACTACCGAACGGATTTTCATACGGTTTTCACTAATGGATGGAGTGATGAGTTCATGAGGAAGGTTTAGGTGTATAATTCATGAAAGTTTTGAGTACATTGGCTGAAATATGACGATGATTGTTGAAGATATCGGAAAAAATCAAGCCGACTGGGAGCTTCACTGGCGAGGAATTCACGATTATGCTGCTAATAGGATTTGGATCAAATTTGGCACACAGGTAGTTTATAACCTGGATTAACACATAGGATACTTTTTATCCCGGTAGTTCGTTTCCGAGGGATAATTTCCGCCAAAGGCTAGTACATGTATAAAATTACCATTTTCAGCCTACGCTGTTCCACCCCTGAGTGAAGGTCCTATTTATTTGTCTTCTACTTCTTGCTATACAACACTACACATTTTTTTAAACCTATAACTCGTTCTTTAAAGATTGGTTTAGCATAATTCTAGAACTGGAAAACTGTTGACAAACTCCCGTTCAGTATAAATTAAAAAGATAACCATCACAGCTTGAATGGCAGGTTTCTTTTCATAGCTCATGTACATGGAATACTGATTGATTAAACGCCGTGTTTGAATAACAAATCAGCTTATTTTAATTCTGACCTTAAGTAATAGCGACCCACGCAAATTCTGTGGACACAATCTAAATTCGGCGCCTAGAGTAGTCGAGGCCAGTATTTGAATAAAGAAGAATGAAACCAACGACAACAAGATTAGGACTAAACTAACGTACCTACTTCAAAGACAATCTATACATCTATATCTATAACATAATCAGAATATAATGTTCCCACTGCTGGGACACACACAGGCCTCCTCTCTTCGATCTAATCTATATAGGATGACTGGTAATTAGTGACCGATACTTAAACACATGATTTTACACATGATAACAAGCAACTTTTACTATGGCACCAATCCTGAAATCGCGAAAAAAAAATCAGCTGGTCCCTACATTTTGACGAGTTATGCGAACATAAATGTAAGGAAGAGCTGATTTTTTTTTCGCGATTTCAGGATTGGTGCCATAGTAAAAGTTGCTTGTTATCATGTGTAAAATCATGTGTTTAAGTATCGGTCACTAATTACCAGTCACCCTATATATATGCATAAAAATTAAAGTCGCTTTTCGTGTCTGTCTGTGTGACCGCGTTGTTCTTCTAAACTACACAACGGATTTTGATGCGGTTTTCACCATACCTTAGAGAATTTAATCCGGAAGGTTTATGTGTACAATAGATTAATATTAAACTTACTTAAAGTAAAGAAATCTCGAGGTTTTGTTACGTCGTAAAAACCGTGCGAAGCAGAAGTGGAACGCTAATACCTAATAATACTTTAATCTTCAGTCAAATGTAAAACAGCCTTTTAAATTACATGGAGCTTTCCGCTGAGCTTTTAGCTACAGTTACACGAAGTAAGTAATTAACTTTCTACTTTACATTTAGGCTAGCTGTTTGACTTGTAAATCCAATTACACATGCAACAACACATTGTATGCCATGTCCAGAATATCTTGAGACCACGGGGTGGCGCTGATTGTTAAGGAAAACGACAACACTGCACTGTATCAAATTCAGTAAGTACATTTAGTGACGTTAGTTCCATATTTCACCGCAGATCAAGATATGTTGGGTGATTGGGTTCTCGTAATTGTCGTGTATCTGTCATCGCTTTGAATGTTTATAGTAGCGATTAAGCGATTACCAGGCGTTGATTATTTTCACACTGACTGTACAAACAAATTCACGGTAAGGCACAATAAACATGTTTGAGTTTTGGTAAATATTGGACCATATGGATGGTTTGATCCAAATATTTGATGTTGGTGCTAAAGGCTTATAATGTAAACGGTGTGATAATTTGATTAGTATCATCTGGGGTAACGGCGTTTACAAGATCAAGATTAAATGTTTGCCTTGGGAAGGGCAAGACATCCTGAGTATTATTATTTTTGACGTGTAAAAGATTTTCTTTTCAACCAATTTACAGAAGTAAACATCATTTAACATATCAATTAACGTTATGACATACGGTGCCGAAACGTGGACAGCGCACTATGGAGCGGGCTATGCGCGGAATTTCTTTGAAGGATAAAATCAGGAATCAAACCGGAGTTACCGACAAAGCTTTCAGAGTAAGCAAGCTGAAGTGACAGTGGGCTGTTTGAGGACCGATAGCCGGTGGAGCAGACGAGTCCTGGAGTGGAGACCGCGTATCGGCAAGAGTAGGACGCCCCCCCTCCCCCCCCCCCTTAAGCTGAGTTGATTGATTGATATCAGGTATTCCAAAACACTGCTTCCATACAACAAAATATGACAATAACACCCGGGAAGCCTTGATTGCGACTACTTTAAGGCTGCATATTTTTGATCTCTGTACACCTTGCATGTAAGGTTTGCTACACACATAAGCGGGCCGGCATTGTCGGTTCGGCAGGATTTGTCGAACAACAAAGCCGACTTGCATATCACATCTACAATATATTCGATTTTACCGCTTAATCCTAAGATTACAGCAATATTCCCTTTTGCTTTTCTTTTAAGTCTGTTGTGGTCATTACGAAGATCTCTTTCAGTAGTCGTTAAGGAGTAAGGAAGAGACTTACCTTGTCTGTTTATTATCCTGAAGTCATCTTCCGGCAGTTCTCCCTTGCTGAGTGCACTCAGCAGTATTAGTGCAGCAACTTTGTACACTGTCCACGTCATTGTTGAAGATGTTGTTAAACCTGAAACAAGGAAGAATAAGTTTAGAGACATTTCTAGCTTTGTTGTCTAGCTTGCAGCAAGAATTTCATTTATATCTGCAGAGATTCCCGCAGAAAATCAAGAAGACACATTTCGAGGTGATAAAATCATAATGATGATGGTCTTTGTCTACAAGCTGCTACAAGTTATTGAACACAAAGTAAGTTGTGTGTATTTCGATAATTTTATGAAGAAGGAGTTTTTACTTTGGTCAAACAACTAAATTGTTCTACGATGGTTGTGTTGTTTTTATTTTGTATAATACTTTCGAAGTCCGTTTTGTACTAAGTTAATAGCATCGGCAGTAAAACAGAACGGTGTATCATTCATTAGTAAATAGATAACGATGTCGTTGCCAAACATTAAATAGTCTCGACATCCGAAATCCATATATCATGCAAATATTTACAATAAACTTGAATACCACTTACGAAAAGGATGCCTTATATGCCAACTGCTAGCATAGATAAAATTCATCAAATAACTCCGTGCGTATTTTATATCTTGCCCCGTAATTATTCAAAACTATTGGAATCGCATTAAAATCAATTTGCTTAATTGCCTGTACGGCGATGCCAATCCGTTATGTAGGAGTTAGAAGCTCTAAACTGGTTTCAAGTACTACGTAGTCTTCAAACACATTATCGATTCTCGCTGTCAATTCACGTCTATTTGTCTATCTGTCTGTCTGTCAGTCCTCTATCTAGTTTTAGTTCGTGAAGCTCAACGTCCCACTTAGGCATAATAAGGCTGGGTGAACACTGAAGATATGGTGTCATTGGCTCCATTAGGCTTACGCACATGATGGATTTTAGTTGATAAGCTAAATGTAAGTTTAAAGTCACGCTTTGTTTAGATTAGTCTCCTACTCGACAAGTTTTTCAAGGACTTATGTAATGTAACCAAACAGCTAAACCCTATTTGATAGAAAAACTTTCAACCCTGCACCCTAATTGCGTAACACACTTTCAATCACAATCTGAATGATTTTGAAGCATATTGCTAATCCATTGCTTCATATATGTTCGAAAATTTTGTCTGCTCAACAACGTAAATACATTAAAAAACATATTAAAACATAACATCACGCCTTGTTTCCCCGAAAGGTTAGGCAGAGGTGTAGGTACCTATAGTACCTACCTACACCCATATTTCGCCAGTTATGTTTAAGTCCCATAGGACTATGACGATGATGGACTATTGCCATCTACCGGGCACAAATCCAGACTCCGGGCTGCTACTGAGAAATTCCAGATAGAAAAACCCAATATGTCTTTTGTGATGCGCACAGCAAAGGAGTGGAACTCTGCCTGCGTCTGTGTTTCCGAAAGTATACAACCCCGATCTCTTCAAAGTGAGAGTGAACAGGCTTCTTTTGGGTAAGCTCGCTCCATCGTCGACTTTGTCTCTGTCATCTCTGACCTAGACTAGAGTCAAGAGCAAACCTATCTTAAATAAAAAAATAACACTGCCCGACCTGGGAATCTAATCCAGGACCTCATGCTCAGCAGTAGCGCTTGCGACCACTACACCAACGAGGCAGACAACGTAAATAACCTACCCTATTCCTACTGTAAGTGTGTTACACAATTGCCCTGTAGGTATAAACGCGGAATAACTACGAACATCATCATCAGTTTAAGCATGTAACATTTTTTGAGGTTTAGGTTTTGCATAGCTAGGTTATATTCGAAACTTCCGAGTGTTTTGTCTGAAAAAAAAATCGTTGCAACTGGCGTTAATTGCAATAATTTTAACCATAAGTGGTTTAGGTAAAACTCTAACCCTGCTATTATAAATTATAACATCATACCTATAATCGGTAAGTTAATAACAAAAGATACTACTCACTAACACTAGTGTAAATAAAAGAAATGTCTATCGATATCGCACTTCAAATGTTTTATTACTTCGTCTATGGTCATGGACACTCATGCATGGGTGAATCGATCGCCGCAGTCTGTATTTGTATAAACATACATAGTTCAACACAGGTCATTATTATGCATATAATTATGGATATTACGATCTTTCCGTTTACTATAAGTTATAAAGATACTTCACCATTGTTTTGTGAAGACGTAGTGTTAGAATCATGAATCTTCTTTCTTATACTGCTAGCATCATTGTGCTATATGCTTAAGTGGTCTATATATCTATAGACCTAAGCATCTTAAAGCAACTTGATGGTTATTTGTTTTATAAATGTTATTTCATTTGTTTCAAGTGTGACTTTGAGTTCGAGAGGATCTGTGTTCCGAGTCAGACTGGTTTTAATAGAAATTCATGTTACTTCTTAACTATCTCTTCGTCATATCTTGTTCTTGTGTTCTATGCTTCTCTTACTACTTGGTCCCCCATAATAGCCGGCACTTCTGTAGTATTCCATATAGCCTGCTTTCGCGTCTTTACATACATTATTGTTACGTTGTGGAGGTCAGATAGGCTGTCGCTCCATGTAAGTATGTTATTATATTCAGCTGCATCCGGTTAGACTGGAAGCCGACCCCAACATACTTGAAAAGGCCTAGGTAGATGATGATTGTTATTTTTTGGATCGTTATTTGCCAAGTGCTGAAAACTAGTATCCTTTTTATCAAGAATGTTATAAACACCTGTTCAAGTAATCATAATAACTTGTCCGAGATTCTACTTGATCCCATTTAAATTTACTTAAGCAACTTTTTTACTTGAACAAAAAGCGAACCCATCTGTTACCTATCAAAACTTATCTATAATTCATTGATATGCGTAACTACAATTTTATATTCAGTCCGAGTGATGTTTTATGACTTGTAATTATTCTGCAATGTTTGTCGGGAAATAACTCTCTTAAGTACTCTTGACCAGTATATTATGAGTTTATATCCCATAACATTTTATTAATAATAGTTCCAATAACGGCAAAATGTGATTAAGGAAGCATGACTCAGCATTAGTAAATTGATCTCGTTACATGAAATAACTAGACAATGTTTAACCGCATACTGCCGTCAAAATTTAATCGATTTTCGTTTTTTTTCGTTCCATAAGTAATTATTTTGATACACTGTAATTTATGGGAATTATCTAACAAAGAAATCTATAGGCAACATATAAAACTGCGCACGCGCCGATTCGATAGACTATCTATCTATTATAGGCTAACCGTCAATATTCTTTACAATTCTTTCAATTCAATTGGCACTTTTTGTTGCATCCGACTTGCAAATACTCCATAATGCAATATTTGTTTCGCATGGAATTTCTAGCGAAAGCACTGAGCGAAAACAAGCCTGAAGACATAGATTATAGAAAGTATGTAATAGAAACGTTCTAGACATTAAAGTAAAAGTAGACAATAAAATAAGAAGCGATAGCGTAATGAGATGAAGTGGAACACCATCACAAGTGTTCAGTATTCCGCAGTTTATGCACAGAGAAAGAAAAAAGTAAAGTTTAGAAAGCAAAGTTTGCCAAAGCGATTTTGATTCATGACCGAAACCATCATTGTCGTCGTCTTCGTTATTTTCATGATTTTTTAGAGGAATAATAAAACTTGTTACGATCCTTACTCCTTTTGCTTCGTTCATACATCTGGTCATACACGCACGCCGATTGCAGGTGCTACGCACCTGACCTTTCTGAAGCACATCACCAATAGGTCACTGTATGTCCTTCCAGGTCGTTTCCACTCACATCTTCCTCGGTGACATTCTGTAGTTTCTGTCTACCCCCATGGGAAGAAGGCGTGAGTTTATGTATATATGTAATAAAGACTTGGTCTTCAATTAAAATACCAGTAATCTCAACACTGATGGCATTGTTAAAGCCAGAACGACACATGAACTCATCTGTCCAAACGACGCGTGTGCGCAATTACTTAATTGATTTATTAGTGCTACAGACAATCTACTAAAACTTTTTAAACATCAAACTGCTCTCTGTAGATAACATACTGTTTAAATAGTCGTATCTCAAGGAGGTTCAACAGCTTCGACCTAAATACTGAGTGCTCATTTATTTCATATCTAAGATACGCGTTTATTTTGATATCAGCTTCCGTATTTTTAATTTGGTCGATGGGAGCGGTTTTTTACAAATATTGGCGGCGTATGTGTTTATTTGGCGATATGGCGAATGGTATCTTACTGTCGCTAAGCAAATACAGAAGTTACACATCGCAATAGTCTATCTAGACTAGCATTTGGGGAACGCATGTTAAGGCGACGATAACCGACTTTGAATGATTTTAAAAAACATGAAAACATACGTAAACATGCGAATAACGCCTTTAATTCAAAACGATAAAGCGTTATTCGCATGTTTGTTAGGAGTCAGTCGGGTTCGCCGTCGAATAAGTAGCAAAATATTCTTGTAACTTTTGCAAAATTCGTCATATTCTACCAGTACGTCTTCGCAATCTACGACAAAAGTAGTGCACTATAAATATTAATTATCAATACAAAACCGGTCATACAATTGCAACATTCATCAAATTCCGTGTACAAGTCCTCTGTGTACTATCTAATCAACAGTGCTTCATGTTTATAGTGCTACAAACAATGAAATAACAAAGCCACCGCATTAATATACTAGATACCGCCATATTTAAACTAGAAGGGTAGTAATAACATAACATTACGCCTGTATTCCCCGAAGGGTTAGGCAGAGGTGTAGGGCAAAACTTGGGTAATCGGTGATAGTTTTGTTTTTTAATTGTAAAATTCGATTCATTGATCAGATTATTTTTTAAATTTACTGTGATACAGCAGACAAAAGAAGCTTTGCTAACTTATATCTAAAAATGTGGCAAATTCTATAATGATTGAAAAATATACATTTATCAAGTCAGTAGTAACTTGGTAATAAAACACATATTATCTATCACCGAATAGCTACATATCACGGATTAGCCAAGTTTTGCCCTACGTTCAGATAGCTAAGTTTTGACGCGCGTCTTCGAATCGCACGCCTAGAGATCATAGTATTTACGTACAACCGAGTGTGCGTTACGCGCGTCAAAATTTATTGTAAATTGCTTTTGAAATGCGTCGACGCGCGTTACATCAGAGGGGCAATTCTTGTAATTTTAAGAACATTCACAGTCTGATCTCAGTCTCAATATGTCAAAAATACATTTTTGACATTTGATTGTCGCTGAGATGAGGTTGCGACTAGATTTTGAACGTTTTTATTTACGGGAATTGGGCTTCTGAACTAGGCCTAAGTCTACTTTAATTTTATACAATGCATACAGTAAGTTTACGTACAGACCGGGACATTTTTGTGACTAATAAGGCAGGCACACATAAGTAGGCTTTAAAGGGAAAGGATTCCGCAGACGTCAGAAATCCTAGAAGTACTGAAAAGTGCGTACTTAGATACTTTAAACATGATTATTGCTACTGATTGCCACGTTGGTCTAGTGGTCGCAAGCGCTACTGCTGAGCATGACGTCCTGGGTTCGATTCCCGGGTCGGGCAAAGTGTTATTGGGTTTTCCATCTGGAATTCCTCAGTAGCAGCCCGGAGTCTGGATTCGTGTCCGGTTAATGGCAATAGGCTCGCCCCCTATTACATGGGACGCATAACTGGCGAAATGTGCGTGTACTATAGATTTTCCTTTGCCTCACTCTTCGGCAGTGGCGCAGCTACAACTGTCATTAGAGGGAAGCCGAAGAAAAAATTGTTCAGTTCTCATAAACTCAGACAAAAAGTTGTAGGCATTTTTGTAATGTTTTAATCTTATGATGACTGTATTAAACTGGTATTAAATATATGTAATGTGATATAAATTTATACACACAGGTGTACATACCATATTATTTGCCAATAGTAGGCATTAAGAAGAGTGGTTGTTCCGGAAGGGAAGCCGATAGGAATCGGGTTGTAAGAAGGCTGCACCCCTGCTCTTCGGTGATTACAAATGTTTGATTAAATCTAATGACAAATCAATTTTGAGCATATTGTTTTTAATGTTGAAGAGAGTAAGCTTCGTTTTTAAGGGGATACTGCATAGATAGTTCAGTACTATGCACACCAATTGATTTACAGTTGCGTTAGGTAGGTAGGTACTTGCATTACAGTTGTGAATGTATGCAGCAGTCCTATTTTGGCTCGATGTTAATTAATGTGGTATTATCAGCCTAAAATGTTCCCACTGCGTGCTGGGACAGAGCCTCCTCTCTGTGGGAGTGGGCTATAATCCACCACGCGGGCCCAATGCAGGTTGGTAAGTAGGTACTAATTAATAATTCATTAAAGCCTCCCGCAGATAGACGCGACGCGACGGTGCGACGCTATTCTGGTAGAACAATTTCTATGAAGTTTTCATAGAAATGGTTCTACTAGAGCCGCGTCGCGCTGTCGCGTCGCGCATGTCTGCGGGAGCCTTAATACAGACTTTCGTATGTTTGGGCTAGCTAATTTCAATTTGTTTTGTTTTCCACGAAACTCTTATTTTTATGGAATATCTACGAGTATAAATATAGTATTGTAGATTTCCATAAATGTATATTTGAACCAAATAGGTACCTACCTAATTTCTTTTTAACGGACTGCTGCAAAGCCAAAGGAGTGTTATTAAACTTTTTATTTTAATGCGAAGCACCTGTTTATTTGTGAACTTCAGCTATATCTGAATTAGTGTAACTTGTTGACTCAGTAAATATTAATCAATTTTAAAACGTTTAGGATTAATATCGATAAAAAGTTGTGTACCGAAAATAAATCGACCTAGATCGATTCGTCAAGTGTACAATTTATTAATTTATATCGTATAGGCCTAATACTTCTTAACAGATAAGGCAACGAGTGTTATCTAAATAAGTAACGTAGTTACTTACTTGTTAAGGAAAGATATATTATGATACCGTGGTTGAATAATAAAAATAATCTGAAACAGGGTGATCTAAATAAATTATTTTTATAATGCCTACTTCTTTAGGTCAATCAATCTGCCTAGCCTTTTCCCAACATGTTGGGTTCGGCTTCCAGTCTAACAGGATACAGCTGAATACCAGTTTACATGGAACGACTGCCTAGATCAGCCTTACCCAAAGTGGGCGATAACGCCCACTTGTGGGCGCTGCAGGCCTAAAGGGGGGCAGTAAGAGACCCAGAAAAAATATGGGGGCGTTGTGTAGAGGCTTAGGGGGCGATTTGTAATTTCATCTAGGTAGTGGTTTTTAAGTAGGTGAAAAAACGGGGGCGCTAAAAAATAATTTATTCTCAAAGTGGGCAGTAGACAAAATAAGTTTGGGAACCTCTGGCCTAGATATTATTATGACCTCCACAACCAGTTACTGGGTAACACGATACCCCTTGGTAAGACTGGTTGTCAGACTCTTGGGCTTCTGGGCTTAACCTCCTTTCCGAGGCACGAAGTGGTCTTGATATGTAATGGGTGTCAAGTAAAAAATCAAAATCAAAAGTCATTTATTCAAACTAGGCTGAGAATCAGCACTTATCGAATGTCAAAATTACATAAGACAGTCCATCAAAACGCCCGCCCTTCACCACTTCCTAGTGCTTTAGCTGGGAAGAAGTGGTGCAACTCCCCAACAGCACAGCAGCTGTCTGTTTAGGAAAAACTTGATTATTTATACAATAATATGCAAAATTATTTACATAACGCAACATAAAAAATTTAAATAAAATTATTTGCCATGTGTCGTCATCTAGCACACGCCAGTGTACCAACAAAAAGAAAAAAACATCGAAACTATACTCAAGCAGAAATAAAAATTAAAAACTAAAAACGTAAAAGAACTTTATACCTAAACAAAAGCCTCCAGGCATAAAGGGCGTGCCAGCTTACATATTAGACATGTCATTAAAAAAAAATTGCGCCTTCCAAAAAATGCGAGAATTAACAGTCGAACAGGATTATCGATGACGAAATTCGTCACTTCACCGTCTGGCATAATTCCTAACTTTGTAGGAATATTGTTTGATAATGAAATTGTCCAACTATTCTTACACTAAGTATGTAATATTATGTACCATGTAAGTACATGTCTGTGCTATAGCATAATCAACTTATTATGTTCCCACTGCTGGGACACAGGCCTCCTCTCTGTGAGAGGGAGTGGGCCGTGCCTGTAATCCACCACGCGGGCCCAGTGCGGGTTGGTAGATGTCACATATCGTCGAATTCTTAGTTCTAGGACATGCCGATTTCCTCACGATGTTTTCCTTTACCGTTTTTGAGAGGAGTGGTGATAAAATAAATTACACAAAGTAAAGAGCCTGCTTAGAATCGAATCCACGACCTACAACTCCTAAATCGGGGCCGTTATCACTGGGCCACCGGCACCACTGCTCACCGTGCTATGGCTGTACTTAAATGAATAAATAAACGAACAAGAGACGAAGCTGTTTATGATCGACTACATCCTGTATCTACAACATCTAATGACCTAAGTACAGGCCTATTCTTGCTAATGCGTCATTTCTCAGTTCTATAATTATGTATGTACCATCGCGGTCAAATGTCCGCGATGGTGCATGCCGCGTTAGTCTAGTGGTCACAAGCGCTATTGCTGAGTATAAGGTCCTGGGTCCTGGGCCAAGTATTATTGGATTTTTCCATCTGGAATTTCTCAGTAGCAGCCTGGAGCATGGCTTTGTGCCCGGTTGATGGTAATAGGTTCGTCTCTATTACATGAGACTTACACATAACTGGCGGAATGTGGGTGTACTATAGGTACACCTCTGCTCTAACCCTCCGGGAAATACAGGCGTGATGTTATGTTATGTTTATACCTATCTGCTACACAATTTGCATTATCATGACACACAGTTTGCATTCAGAATGTTATCTCCAATTGCGTAAAACATCAGATTTCACAAATTATCTCGACTCCTACACATTTTTTATGAAGTGCACGTGTTATCGATTACCTACGCTTTTAATATCGATATTGTTTAAAGTGTTCATACAATAGATAAACGGAAACCTTTAAGAGTATGTGCTACGTGCTGGTCCGCATGTTAGCAGTGGCCGTATCAAATACATGAGCATAACTTGAAACATAAGCACATAAGTGTTATAGACTGTGTTCGAGGGAACAATGGCTCCTCAGAGGGTGTGTTGTGTTGCCAGCGCAAACAAGAAAGCTACTGTTTCTCAGAATAGGTACGCGCAACCGTTGAACTCCTAGTGATGTGGCGAAGGCTTAGCCGCGAGTTGACATAAGCAGGATTTATTGGTTCTTGCGTTTAGAAACGCCGCTAGCTCAGTGGGTTGGAAATTAAATAAGCTCTTTCCTGTTTACAATAACTGCTTAGCAGCTTATAATAATAAAGAGAGAAGGTATTTTCGAAGTCATTAGGAATGTTAACAGTAATAAATAATGTTTGGCTTCACTGTGTGTGTTTTCGATTATCCTAAAGTCAACAAGACGTATCTACCTAGCTACCTCATATCTTGAGTTCAATACACAGCCTGTACATTCCTTTGTTCTCATCCTGTATAACCCGTCTGGTATAATCAGAACTGGCACTTTAGTCCAGCTTGACGTTTTAATGAAGTACTCTACTAAAAATAAAAGCACGTCGCATCACTACCCACCATATCAGTACTTCAGTCGAGTGGAAATCACGCGCACCACGCACAGGCAATAAAAAAATATAATTATGTAAGGCAAAGGACCATACGTATACGGCCTTAACTGGTGTTTGTTGGCGGAAATTAGTTATGGCACGATTTTAAAACGGACCTTTTTGAGGACTGTAATTGGATTTTAAATAAATTACTTTGTAAGTTAATACAGAGAAGCCAAAGACTCGCGTTTAAGTTGTATTTTAACATGATTGTTTAAAAATGTCTTATTGTTCTTCTTTCACAAAACAACCTCTTTTGTTTGAGAAAATAAGATAAATTGTGTTATCGATGGGCATTTAGTCATACTTTGTCCAAAGTACAAATGGGACAACTCTAGGCCTGTGGATACTGGTAGACCACTGAGAAAAATAAGATTGGCATTATCAATGAATAGTAAAGACTATTTGGTGGAATCAAGAAGGATGGCGGTTGGTATGATGCACTTAGATAAGCACCAAATCCAAATAATGACCAAGGAACTGACTCGTAAATAGATATCGCAACTCAGTTTACCATCCGTCCAGAGTTGTCCGTACCTGCCCGGCTTTTTGGCCCACCTCGTTCGGCTTCTATTTCTCAACATAGTATAAAAAAATCGCTTCCCCCTTCTGTCTGTATATCCGCTAACTCCTCCTAAACCACGCAACGGATTTTGATGCGGTTTTCACCATCATTTGGAGAATTTATTCCGGAAGGTTTATGTGTATAAAACAATAATATTTAACTTTGATATAGCTCAGAAATCTCGATGTTTTGACATGTCGCCACATCAGTACATTGCTTGCAGAAGCAGCGAGCGGGTCGCTAGTGAAAAATTACAAAATCCATCTTTTTGTCAGGACTTTTCAAATTTTGAAATGGTGACCCTAATCGTAACAGACTTTACCAATGCAATTAACATTGGAAAGATATAAGGTGCATATATTAAACTTGATGTTTTATGCTTAGCAGTTGTCTTCCAATAGTATTTCCATGACTTATTACGAAGGTCAGCATTGTCTAAAGTTCTAAACTGACTGGTTGCTTGATCATTAGCTAAATGTTCTAGCCAGTCCCAACATCAGATAATATTATGGAATGTCTAGTTTTACGCAGTGCTAGTGGCATCTGACATTCTGACCTCTACGACCCATAGACAAATCTGGTTTTCGCACTATGATGTTATCAGCGTATAACAAACAGGTAGATGATGCTTCTATCATTTTCATCATTATTTTTTTTCTTAATGTCATTTTTAGGGTCAGCAGTGAAACCGGAGAGCCATGATATCCAATAAGGGCTAAATTCACCAATGAAACTGAACGCGATCAGTGCATCTAAACTACGTTCAAGAGCTGTCAGTGTCATTATTCCAACAAAAATAATGACACTGACAGTCAGTTCAGTGTCATTGGTGAAATCAGCCGTAAATGTGTTGGTTTAGTTCCATCTCGGCACCCTGTCATAAATCGTTGTTATGTACACAGTCATCAAAAAATGGATACGCAGCATTTAGTGAGTAAATCAAATTAAATATTATTCAAAAGTTACTCCCTTATAAGGGAGCCGGGATGGGAAGTTACCGAGATGGGACTAAACCAATTTGCACTGGAACTAATTTATTGGTCATCATGGTCCTTCACCTTCATAGCTGACCCTAACAATAACAGAGCTAAGAAAATAAATCATGATGAAAATTATAGAAGCATCATCCTTCGTGTTAATTTTCTAAGCTCTTCAAAAAATATTACGTTTTACAACTACTTAAGGTGACTTGAATGATGGATTCCTCAAGAACTGGCGAGAAGAAGTACAGCATTGAAAGAAGTAGAAGGCCTGGCCAGTAGTGGCACAGTTCAAAGCAAATAAAAACAAAACAAAAAACCTAATTGTTTTTTTTATTTTACATTTCTATGGGAACCCTTTCTGTTCTTGAGAATAACAACATCACAGTCATGCCTTTCCATACAAAATAATAAATCGCACAATATCGAGTCATGCTCTAAAAATGTACCACGTGTTTAGAGACTTTCCACAGAATGTATGCACAAAACAGGAGTGATTATGCTTCGTAATTACCTAACGGTGACAAACCAAACAAAGGTAGGTTAGCTTTTACTATCATAATAGAGTTACTAGTACTACGCTCTCCTCGTCATCACATTCACGCATATTTTCACGTGTTACAAGTTCAATAACATACGATAGAAAATTATTACGCATTACATAGGTAGGTGGGGAGCTTGTGGCTAAGTACTGACAGCCGCACGGGTCGATCGATGTTGATCTGTGGAAGGGTGACCATCTTTACATAAGAGTACCAAGACCCCTCCGTGCCTCGGAAAGCACGTTAAGCCGTTGGTCCCGGCTGTTATTCGTGGAACTTTGACAGTCGTTACGGGTCGTCAGAAGCCCGAAAGTCTGGCAACCAGTCTTACCGAGGAGTATTATATTACTCAGTTACTGGGTTGTGGAGGTCAGATAGGCAGTCGGGATAGTTGGGAAAAGGCTAGGCAGATGACATACATACGTACGGAAGATATATTTCTAGAGGACTTGTATAATGCATATAATCACATGCATAGTTTGAAATTGCGGGATTCTAGATTTTTCACCTCCCCGGTAATTACCATCGGCTCGCCCCATATTCATCATCGTCAGCGTTCAGCCTTGAATCACCCTCTCCTGGGCCTCCTTTCCTTTCTGACATTCTTCCCGGTTCTGTGCTTTCCTCGCCCCTATTTCATGGTCCTTTAACAAAACTGTTGAACTAACCTAAAATATAAGTATATTTATTCTTTATACAGCCTAATGAATGAATGAATCCACCGTAAAATAAAATGATCCAAAAACCTGTAACATTCGATTAGAGGCTACTGTCCGTGGTTGTTATTTTGGGTCACAAGCCCAAAAAAGGTTTACAATAAAAAGGTCGGACTTAAGGATTGAACAATATCAGATATCACTGATTATAAAAGCTAACGGAGAAGCAGAGGACTTCACTCTTGTTCCATTCGATATTTAAAATACAGTCACAACTGGTTAGACTGGTTGTAGGTCCAACAATAACGTTGGGTGGAACTTCGAATAGGGCTAGGATTATTGAGATGATAAGCGATTATTTTTGTGTTCGACACGATCCCTATGGCGACAAATTTTATACTGTTTAAAACTACTAATTTTAATTAACTACTAAGTTTAATTTTATACTGTTTTTTATACTGTGTGTTTTGTGTGTTTGTTTTGTTTTTTGTTCTGTTTGTTTTTTGTTTGTTTTATACTGTTTTTTATTGTTTATTGGCTAGGGAGCTGCCACGATTGATAGAATACTCTTTATTATGTACACCATAAAAAAATCGTGAAAAAAAATCAGTTGTCCCGTACATTTATGTTCGCATAAGTTGCAATTACTCATAATTATATATATATATATGAATAGTCTTGCTACAATACAGACTCGGGGAACATACTAAGGAGATACGGGGGGACATACCTACTTAGAATTTATAAAAATAAAATTCCATTTGCCCGACCCAGAAATCGAACCAAGAACTCAGGGTAGGATCTAGTGACCAACGACGCAACGAGACAGTCAATGAGTAAAAACTTCTGTATTCAACCGACGCCGACGACCACCCGACATTATATCCTAATCTCTTATCAGCGACTTACTGGCCTCTGACATTCTCACCAACAACAAAACTACAGACATATCTTTAATTAGAAATACCCACATTACTTTTTAAAACTAACGGTTCGATGGTTTCCTTCCTACACGCAGTCAGACAATGGCTTCGTTGGAGTTAATTGATTACAATCAAAGCACGGTATCAATATGTTTGGCCCACATTGTATTGCGACACCGCGGTAATGAATCAGCGTCATTGAGCAGACAATTTGCATTTATTGGTGCTATCTCCTTAAATTAATGGTTCGTTACGTTTTCGGGCACACTTGGTACTCGTGCTCTATAGTTAAACATGTCAAGGAGAGATTCGATAATTGTTTTCAAGCCTGCATCATACAGCCCGAATTGTGATGTATCCAGCATCACTGTTTTAGGGAAACTTCGTGAGGAAACCGGTGCGGCATGTCCTAGAACCAAAAATTTGAAGACGTGTGATATATCTACAAATCCGCACTGGAACCGCGTGGTGGATTACGGCCTGTGTTCCCTCACACAGAGAGCTGGTCTTTGTCCCAGCAGTGCGAACGCTATAGGCTGATTATACCCCTTTCGCTGGCCTCTGTCGATGCGTTCAGATTTCAGAATATAAATATGTCGCATAGGTAATATTTTCTATACCTAGATGTGACCGTAAAGCTAACTTTACGAGTTTCGTAGTTCCTCAAATGTCCAATAATGACACATACTAAGATCTTTGACAGTCGTTACGGGTCGTCAGAAGCCCAAAAGTCTGACAACCAGTCGTACCGAGGGGTATCGTTACTGGTAGTTACTGGGTTTTGGAGGTCAGATAGGCAGTCGCTCCATGGAAAATACTGGTATTCAGCTGCATCCGGTTAGACTGAAAGCCTACCCCAACATAGTTGGCAAAAGGCTAGGCAGATTGATTGACATCAAGCAAGGCCTTTTTAGGTGATGTTACCTACACTATCGTATTGTTTGTACAATATGCCAATTGCAATATCAATTATTGATTTTCATACAAATTACTATGCAATGTGGAATCGGTTTTGGTGGAGGTAGGTTGGGATTGGAAGGCGGTTAAAGCCGTGTGGGCTCGATGACGAATACCTTTCAATTCTCGTGGGTTTCAAAAGATATGCTGCAGCTTTCAGCTTTCACTGTCAAGATGGCGTCTTTCCAATTTATACAAGGGCAAAATGCAGCCATACGAAACTGCTCGCGTATACATTGTAATGCTATATTTAAATCTGTGATTACAATGTACACACGAATTTTGCGTACTGCTCGTTTAGTGTGCAACGTGGACGCGCGCGTCCTGATTCCAAGCTATATTACATCACATTACGCCTGACAAGAGTTTTAAAGATATAGTTTAATAAAAAGTCAGTCCTAAAAATACTAAATAGCTAAGTAACTGCGACCAACTTGGAAGAAGCGCTCGCCGGCCGCTGCCGCGGCATCGCTTTGGTCAGAGTGCCCTGTCTACAGCTGAACGTCAATCAGCCGTAATAGAAAAAAAGCGCCTTTATGTATTTCGGCTAAACGTTATGTATTACGCCGTATTATACAATCCTGCAGCTACATATACACGATTAGTCCGTATGCGTACTGGCACTGTATATTATGGAATAAGGTAGTTAATTAGGTCACTACGAAATATACGCGCGTATTTGCGTACTACTCTTGTATAGATTGGAAGATCTTAGTAAAAAAGTGATTTCTAATCAATACGCGATTAGTTTCATACCTTTGCGCTCTGGCCTTGTACAGAATGGAAAGACGTGTCAAGATGAGAGTGTTACGACAAGAAATCCACTGAGCCCAGAAGCGGACCAGTTGTTTTAACTCATCTGGTATGATTTTGCATATTATGGGCTATGGCCTGGTTCATATAGGTAGGACATTCACGATCGGCGTAAAACCATTAGTAAGTCATTGCAATGTAACTCTTACATCGGTAAGGTAAGGTATACATTAGGGTTTTATAACGCTCACAGCAATCATTTTAATTTATACTTTAAAGTAATGAGATATGAGTTACATTGCAATGACCATTATGGTTTTACGTCATTCAAATTTAATCGTAAATACGCTGCGTTTTCGGTGTGGACTTACAACTTATTTTTCAGGATGGTGGTGTGGTGAGCCTTCTTTTTGCTCCACTTAAACTAGGGGTATTTGATCTGTTGGTTACTATGTCTAGTTAGGACTCTTGATACCTTGCAGTACTCTAATTGCGTAACACACTTAGAGTAGGAATCGGTTTCATTTTGACAGTTCAACAACATTCATTGCGTTATTTACGTTTATTTTTTTATTTAATTATTTAACAGTTTATGTACACACATATAAACAAACAAGAAGAAAGGAACAGAAAAATACGTACAAAGGTGATGCTTATTTCTAAAGAAATCTCTTCCAGCATACCTGCGATAGGAGTCGATAAAGAGATGTAGACAACGTGTGTAAGAGAGAATACATAAAATCACAAACGATACACTAATATGGATATAAACAAATATATATATATATAAACATAAAATATGAGTACATATAAATACATACATTATACTACCAAAATAAATCACTAAAAAATATACGATAATAATGAAACATAACATAATAAATTTTTGTGTTATTATAATAATAAACGTTGTTGAGCAGACAAATTTTTCGGACATAATATGAAGCGATGAAATATCAATATGCTTCAAAATCATTCAGTTTGTGATTGATAGTTAGTTATGCAATTAGTTTTTTTTCCTCTGTGAGGTTTTTGGCAGAGCTGACTAGGAAAGCACGCGAGGAAGAATCAGCGAATTTTCCATTTTGTTTTCATTTAGTAGTTGGTATCTAGGTGCCTCCATCAAATAATATTAAAGCAGGAAACAGATCCCATAAATAAGTTTTTTGCTCATCAAGTTTCGAAGTCGCTATTGACCCAGAACTTGACAGGTCGCTAAAATATGGCCTGGGGTAATCTTTTACGCCGCATTTATGATTAAAACGGTAAGTAAATTATATTGATCAGGTAGGTCCTTGGTAGGTGTGGCTACGAATCTTTCGAAAGAAGTTCGGTAGTTGTAAATCGTTTTTTATCGGGTTCCGTACCCGAAGCGTGCCAAACGGAACCCTATTACTAAACCTCCGCTGTCCGTCCATCTGTCTGTCAGCGGGCTGTATCTCATGGTCCGTAATAGGTAGACAGTAGAAATTTTCACAGATTGTGTATTGCTATTGCCGCCAAAACAATTTAATTATAATAAGAATAAAATAAAGTTAAAAATTAAAGAGGTTCCCCATACAAGAAGTGTTTTTTTTTTTACTAAAGCAAAAAACGTATAGTACGGTGGTACGGAATCCTTCGTGTGCGAGTCCGACTCGCACTGGACCAATTTTGTTGTGTTATTACCACGGAGTATATCTTTCTATACTCCGACCATTTATTACCAACCCAGCAGCTATTACCGGGTAGGTAAGTAGGTATAGGTATCTGATATTAATTAATTTTATATCTAGCAGGGTATTCAATAGGTTTTCTTATTGGATTAATTAGAATTGTCCAATTGGTTCAGTACTCGCAAGAACAGATGCAAAGCGCGGGGTCCAAGGTTCGATCTCCGGGATGGGCAGTGTTAGTGTTATACCTTGGTTTTAGGAAATTTTCAGTGTCTGTATTTAGGCTATCTAACGGGTAACGACATAATTATAACATAAGGCGAAGGTGGTTTGACGATCAGGGGCCCAATTCTGTAAAATAACTAACTTGTATTGACAAGTTGGTTATTTTACAGAATAATTGGGCCCCTGATCATGTTTACAGGGCCAACATGGCTAGATATCGCACAAGACAGAAAGGTTTGGAACACAGAAATATAAAAATGATGTCTATGGTTTGGAAGGAGAAAGGCCGTTGCCCAGCAATGGGAAATAAAACAGGCTAGCAAAAAAAAAGTAGGTAGGTACCTACCTAAAGGATTACTCCTCTGCGTACTCTTTCGGGAAATAGGTAAATACAGGCGTAATGACATATTATGTAACATTAAAATGTTTAATCATTCCAGGTAGGTAGGTATCTAATCTACCTCCCCACCCAGATGGGAAACAGCACTATCATGATTTCAAGTAAGCCCACATACTTACGTAAAAATATCGCGGCGGGATTTTATCGCGCGCTGGATTTTCAACTCTCGATGTTGAGCCCAGCATTGAGAATCCAACAGAGTGCATCCCATTCCAGCGCGTCGAAAAAACACACTGTTGCATTTTCAACTCTCAGCGCTAAGCAGAGCGGTGAAAAACCAGTGCGCGAAGAAAAAAAATCGCCGCGGTAAAAAAATCCCTCGTGTGTACCTGGGCTAAGTAGGTAAGTAGCTTGACTATAGGTTTGTAATTACATACGATCAGCCATAATAACCTTGTGTCCTCTTGTATGAAAATTAATAATTTTATGGGTAGGTAAATAATATCGAGTATTAATGAGTTAATTGAATAATTGCACAGCAGAGCTAATTGGTAGGTATTTATAATTTAATTAAGTAGGTGGTTGGCAGGTTACTTTAAGTACCAATACCAATACCTACAGTAAAATATTTCACCTGCAGCTGTATTTACACAAGTTACACAGCTAGCTTATGGGCAACTAATATCTACTACAGGTTTGGCAATCATACAGCGTTTATTTTTGCGTAGGCTAAACACCATAAACGAAACTTCTTGCACGCAGGCATAATACCGCGAATTTCGCAACCCCCGCCAACACCGCCTTTGCACGGAGCAAAGCGCGTTGTTAAAAAAAAAAACTTTAAAAACTTGCCCAACTTTCTACGCAATGTACAAGCATAAATAAAAAAGCGCATCACGGCATCACCAAAACTGACTCGACGACCGAAAAAATAAAGTTGTAAGTTACGAAACAAGAATTAAAACTTTTTTCTTACCATAAATGTTATGTAGGTGAGGTCGTAACAATATTCACGTTCCAATACAAGTGAACGAAACCCATTCTCGTCCAGGCTTTCCAGTTTAGAACATTGTTTAATTCATCACTTTTTGTTCCGAACGCACAGTGTAACTTGTCCCGATCACTGTTTATTATTATTTGTTGACACAAAACGAGGTTATTGCCGCTTGCTCTAACATCTGGACCTCAGTCGACAGAGATTTCACTAGACGCAATAACTAACAAGTTTTCTTTTACATCAAACGCAACTCTAAAGGAGAAACGAATAAGATCACAGTTATTAACAAGGATTAAACACTAGCAGGTAAACGGTGGGCATAGAAGCAAGTGGTCGTCTCGTATACGAAAGAAAAAAACAAAAGTTTACAACACCGCACACAACTTCCACGTTCAGCGCCGCGTCACAGTGTGAGTGAATGGAGATACAAACAAAGTACAAACAATATGCAACGAACGCGTGCGCGCGCTCTGTCTCAGGTAAGTATTGCCAGCATGCCAATGGAAGTTTACCAATTATTTTATGTTTTTTTTTTTTTGAGCAAAGTATACCTACTCACATCCAATCAGATCGAAACACAAAGCGAGCTATTTTTATAAATTATTTCAAAATATTAGAATTCTATGCCACCTACAAAAGGAAATTAAACAATAGCGTATTATATGTATTATTATAAGTACTTACTCAGAATGTCAAGTATTTTTTTTTTCAAATTACACTCAATTTCTTTGCAATTCAAACTCAATATCAACCAATTACAGACACTTTTGAATTATCAGGGGTTTCAGTCAGAAAGATAAGAATAAGAATAAGAATAAGAATAAGAATAATTTTATTCATAAGTTCACACATAAGTTGACATAAGTATAAATTACATAGAAGTTATATCATTACAAAGTTAAATATTAATATTATGAAGAAAATATTAAACTATGCCTAAAATAAATCTAGTGTATAACTTATATATAAGTATATTGGTTAAAGGCCTACTGAGTTCAATAGCGACCTGCCTGATGTAGGTTTATTCAAACCTGTGTTTCAGGCCATCACTTAACAACGCTGAGTACTTTAGTGGACCATTATGTTACTGAACATAGAGCTAGCATTGATACATAATAATTATATTTTAAAATAAAAATTGACTTAACATTAATAAACTTATTGCATTACTTCTAGCAATTTTTCAGTGTCTGAGTAATTAAATTTCGCTAAGTATTCACTCAACATTTCACTACATTTTTTACAATTTACACTATATATACTTAGAGACTTATTGATTTTATTATACAAGAACGGACCTAAAAATACATAAAACTTATTTGTAAAAGTATGTCTAGTTTGAGGCTTTATGCAAACTAAGTCTTTTCTTCTCTTATCTATAGGTATTGGGACATAAGGAAGTCTGCTATGCTGGTGCAGTACTATATTCAATATAAATAGTTGTCGCACGGTTAAGACCTTACATGCCGTGTAAAGCTCGTGTGTGGGAAATCTAAATGGGCGAAAGGTGGCTACCTTAAGGATAGCTCTCTGCGCACGTTCTAATGGCAGTAGAATTGATTTAGCAGCCCCACCCCATGAAGTTATACAATAAGTGAGAATGGATTGACACAAAGCTAAATAGACCTGTTTAATCAATTTGTAGTCCGATATATATCGTAAATTCTTAAAAATGTATATCAATTTACGCATTCGACTGCATAACAAATCAATGTGTTTACGGAAATTCAAATTTGTGTCAATCGTTACACCAAGATATTTCATATGATCGGCTTTTGCTAAAGTAGGACAATTACAAGCAACGTCAGCATACGCGCCGCACTTATGCGCATAAATGTTTATGTTAGTAGTTGGCAGGTTAGTATTTTTCATAGTAAATAAAATGTGTTTGGTTTTCTCTGCATTTAGTGTTAGGAGATTTTCATATAGCCAATTAAACACTATATTAAAACCGTTCTGGGCTTGTTTATACACCTCATCTCGAGATTTGTCTGAAAACAATAGAGCTGTGTCATCTGCATAAGACATTATGACACCATTGTGGAGTGTTAAGCTGCACAGGTCATTTATATATACTAGGAATAAAGTAGGACCCAAAATACTACCTTGTGGTATTCCGTATTTACTATTTGGAAGCTCAGAACTAACGTACTGACCAATTTTGACACATTGTTTGCGGTCACTAAGATAATCAGAAAGTAGTGAGAGCGTTATTCCTCTTATTCCGAGTGTTTCAAGCTTGTCCAATAATAAAGGGCAGGAAATTGTGTCAAATGCTTTGGCGAGGTCTAGGAAGATCCCAATGGAGTGCAAGCCCTTATCCAAATTAGTTGTTATATAATCCGTCATTTGATTAACTGCCTGATTAGTTGATTTATTGGGCCTAAAGCCAAATTGTCTATCTGAAAGCAATTTGTTATCTTCTAGGTATTTCATTAATCTAATATTAATCATCTTCTCTAGGATTTTGGAGAGCCCTGTTAAAACTGAAATGGGTCTGTAGTTGTTAACACATTTTTTGTCACCAGATTTATATATAGGAGTAACCACTGCTTTTTTAAGCAACTTAGGGAATATACCATTAGTTAAGCATAACTGAAAAATATGAGTTAGTGGCGGAGCAAGTAGGTATTTGAAATGTTTAAGTATGTTGTTTGATATGTTGTCCCACCCAACCGCGCAAACGTCCTTTAATCCAGAAATAATTGTTAGTACTTCATCGACATCCGTATCTAGTAAGACAAATGATTTGAGTGTGGGGAAAGTTTTAGGTTGGCTTTGAGGGAAAGAACTTCTAGATTGTATGGTCTTTTCTGCTAAAGTTTTGCCTACGTTAGAAAAATAGAAATTAACTTTATTTGTTGATTCAATTGGGTTGTTCTCTATTGTCAATAAGTCAAGTGGAGGTTCAGGTTGTTTTGTTCTAAATGTATTTGTTTTTATAAATTTCCAAATAAGTTTACTATTTTTGCCTGCTTTCTGTAGTTCTTTTCTATCATATTCATTTTTTATTTTTCTCAGAAGGTTGTTGCAGAAGTTTCTATATCTTTTATACGTAATGGAAAGAATTTCATTTTCAGGCTCAAGTTTGGACTTTATGTGAAGTTTGTCTCTATGCCTAATACATCGAACAAGTCCAGATGTAATCCAAGGTTTAATGCACCTATACTTCCTTGGCGTTATTTTAGCAACTGTATGTTTTATTATTGCCGAGTGAAGTGAATTAATAAAATAATTAATAGAAATGTTTGCATCGGTAGAATTATAAACTGGGTCAAAATTAATATTACGTATGTCTTTTTCGAGGTGTGTCATGTTGATGTCACGAGATGAACCTAGTTGCCCATTCCAAAGCGTAGTAGGTTCTTATGGAGAAGAACGGGCAAGACACTCCACCAACACTCTTTTAAATCAAAATATTGTTATGTACAAAATATTGGTTACATCATTCATGTTGAAATTATATAAGTATGTGAGAACAATGTAGAAAGACGTGCACGTGAAAAGCGTCCGTACACACAACACACACACACACACACACACACACACACAACACACACACACACACACCACATACACACACACCACATACACACACACACATAACATACACACCACACACACAACATAACATCACGCTTTATTTCCCCGAAGGGTTAGGCAGAGGTGTACCTATAGTAACACCCACAATAAAAAGAATAAAAAAATCCGAAGATGCGTCCGTAGTAAAAAGATGAAAACTAAAAACGATAGAAAAATTAAAGTAAATCGTTGCAGCTAAGAGATGACCAGTCCCTACTTGCGGCGCCCGTTCACGAACATGACACATGGATCAGCACCATTCAGCTCAACCATTTTGAAGGGAATATAAGGATCAAACACACATGCCACCACTAGCTAAACATTTGAGTAAGGATGACATACTCTCAGTAGCCAGGGCACTTTCAAGTCAATGAAAGACGTACCCAGTAAATGGTAGCTTTATCTTAAGTAGGTACATAGCTCACACATGTGCTCACTTTAGACATTGGCAGAATGGTTTACATTGGCTTTGCTTGTCATAGTAAGAATATAATAGAATATATTCAATTTCAGTTCGAAGTTTCTATACTCTAACCTTTCAATGATCTTCTAATGTTACTGAACCGGATCACATCATCCTTCAGATTAAAATAGAATGACAGTCCGAATATACTTAAATACTTTCTAAAGTTATTAAGTTTTTTTGCTAACAACATTTAAAAAAAACATCGTAATTAAATTACTCATTTCAAAATCAATTATGTATCTTCACCCTCCCACACCCACCGACACTCAAACCCATAACTCAAGCAAAATCTCATTTCCTGGCAACACAAACACGCAGCGTTCGAAGCAGCAAACTCACACTTTGAAAGCTGTCCGCTGATTGGCCAAGAAATTGTCGAACGTTTGCCTCCGCCCGCGCAGCAACGTCCTTGCTCGCACGGGCCACCGACCGCGGCTGCCTGCTCCAAGCTATGCTTACTTGAAACTTAGCAGGTAGATACAACCTTATACTTATATGTATTATTCCTTATTCCACTTAGCTTTTACCACAATGTTTGTCTGAAACTTAAGAAATGGCTCTTTAATAATATCATGTGTTCTTGTGAGTTCACAAATTACCTTTAGGTTACCTAACCTTCCTTATCACACCAAAAGTATTTAAATTAACACTAACACAAATGATCTCAGTAGTTTTAGTTACTTACGTAATGTAATTTGAAGGTATTTTTAAATCAAAATAATGATCTCACTATTAATAAGTGATTTGTTTATAATTTTATTTTAATAGTTTTTGCAGGCTGAAGTATGTATGTACACACAAACAGCTATACATTTACAGTATAAGCTGACCTCTCATTGTACGGAAATCCTATACAATTCGAAATCATCTTATATTGGAAACGTATAGCTTGATATGTAGCGTGTGTACGAGTATCCAGGTAAGCAAAATATGTGGAACTATTTAGATTTAAGACCTTTTATGTAAGATCTTTATCACAATATGTCTGTTCTATGTGTTTCCGAACGCATACAACCCCGATCTCTTCAAAGTGAGAGTTAACAGGCTTCTTCTGGGTAAGCTCGCTCCATCGTCGACTTTGTCTCTTTGTCTGACCTAGACTAGAGTCAAGAGCAAACTTATCTTAAGAGGGTGGTCACATTTTGCACCTCTCTCGCTCACACGGGGCCAAATTTTTAATAACGTTAAATGAAAAGATGCATTTTTGAAAAATGTAATCAATGGGCGGTCTACAAAATAATATTAGTTTAATAGGTAATTATTAAAAACACATTTTTATTGTGGCATTTATTTACATAATCTCAAAAACAGATCATAACACTTAATTACATAAGTTTATTAGATAACACAATAGAAATGTGTTTTTGAATAACTACCTATTAAATTAATATTATTTTGTAGACCGCCCATTGATTACATTTTTCAAAAAAGCATTTTTTCATTTAACATTCTTAAAAATTAGGTTTTGTGTGAGCGAGAGAGGTGCAAAATGTGACAACGCTCTTAAATTAAAAAAAAAAATTAAAAAAGTTCTCGCAAAGTAATAGGTATAAATTGTGCTACTTTAAAAGTAGGTAGACAAGAGAAGTTGTTGGAAATAAATAATTGTAATTGTAAACGTCTGTTCATGAATATTTATTGACTACGAGAACAAGACATTTATCATAAAAGTTCTGGGAAATAAGCTTTGGTTCAAAGCTCAGAGCTAGGTACCTATACCTACTCACGTAGGTAGGTACTTACAACCACTTGTTGTTTATCCTTCAAACTTTGTTTTTGACCGCCTCGTTGGTAGCGGTCGCTGAGCATGAGGTCCTGGGTTCGATTCCCAGGTCGACCAAGGTGTCACTGGGTTTATTTATCAAAAATATCTCAGTAGCTGATAGATAGATAGTTATGTCCATAGATAGAATACTCTTTATTATGTACAGTACAAAAAATAACAGATAAAATGTAGAAATTTTACATAGGGTGACACAATGGGCGGTCTTAAATCGCTAAAAGCGATCTTTTTCAGACAACCTTTGGATGGATTAAAGGGAGAAGAAGAGACCATACTGTAGTCAGTGGTGCACCAGTTACATATACAATAAATACATACAACATATACAATAATAAACATGAAACAAGAGAAAGGAACTTTATGTAAAGATGATGTTTAAGGCGAGAGGAAGTGTTTTTTACCAGAATTTTAAAAGAGGACAATGATTGAGCACGCCTTATCGACACGGGCAAGGCATTCCATGACCGCACTGCTTGAACTGTAAAAGACGTCATAAAAGCTGCTGGAATGCATCGGCATCTCTAGTCTCAAGTTTTCCGATGACCTTAGATATCTATTATGTGGGTCATGAAGGAACTTGAAACGTTCTTTATGATAAGAGGGGGTTGTTGGATTGAGCGACTGAAAGAATACTGTAGAGCTGAAATAAGATATTCCGCTGAAGACGTACGGGAAGCCACTTGAGTTTTGTACGAAATTCAGAAATGTAATCATATTTGCGCAGGCCAAATATAAATCATATGCAGAAGTTTTGAAGTCGCTCAAGTCCGCAGCCCGCAGCCCGGAGTTTGGATTTTGTGTCCGGTTGATGGCAATAGACTTGCCCCCTATCACATGGGACTTAAACATAACTGGCGAAATGTGGGTGTAGATACTAAAGGTACACCACTGCCTAACCATTCGAAGAATACAGGCGTGATGTTATGTATACAAGGTGTAACTTATATAACGCGCAACCTCTTAAGGGATCATTGTACTCGTCATTATGAACAACTTTTACTATGGGTCCAAACCTGAAATCGCGAAAAAAAAATCTGCTGTTCCGTACATTTATGTTCGCATAACTCGACAAAATAAATAATAAATAATAAATAAATTTGTTTATTTGTACAAACACAAAAAACCATATAGTACAAGGCGAAGTCTTAGGATTAAGTTGTACAACAGTGACACAGTTTAAGGTCGAAACATCTGACTCCTAAACTAGGCAAGAAGCCTGTATCTTAGAAGCCGAAGTTCCCCTAGATTTCATTGCCAATACAACAATATTAACATTGATCGTCGTACAAGTACATACATCTTTGTTTAAGAAAATTAGCAAAAAAACAAAAAAATAAAACTAAAACATTGGGAAAAGAAAAAAAAAACGTACAGTATCTTTAAGATATAAACATACAGCATCTTTAATGTCGGGAACAGCTGATTTTTTTTTTTGTTCATAATGATGAGTACAATGATCCCCCAAAAGGTTGTGCGTTATTTATGTTACATGTTGTAAATTCATTTATTAAAAGTCTTAGGTTATAGGTAAAGTTATTTAAACCGTTACTTACATAAAAAATCTATGAAAGTACTCCAACATATGCTCAAGCATACTTTATGTGGGTGGCAAGTACTCGCCAGTCATATAGGGTCACTTAAAAACTTATTTAGGGACCATATTACCCAGCTTAAATATGTAAATTGACATTACATTGGAGTCAAGTATACGGCCCTTATTTGATATGTTAATATTTTATTATTTCGTACGTACGTAGGTTGTAGTAATCTTAAATGAATACTTTTGTAAACATTTTTTTTTTTTAATAAATATTGTTAACATAATCGTTAAGTCAAATGAGATGTCGTCAAGTGGATATTAATGTCTGCACGTTTAAAAAAAAAACTTGTTCGAATAAACATGTATTTATTTACTCATCGGCATAACATAACAGGTGTAGTGGCTGCCTATTGTTACTGCTTACCTCGTAGAACGTGCAATGCTGGACATTGGTCTGACTGACCTAACTTTCAACAGATATGCAGCCATGAAGATAAATCCTAATTCGGCTCTGTCCAGACAACAGCCGCTTTCAGGATGTCAAAATCAGATTACCTACTCACAATTTTTTTTTTTGAAACCCTTGAATTTTGCGCCTCATCCAGCCTTATACAGCCTAGTTAATTCGGAGTAAAAAAAAATTATTATCACTTGTATTTCTTTAAAATATGTTTTTGTTTTTTTTTTTTTTTGTAGATTGGCTCCTTGTATTTTCTTCACATACATGTATACTTCATTATCATTTAATTACGCTTTTGTGTGTTGTGATATTTATTTTGTATGCAATAAATCCTACATATAATATTATAAACGCGAAAGTTTGTGAGGATAGATGGATGAATGGATGGATGGATATTGATGTTTGTTACTCTTTCACGCAAAAACTACTGAACGGATTTGGATGAAATTTGGCACACAGATAGTTTATAACCTAGATTAACATATAGGATACTTTTAATTCCGATATCCCTACGGGAGCGTGACTTATGCGGGTGAAACCGCGGAGCGCTGCTAGTTATTTATCTATCTTAGTCACCAATCACCATCACCACAGTATCTTAAAATTAAATCCTTTTCTTATTGTTTGTTTTAAGATTAGATAAAGATGCTGACTATCGAGATGATAAACATTGTTTTGCGTAGGCGATCACATTCGTTTGCCGAGTCTTGCACCATGTGTGTGTGTGTGTGTGTGTGTGTGTGTGTGTGTGTGTGTGTGTGTGTGCAAAACGATAACACTATTATTTATGTGCTACCATATGAGTATAATGTTGTGAATATAATATGAATATTGTCAGACTGCCTGGAGCGTTTTATTTTGCCTTGACATGTTATTTTATCTCATAGGTACTTACTACTTATTAATTAAAAATATTAATTTGGAAAGCACAAAGTCATCGGATTAGGCCCGTTTGCACCACGAAACATTAAATACGTGTGGCGCTAAGCGTATTTAAAACATCGTTCTATTTCTTTCAATCATTTGAAGATGACAGATACAGAACGATGATTTAAAACTTTAAATCTTTTTTAACGTTAGGCGTCGTCCTAATACAACGCGACTTTCCGTTCATCGCGCGAATAGGCTATGCGACCATCGCGTGGTCGCGCGATAACAAAAACTGGGTGTCCTAATAGAACGCGAATACGCGATCATTGCGCAAATTAAGGATGCGAATGCTCGCGAGGAGTCCTGCTCTGCTCCTCACACCGCTCCCTGACGACGCGACGCGATTATCGCGCGAATTCAATTAGGACACCTATTCGACATCAATATGTTTGATCTTCCACAACTGTGGAAGACCTGCATCACTTATTGATAGATTGTGTCCGATATGAGTCTGAGAGAAATGAAGTGCTTGAGGTCTTGGGGTTGAACAGAACTGATTTAGGCACATTCCATAGAACTCTGTCTCAGCCAAATGGTGATGATGCGAAGAGTCTGTTCAGGTTCATGGCCCAAATGTAATGTGAAGTGCATGTACTTTTACATTAGTATGTATATTATATTTATTTAGGTTATGATGGGACTGTCATACGCACTGCGGTAAATGTCCCTAATTAAAAATAGAATTAAAAAAATATGTTTGATCGCGCATTCGTACGAACTTAGTTCTCGCGAATAGACTACAATAATTTTAGTCGCGCGACTGCATCGCGCGGATGCCAATTACGACACCTATTCGACATCAGTATGTTTGATCGCGGATTCTTACAACAAAAATTCGCGTGAGCTTGCGATGATCGCGTAGTCGCGTTGTATTAGGACGACGCCTTAAAGCCTTCGAACAATAAGCTCTATTTAGTGATTTGTGGTGCAAGGCTTGAAGGCTCCCCGCGCACTAGGCAGCCAGGCTGGCCGGTGGCTCTTAATCCTTCATATGCAGATAACAAAATGGCTTTTTAATTATTTCTGTAATTACTGGGTTAACAGAGTGGTGGCAAAAGGCTTGCCCCAGGTTATAACACGGTCAAAATATCTGTGCACCTCGCTGGAATGCAATGCCCTCACGCTTCCCCCTTTACCTCACCACGCTCGCCCCGTCGCGTCGCCATACGTACCCTAAGAGCACCGATATGACGTCATCGACACCAGGTGCACAGATATTTTGACCGGGTTGTACATGCATAGAAAAATTACTTTGTCATAATGTGGGTGTGCTACACAGACACTGGACACACGCCTACCGTTTGGGGAATACATGCGTGAGGATGTTTGATAATTCGGATAGCTGTTTCGGTAGTTACTTTTACAGTTAACAAGTCAAGGTTTCTATTTTTTTTAGCTGTCATCGATGTTTTCTCACACCCCCCTAAAGCCGCGGTCCCGCGGCCCGTTAACTGACAGGCCGCGCCAGGCGTTGCTACGCTTGTCTGTCACGGCCCGTGCTCGATTTCGACGACAGGCCACCGCAGGCTTCATCGGTTGCGACGGTTTCCACGGCCTGTCGGCCTGGCCTGGCGCGTTCTGGCCTGTGAGAAAGCAGGTCGTGGGACCGCAGCATAAGATGCAGTCTCGTCAACTCCTGATGAATGACATGGGTTGGCTATAGGAAGAAGTACCAATATTTTAAGAATAAACTAATCTTTCAAAGTTATTATTTCCTTTCAAATTTTTTACTTCCCTCAGTGTTATTTAGGGATCTTCTAGCCTTCATCACCAAAAAATACCCGCTCTAGTAGAAAAACATATTGTTTTAGCTTTTTGGCAAAGAGAAATAGAAATAGAATAGAAATAGTTTATTGCACAAATAATACAGTAAGCAGGTTTACGGGGTAACACCAAATTGAGACATGAGCAGTTTAAAATATTATCTATTGCTAGGTTACGAAATAATATTTACCAATGAGCCCCAAACTAAACAGATAGTCAGTATCTCGGGGCTCGGGGTTCGAATTCCAGAGTGGAGGCTAGAGAAGTGATTTCAGGTGTTGTATGGTATGCATGTTTGAGGTGGTGTGTGGTGTGTTTGAGTGTGTGTTTGTTTGTTTTGTGTGCGTCGATTGATTCATTGTTTTTTTGTATTCAAAAAATTTTTCTATGTTACTAATTTTGGTATTGAAATTGCACAAGATTTGATGTAAATCACACTCGTGGGCTCAACCAGATGAGATTTTGCCCATCTTTGTTAACAATTTTCATCATATTTAAGACACCTTGAAACCACGTCTTTAATTTTACACCTACGAGTTTTTTAATTATTTTATCACTTCTTCAAGACGCATTAGTACTATATCATGTTACCAATACCTATCACTTATCAGATACCGAGCAAGACAGCTTGGCTCCAAAATGTGCAACAAGGCCGTGGCCTCCTCTCTTATCAGTCGAAAACGTTATCGGGCCGTCACAGGCCCAAAAACTTCGATATACAAATTACGAAGACCAAGGTTCCTCTTAGCGGGAGATAAGATACCATGTGATATGATGTGAAATCGTCATTCGAGAGGTAGTTGCTGGAAATCAGCGCTGTTGATGATAGGTTCGTCCGAAGTCACAGCATTTTGCTGAGCAACGACTATTCTTGCACAGATGCGACGCACGGCTTAATTGTTCTTGATAGTGATGTTTGTGTGTTACAAAAGTAGTTATTTTTCCACTCGTCTTTTTGTTTTTGTTTTGACTTTTGTTTGTTTGTTTGATGTCATTTGCCAGTGTCGCAACACGCACACAGAGGCAATGTAAATTATCTTTGGTCCCTGGCCCGGACATCATAAGAAAACACGTTTATTGTATTTTATTAAGTATTTGTTGTTATATCGACAGTAGAAATACACAATCTGTGAAAATTACAACTGTCTACCTATTACGGTTCATGAGATACAGCCCGCTGACAGACAGATGGGCGGACAGCGGAGACTTAGTAATAGGGTTCCGTTTGGCACCCTCCGGGTACGGAACCGTAAAAATTATGAAATACAAAATACACGCAGATGAAGTCGCGGGCAACAGCTAGTTCTTACTTATATATGTATCAGGGGCGCAGCGTTCATACAACCCAATTCCTATCGGCTTCCCTTCGGAACCACCAATCTTCTTAATGTCTACTATTGCCAAACAATAATGGTACACCTTTGTGTGTAACTGTGTATCACATCACATTACATATATTTAATACCAGTTTACAGTCATCAGATCAAAACTACAAAAATGCCTGCAATTTTTTGTCTGAGTTTAAGAGAACTGGACAATTTTTTCTTTAGCTTCCCTCTAATGATAATTGTGGCTGCGCCACTGATGTATATACTTTTTAGCTCCAACCTTGCCTGTGATTTAATGTTCATACACATTAACACTTTTAGTTTGTTTGTTTATGTTTAAATGAGGTTTACGAAGCAGAGTTAACTTGCTTAACTGGTTATGCGTATTAAGTAGTTTAAATAAAACAATATTTGAGAATTACTGGAGCTAAGACCGTGTTTGTGGCTTTGTTGGATTGAACGGATTTTGTTATGATCTAAAATCCAGTAGTTAAAGAGCTTATAAAGGAATTATTCAAAGAGTTTCTGACATAATCGTTTATGTCAAAAATCTATGGCTGAAATGTAAGCGTACTATCATTAATTTAACTGTTACAATTAAATATCACTTTAAAATAGAACCTCTAGCGAAGACCATCTTACATATACCACAACATAACACAAACACCTGATCTTTTATTTTCTATTAACTAAAGCACATAATAAATCATTAAAACATAAATATAAATCACAACACACATTAATTGTTTCAGATCCCGCCATAGCAACCGGAAAGAATCAAGGTGTCGAAATTCTTAAGTGACAGTAGGTACGAAGTGTAACGGAATTCGATGCGCGTGGGCAGCTTGCTCGAACATGGGCGCCGCTACAATATGCACTTGAGAAAAGTGCGCATGAAATCTTGTGTTATTTTCTTCATTATTGTTTTTTTAAAGGCCAATGCTCAGCTATTTCAAGTCAGAGCATTAGCGTCGGGCATAATCGCTGTACCACCAACGACGTTTGAGATGTGATACAACCACCTGGTTTTTGTTGTTTAATTTATTTATATACAGACTTAAACCAACTAAATAGTTACATACGCAGCATTCTTTGTAGTAAGTAATTATAGATCTCGCATGTGTCTAAATTAATGGGAGGCAAGGTAATGTTATTAATTCTTCTTCTTTATTGTTCTTCGTACACAAAGGCACCCCTCGTGTCGTGTGCGATTCGCATCGAGTGTCGAGCCTGTTTGCAGTAGACGTAATTCTTTCTTTAGGGACTACCTAAAAATCAAATGATTCCTAGATGGTCTTTCAGCTTTCTTTTAGGCTTGTAGGTACACGGTCACAGTAGGTACAACTGTTTATCTTAATGGTATTCAATGGCCACCCTTACATCACCACCATAGTCCAACATATTTTGATATGAGTACTGTCTTGCTATGGCATTATTGTCCACGATGGAGCTATGGGCAGTGGACAGCTATTGGTTTGGTACTTAGATGGTCAAACTCAAACTCAACGCATTTATTTCAATTAAACCATTTACAGGCACTTTTGAATTGCAGTGTGGCCAAAGTAACAAAACTTATTAGCCCCACCTATCTAATTCTGCATTATTATTTATTACTTTTAATTAGAAATTGTAGAAAGTTTGGTGTCTATTAAATGGAAATCAACTTACCATATGAGAAAGATTTCAGACAAAGGATTTTATGTATGTGCCAACTTTATTACTTTGATAGCAATTAGTCATTAATATTCATAGGCCTTTGCAAAAAAGACTACGTTGTGGGTCGTAAGCTTTAGTATAATATGCGGAATGAAATAGCTTCCTCGTGTGTGGCGTGTTGCAAAGAATAATGCTTAAAATAACCATCTGTGAGTATAAACAATGATACAGCTGCAATGTAAGACTAATCAATATCCTCGTCACATAGGTAGCTACAATTTGGCCAACGAAAGCTGACCACGAATTATTATCAAAAGTTTTAGTATGGCAATATTTTAGGACTGTCAAAATTGTCAGTTTCCAATTTGGATAATTTTGATATTTCGGCTATAAGAAACAAAATAAACGAATTTTATGAAGTGAAAAACAAGTCCCAACACTGAGAAGCCTGCACAATGAGCTGAAGGAAGCGATTGAATTTACGAGATGCCGTGAAACCCTTAGAAAATTTTTACACAAGAACGGGTTTGAGTTTCAAAACAATAAAAATGAACGGGCTTTACTTACAGAAAAATATTATATTGCGGCATGGAGACACAGATTCTTGAGGACAATAAATCAGAAGAGGCTAGAAGGTAAACAGATTGTTTACCTTGATGAGACATATGTACATCAGAACTATAAAGTTAAAAAATCGTGGCAAAGACCTTCAACAATTGGTGTCACTACTAATATATCATCAGGAAAAAGACATTATTGTGCATGCAGGATCGGAGGAAGAGTTTGTGCCAGGTGCATTATTGGTATTCAGCACAAAATCCAAATCAGCTGACTACCTGATGATATGAATGCTACCAGTCATACCCACAATCACGAAATTTTGGTGCTGCTACCGTATCATTGCGACCTTAATGCAATTGAGCTTGTGTGGAGTCAGGCGAAGAGAAAAGTAGCAAGCAAAAATATAGGAATACCACCAGGGTCTGAAATGCAAAATTTAATAAAAGAATATTTTCAATCCATAACTGCTATTGACTGGAAGAAGTACACTGATCATATACTAAATGTTGAACATCAGCACAAATTAAGGGACCGTATTGTTGAAAATGAACTTGAACTATTCATAATACTTATTGGGGACAATAGAAGTAGCAGCGAAGAAAGCAATGAAGCTGATTCAATATTATCAGGTGTAGAGTTTTTGGAATCCGATTTCGACTCTGACTCATAAGCCCTATGTTTTGTTTTGATTTTATTGTGTCATCCTCATCATATCAGTGGTCTCTATTTTTGTTTAATTCAACCTTTTCTGTATAAGGCTGTGCCAGGAAAGTTGAGCTGTAAACTTTAATGTGCAGAAGTTAAAAAATGCCAAGCTAGTTTTGTTTAGAGCTTAACTTTGGTACTGATAATGATCATCCTGGAGGCGAAATATTGTAACGCTAACTTGCTTATCCACCGTTGCGCGAAAACATAATGGTGGTTATTATGGTGTGAGTATATAAATATGAAATACTGATCTAAATATCACATAATATTTCTTGAATTATAAATAGTATCAATTCAGTTTAAGCAGTGTATAGCCTTGGGTTGACAGCTCTTGATTTCTTTTAGCCTTTTTTCTTGGACAGCTTTCGTTGATCAGACTATAGCTGCTGGTTTTTAATTTTATTTATATAGGATAAAGGTTCCTGCAAACAGGCGCAATCGCACGCTACACAAAGGCACCGCGTGTCGCGACGAGCGATACCTTTGTGTCGCGTCGCGTGTTGCGCCTGTATGCAACAGCCTTAATACATGACTTGAATGAAGGGTTCTGCAAACAGGCACGATACACGACGCAAATCGCACGTGACACAAAGGCACCGTGTGTCGCGCGACGAGTGGTGCTTTTGTGTGGCGCCTGTTTGAAGAAGCCTTAAGTTATAGAATTTTGTACAGACGATACAAAGTCGCTAAACAAATCATTTCTCACTGGTGGCGGCTAGACCATAAGTAGAACCGTAACTCGAGGAATACTGTAGTAACGTTAGGTCTCCCCGTGGAGACATAACGATACTACGAGGATAGTATTATTCCATCTCCTACATTTATTAAACACCACGAAGACAAAGACAGACACAGGTTGAGGTACCTTTCTAAAGACCTACCTTATAAAGTGAATCTAATCAGAATCAGCAGACTTCCAGCAGGTAACATGGTAGTCGATAACGTAACGGCAGCCTTATTAACCGACTTCAATAAAAGAAGAAGGTTCATGGCTGGACTGATAACTAAAAAAAGGGTATACTTCCCAGGTGGTCCCATGGTCATCAGGTCAGGATCTGATGATGGCATCCTCGAGAAATCGAGGGAACTCTTTAAATATTATAGGCACACCGCACACCTATAGCGATTTGACTATTTTTTATAGTAACTTGTGCTTTTGCTCTCGGAAAGCACCATTTGGTGAAGTGGAACTGATGATGAAGAGCACAGATGGCCACCGGAACTACTCAATAAATTTCACGGGTTGCGATTCGATTACTTTAATATGGTTGTTGAGCAAGGTATGCTCACAATGCATATGGTGAAGTGGAGCTGATTATGAAGTACCAGGAGAATTCCTCAACCGTGAACGTCCCTGGAAACTGGGAACTGGACTGGTCCTGGGAAAACTAATATTTTGTAAAAAGGTGATGAGCAGTTTACATTAGGCTATTGTAACTTAGATAAATTACAAACCGACCCACTAAAAAGTGAAAAATAAATAACTTTTTCTTCCCAAAAAAAAACACTACAAAGTGTATAACTTTAATTTCAGAAGTCGGTGCCAAAAAACTAAAATACAGATTCAAAGACACCGACTTACTTTGTAGTGTTTTTTTGGAAGTCGGTGGTTTTTTACATGTGTGGTTCAGAAGTACCTAAAATAATTCAACTATCCATAACTTGAGCTCTTGCAGCTTTTTTATAACTCCTATGTAGGTACCTCTTCGCAATCTACATAGTTACACATGCTTGTATTTATTTATAAACTCGCCTCGCTCGTGCCACAAAGCCTTACTGAAACACTATCGCAACCGTAAGTGTGCCATTTGACTAACAAAGGCAACTTTTATACGAACTTACGTCTCAAGGATCAACTCGGTGTGGTCCGATGAAATAAAAACTCTCGACCTACGTAAACCAGCGCCATGTTGACATAATATTTTATTGTATTTTACGAGCCACGGGGCGCATTGCTCCGATTGTAACATACACGGACTTTATGAGCTTAATTTTGTCACTTTGTACGTCATTATTACACTAAATTGTTTCTTTTATTCATTTTTAAACTTTAAGTCGTGAACTTTAAGTGAATTATTTTTGCAATTTACTTTCTAGTTTGTTGTGCAGGGTTGAATTGTTGCTGAAAGGTTAAACGTAGCAAAATGTTGCTTTTGAACTTGTCAGACAAACAATTTTGTTCATCAGGATGCAGCATTCCGCCGCTGGACATTTGTATAAAATGACTCGATCATCCATCATCAGTATCTAGGTAGCATCTAGATGCCTTCTTCCAGCTCTTTTTTTTTTCTTCTTTTTCCCAGCTCTTTTGTTTAAAAGTTTGACCATGTCCCAAATAGCCTCCTGAATGACACTAAAGAAGAAACCCCTTTCTGGGCCTAACCGTTACACGAATCAGATATGTACCAAAAAAATCCTCTATTTTGCTTAATTAACCCATTTAAATCTTAGCCTCAATGACAATGGCCAAGTGTAGAAAATAAGTAGATTTCTATTTTTTGTTTTAAACAACCTTTGTAGACCGTTACAACACTTATTTCATTATACGTCACCAAGTTCACAAACGCTAGCATTATATCAATAGAGCGTACCCTAAGAATACCATCGATTTAGTGGAAATCGATAGTTACAGATACTTAAATAATACTCCATTGTTTTAGTATATGTTTTTTAGGTATTAGAATCAATGTAAAATAAAAAAAAATCTGGAATCGAATTGATTTTTAATGTAAGCACCATTAAAAAATCAAACAAAAAATTCTTAATCGATAAAATCGATAGCGCCACAGATTGCACTAGTAAACGGCAAATGTCAATGTCAACGTCTGTTGATTGTCATGGTTGTAATGTCATGTCATTAATATCTTTCGCTTTTCGTATTTTTGCGCAAATGCATGTGTTTTTCCTGTGTTTTTTCTGTATTTCTCGGGATTTATTATTACATAAGACCTCTGCTCGAATACTGGACTTCGAAATTGATTGCCTTCTGACTGACTCTCGCTTGAACATTGGACATCGTACCCTGCCACCCCTGCTGTCCTTTGCTGAAAAACCGCATCTGTTTTGTTCTTTTGACGACTGGTTAATAACGACATCATGAGCCTGATGTACATTAATTGCGGAATAGCAACGGATCGCTGCAATACAATAGGAAGGCGAACATTGGAAGATGAAAAGATTCTATCACAGGAATGGATCGCACCGTTCCTAAATCTGAAGTCACCCCCTAAGCGTCATCATGATAGGCTTCAGGCGCTGCAGCACAGGGCACGTGCATTCCAGATTTACGTACGAAACAGCCTCAAAAATATAATTTATTATATAAATAACTCAAATAATAAAAATAACCCAAGATGTAAACATTGTCTGATTTTACCGATTTGGCCATTGCTGAGAGACGTGAAAATTGGGCTCGTGAAACCTTCCTAAATGCTCTAATTTATAGCCAAATTCCAGCCCCGTAACGCCAGGGCCAATTTTCTATGGAGTTTGGGTTTCTCCTTTCGAACATAAACTCTGCACTACGCTTTTGTTACCTCACAATTAAAGCAACATGTGGCTTTGCTCCATAAAATAAAATGGCGCACAGCGCAAGTCAAGCAAAATCTGTGGCAAAATAAAGAAAAAAATGAAATCACAATGGGCAACCTTGATACAGCGAGGTGGGAACCGATTCTAATGTTAACCTACCTGGAACTGTCTAAATTCGAATTTGGAATAAAAGAACTTACACCCACGCGGCCACGGAGCCATAAAATGTCATCCAAAAAATTAGAGGAAGTTGCCAAACATAAAAATAATTCTGATAGTTTCTTTCCGCACCTATGCGACATCGATTTTATAGCTTTTTTACCCACGGTGATATTAAAATAGAAGAATTATTGTTCCTTACTATTTTTGAACGATATTGGTTATCTAAACGCTCTCGGGAAAGGTTAAATACTGAAGTGGATTTTGGCAATTCTTAGAACTACGCCACACCATAAAGATTTAAGTAGGTGTTAAAATAAAAAAATATGTTGGAGATGATTGATTTTTGTATCTACTAATAAAATTTGTTGGGCTTTTACGGGAATTTCAAATGTTAGCATCAATACTCGGAGAAACAACATAATTATAGGTTTTTAAAGCTCCAGGGTAGCCCGCGAAATTCAAATTTTCTTACGTTTTTTGCAATTTGCAGGTCAGTATTAGGTTGTATATTGATTAAAATATGATTCGCGACCGTAACAAATATGTATTTATAGAATTATAATCATTAATGTCATAAATACAACTCTCTAAGACCAAGTAGGTAATTCTGTTGAATGACTATTATTTGAAGTCTTAAAATCTCAGGATTACCTATACTAATTTAAGGAATTTTATTACGGATTCTAATATTATAATTCTATAAATACACATTTGTTACGGTCGCGTATCATACTTAAATCAACATACCTACACCCAGACACTGAGCTGCAAATTGCAAAAATCGTAAGAAAATTTGAATTTCGCGGCTACCTTAGCGCTTCCCCCTTAAGTTGAAGCAGACTAAGTAGTGAGTAACCAAACTCATAGTGTATGTAATCTATCCGTTATCAACGTCAGCTGGATATAACTTTTCAATTGCTATACTTCTTTATCTATGTGCATAAGCGTATCTCCGTTACCAGGAACTGCAAACATCATAATACAACATAAACAATGATCTCACCTACAGCCACGTTACGGCACATTTATCTTGCGCTGACGCAGATGCACACACCGCGGTCTCTTGCGCTTATCTCGACAACCGGTAGGTTGCAAATATATCGGTAGGAGCCACCCGCAAGACGTATGTTGAAAAGCAGCATTTTACATGCCACGACGTGGGAGGCTGGAAGAAAACTTATTGACGAAGACCTCACTGAACTTCATCCTTGAACTTTGCCTCGTAGGTAAGTAGGTGTCTGAAAACAGCGAGCAAAGTAGGTAAATAGCAAAAATTAAGATCTTTTCTGATGATTTTGATTCTTTTTTTTAGGGTTCCGTAGTCAACAAGGAACCCTTATAGTTTCGCCATATCCGTCCGTCCGTCCGTACGCAGCTTAGCTCAGAGACTCACTAATTTGGCATGGATATACATATTAATCACGCCGACAAAGTGGTAAAATAAAATCATGAAAAAAATTTTTTTTAAGGTAAGTACCTCCTGTACACGTAAAGTGGGGATGTTTTTTTTCTCGTCTACCCCATGGTGTGGGATGTTGTAGTAGTATATACAACGAAGTTAAAAGGAAAACTATCACAGCTAAGTAGGCTTTACAAGTTTACGAGTAATAGTCGACCAACTTACATTTGCAGTTCGAATGTATGAGAGAACATGTTTTTCAACTACAATGTTAAGTTTGTTCTAACTACGGAACCCTTCATTGTGCGTGGTCCGACGGGTACGTATTAAAATCCCGAAAGTTCATAATACCTATGTTTGAAATACCGACGTCCAAAACACCGAAATTCAAAATACCGAAAGTTTTAAATGCCGATAGTCGTTATATCGCAACACAAAATACCGATGTTCAAATGCCCGAAAGGACAAAATCCCGAATGAACTAAATCCCGAATGGACGAAATAGATTCATAATATTTTACAAAATATAACCGACTATACATACGTGGAGTTCTTAAGTGGAATCGCCAGTAATCTTTAAATTTGAATATTCTGTATTTTTTTATAGGTTGTTAATAATTCTTATAACGAAATATTAGAAGAAAATACTCGATTTACCATTCATTTTCCTAATTATACGTATGATTATCATTTAAACTTTTGTTTTAATTATTTTATATACCAATTATGTGGGTAATTTTATTTAGAATAATTTTATTACGAATTTTACGGCCATTTCTATAAACTACCATTTCTAACTTTAACATAAAATTAAAATATTGTATTTAAAGTCAATATGTTGAGCTACAAACGTCAGTGACAGAAACGGATCGCTGCAAAACCGACTCCACGTGGTCTTGTCTGCCCTACCCCTAGAGTGTAATTTAAATTCGCGTAGGCGCGGAAGGGCGAGGTGGCCCGCGAGCTGAAGAGCAGGTGGTTTTAAACGCCCGCCACCGCGGCTGAGGCTGGTCGGCGCAGCCGGCCAGCAAGCCGAAGCTGCGGTGGTGAGCGTTAAAAGCATCTGCGATGATAAGCTCGCGTGGGACCGCCGGAGCCCCACAGCGCCGGAGCCGTGACAGAAACCATGCCTGCTGCATGTTGCATGTTTGCTTGCATGCTGTGTGCTCGCTTTCATGTTGCATGCACGCTTGCATGCTTGTTTGCATGCTTACTTGCTTGCATGGTTTCTTGCAGCTGACTACGCTTTTTAGGTTTACAAAAAATCGTTTATCTCGGAAATGGTAACAATTTCGGGATTTTAAACTACGGCATTTTAAACTCCGGGTTTTTAAATTTCGAGTTTTTAAACTTCGGGTTTTTAAACTTCGGGATTTTAAACTTACGGGCAAATGAACTTTCGAGATTTAAAACTTTCGACCAAACAACCATTCGGCGTTTCAATTTTCGGGATTCCGTCCATCGGTATTTTAAAATTCGGTCTTTTAAATTTCGGTAATGTAATACGTACCCGGTCCGATACGCACTTGTTCTTCTTTAGTTGTCAAAGTATTTGTAAGTCTACCTACCTAGTAGGTAAAATAGTTAAGGAACCTCTGCGTATAACAAAACCTTTGTAAAACACAAATGATAGCAAACTTTCTATGCACATTTTTTGCCGCAAAGCGAAAAGTTTCAACAAAAACTTTCAATGGCGGGAGACAGCTGCAATATCATTTTGATGCAAAAAAAACCTGTCGAAAAATGGCCAGACAGTAGGTAGGTAGCTATTTAGATTAAAATCATTTACAGTTCAACTTTCTGTTTCATTTATGTATTTCTTGTTATTGAATTGATTGACTTGATTATTATTTCTTGTTATTCATAAAAAAAATTCAATGACTCATGATTATACCTACTAGCGACCCGCCTCTGGTTCGCATGGTTTTTACGACTTGACAAAAAATCAAGATTTCTTTATTATACGTTAGTTTATTAGTAACGTATTATACGCATAAATCTTCCGGAATAAATTTTCTAAACAATGGTGAAAACTGCATCAAAATCTGTTGCGGAGTTTAGAAGAATAACGCGGTCACACAGACAGACAAGAACAGCGAGTTATTTTATAATATGTATGACATCTGCATAAATATCGACGTACGAAATGATCTAGTCGTAAACAGCATTCCGTCTTAAGAATTTCATACAAATAAAATGTAACCGTTAATAATATTTTGGTAGGAAAATATTTCATTGTCACGCTATACGGTACATTCGTGTTATACAGAATTTAATGGTAATAATTTTATTATTTTTTATTAAACATACTTTCTTAAATCACATACATGGACCAGAGTCGGAGACCTAGAAGACGGGCGTCGTTGCCGAGGAAAGGCGAGGAAACGCTGGCGTGATTTTCTTTTTAAATCTTTATATAAAGAGCTTTTTCGCTAAATGCGAATATGACACTATATAGGTGTTCAAAGGTTAACATGAATTTACATTAGTGCATTTTACAGCTAGGTTCTGGGTCTATTCTTTAAGGCGAACTTAATCATACTTATTATAGTAAATATAGTAGTATCATAGTTATCCGATAACGGGCTTGATAGGTTTATGTTATGCGCGCCAATTTGTGTTCTGAGCGACTGATCCCGGTTACATCTCATCAAAATTTGATACGTGTCCTCATCTTCGTTACACGTACTGCAAACAGGTGATGTTAACTTTTTCATCATAAACCCGAATTCATTGAGAGATATGTCCTGAACGAAGCCTTAACCATATTATTAAGGCTTCGTTAAGGGGGAAGCTCCAGGTAGCCCGCGAAAATGAAACTTTTTTATGGTTTTTTGCAATTTGCAAGTCAGTATTAAGCTGTATGTTGATTAAAGTATCATTCGCGACCGTAGCAAATATGAACGTATGGAATTATAATCATCAAAATTAGTAATACAACTCCATAAGTTTGTATAATCCTAATTGTCAAGGTTTCATCAAATAGTCATGCAATAGAATTACCTGGTCTTAAAGAGTTGTACAGATGACTTTAATTATTATAATTCTGTGAATACACATTTTTGACGGTCGCGAATCATATTTTGATCAATATATAACTTAATACTGACCTGCAAATTGCAAAAATCGTAAGAAAATTTGAATTTCCCGGGCTTTCTGGAGCTTTCACCTTAAGTCCTCCCTGATAACAAAGCACTTTGATGAGTTACAGGCGTTTATGGGGGATTGGCCGGAGAAGGCAACACACAGGGAAGAGTAGAAAGCTGCTAGGGAGACCTTTGCCTAGCAGTGGAACAATACAGGTTGATAAAAAAAGACTTGTCTCGTGCTCTGTCAAACAAAAATTAGGCCACTCCGGTTACTCCTAATATAGTATAGAATAGAATAGAATAATAATCTTTATTATGTTATATCTACTTTTATATGTTTAGGTCATATGGTGTACATACGTCACGAGCACTTAAGGGATTTCAAAAGCGATTTTCTCGTGTAATAACGTTAGAAACTTAGAGAGGTCTACCTATTTCATAATTCTATGTGTTCCAAAATACTATGTTCGTAAAAACATAAAATTACAATCACTACAGTAGAAGAAAATCAGTTTTAAAAGTAGCTAAGTGTAAACAAATTAGTGCTCGTGACTGTACAGAGTACACCATAGAAATTTCTACTTATAAAAGTAGAAATTTATCATCATGCTTTTATATAGATCATCAATTTTGCGATGATGCACCGAGGTCAAAATAGTGTACCTACAACTCAGTTCCCACTAATGTTTTGACTAGCGGTCGATAAGAAAGTATTGCTCAGCATAATAGCCTACAGAATTTATTGAAACTCGCGCAAAAAATAACACTACAAACAACACATTAGGCAAGATTTAAAAGTTTATTTGCTTTACAAAATATAACCATCAACAATAAGCAACGTAAACACTATTCGTTGATTACAGTAGATTAGCAAGCTGCCATCGCCTGCAGGTTCACTGCCCGCCTTATCGACATAGCGTGAATATATCTCATTAACCTTAAAGTAAAGATTATAACCATATTATTTCGTCCACCATTTAGGTGTGACCAGTGTGACCTGCTCTTTATGGTGTAACGTTGAAATCGATTTTCATGGCTGTCTTATTGATGATGCCCATGGATGCAGTTTTTAAGTGTCGGTAAAATTAGTTCTAGGCTTTTTGAGTTACAAGCGGGCAGAATGACTGACATTTATTTAGTTTTGTAAATTGGAACGAATGGAGGCCATATGAAAAAAACCGGACAAGTGCGTGTCGGACCACGCGCAATAAAGGGTTCCGTAGTTGAGAAAAATTTATCCTAAAAACAAACTTAACATTGTAGTTGAAAATCATGTTCTCCCATACGTTGATATACATATGTACGTCACGGTCAATTCTTCAACTGCAAAAAGCTTGTAACCGCAAAAAATATTTTTATATATGATAAAATCACAAATTAACGATATTCGGACTTTTTCCTTTACTTGTGCTGTGAGACCTTGCTTCTTGCCAAATTTTATGGTTCTAGGTCAACGGGAAGTACCTACCGTATAGGTTTTGATTTATTTGCAAATATCAAAATATGACTTAGAAGCTTGAATTTTTTAAAACTCCATGGGACCATATATGTACCTACCTACGTATTTGATATTAATTTCAACTTGTTACCTCCACGCGTTCCTGAGAAAAAGGGTCTTGACAGACAGATAGACAGACTGACGGACAATGAAGTGATCCTATACGGGTTCCGTTTTTTTATTTTGATGTACGGAACCCTAAAAACTAAATTCGTGTGGTGCCCGAAAGAATTTAAGATAATAAGTTCCCACATCTTCGTACGGTGTCATTAGAGGCAATTAGGGTTAGAACGATGAGCAGAACGATCAGCAGATTCCACCTATCTGCTAATAAAGCAGTTAATAGCTGGACAGGTTTAGGCTGAAGAGCCAGAACAAGAGAGATACAGAAACCCACAGGGCAGCGTGTAGTGAGCTGCTGGGCAGTAGCGACCCCACAGGCCCTATCTCCCGGGAGAAGTCTTGTTCCTCATCTCTGCTTGCCTTAATTGACCGGCTGGAGTGAACACTGACCAGGAACCGAGCTCCCACCTCATTTTTCCCCTTATTGGCAGCCGACTTGAGTGGAGATTCGTAAGAGCAAACGTGCTCGGATGAAGGAAGTATTCCAGTAAGATGCTGGTAGGGATCTTGACCGTACCTCCGGGATTGTCCCGATAGCCGTAGAATACGTCTCCACTCCTCATAAGCACCTCAGGACATGTTGCTTCCTTGTCGCTACGACACCATGTGCTAGCAATCGTTTTCGGGGCCCCATTATTAAGTGTGCAAGTCACCTCCCGTCATTTTATCCGTGTATTTTATATATAGCATTGGTTAAGCAGGGGCTATAGTCTTTCCATAGTTCTAGATAACCAGTTATATTTGTCTCCATATCCTGCAATACACCAACCCCGGATTGTCCTTGGGTGCACTTGCATGGTGCGAACAGGGATGATCGTCGGTTGGTGCCTCATTTCATTAAAAGCGTCTAACGGGCCTCTGCGAGTTGGCTCGTATGCCTGGCAAAGGTCCGGGTCCCCAGGATCCCGAGATATGTCAAAGACTATAATAATAAAACTTATTTTCAATTATCATGGACTCACACTCACAATTTACTTACAAACTATGTTAGGCCCACTTGCGTGTTCATGAGTTACCCTATATAACTCGGAGTTAACAGCTAACTCAGGGATAATGAAATAATTCATCTTGCGCTACCAAGAGTTAGAGGTAAACCTAGAGTTAAACTTTTAAATATTAAACCCACCGATGTGGGAGAGTTACGTCGCTAAACTCCGGGTTAGTGTAAGTAATGTCAAAATAAATTGACGTTATGAGGTCCCGCTGATAACTTATTTTATATTTTATATTGTTCGACGTTATAGTAAGTGAAAATTCGGTACTATAATCAGCAGGCAATATATTCATGAATTCATATAAAAATAAATACAAATTATAAAAAAATTAAAACATATTTTGCCATATCTGGCGTTTTTGTCAATCAATACACTAAGTCTTCATGGAAATCAGATACAATCGATTAAAATGAAATGTCATGTTATAAAATTTAAAGACAAGAAAGTATTACGTATCGTAATGTAGTGTAAAAGAGATGGGTATAAAATTTCCGTTCATTGTTCGTTAATTCATCTTTGGTCGGATTACACATCAGGCCATAGACACTGCAATCCTATTTTATGTTTCGTCGATTGAACTGCAATGTTCCTAACTCAAAAACTCTATTGTTAGGTTATCTAACCCGGTGTTACTTTTTAGTGGCGCAAAGCGTATTCAGAGTTAAGATGTAAATTACTTAATTCTGAGTTTATAAACTCTACAATTATTAATTTAACCCGACTAAACATGCAAGTGGGCCTTAGTAATATATACAAAAAATAAACAACTTAACAACACAACAACAAAAACAACCAAGTTCCTAAAAAACTAATTTCCTAAGACCAATTTGAAAACAAAATCCCATGCACACGATGACCACATCTGTTAGCAAGTGTTACTCTAGCGGCCGAGCGCTGCAAGCAAGAATAGTTCTTACAGTGTATAAAATTTTCCTTTCTCACATGGTACCATGTACATGCAGGTAAATGATAGGGCCATCCAGTTTGTTAGCAATGACAACCAGGAGACTGTTAATTGCGATCAGTATCTAATCTATATCTATCTATACAAATAAATGAAATCGAAGTGTCTGTTTGTAATGTCAAAATAACAGGTTTTTACTAATTGCATATTATGTAAGTATAAGCGGTACATACAACAAAAAAACAATTTTTAAAATTTTTGTCTGTCTGTTCCAGCTAATCTCCGAAACGGCTGGACTGATTTTGACGGAACTTGCACTGGCAGATAGCTGATGTTATAAGGAGTAACTTAACCTACTTTTATTTTACAAAAAGAATTAGGGTTCCGCTCAAAAAAAACCCATGAAATTGTGAACCAAATCCGATTCAAATAGGGAAGTATGTAAGTATCCACGCGGGCGAAGCCGCAGGCAACAGCTAGTCCTTTATAAAAGCCTGACCATAGAGATCCAGTATAAGTTCACGATAAATCTTCTACTTTACGATCGATTCTATCGTAATAAAGTGGAAATTTGGGTAACTTTACTCGCATCTTCTATCGGATAGAAGATGCGGACAAGGTTAAGAACAGTTGCAAACAAAGTAGGTTACAACTACAAGAAAAGCGTACGGAAATGCACCGTGTGCTCATATAATTAGTGTCTAATAAGGAATCTAGCGCGGCCGGTTAGAATCGACGTCATAATTAAATTAATGGAGACTCAACACCAAGCGTAATAAGCTCTGGGCAAACACACTTTAGTTACGTGTTGTAACAGCATTACTTGAATAAGTAACATACCTTTTGCTCATGCCTCATCATTAACCCTTCATAATCCTCCAATTAAAACCAAGATTTCACGACAAAATTGTAAACGAACGTTGTCATCACATTAAAATTAAACTGAGTTTTAATGTTCGTATCGGATGACCTCCGCAACCGTTCATTCTTAATTAAACTTGGACAAGCTTTTACAGAAGTCTTCAATAATTGCTATTGCAGAGTAGTTTATCAACGCGATGATTATAATCAAGTTTGCTTATCCCCCATAAAATGATTATTAAATATGATATTTAATATGGAACTGGCGTCGGAACAGCTCGCTTGATATGGTAAGCTCACAACTTTCTACGTGGCAAACCAGTGTAGCTTGACCTGGAGAATAAACGAGTCGTAGGGAATCTTGGAGGTAGTGAACCAGTCAGTACTGCGGTTAGGGTTCAGGTTATGCTGGAGGGTCTTAGTTTCACTTTGCTTCTGTGAGCCCGAGGCATGGGTTTTATTGCTCGTAGGTGTTTTGACGACGTTCATCCGCTTTGTTACGTCGTAGTGCTAACGTTTTTATGGACTTATAAATCACTAGTGCTACGAATATTCAGAAATTGATTAAAAACATTTCCGTAACAATAAAATTATAATAAACATCATCATCTGCCTAGCCTTTTCCCAACTATGTTGTGGTCGGCTTCCAGTCAAACCGGATGCAGCTGAATACCAGTATTTTATATGGAGCGACTGCCTATCTGACCTCCACAACCCAGTTACTGGGTAATACGATACCCCTTGGTAAGACTGGTTGTCAGACTTTCGCGCTTCTGACGACCCGTAACGACTGTCAAAGATAGCCGGGACCAACGCCTTAACGTGCTTTCCGAGTCACGGAGGAGTTTTGATATGTAAAGATGGTCACCCATCCACGGACCAACCGCGGCAAGCGTAGCTTAACCTGATCGATCGACTCGTGCGGCTGTTATTTCTTAGCCACAAACCCCACAGTAAAATTATAATAAACATAACTTTAAAATATTGTTATAAAAATTCTTGATGATCGATGTATTGACTTGATGATTGTCTGTGGGCTGCAGTGAAAGATTCACTAATATCAATGCATAAGATTAAACTGTACCCTTCACGGTAATCATCACGGTCTTTTATGGAAAATATCTCCTGATCCTTATCTACTTACAATTTTCCGCTCCAATACTAACAGAGTTTCTAAGCTAAGACCTAGACACAACTAGTTGTAACTTAGTGAGATCAAAGTAAAAGCACAACCAGTTACTATATCCACGCTGGGGCAATATCTGGTTAAATGCGTGACAATGCCGTGAACATCTAGGTAACGAATCGATCGATACTTTCATTACCCCCATACCTACTTACAAGATGAGCGAACTTGAAAACAGACTGCTCATACTTGCGTATCATTTCAAGAGGATTAGAATAAAATAACTTTTTTGCAAAAAAAAAAAAACAACCGGTGTCAAAAAAAAACACTACAAAAGTGAAAAATAAGTTTAATTTCGGAAGCCAGGATCTGTATTTTAGTTTTTTGCCACCGACTTCCGAAATTAAAGTTATTTTTCACTTTGTATGGTTTTTTTTTTTACAAAAACGTTTTTATTTTTCACTTTTTAGTTATGGTACCTACCCCACATAAAGTCATATACCACTACTTGCGATGTAAGTAACAGTGACAAGAGATTATGATAACATCATCAACATACTCGTAGGTACACGAAGTGGAAAAAATACGACCAATAATATGAGACCAATCTTGCAGTATAACCTTTCAAATATATTTTTTTTTAATCGGTTTATAAATGACGGAGTACTGAGGTAACAAACATTTAAAAATAACATTTAACTCCTCCTTTTTTGAAGTCTGTTAAAAAGCGTAGATGATCTGTCAAAAAATTTATGGGATTTTTGACATTAATTGCCGCTGCGATGAGATTGCGTAGGTTTTGAACGTTTTTAGGGTTCCGTGATCAACAAGGAACCCTTATAATTTCGCCATGTCCGCCCGTCCGTTCGCAGCTTAGCTCAGAGACTCTTAGTACTAGAAAGCTATAATTTGGCATGGATATACATGTTAATCACGCCGACAAAGTGATAAAATAAAAACATGAAAAAGCTTTTTTTGGGGTAGGTACCTCCTGTATGTTTGTTGTTTTTTTTTTGTTTTCTCGTCGAGCATATGGTGTGGGGTATTGTTGGAAAGGTTTTTCAAAAATATTGTAGGTTTGTTTTGCTAGAGTCAAGTATCCCCACCCCCTTTTTTTTTTTTTTTTTGTGGATGGGAAATCATCAAATGACTTCTCCCGCTCTGGGCGGAGCGGGAGGGCGTGTCAGACTTTTACTGACTAAAACCCACCCGTGTTCCTTCTGTTGCCTGTGCCGGGGCCACGGTAACTCTTTCGAACATCCCGCAACCACCCCCTGCCAGCTAAACGGTTAGTTTTCAATATGTGAAAAAATTAAATGTATACAACGAAGCATATACAACGAAGTTACAAGGAAAACTATCACAACTAAGTAGGCTTTACAAGCTAACAAGTAATAGTCGCCCAACTTACATTTGCAATTGGAATGTATGAGAGAACATGTTTTTCAACTACAATGTTAAGTTTGTTCTTGGGATAAACTCATCGTAAATACGGAACCCGTCATTGTACGTGGTCCGACACGCACTTGGCCGGTTTTTAATTACGGGAATTGGCATTCAGGTATTGACACTATTGACAGCTGACTTCAAGCTCACTGCCTAAGCTTATTAAGCTTTAAGCAATAAATTTACACGGAGAGATTTTTACATGAATAGATCGGCTGGTTGCAGGGAGGGGCTCGTGGTTAATTTACAACTATGAGGTGCTATCGGTCTGCTTGACCTGTGCCATAAGCTAAAAAGAGCAGTAAAGATTATCATAGGTTAACTTACATAATTATAATTCAATTAAACACTCTGTAATTATAATAATGGATGCTCTACGCTGGTGGTCGTGTGCTGATTACACACTATTGGTTGACTTGACCCCGCAATGTGAATTATCGTAGTTAAAAAAAAAACCAGCGCTGTGCTGTGGGTCCCCCATATACAGCATCATGCTGAGTCGCAGCCTTCTTGTCACAGTCATGACGTGCAGCTGCCGAATATTTATGTTTTGTGGTCGTGATTCTAATGTAGATCTATTTTGTTTACATTCAAGAGCTGCCAGTGTCATTATTCCACAGAAAATAATGACACTGACAGCCCTTTTTTGTGTGCACGTCTTTCTGTGACAAATAAACCTATGTTTTTTCTCTCTTTCTTTCTATTGTAGTTTAATTACTATTCATCTCTATAATGAGCTTGACAAGAGGGACTTAAAAAAAGTTACCGGCTTTCCGGCTGCACTTTCCGCAGTCTTACCGCATACCTACATACATACATATAGCATACCAAAAACCCTAAACAAGCACGAGACAAAACATTTAACAGACCGCAATAATCTCGGCAATGCGCTCATGGAATAAAAAGCTACAAAACTGCTCTTGCTGCCTTATCCAGCAAGTCTGACCATCCTTTACTCATAGATACTGCCTACCACCCAAGCTTCAAAGTTGTTCTTGCTGCGTTATCCCGCGAGTCTGACCGTCCTTTATACATCGAAACTGCCTACCACCCAAGCTCCTAAGCCTGATAATACAAATAATATTAAACACTTTGCAAAAGAGCTACCGAACCATTATTGCCGCGGTAAACCCGCGTGTGTCTGATCATCCTTTACTCTACTGCTTACCAGGCTACCACTGAAGCTCAATTCTGATAATACAAATATTATAATATTAAACAGTCCTTTACAAGCCAGTGTTTGTAATACAGCCAGTACTACTCGGTTTGTAATACAACTCCGGCGCTGCAGGTCGTGCGAGGTGATATTGGGTCAAGGTGCGCGGATAATTCCGAGCTAAAGCGTTGTATGATTGTTTTAAATGAGTTTTGCCATAACGGATAACATAATTGATAGCGTGTTTTGCCTTACGTCTGCCTAAAAATAGGAGCCCCCTTCTCTTGTGAAATAGTGTGCAATATGTGCAGGTGTCCTACTAAAGAAGTATTTCGGAAGAAAAAGCTAAGATAGACAAGGCCTTAACACAGGAAGTCAGTCTTTGTAAAGTGTTTAATTTTATTTTGTGCATAAAGTTTTAACATCACGCCTGTAATTTCCCGAAGGGTTAGGCAGAGGTGTACCTTAGCATGTACACCCACATTGCACCAGTTATGTTTTGTAATAGGGAGCGAGCCTATTGCCATCCACGGGGCACAAATCCAGACTCCGGGCTGCTACTAAATAAATAAAACGTATATGTTGTTCCCCCCGGTTTCATCCAAAGCCGTGTTGACCCTGGGTGACATCATCAGGTACAGCCTCTATAGATTTATGTGTTACACTATCACGGGACGAATAGATCTAGTCAGGTACTTCGATAAGCTACAGTGCGACTGTGGAGCCACATCGCAAACGATGCCTCACCTCTTGTCGTGCTCTCTGTGTAAAAACATCTGCATTATGGGAGACCTTTGCAAGGCCAGAGCTAACGCTGTCGAAGTAGCCGAATTCTGGTCGAAGCTTAAACAAAATGAATAAAGGAGGATCATCGATACGACGAAGAAGGAGAAGGTCTAGCATAAAATCTGGGTCAACTTCCATGAATGAAGATGTTTGTCGTCCAAAACTTATGAATGTTGATAGTTTAAGCACGATCTGATATTTTTGTAGCACTAGGTGTACCTATGTACTTTGTAGGTCAGGGAAAATCAATGTAAATGAAACTAGGCAATCAACATAGGTATGTTTTGTGGATAATGGAAGTCTATCACACTCCACCGCTGGACGTGGGCTTCTGCCAAGTTACGCGTGCGCCACAACCACATCACCTTTCCACAACCTTATACAGTCGTTTCCTCCAAGCTCCCTTAAGATCCATGGCCATCTAGCTGGAGGATGGTCTTTCAAAACGGAAAAGTTTACTTACTGTGTTACTGTAGACTTCTCCGTAGGAAGCTACTACGCTTTGGAATGTGCAACTAGCTTCATCTTATCTACTCCATGACAGTTTAAAAGTGTCTGCACTTAAATTGAATTGATGAGTGAAATGATTGAGTTGAGTTGTGTGCAGGTAATCATAGTGTACTTAACATAGCATCAAACTAGGTTTCTAGTTTCTACAAACTTAGTCAAATATTGTCCTTAGTTGATGTCGTTTGAATATTCATAGTTATACAAGTCTAGTTGTAACGTGTATTTGTCTACTGTTAACATCGTTTGTAGCATGTTTATTTAAAACATTTTACAGGTTTCGCGGAACTACGAGTAAGTAACACGTATATGGGTTATTAAGTAATTGTTTTACGTGTAGGCTTCGTAACTATTTAGACCTTAGCCTCATACCATTCTTTTTGGAAGCGAAATTCTACTTCTTCAAGCGTTTACCTGTGGTCAGTTCTTCAGAAGATCGTTTTGTGAACGAACAGCACACATGTCGGATGTAACTGCTGGCTAACCTACGATGGCAGTCCAAGATGAAAGTTCTTCATGAAGCTTTCTACCTCTCTGTTGAATACTTCTGCATCTAGCTGAACTACTGCAATGAGTACTCTATTATTTATTACTACGTGTAATATGTTGAAACTACGAATAATACCTAGCCTCATATTACCATCAAGGATATTTAAAACAAAAGTTTACTTGTAGTACACTAGGTACTCTTGCAAATGATTACTTCGTAAAAAAACGGCCAAGTGCGTGTCGGATCACGCACAATGAATGGTTCCGTAGTTGAGATGAATTATTTATCCCAAGAACAAATTTAACATTGTAGTTGAAAAACATGTTGTCTCATACATTCCAACTGCAAATGTAAGTTGTCCAACTATTACTCATTAAGTTGTAAAGCCTACTTGGCTGTGATACTTTTCCTTGTAACTTCGTTATATATACCTACTACAAAAACAACCATTTAGCTGGCAGGGACACACACACACACACACTTGACTCTAATAAAAATGAGCACTTTAAAGCTAAATATATTATTTCGCAAACGGATCCCTGAATCGAAAGGTTTTCACACACTCGCAATATTTTTGAACGGCCTATCCAACGACACCCTACACCACACCATGGGATAGACGAAAAAAAAAGTCATCCACACTTTACGTGTAGGGGAGGAACGAAAAAAAAAATTATTCAAGATTTTATTTTACCACTTTCTCGGCGTGATTAATATACAATGTATACCCGTGCCAAATTACAGCTTTCTAGTACTAAGAGTCTCTGAGCTAAGCCTCGGACAGAGAGACGGACAAGGCGAAACTATGAGGGTTCCTTGTTGACTACGGAACCCTAAAAATGATGCAATTAGCAATGATATCATAGTGATGATGTTTCGAAGCTAAACTAATTACGTTCACAATAATCGTTCCTCGTTTACTCACGACTGTAGGGAAACGAGAAGTAATGTGTTTGACCGTGACGCCGCGCCGGCCGCTAAGGTTGCTGTATCCGTTCTTTGGTTTTTGTGGAATATAAAAAAGAAAAGTCTATACAATCCTTTTGTTCTTCGCATAGTTTGTTTCGCTGTTGATTCGCTATTTATTTCTATATAAAAAGTAACATTAATTTCGGAAGTTGGTGTCTTTGGATCTGTATTTTAGGTTTCTACTACCGACTTTCGAAATTAAAATCTTTCACTTTGTAGTGTTTTTTTTTTTTGCTAAAACGTTTTTTATTTTTCACTTCTTAGTGAGTCAGTTTGTAACTTATCTAAGTTATAGTAGCTTAATGACAACTGCTCATCACCTTTTACAAAATATTGCTTTTCTTGATCCAGGAATGTTAATTTTTGAGGAGTTCTCCTGGTACTTCACAATTAGTTCCACTTCACCATATGCATTGTGACGAGCATAAATTGCTGAGCAATCATTTTAAAGTAATTGAATCGCAACCCATGAAATATTGAGTATTATATTGAGTAGCTCCGATGGCTATCTGTGTGGTCTTCATAATAAGTTCCACTTCACCAAATGGTGCTTTTCGAGAGCAAATGCACAAGTTACTATAAAAACTACTCAAATCACTGTAAGTGTGCCTATAATATTTGAAGAGTTCCCTCGATTTTTCCAGGATCCCATCATAAGATCCTGATCTGATGACCATGGGACCACCTGGGAAGTACATCCTTTCAAACAAAAAAAAATTTTTTCGAATCGGTCTAGCCATCTTCGAGTAATCGGGGTTCCTACGAACTGAGAACCTCCTCCTTTTTTGAAGTCCGATAAAAACATAGCAAGAAAAGATTAAAGGTCACAATACCATGAATACCATGATCAAAGACAAATATATTTATATGTAGGATATGGTACAAGGTAGGTAGGTAAACGTATGTTCAGGACACTTCCTCCTCTTAAAACTTTTCATACATGTTCCCTTTCAGATCATTAGGTAATACGTTAGGTATATTAATTGGATATGAACAATTCATGAAAATATAACATTCATTGTCATCCTCATGGTCGTTTCATAGCGCCAGGCGCAATTAGTTGAGAGGGAAGACCTTTTTTTTTGGATGGGAAATCATCAAATGACTTCTCCCGCTTTACTGATTAAAACCCACCCGTGTTCCTTCCGTTGCCTGTGCCGGGACCACAGTAACTCTTTCGAACATCCCATAACGGCCCTAGGGGACCCCGTCAAAAGTGCTGACACATCTTTGAGGCGCGCGTGGAACACAACGCGCCGTCGACTCGGGCCTAGTCCTTACCGGACGGCGAGATATCCATTGCTCGCCATTCGCAAGCCCGCGCCTACGGTGGCCGGGAATCGGCTGTCAATTCCCGACGCCCAGGGCGTCTCTTGCAGCGACTAGGGGCGTAAGGGCGCAAAGCTTGCCTCTCCCTCACGCGTTCCGCCTCCTCCTTCGCGAGCAATACTGCCTCGCAGAAGGAGGTGATGGCTTCCCATGTACTCTCGCTCCGTACCGTACCATGGCCTGGACCAGGGCCGGATGCGAAAGATCGCCGCCGCTGATCGCTTCCGCGAAGACAACATTTTGGAAAAGCACTTAACATGCTCTGAATTTGCTATCATTTCGAGAGCTTTTCGAGATTTTCAACTACAAATCCCAGTCTTGGGTTCGATTCACGGGTCGGGTAAAGTGATATTAGGTTTTTTCTATTAGGAATTTCTCAGTAGTTGTCTAGTAGATTGGTCCCGGTTCCTATTACGTAGGACTTACAAAATGGCGAAATGTGGGTGTACTATTAGTACGCACCTCTGCCCAATCCTTTGGGGAATACAGGTGTGATGTTTTGTATGTTCATGATGTTGTCCCAGTCTCTACAAAAGTTACTCTAAACAGAAAGATCTTTGCGTATCTAATCTGCCACTCAACTCATAAAACACTCATCTCCTTTTAGGTACCAGCTAACCGGAATCCTCGAAAAAACATTAACCTGGATTGAATTGAAAAAGCGTAAAAGGTTCTTCGATCCTGTTGTTTTGCGGTCACAAAAACCCTATAAATCACAGCGTTAAGCATGTATGACGTAAAATAATTATATATGAGCAGACTGTATTTTTTTATCATAGAGTAGGTACGAACGGAAGTAGTTATGAAACTATATTGATACCACAATCAACAATTCCTTGTTAATTTTTTTGCATTTTTGTGTTAATACGGTTTTAAACAAGTAGCAATGTGAACTGCATGAACAATTCCGAAGTAGGTATAAAATGCCACACTATAGTGACAGGTTGAACTCTGTTTTGAATCAGCGTAAATACTGTTAATCGAAGCATTCAATCCGCGGTGATCGACATTCAGTAGGTTCTTTGAAAAGGAATCTGAAAAATCCAGTCTGATTAGCTCCTACAGTATTGTCTCTCCTTCTCCCTTTAATCCATCCAAAGGTTTTCTGTAAAAGATCGCTTTTAGCGGTAAGACCGCCCATTGTGTCACCCTATGTAAATTTTCTACATTTATATCTGTAATGTTTATGGTGTACCCATAACAAAGAGTATTCTATCTATCTATCTCCTAAACTAGTTTTTAAAATTTTAGGTAATCCTATGCATTCTTAATAACTTTCAACGTAGGTTATAGGTACTAATTAATCGCCAATATATAGGGTGACTGGTACTTAAACACAGGATTGAACTCATGATAACAAACAACTTTTACTGACCAAACATGAAATCGCAAAAAAAAAATCTGCCGGTCCCTACATTTTGACGAGTTATGATATGCGAACATAAATAAATGCTATTTTCTTTTTCTAATCACATCAAATTATCATGAGTACAGTCATATATGTTTAAGCATCGGTCATTAATTAAAAGTTACCCTATTAAATTTGAGAATTGTCTGAAGTCCGTAGTGTGTACTAAGTTAAGACTATCCAAAGTCTTAAAAAGGACGTTTAGCATTATCATTAGCCTACTGTTAATATACAGGGTGTAAGGGACAGCCCTCCGCAGACCGGTACATGAAATTATTTCAGTAACGTTATGGGAATCTCATAACCCTGATTTATTACCTCACACGCAATGTATTGTTCCCGTGGCGCGCGTAGCGAACGGCAGCGCTGCGCTGCGAGCCTTTGGCGGCCCAGTATTTCAACATCCATTGCCGATTTTTTTTATTTTAGCTGTTTTATTTAGATAAAATGAGTGCTGCGTACATAGCATGTAATTTTACATTGAAATAAAGGAATAATAGTAACTGAAAATACGATTAAAAAAATGAGAATTTTTCTGAGTTTTCCGATGGAATATGATTCCGAATAAGGAGCTGAATGCACCCTGTTAGCTTGCGGAGGGCTGTCCCTTACACCCTGTATACAGAGTACGCAAACGCATAATGCCATATCATATATACCATCATATAGCTAACCTTCTCAGTTCTCATTCATAATGTGGCTCAAGCCTTACTACCTTGCCTTCACTACACTACCATCTACTACGCGTAGGAAGTAAGCGGGACTTGTGACTCCAAAGATATGTACTAATCGATTTCCCTTTATCGTTAGTGTGCACTTAAACGATACATTAAGCACTCGAGGATCTTTGTCAAGTCCCATTGTAGTTGGTGCCGACAGATATCTGGGTTATTAGGACAATAGACGAGTTTATGTGCAACCTGTTGAAATTTTAGTTGACTGTATTTTTGGGCGTTGCTTCATTATTGGCTCTGCAGTTCATTTTGCAGGGACATGTTTTGGGTAATCTTTTGAGAGGGGCTTGTGGCTAAGTAAAAACAGCCGCACGGGTCGATCCATCAGGTTTATCTACGCTTGCCGCAGTTGGTCCGTGGTTGGGTGACCATCTTAACATACCAAAACCTCTCCATGCCGCGGAAAGCTGTCGTTCGTGGATCTTTGACAGTCGTTACGGGTCGTCGGAAGCCCGAAAGTTTGACAACCAGTCTCACCAAGGGGTATCATATTACCCAGTAAGTGGGTAGTGGAGTTCAGTTAGGCAGTCGCTTCATGTAAAATACTGGTATTCAGCTGCATCCGGTTAGACTGAAAGCCGACCCCAACATAATTGGGAAAAGGCTAGGCAGATGATGATGTTTTGTGTAATCTTTGCTGGACTTAAGACCTAGTTCCACCATACCATGTTACTTAGTTTAATCTTCTGTTAATATGTTAACGGGACATTAAGAGTAGCGAGTGTTTCACCAAGCGCTAATCTGTCTTAATCAGGCGTTAACTTTAATTGCTGCCCTAGAAGTCCGTTAACTTACTAACCGACATATAGTCAGTTGTCAAAATCATCGAAATTAAAAACGCGAGTCTATACCTACGGCTATGCTACGCATACGGCTAGCTAAAATGATGCATTGTCAGTGACCATGACATTGCGACTTTTCATTTTGGTTGCTTTGACAAATGACGCCAGATCCCTTAATATGACGTTCTAATGCCATCATGATTCCAGTATGCGAGAGAGACCTAGCTATACATTGCATGACCCTTCCCATCCCTTTTTCGGACTGGAATCATGATGGCATTAATACTTCATAATATGGCCCCGGTTTGTTATTATTTTCTGGTGGAACATAAACGCCAATACGTAAACGTGGAAGTAAATACCATTTACATCGATGTTTATTTTAATGGGTGATTTACTAATGTCTGATTATGATCAGTTTGGTGAAACTGGGTCTTAGTTTTAAAGGACGATCTGTGTATAACCCCATAAGTGTGCCAATTAGAAGACAGTTGTGTTCCGTTATTGAACAGCTGAAAATGTCACTTTATAGGGATTGTAATTCGACCACGTTAACCTTAGTGTAAAACCGGTCAAGTGCGTGTCGGACCATGCACAATGAAGGGTTCCGTAGTCGGGATGAATTTATCCTAAGAACAAACTTAACATTGTATTTGAAAAACATGTTCTCTCATACATTTCAACTGCAAATGCAAGTTGGCCGACTATTACTTGTTGGTTGTAAAGCCTTCAAAGTTGTGATTTGTTTTAGGGTTCCTTGTTGACTACGGAGCCCTAAAACAAATCTGGCCTCGTGAACCCCTTCAGTTTCCTCCCGGATCAGCATCAAAATAAACCCAAAAGAGATTATTTACTAACTAGAACTAACCTATTTAATTTATTTGATTCTGAATGCAGAGTTCTCTTTTTGCAAATAGGAGGACAAAAAGCGGGCAACGCACGGTTTGTAATTATAGCACCAAACGGATTGTAAATGATAATGTGCAGTGCCTAGAAGGCCTTGTGGAGCCTAATAGGCAAAAAAATACCGAAATAAAACACCAGCTGGTTCGACGAATTCGCAATAAAAGGTGATCTGACCAGTAACCAGTACTGTAGTATACCTATTGCTATAGAACACATAATTCTATTTCATCTGTCAAGGTAGGCAGATCACAAATCTTAGGATTACTAACGGCGCGGGCGCCGGCGCCCGTTTGTTCGTCTAATACGCCATTTTATAGTTTACGATCACAGTTTCACCACATTCAATTTGTCTAGAATTAAGTACAAATGATTAAGTATTCGAGTTACTGGTTAACTTTCGTAATTCTAATCTCTATATGGATGGTTATAGGATATTAGACTCATAATTTGTAGTTAATATGTTTGCATTTAATAAGTTTAATGGAGCTTTTCTCAGTTTGGAATAAATTTAATCCAATAGATTATGGAAAGTTGATTGGTGAAGATTTTGTAGAACTGAATGGCTAGCTTATTTATATAGCTTAATTATTGAGTTTATACACTGGCACAATAAATCAGACTCAAGGTCATATCATGACAGTCAACCGTTATATCCAAGTACATGAGTTGGTGGATAAATATAATTGACTAAGTAAATATCCACAAAGGAATACTTGTCAGTTGAGTAGTAAAATACAACCCTTTATATTACCTCATTATCTTTATGCTTTAAGACTTTAACATACTAAACATTTGTGCTCAATTGAAATTATTTTAAAGGAAAATTTCCGTTTTAGAAGCAAAACTCAATTGGAATATTAGGTACTTACGCCGTACGTGAGAATGCATCCAAATACATTCATAATACGGATTCGTCTGCCATGTGATTAGAATTTATTAGGCCCTTATCTGTGCGTACAATAAAGAGGATTTGGAAACAATCAAACATCAACCAAACGTGCGCAAGCGGAGATTTCTAGGGTCCTGTTTATGTTTATAATGTCCAATGATTTCATTATAAAATCTACAACTCTAACATTTTTATATCTATTGAGCCTTACCAAACTCTTGAAAGCATTTGACACTGTTTTGGTCTAACCAATGGTCTAATCGTAGCATTAAATAAATACATTTCTTAATTTTCTATTCTTCCTTTTGAAAGCCTTATACTGTGCAGGAAAACTATCGCTTTTGTTAGAATGTATCCTTTAACACTGACGTACCAACTTGGGGTTCCTAAAGGCTACATTCTTGGGCCAGTCAAGAACTGTCAGATATTTTCATTTATATTGTACAGAAGAATGTGATATCTGGAAACTGACCAGTTTACAACATTTTGTAAGTTAAAGTTTATCGTTTACCTATTCTGCCTACTAAAGCCATTGCTCTAAAGACACTTATTTCTCCAAGCTGACATTTACAACCTGCGCTTTAAGGCAAACGCCTATACGTTCTTTGTTGTGTTTACAACACTGTGTAAATTTTCTAAGTTTATATTTCAATATTATTTATTCCCCATAAATTATTCAATAAGTTTAGTAGCGATCTACAATAAAATTTGAATTGTCATGTTTGTATCACGGAACCTTTCGCAGCAGGCGGTTCGTGCTTTACAGAGTTTTATGGATAATTTTAATCTATAGCAGTTGCGTAGTTATTCTGCCAACGCTAAAATAAAGAACGTTTTCAGAATACTAAACGTAATGTACAGAATATCTAAGTGATGAAGGAGTATAGCGCGTAAATCTAGCCGCACACAACATAAGAACTTCAACATTGCATTCAAATACTAACCTTATTTTTGGAAACTCAAAGTCCAAAATTGCATCTTGTTTCATATGTACCCATGCAAGTACATTCATGAACAGAATCCATTCATGACCCATTGTTTTAATCCGTTAGCAATAAATATGTAAACTGAATAAATATATCCCTCATGAAAGTTTAGCATACAATAAATTAATATTACATGACGGAGAATAAGTAACCTTTCCGTATTCCGTATATGCTTGGAAGTTTTTGTTTTAAGCTTTAAATCTTGTATTTCTTATTCTTTATATTCCAAGGAACTCACCACTCAGACGCAGATAGCTAGATTTTTTGCTAAGAACGGGTGACTTTGAATCCTTTCCTGTTGCTCACCAGAATAAATATTATGAAAACATAATAAAATAGGTAGATACATAGTTTAAGAACACTTTCACTTATTGGTCATCATCTGATCCCTGAAGACGTACCTACTTATACCTAATTAAATAAATAAACTCACATTTGTTTCCCATGGGGGCAGATTCTACACATGATTCGATCTAAAATACATAAAACAAAAACTCAATCGTGTTATGTACGTATAAAGTATAAATCGCATTTCAAATCCACTGAACTCTATAAAAAACTTCTAGATTCCTCTCAGCCTTCAGAATTCATAAATTTCGCTATAGGTTGTAAGACAGGTTAAAGACGAATGTGTTCCTACATTATTTAACAGTAACTTATTGCTTCACAGCCGTGGGAAAAGCTGCTGTTTCCAAATGGGTTCACAGAATGTGCAGTGGGGTCGTATAATGACGATTCTAGGAACAATCACTGCCTGTCACGATGGATAGGAACGTATGCGCAACATACAGTCACCTGTTAGGTATCTGCAATTGCTGTTATCACTAAGAAGGAGGACTCTTGACTGAAATAACGGTGACATGGGGTACTTTGGGGCTTCTTCTTCAGATTCAGTGCAGTTTAAAAGAAGATGTAGTGACAAAAATTGAAAAGAGTATGCTTAAATGATTTGGTCATGTTGAGATGTGTGAAAGGCGACTAACAAAAGGTGTTTACAAGGGAAATGTGAGCGGAAATGCCGGGAGGATACGTCCTAAAAAGACATACTTACATATAGTGATTACTATACAGTTCCGATTCAGATCTGGTGCAAGACACACAGAGTAGACTTCAGTACTCATATATATATACTATATAATACCTATAGTATTTTATTTAAGTACTTCCACCATGGTCCACCGTCCATCTTCACAGTGATTACTGTCCTGTCAAATTTCCACCCTCCCATGCAGCGCACTTATGCGACCCATCGCAGAAATTATGTCCTTATAGACCGCCTTATTGGTGATGCTCTTCAGAAAGGTCAGGTGCGTAGTACTTGCAACGTGTATACATGTATGTCCAGATATGTGTGACTTAAACGAAGCGAAAGGAGTAGACAAAGATCGTACCAGGTGGTAGCGTTCTTTAGTTTCTGCCTACCCCCATGAGAAGAAGAAGGCGTTAGTTTATGTATGTACTCGTATGTATGTTCTGCAGATTATATAGCTATAGATATGAGAATAGCTTAGTCGAGGTGATAAGAAAAAACCAGTCAGCTGGGTTGGTAGTGGAGCTGGTTGTCCTGGGTACCTCAAAAGCATTTAACTGACATGGATAACCAGTTCAGCCCATTTAGATTCTTACTGATGCGCCAAAGTAGGACAGTAGACTAGTGCAATATACCGAAAGCTTTCTAAACTGTTGATATGTATATAATTAGTCAGAGTTCAGTTCGTTCACTTGGCTTTGAAGGAATTCTACGCTTTTCAATTTTGATGTGGACATTAATATTTAATTCTGGAGCGAACTCCAGAATGCATTAAGTATATCAACAAACAACCTGTTGCTTGAAGACCACACAGCATATCAAAAATTGTCGATTCAAGTCTTAATTAAATATTTCTGCGTAAACCTGAAGGACATAGTATTAAAATCGAAAGCTACAATTACAAAATGATCATACAATTCCTCATTTCGTGTAGTTATCTACCTACCAGCTCAACTTGACTTATTGTGAAAGGTTATCAGTAGGAAGTTCCTGTTCTGAATTAATTAGTATGATTCATTGTTTGTCTCAAAAAGCACTAATTAAGTATTCAGAGCTTAAATTAAATTGTATTTCATTCAAGGTTCATAAACAATACTATTTATACGCACAGTAAAACCTGCGTGAATAATTCAACATCGTAATTTTTCCAGATAGACATTTTCTTTATTTGAAATTGCAACCTCTTTTCATAAAGCAGACGCTGGCCATTTTTGTAAAAATATTTGTTAGATGCCATTACGTTCATTTTTAAAATTTTATTATTCTTTTTGTATCGGACTAAATGGCTTTTACGTAATTTTTTCATCATGTGTGTCAGTACTTTAAGATATTCATGAATATAAAACCTTTTCCAGTAGCCTAATAAATTGACAGCAGCAGCAGCGTAGGCTTGTACACCGAGTTATTTAGATATTTGTTTGAGAGAGTTTTCAGTGCCCTGTAAATGAGCAGGATAGCGTGTTTATAAATGCTTCTTCATGCCAACACTTGTACGGAGTTCTGCTAAAGAAGCTAAATACGAGCTGCGTATACATTTTTAACCCAACACATGAGCACTGTTGAGGCGAAGAAGGGAACGCGTTTTGTTTGGACGTACCTAAACGTGTTTACAAATCCTTCTTCACGCCAACATTTGCACAGGCGTTGTGCTAAAGAAGCTTTTTGGCAGACAAATTACAAATACAAGATACATATGCGTCTTTAACCCAACAGATGGGCAGTGTTGAGGCGAAAAAGGGGCATGAAGGATTATTTATTGCAAACACGCAGTAGGATAAGGCCAATTAATAAGGCGAGCCATTTGCCTTGCCCACCGGACTGCTACTGAAGATGGCTTTGCAGTTAACCCAATAGCACGTCTGCCATAGGTATTGAAATCAAGTACGAAGGTACTTGACAGCCATTGATTAGGCAGTAACCATAAAATAAACAACGACGATAATTTCCTTACTCCATAAATCAGGTGAAAATAAATTGTTTTATTAATACAACACGAATGGAGCCAGTAAGTAATAAGCGTAAAATCTAAAGGAAATTAAACGGAAACTTGTATGTTTATGTATGGTGGAAACTGGGACGAGTTTCTAGCAATTCAACGTGTGTGGAGATTATTGGCACTTCAACTTGTCAATATGGGAACACGACCAATAGATTGATATGTGGTTGCAATTTGTTTCTAGTCTCTAAAACTTTCCAATTCATTATAATTAATTAGGTACATAATCTGCAGACAATAATTCGCAAAGACGAACTTTCCCTTAGATACATAGCATATTATCAGAAACATTAAAGGCTAGGTAGGTCTGTGATAGATTAAAATGCTTGAAAGAATTGCCGACACATAAAATTAGCCCAACCTTTTCAATTGTCTTTTCGTTTGTTCGTTACTTCCTTTCATTTCTTTAGAAAATAACAGCTGTAGAACATCAAGTTTTTTTTATCTTAACCTGATTCTAGAGACAATAAGAAAACAACTTCATATTTTTAAAATTACAAGCTTACAACATAACTTAGATCAGAATCAAATCAAGATGTTGAACACTGTGTCCTTGCAAAAAACTTAAGCTTAACAAGAATGTTCTATTATTTACATTACTTATATAACGTAGATATATAGAATACTTTCAAATGAGAGAAATGCCGTCTCCCCTGGTGTACAAGTGGATACAATTGCTGTAATGGCGGTTTCTCGGTCCGTAATGGGCCCCGTCCGCGGCGCAAGCGCACCTATCATTCATACGTGACGACGCTCTCAATGACTTACGTTGCACATCATTACCGCTTACATGGAGACAACTCGCTCGTTTAGATCAGGAAGTGTCCCTTTTTTGTGGGCATTTATGGGCATTTTAGTTTTATAAAGGGGAGAAAATACTTACCACTCTATCTGCTCATTATCCTTGTCGGGCTTTGATTTATTTTGCAAACTTTTTGCAGAAAAAGATTAAACTTTAATCAAAGAACATTCAGTTATAAAAAAAATATATTCACTTGTAAGACACTGAACCAAATTCATGATTATAGAATGCTAATCATGATTGCTAAATGCTTAATTCAAGAACCATTGTCACAAAGTTCACAAATCCAAACACTCGAAAACTTTTTGCGATCATAATTCCTATACTTACCACAAATCACTCAAAACCATCTCTAAATAGCCTAACAGGTTCACTTCACAACAAAAAAATATGCCAAAACCGGTAAACATTTGTTCGCATGAATGGGAGGCAGTGCCGCTAAGTTGACCGCGGGCCGCGGGGTCCGACGCTGCGCAGGCGCAGGCGGCGGAACGCGGCACAATATTGACGCATTCCGCCGGGACGGGACCAGTCTCCTTCTAAGGAAGACGACCTGGACACACTAACTGTACAACGGCCCAGCAAAAACGCTCCTCTAATTGCTGACAACTCTGAAACGAGGACTTCGACGTTTGACGATTTACGCCGCGAACGAGCGCTGGAAGTTTTTACAGATGGTACCTAATGGAATTTGATTAAACATTTAAGCGTCTTCTTTAGAAAGGTTATTATACCCTGGCAAGTCTGTCAATAGCTACTAATGCCAGTGAATTAATTTCTATATGAATATAAGTCAAACAATCACTTTCAAAACGTGTTTCAAACTACACTTCCGTTTAAAAACCAATAAAAATATCCATTGTAAACAGAACGTAATGGCAACTATTAATTACAGTAAAAACTTTGGTACAGTCTATAATTACACATACGTTTATTAATTTAGTGGGGAAAAAGCCCGTTATTATCTATGTGCTAAAGATAAAGAAAGCAGTGTGGCCAGAATATCTTGACACTCCATGACTCTGCTTGTTTATGGTAAACACCGCTTTCCTAGGAAACGAAATTCGCCAGATGCCAAGTTACACTGGTCATTCACTATTCAATTTGGTTTAACGAGTCAGGAAGTACCACATCAAAGTTTAATCAACCGAAATAACGTTTGATAATGCAAATTATCTGCTTTGATGTGAAAAGGATGTTATCAATGATTATAATCGGAGACAAACTGGTTTATGAATCAATGTTTCAACGATAAAACATTAATATCAGGTCATAGTATGGTTACATTAATTTAATTTCACTTTTTTTACATTGTTGTTTTTTTTTGCGAACTTTAGAACGTGTGGTAATCGAATCAACCATATAAACCTGTGGTTGGACTATTACATGTCCATTTACAACTTTCGACTTGATTTGACTAGATCTGCATTCAGATTTCACATTGATTGCAAGCTTTCAAATCCTGTTTTTTAGGGTTCCGTAGTCAACAAGGAACCCTTATAGTTTCGCCATGTCCTTCCGTCCGTCCGTCCGTCCGCAGTTTAGCTCAGAGACTCTTAGTACTAGAAAGCTATAATTTGCTATGGATATACATATTAATCACGCCGACAAAGTGGCAAAATAAAATCATGAAAAAAAAAATATGGTTCCTGTACACGTAAATTGAGGATGTTTTTTTGTTCTCTTCTACCCCATGGTATGGGATGTTGTTGGAAAGGTCTTTCAAAAATATTGCGGGTTTGTGAAATCAATTTTTCGATTATAAAAGGGATCCGTTTCTGAAACATTAAGCTTTAAAGTGCTAAACGGTTAGTTTTGGATACGCGAATTTACGGTAGTAGTATATATAACGAAGTTAAAAAGAAAACTACCACAACTAAGAAGGCTTTACAAGTTTACGAGTAATAGTCGCCCAACTTACATTTGCAGTTGGATTGTATGACAGAACATGTTTTTCAACTACAATGTTAAGTTTGTTCTTGGGATAAACTCATCCTAACTACGGAACCCATCATTGTGCGTGGTCTGACACGCACTTGGCCGGTTTTTTTTTTCAAAGAATCAATGTAAAGTCAAACTTTTGAACATCAATGCTAAACCCAGAACTACAATTTGTAAAAACTTAATCGTTTATTTCAAATATTTCATTTATTGGCTTTCCTGGCAGATAAGGATTTCCTATTCCAAAACATTGTGTCTTCGAGGTTAAAACAAATCGAACTCTCCTCTACCTTTGTTATACACATAGTTTACCTGTAGTTATCTCCAACCAATGACCGCAAAAGTATGATAGCGAAGCTACCGCGTACCTGCGCCTGGGCATGTGGTTATGCAACACTTTTTACTATTAAACCTCGGTTTAGTCATTTTGTACGTGCTGAGCAGACTAATAGCTTAGAGAGACGTCCGCCTTGTTAATGAATCAACAGTACTAATGAACCATTGAACAAATTCAACCTGATCGCTTTTTGTTTCTGTTTGGAACCGGCTGAAAATTGCTGCATTGTTTTTTGAGAGCGAGAATTTAGACGACTTTTATTTTTAGGGTTTACGAAAACAGCATCCTGTGATTGTTGTGGCAGGGAGATGATCTTAGTTTTAATTAATGCTGAATTTTATTTTGACAATATGCAAGTTTAAATATATTATTGACACCAGTCGACCACCCTGTATTTGATAAGTTCTTGCCTGGGAAGTTGTTTTAGATAATTTAGCTTTAATCTCTTTTCAGATAAGCATTTGAAAATATACCGTTCAAAACGAAAATTTATGTAAATAAAATGAACGTTTAAATATTAATATTAAAATAAAGCATCTAAAGACGGATGATTTTATTGGAAAAATCTTAAAAAGGACTTGTTTGATGACGCTAAATATAGTTTATGGGCAATCAAGAAGTCCTTATAAAAATCAGATTAAAAATATAATATTTTAAAATCATTTGATTTAACAATTATTTTTATTCATGCGAGTGAATCTTTGTTAAATTACATAACATAACATCACGCCTGTATTCCCCAAAGGGTTAGGCAGAGATATACACCACATTTCACCAGTTATCTTGAAGTCCCATGTAATAGGGGGCGAACTTATTCTCACAGAGAGGAGGCCTGTGAACATGCTGATTATGGCTGATTATGCTATTATCATCAACCTTGCTCAAATCCGGACTCCGGGCTGCTACTGAGAAATTCCAGACAGAAAAACCCAATAAAACTTTGTTCGACTCGGGAATCGAACCCAGGACCTCATGCTCAGCAGTACCACGTGCGACCACTAGACCAACGAGGCAGTCAGTTAATTTGTACTGAATGAATCAAACACAATCTACTACGAACTTGGAAATAACACTTCTTTGACAATGCTATAACAACTTGAGTAGGTACATAAAACTTTAACTTATTAATAATTCTTTTGACTCAAAGTAATAACTTTTAATAGCGTACAAATAAATTAACAAAACATAAAAAGGTTCCGTCTATCTACTCGTAACATCAATCCTTCATCTGTCTGTCGGTTGTCCGTCAAAACTAAGGGTCTTCTGATAAAAAGAGGTAACTTTGACCTTGTGTTAAACGCCGGATAATAAGCGGTTCCGCGACAAGCATCTTGTAATACATCATTTTCACATGTTCGTCAAAATGAGCGAAAGTAGGACAGAGCTGCGTATACGCACTAAATTAATGTTACCGTCTTTGTCACACGTATGCAATGTGAGTGAGATAACGTGAAGCGGCGGTCAATTGTGAACCACTGAACCGTTAGAGGTTCCGTACTAGAATTTTGAATAGGCTGTTGTTATTGTCCCACTTGCAGTTTTCAAAGGGTTAACTCTAGCTACTGACAGGTCAGAAGACCGGTGCACCCACAGTTTACCATGCATATCAAAACATACAAGACTGTCTGGGAATCACAAGGTTGTTTATTTATTGAATGAAAAACAATATGACCATTATTTATCATATTCAATTCCGATACGCACTAAAGAATTTAAACTATTTTAAGCACAGGTCATAACGGGACGTTGTATAACACGAGATATGCAAATATATTGCAAATAATTTTACATTAATTGAATATCTACATATATGCTAATAAAGCGTGTGAAATATTTAATGTGAGCGGGCAAACATCGCGTTATTTTTGGATGCACGAACACCTGTGTCAAATACCTTAAATTCCTAGGTTCCAGTCTAGACTGTTTTCAACGAGAAAGTAGATTAGGTCGGTAAATTTACAGCCATTATAAAAATAAGATTTACATAGGAATGTGGATCTGAGCAGTTTTCTTTTGCTGCTAAAATACAAACTATTTCGAAAGGATAGGACAGGATTGAACACATTGACCAGGAATATCTTGCTACTCAGACAGGCATAACACTCGCTAGAAACAAATACTTTGAGGCTTTTAAGTCAACACAACAATAAAAACTGCTCTCCATTTTGCGACAAACTATCCGATATCCATAGTTCTCTTATAATAAAATGGTGACATGCCCATCATCATCATATAGATTATCATCATAATTTTCCTTTAATTACAACACCAACAACACCAAGACAGCAGTGGCGGCCCAGTGGTAACGGCCGCGCCTTACGAGTAACTCGTAAGTCGCGACTTATAAATGTTGTAAGTCGTAGGTACGAACCCAGACAGGCGCTTTACTTTGTGTAAATTATTTCATCACCACTGCTCTCAAAATGGAGATGGAAAACATCGTGAGGAAACCGACATGTCCTAGAAACAAAAATTCGAAGACATGTCACATCTACCAACCCGCACTGGGCCCGCGTGGTGGATTACGGCCCCTAGCAGTGGGAAAATTATGGGCTGATTATGATATTATGTTGCAACACCATTTGTTCCAATAAAGCCTCCCGAACCACTATAATCGATCAACACAATTCGTTACGGAATCCTAAAAGCGTCTTTCCACACGGATTACTCGGAAGACGATAAGTAATAATTATGGCTCTGCTAACGAGACTAATGATAAGGCAAACCGTGTTTTTGTATGCCACGCTCCACGCTCGGAGCACGCAGTTTTGAAACATCAACCATTATAATTATATGTAATTTAACAAAACTATTTAAAAACTCGATCGCGCATTAACGCACAGTATTTTATTTTATCTCAAAATGACCACCTCCCTGATTATTAGTGAATCAGATAGAGCTTTTTATTCTAATTGCGAGAGTAAAACTCCCACGAATCCATCTTAACTAGTTTAGGAGATATCCGGGGGTAAAACTTTTTACCCATATTTTGAAAAAATAATAAAAAAAATATAAAAAAAATTATTTCATCTAAACTTTTACAGTTGCTTTATTTTTTTAGCTACATTTTAAAAGGTCTTGTTTTTATCTATTTTACGAGTCCTTTATGGCTGCTCTAGACCTCGTAGGAACCGAGAAATCAGCGATTTTGTGATTTTCGTTTTTATTTTTTTTGCCCATGTTCCTCAGTATTAGAATCTGCAATTTACTTTAAAAAAGAGGTAATAAGGTAGACTACCAACACAAAAAAAAAACAACAATTAATTCCGTAGAATCTCGGAAATACTAAAATTTACCCGAACTTACCCGAACCCGGGGTAATTACCCGCAATTTTTTTAAATTAATTCATTAAACCCCGAGCGGTAACCGGTTACCGCTTGCTATTGTCTTTCTATTGTGTCTCTAATTACGGTACTTGATAGGTTAACATAGGTTACATTTACGAGAACTGCCTTTATTTGTGTTTTTAGTTAGTTAAACCTAATTCAGGCACCTCAAATGACGGCAATACGGCTCGGCGAGTATTCAAAAGTGAACAAAGCCGCCAAACGTTTGCTAATATACTTGGCATTGAAAAATGGCTCGTCGATGACCTAAATGTAATTTTAATAGCCATCAATTCGGGATTACCAATAGACGCAAAAAAATTCGGTACATTTTGTAAAAATGTGGCTTATAAGTATGTAGAGAAATACAACTGGCACCCTATGACTACTACTATACATAAAATCTTAATTCACGGAGAAAAAATTATAGAGAATTCAGCGCTACCCATAGGACTACTCTCTGAACAGGCTGGAGAGTCGAGGAATAAATTTTGGCGTCAGGATAGGGAACATCACCGCCGGAAAGATTCTAGGGTTCATACTATGATGGACTTATTCCACAGGGCGCTTGAGTCATCCGACCCTGTCATATCAGCGATACGGCTAAAACAACGCCTAAGTAACCGAAGGAGAATGCCACTGCCAGAAGCTGTTATAGAAATGTTACAACCGGACAATTCTGAATGTTTAAATGAAGATAACAGTGATGTCGAAGAAGAAACTGCATGTACCGAGAGTGAAGAAAATGAGTTTACAACACTTCTTTACAACGAAGATAGTTTATTTAACGCAGATGATGTTTAAGCACAATTATTTTCAAAACACAAGCCAAAAGAATTCTACTATATTTATAAAGTAAAAAATATAAAAAATACGTCTTAAAAAAATTTGCGGGTAATTACCCCGGGTTCGGATAAGTTCGGGTAAATCTTAGTATTTCCGAGATTCCACGGAATTAATTGTTGTTTTTTTTTTTTGTGTTGGTAGTCTACCTTATTATGTACCTCTTTTTTAAAGTAAATTGCAGATTCTAATACTGAGGAACATGGGCAAAAAAAAAAACGAAAATCACAAAATCGCTGATTTCTCGGTTCCTACGAGGTCTAGAGCAGCCATAAAGGACTCGTAAAATAGATAAAAACAAGACCTTTTAAAATGTAGCTAAAAAAATAAAGCAACTGTAAAAGTTTAGATGAAATAATTTTTTTAATATTTTTTTAATTATTTTTTCAAAATATGGGTAAAAAGTTTTACCCCCGGATATCTCCTAAACTAGTTAAGATGGATTCGTGGGAGTTTTACTCTCGCAATTAGAATAAAAAGCTCTATCTGATTCACTAATAATCAGAGAGGTGGTCATTTTGAGATAAAATAAAAAACTGTGTATCGGTATGACAGGTCTAAAACTTTTTTTTAATTTTGTCTATGAAGGTCGATTGACCTTGCAGCGTCCTATTCTAAAATTGAATTTATTTGAACATCAATAAATTATAATGGAATGGTCGTAAGGTCGTAAGTTATACTCAAATGCTAACGAAGATCCTTTGTCCTGAATGTCCCTGATGCAGTAAACCAATGATGTATTGATGTTCGGAAATTAATCGTGAATTTATTGCGGAATAAACAAACAATCCTGACTGTTACGCGTTATAAGTTTTAGTATTTTAGCTATCTCTGAAAACTTAACGGTCCTTATTGCTGTAAGCTACGTTTAAAATCCTCAGTGTTCAAAATAAATAGGAAAGCCTACTTACAAAACCATTCTCAAGTCTCTGAAACACCTGGGCACGCCACAATTGCGGCGATGGAGAGGCGCCACGGCGTCCTCACCTTCCGCCTGACGCAGGTCCTCACCGGACACGGGTGCTTCGGGAGGTACCTGTTCCGGATAAGGCGGGAGGAAACGCCCGGGTGTCACCACTGTGTGGATCGCCCGGAGGACACGGTGGAGCATACGGTGGAGGTCTGCCCGGCTTGGGCGGAGAGCCGCCGTGTCCTCGCGGAAGCGATCGGCGGCGGCGATCTCTCGCGTCCGGCCCTGGTCCAGGCCATGGTACGGAGCGAGAGTGCATGGGAAGCCATTACCTCCTTCTGCGAAGCAGTAATGCTCGTGAAGGAGGAGGCGGGACGCGTGAGGGAGAGGCAAGCTTTGCACCCTCACGCCCCTAGTCGCCGCAGGAGACGCCCTGGGCGTCGGGAATCGGCAGCCGATTCCCGGCCACCGTAGGCGCGGGCTTGCGGACGGCGAGCAATGGGTAGCTCGCCGTCCGGTAAGGACCAAGCCCGAGTCGACGGCGCGTCGTGTTCCACGCGCGCCTCAAAGAGATGTCAGCACTATTGACGGGGTCCGCTAGGGCCGATGCCAGCTAGGGTTGCGGGATGTTCGAAAGAGTTACCGTGGCCCCGGCACAGGCAACAGAAGGAACACGGGTGGGTTTTAGTCAGTAAAAGTCTGACACGCCCTCCCGCTCCGCCCAGAGCGGGAGAAGTCATTTGATGATTTCCCATCCACAAAAAAAAAAAAAAAAAAGTTTCTGAAACACCTGTAAATCTGAAAGAAGTAGAAATATAAATAAATAATTTTTCACCTCACAACCTCCTTGCACCTAAATAGTATTTTCCTCGCTGTAGTAAGAAGAAAACTGTGAAAAGTTGTGCAGCAAAGTCAAAGTTATTCTACGTCTCGTACTTGTATTGAAACCTTTCATGTCAGTGTGCTAACCTCATTTTTAGAATAATCGCACTGACCAACACGACGATTAGGTATTTTTAATTTTTAAAATAAATAAACACTAATTTAATTTTCTTTCGCGGTAGCGAGGTGAACAGTTGTGTGTTTCGCTCGGCAACAAAGTTATTCTCCGTCTCGTACCTTTGAAACCCTCGCTACGCTCAGGTTCGCCAAAAAACAACTGCAGCTTTGCATAACAAATAACTCTTGTGCTGCGGGGCAATTGCGTAACACACTTACAGTAGGAATCGGTTTCATTTTGACAGTTTAACAACATTCATTGCGTTATATACGTTTTGAGTAGACAAATTTTTCGAACATATGAAGCAATGGATTAGCAATATGCTTCAAAATCATTCAGTTTATGATTGATAGTTTGTTACGCAATTAGGGTGCTAGTCACCAAAAGCGTCGTGAATGATAAGCGTTTATTTGCATATACCTAACTTGCAGCTACCCTTTCATTTCGATGAAAGAATGGTTCAAAAGATTTCTATGCATTTACGTCGTGTATAGTGTCCTTGGAGTTTCTTGCCCGTTCTTCTCCATAGAGACCTACGTTTTGGAATGGGCGACTAGCTTCAACTTTCTGACTAACTGACCGACTTCTTGGCAATTCAAAAGTGCCTGCAAATGGTTTAATGGAAATGTGGCGGCACCTCTACATCGCCACATTGGAACGCATCACACTGACGCAAAATCCTGCATCACGCAATCAGGGTTTACCACGCGACTAGCATATATACAACATCCCGACATCAACCGTCGGGCAGTAGCCCACCAGACACAACACCCGTCTGGCCGGAGGGTCCTCCCTTTTCTATAGAGGATGAGTGAACTTTACTCCCTGCTCCTCATGCCTCTATACTTTGAGTTTTTTTTTATTGAGCTGCAGAGGAAAATTTCTACTTGGACACTGGTCCTTTTAAGATTAACCAAACGAAAAGTTTACTAGCCACATTTAGTGCATTAAGTACTAAAATCTAAACACCGCTGAAATGTCGTAATGCCTAACTTTAGTTAAGTAACCTGTTGAGGAGTATCGCTTGATAAGTTAAAACTGGTGAAGGGAACGCGTAGGCAGTTCATATTACGTTACAAACTAAATCGATGCAAGCGACGATAATATTGAGTCGAAACCCGATTCATTCATCAATTGTAATGAAATGATTTGGTAATGTCTCTTGTATACTGAACTAGTCGTTCGTAAATGATAAATTTCTGTATTGGACCCGTTTGAAGTGGGCATGGAGTGATTGGTATACAGACTGGGAAATAACTTGCAAATGTCTGAGATTTTGCTGGGTAATTTTAGTATTTTAGTGCTTGATTTAATTTCTGTGACTTATTAAGGTATAAAACTATAGTACTTATCTATCTTAATAGGAAAGGGGAAAATATGGATGAGATTCATCAAAAATTACCGGCAAAAGTGCGACAGGTGCCCTAGCCGCAAGTGTATAGTATACAGGGTGTAAGGGACAGACCTCCGCAGACTGATGGGGTGAATGCAGTATATCATACTAAGATGAACGGCATGAATGAACGTGATGAACGGTGGTACATGAAATAATTTCAGGAACGTTAGGGGAATCCAATAAACCTGATTTGTTTTATTACCTCACACGCAATGTATCGTTACCGTGGCAAAACGCGCGTAGCGAACGGCAGCGCAGCGAGCCGTCGGCCGCCGAGTATTTCAACGTCCATTGCTGATTTTTTTTAATTTTAGCTGTATTATTTACAAAAATGGAGTGCTGCGTACAGATAATGTAATGTTACATTGAAATAAAGAAATAGTAACTGAAAATACGATAAAAAAATTAAAATTTTCCTGAGAATATTTTCGGTAGAATATGATTCAAAATAAGGAGCTGAATATACCCTGTTAGTTTGCGGAGGGCTGTCCCTTACACCCTTTATATGTGTAGAATTGAGAAACATATCAGATTATTAGCCGTGCAGTAAACGTAGCTGTATGAATGGCCTATGAAGCTCCTCTAAATGCATTTTCCAAATATATAAAGGTATATACGAAACAATTTTATGTCAATTTCTAGGTATCCCGAATGAGTATTACCACTCTAGTTCGTTTAATCATTAACAACTTATAATTACCGATAGACAAATCTATTAATTTAAAGTGAAGTAATAAACACTAAACATTCTACAACGCACCAAGATGAAATCGAAATACTTAACTAAGAAGTTTTTATCGCTAAAACATGTTTCTAATATTTAGTTTTCTGTCGGAGTAGCCACCTAAGAACACCCGGAGCATACAAAACTATTGTTTTTCGTTAGGTCAACCATCCTGATTAAGTTTTTGCGCCGGTCGTTCGTGACAGGAAGGTACTCAAGTATTATTAGCATGTAAGTTTCTAACATGTTTTTCTTCGCCGTTTATCATGCAATGACAGCATCCGTGGTAACCATAGTTAGTGATGTCATAAATTAGCTGGAGAAACATCAGTTGATGATGTAAGATGAATTATGTAGTACATGGAGTAAGATCATGAGTGGTCACGAGTGCACCACGAGCAACAGGGATGCACAAGGACCAGCGAAGCGAAGTGATGAAGACGTTAGTTAGAATAATAGGAACAGTCTTTGGAAGATCTAGTTCGATTTTACTGCTCTAAATGTTTGATCCCTGTTGCAACGATGTAGAATCCCTACCAATGGCGCAAATACAATCATCATTAGAGGGAAGCCGAAGAAAAAAATCTTCAGTTCTCATAAACTCAGACAAAAAACTGTACGTGTTTAATCTTATGATGTATTGAACTGGTATTAAATATAATTATGTAATGCGATGTGATACACACACAGGTCTACCATTTTATTTGGCAATACTAGACATTAAGAAGAGTGGTTGTTCCGAAGGGAAGCCGATAGGAATCGGGTTGTATGAAGGCTTCGCCCCTGATCCCTACGACGATCCGACGATCATACCTATTCGTTACTGATTGCATAATAGATTGTAGCTTCGTGCTCATTTCCGTACGAAACAGAACGTAACGTATTTATACAATATTGTTAATTTGTTGGCTTTAAAGATATCTTGTTGGATTGGAGGAAAACATCGTGAGGAAACCGGCATGTCCTAGAACCAAAAATTTGAAGACATGTGCACTGGGCCCGCGTGGTGGATTACGGCCCACTCCCTCTCACCGAGAGGAGGCCTGTGTCCCAGCAGTGGGAACATTATAGGCTGAATATGCAAAGATACCTAAGCATTTGGAATTGTGGAATGCAATAAAGAATTGAGTATTGAAAGATCACATCAGTCTATCTACTGACAGAGACAAAGATATACGTATATAACCGATTTCTTCGTTTGACTCATCTACAGGTACTCAAGAGTGGAACTAAAGCAAAATTGCATATCTTCGACTTGATGAATGCCTATCTGCATCTTACTTTGAGGCTGAACTCTCAGAGCACGAGTTCTACTAATACTTACGCGGTTTTTTTTTATCAATGCACGGATCTTTGATTATATACTTGTCAACGGATTAGAAGATAATAAATATGTTAAGGTTTTTTTTTTTTTTTTTTTTTTTTTTCCTCTTTATTTAATTAGGAACTTTTGTACATAAATACATGGCAGTCCCATTGTACCTTATATCTTAAATATATACAAACAAAATAATCTTAATATCTATTTAACAAAACGAAGACCTGCAAAGCTATACAACTTTTTGGCCGCATCAGATAAAGGAACAGATAAAATTTCATTAAATAATCCTATATTGTTTTTAATTAAACATAATTCTTTAATCAATAAATCTCTCTCAGCCTGAAACCGGCCACATTCCGTTAAGAGATGAACAACATCTTCCACCTTATCACATTCCTCACAGTTAGGGGAGGCACATTTTTTCATTAAGAATGCAAAGTTGTTAAGCGGCATGTGTCCGGATCTCAGTCTGAGAGCCGTTACTAACAATTTCCTACTCATTTTACAATTTGAAAACCATGGTATACGAGGAGGTTCACAGACTATCGTTTTATACCAGATAGCCTTAGTTTTTGATCGTAAGTTAAAATACTCTATCCAAATTTGATGACATTTTTCCTTATATTTTGGTAAAAGTTCGGTATAATCTGGTTTGATGTTCAATTCTTTGCCTTCTGAAATTCCCTTCTTCGCTAGACTGTCAACCTTCTCATTACCACTTATGCCTATATGTGATGGAACCCATTGCAACTTTACTTTTTTTCCAAAACTAGTAATGTCGTCCAATTTAGAAATAATAGTATAAGCTATCGATACACCTCTGATACCAGAGGCGCATCGAGCTATATGTTGCAAAGCACTTTTGCTATCTACGCATATTAAAATTTTGTTACTTGCAATAGTTTTAGCATAAGATAACGCTTCTGAAATTGCAATGAGTTCCAATGACATAACATTAAAACATTTATTCAACTTATAAGAATTGCTATGATTCGGTTTTAAAGGATCATAATATGCCGCACCTCCACCTACAGTACTTTTGGATCCATCTGTAAAAATTATATAGTACTCTGAATATTTTTCACGTAATTCATTGATTATAGAAAAATGAAGATAGGTGGGATTATATGTCCTCTTAGGCATATTGACTATATCTAAATTAAATACAATCAACTCTTTAATGTTAAAATTGGTTACCCATGTACGTAAACTAAACATGTCTAGGGAAGGTTTTGACTCAATATTATCATCCTTCACTAACTCGAATGTAGTAGCTAATAGTGGCATTTCTTTATTTGACCAATACCTATTGTGACCAAGTGTACACAGTTCGTCTAACAAGTTATTCGTTACATTTTGTGCTATAGATCGAGATTTTAAACAAAACTTAAAAGCTAACCATTTTCTTCTTAAGTGCAGTGGCGGAACACAGAGCTCACTTTCCATAGCATGTATTGGAGTACTTCTAATGAAACCGCCCACTGTTCTTAAAGCCTGGTTTTGTACTTTCTCTAATTTGTATTGAAGTGCTTTAGAGCAATTGTTATACAGAAAACTCCCATAATCCAATCTACTTCTTATAATAGCAATATAAATCCTTCGCAAGTGATTGTGGTGTAAACCCCAAGAAGAACTAGCAAGTACTTTTAGCAAATTATTGAACTTTAAAACTTTTTCAACTATCTCCTTAATGTGTTTGCTCCATTTTAACGAGCTATCAAGCCACATTCCTAAATATTTATAGGTATCTACTTTTCCAAGTGAACTATCATTGATAACAAGATTAAGCTGTTGAGTTCTTCGACCTCTACTAAAAATACAGTAATGTGATTTACTTGTAGATACTTCCAATCCTAAATCTATCAATATTTCTATAAACACATTTAAGGAGGTTTGTAGTCTCTTTGCAGTTTCAAATATATTGTTACCGGTTGAATATAAAACAAAATCATCTGCGTATTGACACACATTTATATTAGCAGCAATCTCTCGACAAATCTTAAATGTTGCGATATTAAAAAGAAGTGGTGAGAGAGGGTCACCCTGAGCTAAGCCATTTCTTGCTATCCTAACAACTTCTTCACTCTTTTCAAAGTCATCAGTAATCTTAAGTCGGCGTTCGCTTAGGAAATTCCATAGATATTGGCAAATACTCTTTCCTATTTTCATGGTATCAAGGGTCTGTAACATTTTCTCGATTAACACATTATTATATGCGCTTTTGACGTCTAAAAAGCATGCTAAGGTAGGAGAATTTTTAGTTAAGCCAATTTGAATATCAGTCACCAGACGTGCTAAGCAATCAAGACCCGATTGACCTCTCCTAAAGCCTGTGGTACACGGGGATAAGATCTCGTTCTTTTCTACAAACCACTCAAGACGTCTTGCTATCATTACGTGAAAGATCTTACAAATGCAAGAAATTAAAGATATAGGCCTAAGTCTATTATTAGCGTTAGAAGAACTACCTGGTTTAGGTATAGCTATCACTTTGACATTACGCCATTGAGTTGGAACATCACCAGACTTTAATATCAGGTTGTATACATTTAACAAATACAACTGACCAGTTTCAGGTAAGTGAGAGATCATTGAATATGTTATCATATCTTCCCCTGGGGCTGTGTCTTTTTTCTTAAAGCATCCACGCATCTCTTCTATACTAAATTCCGACTCAAGTGACTGATTCACTGATGAAAAACATGGAGATAGAGGCATAACATAATCAGGTGTAAGAGAACATAACAAATCATATCGTGACTCTTGAGAACTATAAACTTTGAACCTTTTATACCCTTTAATCCAGCGCATTTTGTTCCACATTTGCGAAACCGATAATGTGTGGTCAATACTATCACAAAATGTTTGCCAATCATTTGATTTTGCTTTTTTAATAGCACGCCTAGCATTTAGTATTTTCTCTTCAAGAATATTTAGGTTATTAGGAGTAGGATTCCTTCGAAATTTGGCTAGAGCTAGTCTACGTTCACCAACTAATTTAGAGATTGATTGGCACCAATACCCTTTTGGTCTAAAATTGTTACTTGGATTATAACATAACTTTTTCAGAGGGATACTATTGTCCACAGCTCTGTTAATTTGCTGAATAAAGTTATCATACAGGCCTTGAATATCTTTTTGTTCTTGAGGATACAATACATTTTTGGAGATGATGTTCTTATATGCGTTCCAGTCAGCTAATTTGTAATTTCTTGTTTTGGAAATATGTAATTGATCCTGATATCTAATTTTTACTTTTATAACTATGTGATCACTCCCTAAATTCTCACTTAAAACAGACCAATCAAAATTAATTGCAACATCGGCTGATGCAAAGGTTATATCCGGAGATGATTTTTGGAGGCGACCGTTAACGAGCTTCAGTCTAGTGGGCTGTCCATCATTAACAGAAACAAAACCAAATTCTACAGCCGATTCGTGAATTTGTTTGCCTCTACAATCGTTTTTGTAAGACCAGTCTGTATGGTGTGCATTGAAGTCTCCTAAAATTATGCATTTATTATGAAACTTAGAAAATATTTGATCCCATTCAGCCTGAGTCGTACGTACAGAACTTGGACAGTAAATTAAGGTAATGAATTCTATAATTCCACAATTAATTAACCTAAGACATAAAATTTCAATACCTGTATTATTAACACTTACCGAAAGTTCTTGGGCTTTAATTGACTTGTGTGTTATTATGGCGATGCCTCCATAAGAATCGTCCCTATCCCGTCTATACACATTATACTGACTGATATTTAGCATAAATTCCGGGGCTAGCCAGGTTTCACAAATTAGTGCAATATGCACATGTTCTTGCAATAGTAGAAGTTTAAATTCTTCTAGTTTGGGCTTTAAGCTCTGTGCATTCCACTGCAATAAGTTCAACAGAAAATCTTTATTACAATTAGCCATTTGTGAAGAGGCAATATACTTTACTCATAATATCTGTACTCTTAACTAATTTAATAACAAATTGTATGATCTCTTCAAAAACATAACTACCTATCAATTTTATTTTAACTTCAAAACTGTTTTCTGATAAACAAATATTCTGTACTTTTTCTATAATTTTTTTAAATCCAAAAGTTTTCTGAGAGTGGTCTTTCCTATGTTCGTTATTTTTAGACTGCTGTGAAGTAGGTGCGGCGTTAATGTGAAAACATTCCTCACTTAGATCCGGCTCCAGTAATTTCTTAGCTCTATTCGACTTCTTCTTGGGCTTGTTTTTGCCTAAAATCGGGGAGGGTATATGCATATGATTTCTGTTCTCGTCTTCGTCACTATCCATGTTCTCTTCAGAATTTGAATTCCTTTGTTGTATATTTCTGTTCGGTGCATTTGTCTTAAGCACGTCTCTATAACTATTTTTATTAGAATCATTAGTAGTATAAGAAATCCTATTTGTCGGTTTATTTGAGTTGAGTTGAAATACATTATTTAGCTCCCTTGTTGTTCTGGCTTTGTTTATATAAAGTGACAATGCTTTCCCGTACGTACAATTTTCTTGGCACATTATGCTTCGAATCGCCTTTTCTTTTAAGAAAATAGGGCAGGATTTATCTAGCGCCATGTGTGCTCCTTTACAATTTAAACATTTATACTCTTTAGTTTCGCAGTTGGCGTGTTCTTCACCACACTTGGGACATAAATTCTTTTTTGTTGGACACATTTTTAGTGGGTGACCATATCGCCAGCATGCCGAGCATTGCGTCACCGGAAAAGTGTATGGTTCCACTTTAAACCTGTACCCATATATGCAGACATATGGGGGCAAAGTGGAGCTTTTAAAACATAGACGTACAGATTCACTGTTCATCCATCCTCCTGTTTCAATTAACCTTTTTAAACGTCTGACAGATACTACCTGGTACTCACATTCTAAACTATCCTGAAACTCTTTGTCTTCTATGTCCAAATCTATATTCTTTACAACGCCGTAACATAAACTTATTTCATTCATGAATTGACATCTATAGCCCAAAGCATGAAAGCTTTCACAATCTACTAACTTCTGTGCATTCGTTTTATCTTCAAATTCAATTAGTACTTTGTAGGGGTTCTTATAAGAAATTTTCAGAATATTATCAATTTTTCCAGCTCTTAACTTTTTTGCTAAACCAAATTGTTTGGGTAAAATCTCCTTGGACGTGACACTCACGATAATTTTGTCGGTACCTTCCAATTCTTTATTATGCTCCTGTTCATTTTCTGTACTTTTGTTCGATAGTCTCCTTGCAAGCCTTTTCTTGCCATTTCTAACTGTTACAAAACCATCATCATCTTCAACTATTTCATCACTTTCGGATCTCATTCTTTTCTCCGGAATTCTCAGTAACTCCGTCGATTCGGTGCTTCTCTCACATATATCTCCGTCAACTGCATTCACTGATTGCTCATCACCACTCGAATTAAATAGATCAAAAGTCTTTTCTACATCATCCATTGTCGAATGACATTTATATTAAAGATGTGGGTAGATTTGAAACACAACCACAAAAAGATATAGCAATCGACTACGCGTGCGCTCGACTCAGCGGCTCGCGCGCAACTGATGTTAAGGTTTAAAATAGTAGCCCAGCATCGGTATCAATGAACTGAATGGAATGAATGGTGAATCTGTATTCACGGACATACAATAATATCGAATAATATAGGTACCTACTTGTACACAGCGATCATATTATACATTGAATAGAGTCATCTGATTAGTTTGTATATACTTACTATACAGAAGATTCAAATCCATATTCAAATATTGTACCTAAATTACGCCGGCCGAAAAGTTTCTGCTGGCGGGAAGAGATTGTGTTTTGTTTTCGTCGTGTTTAATGAGAGGGGTAGTCAAAGAGGCGCGGGTGAAACTTGATTGTTTTACAATGGCTTACGCTCTTAATGTGGTTGCATTTCTTATTGTAACTATAATAATTTAAACGGACGAGTATTGCAGATTGCAGTCATCGAATCTTCAGAAAATGCTTGAACTATGAGCGGTTCCTTTGGGAAAGCTCCCAAAGCGATTCTTCGATAATCTTGGTTAAAAAAGGGTATGTGATTATGACCACACAGTAGAAGTGAACACTTATACGATGACAGCTGATGACGTTTGGAGCCGAGTATACGCGATTCAGCACCGAGGAAAGCCGATTCAGCGTCACCGACCCGAGCGTCAAATAGAAGGTAGACGAGTAGACCCCTGTGTATCGGCAAAATAGCCTGTAGACTTTCCAACTCCTAAACTTGATAGAATAGTGCTGTTGTCGGCAGAGACAAACTAGCATTAAGATTGAGAATTGCACCTTTTTGGCAGTCCAAATGCAACTAATTTTATTTATTTCTTGATGGATTCATACATAGTACATCACTTTTGCTCGAGTGGAGCAAGAGGTGTTTATGGTCTCTCATGTTAATAATCAAAGCACTTACAACTATTGATTGCGAATGGGCCCACAATAACTGCAATTAACTGTTAACATAGCAATAACCGGGTCGTAAAGCTAGTCTGCGTATTTGCGTCTAGACTCTAGACACTGTCCCACACATTATGCAAGTATTTAATTATGTCAGTCAGTACGTGTGACTATCCGCGTTATAGTTTGAATCGTAAGTAGATGGTCTGAATAATTAGCCGGTTTTTAATATCGGCAGTAGGACATACATAATACATGGTAGTTATTGCTAAACAGAAAGGGAATGTGTGAGGTTTAGAATAGGTTTCATCGAAGGCTTCTCCATAGGAAACGACCAATTGGAACCGTGCACCTAGCTTCTGACGTTTCATAAGTGCCCATTTAGGCTTATGTGAAATTAAATATTTTGAATTTGAATTGGCAGGTGCATAACAACAAATACACCAGGGTCTGCGGTGTTTTGGGGGCCCACTCAGTGTCCGGGCTGGGAGGTATTCCTAACAAATGGTTTCAAAAATAAAAATAAGTTACTTGAAGAAGTGCATCGTAATCCAAAAAGACATGTTAGAATTTTCGAGCTCGCTTCGCTCGCTCTTCCTGCCTAGATTCTTTTCGTTCTAAAATTTTCTGCATAAGTCGTCCAAGTAACTCCTAAAATTTTCGAGTTTTCGCAGCCTTGATTCTATTAATTCTGAATATTTTCTACATAACTCGACCAAGTAGCTGCTATTACTCAATGAATAGTCAAAAGCAAATCTCACGTATCCGTTACAGGTTGCTAAAATTTTCGAGCTCGCTTCGCTCACTCTAACATTCAACGTTGTAAAAAGCAAAATCACTTTCCTCATAGTCATTGCAGTTCCCAACACCCACAACCTACAATAAAACAATAGCTGATAAAATAAGCAAATGCGCTGAATATAATGAAGAGATCACAAGAATCTGGAGACAAGATAAAGTGTACTTTAGCCCCATTGTCCTGTCCACAATAGGCGATATTCCCAACCATCTTCTCCGTAGCCTGAAATTAATCGATTTAGAAGAATCCGTTTAAATAAACTTCAGATAAATCGTCAACACAAAAAACTACAGGATCATTAAAGACCTTCAGGAAATATGTATATCACAAACGATAAATGTTGCAGATACCACATCCCATGAGAAACTAAACACCTAACTGGAGCATGCGCAATGCTCACACAGACATGCTACACACACAGGCACTACTAGGTTGCAAACATCATTCACCAAACAATTACACTCAAACAGTCTCATACAAAAACTCCACCACTCCTTACTACAAGTACACGCCGCAAATTATTGATAAATCGTATTACGATCACGCCATTCTTACAGATAAGACCGTACACTATAATATACCAGACATAACTATTCAGGATAAAATAAGAAAATCGCTTACCTCATACACAGTTCAGTATAATAAATAGTACGGTCATAATAGAATTTTGAAGATTGGTTTTCTAATACAGCCCTAGGTGAATATTTGTTGTGCAGAGGCGAAGCGCGCTAACAACTCCATTCCTACCGACTTCCCTTTGGAGGATCGGAAGAGTAACTTCGCCTACCACCATTGAAAAATAGTACATTCAGTAATGTCTACGATTTCCAACTAATATAATTATATTCCAACAACAATACAAATTGTTCCAAAAAAGCCGGCGCCACAACGTGATAATCGTATTTGTATGACTATTTATTTATTTATTTATTTATTTATTTAAACTTTTCACACTTAAAAAAGTACAAAGGCGGACTTAATGCCTTAGGCATTCTCTACCAGTCAACCAAGGGTGGTGAAGAGATTAGATGGCAGGTGCTCTGTTAGAAATGGAACAATTTATAACTAAACAATTTCTTCTTCGGCTTCCCTCCTACGAAATGTCAAGCATCGCCACTGGTGTGGTGTATGATATATGATATTATATTTTATGATATTGTATTTTATATGATGATGTTATTGTATTTTATTTTGAGTTTATGGTGTATAACCAGTGGCGTAGCCAGTTCCCGCACAACTTTGCCCTGTATCAAAAAAATTTGGGGGCCCGTGTTTTTACCCGTTTAGTTCTAAAGAAGTGTATTGCTTTTTTACAAAATAAATAAAATTGTAATCTGACTCAGAAGTTCGAATTCAAGAGTGAGCGAAGCGAGCTAGAAAACTGGAGAATTCTGGTTTGGATAGGTAAGCTATTATTGTGATTTTACTAAGAGAATTCGAGAGCTTCACAACTAGACCGCGCCGGCAGCTTGAAGCCTTTGTAAGTCATTAACAAATTACGTTATTTTTCATATTTTCATTAACCTTTTATCAATAAGAATTTGAGGTTGTGGATAACATTTTACGAATTTTCGTTCGGGAGCCCCTGCAGCCCGGGGGCCCGTATCATCGATGCGTCGGCGGGTGGTAGCTAGCTAGGCCCTGTTGACACAAGTTACGATGGATCCGATAGTGTTCGTGCGTATTGTTTCTGCAAAATTACTGCTTAGCACTTCATTTGTGATACTTTGAATGTAGTTGAGCTTCTTCATTCTTTTATCTAGTGAGCAGGTAATGAGGCGAGTATTTTAATTGTGACCCAATATCCCGACACACCGACGACAGCTCGCGACGAGCGGCTGTGTCACTATTTGCATAGCTTGATTACAACCTAATACGCTTGTCCTAGCCGTTTTTCGTTTTTGCCGCTACCAACAAATCTGCCCTGGTTTAGTTCAGATCTTGATTTGTTGAAGAGGGCTGTGTCATTTTGTCACCTCTCTCACTCACACGGGAACAAAATTTCAAGAATGTTTAATGAACAGATGCTTTCTTGGAAAATGTAGGTAATCAATTGGCGAACGAATATTGATTTAATAGGTAATTATTAAAAACACTTTTTTATCGTGGCATTTATTTAATTCATCTCCAAAACAGATCACAATACTTATCGAGCCGAGTTTATTAGATAGGACAATAGAAATGTGTTTTTAATAATTATCTATTAAATTAATATGATTTATTAGTTCGCCAATTGATTACAGTTTTCAAAAAAGCATTTTCATTTAACATTCTTAAAATTTGGTCCCGTGTGAGCGAAAGAGGTGACGAAATGTGACCTCTTAACTAGTGTTAGGTACAACCCGACTTCTTTGACAACCTGGCAATGAAGAATGGAAGCAGGGTGAAGTGTTCTGTCGGAAAGTTGAGCTTGGTTATTTTGAAAGTCCATCGTCGTTTTAACTTTAGCATAAAAGGCCTTTTTTGGAGCGACTACTTTTGACGCAACGAAGCTTTTTGCTCGTCTAGAGAGCTTTATTTTAAGGTCAACAGAAAAAAACTGGCAGTATTTTTCACAAAGTCCTCAATGGCTAATGAGACAAGTAATCCTTTGTCAGTCGGGACTATTACCTGGGATATTTACGTACGTTGACGTGCCATCAACCGGGCACGTCGACGTGCCCGGTTGATGGCAATAGGCTCGCCCCCTGTTACATGGGACTTAAACATAACTGGCGAAATGTGGTTGTACCTCCTATAGATACACCTCTGCCTAACCCTTCGGGGAAACAAGGCGTGATGTGATGTGATTGTACGTTTTCTAGAATCAAAAAAAAAAAATATCTGCGGCGTCGTATTATTTTTGGAACATATTTCTCTTTTATTTCCATCATTCTAAACTTCTGATATATGCAAACGCTAAAAAGGATACGTCTCTTAAAATAGGCGATCTGGATTTTCAGATTTGTTATTATCGATCACTCTAATAAAGCGATTTTGGTTTACGGTCAACAGTAACGTTGTTAAGTACAAGTAGATAAGTACCTACACACGTTCATTATACAAGCTGCGTACATTATATCAACCAGTTTGACTAAGTAAGAGGTGCCTTAGCATAACTTTAATTCAGTGTAGTTATTATCATTTAATAACAGTATAATGGGCGTTGACGAATATTTTGACCATTTGCATACACCTCGGAGCAAACAATCGCCGCAAGGAATGTTTGTTTCGCCACTGATGGACCTTTGGCAGGTTTGCAGCTTTTAATGATCACCCACGGACCAGAAACTGTATACATTTTAGTTTATCTACTATTTTATGACATCGGTATGGATAACAGTTACAAAATTGCTGTCTTCAATTACTTGTACATTTCATTTGGTCGATAGATCGATAATATTCTCGTAGATATACCCGTTTAGGGAGTGTTAAATGTTAATGTTAATATTAGGTTTTGAATAACATTGACCCTAATTGGCGTTGCACGGCAATGCATGTCGTTTATCTTTATCAGTCACAATCTTTATTAATTCTGAAACACGTTCAACGATAATTTTTACTAGACTTAATTGGAGTAGGCGTTAGCCATAGTGTGGACAGTGTCGGAATTGACGTAGGTAAGGTTTAGATTTGTCTCGTTGAATGAAGGAAACAAACACCCATATATACAGGGTGTAAGGGACAGCCCTTCGCAAACTAACAGGGTGCATTCAGCTACTTATTTTGAATCATATTCCACCGGAAATATTCTCAGGAAAATTTTCATTTTTTTTATCGTATTTTCAGTTACTATTCCTTTATTTCAATGTAAAATTACATTCTCTGTACGCAGCACTCCATTTATATAAATAAAACGGCTAAAATAAAAAAATCAGCAATGGATGTTGAAATACTCGGCGGCCGAAGGCTCGCTGCGCTGCCGTTCGCTACGGGCGTTTTGCCACGGTAACAATACATTGCGTGTGAGGTAATAAAACAAATGAGGTTTATTGGATTCCCATAGCTTTCCTGAAATAATTTCATGTACCGGTCATCTTAGTATGATATACTGAATTCACCCCATCAGTCTGCGGAGGGCTGTCCCTTACACCCTGTATAATATGCATTTACCATCAGACTTATCGCTTCTAAGAGGAAGAGAGAGAGACAGCCTACAAAAAAGCAGGAAAATGTATTAACATTATAAATCAATGGTCCTTGAACTGTTCCGAATATGCGGGTTCTGTATCTATTTTTCCGTCATTTTGCTGCAAAATATACGCTATCAGCTCGGTGGCATCCTGTGGATTACTGTCGGTTATCGCTGTGGTATCCGGCCATCCGTCCTAAACGGTTGATATTCCTCAATCACGTTGAGTCCTCTGTGGACTGATCAGTGAGCATGTTGCGTCTTTTATTTTTATTTGGAACTGTTATAAGTGCCTTTGGAGATGATTTTAAGTGTGAGTATTTGTATTAGTGTTGTTTTGTTTTTTTTTTATTGCCTGGACATAATCTTGTTAGCGTTCACCCGTTTGATTCATATGTCGTTCTTAGTTCTTCAATTATTTCCTCTACCTTGTGTAGCTGATTCAACTTATTCTATTGCCTAAAAGGTTTAACATTTTTTACATTCTAATTTCTATTCTGCTCTTCTATTTTCTTTTCTAACTCTGCCATGCATTGGCAGACCACTACACACTAATTGAGAGCCATAGATAGATAGAATACTCTTTATTATGTACACCATAAAAACAACATAAAAAATGACATAATGTGGTAGCTTAAGTTGCGATAGTATAGTGATACGAAAAGGATTTGTATTTTAATCGAACACGTCATGATGAAAATGTTATAATTAAAATTTCAATCCTTACAGCCCATTTACTGGATCCATCATGGCAAGAGATTATCGCCGAAGGTGGTATGCATATCGGCGCTGGCAGAACGAAACGTTTCATTGCAATAAATGACAATCAGGTAGGTGCCAAACTATTGAAATTCCTCTTCATCGTTTAATAACAAACCTACATGTGTGATGATGGCGTTGCAACTATTCTCTCAGATTCATGAAACATGAAACTAACTGCGAGTTCCGAACTAACTTAGTAACTAACTCCAACTTCCACTGTGGACTGCGAACTGTGACACCACACAGAAGATCGTTTGAAAACGTTGCTAATAATAGGTAATATAATAACGACTGTTGTTACAAAAAGTCTCTCGGGGGAACCCCACGTTTGATAATAAATAACTATGGGTACATTAGGCGTGAAATAAAACAACGATATGACCCCAATTCCTGGAATAATACTTTCGACTCCGGCCCGAGTTAAGGCTCCCGCAGACAGGCGCGACGCGCTTCCGGTAGAACAATTTCCATGAAGTTTTCATAGAATTTGTTTTACTAGAGTCGCGTCGCGCCTGTCTGCGGAAACCTTTAGGATCTCACACGCGTAGTGTAGTTATCGTATAGTTTCAGTAATATTCTAGTCTAGAAGGTTAACGGATAGATTCATAACAACGTTTTAAAATAAACACCGAAATATTTAAAATACCTGTACTTAAAACAATGTTGTGTAATGTGACCGGCTGACCGCCATAGGTTTAGAAATCCATTGATTGTTTTTGTATGCGCATGCAAGCACAATAGCAGTCAATTAAAAAACATATTGGATATTAAAATATTTGTACGAGTATTTTGGTCCCTAAAAATGTATAGGTACCATAGAGTTGCTAAGTAAAGTCACGTGCGCATTGCTTTCGATTGACAAAATAAAAAAAAATATTTTTTTTTTATTTAAGATAGGTTTGCTCTTGACTCTAGTCTAGGTCAGAGATGACAAAGTCGACGATGGAGCGAGCTTACCCAGAAGAAGCCTGTTAACTCTCACTTTGAAGAGATCGGGGTTGTATACGTTCGGAAATACAGACGCAGGCAGAGAGTTCCACTCCTTTGCTGTGCGCATCACAAAAGACATTTGGAAACGCTTAGTGCGAATTGGTGGAATAGCAACTCGGTAGGGATGGTAACCTGCAGTGCGTCTAGATGTCCGATGGTAGAAGGGGACAGGCGGAATGAGGTCGTGGAGTTCTCGAGCACACTCACCGAAGTACAATCTGTAGAAGACCGACAAGCAGGCAACCTTGCGGCGATGAGCCAAGCTGTGAAGCTTGGCATCCACCAGTCTTACGTCTTAATAATAAGAAAACAACTTTAATAAATATTATTTACGACTGTTATACGATCAATTACCGCTAAGATTAATTAGGTATGTACCAAAAGATATGGAATAAAATCAAAGACGAAACAACTAAAAGAGTGGGAAAATAATCATGTTGTGGCATAACCTTGTCAAACGGCAATCGCTCAGCATTCTGCTTTGTTGGTGGACCTACTCTGACTCTGAGAGGTGTCCTGCGAACATTCCTTGGATTTTGGCAGTGCAGAGTGGCTTCCCTGATTAATTTTGCAGCCGGTAACACTTTCCATCTCTCTCCACACAATATTAAATGTCACATTCGACCTTACAATTAAAATGGATATCACAAAACTCCTCTTCGAATAAAGCCATAGACCGCCCACAAATTCACGCCCACTACACAGCCTTCAAAATGTAGTTAGAAAATGTCGTATTCAATTAGCTGTTACCTACCTCGCACCAACTTCACTGCGCCGGCGCAGCACCGAGCATGTTTAGCGACCGATGCGGCATCAACAACATCATTACGCTTGTAAAACATAGGCAATTAGGCATTATTTCCGCGATTAACCCATGTGTGCAGGGGAATTAGCATACAAGATCGACAGTAAGGCAAGTCGGTAAGAAATTGATACCTTTTATTGTTCACGTGACATTTCGTTTGTTGATTTTTGCGTAACTACTAGAATCGTACGTGTCTCTTTATCAAGAGAGTGTATTCAGATAAAAGGTTAATATCTTAGTGAATGCAGCGTAATGAACGAGTGTCTTCTAACTCATTCAAAGACTGATCGAACCGTTAATGACATGGTTACCATATTTAACTGCCCAAACTGTAAGTTATCAGCAGTTTTCGGTATGCATCAGTGTTGATGCAAGATAAAATAAAGATCTGGCAGGCCGATTACACTTCTACAGAATCCCTAAGAATTGATTTGGACACTAAACAAAATTCGTTCATCATCATCATCAGCCTACAGCAGTCTTATGCTGGACATAGGCCTCTCCAAGTGCACGCCATTCAGCTCGATTCTCGGCAACTCTCACCCAGCTGCTACCAGCCACCCTGCGAAGATCGTCGCTCCACCTAGCCTGAGGGCGTCCTACATTACGTTTGCCGATTCGCGGTCTCCACTCAAGAACACGTCTACCCCAACAATCATCGGTTCTACGGCTAATATGGCCGGCCTATTGCCACTTCAGCTTGCTTATTCTGTGAGCTATGTCGACAACTTTGTTTCTCTGCCGGATCACCTCGTTCCGGAACAAAATTCGTTACACTAATTTATTTAATAACCCAGTCCGGAGGACGAATTTTGAAAGCACTGATTGCATCGCATGTAGGTGCATGCGATACAATGAACATAATCAATATTAATACAAATCTTAGATTACACACCTAATCTATGTACAAAGCTTGTACATTCTAAAGCATTGGGCTTAATTATTAAGCAAACCTCTCACTGCGAAGAATGAATGCGTTTATTATTTCAGTACAAAAGTACCAACTCGTAGTCACAATGACTATGCCACGATCTTATCGTTAAATGCTGACACGAGACCTTTAATGATACCAAGTTAGGGGCATGATAATGTTTTGTGTGAATCTTTGTATGCTGTGGAAACTCTTTTCCCATAGGTCGGTCGGTCGATAGGAACATCCTACTTCCTACTAATACCTATTAGAAACGCGAAAGTTTGTGAGGATGGAATGGACGTTTGTTACTTTTTCATGCAGAAACTACTGAACGGATTTAGATGAAATTTGGCACACAGATAGTTTATAACCTGAATTGACACATAGAATACTTTTTATACCGATATCTTCACGGGATTGAGACTTATGCGGGTGAAACCGCAGGGCGCTGTTAGTTAGGTACTAAACTGTGTTTGTCATCTCTATATCATCATCATCATCATCATTCTCCTGCCCTTATCCCAAATCATTTAGGGTCGACGCAGCATGTCTTTTTCTTCTCTTTCATACTTCTCATCATCATCAGTCATCATCTCGATTATCACCCCCCTTTCTAGCCATATCATTTTTCACAGTTCTTCCACCGTTTCTTTGGTCTTCCCCTACTCTATATTATAAATCTAGATTTCGACATAACGCCAGACCCAGGTGAAAATGACGAGACGAACCTTGACGCCTGCCTATAATAAACAGGACTATTCCTTACCTACCTATAATCTCAAGATCAAAGCATTTTATAAACGAAAGCCAAGCCTTTGACCTCCAGTGGGAAAACACTGACTGAAATGAATATACTTACATAATGTTTTTTGAGAAAGTTAACAATGCTAAACTTATTTTTAACCGTTGTTGACGTCGCACTATAGAAATTACAAGCGAGCTCCCGTAACTCTACTAACCAAGTTGTTTTTTCAGGCCAATGTAGCATATCAAGGCTGTGTCCTGCCGAACGGCAAGCCTGGTCACTGCCGGCCCCTCCGTCACTGCATCCAGGAAGAGTTCCGATCTGACTTCATCAAGTTCATGGATTATGTCTGCATTATCCAACAAAAGTGAGTTGTGTAACAGTTACACCCAAAATTTGTTCGTCATCCTAAGGGCTATATTTGTCTGCTCATTGCACGATAGAATCTACTTTACCGACTCGGCATTACATAATTTCGTTGTACCAATGTTTCAATACCGCAAGGGAGACATTCAGCTATCTTCTGTACTTGTTAGACCGAATTAATAATGTAACAACACTGACAGATTCTGATTTTTTTTTTTTAAAGTTGTATTTTTAGCACGACATTACAGTCCGCGAGGCCTAAGCTGAGCTTTGCATTTGTGTGAGTGCGGATTGTATAAACCAACCAAAGGACGCGTCGCGCTCTAGGCCACGTCACACCTACACTATCTGTGTGCACTCACACAAAAGCAAAGCTCAGCTTAGGCCGCGCGGACTGTAACAACATTTTACGTTGATGTCAACTCGACATTGGTCAAAGATATTTTGATTATTTTTGATCAAGTAATTAAATGCAGTTTTCGCTGCAATAGTGTGCTCAGTGCCGTAACTTCAAAAGTATTATGTGTCCTAACCTGTTAAAGGAAAGAATTTGAGAATTGACGAAGATATAAAAGTCTTAACTGTACATTGATCATAATTATTATCATAATAATATTACTATCTGCACTTTAGGCTCTGGGAAGCCCAATCGCTAAATATTTAACTATTCAATTTATCAACCCCTAGTACTGTGGGAGCTTGTTGCCCTGACCAAGTAGCGCTGAGTGGCGCAGAAGGATTGGCAGGAGACTTGCCAGCAACCGCACCGAGGGAGGAACAGAACGAGGCTGTCATGAAGGTCACCAGGGCTGAGTCTAGAGGTTCTATTATTATTACATACATACATACATACACACACGCCTTTTTCTCATGGGGGTAGGCAGAAACTACAGAACACATCCTTGCATAATCCTTTTGCTGCGTTTACGTTCATGGTCATACACGCACGCCGTTTGTGAGTACTACGCACCTGACCTTTCTGAAGAACATCCGAATAAGGTTACTATTATGTCCTTCCAGGGCCTCCTCTCCCGGCGTTTCCACTCACATCTGTATTACTATTAGTTCTTATCCTGAATAGAAAACATAATCTCTATCTTACATCTCTAGTTTTTTAGCACGTGAAGTCTTACTACATAAAAATAATAAAGTTAACAATATCACACCTGTATTCTTCTAAGCCTGAGGGGTAAGACAGAGGTGTACATTCCACCCACATTTCGCCAGTTATTTTTAAGTCCCACGTACGGTGAGGCGAGTGTGGGCCTTTAATAAATGAAAAAAAAAAATTGCTTTAGATCACAAGAACTCCTGACTCCTAGCATGATTCTTAGTCGCCTTCTGTCGAGACGTCGAGGACTTGGTTTAGAAAACAATGCTAATGTCCACTTTCTCGTACGAAAATTATCTCAAAATAAACATATGACATAAAATCATGCGTGTAATCCCCGACGGTTTAGGCAGAGGTGTACCTATAGGATGTTTAAGTCCCATGTAATAAAGGGCGAACGTGTTGCCATCAACCGGGCACAAATACAGCCTCCGGGCTGCTATTGAGTAAGTAACTCTAGATCGTAAAACCCAATATCACTTTGCCCGACCCGGGAATCAAACCCAGGACCTCATGCTCAGCAATAGCGTTTGTGACCACTACACCAACGAGGCAGACACTGCTGTGATTGGTTGAATGATTCATCAATAGCCCATCACAACAGTTAACGCGCGCTTGACAATTTGTCACATTAATTTTCAGAAAATTTTTGTCCGAGAAACTGGCCCTTAACCAATTCGTCATTCAATATCGATTACTTCCTACTTCCATAGGTTGTGGTCTAAGCACCCGCCAACAAAGTCGCGTGCTGGGCGCTCGTCAGGCTAACCCTCGTGAGTGGCCGTGGATGGCCTCCATTACTCCGGAGGGCTTCGAGCAGTACTGTGGCGGAGTGCTCATCACAGACAGACATGTCATGACTGCCGCTCACTGTACTAGAAGGTATGATTCGTGTATTCTTACCCAAGTTAATTTTTCTCGCTTTTTCACATCCTACAATATTATAAACTGAGTTTGTTTGTTTGTATCTTACGCTTTCACGCTAAAACGGCTGAACGGATATGAATGAAATTTGGCACATGGATAGATCATGACCTGAATTAGGACATAGGATACTTTTTATCATAGGATCACATAGGATCGAGACTAATGCGGGTGAAAACGCGGGGCGCAGCTATTAAGAAACAAGAATCATTTATTTGCAGAAAATGGTGTTACCATTTGTAAAAGTTGGTTGTTTAATATAACAGTCCATATTTTGCCTGTTTAGGGCATACAAATTAATTGTACATTAATACCTAATAGTTACAAAACTTACAGAATACACAAATAGGTTCTAATATAAATTCAAGTTAAAATAAATACACACACACTACAAAACCTAAAGATAAACCTTAAAATACTCTTATTTCTTAATGTTGCTACTCTTTAGGAAACCGTAGCTTTATACAACATTACATAACTATTCATTGAAATAAGTTTATTTTCAGATGGAAAGCAGAAGAGCTCTTCGTCCGTCTTGGAGAGTACGACTTCAAACGCACCAACGACTCCCGGACCTACAACTTCAGGGTCGCAGAGATCCGTCAACACGAGGCCTTTGAGATCTCCAACTATAAGAACGACATCGCCATCTTGAAGCTGGACCGACCGGCCATCTTCAATACTTACGTGTGGCCAATCTGTCTCCCGCCCCCCAACTTGCAGCTCACTGACGAACCGGCTATTGTTATTGGTAAGTTTTGACTGTTTCACCTAAATCATAATCTACAGTAGGTAAGTATACAGCGTACCGCTTTAATGGCGACGTTTATTAAAACACACGTATAAGTACCGTTTCGCTTTTTCGTTATAAGAAGATAATTTAATATCATTAAAGGTTATTTTAATGAAATAAAGGTTATTTATTGATTTATTTACAATTTTCTAAAATAGCATCTTGGAGCAACCTGTACTTAAAGAACTGTAGCGCAGAGGTCATTTGCCGGGGTCACGGATCATAACATCGCTTCAATGAAATCAAAACGAATAACGTGCAAAGAGTAGGCGAATTTAAGAAAAGAGAGAGCTTTATTATTTAGTTTGTTTGAAAATTTTAATTTTTAAATTTACAAGTTATTTTAGTTTATTATCTACAATTTTTATGATTACTGGACCCTAGCCCTAGCCGTGTATTAAATTAATGTCGCCGTTGTAGTGGCACGTTGTATACCTATTATTGTTATTCATCATAATGAAAATGGACTTCATCATGAAACGTGGTAATGAACAGACCCGGAAAAACATTCTCAAACCCCTCAGTCTTGGCAACCGATGTGGTGTGGCAGTCAATTATTGTCATGCTGCGGGTCCCACTAAGTACCTATCAGAGGCGAAGCCTTCATACAACCCGATTCCTATCGGCTTCCCATCGGAACAACCACTCTTCTTTACGTCTACTATTGCCAAATAAAATGGTACACATTACATAATTATATTTAGAATAGAATAGGATAGAATAGATTTAATACCAGTTTAATACATCATAAGATTAAAAACCTACAGTTTTTTGTCCGAGTTTATGAGAACTGAACAATTTTTTCTTCGGCTTCCCTCTAATGATGATTGTATCTGCGCCACTGGTACCTATCTAATATCCACTAAAAGCGAGAAACCACCACAATAACGAATGGTAAAAGGCACTTAACACTTTCTGTTTTCGTGACAGAATTTCTAAACCGGCGTCTAGTAGGTAACTTATGTTATGTCAATATTCAGATTGTTGTAAATTATCGCACTTGCGGCCGTAAATTCAATCGTAGTTTCCCATAGATTCCTTTTGTTTGAAAACACGCATGATTCACCAATGAGCGGCGACTGTTTCACTACTCTAAATTCGTAGGTACGTAATTCCTTTAAAGTTTACATAGATATTACCAACCACATCCTTCTTAAAAACTGGCGATACCTTTCAGACCCATTGTTTTGCTGATAATTAACGACCAAATATACTAACTACTGGCAATCACGGTATTCGCAAGAAACAATTGATGAATCTGGTGACCTTTCCTCCAGGTTGGGGCACACAATGGTACGGTGGTCCTCATAGCAACGTTCTGATGGAGGTAACGGTCCCGGTGTGGGACCACGACAAGTGCGTCGCTTCGTTCACTGACAGCATCTTCAACGAGACCCTCTGTGCTGGAGGAAGGGAGGGCGGGAAAGATGCTTGTCAGGTAAAGCCTTTAGTTATTTAATGTTATACCATTTGGTACACTTATGATAGGTAATGGTTGCTAATAAACATCTAGGTATTACGATTTTCATCATCAGCCTACAGCAGTCCACGGCTGGACATAGACCTCTCCAATTGCACGCCATTCAGCTCGATTCTCGGCAACTCTCATCCAGCTGCCACCAGCTACCCTGCGAAGATCGTCGCTCCACCTAGCCTGAGGACGTCGTACCTTACGTTTTCCGATTCGCGGTCTCCACTCAAGAACACGTCTACTCTAACGGGCATCGGTTCTACGGCTAATATGGCCGGCCCATTGCCACTTCAGCTTGCTTATTCTGTGAGCTATGTACAACTTTAGTTACTTACGATTTTGATAAGACCTATATAAGAAACTATAAAGTATGTTCAGCAGCAACCATTACCTGACCATAAGAAGAACCTACCTGTGTTACAGTTTCAAAGGAAGGTATATGTCCTGGTTAAATACTCGTAAGTCACATGCGGCATTTGAACTTTCTCTACAGTTTGGAGTCTCGTTGTCAAAAAGTTAGATTTAAATGTATCCTTGCTGCGATAAATAGGTACTCCAGTGGCGAAGCCTTCATATAACCCGATTCCTATCGGCTTCCCTTCGGAACCACCACTCTTCTTAATGTCTACTATTACCAAATAATGTACACCTGTGTATCACATCAGATTATATATATTTAATACCTGTTTAATACGGGTCATCATAAGATTAAAATCTTAAAATCATTACAAAAATGCCTACAATTTTTTTGTCTGAGTTTATGAGAAATGAACAATTTTTTCTTCGGCTTCCCTCTTATGATAATTGTAGCTGCGCCACTGAGGCACTCCATCTAATAAGCTGTTGGACTGATTTCCAATTCATTTTGATAACAGAAATCAATTTAATTTTTATTTAAACTTCGCAGGGTGACAGCGGTGGCCCTCTGATGTACCAGATGCCGAGTGGCCGTTGGACTGCCATTGGCGTGGTGTCCTGGGGCCTGCGCTGTGGAGAACCCGACCACCCCGGCCTCTACGCAAGCGTCGGCAAATACCTCGGGTGGATCGCACAGAATGCGCGCTTCTAAGCTATAGGGGACGATTTTGTATGAATATTTTGGGGAATAAAATTGTTCATCTATATTTTAGATGATTTTAAGTGGATTTAGTGTTTAATTAGAACCTTTTCGGACGAAACAGCTGGTAAATCTAAACTAATCAAAACACCTTCAATGGGTTTTCCGATTACTTAATAGACAGTTTTTTTCTTAGCTCGATATATTCTACACTTGATCTAATCTAATCTAACTAGCCTGTATTGTCCCACTGCTGGGCAAAGGCCTCCCTCTCCCTTTTCCACACCATTTTGTCCTTTGCTGGTGCTGACCAGTCCGGTCGGTAGAAATCAAGCTCGTTCCGTTATATGGTCGCTGTGCCACCATCTTCCCCTTGGCCTGCTGCGATGTCGTCGTACGTTAAGGGGAAGCGCCAAGGTAGCCCGCGAAATTCAAATTTGCTTACGATTTTTGTAATTTGCAGCTCAGTGTCTGGGTGTATGTTGATTAAAGTACGATTCGCGACCGTAACAAATATGTATTTACAGAATTATAATCATTAGAATTAATATGATCTGCAATGGATAAATGATTTTAATTGAATTGAATTGAATTAGAATCAGTAATACAATTCCTTAAGTTAGTATTATCCTGAAATGTTAATATTTCATGAAATAGTCATTCAACAGAATTAGTTGGCCTTAGAGAGTTGTATTGATGACTTTAATGATTTTGGTGATATGCTGGCGCCGCTGCTGCGGCTGCTGAGACCCTAACGCGGCGCAAATACTGTAACCTTATCGGTAACTACAGTTTTGAGCCGTTTGGGGTCGAAACGCTCGGGTCATGGGGCCCGAGTGCGCGTCTTCTTTTTAAGGAAATTTCTCGCCGACTGGTCGACACTTCACGTGACCAGAGGGCTGGCTCGTTCTTTGGCCAAAGAATTAGCATTGCCATTCAACGTGGCAATGCTGCCAGTCTTCTGGGCACGTTTCCGGATGACAGCGATGCGGACGAGTACTTCGACGCCTAAGTTTCCTTTTGTTTTGTATATTTATTTGTATAGTTAGTTAGTTCGTTAGTTAATGGAAATATATGTTTTAAGTTATTTCTATTAAATATATACATTTAATGATTATAATTCTGTAAATACATATTTAACATAAAACCTAATACTGACCTGCAAATTGCAAAAAACGTAAGAAAATTTGAATTTAGCGGGCTACCCTGGCGCTTTCACCTTAATTGGGACCCAATCGGTGCTTAGTCTTAGCAACAAAAAATTAAGGTCACGGCTTTTATTTTCCTAATACGTCACTAATTGTCAGTTACATTCCTGTATTGTGGTAAGAGCTAAGTAATAAGAACGAAAGAGTAATGGTTCAACAAACAAACATTGTTCACACAGTATTGACAATCAGCCTGTTATGAGGAAGTAGTTTAGGAGGCAACCACAAAATAATGGTTTACTTAAGTCATAGGAACTGTTAGTGTGTGAGAGGTAATAGCAATGGTCATAATGAGTTACGTGCAATAGAGTTCAACAGAGAAGATATACTGCTGTAACGATATTGTGTAGGTGGACTTCCTACCTATCTACTGCTGTTTAGTTAACAAATCGCTGAAATAGGTAAGTGAACTAACTATTCGTTATATAATTGCTATGAAAATATAAAAGGCACTGTAACCACTTATTTTTTATTGTTAACATTATTCTCATGCTTCAATAGGTATAAAATTTATCGTTTTGTGGGCAACAAAACTCCCTATTTAGTTTCTACAAAGATAATTAGCGGTCCCTACGGGTAGTTACTTAGGTATGGCTACCAAAAACCACAGAACTGATAAGTTAAATGACCTAATTGTTTCCTATAAAAGGATTCACAGCAATGTAAGACTGCAATTGATTGCTTCAAATTCAAGTTGGTAAGTTCAGAATTTTTTACTGTTTATGTCTTCTCGTCACCTATCCCGCAATCTTTGAAGACTTAGGTCTTCAACCAGTGCGTCCTACCCGTTATGACATACGGTGCCGAAACGTGGACACTGACAGTTGGGCTGGTCCACAAATTCAAGGTCGCTCAGCGGGCTATGGCGCGGGCTATGCTTGGAGTTTCTTTGATGGATAAAATCAGGAATGAAATTATCCGGAAGAGAACCGGAGTAACCGACATAGCCTACAGAGTAAGCAAACTGAAGTGGCAGTGGGCTGGCCATGTTTGTCGAGGGACCGATGGCCGGTGGAGCAGACGAGTCCTGGAGTCGAGACCACGTATCGGCAAGCGTAGTCTGGGACGCCCCCCAGCTAGATGGACCGACGACCTTAAGAAGGTGGCTGGGACAGACTAAATGGGGAAGGCGGAGGACAGGGTGTTGTGGCCTGGGAGAGGCCTATGTCCAGCAGTGGACTGCGATAGGCCGAGTTGAGTTGATTTTATTTTTGCTGATAACGTTGCGATAGGCACTTTCAAGGCGATCTGATTCTGTTCAACGGGTCTCTGGTTCAATTCTCGCATGAATCAAATATTTGTAGGACGTAGAAGATAGTTCTACCGGATCTGGCTTGAGATTTGTGTTTGTTAAAGCATAGATACAAGAGATATTCCTGCACCCTAATTGCGTAACACACTATCAATCAGAATGTGCATGATTTTGAACCATATTGCTAATCCATTGCATCATAATGTTGGAAAAATTTGTCTGCTCAACAACGTAAATAATGCAATGAATGTTGTTGAACTGTCAAAATGAAACTGATTCCTACTGTAAGGCCCACTTGCATGTTCATGGGGCTAACTCAGGGATAATCAAATAATTCACTTTGCGTCACCAAGAGTGTAAACCTGGAGTTAAACTTTTATTGTGGACTGTATTTGGTTTTCTTCTTGGCTTGAGGGGTGGAGGAATGAAAGACTTCTTGATTTTCTTCCCTTTATTCTTCCTTGTGGTTCTTCTAGTAGAGCTGGAGGCCGACTGTCCTACCAGTTTTTTTTCCTAACTATGGCATCTCGTAGTTGGCCAAGAGTGGCCGTGACTACTTAACCGGTCAATCCTGTGGCTGCCTTAAGCTAACTCAAAGCCTCCAGCCAGGGGCGTGTTACTTACAACTACTAAGTGACTGCGCGCTAAGGGCACCCCTTGTGGGGTACGAACCTCGGCTTAGGGCGTCACTGGGGGGACAGCAAGTTGGGACAGGCTGGATCAAACTTGGATAATTATTATTATCTGGGGAATTTAAAGCTACAGGCTCAGCTTCGGCGCGGGCTGGCGCTTCTTCGAGCAAGGGTCGGGGGGAATTATTAACTCGGGGTTTTCGCGCTGGACCTCGGCGGCGGGGTCGGAATGTCGGTTTTTTGTATTTGTATACTGTACTAGAAGCCCTATTGCTTTCCTGGAGGAGAGTAATAGGGTCGTCTGGGTCTAACAGTGTATGCCTCGGACGGCGGACTTTACTAATGTTGGAGGGGGTATAATTGGCGGCCTCGACAACTAGGGGGTTGCGATGTTTGGCGGCGGTATCAAAGAAACGCTTGGAGTTACGTTTCATGAATTAGAGGATGGTGGGGATTTGGAGATCGAGATGGAGGATCTCGTTCCGGACATAGAAAGGGGATCCCGTGATCATTCGGAGGGCACGGTTCTGGAGGGTCTGCATCCTATGGATGTGGTGGGGTTTTGCGTGAGCAAAGACTGCACAGGCGTACGTCATAATAGGGCGTATGCACGCCGTGTAAATGCGCAACTTGCACTTTAGTGACAACTTGCTTTTTGCATTCATTATCGAGTGGAGTCTACCGAGAGCGAAAGCGGCGCGCGAACGAACCTTCTTTATGTGCTCTGCGAAGGTGAGGTGCTCATCGAGAATCATACCTAGATATTTGGCTCGCTTCTCCCAAGGGATAGGCTTACCGAACATGGAGATTGGTCGGGGGGGGGGGTGGGGCTATGGCGCGGTTTTGAATAAAGAACCGCTTGACTTTTGTCGGGATTCACTTCAATTCTCCACTTCCTGAACCAGTCGCCAAGTTTGTTGACCGCTCTTTGGAGAGTGAGAGAAATCGAGGCTTGTTTAGTGCCTGAGCAGTAAATGGCCGTGTCGTCTGCGAACAGAGCCAACTGTGCCTTTTTGCTCCTGGGTATATCGCTGGTGAACAGCGTGAAGATGAGGGAGGCAAGCACAGAGCCCTGGGGGACGCCTGCGCGGATAGGGTGGGGGGAGGATAGTGCTCCTTCGATGCGATAGCGGAAGGTGCGGTTCGACAAGAAGTCTCGTAAGATGAGTACGAGACGGTCCGGCACACCGAGTTGGTAGAGCTTATATAATAAGCCGTTGTGCCAGACTCTGTCGAACGCTTTCGCTATGTCGAAGTATATAACACCCGTCATCATGCCACGCTGGAAGCCAGCGCTTATGTGTTCGATGATGCGGTGGGCCTGATGCACACAAGAGTGCTGGGTTCGAAAACCAAACTGTTCGTTTGGGATGAGGCCTTTTGTTTCGGCATAGTCTCTGAGACGCTTATAAATAAGTTTCTCATAGACTTTGCCGAGGACATTGAGCAGACTGATGGGGCGGTAGCTCGAGGGCTCAGATTTGGGCTTTCCAGGCTTGGGGATGCCGATGACAGTGGCCTTTTTCCATGCATCTGGGAAGATGTTATTGCTCATGGCACCATTGAAGATGGTGGTCAGTAGCATTATGAGGTGGGCAGGGAATAGTTGTATTACCCTGTTTGTGATACCGTCTGAGCCGGGAGCTTTACGGGGCTTTAAACCCTTGATGATATCGTGCACTTCGTCTGGAGTGACGGGAGGCAGAGGATAGTCAGGGTTTTCAACGGGGGGAAGGGAGGCTCTACGTTCGACTTCAGCGTCAACTTTTGACAGATGAGCTTGGTCTACTGGTTGGTGTCCTACCAGCCAAATGTTCCTACTTTTATACTCTAAAATCTCCTATATTTTTTGATTCTCGGAAATAATTATTCAATATTCTGAGAAGTTGAACAATGCCTCGGACAAATTCTCAGAAATAGCTCAAAAGTTTCGACCAATCAGAGCGCAGCACGAAAAGGCGTCCCGAACCTTAACTATGACGAAACTTTACCGTAACGGGGACCTTTTCGCAAAAATGAATTATTTCTACTTTTATCTTAACAATTTCTTATCCTAAACTTATGTACTACCGCTATATAATTAAAATATGTGCCTACCTAATATAAATAAGTTAAAACTATGCCTATTTTATGTCTATCCTAATACAAATGGGTCTTAACTTATATCTACGTATGGCTAATGCTCGGCGTCCGTTACAACTTTTAAATATTAAACCCACCGATGTGGGAGAGTTACGTCGCTAACTCTGGGTTAGTGTAAGTAATGTCAAAATAAATTAACGTTATGAGGTCCCGCTGATAATTTGTTTTGTATTTTATATTGTTCGACATTATAGTAAGTGAAAATTCGGTACTATATCAGCAGGCAATTTATTTATGAACTCATATAAAAATAAATACAAATTATAAAAAACTTAAAACATATTTCTCTATATCTGACGTTTTTGTCAATCAATAAACTAAGTCTCCATGGAAACTACATACAATCGATTAAAATTAAATGTCATGTTATAAAATTTAAAGACAAGAAAGTATTAGGTATCGTAAAGTAGTGTAAAAGAGATGGGTATAAAACTTCCGTTCATTGTTTGTTAATTCATCTTTAGCCGGATTACATATCAGGCCATAGACACTGCAATCCTATTTTATGTTTCGTCGATTGAACTGCAATGTTCCCAACTCAAAAATCACTACTGTCAGGTTATCTAACCCGGTGTTACTTTTTAGTGGCGCAACGCGTAAGAAGAGTAAAAATGTTAGTTACCTGACTCGGAGTTTGCAAACTCTACATTTATTCATTTAACCCGACTAAGCATGCAAGTGGGCCTGTGTGTTACGCAATCAGGGTGCTGGTGTGGGTCTACACCATCATCAATCTCTTGTCCTTATCACAATTTATTTGGGGTCAGCGCAACATGTCTCCTTCTTCCATACTTCTCTATTAGTCCTCATCTCAGTAGTCAACCTGTACGGTGAAACCATACCCTACCGACGACTAAGCATTTTTACGTAACTTCATTGGTTTATATAAAGCGAGCAATTAGTACATGATTAGCGGTCATCGCGTTTGCTCCCTCGCTTCTTTAACCTTTGGTCCGTTAAGTACATTTATTTTACCTTAAACGCAGCAGTATCACTGACTATCTTCCAACCTTCTACATGGTCTCGAGCTATCTCGCGGGACCTCGCGAGTTTTAGTATTCGTTTTACTTTGGGGAGTTACGTGTATTTAGAAACTTGTGAGTGATCTCGTTCAGAAATCAGCATTTCGGATTACAGTGATACGTGTGAACTGTGGACATAGTTTCGCAACCGCAGAACTTTAGCAAAGTATTAGTAGCAAAACCCTAAGCAGCACAGGGTAGATTTACAATACTAGTTAACACGAGCAACTTCCCTGAGCATCTCGAGCAATGGAACATCAGCGCTTCAAGCAAGAAGCAAACAGCATCCGGAGTAGCAAGCATCAAATCGGTAGTTACAACAGCAGCACTCGGTACCGAGTGGGGTACTCGGTACCGAGGGTTTCTAGCCATAACATCTTTTACACAGTTCATCCACCTTTCTTTGCGCAACACCACACTCACATTCTATCTACTTATTTATTTTAAAATGTTTTTTTTTTTAATTTTTAGGTAAACAATAATTTATTGGAACTTAGAAAATGCATTCCATAGCCGGTTGGAAGCTTGCTCGAAGACCAAACTACATCACCAACAAAGACAAATCGTTTCCTTACTCCGAGTGTCCATTCCTAGGAGAATATTACTTAATCAAGCTTCCTCCCTCCCTCAATAACTTGATAGAACATGTCGACTATTGGGGGGAGGGCAGGATTGTCACTCAACACGGGATCAGTGGGTTCTCAGACTGCTACAACGTCAACCATACATACCAACTCGTGAGCAATGGTCCAGATAGAGACAGGAAGATCCCAAACAGGATACCTGTCGTTAATTACACTAATTGTGACACCAGTGGATACATCAAGAATAATTCAGTCATCACCGTTACTATAATGGGGTCACCTATCAACAACAGCTGTGCTAAAGACATCGCACGTATGATCAACCCAGACCTTGGCCAAGTTGTTGCGTACGGATTTGAACGCAGTTCGACCGAAATTAAAAATCTTACCACAGAATTGAAGAAGAAAGATGTTTTACTCTGTCCGGGGTACATCTTACCCAGTGAACTTCAAGGCTTGTCGTTGTTTGATAGTGATTTGACTTTCCTGAATCTGACGGCGGTTAAAGACCAACTTTACAATTACGTTAATGAAGGCGCTTATGACACTGCAGTGGATCTGACCAAAAATATGGACAGCGAAAGTGGTAATGAAGCTATAAGTGAAGTGTTAACGAAACTTTTATGCGCAAGTTCGAGTAACATCATGGCATATGCTTACAAGCTATGGAACACCGGAGGTAATGAAATTATCAGCAAGAGTTTCCCAGATGCCTTTCAGCTCATTTTTAAAGGAGATATTGTGACTATAGTCAACAAGCAATATCAACAGGCTTTGAAACTAGATGCGCACGCTGATTCTAATAATTACAAACTTGTTTCGGGAGATAGCTCTGATAAAACAAGCAGGCGCGTCAGCTGGAACTTCATGCCAATATGGGACAATGATAACGTCGTATTTAAAGTAAAAAACATGGACTGCAACTTGTATTTAAAATTGGATTCAAATACAGACAGTTTAGGAGACAGAAAAGGCTGGGCCTCAACAGATGATAACGAAATCAACCATCAATATTATGTGGAGCCATTGATGAGAGACGAAACTTTAGTCTTCCGCTTAATAAATTACCAATATCATCAAGCACTAAAAATGGATTCGAACGTGGATTCTAACGGAAACAGACTACTTTGGGGACATAATGGTGATCCGCATGGTGACAATACAGCGTTAAACTGGGTTATTGCTGCAAATACGAAGACGTGGGAAAGAGAAGCCATTGAAATTTAAAAAAATGCAATGTTAGTAAACTACGGTGACTATGTAGACCTTTATCTGTTTATCGCAACAAATATTTCTGTAGATCACAAAATAAAGGACTTAACTGATTAAGATTTTTATTTTTCATCTTCTCATCCCAGAAAAAAACAACTAGAAACCTTTAGGTACCACATAACGTTGCAATTATAGAAATCTGTCAGAAATTGAAAAAGATTATTGAAATAGAATCTGCAATATTATATTAGTTTAATAGTTATTTATAGTTTATTAACACAAACATCTTACTCTACGATAACATGGACAAGGTAACAGTCTCCCCGCACTGCTCAATAGATTGCAGCATTCGAAGCACCTGGTCTTGATCCACAGCTGGGTGGAAGGTGAACGCAAAACGGAAGAAATTCTTGTAATGACGGACAGGCGAGTACGCTACCATCAGTTGAGAGCTAAGAACTAGCAGCTCCTTTATTTTTGGAGTTATCTGGAAAATGCAAATGGTATATTAGACTAGTGTCTTCATTTTTCTGTCCTTATCCCTTACGCAAAATTCAAAATTTTGAGATAGCGCAGTACCTATGTTTTCCTTCCATCAACTCGATTAGACGTCATCTGAGTATTCAAACCGTTCTATCCATCATTTCCTTGGTCTTCTATTACAGGTACTCGAAACTTTCTTGCGATAAGTCCCTCATTACATCGCATCACAAGTGTCCCATACATTCATTCTTGTGAGCTCAAGTACCTATGACGTCACGCGTTAGGGGTTCATATACAGCAATCGACGACGACACAGACCCGTCGGTTATTAGCCGTTACCCACGTGACTCGTGCCATTTTATAATATTCCTAATTTTAGTTACTGTTTATAAACCGTGCTTAATTAGTAACTTTATCATGAAATTCATTGTGTAACACTAAATGAACATTTAATTTCATCACACTATAGAACCTACATATATCATACTAGACAACGATTTCCGAGAGTAAGGTCTACTGTCACCATACTGTACGCGTGTCATATCATATCTCGAATGCTTCAAAAATCGATGAGGATAATTAGCTCAGGGGGTCATTATTATTTTCCCTGCATTTTGAGAGTTTTTTTATCTGTTGTTTCAGCTATTCAATCAAACGACACTACTGCTATACTCGAATCGCTGTAGCGTGGCAATAGCGGTCATTGCCCTTTCACTAATATCTCTCCGTACGAACCCAAACAATAAACTTGAATGGTTTTTCGTAATTAGAACATGTTATTAATATATATTGATTCAGGACGTTAACGGTCTTTGTTTCAGTTTTTGAAATAAAGAATGCTAGAAAATGTCGGTGGGTCAATGACCGCTATTGCCATGCTAAAGCGATCCGGGTTTAATTAGGTAAATTGCTATAATATCAACAACACACACTTCGTCTATTTTCCTACTACTATTTTTTTCGATTTGAGAATTTGAAGTTGAGAATTTGTCAAACTCTTAGCATTACTTAAGGTGAAAGCACGCAAAATTAAAAAATTTCATTGCAAAAAAAAAAACATAAGAAGTTTTGAAATTCGTGGGCTTCATTAAAGGAACACCTTAAAGCGCAGGCCACACTGCGACCGAAGCTAAGTTCGTTTCCCTTCGTTCCGCGTCGTTTCACACTACCGTTTTCGTTTCGCTTAGTACGCGGTATGAACCGAAGTATGAAAAGACACGGAACGAAGCGAAACTAACTTAGCTTCGTTTCGCTTCGTTCCCAGTGTGGCCAGAGCTTTATGATGAAAGGCCGCCAAATTCAAAACTTATTTTCAAAAAAACTTCGAGAAATGCGCGGCTACATTGAAGGAATCACCATAAATCATTTTACAGTAGAGATTGACAAGTCCTCAACTTAAAATTCTCAATTCAAAAACCGAGAATAAATCATTTATAATCATCTCACCTTATGCATGATATCCCACCACTTGCCATCCATTTCCTGTCCCCTCATGAAGCTCGGTATAAACCAGAAGCACACATTAGGGCACTGCAGCTCATCAGACACCAGCTTGAAGCCTGGCCTCTTTGCTATGGTCTCCAAACAGAACTGAGCTGTGGCCATCGTTTGTTCTGCAAGCTGACTAAGACCGAGGTCCCCTCGGGCTTTCCACATCATCCATAGTTTGAAGGCATCGATCTGGGAATACCAAGTATAATACTAAGTTACCGTTATACTAAGATAATATTATTTTATTATTCCTAACCATTTGTAGGTATTGTACGTGTACCATGGGAGAAACGAACATCTAAACACCGTAAGGACTACTCTTGCTTGCAGCGCTCGGCCGCTATAGTAACGCTTGCTAACAGATGGGGGTCATCGTGTGCACGGGATTTTGTATTCAAATTGGTCAGATGTAAGTTTCCTCGATAGTACCTATGCAGGTGGATCAATTTAGCATCAGAAATTGCAGAGTCAAGAAAATCATCCGATCCATGTAATATAATAACAACTCCAGAAAATATAACTTTAGTTTTTTGTTAAGGTCGTGTAGGACAGGTGGCCATTTTAGAGATGTTTTGGTGTGCTTCCTGCAATCCCATTAAAATTGTTAACGCGAAAGTACATTGGCCGTTTAATAGAGGAGGAAGCATCAGGACAAGGCCACGGTAGACCACGAAGCAGATAGCGGGACGGCTTTGAAACCTGCCTGAGGAAGTTGCAAAAATTAACAAATAATGGTTGATGGCAATAAATAGGGTCGCCCCTATTACACCAGACTTAAACGTAACTGACGAAATATGGGTGTACTATAGCTACACCTCTGCCTGACCCTTCCAGGATTAGCGTGACGTTAGACATAATATACAATAAATTATTTTGTTTGTTTGTTAACAAAGAATTTATTTTGAATGAATAGAGGAGATCAGATATGGGCCAAAGTACGCGTCAAACTTTATGACGCCTGTGAAGTGCGCTTCTCTTTGCGCAGTACCGCACCCCGCAACCCCGCTGACACGTGAATTCGTTACTGCGCAGCGACTCGCCGCATGTTCCGAACTGCCATAAAGTTTGAATCGGGCTCTACTTATAATTCTAATACTTATTATTTTCTTTGGTTCTTACCTTTCTCCCACACTGCACGCTCTTGTCTCCCGTATCATAGGACACGTCGTAGAACTTGTCCTGCTGGAACAAGTACTGCGCAGCTGCCGAGTTCGCTTCGTGTAGCAGTCCCTTATCTCGCACCATGAATACGGAACACTGTAGGGGAGCACCCGCCATCTTGTGCGGGTTCCACGCTATTGAATTTGCTCTGGAAGTATTAAAGTTTTTGTTAGAAAAGGAAAATAAATTCTGCTCAGTTCTATGACTATGGATTATTACTTTTTACCCGACAGCGCGACAGCAAAGACAGGGTTATGTTTTTCTCGCGTTTCTTTGTATCTTTGTGTGTGGGATTCTTTAAACGCTCGAAGCATAGTAACGGCTGGATGGATTTTAATAAATGAGTTTTCCATCGACTCGTCTAGGTCGTGCAATGGTTTGGTATATTTTTATAAATTCAAAATGGCGGATTTTAAAGTCAATAGTAAGGTATTAAAAATATTTTAGTACCATGATCATGTGGGGTTTCAAAATGGTAGGCTTGAGGGAAGGATTCAATAATAAAATAAATTAAAAAAATTAAAACCCCCGACACACATCTATCTATAACCTATTCATTGAGACCATTCCAATGAGCCCAAACACGATACCTCTGCTGTAAGTTGGTGAGGGAGTTGGGTATCCTGCAAATTCCATGTAATGCTGCAGCGTCAGTTCAAGATCACTACATATATTATTCTAATATCATTGAAGTAATAGAATATCAAATTTCAACTGTGGAAGATGCTCAAATCGATTCATCAACTAGAAAAGAGCTGAAAATCTTCAAACGGCTGAATAGATTTTCTTGAAACATAGATAAGAACACTCTCGATCAAGTCACCTTTAAACCGAAACATTAAAAAAAAATCGGTTCAGTCGTTTGGGAGGTACGATGCCACAGACACAAGTTCAACTTAAAACACCCCTGTTCCCGTCGGGGGTAAAAATATAACACACTAAAAGGTTGAATCTCTAGTTTTGAAAAACTAGAGATTCTTAGTGAACTAAGAAGTGTTCTCAAGATTGATTGGTCTATTAGAACAGACTATTAGAAAATAGTACTTTCCATAAGACGTAAACTGGTATACTGACCTTTCTATTCCTTTTAGTTTGGTTTTGTATTTAGGTGAAAGCATTAAACTGCCTCCCCAGCAAGCCTGGAACATAATAAATTAACATGTTATTAACAATTCGGTCAGCAACAGGCACAAGTTTTTGTGTCCATATAGTAGGTAGGAACTTAATCGGCAGCAGGCGCTACTTCATGGATTTATTCAAATACCTTTTTAAAAATTTCTCCAGTTGCAGGTAACGTTATGGTATAGGTAATCTATAGTATTGCGAAAGAAAACTCACATCAACATGCATCCAAACACCATGTTTCCTGCACACATCAGCAACTGTATCCAGGTCATCTATGGCTCCTAAAACCGTCGTCCCAGCCATGCCGTTCACGAATATAGGACTTCTACCAAGGTCCCTCTCATTCTGTAAAGCTTCGTCTAGCTTATCAACCAGCATTTGCCCTTTGGCGTTGGTTTGTATGATCCTGATACTGTCTGTTCCAAAACCCAGCCAATGGGCTGCTTTCTTTATGGAGTAGTGACTCTGAAAATGTTTGTTAAAACTATGAGAAACTAGATGGTACCTAAATTGTATCTCATGGCATGGTAAGACGAGTTACAAAATTTATCGGCTACCTATAAAATGAAATAAATAAAAAAAATCAAATAATAGTAAATACGTTACTGCCGCGGTCTGTAATGGCTGCGTTGCTGGCAGCGCTGATGAAAGCCGTAAGCGCAGCTCCAGGCCAAGACAGTTACTGCCGCGGTTTGTAATGGCTGCGTTGCTGGCAGCGCTGATGAAAGCCGTAAGCGCAGCTCCAGGCCAAGACAGTTACTGCCGCGGTTTGTAATGGCTGCGTTGCTGGCAGCGCTGATGAAAGCCGTAAGCGCAGCTCCAGGCCAAGACAGTTACTGCCGCGGTTTGTAATGGCTGCGTTGCTGGCAGCGCTGATGAAAGCCGTAAGCGCAGCTCCAGGCCAATACAGTTACTGCCGCGGTTTGTAATGGCTGCGTTGCTGGCAGCGCTGATGAAAGCCGTAAGCGCAGCTCCAGGCAAAGACAGTTACTGCCGCGGTTTGTAATGGCTGCGTTGCTGGCAGCGCTGATGAAAGCCGTAAGCGCAGCTCCAGGCCAAGACAGTTACTGCCGCGGTTTGTAATGGCTGCGTTGCTGGCAGCGCTGATGAAAGCCGTAAGCGCAGCTCCAGGCCAAGACAGTTACTGCCGCGGTTTGTAATGGCTGCGTTGCTGGCAGCGCTGATGAAAGCCGTAAGCGCAGCTCCAGGCCAAGACAGTTACTGCCGCGGTTTGTAATGGCTGCGTTGCTGGCAGCGCTGATGAAAGCCGTAAGCGCAGCTCCAGGCCAAGACAGTTACTGCCGCGGTTTGTAATGGCTGCGTTGCTGACAGCGCTAAAGAAAGCCGTAAGCGCAGCTCCAGGCCAAGACAGTTACTGCCGCGGTTTGTAATGGCTGCGTTGCTGGCAGCGCTGATGAAAGCCGTAAGCGCAGCTCCAGGCCAATACAGTTACTGCCGCGGTTTGTAATGGCTGCGTTGCTGACAGCGCTGATGAAAGCCGTAGGCGCAGCTCCAGGCCAAGACAGTTACTGCCGCGGTTTGTAATGGCTGCGTTGCTGGCAGCGCTGATGAAAGCCGTAGGCGCAGCTCCAGGCCAAGACAGTTACTGCCGCGGTTTGTAATGGCTGCGTTGCTGGCAGCGCTGATGAAAGCCGTAAGCGCAGCTCCAAGCCAAGACAGTTACTGCCGCGGTTTGTAATGGCTGCGTTGCTGGCAGCGCTGATAAAAGCCGTAAGCGCAGCTCCAGGCCAAGACAGTTACTGCCGCGGTCTGTAATGACAGCGATGCTGGCAGCGCTGATGAAAGCCGTAAGCGCAGCTCCAGGCCAAAACAGTTACTGCCGCGGTTTGTAATGGCTGCGTTGCTGGCAGCGCTGATGAAAGCCGTAAGCGCAGCTCCAAGCCGAGACAGTTACTGCCGCGGTTTGTAATAGCTGCGTTGCTGGCAGCGCTGATGAAAGCCGTAAGCGCAGCTCCAAGCCAATACAGTTACTGTCGCGGTTTGTAATGGCTGCGTTGCTGGCAGCGCTGATGATGACCGTAAGCGCAGCTCCAGGCCAAGACAGTTACTGCCGCGGTTTGTAATGGCTGCGTTGCTGGCAGCGCTGATGATGACCGTAAGCGCAGCTCCAGGCCAAGACAGTTACTGCCGCGGTTTGTAATGGCTGCGTTGCTGGCAGCGCTGATGAAAGCCGTAAGCGCAGCTCCAGGCCAAGACAGTTACTGCCGCGGTCTGTAATGACTGCGATGCTGGCAGCGCTGATGAAAGCCGTAAGCGCAGCTCCAGGACAAGACAGTTACTGCCGCGGTCTGTAATGACTGCGATGCTGGCAGCGCTGATGATGACCGTAAGCGCAGCTCCAGGTCTACACAGTTACTGCCGCGGTCTGTAATGACTGCGATGCTGACAGCGCTGATGATGACGTACTTACTTGTACAAACTATTTTAATGCAACATTAATTATGATGTTCAAAACAGGATTTTATACTTACATCTTCAGAAGTAAAAATAACCATCTCGGGCAGATTCCTCATCCCTTTGGTCTTGATATCTGGAAACTTCTTATACCTTGCGGCGACCAGCCCATACATTATGGAGATACTGCCTCCAGGACTAAAGATACCGTCTCCATTGGGGATACCAAACAGTTTGAGTATGTGGCTCAGAAGTTTTAGTTCTATGAGAGTGAACACTGGACCCACCTCAAAGGTATACCTGAAATAGAAACAAGGGTTTGATTTTTAGTGGAAATAAAAAATACAAATACGTAAATGAAGCAAAAGGAGTCTGTAGGGATCGTATCAGGTGGCCTTCTGTAGTTTTTGCCTACCCCCATGGGAAGAAGGCGTGAGTTTATGTATGTTTGTATGTATAAAAAATATACGAATCAACTCTATCCATGACCTTTACAGCATGAGCATTTTCACTGTTGATGAAGCACCATTATGTGATTACGGGACAGGTGCTATTATGACGTTCTATTGCCATCATGATTCCAGTGCGCGAGAGAGACCGAGCTATACATGACCGATAACACTAACCCTTTTTCGGACTGGAATCATGATGGTATTAATACTTCATAATACGGCCCCAGGAAAAGGCTAAATGTATCGCCCGCCGTCCTCATATTATTTCATGCTAGGAAATTCTGATCCATTTTACAATATCTGGTCCTATAACCTTTTATAAACTTGCTTGTAAAAACTTTTTAGCTCTTGGTTTCCACGTTAAGAGGAATCGACGTCTGCGATGTGATTTTGTTCAACCCTGTTCAATCTCTTAAAAACAGTATTATCTGCGAAGTTTCCGGACAACCATTTTATGACATTTCAAATGTTCCATCATTATTTGAGTAGGAGGATATAAAGGTGAAGTTAAATTTAGAAAGCGCAAACTAACTACAGGTCGTGTTTAACGAAAGTATCACGTTTTATGACTATTTAATATAAACCCAGACACGTTTTGCTTGTTGACTAATATAACACTGTTAGTTTATGGAACTTTTCATACTTAGATATCTACTGCTGCATATATACTCGTAAAATTAGAAACTGCATTCCATGTCCTAATTGTTATGATATTGCAATCACTAAACTTTAACGGCGTTTCTTAACATAGTTGTAAAATTAAACCAGTGATTTCTGTTTAAAATTAACTGCTAAATGCCTTCTGAGGAAACGAAGAATTTACCTAATCAGCTCGAAAAAAAGTATCCCAGGGGGTTTTTAATCGCCAGATTGGTTCCATTGACATCTTTATGGAATGGTTTATAAAGGTCCTGCTTGCTGAGCTACCGTTTCCATTACCAATATCATTACAGCCGAAAGACGTCGACTACTGGACAATTGGACATAGGCGTGGCCAAGTGTGGCCACATCAACCAGCCCTGTGCTTAAGCGTATTCCCGCGACCTTCACCAAGATAAATACCATAACCAAATTAACAGATTATACCCACTGACTAGAATTACAAGCCTCCGTGATCCACGCTCCAGCCATACCATAGGGGTCGGTGGCACAGAACAGCTGATTCTTGAAGGTAGCCTTATGAGTCTTCACGCTGTACTTCAATACATCTCGCACACATTGCTCCAGGTCTTTGTCATCTACGCCTGTTGTCACGTCGAGGTCCAGGATTGCCTAGAACGTGAAGCGAAATTCTTAGTTGATAACAAACTCAATGATCACAAACAAGTTTTAATCAAGGCCTGCAAAGTCTTCTGAAACCAATTGATGTCTTGAGTAGAAGTAGAGTGAAACCCCGAAATAGGTGCAGAAACGTATGAGTTGCCAACTTGCGAGCTGGTCCGGCAAACTGAACCGTACGTCAGGTCACGACTTGTGGCGGCGAAGGCCCAAAATCGTTGTTAATGTAGATATTCATCCAGAATTGAATTGCATCGTCAAAAAAAAACATTGAGCAGTAGGTATGCCATCAGATAAAAGAAATCATGGTACTATAATAAAGTTCATGACATCTAGATGCAATTCATTACTACCATAGAAATTGCAACCTTAATTAGGTGGTGATATAACTGGAACCTCATTCGGTATGTGAAGGGCTCGCAACTTATGAAATATAATATTATGCACGTAGATATTGCAACGTTCAAATGATTTTGCAACACGTTTTTGCTTTCAACGCTTCCGAGTTGAACCTAGGTATCACTATGCAATGCTATCGTAGGTTGCAATTGCAAGTGTAATTTCTTGTGTTTTACTAGCAAACAAAGCCATCTTAAAGTAATTGGACAGTTGACAGAGACTTCAAAATAGGGAAATACATTTAAAACAGTTCTCTGTTTTAAATGTTTTTCCTTATTTTAAAGTATAGTGTACAAGGACCTGACCCAGGCTTCATACATTTTGGAACATCTCCTTTAGAAATGCGTTTTTTTTTGGTGATTGGTTGGGCCACCATACCCAAAAACGAAAAATAAAATAAACCATGCGTAGATAAGTAATCTAACCATAAATAAATAAATAAAAAATACGCTATGTGCGATCCTTGGTGGATCCTGTAAATGTAAAAATAAGTAAAACCAACAAATAAGGCAAAACATTAGGATATCTTATTACCTACATATTTATTCCTTTTACTAAATAAAAAACTAACGAACAGGAAATATTTTTAAGTAAGTGGTACCTACAACGAAGGCAAAACCTACCTATTAGCATACCAGATTTACATTTTAATCAGGCTTTACTGGTGTACCTACGATTAGATCTACATGTCTAAATATTCTCCTAATATCCATTGTTTCTTAGAACTCCCAACACATTATTTCTTCAGATAAATGTCCATTTGTAGTAACTGCAGTAGCTAATAATAATCGCTGCACAATAGTATACGCTATCCAACCTTAATAAAAACCTTTTTATCCCGTTATCTGTTGCGCCACCCGAAACGGGTCAATAATTACTTAAATTATAAATTGATAACAGGTAAAGGTTGGTGAGACATACGTCGTTGACAACCGTGTCTTGGTGTAATATTTCCTAAGATGGTGATTAGTTTAACACCGTGTCTTATCGATATTCAATCGACTTAAGACTCAAAGTCATCAACTACGCCGATTAATTATATTTATCTATATAAATACCATAGATATATGAATTTATAGTTCTATGACTCTACACTAATATTATAAAGCTGATGAGTTCGTTTGTTTGTTTGGTTGAACGCGCTAATCTCAGGAACTGCTGGTTCGAATTAAAAAAACTCTGTCAGTGTTGGATAGCCCGTTGTTCGAGGAAGGCTATAGGCTATATAACATCACGCTACGACCAATAGGAGCGGAGCGTCAATGAAAAATATTGGAAAAACGGGGAAAATTTATTCCTTTTGAGAGCTTCCGTTGCGTGCGCTGCGTAAACGGTTAAAGTTACGCAAAAATCAGGTCTGACGGAATTGTTCCTCTTAAAAAGTTCTAAAAACGGTCTAAGGTTGATTAAGTACATGTAAATTCCTTTTTAAATTATGCGAATCGGACCTTTCGTTTAGAAATTACGACGGGTATAAAAATGCCTATAGTAAGAAAAATGCGCTTAGTCTATTAGTTACCTACACATTTTATGTTTTATTGACTGTTTGAACGCGCTACACTCTGGAACTACCCATCGGATTTGAAAAATTCTTTTTGCATTTGATAGCCCAATTTTTAAGGAAGGTTATAGGCTATGTATCATCACGCTACAACCCTCAGAAGCCGAGCAAAAAGAAAAAAATCAGAAAAAGCGTTGAGCGAAAACGAGGTAATAGCGCCGAAGTCGCGGGCAGAAGCTAGTTATTCATAAAAGCCAGGTTATAGATGCAGCACAGAGAGGTTTAAGCTGATTGAAAGGCGACTGAGAGAAGAGAGTGAAATTTCGCAAAACCAATTCGGTTTTATGCCTGGTCGGGGAAGAACAGATGCCATCTTTGCTATCCGCCAGCTGTGCGAGAAATACAGAGGTGCGCTTAAAAACCTGCACATGGTATTCGTTGACCTCGAAAAGGCATACGACCGAGTGCCTCGTGAAGTTTTGTGGTGGGCCCTTAGGGAGAAATGTGTGCCAGGGAAGTATGTGCAGTTGATTCGAGCGATGTACAGTCGATGCAGTACCCAAGTCCGGTCTACAGTGGGCACTATCGGCAGCTTCAATGTGGCTGTCGGATTGCACCAAGGGTCAGCACTCAGCCCTTACCTCTTCGTGATGATAATGGACGCTCTTACGTCGGATATCCACGAAGAGGCACCCTGGTGTATGCTGTTCGCTGATGACATTGTGCTGGTTGCTGAGAGCGGCTTAGAGGTCCAGAGAAGATTGGAGGTGTGGTGGGCAAAACTGGAGACCGCTGGCCTGAGATTAAGTCGGACCAAAACAGAATATTTGTTTTGTGATTTTGGCGGTCTCTCCAGTCCTGTGCTCATATCTCTCGCCGGAACGCCCGTACCGAGCTGCTCCGACTTCCGGTACCTCGGGTCGTTTGTCCAAGGGAATGGCGAAGTAGACCGAGACGTAGTGCACCGGATCAACTCAGGATGGATGAAATGGCGACAGGTCACAGGAACAACTTGCGACCCAAGGATGCCCCTCAAATTAAAGGGAAAAATTTATAAGTCCGTGATAAGGCCTGTCGTACTGTATGGATCGGAATGCTGGGCCGTGAAGAAGACGGATGAAAAAATATTGCATGCAGCGGAGATGAGAATGTTGAGATGGATGTGTGGAGTGACGAAAATGGATAAAGTAAAAAATGAGTATATAAGGGGAAGTTTGAAAGTGGCGCCAGTGACAGAAAAGTTGAAAAGAAATCGTTTGGCTTGGTATGGATATGTGAAGAGGAGGGAGGAAACGCATGTGACTAAAAGAGTGATGTATATAAATGTTGATGGTTGGAGAGGGAGAGGAAGGGCAAAGAAAAGATGGATGGATTGTGTGAGGAATGATATGAAAGAGAAGGGAGTGAATGATAGCTTGACTTTTGACAGGGGAAAATAAAAAGAGAAAACGTGTTGCGCCGACCCCAAGTAATATGGGACAAGGGCAGGAAGATGATGAAGTTAATGAAGAGGCTAGGGATGCTTTAATAATAAAAGAAGATCCATATGTGGGCGTCCAAGCAAAACGGGTCCAGGTCTCGGCATTTAGTTTCCGACATATACGCAGTTTTGTAAAGTTGGGTGAAAAAATTGCATTTCTCGATTTTAACTGATTATTCATTAATGCTCAATTACAAGTTCAGTTAGTAAATGACTTTATATGATGTTTCTAAGTACCAGAAAATGTACTTGGAAACATCAGAAAATGTATTAAGTACCAAAATCAAACTTTGAAAATACTTTTTCTCAAATCAAGGTTTTTCAGAGTTTCAACTTCAAATAATAAAAATGTGCCAGTTTTTGAATATTTTTTAATCCTTATTATCAATTGACTATTCTAGATACCGAATCCTAGTCTTAACTCAATACCCCACTACTGGACCCTTTTTCCTTGGACGCCCACAAATGATGATATGATCAATGAACAAAGCAAAATAGGGAGAGCTCAGAGGGCCACACTGTGGTAAGCATTTGAACTTTTTTTCATAGACTGAAAGATGGCTGACTCGGTTATCGAAGTCAGTGAAACGGAAGACTTGAAATCTATACTTTATCGTAACACGAGAGGTAGCACAATAGAAATTCCAAATGATTAAACAAAAGAAAATCAGCAAACACTAGGCTTATCGCCAACACCTATCGATTTCACAAACAAGGTCGTTGGAATATGAAATAAATGATGAAATTCCGGCTACAGTTCTTCAGACAGGATATAATTCATAGCTGAATTTAGAAGCCCTGTAATATTATTTATACCTACCTATTGCGTATAGGAGAATGAATTCTGATAGAACAACATTCTGAATTCATCAGAATGATAGAGAATGATATCAGCCAGTTTACTGCTATAAAGAAGCACCTACATAAGACAGATACAGAATGTTTGACAAGAAATGTCACCATTGTTTCATGTATCTTTGAACCAACTGCGAAGTTGGGCTGCAGCAGGTACCACTTAGTCAAGTGGGGAACTGAAATGATCCACAATGCGATTGTGGAGTTGCATCTTAAACGTAGCATTTGAGATGTCCACCTCCTCTCTGTGCAATAACACCTGCAATATGAAAGACCTTTGTGAGGTCAATGTTAACGCCGTGGTTGAGTTCAGGTTAAAACTTATAGATATGTGGAAACACCGATACGATACGATGAAGAAAGAAAGGAGAGGTTAGAGAAGATCACAGTTTCTGCATAATCATCCGAAAACACAAGAAGAAAATTTCATTTAACGTTTCAACTGTCGTCAAGTCAGAGGGCCGGTAAGGAAAATTATTTCCAATGCACTGTTGATTTGAAATAGTTCAAGCAGTAAAGTTAACCTCATTATACTTCAAAGCGTGAATTTATTATCTTTTCTGTAGGTAAATACTGTAAGGGTGCGTTTCCACTGAAGCAGAGACGAACGGAGCTGAGCGGAGACGTGCAGGAATCGAATCACAGACGAGACGAGAAATGCGATGAGGATTTCAACCATTGTGATCGGTCGATTCCCGCACATCTCCGCTCAGCTCCGCTCGTCTCCGCTTCAGTGGAAATACCCTAAACGTCGCTCGATGGCGATACGCTTGCAGTGAATGTGTGTTTAAAAAAACATAAAAAAAAAAGAACCGACTTCCAAAATAAAAACTACAAAATAAAAAATAACATCTATTTCGGAAGTGGGTCGGTGTCTTTGGATCTGTATTTAAGTTTTTTGCCACCGACTTCCGAAATTAAAGTTACTTTCACTTTGTAGTTTTTGTTGAAAGTCAGTTGTTTTTCTTTTTTCTTTTTGTAAAAATGTTTTGTATTTTGCTCTTTTTAATGGTTAGGTTTGTAATTTATCTAAGTTACAATAGCCTAATGTCAACTGCTCATCACCTTTTTAAAAAATATTGCTTTTCCCGATGCAAGGACGTTAACTGTTGAGTTCTCGTGGTACTTCACCATCAGCTCCACTTCACCATATGCATTGTGAGCATAAATTGCTTAGCAACCATATTAAAGTAATCGAATCCCAACCCGTGAAATACTTATTAATATTATGGCATAGTTTCGGTGACCATCTGTGGTCTTCATCATCAGTTCCACTTCACCAAAATGGCGCTTTCCGAGAGCAAATGCACGAATTATTACAAAAAATACCAAAATCGTAGGTGTGCCTATAAAATTTGACGGTTCCCTCGATTTCTGCAGGATCTCATCATCCGATCATGATCTGATGACAGTGGGACCACCTCGAAATATACCCTTACAAACAAAAAAAGAATTTTCAAAATCGGTTCACAATTGACGGAGATATCGGTGGACATACATAAAAAAAAACATATGTACATACAGTCGAACATAGAACCTCCTCCTTTTTCGAATTCAGTTAATAAAAATACTGTTGGCGATATTAGCGGTTAATTATTCCTATAAACGGTTCTACTACATTTTTTACCACAAGATCACCGGCTTGTCAGCGCCGGAAGGCCGCCTGCCCAAGTGCGACTTCATTTATAATGGGCACACACACCTTACCAGTATGCTGTTATTGTGTAAATAAAATAAACAAGTCAACAAGTTCACAAGTACTTTCATAAATAAACGTGCGTCCTATCGATATTAATAGATTTTAAGTATGTGGAAAATTACTGCCGCATTTCTATTCTTATTAGCTTTGAACGTATATTATTCTGCCTATTTATTCTGTTAATCATAATAATTACATATAACTATTAATATATATTGTGTTACCGGCGCAGTCATTAGGTGTTTTTCATGTCACTGCATCTTGAAACCACCGAATGACAAATTATAAGATGAAAGAGCAGCTCAAGCCATCTTTTGGAAGATACAGGCTTAATAGCGTAGTACGGATATTTAATGGAAGAAGAGAACCAGCTTATACAGTTTTTTTACCATTGAACAGTTAAGTAGGTACTATACCGGGTCAAATTAAATTATCTAGCGAAACTCCGCAGACGTGATGGGTATCGATATCTAAACACGGCAAAATAAAAATATAAAAATTTTCATGATTTTTTTTGGGGTTCCCTCCGTATCAAAAAGTCCTAATAGCGAAACGACCTATAATCAAAACGACTAGCAAAATGCCCTATCGTCATAAGAGCAGTTTGTACCTACTATTGGCAGTTTGTCCTATTTATAAAGTACAGTAACGCTGAAAATTCACTATCGATTTTTATCGTCATTGCTCCTCATTATAGCATTTATTGAAATGACAAGAAAGAAAGAAGAAAGAAAAAGATTTAGAGAAGAAGAACGAACACGAGACATAGGTATTTTTTTAACTTAGTAAGAGTAGTTTTTTAATTCGCTTGTTTTTACTTTATGTACTTTATGTTTTATTTTATAAATAAAATAAAATAAATAAATAAAATACATAGTGCTTTCATGCCTAGCTCTCCTAGTCCGCGGGTCGACTTCCAGTCTAACCGGATGCAGCTGAATACCAGTATTTTGCATGGAGCGACTGCCTATCTGATCTCCACAACCCAGTTACTGGGTAATACAATACTCCTTGATAAGACTGGCTGTCAGACTTTCGGGCTTCTGACGACCCGTAAAGACTGTCAAAGATTCACGAATGACAGCCGGGACAACTGTATCGCAGAACACTAATACCAAAGAGTAGTAACTATTTACTAATACTCCTGGCGGAGAACTGTATCGTCGTAGACATTTTAATATTATTATTATTTTTTTATAACAAGGCACACTTGATTTCTAATTCACTTTAGACATTGGCAGAATGGTTGACATCGGCTGTGCTTGTCATAATAAGAAATAGAATAGAATAGACAGCCGGGACCAACGGCTTAACGTGCTTTCCGAGGCACGGAGGGGTCTTGGTATGTAAAGATGGTCTCCCATCCACGGACCAACCGCGGCAAGCGTAGCTTAACCTGGTCGCTCGACCCGTGCAGCTGTTATTACTTAGCCACAAGCCCCACTACATAGTGCTTTATTGCAGGCAAAATACCCATATACAAAAAATAGAATAAATAAATAATAAAACAGTAAAAATTAAAACATGGAGGTATGTATAGTCCCATAGTCTTCAAAAACACAGTATTTCGTAATTTTTTGTTCATGCTTAGGTGAACAGAAATCCAGTGCGCAAATATGGGGCTTGCTAGATTACACGAGACAACCCTCAAAATGCTGTTACTGGAGCGTCTCAAACTTTGCCAAAAAGACGCGACCCTCGACTTCATGATGGCGTAAAAATCCGGGACCCTCGCTTCGGCAAACATGCTCGAGGCACAGCAGTATCTTGCCAGTTTCATAAGGGTTCAGTAAGCATCATTGTACTGAACCCTTAATGAACTGTAACTCACTGAGAAGGCCGACGAAAAATTTCAACGCATGGGGTCCAGAATACGTGGTTTAAATTAATGTGATAGCCTAATCGCCACTCGTGTATGATTCCAGCTTACGCACTGTGATCTGTGCATGGTTATGCGAGATTGTTAAGGTGTCACCTGAAGAAGTTAGTACGTAAACAAACTCTCGTATATCCCAGACTTCAACACCCACGGCCACAACGCTACAATTTAGCCAATGGGCTGATTTGTGGATGATGAGTGATGACTACCTATAGTTACCTACAACTAGAATATATTATGTACTTACCTATAATAAATGGTTTTAATAAATCTATGTAAATAAACATGAAATGCTGTTCGTTGGTAAGCGCAAGCGCATCACTGGAGAACGAATGGACCGATTTGGTTATTTTTTTTGTTTTCAAATATTCGTAATAGTCCGAATTAGGTTTTTATGGAAATAAAAATTGGAAAAAAAACTTTTCCAATTTTTTCAATTTCAATTTTCTTTTTCAACTTTCCGGGAAACCCTGGAAAATGTTCAAATGCGGGAAAACTGAACGTCCTTTTTTCAATGGGATTTTTGTATGAATTATTGAAAGGATCGAACAACGTCTGTCGGGTCTAAGTGGAAGTCGTAAGATACACAGCTAAAATAACAGCCACATTTTAATAAAACTCCCTCGTCCTCCGACCCGCCACGTTGGATCGCCTACCCGCGCTATTACTTCGTTTTCGCTTTGCGTTCTTACCGAAATTTTTCTTTTTGCTCGGCTCCTAAGGGTTGTAACGTGATGTTAAATAGCCTCGAGAATTCGGCTACCAAATGAAAAAGAATTTTTAAATCCGACTTTTTGTTCACAGTTTCATAGGTTTTTTTTTGCGCGGAACCCTAATTCTTATTCTAATATAAGTAACCTAAGTTACTCCTTATAACATCAGCAATCTGCCAGTGAAAGTCCCGTCACAATCGGTCCTGCCGTTTCGGAGATTGGCCGGAACAAACAGACAAACAGACCAAAATTTTAAAAACTGTTTTTATTGTTATAAGTACCGTATATACTTTCACATGCATTTAGTAAAAACCGTTATTTTGACATTACAAACAGACACTTCAATTTTATTTATGTGTATAGATTTAACTGTAGAGCTACGTTTTAACTTAATATTTGGATACCCTCATTAAAAACAAAAGTAATTCACAAACATGTACCTCTAATTCCTTCGGGTGTTTGAATCGTATGAGCGGCACACTTTCAGCCCTATTTTCTTTAACTAAATTGAGCACTTTATCTAAGAAAGAGGTCCCGTTCGGCTCCATCGTTACTTCGCTGAGCCGTCCACAGAATGCGTGTGCGCAAAGCAATGGGGACTGGCGGACTGAGCCGGCTAAAGTACAACTGTACGAGGTACAATGCAGCTCACATAACAAACCATTACAAAAGTCAATCTTGTTTATTACACAAAGGTCAGATTAGTTTACTACACCACAGAACACATATTTAATTATACTTAATTAAGATCTCAAAGAAATTGTTTACGCTTTCTGCTGACCAGAGAAATGAAGTTAACAGGCCAATGGCATTAAAATAATAAATAATGGTAATTAAAAGATTGCCTTTCTTTACATAGGAATAAAGACAGTGAATCGGTTAGTTATCATTCTAGGCAGGTTGTAAATTGACGGAATGAATTGTAAACAATGGCCCAGCAATAATTACTATTAATAACCTTTCACCAACCCATTCATAGAATAGAATAACAACAATACCTACTATGGTGTCGAAATAAAGTTACGTAACAAAAAGTTTTAAACAAAAAACAATATGACATAGGAAACCACGAAAATCACCTCAAAATAATCCATAAACTCTGATGACACAAATCAATTGTCAAAAAGTCAAAACAAAGACCCCGGGGGTTATTTTGGAAGAATTATTGTTTAAGTTTACATTAAAGACACGACTTACATTAAATAACGAAAGGATCTCTAACGTAGCCTACTAGACTGCTGATGACACTAGGTTAAGTGTTAAGTGACTGTGCCAAATCATCCGGAAACCCACTCCAAAATTCACGTACTTACCGCACCAAATCGTCCACAACCATGAATTTCCTCAAAAACAAGCAAAAGTCCAGGAAAACCTCCACAAACGTTATGGTAGGCACCGAAAAATGGCGGAATTACAGCCGGAGAATGTCCCGTCGAGGTCACGACGTATTTGACGAAGAACTAGATGAATATGAACCACATTACAAAGAGGTAAAGAACTGGGTGGAGGAGCTGTTTGAGAGGAAGAGCGAAGTAGACAAGATAGACCAAGATATTGAGATACAGCTGACCAAGAAACAGACTCTTATACTATCAACTTTAGTCCCCGATGAAGTACTACTGATGGACAAGTAAGCTTTCTAGCGTATTTGACAAAATATGTATTCTTTGCTTTAATACTATTCTGTTACCTGAAATAAACTTATTTGATAACGTTCGTTACTGCACGTACATCTTATTGCCAACAGACTGCCGTGGTGATAAAAATTATTCCAATTTTTCAGGTTTGATACATCAAATTCCAAACGTTTCGTTGGCGTTCTCCTCATGGCCGATGTTTCAGGCTATACAGCATTATCAGAACGATACAATAACACTGGCAAAGGTGGCACCTATAGACTGACAGTAACTCTGAACACATACCTCGGTTCACTCATAGAGCTCATCTACGGCCACGGTGGTGACATCATTAAGTTCGCTGGCGACGCTTTCCTAGCACTTTGGAAGACTGACAAACGTTCATTTCTGTGTCACACCATCCACACAGTAATAGCTTGCGCTCTAATTATACAACATTCCTACGCAGTCTATGAAACTGATGTTAAAGTTAACTTAAAAGTGAAACTAGCTATATCTGCAGGCAATCTCATATTTGCACCTATCGGTACTGGAATAGATATGAGTTATATTATTTTTGGCTTGCCTGTAATAGAAGCCAAAGCTGCTGAAAGCGTCTGTGCTTCAGGGGAAGTAAAACTAACTCCAACAGCGTGGGGGCATTGTTATTCTAGAAATTACGATCATATTATACATGAAAACGGATTCGTTACAATAAAATCTATTCTGTATGATCCGCATGAAAACAACGTGACGAAACCATTTGTGGGTTTTGGAAATTTAGTCAGACAAAGTAAAAAGCCATTTAGTGCAATAGAGAGCCTTCCTGATTTTATATTAGACGCACCTAAAGGTTTAAATGTAACCGATGCTTTAAGGAAAACCGAAGCTTTGAGCCTACGTAAAGCTATTTTAGTCGCTGAGGAAAAAAATAAAGGATGTGAAATTAGAAAATTTATGATAAGACCCGTTTTAACACAGGTTGATGCTCACCAACCACTGGAATACCTGACTGAAATGAGACAAGTTTCAATATTATTTGTGACCCTCAAGCCAAGAGACTGTTCATTTACGCAATTAATAACAATCGTCAATAATTCTTATCAAATCACATGTGGAATAGTATATAAATCGATGGGGTGTGTTAACAAGATAATTCTTTTCGATAAGGATGTCATGATTTTAGTCGTATTCGGATTGCGGGGCTTCAAACACGAATCTGAAGCCCAAGCTGCACTAAAATGTGCGTATAGTACTAAAAAATCCTTAGCTGCTCTCGACGGAGTCTTAGAAGTATCCATTGGTGTAACAACCGGTCAAGTATACTGTGGAGTGGTAGGCCATCCTTTACGAAGAGAATTTACTGTCATTGGTGCAATTGTTAACAAAGCCGCAAGGCTCATGTGTGGATTCCGAAATAAAATCACATGCGATGAAGCTACTTTTGTAAAAAGTAAAATGTCTAAAAACGGATTTACACTACAACCAGCAATCGAATTAAAAGGCATTATAAAACCAGGAAAAATATATGAATACTCGGAAGATATAAGAGTTAAGGAATTATATGATATACCAATGATTCCGCCACTCCTTAACCGCAGTGATGAAATAGACTATTTTGAAAGCTGGCTAGAAGATAGCAATGCAACTTATAGAGATTTTGATGCTCTTTTAATGGTAGGTGAATCGCGAATTGGAAAGAGTAGAATGTTAGAATGGATGGCTCGCCACGCAAAGAAACATGGTTTTCGTGTATGTTACCTTAACTTGACTTCTATACATTCTGCAACTGCATATTTAGCTTTAAGCCAAATAATGAATCAAATACTTGAGCTTAAGGAACCCGTTGAAGGTTTTGCCAAAGAAGAAAAAATTATACAATTATTAAGCGCCTACTCTGACGACTTATGTTATTTAAACAGTATAATTAAAGTCAGATTTGCTTATCATGAAGGAATTCATTCTTTAGATGAAACCAAGCGAAAAGAGAAAGCTAAGGCAATGTTTGAGAAACTAATAAAAGCATTTACAGATACCACTGTCATATTTTTAGATGATTTACAAAATTTAGATTCATTTTCTTGGGAGTTCATATCAATGATGTTCAGTTCATTGAAGATATTTTTCGTGCTATCCGTCACACGTGGTAAATTTAGCGCTGTTCACAGTTGGCTCTACAGTGTATTTATAAATAATAACATCAGAAAAATTTGTTTAGGGCCATTAGATTCAGAGTGGATCCCTGCTTTGGCTTGTCAAATATTAGACGTAGATGGAGTCTCGAATGACTTATGTGTCGCCTTGCGAAGTAAATGTAACGGCATGCCAGGCCTCGTTGAAAGCTTCATTACTCATTTATTTTCTACCGGCGCACTTGAAATAAAAAGAATACATGAGGTTGAAATAGACGACTGGGAAGACGAGGAATTACAGTTTCCAGATCCAGCTCTGCTACACCCGCAAGCATTGGATGGTCAAAACCAAAGCACCCTTGATAATCTAATACAAAATGATTCCACAGGAGATATAAGCATATGTATAGTCATTGAAAAAGGAGAGCTAAACACCAATATAAATGTCCATAATTTAGATGCACTAATTATGATACAAATAGACTCGTTGACGCCGTATCAACAACTGCTACTGAAAATTGCATCAGTGATCGGTGATGTAATACCAAGGGATCTCTTAGAAAATATAATGTATGAAAACAATGGTTTGGTTACGGCGAAAGCTGTTAAAAGATTATTTGCTTTACGTATTCTCTCTTGTGCAAACGCCGACTGTCTGAATAAATTTGGTCGCAGAGGTACTTCTACAATTACCATACTATCAGCCATTTCATCCCAAAACCCAAATCTTGTTTGTGAATGTTGTTTTGAACATGATCCGGAAAGCTGCCAAAATCTACCAAAGTACGCATTTTGCAAACTAATGAGATTTAGAAGTAAAAACTCAAGAAAAACATGTTACGAACTGTTACCAATGAATCAGAAAAAAGAATTTCACACGCGGATTGTTAATTACTTAGAAAATAATAAACAAAAATGTGCTAACTGCGGTGGTACAGTTATGGTAGTCCAGTCAATGATAAGTTTAGACGATGCAGCACCAATGAACAATAGCTACTCAAGTAATTCAGTGGACACAACGATAGCTAGAGATGAAAACTCCGATGAATCCGTAGTAACCTTACAAAGGGAATCTTCATCAAAAGTACCAAGTTCTGCTAATTTACATAAATCAAAATCAGAAACAGAAACTGCAAATCTCTCAAAGGAAATTTTAAAGCCGACAAAAGCATCTAGTGAAATGATGCCACCTAATGTCTCAATAGACAGTACCCAATATGATAAAAGAAATTCGCAAGTAGCACCAATTTTGAAGACAAGAGGCAGCGTTGATCAGGCTGGCCCAAGCAGACAAAGATCAGTTAAAAAAGTAACCATGACTAACTTTACTGAACTTCAAAAGAACAGCTCGGAAGAATTTGAAAATAACAAGATTTTTGATATGTTTCGTGAGGTTGCTGAAGCTGATGATCCTAGTGATTGGCAGAACCTCGGGATTATTGACAGTCAAGAAGACATAGAAGAAATGAGAAATAACAAAAATACTTTTAGTGTCAAAATAGAAAAAGGGGTATCCGCAACCAACTTTGCTAGATGCACTTGTACAGAATTAAATATAACTATTTGTGACCAAATCGTCTACCATGCACAACTTGCAGAATTGAAATCAAAAGCTATTGAATTCCTGATCAAGTACTGTCATTTGTGTGTAATAAGCAATAACGTTGAAAATGTATTTCAAAAACTCGATGAAGCCAAAGGCATGTGTCAAATGATTCCCGATCTAGATCCATTTGAAAAACAGCGATTTCTAGGAAAAATATATTCAGTAAGAGCTGCCACATGCCTGGTATTGGGAAGACTTGCTGCGGCTAAAGTAGAAACCGAGCATGCAGCAGAAATATATCATATCAATATACACAAAGTCCCTGAATATTTCAAGTTGAAAAATATAGCAAAGGCCTTTAAATTCGAAAGACAAAAGCATCGTTTACATAAAACAATATTGAAAGCGGACTCAGTGTTTTGTTTGAACATAGCAACCTTATTATATTCCATGCTTGGTGATGAAAGAGTATCGAGGATGACAGCACTCCGTGCCTTGAATATAGTTCAGACTGTGGAATGTTCTGTAGTGAATATCTGCGACACTTATTGCAATTCTCTGCAAGTAGAATTAGATCGCGGTATGCCGGAAGCCACAGCGGAAATAGAACAAATGGCAACTCAATCTTTGAAAAAACTTCCAAGCCCAATTCAGGCTGATGAACTTTTTGCTGTTGGAAAACTATTTATGACATCCTTTCGAGCTCGTATGGCCAGAGGGCAACTGGCACCAACTATACGCTCCGGCTTCCGTGCATTAGCTGTTAGTCGTTTCCTGCTAGCTGAAGACGTATCGTTGGAGTTAATACCTGATTTATTTTACGTTCTACTAACCCGTCGACGAATAGCAGAAGCTATCGACATCTTGCAATTCGCCTTGCGTACAGGCCAAGACCATATGTCATATGATTGTGAGACGTGGTATCATGCGCTCTGTATAGACATGATACTGGACGCAGGATTTCAACTGGAATCGCCACAAGATATAAGTCGGTTCGCCGAATATGCAATAAGTAGGGGTAAATCTGCAGGGCCTAGTCGGCGCCGGCTAGTAGTAGGGCTGTGGACTTATTGGCTCAGGGCAGATTCAGAAAGGAGGGCAAAACGTTTTGAGTCTGAAGCGCTAAGTTGGGCATCACATGAAGATGATGGTTCGATGAGCACTCTTTTAAGTGCAATGAGACTTGCAGAGGGAATGCTCGAGAGTTTAGCAAGAAAAATGGATGATTTACGAAAGGTAAATGAATATTGCTTCGCTACGTATTTATGACTAATGAATTAAGCAAACAATCCCAATTAGGTGGTGGATCTGATGGAGCTACGTTCGATAGCGGACAAGGAACTAGCGCGATTGGAAAACGACGCCCGTTTGTTGCGCACCTTATATCCTCGCTGGTGTCTACTACGAGCCAACTCGTCCATGTTGTCTGGACGACTTGCAGTTGCCAATGGTTTCTTCAGTCAAGTACGTTATTTCAAATTTAGATAAGTAGATAGTTGCAACTGCTCTCCACGTGGGTACCTACTTCCTTACATAGTTCCATTAAGTGCCTGCTACACGGCCGCCAACCGCGTCCCCGAAAGAGGTGACCTTGGTTATCAACTGGCAGAGCTGTTTCAGTGTTTGGTCGTAAACCACCATCTACACGGTTGTAAACCACCAAGGTCACCTCTGTCGAGACACGGTTGGTGACCGTGTAGCAGGCGCTTTAACTGCTAGGAGTCCCACACACTTTACCCACACACACACACACCCACTTCTCCCTCCCGGCACTTCTCCCTTGAGGATCGCAAAAACCATATTCAGTTTTGTTTTTTTTGTGACGTGGCCAGCCATGGTCATCCACAAAGATTATTCGCCATTTAATTAATTATGTCCTACAGGCTTTAGAAGAAGCAAAGAAGATGAACAACCGGCTCGAAGAAGCCATGGCTCGAGCCACCAGCTCTAACTCGGTGTTCTGGATTCAAAACGCACGCACAGGACAGTTCATCCATTGGCGTAAGGGAGAAGAACACGCGCGCGCATCCTGGCACCAGATTATGTACAGAATAACTGCCACGAGGCGATAAAATTAACTATTCTGTCTTTATATTTTACGATAGCATAAATCAACATTATAGTCCGAAGGATATTCATAGTCGGAGCCTTGAGCTTCATTCAGAAAACGTGGACGTCAACCTATCTTACCTACCTATTGTTATTTTTCTGTACGATTTAATTAGATCCCATGGATTTTTTTTACAGTAAATAAGCATAATATATAAACAAGAACAAAATAATTTGTATTAGTACGTCGTTACTTGGCATAAATATAAATAAAAATCTCCCCAAAATTGGAGCGTGAAAGACGAGTATTCAAACATTCTAAAACCTTTAAAAATAAAAAGTGACATTGTTGTCATCGGTGATAAAATGATAACACGAGTTTAATCAGTGTAGTTCTAAAACTTTGTAGAAAGAACTTGTGTTTAAATTACCTACGTAATTTAATACCGTTCTTATCATTATTTGGTCAGTAGCCTCAGCACGTGTTATAACAATGACGGATAAAAATATCGTAATCGTTGGAATAAACGCTAGCTCGAGTTCTTTAAACAATCTTGTTATAAACTCCGGTTATCTCGCTATTCAGGATGGAAAGGTAACAATAAACTTTAATAATTATGCCTCACATAAACTACATGTATTTTTCCTGTTTTGAAAAATCATCAAGTAAGTACCTAGGTATAAAAAAGTTCCTACAGTGCTCAATATATTGAAATAAATCTTTATTTTCAGACCAGAGATCCATAACACACAAGTAAACAAGTTGGGGCTTACTAACTTACTTACATAATATTGAAGAAAAGTTCTTACTTTTTTATTGTAATTTTTTACAGATCATGAAAAAAGGTTCAACAGAAGAGTTTGATAAACTTGAAAAAGCTGGAGAGTTTTCAAGCTATAAAATAATAAAATTAAGCCGGGACCAGTTTATCATTCCTGGATTCGTGGACTGCCACACGCATGCTCCTCAGTTCCCTAATATTGGGCTAGGTTTAGATAGACCTCTATTAGAATGGCTAGCGAAGTACACATTCCCTTTGGAGAAGAAGTACAGTGACACAGAGTTTGCGGCTAAGGTCTACGACCAGGTTGTGGTGAGTAACTTGATAGAGAAATTACATCAGCTACAATTAATTATTCAATTTATGCTACATTCTGTAATTATTTTTATCTATACTCCATTGGTTTAGATAAAACTACAAAAAAATTTTTTTATTTTACCTAAAGATAATTCATACTGAATGTGTTTTCTACCTATCCTCTTACTACAAAAATATGAGACTATCTTGTTAGTTGTGTCTGGGTTTTAATTTGTTTTAAAATGTCCTCAAGACAATGTAAATTAAGCCAACTTTTGCTGTGTTTATAGTAAAAATATCCTGTCAAATAAGAAGAGACCAATCACTGAAGCCGTAAAACGAGCCTATTTCCAATATTTCCAAATCTTGGTAACACATCTTGATAAAAAAATGGCTTCCTGGGGTAGTGTGTGAAAATTGTAGAAGTATATTGATGAAACTGTGCTGCAGGAAAAATATAACAATAAAACAATTGCAATTTGACGTCCCAATGTTATGGAGAGAACCAACAAATCACACTACTGACTGTTACATACATAAACTTCAGGTTTTAACAACTACAACAAGAAGCATAATAATATACATACAATACCCTGATATTGTGTCGGTCACAAAACCTGTATTGCATTCTTAAGGAGTGCCTTACCTATCATTGCCCTGCGTTTCAAGCAAGTAAAATGAACCAACTCATAAAATATAGTAAATATTTTTTTTTAACAATTGACATCCTATTTTTTTTCCACTGCAGTGTCTAACTTAGGGTTCATTATTCTACCGATTCACATTAGTTTCATCTATTCTATGGGTAAAAACCCTTAGAAAGAAATGTAATTAACTAAAGGTAAGCAAATCGTAAAAACGGTTTTTATAGATGACAGTTTCTTTAAAAATACGTTATAACCAAATTAAATTTATTTTCGATTTTTACAATAATTTCCTCTTTTATTAATGTATGTTAAACTTTATCATTTATTCTTAAACTACTCTTTGTAGATACATATAACTGCTTGAGCACATTTTTTTAGTTACATTTATAATAATACCTAATACAAGGTGTCCAGAAAGGGTATCGGGTATTTGTTTTCGCGCCATATTCGAAACGGGGCGTCTAAAGGGTGCGGGGAGGGGTTCGTGGCGTCCGCCATTTTGTGGAGTTTTAGTCACGATGGAACAGTACTCGGGGACGCATCGCGCATTTTGCGTACGAGCGTATTATCGTAATGGTGATTCAATAGTGACTGCTCAACGTCTCTATCGTGCGGAATATCGTACACGCCACGCGCCAAGTGACGATAGCATTAGGAAATGGATCAGGATGTTCGAGAATACAGGTGCGACAGTTAAAATTCAAAACTCTGGTCGTCCTCGTTCAGTTCGCGATGAAGAAACAATTGAAGAAGTTGAGGCGTCGGTTCGTCAAAATCCGTCTTTATCCATCCGAAAGCGAAGCCAAGCGTTGAACATCAAAAAATCGTCTTTACATTGGATTTTAAAGAAAGGCTTACATCTAAAAGCCTATAAAATTCAATTGGTTCAAGAATTGAAGGATACGGACTATGCTAATCGACTGAATTTTGCGAACGAAATGCTGCAGCGATTTAACAACTTTAACAACATACTGTTCAGTGACGAAGCAAATTTTCGCCTGAATGGTCATGTTAATAAGCAGAATTGTCGGTACTGGGCAGTGGAGAATCCGAGACGAAAGCATGAACGACCCCTGCATAGCCCAAAGGTCGTTGTTTGGGCCGCTATGTCTGCTAAAGGCATAATTGGTCCTTATTTTCATGAAGATCAACGAGGCCGAGCAATTAATGTGAATAGTGACCGTTATTGCGATATGTTGCGAAATTTTTTGGTCCTAGAGTTGCAGGAGTTTGCAGGTTTCAACTCAAGAACGTGGTTCCAGCAAGATGGGGCCACTTGCCATACCTCAAATGACTCAATGGAAGTTGTTGACGAATTATTCCCTAATAAAGTCATTTCGCGAAGGGGTAACATCAACTGGCCTCCCAGAAGCCCCGACCTTAGCCCGCTTGACTATTTTGCATGGGGATACCTTAAAAGTAAGGTTTATCAAAACAATCCGACGAATCTAACCCAGTTAAAGCAAAACATCAGGTCAGAAATGGCAGCAATATCGATAGCTATGTGTCAACGTGTTATCGCCAATCTTCGTGTCCGTTTAGAAGAGTGCCAGCAACGTAACGGTCATCATTTGGATAACATCATCTTTTCCAAATAATTCTCCAATTCATATGCTAATAATAAACAATAAACTTTTTTATTGCATACAAATAATTTTTGTTTCATTGAACTTACAAATACCCGATACCCTTTCTGGACACCTTGTAGTAGGTAATTATTTCACCAGAATCTTATAAGAAAGTGGTGAACAAGCTAGTAGGTCATTCTAGTAGTTTATGAAACTGTTGCATAATGAGGGGTATTAAAACACATTATTTAAATACGAGTGTGTGTTTAAAAACCGAGCCGTGAGCGAGGTTTTTAATAGTACCACACGAGTTTTTTAATAGGTAGGTACCTAGTTATGTGCAGTTTCATACACTATTTTGTCTACTCTCATACATTGGGAAACCTATTAAATAAAAGATTTTTTGCCTTTTTGCATTTGCCATGCCATAAAATCGTGACAGCATTCATCATGTGTTATAATTTTCTCGACTGCTGGATTATCAGCAAAGTCAAATGACTATTAAGTCATTTCCGTCGCCCTATCTAAAATATTGGGCGGAGTCAAATTTTCTTCACATTCACTGATATCAGACATTTTTAAGCAAGAATAAAATAATTTCCCACGAAATTCAGTACAACAAAAGATATGAATGGCGCTCTAAACTCAGCACATAACCGCGCATGCGCTAAAGCAGCGCTGTGACAAACAAGTAAAAATTTGAATCAAAACTTTTTGTAATGCTATAAAAATAGTGCGCCCCGCATAAGTGTTCCATTAGAATAAAATAATTGATGAAAACTCCTTGGTGATCACCAAGGAGTAATTAATGCCTGTATCGTAATGGTAAAAATGTTTTGATCTACTCATATATCGTAAAATTCGAATTATAAACTTCAAAACGAGTTTATATTGACATACTTTATAAACACAATACCGAAATTTAATATTATTATAACACTTTTTCTCCAACAAAATAATGTTATAAAATAACTTTATGAAATACAGACACACTTTATGTAAATGTATAGCCCACTTACATCATTACTTAGCTCTTTCCTTTTGCTCAGTATCATTACAGTCCATTTTTTTCAGCAAAGATTACTCAAAAATGGAACCACAACGGCCTGCTACTTTGGATCTCTTCATGTTGAAGGCACACTGGAACTAGTAAAAAGTGCCATCAAACACCACCAGAGGGCACTGATTGGCAAAGTGAGCATGAATAAAGAAAATGATGCAGGGTATTATAATGACACCAAGAAAGATTTGGCAGAAGTCGAAACATTTGTCAAACATGTTCTTTCTTTTCAGGTTTGTGACCTATATCTATATCTTTCTATTTAGCCTTCATTCAACAATGGCTTCTACTCATTATTACATTAACCTTGTTGCCTCCCTCCAGGAATAATTTGGGAATGAGCTTTTAAGGCATTTCCAGAAAGTCTACCACAAATTCTGAGAATTAGGAGATTCAGTCCTCCTGCCCTATTCTCTCTGAATTTCAAATACAGATTTAGACAATAAATACATAAATAATTCCTGTTTAGAAAAATATTATTGTCTATTCCAGAATGAGCTGGTAGAACCTGTGGTGACTCCAAGATTTGCAGTCAGTTGTGATAAAGAACTAATGGATGGCCTGTCAAATATAGCTAAGAAGTATGACTGTAGGATACAGGTCGACACTCGCAAGTTTTTTTTATTTAAATCTTATTCTCCATAGTATTCTACTACAAAAGTTTTGAAGAATGGTATTCCTTTTATTTACAGAGTCACATATCAGAAAACCTCTCAGAAATAGAATATGTTTTGGAAACAAACCCTAAATGCAAGACTTACGGAGATGTTTACGATGAAAGCAGTATTTTAAATAACAAGGTAGGCTGTATGCCCTTTCTTTTTGATATTGTGCAGTATGGGCAGTCACTGGGGTTGTGTTTTTGTGTGTAGTGATATTTCTTGTGTTGCACTAAATAAATAAATGATTTATCCTATGTATCTATAGCTGAGCCCTGAGGACTGCGACATAGCGAAAACGGGAAAAGGGGCAGAATGGGGTCGGGCAGAGCGAGTCTATTTTACTTTTGCCACTCTTTTAGTGGCCGCGCTCATAGCCGGTCAAGTTAATAATTTGCGCTCACGCCGCCCGAAGGCGGCTGCCGATATAACCCGCTCGCTTTGTCGCAGGTCCAAACCAATTTATTCCACCTTTAAATACAACCTCTACAAGAGATCACTAGCCACGACTACCTGGAGCCTATTTATTAAACCTCCAGGCGATAGTTGACATTCGTTAATCTGACAATTCTTCAAACCTATCGTGAAAACTGACAAATTTGTCTTTTTTTGACTTAACAACGCACCTGTAATCCCTGAAAGGTTAGGCAGAGGTGTACTTATAGTGTACCCACATTTCCGCAATTATGTTAAGTCCCTTGTAATAGTGATGTATTTTTTGACGTATATTTTGCATTGTCAGTTATATTAAATGGGGCTCAGATAGCCTTCACATCGCCTGCTAAATAAATTTGCCTTTATTAAAAATTTGTACTCACCCAGTCTCCACTCTTCTCTCTCTCAACTTGCATTCGTTTTTCCAGTGTATAATGGCCCATGCAGTACACTTGACAGATGAAGAGCTGACCTTGTTGCTAAGTAGAGGAGTGTCAATAGCACATTGTCCAGCTTCCAACACTCGGCTGAAGTCTGGCTTGTGTCCTGTCAGGAGGATTATCAATGCTAACATTACTGTTGGATTGGGGACAGGTAAATAACATGTATTTCATCTAGTAATTTAACTAAGTACCTACGCAAATTATTAAATGAGGTCTTCTAATCTATCGTCTTTATCCCAATTTATTCGTGATCACACTATGTCGTCTTCTTCCATATATCCCTATCAACCGTATTCTTATTATTTAACTGTTTTCTAGCCAAATATTATAATCCATCCATCGTTTCTTAGGCTTTCCTCTTATCTTCCATCCAGAATCATGCTCAAAACTAGACCATTTGGAACTTTAATTTATTACACACACAAACTACTTGAAAGACTATATTTAAAATGGCAAAAAAATTGCTCTACTCAGAAATCAGAATATTCACCTCTTTGAATGTTATTTTCTTTCAGATATTTCTGGTGGCGACAACGCATCAATACTAGATGCAATTCGCAGAACCATGGACGTATCCATGTGTTTGGAGATGCAGGGCAGCCCCAAATATGCCCTGGACTGGAAGGAAGCTTTCTACCTCGCCACACTAGGAGGTGCTAAAGGTAAGCTCATTCATTACTCCTCTATTTATTTAAATTAGTAGTTCCCAGCAATTTCACTCTCATCCTAAAAGCGACTTTGTGAACCTGAAAAATAAGTTCTATCTTTGTTATGTTTTTTCCTGGTTTATCTTTGTGCCCAAGAGATGTTAAAATCATTTCAGTAGGTAAGTATCAAAAAGTTACAATTATGCTAACGGATATAAGATTAGTAAAGCCTTGCCTGACACGAGTCGCGAAACATGAATCGTGACTTCCCATAGAGTGGCCAAAGCTTAGATGTTGGCTGTTCTTTTAATCAACTACTATTTAAAAATCATGTTGTATGATTCACTCGAGAAATCCTTTAACTAACTTCATTTTAATTCCACAGCATTGAACCTGGACCACAAAATTGGCAACTTTGATGTCGGCAAAGACTTCGACGCTATGCTAGTCGACGTATATTCAAAAGGAGGTCAGATCGACAAGTACGAAGGAGCTCTACCAACTACCACTGAAGAATATGCAGTAGAATTACTGCAGAAATTCATATTCGTAGGAGACGACAGGAATATTGTGCAAGTTTACGTAAAAGGACAAAAAGTTAAGGATACTTTGTAAATATAAGTGAAAAATGTTGCCATTTTACGTAAGGTTTTTACGTAAAATTATTATCCAGTTATTTTAATTAAATTGTTATTTTGGTGATTGTTATTCTAATGTGATATTTACTCAGCTCGTTAATGCTGAATTTCGACAAATTTATTATACAATATACAGTTTTTATTATCAATAATTGTATTTTTTTTTCGTGTATGTAGGTACCTTATAACCGCCCGACTTCATATCAGTTGTCGTGCCACCCGCGCCCGGCACAGCGAATAATTTGGTAGATTTCGGTATTTGGTCATAAATATAAGACCCTGGCGAAATGGACACGAAAATATTTGTCGGATTAATCGGTTAAAGGGTTAAAGAATTAAAACGCAATAGTAATTTGTTATACTTTTTATTCTTGTGTAATTCTTTATAATTTGTGTAGAAAAAATGTGCAAATATAAAGTGAAAAATACAAACTGAATTTACATAAGCAAATACCGTAATACAATAATACTAAAGGAATTCAATTGTTATTTATTCCCATATTACACACGACGAACATAATATGCAAGTGTACCCATAGATACAGGCTATCATTGCACTCGTTCGGGCTTGTTACATTTTCCTAATAAAATTAATATTAATTCACTATCAATGTATAACTAGCTAGTAACACTGTTGATAATTTTGTTAAAGCTCCGAGATCTGTTACAATATTTAATGACAGAAAATAATACTCAAATGCAACTGGTGTCGTTATATACTTAAGTCGGTGGAATGATAAGATAAATGTATTCGAGGGTTAGTAATAAATTATAATTATAACATAATATAAACAGTCTTATAAAGTCAAAAATAATATACTATCTAAACTTTAGAGCAACTAATATTATTGTACAAAAATGTTACTAGTATTTAGATAATAATGTTATACTTTAAAAAATGTTAATTTATTAGAAAATAGGACGCACTTGAATAAAGACGAAAAATATAAGCTAACGTTTACAATTTACAAAAATGTTGGTTTGTCGGTATTGCTATCACAAGAGCACAGATCGCTCGTTACACGGCGCCGTTCAGATCATTGTGATGACAACAACAACGTCTTTCGATCTCAAAATCTACACATTAAACTACAACATTCGTTTATTCTCCTAACGCTAATCAATGAACACAGGAACTTGGACGTGCAAATCCAAAAATGCAAGCTAGGTATCAATTTATATTTAGGTTCCTTTTACTATTTGGCAACTTTCGGGATCACTTGACACAGTGATCCCCACAGCCCTATCATTCGCATTAACATATCTTTACCAGTAACAAGTTCGTATACAGCATGGGACCCGTCGCCAACCATGCCAATGATGGGGAATACTTCTATAGTTGACAAAAAATACCTCGCGAGGTATTAACATTTTAGATGATAAAATAAAAAACGAATGTAACAAAAAGTACTTCTTAATATGGCCTGGACAGCCGTGGGGTAGCAACGGTGTAGCCACCAGCCGAGTGCTAATACTTATTAATACGTAATTAGTTAATTACACAACGAATATAAAATTACTTTGAGCTGCCTTCGATACACAAACCTCTACATAGCAAACAGGCACTAACACCCGGACACTTGTGTACAATTATCAATTATAAAACATAACGAAAACTCCTTTTGACCTGCATTGAATCAATTTAATCTAAAACAGTCTTAAAATACACTCTTACAAATAAAAGGTACATTTTATAAAAATAATGTGCGAATTATGTGCATATAACACATGTTACTCCAATAATAACTAAAGTATTTACATTAATTTTTAACAAAAACATTTGATCCATTGCGAGTCTTATAAACTTATAACATTACATTTTAATAGTTACCTATATTTAATGTGAAAATAAATGATGTAAGGAAATAATATTTTAAATGTGTCAACGTTAGGTATAACTAAATGAATTTTCTCATAAGACGTTTCTGAATAACTAGCACCTATATTAATTTATTAAGATCCAATTGTAGATATTTACAGAAAGTTACAAAACAACCATTATTCAAAAATTCGACAACTGTATAATATGTCATTTTGTACTATTCAATAATAGACAACATTATAATTGCAATATGTGAATGTGACTGTATTGATAACTATCCACGCATAGTTTTCAATCGTGTTTGTTCGTTAGGTAAGATAAACTTTTCTAAACATACATAGCTCAGTCTTCTCTAAGTGGCTCAAATTTGGCGGACACCTATATTCAATTTCTAAAGAGCCAATCGTAAGTAGTCAATTTTGGCATGACTTGGGATTTGCAGCATTTACTATCTACATGGTCAAATTAAATTAGTTAGCAAAACTCCGCAAAGAAGATGGGTATCGATAGCTATTTAAGAGGCGCCGGTGCCTTTCTAACCGGCGGCGGCGTCTGACGTTTAATTTGTCGGCGGCGGCGGCGTAATCGGCGTGGATGGTTAGCTGCTAGATTAGGGCGGCTCTCGAGCAGCTTAAGAACAACAAGGTATCTGATGATAACGGAATTACAACGGAGCTTATAAAACGGGCGGGGCTCCAATCCCGAGAGTGCTTGCGAGTCGCTTCAATTCGTTCACCCAAGAAGGCAAAACGCCCGAGGTAGAATAGAGGTGCGGTGGTTCTGTTCTACAAAAAGATGAGCCAGGTGTACCTGCAAGCAGTTGTCGAGAGTAGTCACGAACCGTCTCGCTTAAGACTTAAACCGGGCGTTTCGAAAAAGCTTCAGAACCGTAGACCACGCCCATACTGTTCGGCAAATTATACAGAAGACAGAAGAGTACAATCAGCTGCTGTGTATGGCATTTATAGATTACGAGAAAGACTCCATCGAAATATGGGCAGTTCTAGCCACCCTGCAATGATGTCATTTTCACTACACACTGCCACAGAATACATAAATAGTACAAGTACAGAAGATTCACTCCGCAAAATCATTTAAATAAATAGCGACTCTTGCTACGACACAATAAAGTGCTGATGATGGTAGGTTAGGCAGTGACCTGTCGCTGCCGGCTGTTGTGAATTCGATGGTCGGCAGCGAGGAGTCCTGGGACGCGGTGGTTTCCTTCTGCGAGACAGTCATCTCGCAGGAGGCTGCGGAAAGGGAGAGGGAGATCACATCCTCTCACCCGGCCTGCAGCAGGCGCACCGGGCGTCGGCGGAGGGCGGACAACGCCCACCTCCAGCCCCCCTAAATGGGTCCAGGAGCGACGGACTCGGGGACGTCCGTCGCCCCCCATACATCGGACCCGAGGTGGCGGCGCGTAGTGTTCCACGCGCGCCCCTCATAGACGTCGCGGGGGGAGTCAAACACCTCACTGCCCCCCTCGACACGAGGAGAGGTCCACCGTGGCGGGCCGGCACTAGCCGGGGGTTGCGGAAGGATCGTACGTTCCCACGATCCCCGGCGTAGGTGTGAGATGGAACACCGGGGTATTTTTTAGTCAGTAAGAGTCTGACAGACCACTACGCTCGCCCCAAGGCGGAGGACATCCATGAGGATTTTCCACCCCGGAACAAAAAAAAAATGGTATGATAGTAGGTACTCACCAAAACAAAAATACTAAAATACAATTTAAATAGGTACTTTCCTACTTATCACAGCTAAACCTGACCTCATAAACAGAACTTGTGTACTATAAATAATATAATTTTTGAGGTCACGGATTTTGATTTTCAGCTCGCATTGAATGGATCTTCGTCTATCGATGTTTGATAAAGTTCTCAGTTCTATTCTGTGACTTTCAAGTAATGCTCGGATTTCCTCGTCTGAGTTATCGAACCAATCCTAGTTTTTCTTCTGCGGCTTTAGTATAGTTCATGAGACGCTATCATGAAGGTGTTTAGCATATGAATGCCACGCTTCATTAACATTGTCTGTAACGTTCTCCATGTTGGTGCCGATCAAACAATCTTTTTTATGGCGCGGAAACGTCGTGCATCAAAAGCCGCGGAAGCAGTAAGATCGATGCCCTCGAGGTGTGGTATTGGCGGAGGCTACTTCGTATACCATGGACCGCCATGAGAAAGAATGAATCCACACTGAAGGAAGTCAACATCAGGAAGCGGCTATATATAATCCTGGAGCATCTCCTCAGCTTTTTCGGACATATTATACTTTCACCTAAGTATAGTCTGAAAAAGCTTATGACACTGGGCCGGGTGGAAGAAAAACGCTCTCAAGGCAGAGCACCAGCAAGATGGTCAGACGTGATCAAGTAGGCTGATGGAGGCAGCATTTACCGAGCGGTCCACACTGCAGAACACTGCATAACTTGGAGACGCGTCGTATGTGGTCGCGATCCACAGCATTAAGGGAACGAGGAAGGAAGAAGATACAATATATATATTTTTTTTTTAATTAAAGCGTATTTAAATACATCGAAATAAACCAGTAAGCTTAGATTAAGAAAGTTCTAGTGTTTAGTTTACTTACTGCATTTTACGTTTACTTATTACTTACGGCATGTTTGCATTGTACCAAAAACTAGCATAATTATTACATATTTTGATTTTGGCGCCGATGACGCTGAAAAAACCATCGGCGGGGCGGCGGCGTGGCTGAAATTACCGGCGGCGTGCACCACGCCGATCGGCGCACATCTCTTATAGCTAAACATGATTATACAAAAACAAAATTGTATTGATGATATTTTTTTTAGCGTCAACGACCACTTCTAGTTTAGTTAATCGAAGTATGGTTTGAGAAAATCAGTTTCCATCACGTCTGTGATTTATTCACAAAAAAAAACTGATTATTTAAACTGATATTTCAAGTAACTTCACTACGTACCCAAAAAAAAAACATCAAATTTTTTTTTTGTTTGTTTGTATCATTTTTAGATATCGATACCCATCCGTCTGCGGAGTTTTGTTACCTAATTTAATTAGACCCAGCATGTGTGAACAATAATATCAGAGCAAAAATTAAGTGTAACTGAGGTAGACAGAAATGCAAAGTGAAAGTAAAATAATGCAGTTACTTATCATTAGTTTCATGACATATTAAACTAGAACGAAGTGGGGGAAGTAATTAATTTAGTTAAATAAGAATTAAACTAATTTTACCGTTTATATATACAGGAATGTTTAGTCATATTAATTTGACAATGGCAACACTCTCTTGTCCCCAATTGATAAGCTTCTCCTTCTAATTTTGAATATTGAAGTCGATATTAGAAAACATTAAACATTTTTGTGTAGATACATTTTACATGGCACAGAAAAGATTGCTTTTTACATCCCAATCACGTCTTGTGTACAAATATTTGTGTAAATATTTAAAGAAAATGTGTGATGCACGAACGCAGTTTTTAACAACCTAAATTGTGAACATTTATTTTGCACACTGAATTTTATTAATATTTCGTGTGTATTGAATTTTTTAATCAATGGTCACGCAACACCAATAATATTTTATACAGCGTATAAGGAACAGCCCTCCGCAAACTAACAGGGTGCTTTCAGCTCCTTATTTTGAATCATATTCCACCAGAGAATTTCTCAGGAAAATTTTCATTTTTTTATCGTTTTTTCAGTTACTATTCCTTTACTTCAATGTAAAATTTCATTATCTGTACGCAGCACTCCATTTATGTAAAGTAAAATAGTTAAAATAAAAAAATCAGCAATGGATATTGAAATACTCGGCGGCCAAAGGCTCGCTGCGCTGCCGTTCGCTACGCGCGTTTTGCCACGGTAACGATACATTGCGTCTGAGGTAATAAAACAAATCAAGTTTATTGGATTCCCATAACGTTCCTGAAATAATTTCATGTACCGGTCATCTTAGTATGATATACAGAATTCACCCCATCAGTTTGCGGAGGGCTGTCCCTTACACCCTGTATAAAATAGAGAACATAATAATTTTGAGTTGACATTTAATTCGAATCGAGTACTTATAATAGTCGAAAAGCGACGTGATTTTTATGAATATCGTTCTTGAGACTAAAAATGAAAATATGGCCTAAAGCGTACAACATCAGCTATAAAAATGTACAAACTTCGTAATCGCACAAACTACGCTCTATCACATATATTTTATTTAGTAAATCAGCACAACACCCAAATGACTCCACGAATTATTAGAAAAAAGATTTCGCGCCGAGTATCGGTCGCGCGCCGATCTACCCTAGCTAGAGGTGGCGAGCCCCACATAATACTGACGGAGAACGCAACTGTTCTATCTAATGGGCATTCCTATAGAAAGTCTTAAACATTTTATAACAATTCCTTACGGTTTCCGATTTGCGTCAGTATTTTTGTATCATCCTTGAATGGCAGTGACACATTTTTAGGATTACTGTTATAAATTAGACGTTTAGATGTCTCGCACACAACTTCAAGTAACAGTAATGTTTTTAAGAGTTTTCAGAAAATTGCCCTGGTACACCGAGTAGCAATCAAATGGATTGACTTCCCTTTGAATTACGCTCACCTAATGTGCGTAAGACAAGAGGCGAAATCAACGTAATATCTGTTGACAATCCGCTCATGATTTATTCACAAAATAAGCAGCATTTGTCGACATAAAGCTTGCATTTCGCCACCATCATGACTTCATTTGCTACTCCGTGTCCGAACAAGGGCGCAGTACCCGGGCCTTAAAATGACACATCAAGATTTAGAATTTGACAGACTGTTACAGAGACAGAGGGGACGCTCTACAAAACCGGACGTTTTCTGCAACTCGATGTCGACTACAGTCAGGGAACTGGATTGTTAAGTAGATTGAAATACTACGTCAATAAACCGTAAACCCATTTCATACTACTGACAAATATTACAGTTCTGCACCCTAATTGCGTAACACACTATAAATCAGAATCTGCATGATTTTGAACCATATTGCTAATCCATTGCATCATATGTTAGAAAAATTAGTCTGCTCAACAACGTAAATAACGCAATGAATATTGTTGAACTGTCAGAATGAAACCGATTCCTACTGTATCTTACGCAATTAGGGTGCTGATTTGAATTTACTGACAAATTGTTTATCAATCAAGTTCCCTGACTGTATTAAAGTTACGGCCGGGTGCTGTAGTAGACAGATCTTGGTTACCTCGTCGCCTTGATAGGATCTTCGGCCGAGTGCGCATGCCTCAGTCAGGCGGTCACTTTACGAGGCTGGAGAGCGAGCGGGATTTCAGTGTCGGAGTGTGTGAGTGCGCGGCACGCGGGGCCGCCGCAGCACACGCGCGAGCGCCGGGACCGACGCCGCGAGCTGCGCCGCTCGTTACCTAAGGTAGGGTGACTAGTTACTCTGTGGTCTTATGGGCTCCTGGTAGCGCGGACGGACATGCGTGTTGACGTTTTGTTGAAAAATTTATTGAAAACTAAGTGAAAATTATGTTTCTCGCTTAGTAAGTAAGCTTAGTAAAATAAAAAGATTATTATAATTAAAAATATTGTTGAGAACGTTACAAGTACTGATAACTGAAGCGTATTATGAACCACGAAGTTACATAAAGACTGCTTCTGATAAGTCATTGAATTTTATACAATTTTATTTTTGACTTTATTATTTATGTTGTGTAATTTAATTTAACATAGTAGTTCTCCAACAATTCCGTTTTACGATATGAATAATAAAAAACACGCGTATACGTCTGCAATATTATTTCTAGTAGCGATAGCAAAATTAATAAAAAGATATCATGTTTTCAAATCTTCTTTCCGTTTTGTTTTTAAACTGTATTATTTCTCTATAGTAAATAATAATAGTATGCATTTAATTTCATATAAATTGTGGAAATTTGAAAACATTGTTTAGAAAGCAAAGACCGATTTCCAATCATCTTGTAATTATGGTAAATTAATCTTCATGATCAAATACTAATACACTCAACCACTTTATTTCCCAATATTAAATTACATAAAACCAATTTCCATTTGTAAAATAGACGTTGCTCTCTCATTGAATAAAAAGCGTTGACAAGTAGATATAATTTTCTTGCCATATCACAACATATAACACAGTACTGCATTCAATGCATGGTACAATAGCATTGCTATACAATGAACATGTAACAATCTGGTATTGTTCTTAGAGGTGGAGGCAATGAAGTATCATTTAATGGTTCGTGACCGATGTCCAAGCATGTGACGTCACAACACCGAACATGCTCGACGAACAATATTTCCGCAGTTCCAACACATGCTTTTTATGACATTCTTGATGATGCACTCTGTGCTGGCAAAGCTGCGTAAACCATACAGTATCGTCTTTTATTGTCACTGCAACTGTTTTTAACATCAAAATTCTCCATTACGAATAGCAGAACTATTTACAATATAGAAATTTTATATAGGATACAATAAAATGTATTAATAATATAGACTAAAATTGAATACAAAACTATTTACAATAGAAGCAATATCTACAATCTAGGTTTAATATTTTATGTGAACATAAATATTCGGAAAGAATTGTATGATATCTAGTAAGAAAGACAATAAAAAAGGACATGGAACACATAGGAGCAGAACATGCTATGCAAACGTGACGTGCGACATGTAGACTATCTGTGCGATGACACATGCGATGCGCCCAAAGCGTAAGCCCGCACAAAGCGTTGGTATCGCCCTGTGAGTACAAGCTCCGGAGGCTTTGCTTCTGCTGACCCCCTAGACGACGTCACAGAATTTAGTTTACATCAATCTCATACATTTCTGGCTTATCTGGTAACACAAGGAATTTCGAAGTGACTTCGTCATGGGTTCCGAACGTGCCAAAATGGTTTGACATAAATAAATAACTAGTTTTCCCATAAACGCCCATAATAACGCGCATTGTCTTTTGCCGTGGGTCTTTAAAAGCCGCTTTCTATAATACATCTTGATCCCGATCCTTGTCTATAACCAATCAACGGCCGAGTTTGTCAATCGGAGTCTTTGAGAGGGCGAATCACAAGCAGCCGTCAGACTGCGGATCAAGATTGGGATTGAGATACATTATAGAATTCTGGCTTTAGTAAGACTAGATCTAGACTCGATTAGAGAAAAGTAGAAGATATTTAGCGTCGCATTGGGAGCGAGCAAAGCCTCCGCGGTTTAGTTAGTCCTCTCCGCACCGAAGCGAACGAACACAGTTTCACAGTACCGGTGCGCGAGGTCAAAACAAAAATTCTAGGCAGGCGACAAGCACGTAGAGAGCGGTGCTCTCGTTGCGAGCCTCCGCCGCGCACGCGTGCGGCCGGCGCGCGGGCGGCGCGGGGCCCGCGGGGCCGGTGGGGCCGGGGGGGCCCGGCGGCGCGGACTGCGTACCCGCGCGCGCGCGCGCCGCGTCCAGCGACGCGGCCGGCTGCAGGAACCACTCGGATCGCGTGCGCATGCGCGCGCGCTGCCGCTCGTGCACCTACGCACCGCACCACCACGTCACGTCACGCGACATCGCCCTCGCCACGCGACCCCGCACTCCCCTCTCTCCCTCCCTCATCCCTACTCACTGTGTTACTGTTTCCTCTCGACACCCGGGACGGTATGGTAATGTATCTCTTTGAGGTCATTCGCTAAGCCAAACGTCTTTCGCACACCGTTCGTGTGCATACATAACTATGGTCGGTTTCCAAAGTATCTGATGAAAATGTAAACAAATGTATCAAAAAACGTACCTGTGGATGCCAATTTGTACTGCCACTTACAAGTGCTTTGTTATTTACGCTTAAACCCGAAATTCTAATTTAAAAATTTACCTTAACGGTTTCGCACGCGCTTGACGTCTATAGACGTCATAATACCTACTTCTATTGTCTCTCGTACACCGTCTACGAAAGCATTAAATATGTTTTTCATTTGAGAATTGAGGTTAATATTATAACCTCAATTTTCGTCGATGATTTTTCAATTACAAGAGATATGAAGTTGAAACCTAAATCCAGATGAATGAGTTACCAATTCCTTTTAGTGAGTGATTGCGAAAGAATTTAACTTGAACAGGGTTTGTTTACACTTTCTTTAGATACTTTTGGAACAGACTATATAGCTTATATTCATCGTTTAAAAGGCCTTGCCTATAGAGGAACGACATACGGAACACGGAAGACTTTGGACTTTGCAGTGGTTTTTGAACTCTGCCCAAACTGACTCGATTTACCATAGTTTAATTTACTAATATAACAATATGGCTAAGAAGGTCTGATAATACTTTAACCTCCAGTAACCATGTGATTTCGAGCCCTGCGTTCTCATGGACCAAGTGGTACCTATTGGTTCATGATAATAAATGAGCCATACTGCAGTAATATTATTTCGCGGCCTGGTGCTTGAAAAAGTCACATGAAGATTCGAGTCAATTTAGTCTGGCAACTTTATTAGGGACAGACAAAGATAATTGTTAAACAAAAATAATTTTCTGGAAGCGGGGGTCGCGACAAGAGGCGGGTGTATACATTCGCGGGCTAATTTAGTACAACAGAATAATTTCGACCCGTAACAAATAATTAATCAAGTACCCATCCTACTTCGGAAGATGTTACTAACTGGGGTTAATTACGATAAACATGGAGCTAGTGTTAATATTTTATTAGTAACTACTACCATTAGTCCATAAAAATGAATCGGATATTAGCTTGCCTACGGGGCATTACCACAGAGGTTTACCATAACCGAAAAGATTTTTACATTTTTGTTACATTTCAATGAAAGAAATATTCAGTTGTGTTATTTGAGTACATTGTTACACTGATGAAGAAGTACAGTAATTATTGTAAGGATAAGAAAGAAATATCACACAATTATATAGCTAAGGTGTTCGTTTTGGGGTGCTCACACTGCACCATCGAGTGCTGCTAAAAGCATCTGTGTTTGTGTGCGTTGCCACACCGAGCTCTTGAGTAAGCACATTGTGTCGAACATTCTCTTGTATGTCACACGGTGTGGTACCAGTAAATTATATTATGTAAGAGGAAATCTAAGAACTAACAGATCAGCCACAAGTTGTCCTAAATTATCAGGGATACAGACATCACTCATGCAAGTAAGAACAAAACGTGGACCACTGGCGAATTGCGATTGTTTTTATATCGCTTTTTTTATGTACTCTTTGCTACACAAAAGGTACTTAGTTTTCTATGCCAATTGGGGCCCGAATAACACCTATTTCAACATTTAGCTACAGATTATATTTGTCACATTAATCCTACGATAATTTGTACTACAATTTTAGAATAATTTTCTTGTTATATTTGGCGAGCGGTCCACGTTACTTCATAGACAGAACAGGGGAAACAGACTTAGAATCTACAGGTGGATACAGAGAAAATTCTCATCACCATCACTTAGTCTTATAAAACATGTTCCTCAGTGAGCGCTAGAATTGAAACAATACTCTTTATACAAGTCATTTAGTTTAAAGGGTTCAATGACGTCCATATACGATGTGACCATTTTATGTACTGGTGTTACAATTTGTGAATTTTTATTTTGGCAACACCAAGTCCGATTTGTGATTTGATTAGGGGGCTTAGATAATTTTACTTTTCATTATATATAGAACACATACCTATATGGACTGTTAGAACCATTTCAGAAATCAGTTTTATTCATCATGATTAATCTGGAATTTTTGTAGCACTTTGAGAATGATTTAATTAAGAAGTAGATAACATAAAAACAGGGTTCCTACCACGGCTTAAAACAAGCAATTTTTTTTTTTCAAAATCTTTTTATTTGTATCAAAAATGATTTCTGAAACAACACTTAACAAAGATAGAGCGAGACAAGAATCTTTTTAAGAACATAGTCAAAGTTATTGGAAATGAACAAAGTAGGTAGTAAATGAGACGTGGTACTAGCACAGCGGTTAATAACATACCTGGGGTAGGTAGGAGAGGCTCTTGGTGCTCTCCGCATATTTGTTGATGGCTCTTAACTCTTCTAAAGTCATGTGGGGACTTGAGTTGCTGCGCGATGATTGAGATGATGAGCTTACTGATACCTGGAATGTTTAAAATAGGGATTATTGTAAAAAAATTAGCTACGTGTGGTGTGGTTCCAAATACGTTATTTAAATTATGTATATTATGGCTTTAATACACACTTTTCTGGAATCTTTCATTTTCAGTAACGCTACACAAAAACGATGTTTTCAGATACCTGGCTGGTTGCAAACTGATTATGGCTTGCATTATCGTGTCGCGAATTTACTTGACCTTATTATTTGTGATACTGCTCTAGCTATCGATTTACGATTATGAAGTTCCATTATCACGACTAAGAAAACCAACGGTAGGAACTTTTTTATCTTATCCATTAAACGAGTCGGTTTCCCTTGTATAGGCTGATTTTTGACCGTTTGACAACTGTCGACTTGTCGTAACGACAAATCGCACTGTTAAATAGGCTAGTTGACAGTAAGAAAAATACCTTATATATTTTGTTTTGTAGAATGGTTCTGAACTAAAAATAAACTCAACTTAATTTTTTAAATAAATTATTATTTTTGGGAAATATTTACGTAGAAATAAAGCCATTGATCACGTTACATTTATCGTGAATCAGAGCGCAACACGTCACTCCTTGTAATGACCTATGACCTATGTTAATATATCACAATATTCACAATGTTGAAATATTCATATTTTGAGGAAAACAGACCACAAGGAACATTACTAATTGATTTCTCAAAAACTGTCAACCCGCCTATTATATAGATAGAAGAATAAGGATATACAAGCATGACTCTTTCTTTACTCTTTCATGACTCTTTCTTTGACTCTTTCTTCACCACACAGTGGGACCCGTCTCTTCCTTATTATTCGCAAAATTAATATTAGACTGTCCTTTCGGGGAATACAGGCTATGGGTGCTTACATAAAGAAACAAGTTTCCGGTACAGACAAACCAGTGCGGGTCGGTACCGATCGATACAGGGTTAATAAGGTAGTCGACACCGAGAAGTTTAAACCTGTTTCTTTATGTAAGCACCCTAAGATATGTTAATATTAGTCTGTAAACGATCTAGCATCTCATCTACCTAATCCTGATTGCTAAACCTGCTGCTCCCTGGCTGAGTCGATATTTCCGGTGGGAAATTCTTTATTGATCTTGTAATTTTTCTATTGCGTTGTAAGCGTGCAAAGAGAGATTCTAAGGCTGACGCAGACTTGGGCGGGCCGCTCCGCATTGCAAAAATCCTCCTACATCACTATCGTACGTTTTCTATGAACCATCGCACACTACAGGCGAGCCGCACCGCAGTTTTTGAAAGAAAACGTGTTGCGCTGCGGCCCGTTGCGGCTGCACTGTGCGCTTGGTTTTAAACTTTTGTTGACATTTTTCATCTCTAAAGAATTTGGTAAAGTCGTTATATGTAATGGATATCATTTACATATAAACATACGTACTTTAAAAACGCTCTCTTCGAGCGATATGGACAGCCGTGTGCAGGAATCCAGCAGACTATGCTCGGGTATGATCCCGAGTACTCCCCCCGCCGCGCCCGCACCGCCGCCGCCCGCCAGCGCAGGCATCGACTGGCACTCCTCCGACTTCGACAGCCCTGCGAGACAATCCACTGAACTCTATACAATCTACTGCTAAATACCCTTTCAAACAAACAAAGAATTATCAAAATCGGTCCACAATTGACGAAGAACTCGGTGAACATACATAATAAAATACATAAAGTCGAACATAGAACCTCCTCCTTTTCGGAAGTCGGTTAAAAATGGTAACAAGAGGAACGAAAGTCGGTCGTTTTTAGAGATTGGTTTGTAGGCACCTGTCCCACCGCCCCGACGAGGAAGAGACTACAGCTATCGACTATTTTCTCGTTCTAGTAATGTATGTAATGTATATTAGTTGACCGATGACTGTTCACACTGCCGGCGAGAAACCTCTTTATTGCACGTTTCTTGAGCGGGGAAATGGTCGATAGCTAGTCGCTTCCTTATAGGCGGTGGGAAAGGTGCCTAAGTCAAAAAGTGCTGATAGGTTTGGTCTAGTTTGAATTAATGATTTTGTTTAAGAATGTAAAAATACCATAAGCTATAATACGTAATGCTTTCATATATTGGGATGATTCTCGCTAACATGCAACATGTGGTTATTCACGATAGTTATGTCAAGAATCAATGGGGCTGGGATTGCCATTATGTATATATAATGAGTATAGGAAGACAACACTGAAAATTGTTTTTCTGGAATCTCCTTCAGATGAGGTTAGTAAATCTAATGCCAAAGGGTTGGTCTTGAATTCAATAAGATAAATGTTTTTCTAATTTTTATATAATACCGGATTAGTTTAAGTACTTAAATTATTTAATTACAGAAGAACCATAACTAGTTGCAACGAGAGTCCCTTAGAATTTTAAATGCACAATGGAGTATTCGTCCAAAGATTATCCCCAAATCATAATTTTAGAAAAAGCATAACATATATTTTAGGGAAAAACACACGCATTATTAATCTCAATGATTGAAATATCGCATCCAAGACGCGAAAATGCTTGATTTTTGTATTTTCTTTTTGTATGCCAATGTAACAGTATTAAGTACTTAATAATACAATTTCCATGAGATGGGTTGCAACTTCGGTGAATTACTGTGTTGATACTTAAGATTACAAAACAGTTCAGATGAAACTGGCCCAGTTAGTAATCCCAGGTACTAAATATTACCTACTCTAAGATGAAATCAAACTCATACACGGGTCTACCATTATATTAAACGCCGACATTTGTGGCAACCGTGGTCAAAAAACGCGAAAGCGAGATGGCACGAGCCGTCCTACTCGCACCTTTTATGACCGCGACTGTCACAAGTCTTGGCGTTTAGTGTGGTGGCTACAAAACCCCAATCTACAAACTCTGTGCTACCAAAACCCATGTTTAAAACAAATCGTATATGAAGTGTGAAAATTAACTGTGGATGTTATTCAACTCATTCACAAATTTTCGTTCAAAACTCACCAAAAATTATATTATTATTTGCTATGAATTTGGTAACTTGATTATGTATTTTTAATAACTTAAACGACTTTCTTTCGGATGACCTGCGAAAAATGTTCTGTTTATGAGAAATAATTCCTAAGACAAACCTAGTTTTATAACAATAATGTTAGATATTTACCTTCTAAATTGAATTTGTTGCCCCAACGATCACATTCACACTGAAGCCATGTTTTTTCTGCCTCCAAAGATAATTGTCCTGTGAACAATAATAATAAAATGAATCATCTTTAATACTGCTCTTCTCTATTGCATATTCAAATCATGATAACAATCTTAATTATAATTTAATTATTATACTGACGACCCGAGTCTTCATAATAGTTTCCAAAAAACCTAAAGATCTTAATTTTATAAAATATTTAGTAATATATATAAAAAAAATTATGCACAAGTAAAAAAATACTGTACAAAGACGGACGATTAAGTTATGTAGCTTTAAAGAAGATAGAATTACATACAATGCTACATCTACACTGTTAAACGGATAAAAACGCATCAAAGATTCAAATAATCATATAAATTAATCCGCGTCAAGCATCTTCATATTTCCGTCTAAAAATGCTAATACCGCGTCCTTCATACGGAGAGCACACTCAATAAAACTTGGAACAATGTGTGTTGTGACTGAAGTCTCCCATAATATGAAGCTAAGTTTCCGTGTTTAAACAATTATGTTTAATTTTCTCATGATGTTTATGCAAATACAACTTGATATTATTATCTGAGAGATCTTCTTAATTTTGAGTCGAAAAACTCGAAAGTTTAATTCTGTTCAGTCTTTGTTTAAATACTATGTTGGTGATTGAAACGGGTATATCATTATAATAATAACTATAGGTTCGGACGAATGTTATTATTCGCGCTTGTAAATATTATCTTATATGTTGAGCAAGGTACCATAAACCTCTTGAGACAAAGCATACACTGTAACTGATACTTGTAATCTACAGTTCAACGTTAATTGAAGGAGGTTTTAGGAGTAAGGACGATTATGTGCGGCCTTGTATGTATATGATAATCAGAGATCGGATATTCGGATGCATATTTACCTAAAGTACAGTTCGGTAGACACAACTTTGAGAAAGAAGCCGACAGAAGGATCCAGTTGGGTTGGGCAACATTTGGAAAACTTCGTCAAGTCTTCTCGTCACCTATCCCGCAATGTTTGAAGACTAAGGTCTTCAACCAGTGCGTCCTGCCGGTTATGACATGTGCCGAAACGTGGACACTGAGTTGGGCTAGTCCACAAATTCAAGATCGCTCAGCGCGCTATGGAGCGGGCTATGCTTGGAGTTTCTTTGATGGATAAAATCAGGAATGAAGTTATCCGGAAAAGAACCGGAGTAACCGACATAGCCTGCAGAGTAAGCAAACTGAAGTGGCAGTGGGCTGGCCTCGTTTGTCGAAGAACCAATGGCCGGTGGAGCAGACGAGTCCTGGAGTGGAGACCACGTATCGGCAAGCGTAGTGTGGGACGCCCCCCAGCTAGATGGACCGACGACCTTAAGAAGGTGGCTGGAACAGACTGCATGCGGAAGGTGGAGGACAAGGGTGTTGTGGCGCAGCCTGGGAGAGGCCTATGTCCAGCAGTGGACTGCGATAGGCTGAGTTGACCTAAAGTTGAGGTGTTGGCTATTATGGAATGCACTTTTGTATCGATTGTAAAAATTTCGCGATTCAGGAATTGATAAATTTATTACTTTTTGACTATAGAATCGACACGCACTACCCTTACTCTTACACCCTACACATACATTTGTATCGGGGGTTAAAAATGAATTTCAAGCAAAAGAATAGTTATGTGATCCTGGTGTCTCGGTATTTTTTAAATAAATAATACCACATGTTTAAGAAGTCGTTTCTATACTATGTATCCGATTAGTTGTGCATTCCCGGATTTTCTGGAATTCCGGAATTAATATTAAGAAAAAAAAAATTAAGAAGCCGCTTCGATAATTTCTTAGCGAAAATTTAACTTTAGGTAAATATGCATCCGATTATCCGATCTCTAATTAAAGATAATACTAAAAACACACGTAAGTTATGAAGTTTTTAATGATAAAGGTTCAACTGTCATGATATGAGACACGATTCAATGTCTATTGTTACCGACCACTAGCCGGTCGATCGACAGCTGAGGGGGAGATGAGCAAGACAAAATACATTACACTTCACAATTTGACCACTTTTCATAGCTTTCATGGGTGGTGATACTGGCGTACTTAAATAGCGAGTGTAAAAAGACGCTTAATGAAGCCGATAGTCACTAGTTCTATCCGTCATTGTTATCATTTTTTTTGTACATGACCATACTTGGGAACCTACAGGTTATGGACATATTGAAGGTCAAAGTTCCAACTTTTTTTAGGTTTTACCGTTACCTGCAGCATGCTTAGATTTCGTGTAAACGTGTTTGCATGTGTGAGTGACTCAACTCGACCCATTATTTCTTAATTGAAATACATACATACATAAACTAACGCCTTTTTCCCATGGGGTAGGCAGAAAATACAGCACGCCACCTGCTACGATCCTTACATACTCCTTTGCTTCGTTTACGTTGATACGTCTGGTTTTAGTTGACTGTATGTTAATACTAATATGCCTACTGCTCTGATACATACTAGCATAAGCCTCCTGATCGCGATGATGCCGCGGCGGGGGCGGGTCCCTGAAGGAGCATATCCACTCGTCCTTGACGCGCAGGATGCGGCCCGTCACGCGCGCGTAGTACTCGTAGTTGTCTCGTCCAAACAGGTCGCCGGCGCTGAACTGCTCGATCAGTTGACGCATGATGCGGGTCGCCACCTGGTGGAGCGTTAAGGGTTAAGTAGCTATCGGATAAATTATTAAATTGTGGCGTAGTAACTTGCTCAAGCTAGATCTGGTTATTTATAGTTGGATTTTTACATAGTGTAAACCTTGTACTAGAAACCTTCCAAACGCATTTTTTACACCAAAAACTGTTACAACACCTAATCCAGTATTAATATTATAATTTATTTCATAATTTCATTTAGTAATATTGATTAATTAATCAAAACAGCGAAATATTTGACAGCTATTTGCGACGATGCCAACATTCAGGATGCACATCCTTAAAAGCAAAATGCAGAGGCTGAGATGTCGCGAGCTGGATTAAATATATTGTTCGAGCCTCCTCAATACCTCTGTCAAACCTCAATGATTCACTGCATCGAGTTTGGAGTGAACAGTTTTTAATGCAACAATATGAGAATTCCATTTGACTGTTGCTTCCTGTTTATTTCAATGCTGATGGAATTGTGAGAAACTCGCATTGTGGATCAAATTCAAAAGGAAATAAGTTGTCAGAAGTATGATCTGTATTACATGTTGAATCGGTTTAATCCAGAATGTTGCATTCTCTTTTAAAATAGATAGAGTTTTTTTATTAATAACATGATATAATAAAATGCATGCAAATACATAATTTATAGTGGAATAATTGCGTAACACACTTGGCCCCGTATTACAGAACCTCACTCAAGACTCAAGCATTACTTAAACTAGTTTCAACCAATGAAATGGCTTTAAAGTAGTTTAAGTAATGCTTAAGTTTTGAGTTACATTCTGTAATACGGGCCTTACAGTAGCAACGGCTTTCGTTTACAGTTAACAACATTCATTGCGTTATTTACGTTGTTGAGCAGACAAATTTTTCGAACATATAAAGCAACGGATTAGCAATATGCTTCAAAATCATTCAGATTGTGATTGATAGTGTGTTACGCGATTAAGGTGTAGGCCGGCCTTTACCTGGCCTTTGATAATAACAAATCAAGCATTATTCTAAGTAGTAAGATTACATAAAAAATGTTGTCTTCGTTCATTTTAACTATATGAGTCATTTCATATCATCAATTATAGACAGTTATCATACAGGGTGGTAGAGACATCGACGCGCACAGTCAGTTCAGTTCAGTAGATGATTCTGAAATTCCTTCGCTGCAATTTTACGTCTGTTATTAAAACAAAAATCAGCTGTTCCATACATTTTGACCGCGTAGATATTGCACTTTTGTATGAACCAGCAGATTTTTTTTTTTGAAAACGGACGAAAATTGTAAAAATAATGATGACGAAAAATTTTTGAATAGAAAATTTTGAAAAGAAATAAATGTACTGAATCCATTGTAACAGGTTTCGCGTCGATGTAGGTTTAGTCAACTGCATGCAGGATGTGAGTAACCCCAAGAATCCATGAATCAAGCTTATCAGTGTAGGGTCGAAAAAATAAATAGGTGATGCTACTGAGTATACTGATAAGGAGCACATACAAGCATTCTATGAAGAAATATCTATTCTTTGAAAGTTTACTAGGAGTACATGTACATGAGGATGGAGATATATTGTGATGGTATAAAATAACACCACACTAGGTGTATATTTCGCTAGCGATTCAAATATTTTGCCGCGAATTATCTACAGTGAAATATTTACTGCGGTGCAAAAAAACAATATTTAATTTTATTATACGAGTATATACAACATGTCCCGAAATTAACGCACAACCTCTTAAGGGGTCATTGTACTCATCATTATGAACAATTTTTACTATGGGACCAAACCTGAAATCGCGAAAAAAAATCAGCTCTTCCCTACATTTTGAGTTATGCGAATATAAATGTAGGAAACAGCTGTTTTTTTTTTCGCGATTGCAGGTTTGGTCCCATAGTAAAAGTTGTTCATAGTGATGAGTACAATGACCCCTTAAGAGGTTGTGCGTTAAATCCGGGACATGTTGAAGTAAGCGGCCGAACATAAAGAGTTTTAGAAACATTTGGACATTGAAGATCGTGGACGTCTCTGTCACTCATAAAGCTCTACAAGATCATTTGCCAGGTGGCCAAAATTGGAACTAACGCACCCATCTTTTTTCAGTACATATCACAAAAATGATTACCAACAGTGGCCCTCTGTCAACATCATTCGACGCCAAAACATCTGTAGCTTGTGTGACAAACTTTTTCTGAAACCCGATATGGCAAATACAGGGTGTATCGGAATGATGTAGTTAAATTTAAGGGTGTGATCCAGACCATCAAACTGAACAACTTTCTCCATGGGCCCAACATCGTAATCGAGAAAAAAATATCAGTCGTCCCATACATTTGAGCCGAGTAGGTATTAAAGCTTTGTACGGGACAGCTGATAATTTTTTTGTCGATTACAATGTTAATCCCATGAAGAAAGTTGTTCAGTTTGATGGTCTGTACCACACCCTTCAATTTGACCACACCTTTCTGATACACCCTGTATAATCTTATAGGCATAACAAAAGTACTAATAAAAACAATGCAAAAGCGCATAACATCAAATATCAAGCATGTAATGCGTATAGAAAATGCGTAAAACATAAATTATTGAAGCCGGTAACGAAAGCGTAGTACGTTGAGCTACATAAGTAATGTGCTGGAAAGTAAAACGGATTGGTTGTATAATGTTATACTCACGCTCACTTCAGCCTTTGGACGCATGTTTAAATACAGTTTTAGTGAACACAGTTATAAGCTATTTACAATAACGCTCTAAGATTTTTTTTTATATATGGTGCGATCAACCGATGTGGACAATATCATCATCAGCCTAGCCTTTTCCCAATTATGTTGGGGTCGGCTTCTAGTCTAACAGGATGCAGCTGAATACCAGTATTTTACATTGAGCGACTGCCTATCTGATCTCCACAACCCAGTTACTGGGTAATACGATACCCCTTGGTAAGACTGGTTGTCAAACTTTCGGGCTGCTGACGACCCGTAACGACTGTCAATGATCCACGAATGACGGCCAGGACCAACAGCTCAACGTGCTTTCCGAGGCACGGAGGGGTCTTGGTATGTAAAGATGGTCACCCATCCACGGACCAACCCCGCCAAGCATAGCTTAACCTGATCGATCGACCCGTGCGACTGTTATTACCTAGCCACAAGCCCCTTTGTATGAAGCCCCCGATGTGGACAATATATCGACATAAGTAGATATTAAAATCTTACAATATTTGCCAAATTTAGGCCAGGTAAAAGCCAAATCTACGTGTATAGGTAGGTTCTAAAGGTAAAATCAAATCTCTGATCAATAAACTAGATTTGTGCCCGGTTGATGGTAATAAGCTGTCCCCCTATTACATACGGGACTTGAAACATATGGCGAAATGTGGGTGTAGTAATATAAGTACACCTCTGTCTAACCCTTCGGGGATCACAGGTGTGAGGCTATGTTATTATGTGTTATGTGTGTAAACTAGATTTCAAATCTCATGTCAGTAGAAGTCCTATTAAACTACTAAAAACAATAATTTCAATGAGAATAATTAAAACCGTAATGCATGTCAAAGACAATAAGGAAATCTCCGATACGAAAAAGGTTAATTAATGAACTATGACGTCACTCTGCAATCGACAGTCATCAAACTTTGAAATGTGTCGTAAAAAACATGGAATGCTCCGACACAACCATGCGGCTTAGATTAAGTGAAGTAAGGCAGAAACGTTCACACACATGCCACATGCTTATTCTTTTTCCTTTCGTGTTTCCCTTCTAACCACGTGTGATGGAAATATAACTCGAAGCTATTGCAACTATTCCAATACCATGAACCTACCATGAACTTTTCAGACTTATGATTAGGTACGCAAAGATCTACCGAGAAAACGCAGCCACCAAGACCTCAAACGTTCTGATGCGCGAAGCAATCAAAAATATTGAAGACGTGAATTTCAGTTGTTTCAATCGACCAAACTACGCTCCAGCTACTAAGCCATGACGACAACTTCAAGAAAAGTGCAGTCGTAACTATAAAGTTTAGTGATAAAGGAGGTTGTGTAATGAAATAGTTTCCACGACTAGCGGGCTATACTTAAGGCGACTATAACCGACTTTTAATGATTTTATACTGAAGGAGTAAGTGTTAATGATTTAGAAAAAATATATGTCAAATTAGAGCATTTTCTTAATAACTTATTATGTGAATATTTTAGATTTTGTTTATATTACATAGTGTAATTAATTTGTAAAGTTATGTCTAACGCGGATAAAAACTGAGAATTACGCAAAAACTATCAAGCGTGTTTTGATGAAACCTTCACCATTTTAAAGATAATTTAATAATTTATCTTTTAGTATACGTGTTTTAATATAATAAATACCTTTTGTTTTATGCATAAAAAATTAATAATGCGTCTAATTTGGGACAGCGCTCCTTGATGGGCAAGTCCTATTACTGGGTGGACGTACGACGCGTTGCGTGAGCTCAGCACAGAACACGCAAGCTATGCACTCAAGGCCGTTGGCATGTATCTGCGTCTCTGGACAGACAGTCTCGCTCCCCTTGTTGCCTTGTTATAACTTTTACCACAGCAGAAGAAAGTGAAAGAAAATTGACAATTCAAACGCATTATAATGCGCTTATCAGCAAGCAAAAGATAATTTAAATTTAAATCTTGTATCAGATAAGAAAACACTATTAGAATCCCACTCGACATTGCTGATAAAAAACTGTTTATTGACTGTGCATTACGATAGCAAGATTATATTGTTGGCTTTCTTGGAGTTCACCTTTATTGGTACCGTTGACTTAGATTGATTTCTTTATCAATGACTTTCAATATGAGTCATTTTTATACACATGTCATTCAACAGTTTGGATAACTTATAACAAAATATAGAAAGGGTGCTACGTAGTTATAAGTTATGGTAATTAATCGCATTTCGCAAAAAAAAAATGTGTTCCACTTATGAAGTCTGCCGTCTTTAGCTTTGAATCTTCGTTCAGAGTTCGAAATTAGTCGGGCAACCCCGAAGTCAGTCAGCAATGAAAAGTACTGTAGCCGTTTAGCCGAATTAGATTCACAAAGTACACCTCAATACTCAATTACTCAATGCTCAATATATTCCTACCTCCCCCTAATCCTATTCCACCCCTCTACTCCCTTTGACAATAAATATGAAAGATAAAAGACCGCCAAGTACGTGTATTGTAACTAAGTACTCAATAAAGTCGCGTGATGAGCGACCGGTACCAAAACAAACGTATACTTACATAAAACACATGTCCACATCAGGTGATTACACCGAAACTCGATATGTTTAATCGTCGATAATGGTGCAGCTATCACGTAGTGCGACACATACATATACGTCATGTATCACTTTACAAAGCGCATTCACTCCCCTTGTACACACATTAAACCGTAGTTTAGTGACCATGTTAGATCTAACTAACCAAAGCATATGGCATCACCAACCCCTTATTAACTGTAGTGAATTAGAAGCAGCTGCCGTAGTTCCAAGAAATGTTTTTTACAGTTCATATCTAGGAAGTGCTTGATAAATTTGATAATCTCAACTTAGTCATAGTTTGACGAGATTTTAAATACATACGGACTTATCATTTAATCATACAGTAACCATAAAAGTAGTAAGTCACCTATGAGTCACTAGACGCAAGGATGTCACAGAAAGTGTGTAAGTTCATGGGACGCCATGACAACGTCAAACAAACTATCGCCAATCAATACTATCATTACATTTATTTAACATTTCCACGTACATTCTACGACACACGGGCCATCAAATCATATACAACCTTTTTACGTATTGTGTGACATATGACATTCATGACAGATAATGATTGAACCAACCTTGAATCTCTGAACGTCCTCCATTGTAGCTGTTTTGCCATCCGACACGCAAGAGTGGAAAAATGATGGGGCCACAGACACGCCCAGGGCTTCGGATGTCATACCTGTACCTAGAAACAATGCAACATTTGTTTGAAACACATTATTTGGTAACTAATGAAACGTTGATGACCCACCGTAAATGCTGATGATCTCGGTAGCAAATATCTTTTAAAACAATTCAATTAGCAGATGAACGAAATGCTTTTTGCCAAGTAAAATAAATCACACAGCACAAGAAATTCACGGAAAACAAATTAACTTTTTTCCCTTCTTCGTTTAAGCAGCAAAGTCGTTCAACTTGGCAGTTTTATCTAATTAACGGAGACAAAAAAAAAACTATTTAAGCGGCAAATTACTGTCATTAAAACTACAGACACAAAGTTAGCCATGTCTTAAATTAAAACAGTAGTCGTAAGAGAATGCATAAGTGGTATTGGACTGTTACACGCAATGGCGTATAAACGGAGAATTTTCTTGGTATTAAAAAACGCAACAAAAACTTAACATCGTAGTCATCATACATCTATACTAATATTATAAAGCTGAAGTGTTTGTTTGTTTGTTTGGTTGGTTGGTTGAACGCGCTAATCTCAGGAACTACTGGTTCGAATTGAAAAATTATTTTAGTGTTGATTAGCGCATTTGTCAAAGAAGGCTATAGGATAATATAACATCACGCTACGACCAATACCAATAGGAGCGGACCATCAATGAAAAATGTTGCAAAAACGGGCAAAATTTATTCCTTTTGAGAGCTTCCGTTGCGTGCGCTGCGTAAACGATTAAATTATTCGAATAGGACCTTTCGTTTAGAAATTACGATGGGTATAAAAATGCTTAAAGTAAATGAGCTTAGTGTATTAGTTACCTACACGTTTTATTTTTTATTGACTGTTTGAACGCGCTAATCTCTGTCACCGACTGGTAAGTCGGATTTGAAAAATTCTTTTGAATTTTATAGCCAAATTCTTGAGGAAGGCTATCGGGTATATAACATTACGTTGGGACCCTGAGAAGCCGAGCAAAAAAAAAAAAGTAAGAACGAGCGCTAAGTGAAAACGAAGTAACAGCGCGGGTAGACGATGCGATGCGACGGGGTGGGTCGGGGGAACAAGAAATTTAAGTCATAACTGGACAGCATTAATGCATTCCATCTATTCTTCTTACACAATTTGAGTATGAAGTAAAAAGATATACAAGACAAAAAAAAACCGGTTAATCGCAGCTCTGAAAGGAGCTGAATTTGATTACAATCTATAAAAACCCAACTTAAAAGCCAAAAGGTCATTTAACAGCTGCCGTTTATGCTGAAGTCAAGCGAGAAGTCTTAAATGAGAAGTTCCTGTCACAATTGGAGCATGCAACCACTGGTGTCCATATCTTGATACACAGCAGTAATTAACATAATATTTTACATATGAGTACCTGCGACGACAATGACGTTGAGACAGACGCACGTCGCATTAAATAAGGCTCGATACGATAAAGAGCCCAAGTGAACCGTATATGCGCATGACAATCGCACACAACGCTTTTGTCGGCGGCGCGCGGCGCTGACATTGTGACGGAAAAATAGGTATTAAAAGGAGACGTGTCGCACAGCGATTGTCACGTCTACCTAGCATTCATACAATCGGTAACCACGTGTGTTTATGAGATAGAAGAACAGAGCACTACTGATGAGAAGACATCAACCTTTTAATATGCAAAGCACACACAATATTATGCGAAGATCGAGAATAGAATCGTGTCACATTTCTTCAGACTACCTTAAGCTTTCTTGCCTAGGAAAATACGAAAGGTAAAAGAAAACGGAATATTTTCCGTCCAATTGGTAGCAGTGACATTTCCTGTGAAATTGCGAATTTTCGCAGAAAGTAGGACAGCACAGCGCGACCCAAATAATTAATATAAATAATAATAGATCAAAAAGGTTACGACCAAAGCTACTAATCCGAAGACGTCATCACGAACTAGGCCAACAAATAATCCGGCGAGACGTTCTGAAGAAACATTAAATAACCGCACAATGAACGTAAAGCCGTTGCATCACGCGTGCGTGCCCACGCAGGCTCGCGTGTAATTGGCATAATTACCACTAAATTACTTTCGTCAGGCCACTGCCAAATGCTGGCTATGCATTGTCATGTACATAACATCATAATTAACCCTAATCAGAACATTCTGAACATTATCGAATCTCCGGCATGTGAAAGAATTCAGCATTAATATCACGAAAAATTTTCAAGTTACTCAAGTCAAATATTTGGTGACCACATTTCAGTTTTACTTTATTTGCAGTTAGTCATTGCATTAATCTTAATTAGATTATTTCGCGACTGGCCTCATTGTAAATATTGTGTGAAATTCCTAACAAAGTCTATGATAAGTATTAAAGTATTAAATAGCATAATTAAGCTAGCTGTGTCGACAGCAATTTTGAATGACGAGAAGAGTTTGTAACAAGAGATTGCGTGCTGAAAGTTAAATCCATGAGAAAGAACTTGAACCTTGTATCATGAATCAAAACATTGTGATTTTGCCTAGTTTCCCTCAAGATAGGCTACAGCGAATGAGCGAAGAGAAGTTCCATTACAATCTTCCAAGGGGTCCTACAGTACCGTAATTAATATCGAATCGAGTTCTAGTTAACCAAATAGCACCTCCCTAGAATGCAGAAAATAAGTGCAATATCAATACTTTTTGGTCCAAAGAAAGTGTAATATCCCACCTGCTTTATCAGCGTTGGAGGCCATGACCCGAAACGTGCCAAAGAGCAGTACCAGCAATCTCTGCGTGCACACCGGCAGCGACAGGAGCAGTCTGTGGACAAAAGCATGCATTTACAACTGTGATATTTATTCCTGAGGTCCAATCATTTATTTCAAATAGGCACATAAAAGGCACTTTTGAACTTCAAAATTGATTCTAGTCGCCTCTTCCAAAAGGTAGATTCGTATGGAGAAGAATGGGCAAGAAACTCCACCGTTACCCTTTTAAATGTTTTACAATAAATATTGTAAAACATTTAAAAGGGTAACGGTACAAAATTGTATAAGTACATTTATTATATAATTTTATGTGAAGAGGATGCACCCAGAATGAAATTACTATCCCACAATAGGCAAACAATTAAAAATGAAGCAATGACAGATAAATTAAATATGTGTTATATAGGTACAAGGTGTAACATAAATAACGCACAACCTCTTAACCAAACCTGAAATCGCGAAAAAAAATCAGCTGTTCCTTACATTTTGACGAGTTATGCGATCATAAATGTACTGAACAATTGATTTTTTTCGCGATTTCAGGTTTGGTCCCATAGTAAAAAAAGTTGTTCATAATGATGAGTACAATGACCCCTTAAGAGGTTTTGCGTTATTTATGTTACACCTTGTATACATATACGGTGCTCACATATTCACAAACATTGTAAAAGTGTACGTTTTTCCTAAAATTTTAACAAGTAATAAGTCCGTGTGTGAGCCTGTACTCGATTCCCAGGTCGGGCAAAGTGTTATTGAGTTTTTCCGTCAGACATTTCTCAATAGCAGCCCGGAGTCTGGTTTTGTGCCCGGTTGATTGCAATAGGCTTTCCTCCTATTACATTACATGAGATTTAAACATAACTGGCGATATGTGGGTATACTAGAAGTACACCTCTGCCTCCCTACAGGGAAAACGGGTGTGATGTTGTGTTATGTGATATTTATTCTACTCGTAACACACCATACTTTGTAGCAGTCTAATGTTTTAGCGGAAGACTGAGCAAACAACTTGGAAGTTCTTCAAAACTATCTTCTTATAAAGTACATGACATAGAAGAGCAAAGAATCACAAAATTAAATGTATGATACACCTGCACCAGTCTCAGGACTATTCCTTTCATTCTATATAACATTTAGTAGCATAAACCGCATGAGGTTTCCACTTGGTCAGACTGCAGCATTGGATCCAGTAAATCAATGAAGCGGCGAAATAAAGCTCCGTAGCAAATGATGCGGAGGCCAGATGACTGTCGCAGCGTAAAATGGAACAGTCGATGCTGAATAGTTTATTCAAGTTCAGCCTAAGTTTAACTTCCAGTTTATTAAGTTTTTAAGCGTTATTTAACAATGTATATGATGATTCAATATCATTTATTATACTTCTACAAAGTATGGTGTGTTACCAGTAGAGTAAATATCACCTAACACAACATTACGCCTGTTTTTTCCCGAAGGATTAGGCAGAAGTGTACTGTACACCCACATTTCGCCTGTTAAGTCCCATGTAATAGGTGGCGAGCCTGTTGGCACCAACCGAGTACAAATCCAGACTCCGGGCCGAAACATTATATTAGCTAATAAAAACTTAAAAAAAAAAACAACCAACTTCCAAAAAAAACACAAGTACAGAGTGACAAATAACTTTAATTTCGGAAGTCGGTATCTTTGGATCTGTGTTTTAGTTTTTTCCCACCGACTTCCAAAATTAAGTTTTTTCTCACTGTAGCATTTTTTTGGAAGTCCGTTTTTTTTTTCTAAAAAAGCTTTTTTATTTTTCACTTTTTAGTTATGGTATCTACCTCACACCAATTCATATACCACTACTTGCTATGTAAACAACAGTGACAGGAAGTCACATCATCAAGATACGAAGCTAACTCAAAAACTTCCCACGCAAAGTTAATAAAATTTACATGGGACCATCACGCAAGCTTCCTCTACCAAATGAAAAACAATTTGCAAAATCGGTCCACAACTGGCGCAAATATCGATGAACATACATTACAAAAAAAATAAAAATACATACAGACGAACATTTTTGAATTGGAATTTTTATTCCAATTACTTACAGACCTGCTGCTGCAGCTGGTATAGGCCTCCTCCCAAGAATCGGCACAATGTCCGGTCAACGGTCCTTAAAACGCCATTCATGCCTGAGATGTACCTAATTTGACCTGATATGCTCTCAATTTCAATTTTAACATTTTTAACTGCTCCTAACACGCAACTCCCCGTGCACGAAACGTGTGTTTGAACAAAATCACGATGAATGAAAGCGAAAACAGATAAAAAATATAGTATTTTATAATACCGTTGAATTTTGCGAGCTGATTGAGAGAAAAGAATCGCATGTTCGTAAGAATTATAGTCATCTAAAACACATAGCTATTACACATATTGCAGTATCCCACGCGATAGCTAAATATTTTATTGAAGACGTGATTAAAAAAAAAAACAAACATTGTTTCTTTAAAAAAAAAAAATTATTTGATTTTTTATTAAACAAAACGTTTTTTTTTTTAATAAACATTAAGAACAAACACCTTAATAAAATTAAGAAATAAACTGTCAACTCTATTACAATCTAAATCCCATTTATAATTTTCCCGATATTGCGGTTACTGGTACCTACTTCAATAGTGTTATCGAACTGACCCAATTATAAGAGGAAAATTAAAAACGAGAGGTTATTAACCCTCAGTGAGTAATTCACGGTAAAACCGCACGAATAAGATTGATATCAATGAGTTGAACGACGCCATTGTATAACGTATGTATGAAGCGTCGACTTATCGCTTGAATAACCAGCGATTACGCTAATACGCTCAATGCTGTTCCGATTATACAATGAATTGGTCCCCGTCTTGATATCTGTACAAAGAAATAAAATTGAAGTGTCTGTTTGTAATGTCAAAATAACAGCTATTTACTAAATGCATAAGAAAGTATGTACGGTACTTATAACAATTTTTATTTTTATTGTTTTTTTTGTCTGTCTGTTCTGGCTAATCTCCGACACAGCTGGTTATAAGGAGTAACTTAGGCTATTTTTACTTTAGAAAAATAATTAGGATTCCGCACAAAAAAAAATTAAAACCCATGAAATTGTGAACAAAAAGTCGGATTTGATACATTCTTCTTGTATTTGTTAGCCCAATTCTCAAGGATGATTATAGGCTATTTAAGATCACGCTACGACTCTTAAGAGCTGAGCAAAAAGAAAAAAAAGTCAGAAAGAGCGCTAAGCGAAAACAAAGTAATAGTGCGCTCGGGCGATACAAGGCGGCGGGTCGGGGGACGGGGGAGTTTTATTAAAATGTGGCTGTTATTTTAGTATATTGTGTATCTTACGACTTCCACGCGAACGAAGTCGCGGGGCACAGCTAGTTTATGTATAAAATACGTTAGTGCTCATACACACGAGCGGCGAGCGCGCCGTTGACGCGTCTACGGCTGCTGCCGACGAGTGTCGAACTGTCGACGGCTGCAGTTGCCATTGTCGACAGCTGCAGTTGCCTCTGCCGTTGGCAACGTGCCGCTCGTGTAAATAAGCACTTAAAAGTTGCAGTGGGTTAATATGGCTTTAGTTATGTAAAGCAGAGTTTAAATTATAGTCAGTCATCGAAACGATCAGTCGACCGAATCGTCTTCCACAAGACATTGTTTTAAAAAAGAAAGTTCAATAGCTGAATGCTGACCATGGCTTACGAATCGGAGGTTCACGGTCAGTGAAGTTATGGGACGGTTAATTTAAAAGCGGCAATATCGGTATCTCAACGACAAAGCCGTTCAAATTTGAACGTGGAACGGTGGAACTGTCAATGAACACTAAAGCGACTGCTACACTGTCGCCAACCGCGTCCCGACAGAGGTGACCGTGGTGGTTTACAATCGCGTAGATGGTGGTTTACGACCAAACATTGAAACAGCTCTGCCGGTCGCCAACCAAGGCCACCTCTGTCGGGGACGCGGTTGGCGACCGGGTAGCAGGCGAATATTCATCCGAGTCCACATCATAGAGGTTTTATTTATTTATATCTATGGCCGAAAATCTATCACGCCAGTATTCCCTAATCGGGTACACGGTAACTTAATGCTCGACTGGCTTCAAACAGTTCAAACACGATGTGTCCATATTGAACCCCGAGTTCACGCTCAATATGTCAGACACACCTACCTTTTAAACTTTTTAGGGCAACACACGTTTTAAAGTTCATCGAGTGTATGGTATGGACCTATAGTTACTTTATAAACCAAATGTTTGTCATAAACCATAGTTTATCGAAGGAAAATTAATATAAGGGTAAACAATGTATGGTTTCTATGCACCATATTTTTATTGAGACTCCAAATCTAAAAAATCATGCTTTGTTGTCTATCCGTGACAACAAGGCTTATCCATTCGCCATCTAAAATGATTCAACAAAAAACTTGGAAAATTAGAGCAATGCTCGTTTTTGGCCGTGATCTGTCCAATTACATTAATTTGTCTTGGTAACGTCTAACTCTTGTTTAAAGTTGGATTAAATACAACGACATAACTGTTTGTCAAGTTTAGTTGGCCAATCGAAAACAGCCAGCAGTATATAGAACGTTTATATCTGCATGATTGTAGTGTCACCATTTTATAGGAGTCTTTTCAGAAATTATAATAGGAAGGTTTCTTATAAACTGATGATGAAGAGAAGTAAGCATTGCATAATTTAAATGAAGTATGTTCCCAACTTCCCATGCCTCATATAGCAGCTTTTGGCGCAGTTTTCTCCGCATATAAATATTTATAGCTCAGCAATATAAAGCGTTCAAATATTTCAGCATGTATTTAGTCTAGTATTTACAGGCACATAATACTAAAAACATAATTTATTTGTCCATGGCAACCGAAGCACACCGTTACTATGCGTGTGCGCATCAAAATTCAGGTCGGGTGTTCTATAAACAACCATTGTTCCTATCCATAATACTGATGTATTGTGAAAGTATTAAACCATGGCGGAACAAACGGTAAATTATGACAAAGTAAATATTACTTAGGCAACATTTTAAATATTGATGAGCTTGTTAATTTAAAAACTAGGACTAATCTGTCTGCACCGGTGCTTTCCCTGTAGGTCCCGAGGTCAGGTCCCTTAGTATGTGAAGATGGCCACCGTAGTGATTAGACGTTAAGATTTCGGTATTACCCCGTTACTTTGACCGAAGCTTTCAATGAAGATTTTGCTACGGAAAGGCCTCGTTCACATGGCGATGATCAGTACGATTTTTAACCGACTTCAAAAAAAGGAGGAGGTTCTCAATTCGTCGGAATCTTTTTTTTTATTTTTTTTTTTTAATGTGTTCCCCGATTACTCGAAGACGGCTGGACCGATTTGGAAAATTCCTTTTTTGTTTGAAAAGGTGTCACAGGTGGTCCCATTGTCATCAGGTCAGAAACTGATGATGGGATCCTGGAGGGAACTCTTCAAATTTATTATAGGCACACCTATAGCGAGTCACCATTTGGCACCATTTGGTGAAGTGGAACTGATGATGACAGATGGCCACCGGAACAACTCAATAATAAGTATTTCACGAGTTGCGATTCAATTATGTACTTTAAAATGATTACTAAGCAATATTAGCTCGTCACAATGCATATCGTGAAGTGAAGCTGATGGTGAAGTACCTGGAGAACTCCTCAACAATTTACACCCCTGCATCGGGATAAGCAATGTTTTGTAAAAGGTGGTGAGTAGTTGTCATTAGGCTATTGAGACTTAGATAAATTACAAACCGACCCACTAAAAAGGGAAAAATAAAAAACTTGTTTGCAAAAAAAAACAACCAACATCCAAAAAAACACAACAAAGTGAAAAATAACTTTTATTTCGGAAGTCGGTAGCAAAAACCTAAAATACAGATCCAAAGACACCGATTTCCGAAATTAAAGTTAGTTTGAAAGGCGCCGTTCACAAGGCGATGTTCATTACGATTTCTTACGACAAAAAGTTGGCATCACACTTCATCTCACTTGTCATATTGTTAAAAACAAATGCAGTATAAAACTGCCATGTGATCCAAAAATTATTCCAGTAAAGTATTGTACATACTAAGCAGCAAGGAAAGACGTACAGCAAGCGTACCTATATGACTAATACGTGTCTATAATGTGCGTCTTATTTGTTCAGGATAAATAATTTTTCTGGAAGGACTTGGGTGAGGCCTTTGCCCAGCAGAGGGACAGTATAGGCTATTAAAAAAACATTTTTCTTTCTTTTTCCTTCTTTCTATGAAGCAACGCCTTGGTGGACAACAGGCCTTCCTGAATTTAATTTCCTGGTATAAGTATTTTATCTCACGAAGCGACACGCTCTTTTCACGCACGTTACCAACTTACCAAGTCTACAAACACGCTGGGAATGTGGGCGTGAAGACGAGTAGCGTTGGTACATAACACGCACACACGCACACGCATACACACACTTCCGATTTCGCCATTTTCTCGGACGGTACCGAGAGCTCCTACGCTTACACACTACACACACATTCACAGCGTGCTTGTAGACTTAGTAACCACATGTAGGCCCGTATTACAGAACGTCACTCAATACTCAAGCATTACTTAAAACTAGATTCAAGCCATTTGATTGGTTGAAACTAGTTTCAAGTAATGCTTGAGTATTGAGTGATGACGTTCTGTAATACGGGACGTAAAGTGCATGGCGCTTCGTGAGATAAAAATACTGTAGTTTAATTACTGTTCAATCACGCCTTGACAAGGCAGGGGCTTGTAATGGAATTTAGTAAGGCAGGCTATTATTGTGCCCGAGATAGAGGATGTTCCATGGGGACAACATATTATAATCTTATGAGGGCGAACGTGATAGCTCTCTACAGTAGGTAAAGATTTACATAAATTTATTGTAGTTTCTCTATTAACGTCATAGGGTCTGAGACCGATAACTAAGCAGTTTAGAGTTAACATAACATCGCGTCTGTTTTGGCAGAACTTGGCTAGATATTATGTTCATTCTAGTACTAGTTGTGACTAGAATAAACTTAATATCTAGACACAAACCAAACATAAACGGAAATAAATTTAATAAGCAAGTATAACAATAATGTGTTCTTATTAGAAATGTATGCGGTATGATTTATGCGATTGCAACGCAATGTAGTAAATGGTAAATCCACATTATCTTATATTTAGTACATAATACCAAAAAAAAATAAGTATTGGAAACAGGTACTCTTGAAAACCAGGTTTCCATTTCGTTAAAATGCAACAACAATCAGGTGCTTATCATCCTACACAATTACATAAAAACCAACAGAGGAAAACGGGTTACTTACGAATATTAAACTCGTGCGATGAGCTAACAAAGTATATAAATACTTGCTCAAATGCACACCTGCACGGGAAACTGACGCTTCTATGACAGTTTCCATTTGTATGAACAATGCTCTTATTAAATTAGGTACCCTAAAGACTATAGTCGCGAGGTATTCCACTAGGTCTCTCAATGCTGAGGATCGTAAATCGTAACTCCATAGCTCCATTTCAGTTTGGTAACGAAAATAAAACTACAATCAATAGAAATACAATCGCCTAAGTAGGGGCAAAGGTTTTCTTGTATCAAATTTTCATCTAGCGCTCTGGTACTTTCCCATATATTCAACTGGGATTCAATTGAGCTCTTCGCCCCAGATTTACAGCAAACTTTTTAGAGGTAACTCTTCTGCCAACGCTGTAAAACAGAATCCACAGAAGACCGACCAGTAGACACTGCTTCATTGCATATAAGTTTGTAGGCTGAAAAGGGACCTAAATCTAGCATTCTCCAGAGCAACCAGAAAGAAGAACTAAAGCCGTAGTTTTTAGGAATAAATCCTCGATAAAAGTATCTAAAGAGCAAGGCAAAAGGCACTTAGCTTGTAGAATAGGTCAACTGAAATGGCATAGAGCTATTCGTGTCTGTCGAAAGATAATAGAAATTAGATCTGACTTATCTTAGACCACGAATCGGAAAACTTAGTCTGGGTAAGTGGACCACTAAACAACTAAATACTTCGCCGAATTGGTACGAAAATCATAGTTCTGTTTGAAGGAAAACAGAGCAAATCTACTTTCTCTCTATGGCAATGTGGCTGTGATACGAAATTGGTGAAAACTCTTTCAGATGTGTTCACATTACACACACACACACACCCCCACAGCTCATACACACACACACAGCTGTTGGCTGTTCAGCCAACAGCTGTGTGTATTTGTGGTGAGTAAACTTTTAAAATTATTAAAACCGCGTGTAGAAGAGTATTGGTTAAAACAAACCAGCTCTGGACAATAGGCAAGGAAGGAGACAGGTTGGTAACCCTAGGATTAACATACCATAAGCACACATTTGCATTTTCTTTGGATAGCGACTCATAATACTGCAGTTGCAAATATATGTAAATAGTTTTGTTTGAAGTACACATTATCGCGACACCACTGCCACATACACCTGCTAAGTTGACTGATTAAACAATTACATATCTGTTTGTTAACTAGTAATTAAATGTATCAATTAATTACTTTAAAATGAGCACACAATTTACATTTATATCTTACTTTTACTTATTTTACCAACAAACTGGAACAATTAGACTGAATATTATCATAATTATTGCTTTGTAAATGGTTGAAAATGATATCTGTATGTAGTACCAAAGTTTGCCTGGTCTATCAATTTTTAATTTTATTTAAGTGTTAAAACATAACTTAGTAAATTATTGATTAAAAGGTAATAACTATAACTTTGGACTATATAACTCATCATTCATCATTCCATTTGATAAAGTTCAGTCTTCAAACACAATCAGAAAAAAACTTAAAAGTAAACACCAGGTAAAGCAACTAACCTGCGTATTTCATCAACCTGCTGCTCCTCTGGGAGCTCTACAGCAGTGAACAGATGCATCTCACCGTCTCGGCCAAACACTCCACCTGGGATTTTCCTAAGCCAAAAATAAAACATGAATTGCTTCTATATTGGGTTAAGCAATCAAAAGTATGGCAGAGAATTGATCTTCCTAAGTTCTCTGTAAAAGTCTTGGCTGGGTTTAGAATTATACTTAACTACATAATAATATATATGGTGATGTTGAGCCATCTTGCTGATTTTGGCTATAAATCAACTGCAATATGGCGTTTCAAAATAATATCTACATGGGCAAATTATTAGAAATCAAGCCTTTGAACCTGCATAATGGCTACATCGTTGGGATCACAGGAATTTTGTAAGAGGCACTTTATTAGACAATTAGCTATATTCACCATCATTTTATAGAAAGCATGCTTCTGAAGTAAGTTGGCACTAGAGAATTTTTATATATTTTCAATAGAATTCTATTACTTAATAACAATAGTCAGAAAATGTGTATCTTGTTGATAAATCAATCAATGTGTACAGAACCAAGTAGATACCGAACATTATTATCACTTCTGATTGTGCAAACAAAAATATTTACTTTATTCTTATCAGATTATAGAAAACTAGTGTTTAATGTTTATTTTGTTATACATGCAACAATTAATTAACGTTTTGCTTATAAACATAAATGGTATCCTGAAAATTCTATGACAAGTGAGTTTTGTTATCATTGATAAACAATTTAAACATGGTCTTTATTTCAATAGAAACAATGTCATGAGTAAAAATTATAATTATTCTGAACAAGTTATTGTTAAGTCATACCTGAGGAATTTTTTGAGTACACTAGCAATAGTATAAACTGAGTAATTGTCTACATTGACCAGGCGGCCGGTTTGTAGGAAATGTATGAGTTTCTTCATGGCGCCCTGGTGACCTGGCGCGCGGAACACGTCGCGCCGTAGCGGCGCTTCTTTGTTCAGCTTCAGTATCAGCACCTGTACATCACCACAGCTTTATCTCCAAAATAAATTCACGACACACACTAAACACTTGAAGCCTTCTTGACATTCTAAGCTCCTGAGATGTCACACTATCGTAATACATAAGGAGGCAAATAGCGAGAAGTATAAGAAACAGCCGCACTATGGCATTAAGTTAAGGCTTATACGACTACCAGAAAAACCTATCATTAATTCAGCTCTAAAACACCCGGTCATATTAATAACAATCATCAAAACTAACGAAAATCTCAGGGGCGTTGTCAAGAACTCAAGTCACAAAAATACTAACAAGCAAGGGTCCAGGGATATCATCCTTGCAAACTTCATGTAGCGGTACACCAAACTTCACTTTTTCTAATCTCCTCGGATATGGCAAAGAGTTAGGATGCCCGCAAGACGTAACCACATTGCTCAATGTAGCAGCTCGTCGATGCATCCTTCTAGCCCAGTTACTCATTTTGCCTGTTTACGGGATGTCAGGCTAGGGGCAATACTAATAAACAATTATCATAAAAGCTACGCGCATTTTTTGTAGACTTAATTTATACTGTATTTATTTTAAATTGAAATTTAAACTATAAAATTGAAATTATTTCGGTAAATTCGCGTTCCCCGTTCGTTCGCTTGCCTGCCGTGGGGCCGGACGCACGAACATAACATACAGATGATAAATAACTAGGGCTGCCCGTTCGTTGACGTAGTATAATTTTTATTCTGATAAAATAACAGGTTTAATGCAAAATATCGTTAAAAACCGTTCTTCAGGTTTCTTCTTGTTTTCTTGATTTTCATTTTCTGTAATGAAAAGGAGAAGCGTAGTTTTTATCAAATAAGTTTTTAAAAAAACATTATAATATGGCTGGCACTATATTAAAATATTAAAATTATATATAAAATAAGAATATCAATACTATAATAATTGACAAAAATGGGTATATAATAAATTAAACTGCAACTTTCTCACTTCAGATGTCGTGGTGTGATGTGGTGTACTGCATGTCTGAGAATTTGACAGCTAGCTGTCATTAATTAAAAGACGAAAATTGTGGGAAAAAGCTCTCCGAAAAAAATTGGAACCCCAATATTTCGTCAAAACTATGTGCTATCCTTTATGGGAGAAATGCGTATATAGGTGATACTCCTAAGAGAATTAAGTTTGTTTTCATTACCTAAATTATAGATAAGGTGCATGTGTGTTTATATTAGATCAGTGCTAGAATTAACATCTCTGAAGTTTTCAGTCAGGAAGATCATTGTGCTCGACAAAAAGTAAACATAAACAAAAAATGGAGGTTTGTAGACGGGGAGCAGTGCTGCCACCAATGACGAGCTTTCAGTTTTTAACCCCATTGACAATGATAGTCATAATAATTATATAGAAGAATATGGCACATCTTCTTCCATTGGTTTCCACGTTGAATGACAAACAAGCCGACACTGCACCTAATAATATGTGGTCATCGCTGCCCATACACACGGGCACTCACGGATGCGTTGCCATCTAAGACACAGTTGTAATGTCACATGTGCCTGTCCCACCGCACAGCAGCACCCACATACACCCACAAGGCTTCAAAGTGAAACATAGTAACGTTGCTTCATGACAGAAATTGATATGGAGGTAATAATTCGATGATACTACTTGTTTCTCTATCTTTTGGATATATTCTTTTGCACTAGCATTTCATATTTTGGCGCATTGCATAATAAATCGGCCTAAAATGTTACCACTGCTGGGATACCGGCCTCCTCTTCTTTGAACTCTGTGAGAGGAAGTGGACCATAATCTACCACGTGTGCCCAATGCTCATTGGTTGATGTCACCACAGACTATCTTCGACTTTGGTGGTTCCTCACGATGTTTCCCTTGATAGTTTTGAGTTCTTAGGTTTTGAGAAAATCGTGACCATACATATTGTATTCATATACATACCTTTTTTAAATTGCCTTTGAAACTGAACCTTCAACGACCACTAGGCTGGCTTAAAAATTGTGTGATGTTTCACACAATTTTCATGTTTGAAACTGTACTTGGCACTGTTATTCAGTTATATTTAACAGTGACTGTCGTTTTTGTGTTACTTCGCTCATCACTAAAAAGCGTTCCATTTCACTATCTCGGCATTTAGCAAGCAACAAAACAAAAGAAAAAATAGGAGACATACGTATTTGTAATATAAATCAATTAATAGAAATCAATATTTTTTATTAGATTGATTCCGCCTATAGTTCTACCCTGGTTTCGGATTTTAACAAAATATTACAAGATCGAAATATCTCTTCTGAACAGACATGTAAAAAAAAAAATTGTCAAGATTGTAAAATTTTGACAATCCAATCACTCACGCACGTTGTCGATTTGAGGAACAACGCGATCGTTGTTTTGAAAAAGCTTCTTGTACTAACATTCGCTTGTTTACGAGTATTATTTCATTAGAAAATACGAGTCGTGATAAATAAATAGACTTAAAATGGCTGAATGGGAAGACGATTGGAATGAGCCGCCGGGTGTTATACCGGCATCGGCTCCATCAGCGCCCGCGCCCCAAACTCGGCAATATCGTGGCAGAACATTCAGAGGCAGAGGATCAAGCTCCTACAATGATACTAATTGGAGGGAACGTGGTAACAATAGCGGTGGCGATTACCGCCGCAACTTTGACCGCGACGGCGGCGGCGGTGGCGGCGGCGGCAGTGGAGGTGCGGGCGGCAGACGCGACTTCCAACAGCGGGATTCCGGTAATAAGAAAGTTATTTACGTTCCTTCCCACAAAGTCGGGCGTATAATAGGCAAAGGAGGAGCTAAAATAAAAGATCTACAATACGAATCTGAGGCTAAGATTAAAATCGGTGATTCTAGCGGTAATGAAGCCGACGTCACCCTGACAGGCACAGATGCTGCCATCTCAAAAGCTGAAGAAATGATAAACTCCTTGATTGAAGATTTCAGACCTCAGGAAAAAGAGCATAATGCAAGTGACAGCAGTGGTCAGTCTTCTGAGTTTTTTAAGACTTCTGAGGGTGGCGTTCAAGTCATTGATTGGGAAAAGCTCAATGCTTATCACACTGAAGCTCAAAACAGCAGATATGAAAAATTGCCACCAATTATCAAAGATTTTTATAAAGAAGATCCAGAGGTAGCAGCCATGCCAGCTGAGGAGGTGAAACGTTGGAGACTTGCCAACTTTGATATTCAGGTAAAGCGTACATTTGATGATAAACCAGACTTACGCCCTATACCAAATCCAGTATTGACTTTTGAACAAGCATTCCAACATTATCCAGAAATCATAGAGGAAATATACAAGCAAGACTTTAAAACACCATCCCCGATTCAAAGCCAGGCTTGGCCTATTCTATTGAGAGGTGATGATTTGATTGGCATAGCTCAGACTGGTACTGGTAAAACTTTGGCCTTCCTCCTGCCAGCTCTCATACATATTGAAGGCCAGACAATTCCACGAGAAGAAAGAGAGGGTCCAACAGTTCTTATCATGGCCCCTACCAGAGAACTTGCACTACAGATAGACAAAGAAGTGTCTAAGTACCAGTACAAAGGTATCAAATCAGTTTGTGTTTATGGTGGAGGAGATCGTAAGGAGCAGATTAAAGTAGTTGCTAAAGGTGTAGACATTGTAATAGCAACTCCAGGCAGACTGAATGATTTGGTAATGGCTCGCCACTTGAATGTCATTAATTTCTCTTACATTGTCTTGGATGAAGCTGACAGAATGTTAGATATGGGATTTGAACCACAGATCAGGAAGTCATTGTTTGATGTAAGGCCAGATCGACAAACAGTCATGACTTCAGCTACCTGGCCACCAGGTGTACGTCGTCTTGCCGAATCTTACATGAAGGACCCAATACAAGTAAATGTTGGATCCCTAGATCTTGCTGCAGTGCACACTGTCACACAGAAAATAATGTTTGTTGAAGAATCTGAAAAGGAGGAAGCATTGTTTGATTTTCTAAATAGTATGGATCCTGCTGATAAAGCAATTATATTCTGTGGCAAAAAAGCTACTGCAACACACATTACAACAGAATTATGTCTTAAAGGCATAGAGTGTCAATCTTTGCATGGAGATAGAGATCAGACTGATCGTGAGGCTGCTTTAAGTGAAATGGTGGACGGAACTGTCAATATATTGGTTGCTACTGATGTGGCATCACGAGGTATTGACATAAAAGACCTCACCCACGTTATCAACTTAGATTTCCCACGGCATATTGAAGAGTATGTACACCGAGTGGGCAGGACGGGTCGTGCTGGAAAAACTGGCATATCCTTGACATTTATATCAAGGAGTGATTGGGGAAATGCTAGGGAGCTTATCAAAATCCTTGAGGAAGCCAATCAGGAAGTGCCAGATGAACTTGAGCAAATGGCTACGAGGTTCGAAGGCATGAAGTTACGTAAAGACAAGGAGAGGGGTGAGGGTCAGGGTCGTGGTCGCGGTGGCGGCGGCGGCGGCGGCCGGGGCTACGGCGGAGGGGGACAAGGTGGTCGCGGTAGGAGGGATCGGTGGTAATTCCATGTTTATGTATTAGTATTCCATTCAGGATAACATTAGAATAATAATGTTAACATTCTATATAACGCTATTTCGAACGTAAAATAAGATTAGTTATGTTTTCATGACAAATAAAAAGTTTTTTCACATTTTCATTATAAAATGTGATCAATAAAATGGCATTTCAACACTTAGGTACGTTATTTCATTTTGAGTTTTCTTATGTTGTCTTGATTGGAGTTTAAATAGGTTACCTAACTGAAACAAACAGCTTCTGATAGATGCGCGGTGTACCACTGAATAAAAATATCCTCAAACTGTAGTTCTCTTATTCTATTTATTATTTGATTCTGAGATAGATACTTAACTTATAATGATTTGATATAGCTTAGTGTGTGTCCTTGTTGAAGTTTCTTATTATATGAGCTGTATTGCTTCAAGCAAAACGGAGATTGTGTGGACAGATGTACGGCCTATGAATCAGTATTATTATGCTATAATGTTAAGTAGATGCGCCTATTTTTTATGTACCTATTGGTAGAGTTGCTTTGATATCTTAATGTACCTAGTGAGAACAATAGATAGGTATAGTTTTTATGTCTCGGTTCAACAGTTAATATTAATTTAAGCTCTCTGGATGCACCGCGCAGTTTCAGTTAATTGGTAAACATCTAAAATATTTACTAAGTTTTCATTATAACTCTTAATACTCTTTCCATAATATGTGTGCATTTTATTGTCTTTGTACTAAGTGCAAGACATGGAATAATTAATTTAAGAAAAGTAGAACTTAATTGTTTAACAAAAAAATATTTAAAACTTAGAATTAAGTTTGACCTTCATGCTGTGATAGAAAGTGAAATGTAAAATTCACGGTCTATTTAATTGTAGTAGTTTGTACTAGATACTTCCTTTAAAAGCTAATTCTAGCAAAGGTGTCGTATTTATTGTGGTATGTATGCATGATTTGTGTATGATTACTGTTTTACAATTACGTGATGTTAACGATATTAGATATATCGTTATTATGTCTATTTTGCCATCTCTTATTACAACGTTTATGTGATCAAAATTTGTTTTATTATTATACTATTACTACTACCATATATGTATTAAAATAGAATATAAGTAGTTGAAAATAGCGTGCAAGACAAGAGCGTGCGCGCGTCTACACTTGCGAACAGTCTCCACTGCAGCACATGAATAAATACCCAGTCAATGGGTCGTCTTCAGCCTCGGTCACACACAGCGAATACTCGCAGCGACAATTCGCTGCCTGTCTGGCTAAAACCGGCTACCCACGGTGCGTGATATTACGGACGGACGCGGACCAGCCCGCACCGATGCACCATGGGAAGAGGATCGTCCGTGGTAAGCTAGCTTCCCACGGTCCATGATATCGCGGACGGACGCGGACCAACTCGCACGACACACCATGGGAAGGGTCTCGTCCGTGGTAGCGCAGACACGTCCGTCGCGGTGCGTCCGACCCAGGGCAAATCGGTAACTTCAAATGTGCGGTGCAAGCTTCTCTTTTACCAACATTTTGGAATGATACGTCGGTACCACGTCGGCGCTACCACGGACGATACCCTTCCCACGGTGTGTCGGTACGGGCTTGTCCGCGTCCGTCCGCAATATCACGCACCGTGGGAAGCTAGCTATACACAGCGAGTTCTACACGATTTTGACAGTCTGTTGGTGCCCCAAATACAAATATGTCGTCTATTCGTCGCACACGTCTAAGGCCTCGTTTACGGAGACGCGGGGCGTCGCGCGTCGCGGGCGGCGTGGCGTCTCGCGGCACGGCACCTCGGACGTTTTTTCAGTTCACAGACAGGCGGCGCGTGA